>CM068986.1:8099361-10599361 GCA_035357415.1 Ophraella communa | reverse complement strand
AGTCCATCAAATATTTTTATCATCTAGATTATTTTTGTACAATCAAATTCTAATGATATATTATTTTGGAAGTTATAACTTTTTTTTTACAGGAATTATCTATGTTTTCTAATTATATGTATTTACTCATCTTGAAGCTATTCGTCATCTTCTTCATTCTGGTATGTGACGTATCGTACGGAAGATTTCTCTTGCATTAACAACGACTGCAAAACAAAATTATTTTATAGTTTATTTGTTTGGAGTTGGCGGCTAAGAAAAGTCATTAAATCGTAAAATGTTGTAAACAAGACCCTAAATCAGTAGCGCACGTATTTTTTAAGAAATTTCTTTTAATCATCATATTTTAATCTTCCTAGGTAAGGGATATTTAGTCATAATACGATATTTAGATTACGATGATAGATTATTATTATAAGTGGTCGATAGGGGTGTTAAGGGATTAAGGTAACCTTATGTGTATAATTGCAAAAACAGGTATGTTATTAGTCAATAAATTGAGAATTTGGTTATATCCTAATACATAAGAATATAGGTACTCGTTAGTCTTGGTGGTTTATATTGTGATCTATATTTTTATTATTTTACTCCAAGACATTTTCGGTAGTGAAAATGGCGTCAAGTTCGAGTTTTGTTCCAGTACAAGTGGCTGATTTAAATCAAAGTGCGTTTTCTCAAAGAGAAAAAACTATTGTTTTAAATGTTCATGATGCACTAATACGGGGTTGGGATAAAGTTTGGAACCAAGTAAATATCTTTTAAACGAAAAGAACGATATTTATGAAAATTTGCAGGTAAGTGCAATGGAACAAAACGCATCTGATGTACATCTTTTTGATAATAATATACTTCCGGTTTAACCGGAAATACCAACTTCTTTAATTTAAATGGGACACCATATATATTTTTACAGATTTTGAAAGAGCTTGTTATTTTGAATTCATACATACTAAGTTTAGTGTAAAAAAATTCGTAAAAACGAGGAATATAGCACTTTAACCACTTTAGCACTTTAACCAACCTCCTTTGAGTTTTTTGCATTAGAGCAAAAAACTATTTAGATAAACTAATTGATGTTGTTTGTATGCATAGTAATAAATAAACAAGTACTGTTTAGTACGTCTTTTGTTCGTCAAGTGTCAAATTTTAATTGACGGAAATAAATTGCAAAATTTAGAATGGTTCAATTAAATGAAAATAGCGTATTGAAATTTTAATAATGATCGGTTATGGTGATCGTGTTAGAACTCATGAAGAAGTGTGTCATATTTTTAATAATTTGCACCCGGAGGGAAATCCTATATCACGCTCAACAGTAACTAAAACATTACAACGTTTTAATACTACTGGGATGGTAAAAAATTTGCTAAAACCTGGAAGACCGCGGGCTGCAACGAACGAAACTGTTAAACAAAATATTGCAATCGATTTAGAAGAATCACCTCAAACTTCCACCACAAATTTGGCATGTATTGATAATTGTGATTCCATTATCAATGCGAGAGAAACAAATATGTAGAATCTGTCTGGTAGATTACTATTCTCAATGTCTGATGGAATTTGTAGTAGCCATTTCAGGCCACTTTAGTTGACGATAGTACATCGTAAAGTCACTCACTAGATTAATACTTTATTTTAGAAAAACTAATATATAAAACTGGCTATAAAATAAGACTGCAAGCAAATCTTTTTATCAAGAATGATATTTTTCACTAAAACTAATATTTATATACCTATTTTCCACCTATAGGTTATGTAAGATGATAAATGTTTCAATATTTATTTAAGGAAGAACCAATTTGTATAATATATTATTTCTTACTCGTTTTTCTTCCTTGGTAGGTGGACTCTTCAAACAATACAGTAGTGGAGCATACAAGAAATTCAGAATAGCTATTCCAAATAACATCCACTCAAATCCTATATTCTTAACTAATGTTCCACTCATTGCAGGACCTGCAAAAAATTTTGTATTAGCAAATTAACTCAAACAATTCGTACATATTTTACTGGTTTACTTTATTTCATCTATCAAAAACATTTTATGTCATACTGTACCGATCCCCAACAAAATTGGTCAAAAACTGTTACTCTTAGATTGTAAATTTTGTTTTACAAAACATTCACGATCCTAAAAACCTTTATTACAGTTTGGTCTTCGAAAAGCACGTTCTGCTGCTCTACAGGTAAAATATCTTACCGAAATAATCAACCATAAACAAAATATTACTATAATATTTCTTTAGTCCCAAGCCTTAAATCATTACCACTTTTTCTTACTGCGCTACCTTGATAACACAAGAGTCAAAATCCACAGGAAGACGTGAATATTGACTACTATGATTTCACTAGGTAGGCCAATATTGAGGCAAGCTAAAATACTTCTAAATATATGAACTGAAAGGCCTTCTCAAAATTGGCAAAAAATGTAAAAAGTAATGCAAAGACATATCTTCTGGACATTGCTCTCTTAGTTATCATCTCAGAAGACAGTGGGAAAATCGGTTAGCAAAAGTCCTAAAGAAACTGCAGAACATATAATATGCTAATTTCGATTTATGCTGCTACGTCTTAAGTTTCTAGTTCCTGTCATTTTCTGATATGCCCTCTAAAAAGCCGGAGAAAAGCATAGGTATTCTAAGGTCCAGGTAAATTAAGATAGGAAGAAAAAATCTTGTCTAATTGTACGACCGAGGAAAATTTCACTGTTTATGTGGTAAAAGTCGTTGTCCAGACATAAAGTCCGTAGACTCAAATTGATGCAGGCATTATTTTTAGCCTGGCACAATCTGCAGTCCGCACTCTCTATCAGTCCAATTGTTTTCTTATACCCACTAAGTGCCTAGTCAGTAGTCTTATCAGAATTCGTAGGTCACGTCTGCTTATATTCAGCAGCTTTTAAAACCTATTTTTAGAGAAATCTACCAAGACTCAAATTGATGCAGGCATTATTTTCAGCCTGGCATAATCCGCATAATCCGCACTGTCTGTCAGTCCAATTGTATTATTATACCCGCTAAGTGCCCAGTCAGTAGTTTTATCAGAATTCGTAGGTCCTGTCTCCTTATATTCAGCAGCTTTTAAAACCTATTTTTAGAGAAATCTACCAAGACTCAAATTGATGCAGGCATTATTTTCAGCCTGGCATAATCTGCAGTCCGCACTGTCTGTCAGTCCAATCGTTTTCTTATACCCGCTAAGTGCCCAGTCAGTAGTTTTATCAGAATTCGTAGGTCCTGTCTGCTTATATTCAGCAGCTTTTGAGACGTATTTTAAGAGAAATCTACCTCCTTTGAGTGTCGTAATTTTTTTAGTTAGAACCAGCAAGAACTCATCATCCTACTCAGTTCGATATATTTCCTTTGGCTACACTATTCGGTATGCCTATGCGAACCTATAAATATTCCTTCAGTAGCTTTCCTGACTAGAAGGTCGGTTTTTTAGTTCTCTTCATTGCCAATGTGTCCAGGTGCTCAAAATAAGCTTACTTTCTTATTTGAAGTCGAACCGATATAATTCCAATGACTCAATCGCCTCCTGGCTATCGGAAATGATTTTTATAATTTTCATATAATATAAAGAATGAACAGTATTGACAAAAATATTTTGTTGGCATATTAATGAAATTATCTCACGTTTTACAAAAAGATCATACAAAGAAGATAGGATATCACGTTTATTGATACAAAATATTAAATTTAACTATTAAAAAAAACAAGACAGTCTTTAATTAAAATTTGACGAATAAAGTTTTTTCTTACTTGTCCTTACTTGTCAGGGAATTCATATTTATTGATACCTTAGAAACCAAGTTTGGTATAACAATTAAAATTAAATTTCCTTTTAGACAAGATATAGTGAAATTAACTGCGAATCAAATCAATTTACGAATTAGAATGATGTTTCCTAGGGGTGTTGAATACTTTTTTCTGTCTATATTTTACAATTTAAAACTATTTCGCTTCTAGTTCAAAAACTATGCGACAGAATTTTTACATTTTTTACCAGTTAATCGTATTAATAATTATCTAAAGAATTACGTTATGGTTTTTGGAAAAAAGTGTAAATATCTAATGTTAAACGTTCTATACCCAGTTACTTGTAAAATGTAACACAACCTTATTTAATACATTATTTTATTTAATTAAATTAAATTAAAAAACTAAAAAAATCGGAGTTTACTTTACTATTGACTATGTTGTGTCGTCATTTGAATCGAGTTTTGTAGACTGCTCCGTCTTTAGTTCGGGTTTCTCAGACCATGAGGCAGTATTAACTGAGTTTTTAGTAAATTCTAAAACAAAAATTGCTCCACGCAAATTTTGTCGAATTTTTACGGATAAAAATTTTCTTAACTTCAGAAATCTCTGTAAAACAACCGTCTGGGATTGTCTTTCTCTTGATGTCGATACCGCCTTTGCATCTTTTATTAAAACATTGTCTAATTTAGCTGTCAAATCATTTCCTCTTAGGCCTATCAAAAACAAACTGCATAAGCCCTGGACTACCAAGGGCTTGCGTACATCCTCAAAAAATATGCGTTGTCTCTCTTACATAAAAAAATTTACTGACAGTATATTTCTTCATGAATACGTGAAAATGTATAAAAAAGTGTATCATAAGACTATAAAAGCTGCAAAGGACATCTACCATAATAGGAGACTGAGTGGATCCAAAAATATTACTAAGGAAACATGGTCCATAGTTAATGATTTAAGAAATAAAGTTTCCTCGCCCAGCACTATTCCTACTACACCTGAGAGCCTAAATAATTACTTCATAAATGTTGCCAAAAACTTAACTAATTCTATAACTTCCACTATTGATCCACTTTCTTATTTACCGAATGTTAATGAAAACTTAAACAGTTTCTTTTTTTCACCTGTGGTAACAGAAGAGCTTCGTAATACAATTCGAGACATTAAAAACAAATCCGCATCTGGAGTAGATGGGCTTACTCTCAAAATGTTCGCAAATCTGCCGGACTGTGTATTAGATCTTCTAACTAATTTGATTAATGAGTCGTTCCAAATTGGTATTTTTCCTACTTGCCTTAAGACAGCCATAATCATTCCTTTGCATAAAGGAGGTGATAAAGATCAAGTTTCTAACTATCGCCCAATCGCGCTTCTTCCTACGTTATCCAAGATCATTGAAAGGTTGGTAAAAAAAGGCTTCTTTCATTTGTAAGTAAATACAATATTCTAGCTAAAAATCAATTTGGATTTTTAAGTGGTAAATGCACAAATGATGCAATGTTTTCTCTTTTTAATAATGTCTACTCCAGCTTAAACAATCAACACTCTACAGCTACAATATTTTGTGATTTCTCAAAAGCTTTCGATTGCGTGGATCATAAAATACTACTTTAAAAATTGCAGTACTATGGATTTAGAGGCACCTCGATCAGGTGGTTCGAGTCCTTTCTTAGTGATAGACTGCAGCTTGTACGAGTTAATGAATTAAGGTCTTCATGCAAGCAGATAGAATATGGGGTTCCACAAGGTTCGGTATTGGGTCCTATATTGTTTTTGCTATTTATCAATGATATTGCTGACTTGAGCATCGGCGGAAAAATTTGTTTATTCGCAGACGACACCAGCTTTTCTTGGAGTCACCCGGATATCACCGAACTGCATAGAATCGTTTCACATGACTTAACCATCATCAAATCATGGTGTGATTCTAACCATATGTGTTTGAACGTTTCTAAAACGAAAGTTTTACCATACACATCTGCAATTCAACCTATTATGTTGAATAATTCTACTATAGAGGTCGTTGACTCTGTGAGATTTTTGGGACTAGTCGTTGACAGCTCTCTAAAATGGGATGTACACATTGACGCTTTGTCAAAAAAACTAAGCTCTTCTTGTTACGCACTGAGAACAATATCTAGGGAGCTTCACCTGTCAGCTTCCAAAACAGTCTATTTTGCCCTCTTCGAGTCACATCTCCGATATGCACTTCCTTTTTGGGGTACATGTTGTGTGACTCAATTTGAACGTATTTTTAAATTACAAAAGAGAGCTGTTCGGTATACGCTGAAACTAAGCAGTAAAACTCACTGTAGGGAATTCTTTAAAAAACATAAAATATTAACACTTCCATCCCTATTTATCTTTGAATCCATTTCTTTTATTCGGAAACATTTACCTGAAGTCTCAGACAGACCATCTCATAACTACCCTCTTAGAAGTGCAGAGTATGACCTTTATTTACCAAAACCTCGCACGGAACTAATCAAAAGCTCTATTTTTTATAACGCTAAGAAAATGCACAACAATCTACCCTTGGAAATAAAGTCCATTTCATCAATAACCGCATTTCGTATCGCTTTAAAATCATACTTGGTGAAGAGAGCTTTGTATGCAGTTGACGACTTTTTTACATAAATTATTTTGGACCATCTCACGCACTGGAAAGTTAATTTGTGATATTTATCTATTTTGTTGTTTGTTGTTTTTTTGTTGTTACTCTGACTAAATTAAAATTTTAAATTTTAATTTTTTTATATTACTTATTATTTATCAGTCTCATTGTATAATGTATACATAAAGTATACATTTATTTTATTTTATTTTTTATTATTTTTTTTTAAATTGACCTTTCGCAATGTTTTATATTGTGAAGTTTTATATGTTTGTATGTTTAATGTTTTATTTACTTGTAAATACTCTTGTATTACTGTTTTGTTCTATGTGATTTGCTTTTTTTTTTTTTAAACAGCTTTGTCCACAAATTTAAAAAATTTTTTCGACAATAAAGCTTATTATTATTATTAATAATCTGAATCGAGAGCCTCGAAAACGGAAACAAAATACTTCGATGAATATAAAGAAAGATAGGTACAGGAGGGGCGTGGTTTTCTGGATATGGGAAGTGTATAAACTAAATTTGTTCAAATTTACGTATAGCGACTTCTAGCGTATTTCAGTTGTCTGCACTAGGTATGTCCTTAACATTACTTTTGATCTTATTATCAATTTTCCGGTATACGGTCACTAATTTAGTTAAGTAACATTATCTCTATAAATTGCGTAATTCCATAATTTAAAATAATACTTATACATTAACAGCGATGCAAACGTATCGAAATCACGTGCTGGTTTTAAATGTAGCAGCAGGAAACAAAACAGTAAATATCAAAAAAACATTTAGCGAAAGCGTAATAATGCTTGGTGAATGAATATTGAAGTGTGCTAGTGATACCAGTGCAGTCCTATTCCATTGAGCACTATAAATTTAAAACATATAGTTTAGTGTATACGAAAACGATACACACCTCATAAATAAAGGTTTCAGTACCTAAGACTTTAATTGAATATTAAACCATACTGTTGTAACATGTCTATCGCCATGCTACCTTTCCTTAAGTCACCGTTCCCCCGAACTCTAAAATCAATTCCGACCCAATGTATTATTAGACACAACCGTACCACTGTCAAACTTACCCCCCACAACAGAACGTACAAAACCCTTGCAAACGAACGAACGTAACCGGAAGGCCCTGTCAGTACCCTTATAAAATAGCAAAACGCCACGCTTCGTTCTCTTTTCGATCAAACCACCCCTAGAGACCAGTCGTTCACGAGATTCAGAAAATACATTTATCTGGCTGTATCACAGTAAGTAATTCATTATTTTTTTATTCGTTCCACTTCACAATCATTTTAAACCTTTTAGAAGTATTTGTACATATAATTTCCTTTTATTTCACTATTTTTTTAAGACCAAAATGAACAATTTTTGTATTAAAACCTTAGGGCGTGGACCCTGTATGAATGTTTTTAGACACTATTTCCAGGTAGAACCATCTAATGAAACTAGCAAATATCAAATTCATTTTATTGCCTATTAAAATATCTTTTTTCTGTTGTAATTTATCCATTTTCAAACTTATTCAGAGACACATGCTTTCTAGGTACAACCATACAATGTAACTGTTAAATACAAACGGTATTTTATTGCTTATAAAAATATCATTCTTTTGTTGCAAATTTATCTATTGTTAAAGCTTATTCAGAGTAACACGTTTTTGTAAACATGAAATATATAACTGAGTCTATGTAAAACATAATAAATTAGTATCTTTTCTTTAGAACTCTTTTAGAATTAAAAAAAACCATTTTTTAAATAACTATAACAATCACTTTTTTATTTTTACTTACAAAAAACTAAGTATAACAGCTTATAACTTTTTCATTTGTATAAACAATAAAACTCATTAGTAATTAATCACACAGAGTCGGCTTCACCGCTCTGAATTTCATTAAAACTATAAATTTATTGTTTTTAATTCAGTTTTGTTATTAAGTATGGGACATTAATGTTGGAAAGCTTTTAAGTATAAAGTAACGTTTTGAGGTAAAGCATTTGCCTTCCTTTTTGACCTAAGAGCGAACCAACATCAATACCCACCACATTTTAAATCCTTCTGATCCACTTTACGACTTTTAGGAGGATACAGCCGCTAAGTTACCGCTAAGTTACCGCTAGGTTACCGCTAGGTCACCGCTACGTTACCTCCAGCATGAAATATAGCCAATAGTTGCAGTCCTTTCTATGGAGAAATCCAGCTAATAGTTGCAGTCCTTTCTATGGAGAAATCCAGCTAATAGTTGCAGTCCTTTCTGTGGAAAAATCCAGTCCATAGTTGCAGTCCTTCTTTTGAAGAAATATAGCCCAAGTTAGCAGTCCCTTTGATGAAGAACCAACCCTCAGCAACCACTACTACAACTACAACATCGATGGATTAACCGAGCCCACCAGATTACACAAACACTAAAGATAAGTCAATTCCGTTTACACACTTCCACTTATAATTCCTGTGGCAATTTGCAATTTATTATCAATAAACCAATATTCTTTATTCAAAGTTTGATTTATATACCCATGGACTATAAGTCTTAAGGGTGCAGCGTGTTCGGTTGATATTAAATGTAGTTTATTTTCTTGCCATCAAGTTTAGCTTAATTATAAGGTGTTTCTATCTTTTTCACCTTAGTTTTTTGTGTATTTTCTGTTGTTTATTCGTAACGTTTAAAAGATAGTGGCGCCCTTAACCCTTATATACCACCAATCCTTTCTATAGTGAGCATTAACTTGGAGTCGAACCACTCCTTGGGAGGGTCTCTTAGCCGGGATTTTTTTTTGGGAGCTAGTAGTGCTGCACTGTTGCAAGTAAATATGTACTGGGACTCACTTAAGTTCTTATTTAAAAGTTAAAAATACCAAAGTAAGCGTATAATACTTCAGTAAAAACAATACAACTGACTAAAAAAATACCTCGACTCAATTTCTTTGGCTCCGAATCTAAAAAATGTCTAATTTCTCTCCAGAAATATAATATGGAATGAAAGAAGATGACACAAAGTGTGTATATACTTTAAAAGTGACAATAGTTGTCATGATATTTTTAAACACTGGCTATTTTAGCAGGTGTTAGAATCGCCAAAAAGAAGTATCCGCAGAACATCTCTAAAAGTGAATTTGAATGAAGAATGTTTAAGAAGGTTGGTGAATTTCCTATAAAATACAAGCCAAGAAACAAGACATTTTTACAGAAAACCCACCGGCAACTATTGATGAACTCCGTGAAAAAATTTTGACCTTTTTCAGAAGAATGCAGCAGCCTATTTTTAATAACTTGCTAGGCAATCTTGCTGGAACACAGTGGCGTTTTTACAAGAATATAAGAATACAACCGAAATATTTTTGAAATCTATCAAAAATCGGATGATAAAATGAAACAACACTGCTATGTAGGAGACGTGAACAAAAAGAACGAGCTGTCAAGTATTATCAGTGCGTAGTTGATTAAACTTTTGGTGTAATGGCTTTTTGTGAGACCTTAAAAGGGCTCTGGACCACAAAAATCTATATAAGCCCCTACAAGACGGCCGTCGTTGTGATATAAAACATATTTTTTCAATTAAACTTGGAAGTTACGTTAAAACGAAGAGTTTTTTATTAGTCTTAATAAGATGGACTTCCAAAAAGTAAGAGTTAATACAATAAATTTAAGCCCCTACAAGTCTATCAGCTTCCTATTGTTTATTATCCCTTTGTGACCTGGCACCCGCATCAAGGTGACCTTGTTGCTTCTCGCTATTTTCTTAAGGGACTGTTCACATTCCCAGAATAGCTTTGACTCATAAGAAAAAACTCCAGTCTTTAAAACTACCTGATTACCTGTAAAAACATTGATGTGTGTCCTTCGATAGTATCACCACTTGAAAGATAGTTGGGGCGTTACCTAAAATTTGGTCTCGTCATCCCCACTTCAACCCTTTGATCTATTTTGTATCCATTTTTACACCACACTAGTGAGTCCTCTTCCAGCTCTGGTTCCTATAACTACTGCAAATGGCGTCGCAAATTCAAACCTAACTGGTTTAGTATTCATTGGTTGATTTAAGGATGCTAGTGGTATTTTTTTTAAGATCCTTAGATGACCAACCAAATCACCAGGTTTTGTGGTCTGTTGCAGTCATAAGGCACCAGCTCTGGCCTCTCTCATCATGCAATATTGTAGTGGAGGGAGACGCATCATCGCCTCCAGGGATGCTGTGGCATACGTTATCATTACCTAACCCCTGTTATTCCTACACAAGTCAGCCGTGGCACTTTCTGCAACTTAGCACATGCTGTTGATATGTTATCATTGGCTTGATCGGCTGCTTTATGATGTATTTTGTAAATTTATTATTAATATATTATTTTCGTTTATTTTAGGATCTAGCAAAAATAGTAATAGTGATCATTACTCGCTTTTTGCTTAATATATAATATGATTTTAATCAAATCTATGAGTTTTTATAAACATTACTTATTTATGGCGTTAAGTACATTCAGAGCTGTCAAAGATACTTTGTAAAAGTATCTAGATACAAGATAACTTACTGTTTGAAAAAGTATCTGGTTACTTTGGATATTTAAAAAAAAAGAAATTACATAATTATCTAAAGTTAGTTTTTTAGATAATAAATAAGATATTTTTATATACTGCCGAGCATAAAATTAGGGTCACCCAGTAATTGAAAGATAGTGTAGACATTTTTAATTTTTTCGGAATTTTTTCGTTTGTATATACAGTTTTTGCTTGAATGAAAACAGGTTTTGTAGTTCAGAGTTTGTTGAAAGTACTAAAATGAACAATTTTAATTTGAAGTGCTAAGTAAAGAATATGAAAAATTTTACTTTAATATGTTTTTCATTTAAACTAAAGAATTTTCGGGAATTTAGTAGCTAGTATTTCCTCCTCTGGCAGTGAAAACAGCCTACAAACGACAAGGCATGCTTTGGATCACAATCTGTGGAAGATTGTCCCATTCTTGTGCCAGTATAGCGCTAATCTCTCAAGAATTTATGGGGCCGACATATGTCCAAGCAAATGTCTCTCTACTTCATCCCAAAAATGTTCTATTGGATTTAAATTTGGATTTTAGGACAGACCAAACAAATAGACTGATTTGAACCTCGTCAAGATACACAGTAACTATTCGACAGTGTAAGGCCGTGCATTATCATGCATAAAGTTGCATCGTCTCTAAGAATAACCACCAAGAATATGCCTTTCAATGCCATAATTGATCCTTCACCAAATAGAAGTCGCTCAGCAATGCACGCTTGAGCATATTTCTCGCCTTGTCACCAGACTCTGAGCCTTCTTCAGAAAACAATAGGCTGCTCTAATCTGCTATTGTCCAAGCTAAGTGTTCTAGTGCAAAAATTCAACCCAGCAACCCGGTGTTCACGAGAAACCGGTGGTCCAGTAGCTCTAGTTCGAGAAGATAAACCAGCAGCGTGAAGTCGACTCCTGACTGCCCACTCACTTATGTTTCCATTTATTACTCCTTGCAGATACTTTCGAAGGGCAACTGTCGTAACCGTTCAGTTCTTCAAAGCACTAGAAACCAGAAAGCGGTCATCTTCAGCTGTTGTAGTTCTGTCTTGTTCTGAACCAGTGAGCATACCACTCTTCGTACAGTTGCCATACTCGTTGCACACTCGAGAGACCACCAATGTTAATTAATTGCGACCACCCTTTCAAACAAGTCATATTATCCTGACTAAGGAACTTTTATCGCAGATACTTTTTGGTATCTAAAATACTTCTCGGTAACTAAGATCCTTTTCAGTATCCAGGATATTTTTTCAAGTTACAAGATATAGTCCCCTTTAAGATAGTAGTTACTTTTGCCGAAAAAACAAAGAAATTAAGATACAGTAACTTAGATACTAGTAACTAGGTTACTCTAAAATAACTAAGATACTTTTTTCTGACAGCTCCGAGTGCATGTGGCCCTCATTGCATCATCTTTTCCTCTTTAAATAATCTGATTTTTCGCAAAGAACACTGTCTACCAGTGACATAGTAAACAGTTACAATATCATTTATGATATTTCTTCTAAATTAAATCATCCTATAGACTTTTTAGTTGACCATAACCTGAACTGTCACAAGCTAGTAATTTTTTACTGCTGCATATGCTGCAAAAGCTTGTTTAATCATTCCTACCTTGAGTGTAACTAAATTTTGAATATTTTTCTAGTGTCTACTAACTGTAAAAATATAATTTTATTGTTTATTGTAATCTTTGCAAAAATTGTATATTAAAACTATTATTAGAACGCCACTGCTTAAGAAACATATTTAATTTAATTCTATAGAGAGTGTTAAAACTCTACAAGTGCCATTAAACTGAAACTGAAATAAAATGAATATTTTAACCATAATGGACATATTTGCCTTTAATTAGACGTACCTAATAAGAAACATCGACTAGCTGCAAGTACTTAAGTGCTATACATTAAAGAATGAAACTATATACATAATATTGCACTAAATTTTCTCAAATAATTGTTTTAACAGCATACATTTCTGTTAATTTTGTAGATATAATGACATAATTTAATAATTTAGTAGTATTTAGTAAAATGATAAAATGATATTTTGGAAGACTGTAACCTGCACAGCTTCCAATATCTCTTTCCACATGAATGTTTTGAGATGTGATAAAGGGGGAAAACTAGAAAACCAGATAGTTATAGGTTATAATTCGTTCTTTACTTCAGTGATTTCTTTCCCAAAAGAAACATTATCTTTTTTGTGGACAAACCGAACTTTTTTCATCATATGGTTTAAATAATTAAGTTTTTGTTAACAAATACCCTAGTTTAGAGTGTCAATTTTAAGACAGAAACAATAGTCATTGAATTTGAAATCCAAATAAAACATATTAAACGTTTTTTAAGAAGGCCAAAATTTACTAAAAATGTTTTTAAAACCTTAAAAATTTAAGTGCTGTTTTTAATTTGACATTTCAATTACAGTTGGAGAATCAAAACATGATCGTTATAAACGTATTCATTATACAATACGCCACATTATTGTGACTTGTTTTCTTTTGTTTTTCATATTTCATTCTTTAGAACTAAATATGTTCAGGCAAAGGGTTCGCAGATGTTGTGATTTTCCTGAAGGACTTTCCCATTTTATATTTTGAAAGTAAGAAGGACTAAACAACAACTAAACAGCAACAATAAAGCGCTTATTTAAAGCTTCACATAACAATGTGGTTACTTGTTCTGCCCACTGCTTGACATTTTAATATTATATTTAATATTAATTCCAATGCTGAAAAATGATTTTATCATACGAGGAGCAGACAATGATTTAAAAGGTTTTCTAATTACACCCTCTGGTTTGGAAATCTTTGCTAATTTCTAAGTTAGATTTGACTGTTTTCTAATAAAAAAATAAAATACTTTCTTGGATATACGCCCCTACGGACATTGAATTAGATTTCAAAAGAAAACATGATGGGAATCATCCTGCGTCGATACTTAGACCATCTCTGTTATTTTGCGATTAAAAGGGAAGTCATACTACTCGCGGACAGGTTTCTGCATTCGAGATTTTTTACCGATACCGATTTGTTCCGATAATGGTCTATTGGTCGGTAATTTTGGTAAAAAATGTAAAACGCTTTGTTGGTACATTACGATTATCTCAAGGAATTGAGGATATAAAATCCAACAAGTTAAGCATAGAAAAATGAAAGGTTACTTACCAATAGCGAATCCCAAACAGAACGCCACATCTCCGATGGCATATACGCTGCCATAAACGGCAGAATGTCGAATGTCAACCAAATATCCCAATTCTGGCATCATGGAACTGTCAACCATACCAATAGCAAAACCGAGACCAGCATTTGGAACTATCAAATGGTTAATATTTGTTGCTAATGGTATCTGAAAACGATGATTGTAACACATTATCGACATATATCGACTATATAATTTATTTTATAGATTCTATATGTTTCTTACGAGTGATTCATAAGACCTCTTAGAACAAATGATCGAATATTAAATAAAATAATATTGCCTGTGTAAAATTATGCCTCTATATTGATATTGATAACAGTCAAATTATTAGCAAAAAAGAGACAAAAAATCAATTGTAAAATCCTTGATCTTTTTCCACAGTAATATTTTTTTAGGTACCTAAATTTGGTCCTATCTATAAAATTCAATATAGAAACCATTTTCTAATTTCTTGCGTTTTCTTTGTATTGATATATAGGTCTATATGTTCTGTTTTTTTTTTGATAAATTTGATTAAACCTTGCAAAATGATACAAAAGTTATCTATGTACCAAAGGCGAATGGCGTAATGAGGATTTACAGACATCAAATTACACCCGTGGTGTATACAATGTTTTATTGTCCACTTTTAACATGATTTGTGGTAAAAATGTTCCATAAGTTGCCATGGTGTGTATCTATGGCAAAAATGGTTAGCAACCAAAATTGAAAGATTGTGGCTCACCCCTAGGTCGTTCAATATGCATCTGATGCTGCCACTTTATAAGAAGTCCTTGGCCTCGAGATATGCTACACCGTTTCATCTTTCGTAGCTCTTTTTAGAGAGATCTCTTAAAAATGTCTTTGAGTGTCTTGGCTACGCTATTCGCTATGCCTAGGAATGGCTCCGGGCCTATAAATATTCCTGTTCTAGCTATAGTTTTTGCAAAAACCTCTGCTAAGGAAATTGTGGATAGGTTACCCAAGTTCTGGCTCAGATCTCCCTTTGGCTTCCGTCCATGTACCCCAGCTCCAACACCTCTCTCGGTTTTAGAGCCGATATTCCGCTAGAAATTCTTGAAAAAACATTAAAAGCTGATGCTGAGTTACTACCAACAACCTCAAAATCGTTGTACGAAAAAAAATTTTTTAAATTTGAAGAATGAAGAAAGGAGAACTTAGTCCAAACTGTCAATGAGAGTATTATACATTACTGGATAAAATTTGCGTGCCAAAAATAATCAATTATAGTTAATTCAGTAATAAAAAATACTTTGATATTTTAAATGTAGGTAACATTTAAACTTAATTAGATTATGCTTTTAATTTGATTCTAATAAATTATGTAGGTACATTTCGCTTTGAGATACTTGAATTAATCTAACTAAATATACAATTTAATAGCGATTTAATTTCTATTGGTTGCGGTATTTGTGATTATTATTCTACTATTATATAATTCCAATTACCGTTTTCAAAAGTCAGTATGGTATATTTGGTGGATTTCCATTAATATAACTATGTGATATTAGCATTTTAAATTGAGTTTAATAAATATTAATTGAGATATTTTAGTTTCATACATAATATTACATAATAAAAAGTAATAATGATTTTATTAATATGGGTCCAATGCTAAATGTGGTTAAATTGATTAATAAATATTTTGTTTACTTTAAAGAAAGTATATAGAACCAGGTCAAAAATTTCCAAAGATTGAATACCCGTAGTTTTGTAATGGGAATGCAAACTGTGAATTTGTTCTATATAGAGGCACCAAGTGTTTCTTATTAGAAGGTACATTAATTATATGGGAACATTTATCATTTATAGACCAGGGTCGATAATTTTTGAAACAAAAAAAAATTACAATAGAATGAAACCCATTGGAAAAGGAGGGAAATATGATCAAAATGAAAGGAAAAATAAATTACGGTCGATCCGAGTTCGGGAAGTGGGAGGGGGTGAGTTTTTAAGGGTAAAAAATGGTTTATCTCGATTTCCGGCTAAACTACACGTCCTATGCGAAAAAGTTAAATAGCAAAGTTGTAGGTAATAAAAAGATCTACAACTTTTGTATTCGCAATTTTTTCACATAACCTCAAAATTTGGGTGAAAAATTCAAAAAACCAAGTCAAAAACAATAATCTTGTTATAAATACCTTATCTGAAATTCTTATCAGTTATTCATTAGTTTTTGTATCTTTGAAGGCATTTCTTCATCGTTAGATTCGACAAACCTTTCCAACTCTAGTTGATCTTCGAAATCTTCAAGACCATCATCTTCGTCTCCAATGTTATTTCCAGTCTGCATTGGTTCTTTATCTACAATTTCATCTGAATCATTTACTTCCTCGTAGACTTTTTCTTCCATATTGGAGCAACTTTCAGAACCCTGACAATGAGTGCATAAATTTGTGCAGTTTAAACCATGTTTTCGGCAACCACATTTTAAACTGTTACATCCAGTTTCACAGCTGCATCAAATAGTTTTGAGCAATACTTCCGGAATTAAATCCTTTTCTGTAAATTTGGGCATAATTCCACGCTGATGTTGCTTCCAGCCCCAATCTGTTGCTGTCAATTCGTTACCCAACCAAGTTTGAAGCTGATAATATGCTCTGTATAACAATGCTGTTCTGCTGCTCCTTCTGTGGGTGGGAGGTTTGCCAAAATAAAGGATGATTTAATTTTTGCCAATTAATATTTTTGAAACCTTTATTGATTTAGTGTTATTTTTTCTTTTTTACATGTATAAATAGATTTGATTAATTGTAATCCATTTTTTTAATATTTTCTTTACTTTCATCTTTTTTATAAAAAACATTGGCCAAATTTGATAAATTTTTCGCGTCTAATAATGAGTTAACGATACTTTTCTTTCCTTTTCCGGCAAATCCAGATGTTGTATCGCAACCAGAAAAACAATGCAGAAATGCAACAATATTTTTGAAGGATTCATGTTTGAAACTATTAGACGTGAAAAATAGATCCTTTCCATTTCCAGAGCCCGGTTTGAGAAAATAAATGTCATGATTATTTGAATTTAATTGATTAGAAAGGACCAAAAGATCAATATCTTGACCCACAACTATGACAGTTTTATTAGTATCTCTGGCAACTTCTATCGAGGTCTTAATTATGTCAGCATCAGCATCTTCTTCAACTTGTTTACAGAAAAATCCTTGTGACTGTAATATTTTCATTAATTTTTATTATTTTGTCCTAGTTAAAAAAATTTTTCGAATCTGGGTTTGTTTCAATTTTTTGCATTTTCTGAGAACATTTCCTATAGTAATGTATATTTTTTTACACCTTCAGAAAGTAGATATTTCAACGAACAAAAAGCCCCCAAACTTTTTGAAAAAAGCTGATATTTTGACGTCAGAATTTTCGATTGAAAATTAGGGTGCTTTTTTGATATTAAATAAAAATAAGGCGAAAAAATAAATATTTTTAATCAAATAAATTACAGTGTATTTGGGAAATAATAAGGTAAGTTTTCACTAAATTTCGTAAAAAAAAAATTTTTTTTGAAAAAGATATAAATAAAAAACCAAAAACTAGGTTTTTTGAATTTTTCACCCAAATTTTGAGGTTATGTGAAAAAATTGCAAATACAAAAGTTGTAGATCTTTTTATTGCCGACAACTTTGCTATTTAACTTTTTCGCATAGGACGTGTAGTTTAGCCGGAAATCGAGATAAACCATTTTTTACCCTTAAAAACTCACCCCCTCCCACTTCCCGAACTCGGATCGACCGTAATTTATTTTTCCTTTCATTTTGATCATATTTCCCTCCTTTTCCAATGGGTTTCATTCTATTGTAATTTTTTTTCGTTTTTTACCATTTTTAAAGGCTTCGGCACTGGTCTATTATAGTTTTTATTCAGAGAAATGGGTCTATGTGCTTCTTTTGGCTGCAAAGACATGATTTTATAAGTTTCCTAAAAATACTGTTATAAGAGGAAAGTGGGAGAATAGTAAAGTTTTCTGTCAAGGATAATTCAAGGTATATTACCATAAAAAAAATTAAGGTTGTTAAAGTTCATTTGTTTGTAGTTGAAAGCTAACAAAAATTCATTAAATCGTAAAATGTTGTAAACAAGACCCTAAATCAGTAGCGCACGTACTTATTTATATGGGTACTAAGAAATTTCTTTTAATCATCATATTTTAATCTTCTTAGGTAAGGGATAAGTAGTCATAATAGGATATTTAAAATATTTTGTTTTTCGATTTTAACGAGAATAATTGTGTTTTTTTGTGTATAATTGCAAAAACAGGTACGTTATTAGTCTATAAATTGAGTACTCGTTAGTGTTGGTGGCTTATTTTTTGTGATCTATATTTTTATTATTTTACTCTAAGAACATTTTCAGTAGTGCAAATAGTTTCAAGTTCGAGTTTTTTTCCAGTACAAGTGGCTCATTTAAAACAAAGTGAGTTTTCTCAAAGAGAAAAAACTATTGTTTAAAATGTTCATGATGCACTAAAATATCAAGTTGCATCGGCAACTGTTCGTGATGTGGTGACTAGGTCCTCCAATATGACCGGTGTTAGTGAACGAAGTATCTATCGATTTTTAAGTGAAAGAAAACAGGGAAATGTTAGTAAACCAAAAAAACAAGTCCATTATAGTCAATAAC
The DNA here is from genome assembly GCA_035357415.1 of Ophraella communa. Classification (NCBI taxonomy): domain Eukaryota; kingdom Metazoa; phylum Arthropoda; class Insecta; order Coleoptera; family Chrysomelidae; genus Ophraella; species Ophraella communa. The sequence goes on along the minus strand of CM068986.1, from coordinate 10,580,614 downwards.
TTTAATAGAAAAATCATTAGAAGACAAGTCCATTCTTTGTACTTAAATAAAGAGATTCCGACTTTGTACAAAGTAATTACTGTTATAGCAGAAGTATATACGATTCCCAAATTTGGACGTTATGGAAACTTCTAAAAGAAATTGGTTTTAAGCATGAGTCGCAAATTTTTGAATGAGACAGAAGAAATGATTAGCTGGAGAACACAATACTTAAGAAGTATTAAAAAGTTTCGAAGCGAGGAAAGAACTATCTTTTATTTAGATGAAACATGGTTGAATGAAGGACACACTGTTTCTAAAGCATGGATGGACACCGATATTTAAAATTCCCGTCAGGCATTTTTGGAGGGATATTCAACAGGATTAAATGCTCCTCGAGGAATAGATCGCGGACTAATAATCGCACAAATTGGCAGTGAACATGGTTTTGTTGAAAATGGGTTGGTTATTAGACTTTGTGTCAAAGTCAACCAAAGATTAACAAGAGTAAAAAGTGGAAGTTTCTTTCAAAGGTTTAGTTATTCACTGTTAATAAGATGGACTTTCTCATAGTAAGTTAGTAAAATAAATATTAATTTTATTAAAATTGATAAAATTTAAACAGTTTAAACTTACCAACATCAAACATATACCAATAACAATCAGTCCCAATAAAGCAGCTAACCATCTACCCATTTTGTGTCCCAACGGTCCAAACAAGTTGGTGCCTATTAAATACGAGATACTCGCAGGTAAGAATGTAACTCCTTGTTTCCATCTACCAGCACCCATCGTGTCCATCATCCAAATGGGGAGCGAAGGTTCTAGCATGGCTATACCCATGTTAGCAAAAGTTATAGCACCTGGAAATACCACGTAACTGATTTTTTATTTTATTAAACTAACCAAAAACCAAAAAATTTAAAAATTATTATTAGAAAGTTTATAAATGAATGTTTAATATTAGGGTCTTTAGCAATTTTTAAATATACACTATATTTATTTATATCTCATTGTTACCAGAAGTACAATCTGGATTTAGGAAAGGAAATAGTTGCACTACTGCTCTGCTTCATATTGTTGACGATATCATGAAAGGTTTGGATGAAAAATGTTTGCAAAATTTTAGTCTTATTTGATTTTAGTCGAGCTTTTGATACTATTAATGTTGACTTACTAATTAATATTTTGAGTTTTAATGGATTCTCCGAAGACTCTATTGCACTGAAGACTGAATATTTAAAAGGTTGTAAACATAAAATATAAAGTCAAGTTTTTTAAACGTTAAATCGCGAGTTCCGCAAGGTTCAATACTTCACCTTCTCTTGTTCTCTTTATATACTGCTCATCTTATTGAATCAGTTAATCATTGTCAAATACATATTTACATTCCCTGTGCAAAAAACAGAAGAAGCTTGTAAACTAATAAATGACGATATAAATAAATTCGTAAATGCTACACTAGATCATCCATTATTAATAAATACTAGTAAATCACAATTCATGATATTTGGTCCGAAAATGCAACTCCAAGGAGTAGTTGATTCAACAAATATTAGTATAAAGGATTAGCCTTTAACTATAGTTGATGTAGCCAAAACTCTGGGTGTCCTTTTACATTGAGACTTGAAGTATGAGGCTCATGTAAAAAAAATTGTTACAACGTGCTTATTTCACTTTAAAGACAGTTTATGGGAATAGATATTACTTGTCATTCAATTCTAAAAAGTTACTCAGTGAATCGCTTATACTTTCTATTTTCAATTACTCTGACTATCTTTATTGTGTAAGTTTGTTAACACAGTGTAAAAAAATAACAGAGAAGGTCCAAAACTCATGCTAAAGACTGATTTTTGGAATTAGTCGACGAGGAAGAATTTCCTATAAACTTACAGTAATTATATGGTTAAATATGTCTGATAGAAAACTTATTTCATACAAATTATTGATTTTTATAAATGCAATTCAAGTATATAATATTTTGTACTATTGTTTATTTGTGTGAAATAATAAAGACATTTCTTATGTAAATGAAAAAATAAAATATTATTTATTGTTGAAATTACGTTACTTTTAGATTTTAAATTTTAATGGTAACAAGGATATTGACACCAAATATACATATTTTCAAACTATAGTAATAGTCATTATAGTAGTAAAATACCTGCAGCTATAATAATATAAGGATCTGATACCAAGGATTTCAGTGATGGTGGATCTGATTCTTGCCTTATAACAGATGGTTGTAACATAAGAAGCTGGAGCACTGGAACAAGAAAACATAATTATTTAAATATAAATATTCAGTACATTAAATCATACAAATCAAGAAAGTTCAGGATTATAAATTAATAAAAATTTAATTTGGATTTAAAATTTAATAGTACTTAATTGCTCACAATTGCTAATAAACAGTGATCATGAATATTCAGAAGGATTTTTCTAGTTTCTGAAACAGGAAACATTTTCCACAGCTATCGAATAATATTTTAAATGTGTCAAGATATCAATGTAGAGCATTAGGACAATTACAATAAATAAAGCAAATACGGTATGCGCCAAAATAAAGGACATTGAAATCAGGAAGCTTGTGAAATATAATAGCGTCATAACCCACCGGCAACTATTGATGAACTCCGTGAAAAATTTTTAACCTTTTTCAGAAAAATGCAGCAGTCTATTTTTAATAACATGCTAAGCAATCTTATTAAGCGTTATGAGTACATACTGCTTGGAACGCAATGGCGAGCACTTTGAACACATTTTGTATAGAAGCAAAACATAAAATTCGCATTATTTGAAATGTTATTTAATTTTTCATGTTTAATAAAGCTTTAGTTTTTCAGTGTCGTTTGTTTTGGCGCATACTGTATTTTGCATTAATTAGCTTCTTGTTTTTACCAGTGCTAACTTTTCAATAAAGCATCAGGCCAATTCTCTATGCATTTTGCTACCAGTAAGCAAGATTCAATCTTAATAGCCCAAGGATTTTGTGCTAGTAGGCAAGAATTGCTGTAATTCCTATTCTGCAAGTACATATCATTCCTACGAGAGAATAATTTCTCAATGCTATGAAAACATATCAATCTTTTCTAGCAAGTTTCGTAGCAAGAAGATTTACTTTAGCAATCTTGCTAGGATGGAAGTAAGAAAATATGAAAAATTTAAAACCTTGTTATGTTTTTTGCTAAAAATTACAGCTTAACAATCCTGCTGGCATAGCAATATGTTTAACAAAAAAAATAGTAAATTATTATGTTGTAAAGTGTAATGGTATTTTTGTTTTGATAGAATATTTAGTGAAAAACATCCAGATCCAGAAGTAAAGAAATTTCAAGAAAATTAAGAACTTAAAAAAATGTTTCTCTTAGACACTACATCCGTTAGCAGACTGTATAATATATTAAAAATGCCATAATTTTTTTTAACTCTACTTACAGCCATCTCCTAGTGCTAGTGCCGAAAGTATTAGGAAAGGAGCGGATTTTCCTACGAACTCGTACATAACACCTCCAAACGGTGGTCCTATCAGTACTCCAAGCGCCAGTCCTCCTAAAGCGATGCCCATAGCATTACCTCGCTCTTTATCATCCGGATATCTTTCTGCTAGCATTCCCATACCAGATACGCTTGAACAAGAAGAGCCGATACCCTGTAGGGCTCTAGCTATAAATAGAACACTATAGCTTCTACCAAATGCGAATACTGAAACATAAATAAATAACATCTAGTAATAATCCAAAAAATAGTATCTTAAAGTTAACAAAATACATTTCAAACAAGGAAAAATTATGGTAATTGTTTATAAAATAACAAAAAGATCGTGCTTATTACGCTTTTCAACTATTTGAAATCCTTTGTTACAGTTAGGTTAAATTTCATGTCAGTGGCCCTCTATCAGCTATCAGCTCGAATTAATGTTGATTCTTAGTCTCTAGAACTCTCGGTAGTTGCACAGACAATGTATCTAGTCAGGAGTCCTTCTACAATACATAGTTCTGCTGGTTCATACTCAGCAGCTCTTAGAATCTGTTTTTAGAATGCTTTTTGTTAAATGCGTTTCAGTGTCAAACCGTCTAGCTTGTACCATTAAGAACGTCTCACCCGATCATCCAGTTCGATATTGTTCCTCTGGCTACGATGTTAGTTATTCCTAGATTTTTTTATCAAGGAGGAGCTAATTTCGCCTTTGCACCAGGGATTGCCACTCAGCTAGTAAGATAAGATATTTCGTGATACATAAAACCAAGGGACTTAATACTTCCCTCTGTCTATCCAAACGCTTACGGTATTATTTTGGTACCCACCGGGACAAGACAGTAACTCACCTCACACATTGACGCTGTGCCAATGAGAGGACAGTGTTACCTTGTCTATAAACACATTCAGCCAAGAAGCACCCGGGCCAGGTTCCCCGTACTTAAGCTAAATTGCATTCTAGGTCTGACTCCAAATCCTGTCCCAGTGCCAGTTGACTTTTTAGATCCATCAGCATACCAAGTGATCGCCCATATCATATACACAGATTCACCTATTTCCGATTGACTTTTACAAAGAATATTGAGGCCGGTATTCTCAGGTCCTCGCTTGGAGCGATATCGATGTCGTTGAATGCGAGGAGAGTGAAATTCACTGCCAAATCGATTCTCATGCCCTCTCCTCGCATGGATCGTTCCTGTCAAAGAGGAGTGCTTTATTTCACTCGTTTTCATGTGTACCAGTTGCTCGTGTCATAAATTTGCGAGCGGAGGGATACATGAGAATCTAGAAAAGCCATATCGCTGCCAATCAAATCACTCCCTTTTGTGATCGCTCGCTGTGAGAGGAGTGAGTTGAGAATATCGGCCAAATGGTTTATCCAAGACGCTCATTTCAATCCTATTGCGCTCACTGGAAATATTGTTTTGGCAGTGTAGAAAGTTGTTTGATTTATATGAAATTTTTTAATCCGGTCGTTAAATGTCTGTCAAAAAAATATATGTATGTTATCTGTCAGTTTAGTTTTTTTTGGTATCGAAAAGTAGAGATTTTTTTGCATTCTGCTCCAGAAATATTACGTTCAATTTGCACCTCGGAATTTGCATCGTTAATCGGGTAGATTTCGGAAAAGATACTCAAAATTATTGGCGCCCCCGGGTGGGCATTTTGTTCGTGATAACACAGAAACCAAAAGATAAGATGGAGCGCCAAAAAAGAAAGCGTAACATTGTCCGAAAATCTATTGATGAGAAGATTGAAATCATAGCCGGTGAGTTCCAGAAAGAACACCCTTCGAGGATAAGTATCAACATGGATATTTTGGAAAACTATGAGAAGGCGGAGGTTAAGCACGAACTTCAAGCATTTTATCAGTTAATAGCAGAAGTTTCTAAGCCTTTTTCAGGAGAATATGAAGATTGGTTAACATGGTGGAACCAATATGAGCAAATCCATGATAATGAAATGCTCAGGCAGTTCCCAATGCATTTCGATATGTAGGCTGCTATCCTTGATTCACCTTTAATAAAGATGCCTAGGACTACTTTTATAAATGTAGCTCCTGTTACTCCCAAGCGTCAGTCGTTGCGTCCTTTGGAGGGTTCTTTCAGCTATGGTCTGCTACACATTGGACATTCACACTGTTTCGTACCCATTACCGTATCCCTAAGGCATTTCCAAATTTACTTGAAGTCAATTAGGTTTGTTTTAATTAATTGAACACCGTCTATCTATTGAACTATACAAACTACAACAAATCATATGATTTCTGTCGAACGTCAACACTTTTGAGAGACATTTTTTGAGAGGAATGCAGTATTTAAACTTCTGTAGCAGTATAGTTGCATTGCCTACCAATAATTTTAGTAAATACATTTTCGTATTAGGAGAGCCTATTTTACTTTTGTTGTTTAAATATTCGATGAATATTATTATGAGCATGAATATTGTTTCTACGAGTAGGTACCTTTTACGCCAATAATTATAGACAATTGAATTATATTTGGACGTAATATGAAATTGTTATTGTGGAATAGAGATCGTTCATTAATTGATTCATTCATATAGGTTGGTCGCGATTATTCAGCTTCCTTATTAAATATGAATTAAAAGTTATCGCCAGCATAATTCTTGTGTTCTAAATAACATTAGCGTGGGTTAATAATTAATTCAAATAATATTAACTTATCAATCCTTAGGCTTATCGACTCGTAATGATACAATTATGGTGTAAAGTTACTACAGTATACTTCAAATAACGTTTTTATTTTATGTAACTTATTAATTCTTGTTGCGTAGTCGCTTGTCGAGATTATATCATAAATATTCATAAATCCAAAAAAAAAACAGTAAAATACTGATCACGATTTACTTTCGACACCTTTGTGGATCATGGGTGTTGAAAATGGCTCTATGCATTTTAAATGTGTTACAAAATTTGGTTATAAAATAATTAGGTAATTGTTAAAAACTAACTAATTCATAAAGGCTTTTAATTTTAGACAAGACGGCCAATGTTTACATTATCATTCACATTTTTAAAATTGCAACAGAGATTTTTTTTATACGATATTTAAGTTATTAGTAAATTTATTGTATTATTCGCAAAAGTATTATAATTAATAAAACTATAAATAAATTTTAAATGGAAACTATTTTTTTCTACGTCCATGTCTGTAAACGTCAAAAATCGCACTGTCAACTTCGCTTGTAAGTGACATTTAACAATAACATGCGTGTAATAAGATCTCATAACATACACGTGCGTTTAGATGAGAAAACTTGTAATAAAAATTTTATCTTAATACTTTATTTGGTTGATTTACATACTTTTAGTAAATAGAAAACTTTAAAAAACTATTAATATTAGAGATATTTCATTTAAATTAAAAGAGTAATACCCCTAAATGTCGGCAACAAATTATACAATTTCTCAAAAATTAGTCTCATTTTCTCATAGTATGTTATGGAAATAAACGTCGTCATTTACACTGTCAAGTTTTGTATGCGAATGAACACACCTACAAAAATGTCTTTTAGTAGTGAAAATGATAACATTATGAGCACTCCGCCGGAGATATTAGAAAAAGCTCAAGCTGCCACACAAAATTTGTTACTGCGAAAATCCAAAGAAAGATACGAAATTACCTATCAAAAACTTATGGATTGGCGACACAAACACAACGTAAAATCATTTTCGAAGAATGTTTTCCTTGCGTACTTTAAAGAATTATCAAAAACTTTGAAACCATCCATTTATGGGTCATTTATTTGATGCTGAGAACTACACTAAACATTAATAATAATTATATATAATATAAGAAGCTTTATGTTTTATTTTGGAATATTAAATCAACTTTTCATAAAATTGATTGATAAATATAGTGTAAACTGATACATTATACAGCTCTCCAACGAATGAAAATGTATTAGTACGCAATATTTCTATCAATTTCTAATAAGTGATTAAAATAATAATTATTAAAATATATTTCAAAAAGCCCGCTACTTCTAACAGAAGCGCTGGAGTGACAGGTTGAAGAACTAAAATGACTGATTAATATTATTCAGGAGAGTAGGCCATCCATTTTTTTTATCGGTTATCTATGATCCATTATTTTTCTTACTGTTTATTAATGATTTACCTTATGTCGTTAAGTATTCTGAAAATCTACTTTTTGCAGATGACTTTAAACTTTATAAAACCGTAAATAATATTAGAGATTGCATCGCACTGCAAAAAGATCTAAACAATATATATGCATGGAGTTTAATAAATAATTTGCATTTTAACATAAAAAAGTGTTGTTAACTTTACTTTAAATAAAATGCCTATAAAATTTGAATATCGAATGAAAGGCGAAATACTAGAAAGAAAAGAAACTATAAAGGACCTTGGACTAACCTATGACAGTAAATTATCTTTTGCAGAACATTTTGAAAATACAGTAAAGGCTTGTAATAGAAATTTGGGTTTTATAATAAGAAACACATCTCATTTTACAAATGAATTATCTTTAAAAATTCTATTCTTTACACTAGTTAGGTCAAAATTAGATTTTGGAGAAATATTGCTAACATCCCAACCAGAAATATACCTCCAGTTGTATGAAAAAATTCAAAATAAATTCTTAAGATATCTGTATTTCCGGAAAAAGAAAAAGTGGCCAAATTATTTAACTACCAGAACTAGTGAACTTAGAAAGGAATTTAATATTCCTTCAATAATTGTTAGGCATAAAATAATGTTAATGACATTTTTGTTTAAAATACTTAGTTTTAAAATTAACGATGAAAAAATTTTAAGTTTAGTAAGTTTTAATATACCAACGTTTTATACTCGATTCCCACTGATGTTCAGGATACCATCTTCTTCAACCCAAATATCAGCACGTTCTCCTGTCAAAACTATGCTTATGCTAGCAAATAGAATAAACTATCAAAAAAACTTAGATTTTACAGTGAAAGAAAACATCTTCAGAAAGTTATTATATGAATATTTTAAATACTTTTCATGACTGCAAAATAAAATTTAATGTTACCAAAAATATTACCGAAACTCGCCAAATTTTGTAGTAAGATATACATATATAAATATTAAACCAGAATTTTTTGGGGTATACGGCAATGTGTTTTAAGAAAACTCTTTTACTTGTTTTCCAAGCTTTCGAAATATATTTATTTCATTATCAAGGAATAAGCACGAGTATAAACAAAATTGGTGTTAAAAAAATGAATATAACATAAAAAACTATTTTAACTTTAATTTGGAATTAAAAAAAAAATTTTAAGTCAAATTATTTATAAAACAAAATAATGTCATACAATTAATAAACAACTTAATTGCTTGAGATAAAATGTAACTTCTTAAAACATTAGACACAATACACAATACTGCTATTCGGGTTTCTCTTGGAGCTTATCCTACAAGCCCTATTCAAAGCCTCTACTGTGAATCAGGAGAGCTTCCTCTATCTCTCAGAAGACAATACCTAAGTCTTTCATATTCTGCTACAATTTCTGCAAATCAAAATAAACCCGTATTTCACAATGTATTTGCTGATCGTTTCTCAACTAAATTTGATTCAACTTCCCGCACAGATCCCCCATTCTATTATCGTGTGAAAGGCTACTTGTCTAACCTCAATTTTCAATTTCCAAACACTTATGATATTTCCTCTATTCTCATCCCGCCACCTTGAACAATACCCTTACCTAAACCTGATTTTAGTCTGACGAGCTTCAACAAATCTGAAACTCCAACAACTGTCATAAAACTTGAATTCCATCAGATAATAAACTCAAATAGTAGTACATACGAAATTTATACTGATGCTTCAAAAAACGATGAAGGGGTAGGGGCAGTTGTATACTCTAAAGAATTTTCAGCCACATTTATATTACCAAGTTCTACCACTATTTTCTCTTCTGAATTATTTGCAATTTTACAAGCAATTATTCTTATCCATCAGAAAAATAAGCAAAAGAGCATAATAATCAGTGACTCTCTTAGTTCGCTCAAAGCAATACAACAACTTTATTGCAATCACCCTTTTTTACTTCTCATCAAGATAGAGCTTCAAAGAATCTTGGATAAACATTTTGATTTGAAATTTTTATGGGTCCCTTCACATAAAGGAATAAAAGGCAACGAATTGGTTGACACGCTTGCTAAAAACGCTCCCAGTAATCCTTCATCAATAATATCTAATACTATGACACATACAGACTTAAAAAGTAATTTTCAACAAAAGATTACAAGTATTTGGAAAGACGAATGGAAGAGCGCTCCTAGCAAACTACTAGAAGTAAATCAAAATGGTCAACCATGGAAATTAAAATCAAAGCAAAGAAGAGAACAAGTGATAGTGACACGTGTGCGCATTGGACATACGAAACTAACGCACCAATACTTAATGAAGAGAACAAACAAACCCACCTGTGAAATGTGCAACTCTGACATGTCAGTAAAACATTTTCTGATTGACTGTGTTAAATATGAAAATGAACGAAAGAAGTATTGCATACCGAACTCTCTTAAAAGTGCCCTCGATGAGAACAGTGATTCCGAAAAACTTTTCAATTTCCTAAAAAGCGTTAAACTACTAAATAAAATTTAATAAGTTATATTTTAGCATTTAAGCCTATATTATGTAAAAACTACCATGTCAAACATATTGTAACGCTAATAACCCAAGAGGTTGATGCGAAAAATGCGAAAAATGTAATAATAAAAGAGTAGAAAATAATGGGTTATAATTTTTTATTTCTTCTTTCATGAAAAATGATGTAAACTTTGATTAAAATATTTAATTGTTCTATGATAAAAAATAAGGATATCTTATTTTTTTTTATAAATATATATCAAAACTAATGGTCAGCGTTGTCCTTTGCTCCTCTGGGGTTTATCTAGTGGTAGTAAATTGTTATTGTTAAATTATGTTATATAATTAGGTTCTGTCATGTAATTAGGTTTTTACCTGTTTGAATGTAAATAAATAAATAAATAAATAAATCTAATGTCTTATATGTCTACCTATCAGGTTGTAGCCAGGAAAGAAATTTTAATTGGTTGTGAGAAACGAACGGTTTGCAATGATGAGTGCGAATAACATACAGAATTAAACAAATAAAAAATAGAATTAAACGAATGAAGTGAGCAGTGATTCGGCTCATTAACGTCTTTAATTAAGTTAGCACTGTGAAGCGTAACATCTGAAGGCGCTTTGTGATAGACCGGCGTGTAAGTGGTTCTAATCAAATTACTTTAGAGACCAGTGCTAATAAGAACAGACTTCAAAACTAATGGAAAGGAGATGCTACGCTCTTAATTTCTTTAACCTATCCAATATCAATCAGAACTGCTTTATGCTTAGATTTACAACCGATATTTATTTATTTGGTGTAAGTTTGCTTAAAAATTATAAATAATAACGAAATATTTCTGTTTTAATATTAATATTAATAAAATTTAATATGGGACTTAACATTATTTTAACTTGATGTTAAATAACTTACTATTTAACATATTGTTAACTTTTTATTAAGTAATATTATGTTAAACCATTATTAAATTTATTTTTGGATTGCATAAAACTATTTGATACATTGTTAACTAACTTAATATTAAAACTTTCAGTTTCACCACGTTTTGGTTCCTATTTATTTGCTCATGTTAGGAAAACAAATGATAAATTATATTTTTGTTTGTTATTTTCATCCACAAAAATTTTAAAATAATCACTTATAATATCACAAGAGCTTAAATTATTTCTGGAAATTTTTTTGAAGGCACGAATATTTTGAAAATTTGATAATTTTCCTAAAATATTCGTGACGGAAAGAAAATTTCCAGGAACGCATTTCATATGGCTTCCTGTTATGACATGACTTCAAGTTTAAAAGGACTAGATTTAAAGGACGAGTGTCACAACAGCCATAGGAAATAAGTTGTTTATAATCTTTTTTATATTTGCCATTTTATCATTTTTTTAATTAATTTAAACATTTGACAGTTTTGAAATTTGAATTATCAAATGTTAATGTTTAAGAATATTTTAAAATGAATTATACACCAATAATAATATATAGGTAAAAGATGATATTTCTTAAAAAACAATATAAAATCAGAGACAACCAAAGAGACGGTCAAGTACATGAGCATATTTGTTCGATTGTCCAATAAAATAGTCCTGCTAGCTCTATCCTTGTTTAGTTCACAAGTTTATGAAATGTCACATCTCTGTCTTATTTATGGAAAGTAAGCGCAGATGGCACTAGGAGCATGGAATATTTGACACAACGGCAAACCTTAGAACGTAAAGATTGTTTGATATTCTGTGGAAAATGTGACGTGCCAACTGCCAAAGTATTCAGTCGCTATTATTGTTTTGACGAGTTGTATTAACTGTGTTTTTTGTGGCGTTTTTAGAATAAGTTCAATAATTCTAGTTCTCATTTATAAACTGTGTAATAGTGTGTTGTAGAACAATTATTTTAGACTGTTGTTTGGTAATTAGTTTGTGTGTAACGATAGTTAAAAACGATGTGTTTTTTTATGCATCGTTTTAGTCTATATCTTGTCATTTCTTTGAAATAATGTTTATATATATGATAAGTTTAATTTTACATCATTTATGTTTCATATAAAACCACTTTTTGTATTTTTCAATAAAGTATGTTTTTTTTAGTTTTGTATTTAATTTTTAATTAAAATAGAACTACACCATAGCAAAGCTGAAAAGACAAGAGCAGTAATGAAGATGGATCACCAGGGGTCACAAAATCCAAACAGTGAATATACCATGATTTCTATAGATCTTGAGCAAGTTCTTTCTCTTCCTGCCCTGACACATGGTGAGATGTTTTACTTACGGCAACTTTCGTGTTACAATCTGGGTATTCACGTTGGAGACAACAATAAAGGTTACATGTTTTTATGGCACGAAGGGATAATGGGGAATGAAATAGCTTCATGTCTGTACAAAGCTGTTAGGTGTCACATATTTCATAAAAAAAATTGGCGATATGGAGCGACAACTGCATCGCACAAAACAAAAATAAAATATTATTGTTTCTGTGCATTTATTTAGTGAGAAGGATATTTTCACGAGGTCCATCAGAAATACTTGGTTTCCGGCCATTCCTTCCTCAGCTGTGATTTTGCCCAAATCGAGAAAAGGAAACGCTTGGAGAAATGCGAAGTTCCAATGGACTTGGTAAAGCTGATGGTCACGATTATGCAGACGGAAGATTTTTTTGACTTCAAACAGGCGGCGGAAATTAGTTTGATTAACAAAGATTTGCAAATTTCTAAAGCGAAATGGATCGTTGTAGCAGAGGATTCATTGAGACTAGGACGCATTCGTGAGATTTTGAACGATTTAGAAGCTTGTAAGTCCACGAGGGTTTTCAAAAAAAATGTTTCAGAAGAAACTGTTCCTAATTTTGCTTTTCTACCATTTAAAAGCAAAATAAGCATTGAGAAGAAAGAAAACTTAAAAAAGTGTATTCCTTATGTTATAGAAGAAAATCGAGGATTTTTTGAAGAAATTCTTCGTTAAGATAGATCAACCTGATTTATTTTTCTATTTTTGTATGTTCACACAAATGAAAAATTGAGGAAAACGATGTTTATTTCTTCTCTTGAACCTTGTCATTTTTGGCACTTAGCTCATGGTAAAATAAACATTGGTGTGGTACTTAGCCCACTATAAGGAAAAGAATAATGGCCCTTGGAACCTTCTAAGAATATTAGAAGTTTTTTAAATTTTCTCTCTTAAACCAGATCACCTACATGAAATATTAATTTGAATTCTTGTTTATACCATATATAGGTTCATATAAAAAAATAGAAATATTTCTAAACCTAATGGGTCATGTTTTATAAAGAATTTTTTTGAAACTTAGCCCCTAATTTACTTCAAGGCTACATATTATATTATCATCTTAATTGAAGTAATATTATATATAAGTAAAAGATGATATTCAAATTCACAAATACCTTCTTAAAGAACAATATATAATTAATAAATTGCTATTAGCCACAAATGTCATTGCCAATAGTCTTGTCATTAGACACTTCACTCATGTTGCCAACCATGTCATACAAAAATTTGCGTGCGTAAAAGTTACATTACGATACACAAATGCATTTAATAATGAAGATTTTTATAAGTGAAAAATATAAAAACATTATTTTTATGTGTTAAGTTTAACCACAGAGTATATAATACAAACCAGAGTATCGACTCGCTGTCGGCACCTTTCATGTTTATAAGACAAGAGCGGCCATTTTTTGGGAGTATAAACCACAAAAAAGAAAATTGGTTAGTCTGTTTTGTGGTATAAGCTCAGGGTAGTACTAAAAAAATTGTTATTATAAATAAGACCCGTACTTCAAATTTTAATCTTTTATTGCCAATTCTTCAAATAGTTTTTCAAAAATGCTATTTAGTTTAGCAATAAATATAATAAAACTATTACCAGGCATTAAAATATTGCCATAGACACTATTATCTTTATTTTTATATGCTTTAAATAAACAGAATAAAGCTGAATCATCTAAATTTTCAATGGATTTAGAATAATGCTCATATTGTATGTTGTTGTAAACATTTTTTTATTAAATATCCACTTACAGAACACTGAGAAGTAATATTTATTTTAATGTCATTTAATGTAAGTAACAGTTATTCCTCATCTCCTTCGCAGTTTTTTGTACTTGAATTAAATACTTTAATTCACTATTCCACACAATACAAACGCTACCACTGATTTATTCACATACAACCAACTGCCTACCTTAACCAAAACTAATGACGACGGCTATGGATACTCCCAAAGTGTCATGGCGATACCTGCAAATGTATGCTTACCCCCTCCATATAGAGTCGATACTTTGGTTTGTATTATATACTCTGTGGTTTAACTTTGTATTACTAAAACGTATACTTACTTATTGTAGACAAAAACATAATAACGAACCCTGCGAACATTGGAATACTGTAGCCAATTCTAAAAACAAGAAATTAAATATTTAATTATTTTTATTTAAGCAACATAAGTCTGAAAATCTATTACCAAATTGATGACTACTGCTAGAATTTCTTAATTATCGTTTAAAAGTCTTACATACTTCTTATACTTCTTTTATGAAAATAATAGTTTCTGCAAACTATCAGTCACGAAGTCTGAAGATATTGCAAAATAAAGCTAATGAAACAAAATACTGATATTTTACTTTATAATTTTTAATGCAGGTAATGCAAATAATATACGAGAAGACCATTTGAAAACTTACAAAGTTTATATCTCAGGCACTAATAGTCTACGAAATTAGTACGTTCACCATGTGATAAATCAAACTCTAATTTTTCAAAATATTTATAAATAGAGCAAAAACCCTAGGTATTCACCCAGGTGTAAACAGGTTTGATGTTTATACATTTATACTGTCATAACGTACACTTTTGAATTATATAGGTATCAAATTAAAGCTAATTTTTTTCTAATAGTTATCACATTATGGGTGCCTAATTAAATCTGGCCACAAAAAGGGTTGCCAGCTGTTAAAGATAATAAAGACTTAAGGTAGAGTGAAATAGAGTTAGTGCCTAACACCACTCGTTTGACGAGGATAGCAAGTTTTACACTTATTATTAATTTATTTTAATCTTACTTATTTAAGTATTACTCGATTTATAAATAAATACAAAAAAATGTATCTACAACATTCTTATGAATTTAATATTGTTTAACACTTCTTGGTTTTAGTTAAAGCTGGAAATTTTAGCAGTAACCTTCGTAATAATATAAAGTAAGGTTGGAATTACCTGTGAGTTAAAGGTCCAACGAAAGGGTTGGCCAATAACTGCACGAATGCCTTCGAGGCAAACATTATTCCTACTTGCACAGTTTCTTGCACCAAATCTTTATGCCTTAACCGTTTTTCCTCTTCTTCTGGACTAAGTGTTGAATAATTATCTAAAACCACAATTAACATTGTTGTTTAAATACTGAAACATAGTTGATAATGATAAAGAGTTAATGTTATTAACATTATTCTATACTATTCTATACTTATATACCATATTCTACTTATTTCAACTTTATGATAAGTTTTACTTGTAGAAACTATTTTTATATATTTTTGTTTAATACTTACAATTTTCAATGTTTGTTACAGTTGTTGTTGAATAGTTCATACTTTGATTATATACCTCGCAAGGACAAGGAGGAAAAGTTATAGTTGTTGTTGGAATGGTTGCTCTTACTGGTCCTAGCGGTGCTTCAGGGTGATTGATGTCATACAAGAACTCAGGTATAATGGGAACTGCAAAAATAATAATATGTGATTAAATATAATTCTATCCTATATACTATGAAAAAGAAAAAGAAAAGCTGCCGTATATTTGAACCTAATGGTCGACCGCATATTTAATAATAATAATAATACATTTCTTGTTTAGTTTCTTTCCATGTTTGCCCATTTCAATGCTATGAAGACGTCTTCCAATGCCACTGCGAACAATTTAGGAGAAATAACATCTCCCTGTCACAGTCTACTTTTAATTGGTAAAAGATTTGTGGTTTGTATTGTCATTCTTCTTCTTCTTTATTCTTTCAGTAGCCCTTTGTGGTCCACTCCTGGACATAGGTAGTAGTGGTCTCCATTGTATTATACATTTTTTCTACCTTGAATCGTTTTGACGGGCGACAAGTCCAACCCAGCTCCACTTTAACTGAGCTATACGTGCTATAACATCCTTAGCTTTAGTCCATTGCCTAATCTCTGTGTCATTATCAAAAATTGATTGAAAATTCTGACAACCCCACAAAAGGTGCTTGGAAACTTATTAACAACTTTACTAAAGAGAGTGGCAGTAATTTTAAGCATTTAGGACTGTTGGATGATCAAAATAATTTAATTGAAAACCATTCGGAGGTTGCAGATATGTTTAATGTATTTTAAAATGTTATATGTTATTTTGCTCAAGCCGAATTTCGCTTACGATAAGGTTTGTGTTTTTGGGAAATATCTGCCGCCTTTAATGATGTTTTTATAGTTGAAAAGAAGATCATTCGTTCTATTTCAGGTATTACTTGCCTTACTAGCAGCCGTGAATGTTTAAAAAAAATGGAAATATTAACAATGCCATGTTTATATATCTTTAAGTTTATGTTTACTCTAGGTTAAAAGATTTAAAAACTAATAAGCAAATACATAAATTTAATACAAGACAATACAATTATTTATATATTCCTTTATCTAAAGGAAATATTCCCTCTATACTGGGGCAACGATTTTATAATAAATTACCTGAACACATCAACGACTGTAGGTACTACACTGAAGTCCTACAAAAATGCTTTAAAAATATTTTTATAAGAGATGTTTTTATTTAACCACCGAATTTTTAAATTTTTAAATTTTTAATATTTTATTTTAAATTATACACTTTTTCATTTGTAGATTTTTAGTAAATAAGGTATACTGTTTGTTTTTAATTTAAGTGTACAATTACTAGGATTAGAATTTTAAAGTATTATGTGACCACTTCTATAAACACTTTTATTTTTCAGAAATAAAATAAAGTATTATTATTATTATTAATTGTTTATAGCCTTTTCTATTACCAAGTTTCTGCAGTGGCATTTTTACTGAAGGCTTTTACAGGGGCTGTAGATGTTTTAAACGTCTTGAAGGACGTTTGAAATCGTCAGTTGAGATTAACCCTTATATATTATGACGATAATATATCCTTTGCATCCGCTCACTTAGATCATCTAAGAGAAGGGACCACGGCAAAGGACCCGCCACCGAGATGGAACGAGCATTACAGATTGCGAGTACAAATTGGGACGGTTTGGCACAGTTGTGTCTGTTCTCTTGTACTGCCTTTCGTATTTTATAGTGGCCATTTCATATAACCTGTTTTACCTCTCCAACTTCAGGAAACCGTGCTGTTGTGAAGGCTGCGCAATGGCACATTACCAGAATTGTTATTTCCTAGCTCTTTCAGACATAATCTGCTCAAATCTATCTCTTTATGCACTACAATTTCTCCTTGTGAATTGTTTGGCCTGTTTCTACCGTTTACCTTCCCTCCATTCAAGAGAATTAACTTGTACCAATTCACTAACCTAACCTAACCTAACCTAACCTAACCTAACCTAACCTAACCTAACCTAACCTAACCTAACCTAACCTAACCTAACCTAACCTAACCTAACCTAACCTAACCTAACCTAACCTAACCTAACCTAACCTAACCTAACCTAACCTAACCTAACCTAACCTAACCTAACCTAACCTAACCTAACCTAACCTAACCTAACCTAACCTAACCTAACCTAACCTAACCTAACCTAACCTAACCTAACCTAACCTCACTAAAGGTTTCATTTTTAAATGTATTTTGCGATTCCACGCAGTTTCATAGTGTGCATTGAGCATTGAGTTGATCCAGCTGCACACACTTGGTTCAATCCCCCCAGATAATACTGCTTAATAAAGAAAATCATATTTTTTATAGTTAAAGCTTTAAAAATGTTTTCATTGCCTAACCGTTTTTCCCGAAAATAATTAAAACAATCAAGTCATATTATAGTATTCATTTACTATTTAGAAAGTATAATTCTTTACTTGAATGTTTCGATAACGCCAAAAGTTTTATTTCCAACGAAATCAATTCTATCCTTCTGCATCTCCTTCTACTTTTGTTAACAAATGCACTCATACATTTTTAAAATATGTCAGAGCGGTTACTATCGTTAGTGGAAGCCCATATATTTTACGCCAGCTCCTGAAGGTTTTTACTACAATCTGTTGATTCTAGTCCATGTTTAATTCAATGAAATGGGCCATTTAACTCAGCAGATAAAATATCGAATGGGGTCGAATTCATTTTGTTAAATGGACTAAATTCATGACGTATATGTTAATGTACACAATCAAAAATCTGAAATAATACAAAATATATTTGTCAAAACTAAGAAAAAGATACAAATCTGAGATTATGAAGCTCTTTTGGATGAAGATGAGATGAATGTGGATTACACAGAAAGTAGACGACAGCTGACATTAAGTTTTTTGAATAAACAGTTTTATTACAAAGTAAGTTTAATCAATTAAAATTGTTTTTTTATTTTTTTTTGCTTAGCATTGTAACATTATTTTTACATTTAGATCTTAGATTCAAAAGGTATGACTTTTTTAGATTAGAGGTTCAGTTGCCAAGACGACACTGATTTTGTTGACAGGTATAAAATAAAAAGTAAATATCTTAGAGCGCCAGTATATTTTATTTTAAATTGAAAATACTTATATAAACAGTTTCAATCAAGAAGAATTTAGTTTTGTAACAAATTCGATTATAGATCTCCTAAAACGTTAAAGTTACAAAATAAAAATGTTCAACAAAATGCAAGAATAAGTTAATTTAACAACGGTTTAGAAAATACCAGTGCCAAGAGACTGGTAACTGATACTTCTAGATGGGTAATGGCTAACTGACTAGTGAGTAACAGAGTAACTGTAATTGACTATACCTCGTTCAGTATAACTGTGGATGCATGTCACAGCTGTCAAAACGGGACTATGTTGCCAAACATTTAAAATAGTACTAGAATCTATTAAATTCTTCTTTGTATTTGACAACAATATTAAGACCCTCACGGGTCTTTTCCCACACCACGTACATTTAAATGGGAATTCAACCGTGAGGTAGATTTTTCCCACAGTTGATAGCTGCTGGGAAATCAGGAATCTCAATACAAAATTGCAGTAATGTAACAATTAATTACAATATTAATTACATTTTTTATTGTATTAAGTATGTGCCGTTTATTTTATAATAATAAAATGTTATGAATTCACTTCTTTATTTTTATTATTAATATGCAGCCGTAGGAAAAGTATGGTGCGCAACACGGTGGAAAAGGCACAATATGCTATTTATTTTTTAATATTTTAATGATTCTGAACTGATGGTTTATATGGAATAGTACTAAGGAAAAAATGTATACGAGTACACTTATTTGTTCTAAACATTAAATATATTTATTATCTAAAATAATTTCCAGCTGATTTTCCACCAGCAAAATCTTACCAATAGAGAGTTATCGGGCGTGCATTTTAGGAAGGCAGTATTAATGTTGCCCTTATTTTGACATCTGAGCATGCGCTTTCGTACCCAACTTTATATTTCCCTTATTAAAAATAGTGCCTGACTTTATTTATACTGGTTTAATGTTGGTCTTATTTTTCCCTTATTTCTTCTTTCTTCTTCTTCTTTCGTTTAATGGCTTTGCTACAAGGCAATCGCCAGTTCTCTTGTTTGTGTTATTAACCTCATTTTTAGTTGTTATTTTTTGTCGTTTGATAGCATATTATGTTCGCTGGGGACCTGTAGTGAGAAAGTAATGTTCATAGATAAAAGATTACATATTCTGGTAATGTTCATTAATAGCTAAATAGAAATGTCGGTGGTAAAGGAAAAGAGCAAAGGCCTCCGGTTTACGTTTGATGATGATGTGGTTTTATTGTCACCCAGAACCTTATAGCAAACCCCGAAAAATGGCATGTTGTCCAACAAAATCTGGAGAGGATTGTTAGCAAAAAGTTGGTGAAAAGAACATTGAAACAACATCATTCCTTTCAAAACGGAAATTGAGTTTTACTTCAGTGTCTGACATTAAATTCAAATTGAAATCGATTCGGGTCCCATTAAATGATCCCTGTCCACGAGAATATTATCCAATATTATGAATTCTATATCATTATCATCTTCGCCTCCTAAAATAACCGCTTCCAATAGGTTTTTCATACGTATACCACTACCAAAGATAATGATAAATTTCAATCTTTACCAACTCGAGCAAGAAATAAATTTATGAATAAAGGAATAATAACGACCATCAAATGCTTACCGACAACTCATATTTTACAAAATAAATAAGGTCATGCAGTATTTAAATAACGTCGTCTTTTATTACTGCACTGCAGTATTTTGAAGTTTTCGATAACTCTCTAATATCTTACCAAACACAACTTAGAGAAGAATGTCAAAATTTCACTTCATAAACCATGTTTGAACGAGGCAACATAGCGCAATTTTGCCCATATATAAAATATTTAACATAAATAATCTCAGTTTGAATTCTATATTTTATTAGTCAAAGAGTTGTATTTGATATAAAATTAATAACAAAACCTTTCTTAAAGCATTAATTATTTTTTTATAACTTGCGGACTACGAATTTCAATATTTATCAAGTTTACAGTAAAAAACACACTGACATTAACAAACAAATGAAGTGAGTCAAACGAACAGAGCGATTTGTTCACTTTGAATACGTTCAACCAAATTTATATTGAACGAGGTATAGAGTGGCTAACGAGATGTTTTTAGTGGCTGTTAAAAATGTCTTTATCTTTTATCCACCTCTTTTATGCAAAGGATAACTCCCTAATGTAGCATTAAACACACCATAACAGGTTAAAATAAAATTAATCCAAACCTGCAGTAAAAATTTATATAACCAAATAACCAAATGAATGAATTGACATTCAATCAACGGAAGATTTGACTTATGACGCTAGGTTAGGCTACTTAATAAAAATAATAATTCTGAAACTACTACTATATATGCAACCAATAAAACAAACAAGCAAATCAAGATACATACTGTGGGTTGACTTTGAGTTTTATTGGTACTACATCAAGATTATTTCATTAGAATGGCTCGTTACAGCATCTATATTTTTATTTCTAGTATATGAAATACCAGATTTCATTGATAAATACATTGATTTAAATAATTACAAATCCATCATAAGTAATATTGTTTTATTTATTGAAAACAACTGAGGTTCGATTAGTGATTTATTTGTTCGATGATCCGCCGCTGGAAGGGGATCCGGAGGTGGCGAAAATAGAGACGAAGTTATCGCCTCAGTAACTTTTAAAAGCCCTTCCATCCTCTTTTCATGTTTAATGCAATTCTCTGTGTCGATGTTCGCGATGAAGCCCGGTCCGAGCAATCAACTAGAAGATTTTCGTTCACAAATCTTTAGATCGGTCACACCACCCTCATTTACCCACAATATAGATATTCATAATATGTTTGCCACCATTTTATATCTCGGATATCATTTTAACCGATATTTTTTATAGTAGGTAGTTAATGAATATGCCGGGTGATGCCGGGTTAAATAATTGTCAGATAAGATTATGTATTTAACATCTACATTGATTCATAGTTATTTGCAATCGTGTTACAAAGTAAGTCATTTTGGCAAAAATTTTTTATAATTCGCATTAATTTATGATTTTTAAATAAAATTATTCAACAATTAGTACTTTTTATGTTCATTCAATTATATTGGTAAATGATATATGTCAGATATATCAAGTGAAATTTAAATTTGATTTTGATATTAAAATGGAGTGATAAATAAATTATGAAAATATAAAATATAAATATATTCAATTTAAAGGAAAATGGAAGAATCTTAGTTAATTTCAGAATTGTCTAATAAAATGCACACAATTACCAGCTGTGACACAAAAAATAACTAGACGAGTGTTACAATGAAGTCTATTGTAAACAATTTTTATATTGAGTGTTTAGAATATTTTCATCAGGTTATTTTTTATTTCAATCGGTATTTGAGGAACACAAAACAAAGGTGCTGTACATTTGTTAATAGGTACTTAAAGCAATTCTAAAAATAGGGAGTTAAGGCTGCACATCACATACATACGTAAACGTATCTAATGACAGCTACGCATGCGCCGTTTAAATTTTCGTTACGATACGAGATACGTTCGACGTAAAGATACGGATCCAAGAACGCGGTAGTATCGACCCGATACACGACGACGATATCCGAAACGCTGCTAGATATCCCGAACTGCAAAATAAAGAAAGGAAAACGAAGAAAAATCCTATCCTGCCAATTGCAAATCCAGTTGTTTTTTGTTTTGATAACCATTTTTATGACCATCATAATCTGTTCTTATCTATATGATCACAATGCAAGTGAATAATGTAAATCGTCTATGAGGAGCAGGACGGGTATATTTTTCAAATGAGGACGATTTACATTTATTACGGGAGGTTGTGGGGCAAAACCCTTATGAAGACAGTTCCAGATGGAATATAATTCAAAGTAACTTAATGAAAATCATGGGGAAATTCATATTAAGTAGAACCTTGAAAGATAGGGTGAAAAATTTAGTTAAGAAATATATAGACAAGCATAGGACACTACAATTTCAGTAAGTTACCTATTGATGTGTACCTACTAGTGTACACATTTAATCTTTCTGGGCTTGTTTTCATTCAAAAACACAAATTATTCTAACCAAAAAACCAAACAAATATTTGTCAGCTGACAAAAACAAAACATGACGTTTGGATACGTTGCGTTACCTTTTGATCTGTGCCTTAACTGTTATATTTCTCATCCTGGTAACGACGACGTAAAGTGGAATTGGTACGTTTACGCGAAAAAGATACGTTTACGTACCCTGTGTGCCTTAACTCCCTAATGTATCACGTATCCTTATCCGTATACGTAACGTAAAGGAGATACGTAACTAAGCAAAAAGAAGCATAAAGCAAATGCGTTTGCAACGTAACGTAACCATTCATGTGTTTTAATTTTTAACGTAAAAAATAAGCCCCGATATCTACCTTAACAAAATAATGTCGTCATTGCCACTGTAAAATAATCTTTTTCTTTTTAAATCCATTATCGCATGTCACAGAAATGTTTGTTGTGATTGATGAACAGAGAATAAGGTTATGATTTTTGAGCATAAAACATCACTTTTATCGCTAAATTATTGAAAAACGCGATCACGGAACACAATAATGTGATACGTAACGTTAGATACGTGTGACGGATTGATACGTTTCACGTAACGTAACGAAACCCACGTATCGCTTCTGCACATGCGCATTGCGATACGTATACGGATACGTAGTGATTTTTAGTCCCTAATGTCGCGTACCGGAGTACGGAAACGTAACGAGTGCAAGAAATACACTTTCCAACGCATTGTGTACACGATTTTTCTACGACCCCAATATTTTTTGTGATTATGATTTTTTTAACTTGATTTATTAAATATATTTTTATTGTTAGTTAAAAATACGAATTTAAGTTAATAAATATTGCATGATAATATAATTAATTAAAATCAAATAACCACCTTTCTCAGGAAATAACATCAAATTTTTTAATTAGTTTGACAATTTTTTTCGTGGGCTCCTTAAAAATTAAAATTAAAATAGTTGGAACTTTTAGTAAATAAAGTTATGTGTTAGTAATATGTTTTGAACATGTTTATTTAGGTTAAATTCCTGTAAATCTCCATTTTTTGCTGTTTCGATCATACCCATAGTATACCCAAACTCCATTTACTGAAATTTCAATTCTCCCAATGTTATTTAAAATAATAAGTGAATCAATATAAACTAAGCTTTTATTTTAGTTTTTGAAGATTGACATTAATTGTACAGCTGCTGTTGCCAGCAATATGTATTAATGGAGTTGTTGATGGATTTACAGGGTTTTCTGTAATCGCGGAAGACGTGTGGCTGTGATGTAGCACTTCAACAAAAGTTTCGCCCGTTTGGATCATTCTTGCAATCTTGTTTTTGCCTTCAATCGATTCTTCTATATACTTTTCTTCAACTGCAATCTTAATCGATTCTTCTATATACTTTTCTGTAACTGAAGGACTCTTCCATCCACCGTGCTGTTTTAGAACTCTAAGGTCAGCTCCAGCATTGGCCAACAACGTTGAGGATGTCCTGCTGAAGCAATGACCTGTATACTTTTCTGGTTGGTCTAGTTTTAAGAACTCAGCTATTTTCTTAGGTGCTCCGCTAACAGTATGTATACCAGCTCTTTGAAACAGACATTTTCCTTGTCTATAACCCACCAAAAGAGCTTTCAGGAAGACGTGTTGCCGTAATTTCTTGTATTTTCTAGTACCCGCATCCTCCACATCACTAACTTCTAAATTATAGATCTCTTCCCTTCGGCAACCTCCAGCAACTCCAAGTAATGCTGTCACTTTGAGTAATAGATATTCTTTATCTGGAGCGTCCCTCATTAAGCTTTCAATTTGTTCCTTTGTCAGCACCTTCGACTGGTTTGGCTAATGGTCTACATTTTGTTTTTTCAAAAAATCTATCAACTTTGGTAAACTTGATATGTTGACATTCTCATTAATCATAATCATTGATTTTGTTGAAAAGAATATTCTTTAAAAAAAACTGTTCTTACCAAATCTAAAAAGTAAGCCAACATCACATTTTCATCAGCACTACTTTTCAAATTGTGTTGTTCACGCCAGTTGCAAAATAGCGCATATTCTTTTTCATATCTTTTCGCAGACTTAACTGGAATTATTTGCCCTATCACTTCCGCAGTTTTCTCAGCAATTTCATCTAATTTCAGATCCATTGTCTCCGCAGATATTTCGTGTGTGCACAAAAATTCAATATGTCTGCCTTTATTTACATTGTTACTTGGTAACCGCTGTTCATTTTTTATTTATAAAGCAAATCAACCATGTTAAGAATAAATCAAGTAGCATACTTTTTTTACAGCAGTCTACATGACTTCCTAATAAAATGATCAAATATGTCATTTCAGTTTCATATTTTATTACATTTAAAACCAAAGGCAGTATAAAAAAAAATCTAGTACGTTACACGTCCGTGAAGTGATTATTACGGTACTTGAATAGTTTATTCTTGACTCCGCTTCTTCGTCGCCTCGTCCATAAACATCTATCTCGTACCGTAATAAATCACTTCCCGGACTTGTAACGAAAATAACTATTACATCCAGTATCTATATAAGTGTTTTTCGAATTTTATGTCTTATCATGAGGTGTCACAAACGCGGAATGTGGGCATTAGCAGGGCGATGCTGTATTTGCTAAGTGTGGTAGTATCGCAAGGCACTCAACATACTAGATAGTCATAATAGAGTGACCCTAGTGTGGATGCTAGGCCATACAGGAATAAAAGACAATGAAAAAGATGATGAATAAGCCAAGCAGGGAGCGATTGAGGTCCTGACAGAGCCAAAACCTTCTTGTGGAATTACCAAATGCCTCGTTAAGTAGAGCATCCAGCAATGAATAAACAACCAGGCATTGTGCTGGTGGCATGAAACCCCAGGACAAAGGCAAGCTAAACTATTCCTTAAAAACCCTTCGGTCAAACTGTCCCGCGACCTACTATCTAAAAGTAGAGAAACGACGAGGATGATAGTGGGAATGCTGACAGGACACTGCAGGCTAAGGAAACATAAGCACTCAATCGGCCAAGCAGATGATAGACTTTGTAGGTTCTGACAGGAAGAAGACGAAACTGCGGAGCACGTATACTCTGTGAGTGCGAAGGCCTAGCAAGGGTGCGGTTTCACCTATCTCTCTGTATCTGTAGAGTAGGAAGGGTGAGTATAGACCCACAGCACTTAGGCCACAATATGGCCCATTGTACATCCTCCCAAGGAGTCCATCTTGCCTTATCCAGGAAGGAAGACAGGTCACCAGGGAACATCTCCTTAATGTCGGCAGGTGTAGGCCAAGAGTCACCGAACACACACTCTCTTATCGACGATAGCTCCGGACTTTCACATAAGACATGTCTGACAGTTTCATCTTTCTGTTCACACCTCCTGCATAGAGGTATGTCCACTAGCCCCATAATATGGAGGTGTTTCCTTAGTTGACAGTATCCAGTCAGAAATCCCACTGTTAAACGAAGGTTCTTCCTGGTCATCGCCAAATATTTATTCGTATCCAGCTTCTCAGGGTCGCCCAGGGTAATCCTGGCAAAACTGCATCCTTTGGTTTCATCCCATTTCTTAAGGGATTGAGTACGGGTGTAACGTTTGGCTAGTTCCGCAATTGTCGAAGTCGTCAAACCATGGGTGTCGCCTGGTCCCAAAATTTTCAGTCCAGCCGCCATCCTGGCCAGAGAGTCAGCAATACGGTTACCTTTGCTCCTGTCGTGCCCTTTCACCCACCTTAGTACGATATTATTATCTACCGAGGCGTTAGCTAAATCTTGGTGGCACTCTAGTGCTAACCCTGAGATAAACCGTTGTCTATTCAAGGTTAGTAGGGCTTGTCTACTATCAGTGCAGATTATTATGTTTTTGCCAGAAATTTCTTTTCTGGTAATCTCTTTTGCGGCGATTGAGATACCAGCCAGTTCTGTTTGAACCACGCTGGTATTTTTTCCCATTCCCCATTTAATCCTTAGGCGGTTTCACCTATTCGGAGAAGAAAAACCGAGGGCAGGGAGCTATGCAAGGGAGGCGGCGTCCGGACTGATAGGTCTAATAAAAATGATAAGGCTGGATAACGAACTCTAAATATAGGGAGGACCACAATAGATCTGCAAAGGTCGCAGTGGGATAGGACAAAAAGCCACTAAGTTACTAATCTAATCTTGGGATGGTGTTTTGTTTTTTTGCTTTATAATTTATAGAATTTTATTTCAGAAAAGCTCTCACTTTGTAAAATTGTTCGAAATTTATATTATTTCTGATTTAAAAATGTCAAATCTAAGGCCCACTTTTTCTAAGAATATTGGGTCCGCGTCCTTGGGTTGATAAATAACACTTTCTGCCCTATTTTTAGTGTTCACATGATTGGTTTTCCGGTAAGGTAGGAAGAAAAAATATATCAACGAAGTTTTATAATTTTTACATATTAAAAGCAATTGATTGTGTTAACCTCTACTTTTTGGAAGTTCATCTTACTAAGAACAATAAATAACTGCACAGTTAAACTAAACTTCCACTATTTATTTGAAAAATTCGCTTTAAAATCAATTACAGCTGTTTCGCTATAACTAGCATCGTCAGATTGACATATTGAAATTACATGTAATTTCAATATGTAAATTCAATATGTCAATCTGACGATGCTAGTTATAGCGAAACAGCTGTAATTGATTTTAAAGCGAATTTTTCAAATAAATAGTGGAAGTTTAGTTTAACTGTGCAGTTATTTATTGTTCATATTAAAAGCAACCAAAGTTTAAAATCTAAATCCTGCTGTTTTATCTAGTTTAACAATAAAAAATAATGTATTATTGTTATTATTAATTTTTCTCATGGCTGTTATCATAAAACATAACAATAAAACGAAAATCTTAGGAAGTAGCTCTGAAAATTGCCAGAGCAAAGAATCTTTTATTAAAAATTGGACAATAAAAATGAAGAAACAATTCAAAAAACTCAAATAATTAAAAGTTGCGAAAAATTTTATATACTTTCAGTGTCGCATCAAACAATAAATTGGAAGCGGGATGAACATGTATCCCAAAAAATGAATGGACATAATTGAAAAATGTAAAATATTTTTGCTATGCCTGGATAATAGCATTGATTTGTATTCACCAGCTTCTAATTTTGATCTGAACACTCAAGACGACTTCATTGTAGCAGAAGAGATAATTGACCTCAAAAAATAACATATGTCACAAGGGTGGGAAGTGAGCATTATCAGCCCGCGGCTGCTCGTTACAATCGGGAGGAAAATACCAGCTAAGGGGTGCTAATGCATTTATGCACGTGTGACACACAACTGTTTTTCGCCTACCTTTATAACCATTAATATTATACTATTCAATAAGCGTAGCAAATAATAGCCATTATACTCGAGTAGAATACTATACTTTATCCACGACTACTAAATATTTTTAGAAACACTATTACATTGTTGTAACAAATATTTGATACAATACGTTATTGTTCGTTTATGCAGAAGTAGCTTCAAGAAAAAATACTATAATTAACACAACTATAAATCACTGATAAGGTTGACAGGTTTGAGTTAAATTTGATTGTTTCATAAGTTACTGGGGTTTCTAAAATGTTTCGAGCTAACACTTATAAAGGTGCTGATGGCTTAGTGCATACGTTCATAGCTCACAACCGCGGGTCACCGGGTTCGTATCGCATAGAGGACCAGGGTCTTTTTCTTATTTTTTTTTTTTTAATTTACATAACTGAATTAAAAATATTTAGTGATTTACACGATAAAATTTTAAAACCGATGGTTTGTAGCATTACAATGAAATGTTAAAGCTAAATCAAGAAATCCGTGATTAATGAGTCATTAAACACTGCCGTGATTAATGGTTACTATTAAGGTCGAGCAACCAGCCGTATTATGTAATAGTCATGGATAAGATGGTTAAATATAAAATGAATAGTAAAATAAAATGTTTTTCTGATGAGCTTTATATCTAAAATAACTATTAATGTGCCCCCGTAGTCCAGTGGTAGGTCTAACAGCCTTTCACGCTGAGGTTGAAAACTTGTATCACCTGCTATTTGAATGTCCCATCTATTCAATGATGAAACCTAAAGCTCCTTATTTTAATAATTTAGATTATTTGCTATCGGAGTTAGATAATTTAAGTAAACAATCTACCAAAGTGATCTCGTCCTTCATTTACAGTATATTAAAACTGAGGGCATTTGTGCATAATGAGTAAATAACCTTTTTCTTAGTTGTAGTATGATGTAAACATAAAATTTAATTTGTTACTTTGATAATTTGTATTTATTTTATACTTTAGGGCTATAAAAATGTATTTTTTAAGAAGAAATAAAGAATTATTATTATTATATCTAAAATAACTATTAGCTAATTATTAATAGATTTTTTATAGAAAATCAACAGCTTCCCTGTGGTAATTCTACTGAAAAGTTTTGCAAATGTACATATCATGGTATTTTCATCAAGCAAAAACAACTTTGTGGTAAAACTAAAACTGTTTAAAAATGTATGAGTAGCTCCCTATCGCTGATAAGAAAACTGGAATAGTAGTAAAAAGAGGAAAATAAATAGAGGTCGGTCAAATCTATTCACTCAAGATGACATTTGCAATGGATACCCGGCCATCTTTTCTATCATTCGTTAGATTCGGAGCTTTTTAGACTTTCATAAGTTGGGTAACGTTGTTTACGTGTGAGAAAGCATTAAGATTAATTGTCTTGCACTTTTATAGATTTTCACGATGGTTTTACAATGTTTCTTAGTTCAAAAAAACACCGTTTCAGAAAACTAGTGTATTTTTAAATAATTTTAAGGAATTGGTTATGTTCAATAATAAATAAACATATTGAAGTTACATTTTGTTTGTTTGTAGCTAGGTACCTGATGTTGATTAAGTAGGTAAGGCTAGACCAAGTATGGAAGTAATAAGACATAACAATATTAAAGCCTAGATGTTATTAGCCCTAAGGGATTATCCTGGATGTATTTCCCTCTAAGATCAGTATAACTGTGCAATGATATAGAAAAACCAGGAAAAAACTATATCTTGCTGATCTTTACAATAACTTAATATATTTGTGTTGCAATTACGTCTTAACTATGTATAAAATGAAAACTCAATCAAAGTAAACAGTTTAATAGTGAAGAACTGTCAAGCTTTATTTGTTTCAAACGAAGTAAACCATCCATATCTCAAATGTGACTAATGGGAAACCAAATGAAAAACCCAAAGTCTATGTCACATAATTTTATTGTTGATGGAAAAACAATACTCGCGACTAGTTTTGGGCCTAACATTGAGGCCATCATCAGGTTATTTTAGTGTCACCAATTAAGAAAGAGAACAATAAGCCTACCTTAGTGTAAAGATTAATAAATAAAAATAAGTATAAGGACCACAATTAAAACATAAAAAATAAAATATAAAATTACAAACATTTACAAACGAACTAACAGATAAAAAATAAACAATAAATATAAGAACATAAAAGATGAAATGTATACAATTTATGGTAAAAAATTAACTATTTATATGTTTAAAAAAGATGGGGAGGGGCGAGTTTAACATAGACATATAGATTGAGAAAGTGTAACTGTAGTCCGACAAAACAGAGGACAAGAAGAATAAGTCACAAGAAGAAGAACAAAAGGTTGTGAGGTTATGTTGACAATAACAATAAAGATTAATTTAAAATGAGAATAAACAACCTAGTAAAATGTAAGAAGCTAATTAGTCACATTAGAAAGAAAGAAGACAGACAGAGTAAAATATGTTACAAGCAAATACCATTAAAAGGGAAGACTAAGAAATATGTAAGGGTCCTTTGGTCTCAGATGTTCATTCAAACATATTACTGTACTGTCTCTTGATGCTTCATTGATTTCTAACATTTCAAGCAAATTCATCTTGGGACCTTTAAAACATTTATGTAGTAGGTGTTTTGCATAGTTTTACTTATCTGATTGTTGTAATTTATACGCTCGTAAGTGTTCATTGAATCTTACTTCGAAATTTCTTTTTGTTTGACCTATATTTATTATATACAACATTACATTTTGGACAATAAATTTTGTAAATAGATTTGTAATTGTTTAAATGTTCACCATTTCGACGCAAACAAGCTTCATATCGAATTTGTAAGTCAATAAATAAATAAATTAACGTGACTCTCGTCTGAAAACCAGATGTTTTTCAAAAATTCGGGATCTTCGTAAATTAAACTCAACATGCGACCACAGTAAATTTCTCTTGCACGTTTTTCCGCAGCATTTAGTCGTTGTCCAACTTGAATACGGTATGGATAACCACCAATTGATTTGAACATGCGACGTAAAGACGTTTCACTAATGTTGAGTTTACATGCAGTTCTTAGAAGACCTCTTTGAGGTGATTGCACAACTTGGTTAAAAACACGTCCTTCATTTTCCTTAGTGCACTGTTTTTCGACGACCTGAAGAACCTTTACGTTGACACAATACACTACCAATGTGATGAAATTTTTCAACAACAGCTAACATCACACTTTTACTAGGAGCTGCTTTATTAAATTTTTGTTGATATTTTATTGACACCTGTTCTAAGCTTGGACCATCATTACGACCTTTTCAGTATGAACGAAAATAATGCTCTACCAAAAACACTTTTTCTTTCGTTGTTAGAACCATTTTTAAATCAAATTTAACTGCAGTAATGGCAATTAAGTCAAATATGACAAATCCATATGACATAAACAACTCTCTGTTTCAGTAGGACTGTTTATTTTGGCGGATACCGTACCTTAGCTATTTCAATATATATAAGAAAAAGGTAAAAAGAAAATAAAACAAAATCAAGTGCTCACTTAGGGTGTGTTCGGGGAGCACGCTTTCGAGCTATGTAGCGCCAAGCGCCATATAACGCAAACGAGGAATAGTACTAGATAGCGCCAACTGGCGCAAATAGCGAGCTCCTCGAACACACCCTTAATCCTTAGAATTAGTTTGACATTATTGTTTATTAATTCAAAAACGAAATAGCGTTACAGAAAAGAAAACAATTTATTTCAAATAAAATTTATAAAAAATAACCAACGGAAATTTAAAAAAAAAATAACAACACAGAAAAATAAAAAGAAACAGTTATCTTACCAAAAAATAAAGTGTTCAAAATGACCTCCCAAATGATAGTAATGAATTTTTTTTGCAATTATTACTAAATAATAATTGTTGCTAAATTACGGTGTACCACAATATTGAATTAATAAACAATAATGTCAAACTGTCAGTTTCTGACAAACCAATAATGGCCAACTCGCAATAATTATTGGTAAACGTTAAAATATCTACCAAATTAATACTTTAATGAAAAAATAAAAATATCTAGAAAACTTTAGGTATAGGGAGTATTCCATAAAATCTGAAGTATGACAATAGTACTTTTCGGTAGTGATATAAAATTCAGGGTGTTCTATTTAAAATCACCAAGAAAATAATGTACTTGCATTTTGACTTACCCTGTATTTGATTTAACGAATTTTATGATTACGAATATGCTTTATAATTTTTAACAATTATTAAAAAACTATAGGATTTTTACGATAAGTTGACCATGACGTCATTCCTAGTTAATTATATTGCCAACAAAGTAACTTAAAAATAACTGACAGTAGATGAGATTTACTTGTAAGAGCTAGGAAAATTAAACGTGTACAGATTGGTAACAATTCGCGCTGTTGCCACGAGCCAATTGCCACGCGTCATTATTGTATTGTACACGTTTGACATTTAGAATTAGCACAGCACAGTTAACCTAGATGAAGGAAAAACAACTCTGCGTGACAACACCGCAAAATTTTATGCTCTGACGTCATTGTCAACTTATCGTAAAAATCCTATATACTCGTTTTTAATTATACAGGGAGCTTAACTTGATACGATTTTCAGGTAATATTGATTATAAATTTTTAAATACCCCGTATAACAAAATAAAACTTTACATTGTTGTGATGTGGAAGTGATGCAGATTTCGTATTAGTCTTAATAAAATACAGGGTGTTCCATTTAATAAAACATAAGTTTGGTGTGCCACCATCTTATGGAACTAATTTTAAAATGTGGAGTTTGAAGCTGCTTACAATTTTTGTCAATAATTTTTTTTTAAATTTTACTATAACAGATCTACTGAGCTTCCTCACACTAATCAATCACCCCGTATAACGAAATTAACGAATATTATCTTGTAAATGCATAACCTCGACAGGCACCTTAAGGCAGGGTGGCAAAGCCGCCACTATGGCATCGTTTTACATTCTCAACTATTAGCTGTGTATTTAGAACTGAAATTGATTCCAAAGTAGATTATGAAGTCTGTCGATGCAACTACAGCATCATCATCATCTTGCTTAGACTTAACTGCTACTTAATTAACTTCAGATTTTCAATTAGTTGACCGTAAATTAATCGCAGATCGATATTGCGAAGATTATACTTGCAACAAGGAAAAAATCCGATGGTATAAAGGAAAAAAAAGATAATTTAAAAGTAATCGAGTTGTAAGAGGATTACATAAAGTTTCTTATTCTCATCCTAATTTTTCAAGTTGGTTAATAGACCGCTCACGATTCCGCTGCGTCTATTGATTCTCAAAGAAAAAAAATATATTTATTTCGCTTTTATACTTTGACAGACAATTTTAAATGCATCTTTTAAAATCCCTAAGATTATTGAAGAATATATTTACAATTTTCTTTATTCATTTGACCGATTTAGTTTGATATACTGAGCTGATGAAGTTAAAAAGATGGGAGACGAATAAATTTAACATTATAATGGCTGACCAGTGTTTATGCAAGGACGGTTTTAAAACCGAGAGAGATGTTGGCGCTGGGGTGCATAGAGAGAAACCAAGAGTAAATCTGAATCAGAATTTGTAATAGAGCAAAGAGTTTTGCAATAAAGATGAGACTGCAGGAGATGTTGAATTGCTTAAACATGACTGCAAGAAAAAAAGAATAATAAAAAACCCTTCGTTTTAACAAAAAATCCACTATTTATTTAAAAAATTGCTTTTTTAAAACTCAATGAAAGCCGTTTGGCTAGAATTAGCATCGTCAGATTGACATATTGAAGTTATATTTTGTTTGTTTGTAGCTAGGTACCTGATGTTGATTAGGTAGTATTAAGGCTAGACCAAGTATGGAAGTGATAAGACATAACACTATTAAAGTCTAGAGGTTATTAGCCCTAAGGGATTATCTTGGATGGATTTCCCTCTAAGATCAGTATAACTGTGCAATGATATAGAAAAACCAGGAAAAAACTATATCATGCTGATCTTTACAATAACTTAATAAATTTGTGTTACAATTACGTCTTATCTTGTAACAGTACCTGTTAACATTTTAAGCACCTGGTATCCTAAATATTAAATTAAATTAGTACCGCTAGCTCCATCTTTCCAGAAGAATTCTTAATAATAAAATAATGAATACGGTCTCTATAATTATAATTGGAAGTTCAAAGTAGCTACGCTACGAGGTGTACTAATGAATTGTCATTATCGGGTTCAAGAGGTTTTAATAATTATTTCCAGTCTCATTTCTTGTATTGGTTTACTGTCATATACAGAAAGTTGGAATATAATACAGTAAACTAGAAGCATCTCTTTAATTTGAAGATTCAGTAAACTTGAACAGCTTGTAAACTTTAAGCTCTCGTATGCTCGAACATTTTTAACTGGATCATCTCTACAACTTGGGCAGATCATCCCTCCACTCGTGATCTTCCATAATCATTTGGAACCACCTAGACAGTGCCGTAGCGACCTCAAGGTGCGGCGAAGGATCGTCCACTATTGTTGACAGATAAGTTTATTGTGGTATATCAAGTTTACTGTTTCCATATTTTTTTCTCTTTTATCTCCGTTCATATCTATCTATATCGTCAACTGTATTAGAATAAGTTTTTGTAAAGAACTATTTGCGGATTATTTTTTTGTAACGTATTCTCAACTTCATTCATTTTAGCACCAAGGAAATATATTTATCTTTTATCTGTTGGTACATTTTCATTTTTTTTTACTTCATAGACAGTTTTTTCTGACATCTTTCTGTCATCTTATGATGCTTATTTAAATCACTCAGCTTAAAAGAACTTTCTTCAGTAGTATCATAAAAAATAAAAAGATTTCAGTGGCGCCCTTATAATTTCTTAAAGAAACAAATATTGTACTATAGTCAGAGCTAATGAACTTACTCACCCCTAGCCGAGGTATTTAACTATCATAATTTTTGCTGTGATAAACATTTATAAATTTTGTTAATTATTGAAACATCTTTTACAACTAATTAAAGACGAAATTAAGATTAATGGTTGTTTTATTGTAAATTTTATTTTTTCTTTTGGTATATTGTTTTTTTAAAAGTTAACTAAATATTTTTATAAATTCATTCTCAACATGTAAATCATATCACAAATTGACGCCCAACGTCATAATATGGTTACAATCTATGTATAAAATAAAGAATCAACAAAGCAAACAGTTTCAATCAAATCGGAACGACTCCATGTTAGTTTTAGGACATTAAGTAACTTTTTAAAAAAGTATATATAATCGATACCACTTATTTATTATTATTTATATACCAAAAGTCAGTATTGTAGCTGTAGTAGAGTCCATTTTAACCTACGGCTCGGAGTGTTGGCAACTTTTCTGGATTGTTTTCGATGATTCTGCAAAATTTATCAATATTGACAATGTTGTCATAGTCAATAAGAAATGAAACTATGACAACAGTGTCAATTTTAACAAACTCTACTTATTATTTCCTTTCTATCTGTAATATAAATTGTTTGTGATAAATAATTAAATCAACAACAAAACATAGTTTAATATTCAAATATGTAATTACTATTTTTTACAAATTTACTTACCTGCTGTTTCTAACCTGTAAGTTTAGTTGTGTGATTTGCCAGTAAAAAATAAGCTATATAACATTTGACATATGACATTTGACAGTTAACATATTTATTACAAGATTATAAATACTACCAGTGCTCAAATACTTACTTCTAAGAGTATTGGTCTCTTCAGCATGCATTTACCAAAACTCAAACAAACTCACAATAAACAGAATCCACTCATCTTTGAAATAATATTTAATATTTGAAATAATATTGATCTAAATGACTTTTTTCCAGATCTCATTGTATGGGGTCTAAGTAATGACTACAGCTAAAAGCTAGTATTTACCTCCTGAAAGTAGATGGTAACACAAGTTATTAATAATCGAGATGTATGCTTCAGTATGTTCTTTCTTAATGTCTTTAACCATGTCCATAATTCTTTAGAAGAAAAAAATATTTTGCTGCTTCCTTTTTGGACATAACATCGCATCGGCTTTCGACAAGGTATGGCATAAAGGTATGTTTTATAAAATAAGAAAATCCTACATTATCCTTAAATCCTACCTACGTGATCGACATTACCTTGTTAAATACCTAGACGAAATTTCGCCACTCTATTTAATTAACGCTGGAGTCCCTCAGGGAAGTGTAATTGGTCCAGTACTTTATCTAATATATACCACAGATCTACCAACTTCTTCCTACAGTATAACAGCAACCTATGCTGACGATAGAGGAGTTTTAACAGCACATGATAATCCAGTGACTGCATCTCAACAGCTACAAATGAATCTTTGCTGTATAGAACAATGGTCGACCAAATGGCGGATGCAAATACTGTCCTCCAGTTACATTGAATGGTCACCAGCTAATACATCAGGAAGATGTCAAATATTTGGGAATGCATTTCCATAGAAGACTAAGCTGGAGAAAACATATCTTCACAAAACGTAAACAGCTATGGTTAAAGCTCAGCTAATTGTACAAAGATCTAAACTATCCCTAGAAAACAAACCTTTAATTTATAGAACTATTATAAAACTCATTTGGCCCTATGGCATTCAGCTATTCAACTGCGTCAGTATCTAACGGATACTCCCTGGTATGTTCCAAATGACATCTTATCATAAGATCTTCAAATGGTAACAGTCAAGGATGAAATTACCAAAACTGTTTACAAATATGATTTAAGATTGCAAAAGCATCCTCACGATCTAACAAGAAGCTTAATGATACAGCATGTACAACGAAGATTGAAGAAAAATATGACAACTGACCTGTTAAATAGATTTTATAGACTATTTTTTATTCCCTGTGACAAAAACAAATCCCATGCTGGGTTGTGACTTAATAGGACTATTGAACCTTGTTTCTTCTTTTTAAATGTATATGTGTTGTCCAAACAATTAGTAATGGATGAGTTATATACAATGGAAATGCTGCCAACAAAACGAACAAAAATATACTGAAAAAGGTTAGTACCATAAGGAAGCGGTTTTTCCAATAATTTTTTGGTTTTTCTTATATATTTTGGGCCCCTTTACCCGAAAAGTATGGAAGTATTTTAAGATATTTTTAATTTTGAGTATTTTACATATTGTTGACGAAAAACTAAATTTCAGCTGTCAACACATACACATAGTTTACTTTTCGGGTATAACATGGATGGTAAAGGGGCCCAAAATATATAAGAAAAACCAAAAATATATTGGAAAACCGCTTCCTTATGGGACTAACCTTTTTCAGTATTTTTTTTTCGTTTTGTTGGCAGCATTTCCCTTGTATAGAACTTATCCATTGTAACTATGTATTGCAGATTGTAAATAAATATGGGTATTAAAAAAATACTTTTTTGCACTTTTTTGCAGGTAGTTTTACCAATTTCATATTAACTTACAAAAACATTTCGTCTGTGAATATAATAAAACCTCTTAAATAATTTATTAAAGGTCTTGTTGCATTTTCCTCTGTAAATTGATATTCTTTGATGTGAGGTGTACAAACAAAGTCTTGACTCTTTTGTTAACATTATGTTAATCCAATGACATGCTTAAATTATTTCCTTGTAGTAGCTTTTGTAGTTGCATTCCTTCAGCGCACAGCATAAGGAATTAAAAATGGATTGTTTTAAGATTGTTTTTTTGTTCTTAGCCAGTCACCTACAGCTCGATCTGAATCAATTACAGCTTGTCATAACCAAACGACTACTGTAGACAGTAGCATGGTTTACACCTACAACATTTTACACGTGGCTGCTATTAATTTAGGATGTATAGTTTATTCAACCATCATTTATAGTTATACTTATAGGAACACACAAGAAATTAAAAAAAATATGGAAATATTTTTCAAATCGATTTCTCCAAGATTCATCAAATACTACATCGTGTAATTTATTATGACTTTGTTGTTGTATTGCTCCCAAGCCACATTAAATTCAATTTAAAAATGATTAACGATCGCAAATGCTTTAAAAATCTAATTAAGGGTTAATTATATTATGTAGGTGTTGGTAAAATTCCAGATTGACGTTAGCCTGCACTTTCTTAAGCCGTGGTTTTACTGGCCGACATTAAATTTTGAAGACAATAAATTGACATTAAACAACTTATTGTGATATTTTAAAACAGGTAGTAAAATTACTAATTAACCTTGAAAAAGATTTTTTTATTATCCTAAAATGACATAATTCCATTTTAATAGCCAACGAATTCCTAAAGTAAACCATAACCTCATTTACTGCCTTCGGTAATAAAATAAAGAGTAGTGAATTTTGCTTTTGAGTAATGCCCTTGGTCATTATATTTTATCTAAAACGTTTGATAGAGATTTCGTTTTAGGGCGGAATAAAATTCCTATAATTTTATGGCACTTTATGTTTCTGAGTGCTATTATGTTTTCAAGCCACTCTGGGCGCCATTTTCTCTTTTGCTTGAATGCATTTGCAATTGAAGAACCGACCTCTTTTTCTCAAACAATTATTGGCACAATGGAAAAAGCGCCAACACATAATTTGTGAATGTTTCGAACTTTTTAGAATTGCTCAAGTGAGTGAAATTGTCACCAAGCTAACACCCACACTTTTTGTGTTTTCCATTTAAGCCCCCATCATTTTAAACTAAAAATCATTTTCGTTTCCTCTTTTCCTCTGCCTAAATAACTTTAGTTAATCATTGGGAAATTAGCGCAGGTGTTTGCATAATCAATTTTATCGTTGGCAGCAATTTACGAAGACACATCTGTGTAATTCAGTTGCGGAATAGGTAAACACTTAAATGATTTTTTAATATTATACAGTAGAAAACATTAACATTTACCCTTACGTCACTAACAGCGAACAGTAGTAAACACAAACTTTATATACCTCATCTTTTTCTACTGCTAGTAGAAACACATCAAACAAATATGTACCATTGTCTATCAAGCAATAACATACGTTCTTTTCTCTAATTATGACCACAAACATTTAAACGGTTATATTCATACAAGTTATCGTCAAAAATTTTGTTTTTTCACAACAATGCCCGACCTCACACGGCAAATCGCACTACAGAACTTCTTGGCTCATTCAAATGGGAGATTTTCCCACATCCACCTTACAGTCCCGACCTAGCACCGAGTGATTTTTACTTGTTTCCGTAGATGAAGAACTGGCTAGCGTTTTGATGACAACGACCCCCAAGGGGGAGTACTATCACCCCTTTTATGGAGCCTCACAGTAGATGAACTCTTGCGCGGTCTGACAAACCTCGGTATATCCTGCCAAGGGTAATGCCGATGATATGCCAGAGGCAAGTTTGAACACACACTGTGTGAAATAGTATAGAAAGGTCTAGAATACATCAAAGAGTGGTGCAATAGAGTGGGACTCAACATCAATCCCACCAAGACCAATCTAATTGCTTTCATCCAGCTAGAAGGGACAACAATAGAATTGAAAACAGAGGTACAATACCTAGGCTTAACACTAGACAATAAACTACTCTGCAACCAACATGAAAAAGAAGTAATAAGGAAGGCCACAAAAGCCTTGATGATATGCAAATCCTTCGCAGGAAAGAGTTGGGGATGTAAACCAAAATACTGCATTGGATCTACACAGCTATGTCTGGGAAGAAAGAGCTAATCTGAGGACAATGAGAGAAAACCTTTCTAAACTTCAAAGATTAGCATCTGTGTGTATCACCGGAGCAATGAGATCATGTCCAACGACGGCACTGGAAGCAATACGAAACCTTACACCTCTGCATCTTCATGTAGGAAATATAAGAAGAAGGACATTCCAAAGGATGGTCAGTGAGGCAAATGTAAGGCATATGCCTAAATCACTTCAACACAATCCAAACTGGGAACTACCCCAGGACAGAATGTCAAAAGAACTTCACAAGAAATTCCACGATTAAGTTAAGCAAAAAAAGTCAATGGGATCCCACAGTAATATCACAGATAAGCAAGAACACAATCTTATGGTATACTGATGGGACCAAAACTGAAAGAGGCACAGGGACCTAGAACAAAAAACCTCCAGAGTTTAGGCTCACATCCTACCATTTTCCAAGCAGAAATATACGCCGTTGGAAAATGTGCGCAATTCAACATTGAAAAGAAATAGGTACTGCAAACAGAACATAACTATTATGTCTGACAGTCAAGCAGCAATTAAATAACTCAGCGTCTAGAAAGACTGAACGAACTGGGCATGAATAACACAGTTACACTTCTATGGTTCCCTGGACACTCGCGAATAAAAGGAAATGAAATGGCAGATACACTTGCCAGAAGGCAGCAAGTATGTCATTAATGGGACCTGAACTATTCTGTGGCATAGCCTACAGTTCCATTCTCAATGAACTCAGTGGCATTGAGAATATGGAAAAGATCGAACATTGGGAGAACCTACCAGGGATATGGCAGGCAAAAGCCTTGCTAGGTAGTTACAACCCCAAAAAGTCCATACAAGTCCATACAATGTCTTGGGCTGAGCAAAAATAACCTAAGAATTCTTACAGGTATCTTAACGGGATACTGTCAACTAAGAGGACACCTACATAGACTGGGGATTGAGGAAAAGGCAGAATGCAGGTATTGCGAAATGGAGGAGGAAAAGTCAATACACATACTCGCAGCATGTCCTGCCCTAGGAAATACAAGAGCTCTACAACTTGGAGCAAGAAGAGGATGACTTATCTAAATTGATGCCGATCGACATCATAATAAAAGATTTTTCCTGCACCTATTTTTTGTTTTATTACAAAACATTCCTCACTTTTTGAATAACCCTCGTATTTGGTGTAACTGTATCTGTACACTTTATATGAACGTCACAAGTGATTGAACAAATGTGAAATATCTGATAGAAGAGAGCTTTAAATAGGTATATGAGCGAATATAAATAGCAATTCTTGTTTAAATTTCCAGTGTTGAAATCTCTGTCGGTGACATGTAGAGAGTAGATCATCAGAGGCACCAATTGATGTGTAAAGTGCCGGATTTTAATTCTGATTATGGTTTATGCGTTATCAAAGCCGACCAGAATATATCCAATTAACCGCTATTTTCACTTGAATATCTTCCAAGAAAACTAAGGAAAGGATTAAAAAGATATTGCTCGGCAGCAGAAAAAGCTTAAATAATAAATACACTGAAATAACTTAACTCATTTCAATTTTATTAGAAACATTAGATATAGTATGATAGCTTACTAGTGAATCTATGTTAAGTATCTTCCTGATTGTCTTTAAAAACAAAAGTAAAAGCTTTAATTATATGCCAAAACCCTATATAACTTTGATTGCAAAGAAAATATCCAAAGTAATCAGTGACGGTAGAAAGTTATTAATTAAACCCACGCATTCTGTATTCAAGAAAATAAGAAAAATTCGAAGTGAGCGACGCTAGCTCTTCCTTCTCAAGAGGCAAGGAACACACATTCCCTAAGGATAAAAATGCATGCTGTCGGAGGCACCCTAAAGATTGCAATAATTGATCAAAAGCATAGGCAGATGTTAAAATTGTCAGTATTGGTGACCTTCCAATACTTACCAAAGCCAGTCTTTGAAGAGCAGCTAAAAATAGAAAAAGAGGAGGTGCTAGTTAAACTTAGAAAAGGAAACATACATCTTCAAGTGGTCCAATGGTGTAGGTTCCAGAAAGGCTAGCTAACTCTTCGTTATCAGGATCGGAGATGACGAGCACCCTAAACACGGTATCTATGAAGATAAGCTACGGGTTCAACTCGTTGGTTCTGAGTGTAAAATTAGTTAAAAAGGAAAGAACATAAGGGGGAAAATAATAGGAAGCTATGGAGTTCTTAAGGATCGACGTCTGAAGGCATTTCTTCCACCGACTTTCCAACAAATCTTCTAACAATGGAACAATTAAAAGTTACTAAGGAGAAAATCTTGGATAGAATGATTAAGTAGTAGAAAAATAATAGTGTGAAGGCTAGTTTTCTTCAGGCTCAATCCAGTTGGTTAGCTTTAATGTGTTCTGTCGAAAGTTCCTACAGTAATGATAATGCTAACTGAATAATTAGTTTATTTTTTATATATAAAATCTGCAGAGAACGTTATGTACTGCCATTCCTGCGCAGTATGTTTCCAAATACCTACAATCCTAATTTAGCATAGAATATCTTACATACGATCAATTCGAATATGGTATGGGAATACCTAGGTAAGCTAAATGAACTAGGCTAGAAGAACACTCTCACCTTCCTATGGATCCCTGGACACATAAGAATATAAGGCAGATATACTGGCAAAAAAGAAGTCTAGGGACCAGAACCAAATTGTGTGATTATCAGTAGAAAAATCTTGGAAAACCTAAAAAAAAGAAGTCACATTAAAACAATAGGGGTAGTAGATGAAGTAAAGTACAGATTCTGTAAGAAAGAGGATGAATTCTCAGTACACGTATTATCGAAATATCCTCTCTTGCAGAATTCTAAGGCTAGATACCTAGAAGTACATGAAATAGAAGAGGAAGATTTAGCTCATTTGAATCCCAACGATGTCCTAAACTTTCTTAAGACAATAGGGCTAGAAGAGCTGCTATAAGTCTGAAAAATATATCGACCCATTACCCTCTTTTTTTATATTGGTCTGGTAAAATTAAATTACTTTTTTCTACTATTGTTACAAACCTCACCCCATTTTGTAACAGTTTTGTATGACTGAAAATCGACTTTTCAAAAACTGTTATAAAAAGTAGGTGTTACAAAATGGGGGGGAGGCTGTAACAGTTTTGAATTTATAAAGTAAGCTTTGAACTTAAAGGAATTCTGAACTGTCAAAAGTTTCACAAGAAAATTATTCAAGTTTGACATCAACATAGTGTGAATTTATAGTCGCTTTGCTTGAAAATTTATTATAATAAGCCATAAAGAATAAATTTGATAAATTTGAAGATTTCGTCAGACTCTGAAGAGCAATACTGTGGAAATCGTCCACAGCAGCAGAAGGCTACCTAGTCAAATCCAT
The DNA here is from genome assembly GCA_035357415.1 of Ophraella communa. NCBI lineage: Eukaryota > Metazoa > Arthropoda > Insecta > Coleoptera > Chrysomelidae > Ophraella > Ophraella communa. The sequence goes on along the minus strand of CM068986.1, from coordinate 10,537,458 downwards.
GAGCGCAAAGAACTCCATAGCTGACAAAATAATCTCCTCGATGTGTCCGGATAATGAAGAAAATTTATCATTATATGATAGTAATGACGATATCATTACAACACTTGTTATGTAATATACCATTTATATACTATTTATTTATACTATTTATTTGCTCTGATTCTGTTAAATATATTTTAAAAGTCTTTTTAAATAGGGTATTACAAAAATAGACCTAGTGAAACTAGCAGATTTGTCAAACTTATTTATACTAAAATTTATACTAAATTTATACTAAAATGTTGTTTTTAAATTTATTTGTCAACTATTGTTTTAGCTCAAAATAAAGTCTTGACTAGTCAATTACAAGCAATAGTTTAAATTTTAAATTTAAGGTGACATTATCAATCTATTATGTACCTCGATTTCCGATTCTTATGTTAAATATACTAAGAAAGTAGTTTGGTTATCTATCCAAAGTACGTAGAGAACGTTTCCAAATCAATTACAAATTTAAAGGCGATCCATCAAAATCATAATCAGATAACTAGAGCAGTTGTACATTACCGTCTGAATTCATTCTTGCAGAAGAATAAAGCAAGTCAAATGGTCTTGTTAGAATTAGAATAAGCCAACCGAAGTATACAGGAAGAGATAAGAAACTCGACAGTATTGTAACGTAACAGAGATATGACTAATTAGGCTTTCTTAATGATAATGACCGTAGTCGAGAAACAATTGAATGGAAACTGTCTTCTGGTAACAATCGATTTGAAATTGTCCCTATCTTTCTTGGGAAATAACAAGCTTAAACAGCTCGGAGTTTCAAGAGATTTGAGAAGGGATAAATAAATCTTGGTTAGTTGGATCTAAAAGTTGTTGAGTGCCTTCCTAACGAACCGAATACTTATCTACATAGTACGTTTCAAATAATACAAAGTTAGGATACAAAGTTATATTAATTATACGATTTAGGTTGAAAAATCGGTGAATGTATTTAGGAATTTCAAACGATGATGCTGTTATGGACTATTTTCCACGCAATTGATATAAATAAAGGTATGAAAAATGGTTTTTGACTTAAATCGACGCAGAGACGGCCCTAGCACTCTTGGCTCCCCTAAATCGTATTTTTAGTGAAAACTTAGTTTTAAAGTAAATTTTAAAATATAACAGAAAAAAATGTTTACAAATTTATTGTACTAACCCTTACTTTTCGGTCCATCTTATTAAGAAAAATAAAAAACTCTTCGTTTGAACGTAACTTCCAAGTTTATTTGAAAAAATTAGGTTTTAAATTACAATGACGGCCGTTTCGCTATTATCATTGTCAGATTGACAAACAAGATGTAACTTAAATAGGTCACAAAGTAAACAGTTTAATAGTGGAGAACTTCCACCTTTCTCTTTTATAATTTTTCAGGCTTTTGAGCTTCTTTTTCCCTTCATATTCTGCTCTAAACTTTTACATTTTCATTCTCATTGCTGATTTTTTCCTTTCTTTATAAAAGTCCCAACTTCTTTGTTTTTCTCTTTATATTTCCAGAGGTCTTGTAGATCTTTTATGCTTAGATATTCATGGTACCATTCCTTTTTTCTTTTATGTCTATGGTATCTTCGTGGAAGTCCCATTTGTAGTTTTTTTCTTCTCCTAGTGCTTCCAGACTTTCCTGCATTATACATCTTATGCATTATTAGTCTTTGGTCTAATCTCCTTTGATACGAGATTCATATGGAGTCTTCCTGTAGTAAATGTATATATATTTCCTCTATTGATGATGTTTTGGGTGTTTCTTGATTCCTCTGTGAGCTTAGGAGTACCCATGGGAGTTTTAATCTTGCTATCAGTAGTCCATGGTCACTGCTGCGACCTGAATACTCGTTGTATGCTTCTATTATTGCAAAGAAATAACTTAGTAGACTTAATAGAATAAATCTGGAGTTTATCTTGTTCAATGTGGAAGAAGACTTTGAACACAAAATTTGCATTAGAAAGTATAATTATTTGGAAATGTATTGTACTAACTATTACTTTGTGAATAATGATAAAAATAATGATTTGGATTACAAAACATTATTTTCGTGATTCTTTTGATATAACAGTTTTACGTAGATGTTATAAAGGCATTAGTTTAAATTTGTTAGAATCTTTGGAGATTCGATCTTCAACTTTAGATAGCTGTAAATTATCTTAATTAACAAATAGAGACTAATGAGGATTATACTTTCCTAAATCTACCTCCTGGTATCATCAAATAGTTTTGTTTTGACATTTCTTCTTTTTTTAAAATATTGATGTTGCTATCATGGGTCCAGATCACAGCTGCGCCTGCTTGTCGGAGTTCTTACTGGCCACTGTGGACTTAGAAGACATATACACCTTCTGGGCGTAGTCGAAGACCCAGACTGCCCAAACTGTGGTTAGGTTAGGTTAGGTTAGTGGTGAGGAGGAAACTTCTTACCACTTCTTGGGCACCTGTGAGGTGTACGCACAACTCAGACAAAAACTCTTTGGGGTGCGAAGAATAGAGGAAGTAGACTTGCACACTCTCCCTCCAAGGGACATCATGGCCTTCATACGAAGGTCGAGGCGTTTCGAGAGGGCGTCCAAAGGGTGAAATACAGAGGGGGAAAAACCTGGGGTATGGCAAAAAGGGCTCGAAGGGCCTACTTACCAAGCATCAGTCACCCCGCCCGCTACATTAATTCATTCATTGCTATTATGGGTAAGATGACCCTGGTATATAGCCATATAATCATTTTAGGTTTTAAACACACAAATATGGCTATCATACAAAGATAGAGCTTATACTTTAAAAATTAGAACAATTATAGTCAACTTACCGACGGTGGTTAGCAGCATGTTGTCCAAAAGGAGGGCTATGGCGACAATGACCAAAACGAGGCGGCGCGACTCCCGGCATCTCTGCACCCATCCACCAAACTTTGTCCCAGATACCCATTCGTTCACCACTGTCATTTTGATTGATGCAGAATAAACAATTTGCTGAAAAAACAAAATCCAATTTATTATATCAATTCTCAAAATGTGAAAGTCCATCAGAATAGAGACATAGAATTACTGCACATTTGTAATAATAATAATTTTTTTACGCAATTTTCTGAAATTTAAAAAATATCCTCTTCAATTGTTGAGCAGTGTAGTTTGTGTTTACTGCTGGTCGCTGTAAGTGACGTCAGGGTAGAGGTCAATTTTTCTACTGTAGTTAATCTGTATAATACCTTAAATTTATTGCGAAGACTGGTTTCAGTCGTATTAAATAAAAAAACAACACGCAATAATAAATAATAAATTATTCTTAATATAATATTGTAAGTAATGTATGCTCTTTCTAGTAATCATTTTTAAAAAATTCAATTTACAAACGTAATGAAAAATCTTTCCAGAGTAATTTTTTTCTCCTTAGCGAAGATTAAATATTGTTCGTCTGCAACTTTTTTACACAAAGTTTAATGCTTTACTTGTCATATACTTTAGTTACATTTTACATTTTTTTATTTCATCTTTTAAATTTGCTAGCAATCCATTTACATATTACTATGAGGCTATTACATTGAATGAAAATATTAAACAGTTTCATAATTCTCGAGCATGACTTTTTGTCACCAACAGGTGTCGTTTTCACCACCAAGCTCCCTGCTAATAGTGATTTTCTCTCTTTTAATAATATTAATCAACACATAGTAGGTATTTATCTACGTTGCATCAATCTTTATTTTTTTGTTTTTTTATAGTCCACATTCTAATTTCTAAGTAATACCTTCACTTTAACCCTTTGCTAATAAATGTAACTCTCTTAGCCTGATGATGGCCTTTATTGTGGGCAGAAACTAGTAGCTTTATACTTATACCTTTATAATAAAAGTTTGTGACTTCACTTAAGAAGGGTCACATTTAAGAAATGGATAATTTGTTACAAAAATATTTGTTGAGAATTTATATACAATACCATAATTTGTGGTTCCTTTAAGGTAGCGAAAAAATCGTTCAGCTTTTATCCAGCCTGCATGAGTTGGATTTTCAAGTTTTCTAGAAACTACTCCCACTGCAAAGGCGATGTCGGGCCGAGTGCCAGTCATGAGATAAATTAGTGCATCCACGCGTGTCTATAAGGCACATTGTTTTCTTCCTTATTTAATTCATGTACCTCTGATCCATCCTTTATTATAGGGGCAATTAATCATGCCGAATTTTTCTAATATTTTATTAGTATATGCTTCTTGACTAATTCTAATATATTCTCCTGGTACATTTTCTATCTCTATTCCTAGAAAATATGTAGCCGATTTAACTGTAGTTTTAAATTCATTTCTAAGCTTTTGTAAAAACATATCTCTGAAACTTTCATGGTTTGATGCCAATAACCCATCATCTACATAAAGAGCTAAAATAAGTAAATTATCTTATTTCTTGTAAATGTAAAAGCAGGTATCTGCATCACTCTTTTTAAATCCAAATTTTAACAAAAATCACCCAAACGCTTATTCCATTATCTAGGAGCTTGTTTCAAACCATAGAGGCTCTTCTTAAGCTGACATAATCTTTCAGTTCCATCGGAATATCCTTCTGGTTGAGCCCCATAGAGGAATGCAGTTGTTATATCAAACTGGGTTAATATCATTCTTTTACTTGCCGCTATACTTAGCAAAGACCTAACAGTTGCAATTTTTGCTGCAGGGCTGAATACTTCGTCATAATCATATCCTTTCTTCTTTCTAAAAAACCTTTAATTACTAGTCTTGCTTTGAATCTATCAACAGATCCATCAGGATTTGTTTTTATTTTAAAAACCCATTTATTAGAAATTGCTTTCTTATTAGGTGGTAGGTCGACAAGATTCCATGTTTGATTTTCTTCTAATGAATTCATTTCCTGTTCCATTGCTTGAACCCATCGCATTCTCTCACTACTCATAATTGCTTCTGTTAAGAAAGCTTTGTCATTTTCAGTAGCGACATCTATTAATTGTCCGCTGATGTAACGTGTAGCGAAAAAGGGTATGCAACACCCTCAGTCGATCGTAAACATTTGCAGTGGTAACATCGTTGAGAAAAATAAAGTTCAGAGGTTTCAATAGTGAAGTTTTGTTTTATTTCAAGTCACCCAAATATAATAAATATATTTAAACTAAATTCCTACATGGTAGCAGAGCGTGGTTGCGATCCACAGACATATAAGGGTGACTTGTAGTTTTAGAGGTTAAAACCACGTGCATGGTTTGCGTTCAAAAACGTGTTAGAGGAGGTAAGTTAAAAATTTTATATAATTAAATGGCTTTTAAAAGAGAAATAAACGCAGAATATGCATGAGTATATAGTTATTTGTACATATTTATCTAGGAATTTATATATAAAGCTTAACAACGCCCACGATGGGGTACAAGAAAAGAAAAGCCGGTTATAAAAATATTTTATATGAATGCATATGTGTATATGTGTATATATATGTATATGTGTGTGCGTATGTATATATATGTATTCAGCCAAATTAAAAGCAGAATTTGTTTTTAGAGTTAATTTTAATATTTTTTCGCTTATAACTTGTTCAAATAGCATTATATTGACTTTTATATCGAATCCTTGATTCGAGATATAGAACGGTAAGTGGTATATATGTAGTGAAAAATAAATTTTACTATATGACAAAATTAAGGCGGTGTGGATTTCAGAGATTAACTTTCATGATAATTGTGTGATTTAGATGCTCAAATAAAAAAATAGGTATAATAAATATAATTAAATTAAATATGATGAATACAGTGTCTCGTACAGTGTACAGCTGTAATTTTTACAATAAATAAATATGTATATACATGTTTAAAATAGAGTTGGTTGTACTTTAGGACCTTCCTTGGTTTGGTGTTCTTTTCTGTGTTGTCTTGCAACCGGAACAGGCCACTGGCTTGCTCAGGGGGTCTTATTTCACAATAAGCTATAATCAAAATAAGAAGTAATAAGAGGGTTTGATAAAATATCAATACCAAATTCAGATGATAGATAGTGAAAACCTATTTGAGCAGAAACAAATTCTGGGGTCAATGTGTAAATGAAACTTGTGTTCAGTTAAGTTTATTCATTGACTAGGGAAATTGGCGTTGTCCCATATGTGCCCCATGCGTGTACATGCGCAACCCAAAGCCGACCGATTTTCAAGGTAACACACGAAGTCGATAATCGGTGAGAGGTGTACATGCGTGGGACTACACGGTGGAACAATCCAATTTCTCGTTTCGGATCAAGAAGGCTTGTTGTTCGGCTTTCCTGGTTCAGAAGCATAGAACACCTAATTTAATAATAAATTATCTGGTAATATAGAAACTATATAGAGAGTAAAGAGACAAAAAGCAACATAGAACATTGGTTGCATTTTAAATGAAAATTAACTAGAGCGTTAAAACTGAATGTCTGTAACTTTTTAGCAGAAATCAAATAAAGGTGTTTCGCAAACCCAGAAATATAAATGGCTGAGAAAAGAGTTCAGAGACTTGAAGACGAAGAGCCCGAGAGTATGATCCAAGAGTATGAAGAGTATATGAGGTGCAGACGTGAAGCCAAAGAGTTTCATCTCAATAAAAATCGTAAGTATACACATTATAACATATATTTATGACTTTGCTAGAGTAATGAGAGAGAGTAATAATACTGAGCAGAGCATGAGAGAGAGAGAGAGAGAGAGAGAGAGAGAGAGAGATATCAGATCTGATAATTTTAAATGAGCCAGATAATGAAGAGTTTTTATTTTACAGCCAATATCACAAAATTAAAGGATTCAGAGAACATTGAGAAAATTAATGATCCACACAAAGCCATTGAAAATAATAAAGTCACAAATGTTCCAAAAGAACAAATAAATGTAGAGGAACTACAGAAGGTTATAAGCAACGCGCAAGAGCTGGCCAGAAGCTTGTCAAGTAATGTATTTTCAACCCAGAGAACACCAATACTAATAAAAGATGCAGTGGACAAACTGGTTCTTGCCCAGAAAAGCATACTTGACAATGAAAAATCCAAATTAAAAACAAAATAAAGAGGAAATTATTGAAAAACCTGTTGAAGTACACCAGAGTGCAGGTCCTTGTACAAGAAGTAAATCCAAGAAAATTGAAGACATAAGTTTTGCCCGTTGTAGAAGAGTATCAGATGTCAGAGAAATAAATGAGGATGAGCTGGGGCACATTCTACTAGCCTCAATACAAAAAGACCCTTCTACATTTGAAGAAGCACTCAATTCAGAGGATAAAGAAATGTGGAAACATGCTATAAAAGAGGAATTGAATTCTATGGAAGAAAATAAAGTGTGGGAACTAATAACTAGACCAAAAGAGAAAATGAATGGTTCTAAACCCAATATAATTGATTCAAAATGGGTCTTTAAAAGAAAAGTAGAAAATGATGGTAAAGTTAAATATAAAGCACGATTAGTCATCAGAGGATTTAAAGACCGAAATATTTATGATCTAAAGGAAACATATGCGCCAGTTTCAAGACTGTCTTTAATTAGATCAATCATATCAATAGCTAATAAAGAAAATCTAGAGATGTGCCAAATGGATGTTAAGACGGCATTTCTAAATGGAGAACTTCATGAAGAGGTATTCATGGAAATTCCAGATGGTTTGGAAATTCCTGAAAATGTAAAACACTCAAAGGTATGCCAACTGAAAAGAGCACTATATGGGTTAAAAATAAGTCCTAAAACATGGAATAAAAAAGTTTTCAGAGGAAGTAAGTAAATTAGGACTTGAAAGTGATTTACATGATCCATGTTTATTCACTTGGAGACACAATGGAAAAGTAGCATTGATAGTATTGTATGTTGATGATATGCTAATAGCCAGCAATGATGTAGAAAAACTGCAACAAATAAAAAGCCCATTTGAGTAACGTCTTTAATATGAAAGACATGGGAGAACCAAAGAACTTTTAGGAATGACCATTGAAAGAAGTACAAAACAGAGAAACATTACATTACATCAGGCCGGATATACTGAAAGGATTTTAGAGAGATTTAATATGAAGGAGTGTAAACCACAGAGTACTCCTATGGTAACTCGACAATCCCATCACAAACATAAAAAGCCTAAACAAGATTTACAAATTCCTGAGAATAAAACCGAAGTTAAAAGAGTCCCATACAGAGAAGCTATAGGCAGCCTTATGTATTTAGCTAATGCCACCAGGCCGGATATAGCTTTTGCAGTTAATTACCTGGCAAGAAGACAACTAGATCCGACAGAGGAAGACTGGAACGATGTAAAGAGAATATTCAGGTATCTAAGAGGCACTACGAGTATGGGAATAAAATTTATTTCCAATTCAGAGGGTCTGGAAGCCTTAACAGATGCAAGTTTCCGAGATTGTGAAAATTCAGAATCTACAGGCGGATACATAATCAGACTGTTTGGAGATGTAATTGCCTGGAGAAGTCATAAGCAAGCCTATGTGACATTGTCCACCTGCGAGGCAGAGTATTTAGCTATGAGTGATGCATGTCAAGAATTGATATCTTTAGATAAGTCAATCAGATATGTGATTGGACGAACTCTCTTTCCTGTAACAATGTGGTGTGATAATCGGTCGGCGAGAGACTGTACAGAAATGGATGGAAGTCATAAACTCAAAAAGTTCGATCAGAGTTTAGAAAATATAGAAAAAGAGTTGATCTATAGGGAATCCACCGGAAAGAGAAGACACATGGCAGAAACACATGGAGACTTTATAAAGCAATGTGTCGATGAGCAGAAGGTCAAAGTGCTCTGGATATCTGGCAACGAAAATCTAGCTGATATCATGACAAAGCCTTTGCCACTAAAACCATATGCTTACTTAAGAAACAAGATATTTAATATCAATCTTACCTAAGTCTAGAAACGTATAATATGTGTGTATATACATAAAAGTTAAAATGTTAAAATGATGTTAAAATTAAAAGTTCAGAGATTTACTGTTATTTAATATTTCTCTAACACATTCTATTTTAATCTTTTATGCTTTTAGGACAACCATAAAAGGACCACAATGAGACAACAGATAAAGAAATATTGGGACCCCTGACGGCTGGATATATTTTAGTTTAGTTGTTTAATTTAGCTTTGTAAATTTAGAAGTAAATCTAGTAATTGATAAGAAATGACAAAGGGAGGGAGTGTTAAGAAAGCTTTGTCATTTTCAGTAGCGACATCTATTAATTGTCCGCTGATGTAACGTGTAGCGAAAAAGGGTATGCAACACCCTCAGTCGATCGTAAACATTTGCAGTGGTAACATCGTTGAGAAAAATAAAGTTCAGAGGTTTCAATAGTGAAGTTTTGTTTTATTTCAAGTCACCCAAATATAATAAATATATTTAAACTAAATTCCTACAGCTTCTTTGTACCAAGACGGTGTTTTTATTCCCAAAACGTCCATTACTGCACTCATAATTAGATCCCCATACCTTTCTGGTTTCTCTAATTTTGATCTGTATCTAAAATGTTTGTTATTTTGTAAAATTTCACCATCAGAACTGTCATTACCATCATAATATATCTCATTTTCTTCGTTTTCCTCTTCATTGTAAACACTTTCTTTTTCTTCACTTTCTTTTATTTCTTCGCCTGTCTGCATTTCTCATTCCATTGTTTCTTTTTCTTTAGAAATTGCACAAAATTTTGGAAGGACACCATATTCTATAGCCATCATCATTATCGTAACCCACAAGAATACCTTTAATTGACTTTTTATCCATTTTACGTCTCTTCGGCTTAACCAACTGCACCTTCAGCAAACATACAAATAACCCCCGGTTTAGATCTTCTTAAGGTTAAATCTCCAGCATGATCTGCATCACTCTAACCAATTAAATGATCTTTTAAACCTGGACTAAATACTTTATGTAGAAGTATTGGACTAGCAGAAAACAAAAGCTTTCAATGAGAGGGGATGTTGATGTAGTTTACTGTATTAACTAGCTTTGTTTATATTGTAATTAGTTGTTTGTTAATTTTTACATACAATGTGTAAAAGCCAAATGGAATAAATTCATTATTTCGGTTACTGTACATATTTATAAAAAATCCCGAAACACGTCAAATTTAAATTATAACTTGACATTATTTTACGTGAAAATGCAACCCCTACCTTCAACCCCCTTAGAATGACAGGTACAACCCCCAATTTTTTAAATGGGAAGTATAGGCTTGTGATATATCGTTTGAAAGGTCCCTTCATTCTCTATTCAAAAATGTTATTGTTTTTAAATTTAATGCAAAAATTAACATAAAAAAAATTAATATCATGTTGTTACCGAAATTCGCTACAATACAATCAAAAACTAAAATGTAATGCAAAACGTAATAAAATGTAGAACACGAAAAAGAACTATGAATGTTAATGAAGTAGATGTTCAAAATGTTCTCCGCGAACGTCTTGGCAACATCCTAATCTCAAATAAAACTGGCTTCTAACATTATTTAACATATCAGGCGTGATCGACCTAATCGCAAGCGTTATTCGTTCTTTTAAGTCATTTAAATCAGAAGGTTTAGTTTTGTACACATGGCTCTTCACATATCCCCATAAAAAGAAATTTAATAATGTAAGATCAGTTGATCGCGCTGGCCATTCAATCGATCCTCGCCTCCCTATCCACCGATTGGGAAATATTGTATCGAGGTACTGCCGGACATTAAGTTGGTAATGTGGTGGTGCTCCATCCTGCTGAAACCATATCGTATTCGCTGGAACTTGAGGGTTACCTGGATCAGGATATAAATTTGCCAACGTTGGAATGACATCATTTTGAAGTAGTGCCAAATAATTGTTGCCATTCAAGTTGCCCTCAATAAAAAAGGGACCAATGATATTGTTCCCTACAATCCCTGACCAAACATTAACCTTTTGAGGGTATTGAGTGTGTTCTTCTCTCATCCAGTGAGAATTTTCCGTGGACCAGAAGCGACAATTTTGCCGATTAGCATGACCGTTAAGTAAAAAAGTACATAACGTCTTCTAATTGGATAATATTGTTATCCAACATGTCCATCATTTGCTCACAAAAAAAAGTTCTCCTATCAAAATCGTCTTCCATGAGCTCCTGAGTAGGTATCATCTTATACGGATGCAATTTATTTTCTTTTAATATGTTTGCTATCGATGTATGGCTAGCATTGAATGTAGTGGATGCCTGTCTACTCGATGTATGTGGGTTTTCCTGAAACTCAAGCAAGACATCTAATTTGAGTTCATCACTCAGTGCATTAGCAGCTGCTTTTTTTATCTGCCTTACATGACCAAACTCGCGAAACTGCTTTTCTATTTTACTTATTGTTCCTTGGGATATAGGCGGTAAATTAGGTAATTTCTCATGAAATAGGCGAGTTACTTCCTGTTGTGTTCGGATGTTATCTCCGTAACCAATCATTTGTAAAACTGTTATTTTATGCATTTCCGTTAATCTAACCATTTTTCAGAATTGAATTGAACAAACTTTATACTTAAATTACAACAATGACAACTTAAATAAAACAATTTACTACTGCTTGTTAAAATAGCGTTGCCACGGAAATTCTTTAAAGTTTTTTAATGGTTACCATCTAAAAACCACATTGCTATGGTTTTTGTTCACTTTCTCATTATCAAGACCTAAACGGGAAATATGTTTTAAGTATATTGTAATAAGTTTCGAGTATATTTTAGCGAATTTCGGTAACAACGTAATTTTAATTTTTTTTATGTTAATTTTTGCATCAAATTTAAAAACAATAACATTTTTGAATAGAGAATGAAGAGACCTTTCAAATGATATATCACAAGCCTATACTTCCCATTTAAAAAATTGGGGGTTGTACCTGTCATTCTAAGGGGGTTGAAGGTAGGGGTTGCATTTTCACGTTAAAGAATGTCAAGTTATAATTTAAATTTGACGTGTTTCGGGATTTTTTATAAATATGTACAGTAACCGAAATAATGAATTTATTCCATTTGGCTTTTACACACTGTATAATATGTGTATGTCATTTTTGATTAATAAAAAGTCAAGTATATTAGAAATCCTTTTTAAATAATATATTGTAAATCCATCACTACTGTGTTAACTCTCAACAATATTTAATGTATGCAAACTGTGTGTCAAAAAATTATAATTCCATAATAAAAATTTATCTCTTTAGTATTCGTTTCTGAGTTCTTGTAAAAAATAATCCAATCCCTAATGTAAGCGTGTAAACGTATCATAAGAGGATATTACGTAAAACATTTTAAAATGGAATATTAATACAACACTGACGGTTAATCAATCTAATTTTCTTAAGCGAAAAGCTACATATAGAAATTTCTACAATTAAGAGTTGAAGGTTGATGTAAGTGGAGACATTAAAAGTGCATTTTTTCCTGTTAAGTCCACTTCGTTTTTATTATTTCATTGATTAATCATAAAATTCAAGCATTAAATTTTATTGCCAGTGGAAGCTAAAAATATTAAGTAGTTTGTTTGTCATACCAACTTTTGTATCAAACATTTAATAAAAACAAAAAAAGATTTCTGTGAGTGTTACATTATTATAATATATTTTAGTAAGCTGCTCTCGTAAATTACATCCTCCTAAACCCAACATATTCAAATGATGTTCTACAGTATCAATAACGAAATGAGTGGAGAAAGAGAAATCTCATCTCGTCTTGCTTACTAAGAAAACATCAGTCGGTGTCTGTCAAAGATTTAAATTTAATAACGTAGTGTTTGTCCGTTCAAAATAAACTTTAAACCTCGTTTTAATTAAAAAGGAATTATTTTGCATAATTAGTTTCATCGTATTTAAAAAAGAGATGTTGCATTCCATATTTTTTCCACCACATCGACAATTTAATCAACAGGTCAACAATCAATAACAAAATAAAGAAATATCTTTTCAAAAATTATCAAATTATCAATATTAATGATTTGGTCTCCTTTCTTCTATGCCTTTAATACGGTATCCGCCAAAATAAACAGTACCGAAACAGAGAGTGCTGTGGAGTTGTTTATGTAATATGGATTTGTCATATTTGACTTAATTGTCATTAGTTGATATATTAATAGTACGCTACAGTTAAATTTGATTTAAAAATGGTTCTAACAACAGAAGAAAAAGTGTTTTTGGTAGAGCATTATTTTTGTTCATACGGAAAAGGTCGTAATGATGGTCCAAGCTTAGAACAGGTGTCTGCCATGGATTTATGAGGTCCTTCACTAAATGTAAAAGCTAATGGTTGCTTCCACTGTTTATACAGTCCTTTCAGCATAAAAACGTTTGCATGATCTGCTAGTACAGGTTTTCTTTCTTTATAAATTACAATTTGATTTATTCACTTATCAGGTAAATTTAAAGCTGGAACTGCTGTTCTTATAAAACCTCTTTTGGTACCTAAAACTTTACAGTTACTAGAAAAATTTTCCTCACAAAATACATATTTTTTATAAATGTCTTCAACTGACAAGTCTTTATAATTTAAAGACTGTATCTTTAAAATCCACTCACTAAACACACTTGGTTAATTTTTTTGAAAACGATGCATTTTGCCTTAACGATTTGTACATGTAGGTACACAACATTTCCTTTTAGATAAGGGGGGTTGATAATCTGAATCCATTTTAGGGACAGAATTATTTGGAAGCACAAAACCAAAGATGATATACACCAACAAAACTAAAAAAACTGAAGACAAAACTCCTGTTCTTTTCCTGATTCTCAGAACTACTGTCTCTTTTCTTAATTTTCTTAAAACTGTTTCCCACCAAATACAGATCGGTTAAATTAAAAAGTATTGTCGTTAATAGTATTAGTAGAGACCTCTTCCGACAAATAGAACAATTAAAATGAGTAGACCCAACGATCAGCGTCATCCTATGGTTGTGTTAAAAATATTAATAAGTTTTGGCGGGAGTATATTTGGTTTCATTTCTATTCGTAGTTCCGTATTCTGTGATAAGTTGTTTATAATATTTTTTATATTTTGCCATTTTATCATTTTTTTAATTAATTTAAACATTTGCCACATATAAAACCCGAAATTTAATTAATAATCAAAATTTAAAATAACATGACCACGCCAGATTTTAATTATGTGGTAGGTGAAATGGATTACAATCGAAGATAACCCTCAGGGATATTTTTCTCTCATACACCAATAAAAATCAAACGTTGAATAATCAATCATATATGTGATACGTTTTATTGATTAGCGCGCTTTGTGTATATTTTCCCAACATTTTTTATCTCCGAATAAAGAGTAACTAACAGATTTTTATTTTCATTTGATATTCATCTGAAAATGTTTGTTTAATCATATTTAACGTATACCTACTGGAGCCATTGTAAATAAAAAGTATTGAAAGAGGTTATCGTTGACAATTCATTTCACAACTAGGACTTTTTAAAAATAAATAGAACAAAATTGTAAGTATGAATTGTAAAATTTCCAAGTAACTAAAAAAAAATCAACTTTAATACCATATTTTACCTTGAATTCTGACCATACTTATATTCCTAAGAATAATGAACTTAACTTCCATGTTTTACTAAAAAATTCGCTTTTCAATTACAATGACAGCTGTTTCGCTAGAATTAGCATCGTCAGATTGACATATTGAAGTTACATTTTGTTTGTTTGTAGCTAAGTACCTGATGTGTAGGTAGTATTAAGGCTAGACCAAGTATGGAAGTAATGACAGCAATATTAAAGCCTAGATGTTATTCCTAAAGGATTATCCTGGATGTACTTCCCTCTAAGATCAGTATAACTGTGCCAGGAAAAAACTAAGAATATTATAGTAATAACCCAAACAGAATAAACTATAACTATAAATGTTATAATTTTTGCAGAAACAACAATAAAAAATTCCATAATAACGGAACACAAAACATTTGGTACGATTCCGACTCTGTAGGCAAGCCATACCCCACTTTTCTTACAATTTAAGACAGACCTCAAGTAGTTATGCCGTAGAGCGATTAAAAATTGGAGTAGGGCAAATATTTCAACTCTGGGTGTTAAAATTTTGCCAAACCTAACCACAGAAAGATTACTCTGCCAACATAAAAAAATGTATTTAATCATATTTATTGCATTATTTGGTAAATGAACATGAGAATATTAACAGTTTGTTAATATTTATCATCAAAATTACTTTTATTTCTATAATACCGCCCGAAACAGCTGTTATTACAGGATTAAAATTAATTAAAAAAATATATAGTAGAATGCATGTATAAACTGTTTTTTATTGCATAATTAAATTTAAAATTGGACCTAAATGTGTTGATTAATAGTATTAAAAGAGAGAAAATAACTATCAACAGGGAGCTTGGTGGTGAAAACGACACCTGTTGGTGACAAAAAGTCATGCTCGAGAATTATAAAACTATTTTATATTTTCATTCAATGTAATAGCCTCATAGTAATATGTAAATGGATTGCTAGCAAATTTAAAAGATGAAGTAAAAATAAAATAACTAAAGTATATGACAAGTAAAGCATTAAACTTTGTGTAAAAAAGTTGCAGACAGACAATATTTAATCTACTCTGGAAAGATTTTTTATTATGTCTGTAAATTGAATTTTTGAAAAATTATTACTAGAAAGAATATAAATTACTTACAATATTATATTAAGAATGTGTTGTTTTTATATTTAATACGACTGAAGACATTCTTAGCAAAAAATGTAAGGTAATATTATACAGATTAACTACAGTAGAAAAAATTGACCTTTATCCTGACGTCTCTTACAGTGAATAGTATTAAAGACAAACTTTATATACCTCATCCTTTTCTACTGTACAGATACCTAATATAACCTAACCTAGGAGAGAAAAAAAAATGTATAGACGAAAATTTATTGAAATAATAATAAAGAAGGGAAAAGATTTCAGTAGATAAGAGCTTATGAAGAAGAGGAAAAAATGGAAGACATAGCTAGAATGAAAATAAATATTTACTTCCTACGCCCCAAAGGGTATAGGGAAAATTAATAAATTTGTATTCAAAATACAAATACCAGTATTTTTGTGTAATTGATAAGTATTCAGAGCATGTCAATATTTTAATTAGTTCTTGAGAGACTGTCCCAAAAGGAATTAAATATCCATATGTTGATATAAAAAAACTAATACGCAATCGAAGTAGGCAAAATGTGTATTTCAAATTTAATAATTTAAAGCAACAATTGTATTTATTTATTTATTGTATTCACTGTTCTATTAAATGTTACCTTTTATTTCTCTTAAACCCTGATGATGGTCTTTTTACGTAAATATATCTCTGATGTAACATTTACTATTAAATTGTATATTGCTACTATGTATTCTCCCTGTTTCACTTCTAGAGTCTGGATTATAAATAAATAATAATATGAATAAATAATAATATATTATTTAACGAGCGGTAATGTAGGTCATAACTCACACAGATGAAGTTTGCAGCACGAGCCGCAGCCTAAAGAACATTTTCTGTAAAAGAGTTTACATTCTTACTGATACACCAATTTTGAAAATGTTTGTTGACCGCTTTGTTTTGTGACTTTTCGGGTAATACATTTTGTACTGTAGCCTTAGCTACTTGCCTCCATTCTGGAGTTGTACATAATAATTCATCTTCACTCTCTGAATTCATCTTTCTTAACATCTTTATAATTTTTATCAGATTTGAAACCGTTAAAATATCTTTTTAAAAATATCAACTGACATTACTCCCCTCAATTACACTAATGGACTATTCCGTTTCATCGAATCGGCTTTTTAGAATACAGATTCTACAGCCACCTTTGGTATTCGGTTCTTAAATTGTGATTTGGAATTAAAATTTAATTAATACTATGAATTGAGTAGTCATTTATGTAAAAAATGAACACAATGAACAAAATTAAAAAAAGGTTTGGTAGGCACAGGTATCGAACCGCAAATGATTTCGTGGCAGTATATAGTTACTGTGACAGTATGGTGTAATAACTCACTAGAGAGTTATTATAACTCACGCTTTTTGTTTATGGATACTATTAATTCCTCAAAAGCAGTTGAATAATTAATGTATAATTTAATGGGAGAAGATAAAAGTAATTAAATTTATTGTTTCAACCCTTAGTGTGTAGCAGTAAAATAAACGTAGTTCAGAAAAGAAAAATTGAGAACAATAATGAGAAAAGTCATAGTCGATAAAAAACTCAAGGGATTGTTGCAAATATCTTAAAAAATGTGCATTTTAACGATAATTTTGTAATATACAAAGGGATCAATTAAAATTAGTTTGAATTACTTTGGTGCTGCGAACCTCGCTTCGCTCGGCACGCAGTGATAGATTTACACCAAATATAGAAAAAACTGTGCATTTGGAAATATTGGAAACTGTTTGGATATATTAGGAAATATTAGAGAAAATGAGGAAAGTCATTGTCGATAAAAAAACTCGAAATTTTTTCACGTTTTTCAACGGATTTTTGCAAATATCTCAGAAAATGTGCATTTTAACGATAATTTTGTAATACACAAAATTGTAGCAGGTGAAGGGATCAATTAAAATTAGTTTGAATTACTTTGGAAAATAAAACTAAAATATACTCTTTCAGTCATATAAATTTACTATTCCACAGCGACAATTCTTTTAACCCGTAAAAATCGAAACGAAATATGTAGAAAGAAGGCATTTATTCTTTTTTTTCTTATAAAATTAATTTATGTTTGTGAGGAACGCAGTGCCTTTCAAATTGACGTGGTCCTTTGATCTAAGATATTCTTATAATGGCGTAAAATGGATTTCATGCACAGACGTTTGAACTTTTAATTTCCTGCTCTTCTCACTGCCATTGTCACTGCCACTACTCCTAGGGAAAATCGGAACCAATTTTAGTTAGATTTGTAAGATAAAATGCGAAAACATCGAAGTCCTTACATAGAATACACATTTTTTTGCATATAATTATTTGGTTGATTGAGTCCAAGAAGTATTTAAATCGATAAAAATTTACTTTAGAACGTTAAATGAAAAATAATACACCAATTTAATGAAGTAGGTTTATTTATTGGAAATATGTAAGATATTTCCATTGTGGTCTTCTGAAAGAATGTATTTACTTTTTTTTACCGAAAACTGGGAAAACAGTCAGATGTTTCTTTATTATTTTCTCCATCGATTTTGTGTATTATTGTTAAATTCATTCCATACAAAAGAATTTTTTTAATGTATTTTTATGAATGAAAAATCATGTAAGATTTTACATTGTAGGTACAAAGAAATGCAGTATGTATACATGATAAAATAGTATATTAACATAAGTGGCAAGTTTATAATTTTTATATAATTGTCACGAGGCCGTAAAAGGCATCATTATAACAAGAGTTTTGTACTATACTTTTTCCCAACAATAGACCCAACGGTGGTCGCAGTGGAGGGGTGGTTGAGCGCCCCACTCACATTGAACCTAACCTTTTTCTACTACTGAAAGTCTGACATATGAGTACTTTACAATTTGTATTTATTTACATTTATATTTATAGTTATATTCTGGCAGCTATTGAATACAAACGACCCTGACTTGAAATTCTTCAAATTTATTCTTTATGGCTTCTTATAATAAATTTTCAAGCACAGCGACTATAAATTCACACTATGCTAATTTCAAACTTGAATAATTTTCTTGTGAAACTTTGGACAATTCAGAATTCTTTTAATTTCAAAGCTCACTTTATACTTTCAAAGCCGACTTTATAAATTCAAAACTGTTACAAAAACCCCCCATTTTGTAACACCTACTTTTTATAACAGTTTTTAAAAAGTTCGGTTTTCAGTCATACAAAACTGTTGCAAAATGAGGGAGGTTTTGTAATAGTAGTGTATAGATGATGTAAGTAATTTAAAAGCTATTTTAACTTAACTTTTGACATTTAAAAAAATCAGCACTATTGAGTAAAATGTTGAATCTGGAACCGTTGGCGAAACTGATAACGAAACCGTTTACACTACCACTACACCAACACACACTTTTAACTGCCTTACGCGCGTTTCGATAACCAAGTTATCTTCTTCAGAGACCGAAGGTACAGTTTACTGTACTATTGAGGGCAACGCATAGTCTACAGTACCTATACCAATAAACAATTAATTTGTTACAAGTGTTAAATTGTTTATTCAAAGAAGCATCAATAATAGTTTGTTGTTAATAGCTTTTTACGTAGTCGATAATTTTTGACACAAAACTCATAGTTCAGTAAGTTTTTAAAGGATAGGAAAAAAGTTATTTATATTTTTTCTTGTAGAATCAATATGAAACGAAAAAAACGTCATTTTTAATTAAAATTGGCACGTTTATATTCAATATTTACTAACATATAGTTGAGATTATGGTCAAATAACATCTTTATATTTTACACTACCTGAAAATGTATCTTCTACAAAAATGTGCAAATATTACTAAAAGTTAATTGTTGCTGTAAACCAAATAAGAGGAATCAAGGGTAAAATGGTCCCAAAAATCCTTAACATAACGTTATAATATGTCCAACAGAAAATCAAAGGGGTAAGACATTGAAAGAGAAAAAAAAACATTTTGCGTGAGGAAAAACTTGACCACAATGGCACTGAAGAACTACAGGGTTCAGATTAACAATTGCATTAGATGACAATTGTTAAATTTGGCACTGGAAAGATATCTATAATAAATATATATCTGTTGTCAGAGTAATGCAAACATGATAAAACATAATAAGTATTTAATACCTTACTTGCAATACCCTTTGCTTGCCTATCAACACCTATCCAGAGAGTTAAAAAATATATTCATAACAAACTCTAAATAACATTGTAAATTTATGTACAGTAGATCTTACAGCTTTAATTTTTTTTATAAATGATGCAAAAATTTTAGAAAAATATATTGTTCAGAACATCAATTAGATTATACACATTACCTTTTTAGCATGGAAAACATTTTAAATACTAATGTACCACTAATAAAATCTAAAAAATCTAGAAATAAGTTTTTCTCACTCTAACGATTAATTGACCAAAAGAAGTTACCAAAGAAAGAATTGACAGTTATAGTGGAATGCTTCAACATCATTAGTATCTCCAAGTGAAGGTTTTTTAGGAACATTTTATCATTGTTGTATGAGACATGAAAGAATTGTGACTTCACCACCAATTACATGGCGTTCTACACATCCCTTACATTTCAAATAAAATACATTTTTATTTTGTTGTTTTTTAGTAAAATTATACATTTTTTTAATATAAAATTTGTAAAATATCTTTTCTTAAACTATTTTCTATTTTTTTTTCTATTAATAAAAACATATTTTATTTAATATGTTTGATAGAGTCAAATACCCTATTATACGCACTATGGCTAAGTACTGTCTATTTATTTTGTAAAATACACACTTAAATAACTTAATTTATATACACCCGGTATATCAGTCATAATATATTTTTACCACTCAGATATAACAGTATTTACATGCACTTATTTCACTATTCACTTACTTTCCGCACACTAATTATTCACTGTAAACCAAGACTATTCTGAAATTTTTTTGCTTTAGTAGAAATCCAATTAAATCAATTAATTTAAGGCCCTGTTGATTAACAACAACCAATCAAAACAACATAATACTGACACAACCCATGGAATGTTTTCACTCTAGTACGTTCTCATGGTTACATTTTGATTTTGACGTTTCAAATATTTAATATTTCGAAATGTCAAGATTTGTTCTGTATGTTTTTCTATAATACCAAATACTTTTTATTGGAATAACCCTGGAACATTGATAAATGCTCTGTTTTCAAGCAACAAGCTTGAGAAAATTTTTGAGCATTCATCAATGTTCAAAGGTTATTACAACTGATAACTAACTTCTTCTCGCGTGTGTCTTCTCCGACCTTCCAGGCCGAACATTCTAGTCATCTTCAAGAAGTAAGGGGTTATTCTAGAAGGAGCAATCACCATAATTTAAAATTTTGGACATGGCCGGCTTATGAACTTAAAGGGAGAGGGATCGCCCCAAATACCTTTTAGGCGGAGATACATGCTATAGTTGTTAGTGCCTGAGAGGGCCTTTGTAGAGACACTAACATCTATATTCTGTAAGACAACCAGGCAGCTATAAGGACTCTGATTTATTTTACTTTTGAAATAAATCTATTCTATAAATGTAAACAATAAGAAACTGGCAATGGTGTGGCTGTCAGTTTACTAAGGGACAGTAGAAAGTGCCTTAAATATTTCTGAAAAGATTACGCTCTGTAATAGAAACCTGAGTTATGATGATATTTATTATTGGATGTTCTCTTGTAAGATCAAACTGCTGATTATTAAATGCAGAAATTGGTCAATATAAAGTTCCCAATAGTAAATATTTGTACTAAAGCACTACTACCAGATAAATCATTTTAAGTTCCCTAAATGAATCTGAATGTACAGATGTTCGTGACTGGGCAACTAAACATTCTATATAATTGAGTAAATCATTATTTTTTTATAAAATAACATTGGAATAGTAAACAAATACTGACTTTATCATGGAATCGTGGATTCACGGTTTATGTATTGGCGTAAAAGAATCATTCTGCATCCTGCTCTGCGGAATGAGAAGAACTACTTACCTCGTACTGATGAGACACAATAATGTCGAAACCGGTCAGATTGACATTCAACATTTCTCTCTAATGTTAACTATTCTCTAATTATTGTTTATTTTTTAGGAAATGGATGCTTATTTCAAAATTTGTGAAGAACTCATTAAACTCCCATTAAAGTAACATGTAGTTAATTTTTCTATAATAAAATGGTTTTTTTTAATTATTCTTAACACACAATTTCCATAGGATCCTATATAATATAATAAAAAGTCACATATTGGATTAGCTTTAAAATAAATTTTATATATTTTTTTTAAATATAAAGTAGAAAATTATGATTTATATTAAATCTAAAACTATTATTTATTTTATCGCTTTTTATACTCCAAAATCAATATCATCCGTTTTAAATATCCGTAAACACAGACAAGTCTGTGTGGTTCAGTAAAAATATACGCCGATTTCCCCTACAATCTTTACGTTTCTCCTCTTCTGTGCAATATTTTCACTCCACTGGACACTGACTGATAATGATACCATTATTATGCCTGTATATATTGGTTTTTAGACTTGATGGACTCAATATCATCCACTACAGTTCCCTCGCTTTTATAAAAACTCCATTTTGTAGTTAATTTATTGCGTTATTAAAACATCAACCATAATTTAAATAAGAGAATGAAGTAAAGATAATATATTGTAAAGAATATTTCGATTTTAATGATTTCTGCAAGCTTCTAGTTGGACAATTAGATAGGTATGTGAATGAAAAATTGATCCAAGCTTATTTGAAAAAATTATGTTTTAAATTAAAACAAAGTCCTTTGTTTTAATATTGTTAAATATTGTATATTATTATCCAAAATGACCAAACATTTTAAACAAAACAAAATTTAAAATTGGATTTGCAAAAAAATATAAGTTCAAAATAGAGGCCGAAAATCTAAAAGTTCAGGTGCGTCAAACGTTGATAAAGATGATTTATGTGACCCCAAAAACAAATAAATATTATTTAAACCCACCTTATGTCCTTAGGTTCTCTATGTGTATCTGCCACGGAATATCCTAACAATATAGCAGTTACTGGATACTGGATGATGGATACCTTTTAACTGTATTAATATATTTAGTCGCCTTCGTAGTACACTCACAACACAACACTGATTAAAATTTCGACATTTCTTAACTAATTTTAACAAAATTTTAAATTTCTAAATTAAAAATCCAAATTTCTTTTTTATTCTAATAATTTTGAATAAATTTTTCCCTGTATACAAAAAACTGATTATTTAACTTTGTTTTAAACCCCTATTTAGTATCTCAAAATTTCTCTTATCAACCGAAAATAGTCGGAGAAAAAACACGTCTTTCAGTCAATTCCGACATCATTTTCTTTTGTTTATAACTATTTTATGTTATAACTATTAATTTAAAAAAATAATAGTTGTGAAATATTGTTCTCACTTCTATCGATGGCATGTCTATAAATGGAACATAAACAAGTTCCGAATAAAAATTATCAGTCTATCTACACAATAGAACCTGATTTGTGACCATGTAAGTAAAATCCTTAAGTCTGAAATGTTATTATCCCCAATAACTGCAGCATGGAAATCGTAAAGCGTGCAAGCTCCTAGCCCCGAGTCCCTATGTTCTCGGAAGGCCGGATTACATTCATTTTATTTTGATTCGCATTATTGGATTTGGCTCCATGAATACGAAACAGATGTCTTCTTAATGTTCCTATACAAGGAAATTTTCGTAAATGTCGTTCTATGCGTCGTCTCAACCCGTCGACAAACTCCATATAAATCAATTACTTTTCTATTTAGATATCTCACAAGAACTAATTGATATTAGCTTGCAAAGTATCGTAACTTCATTTCAAATCTCAATGTATACTAGATAACTTCCTTAATAAGCCTGTTTGTGTTCGGAATCAGACCTTATGCTTACTTCATAAAGGCAATTAGATAAAATTAGAAAAGTGGTTAAACAATTATTTAAGAAAATAAACTATATATCGTAAAGAATCAATAAGTGTAATAAAAAAGTTATACAGTGTGTCCACTTAAGTTCGTACCATATGGGAAACTTTCTTATTATTAGTTTTACGAAAAAAAGTAATTCTTCATAAAAAGTTCTGCATGGTGTAAAAACTAAAATACAACCATCAGATATTAAAATTTTTCAGTCTCATACGAGGTATGTTCAAAAATATGAATTTTACCAAGAGCAAAGTACCTCAATTTTTTATAATATCGAAAATTGTTATCAAGAAAATTTATTTAAAATTGTAAACTATATCTAACAAACATTAAACTCATTTGTTATCAAAATTTGATAACCTTTTAGTTTCCCAACTTGACTGTTGCAGCATTTTGTTGATGTTTTAAAATAATTCGTACACATAACAACGTTATTTATTTTACAATCTAACATGAATGGCAATTATAACAATAAGTTGTTAAAAATATTTGCAAAAAATATTAAGTAATAGATTTTCTTCGATCAAACCGCCATTACCTTAACGTACCCACCTTCTCTTTCAATACAAGTTTTCGTTCTCTTAATTCTCTTAACACATTTCTAATCATGTTGGGAGTTATAGTCTGAATGGTTTCCGTAATAACCCTTTCCAAATGTTGGACGTTTGTAAACGGCCCTTGTTTGTATACATTCTCTTTCAAGTAACCCCAAAAGAAATAATCTAACGGGGTTAAATCTGGCGACCTAGCTGGCCAAAAAGTCTCTGAATATCTGTGGATTACTCTTCCGTTAAACAAATGATTCAGATACTGCCTTACTTCCAATGTACTATGACATGTAGCGCCGTTCTGCTGGTACCATATTTGTTGCCGTTCATGTAGTGATAGGTCATCAATAATATCAAACACGTGAGTTAGTAAGAAATTTAGATAATTCTGAGGAGTCATTGATTGTCGAAAAAAAAAATGGCCCAATTATTTTATCTTTGTAAATGCCACACCAAACATTTATTTTAAATGAATATTGATCACGAGTCCTAATTGTGAAGTTAGGATTGTTGTCACTCCACCATCGACAATTTTGAGAACTCACCGATCCATTTGAATTAAATGTAACTTAGTCTGAAAACATTATTTTTCTAACAAAAAAAGGATCGTCTTCAATTTTTTCTTGAGCAAGAAAACAAAACTCTATTCTCTTATCGTAGTCTCTAGGTTTCAATGTATGAATAAATTTAGGCTTATATGGTTTAAACTGATTTTCCTTCAAAATATTTGCAATTGTACTTTTACCTGCATTTTGCAACGCCTCATTTGCAACGCGTTTTTCACGTTTGTTGCTGAATTTATTTTTAACATCTCCATATACTTTGAATTTTACCACCATAAGTCTCATAACTGTTGTATGTTGTATATTTCTTCCTTGATGTCCGTTATTAAATATTTCAGCTGCTTCCCGATACGTTTTATAATTATCACCCAGAATTAGCACAATTTCTATTTTTATACAGTTATAATACATTAAACAATTTACTTAAATTAATATTAAATTATTTAATTAGATGTTCAAAATGGTGTCCATCGACTTCCATACAATTGTAGAGCCGCTGCTCGAAATTACGTCGAACGTCGAAGCATTTGAGGGGTTATTAGGCTGCATTCATGTACTATTCGTCGTCTTAGTTCTTCTAAGTGTAAAATTAAAATTAAATTATTTAATTGGATGTTCAAAATGGTGCCCATCGACTTCCATACAATTGTAGAGCCGCTGCTCGAAATTACGTCGAACGTCGAAGCATTTGAGGGGTTATTAGGCTGCATTCATGTACTATTCGTCGTCTTAGTTCTTCCAAGTGTAAAATTAAAATTAAATTATTTAATTAGATGTTCAAAATGGTGCCCATCGACTTCCATAAAATTGTAGAGCCGCTGCTCGAAATTACGTCGAACGTCGAAGCATTTGAGGGGTTATTAGGCTGCTTTCATGTACTATTCGTCGTCTTAGTTCTTCTAAGTGTAAAATTAAAATTAAATTATTTAATTGGATGTTCAAAATGGTGCCCATCGACTTCCATACAATTGTAGAGCCGCTGCTCGAAATTACGTCGAACGTCGAAGCATTTGAGGGGTTATTAGGCTGCATTCATGTACTATTCGTCGTCTTAGTTCTTCCAAGTGTAAAATTAAAATTAAATTATTTAATTAGATGTTCAAAATGGTGCCCATCGACTTCCATACAATTGTAGAGCCGCTGCTCGAAATTACGTCGAACGTCGAAGCATTTGAGGGGTTATTAGGCTGCATTCATATACTATTCGTCGTCTTAGTTCTTCCAAGTGTAAAATTAAAATTAAATTATTTAATTAGATGTTCAAAATGGTGTCCATCGACTTCCATACAATTGTAGAGCCGCTGCTCGAAATTACGTCGAACGTCGAAGCATTTGAGGGGTTATTAGGCTGCATTCATGTACTATTCGTCGTCTTAGTTCTTCCAATGAAGAGGGTTCGGTTTTATAAATTTTGATCTTTAAATAACCCCACAGAAAGAAATCCAGGGGTGTTAAATCGGGGGATCTTGCAGGCCATTCAATAGGGTATCTCAAAACCAACTTTGTAAACGAGAAAAGGGAAAAATCCTCAACCACTTCATGTAATATGAACAGATGTAGCTAAAGGAGAGAAATGAAGTGGACAATGGATGCTAATAATTCGTTATATTTTCGCGATTTTTTATGCAAAGCACAAGTTTTTAAAACAAAGATTGATGTTTTCGGTTCATAAAACATTTCTTTAATATATTAATGCCCGTTAGTAGAATTAAAAATTCCGGTTTTTGAAACCATTAAGTCTAATTTAGAACGGATTTCTTTTATTCAATGAATATATTTTATTAAAACAATAAACTTGTCAATTCTTAAATAATGAACCAGATTATAACGGTAGGTATAAGTTTTGTCATTAATATAAAGCAGAACATTTTAAAGAAAACCTTATTTTCCATATAACAATAAATTTATTATATATATGTTACAGTTATTGTCCCAATAATTTTTGGTTATTGCTGTAGGCAGAAATATTCCTTAATATAATAAATATCAAGTTTTTCAATCAAAAATGTAAGTTATGAGAACATAAACGCATTTCCTTATATTTAGAATAAATTCATTGACATAATGAATAATTTTTCAAAAACTGCAGTTATTAATAATATGTTCAATATTTTTTTCTGCGTAAATGACTTTTTTTTAATTAATTCAATTTTTTTGGCACATCCTGAAGGCATGTTTTTACTTTGTTGAAATCCTTTAGGGCACTCAACATATAAATCAAATATTTTAACATAATTTAAACTTTTTTAGGGTCATTCCCCATCACACAAAAAGTGCACAAAACAGTTAATTAAATGTCCTTCCAAAAACTATTGAAAATATGGGTTATTTCTTGAAAAAATTAATCCAATTATGTTAAAGTTTTTAATATAATTTATTACAATATTTCTAAAATCGTAACTTTGTATCTATTAAAAAATTTACTTTAAATAGTAGCTGTTTTGTTCTTTTGATTCTTGTTATATGTCACTTCCTATAATTATGTATATAACTTCATTGTATCACACTCGTTAGCACAGGGGAAATGTGGTTCACATGATGAATTTATTTTCAGTATTCCTGCATCATGAATTATATTGTGTCAGTCAAGTAATCTCAAGCTATACGAAAATAATGGAATAAAGAACATTGATAATATAATTTAAAATTTTTAGATTTTGATTTTTAAACCACTTAGTTCTTACATTACATTTATAAAAAGCTTTCATTTTTAAATTAATTCTAATTTTTTGCACCAAAATATATTTTAAATAACAATAACCCAAATACAAAAGAAAAAAAATAGATTTAAATTGAAACTGTTCGAATTAATAAATATTTTAAACTGTCAAGATAAGGCCTTAAGAAAATACGCTCTGTTAACTGAAAAATTAAATAAGAACATTTCATATAACGCGAAATACAAAATGTGTTCAAAATGCTTATAATGCTTAACAATATTACTTAGCATATTATTAAAAATAGCCTGCTGCATTCTTCTGAAAAAGGTCAAAATTTTTTCACATTATTCCCATTATTTTTTCTAATATCTTCCAAACGGCTTTGACTACGGAGTTCATACCTACCACTTCCCATATAAATACAGGGTAGTTTTGGAGGGTAACTGAAGAAGAAGAGAAGAAGGTGGTTACATGAACATTTCCCTGATGGGTGGATAGTCCGAGGTTCACTTACCCTGTATTCATATGGGATGTGGTAGGTGGTGACATGAAATCAATTATCCTAATGTCTTATAATCCCTTCCAAAATATGAACTCCGTAGTCAAAGCCATTTTGGATGAGAAAAAATAAGAATTTCAATTCGTCCCTTTAAAGGGTTGTATCTCCCTTATTATTCGGTTTTATAAAACAGTATACATAAAGAAGTACCCTTATTTCTTGACGTACTATGACCTCTAAAAATTAATGTACATATTTCTGGAGCACCCTGTATATTTGTACTACTATGTAATCAGTAATTCTCTTAAAATTTAACGTCATCTTCTCCTAATGATTCAATTCATTAGAATGTAACAAGAACAGTAGAATTGGTAATAATATTGTCGCAGGGTATTATTCCCTACAAGAAAGAGAAATCCGCTTATAATTGAGAAATAAAAATTATATTATGGAGTTATTTCCGAGTGCCCGTAAAGTACAGACAGAACACGACAGATATATCAACGATTTTTTTATTCGAGTGACTAGAGGATTTAAACCTACAAATTTCAATTGAATTCATAAAATATTTCACAGGATTTTGGTAAGATGTCGAGTAACGAAGTTGATAATAATTATAAAGAACTAGTAATTTTTAAGCTGTAATTTAAGTCAATCTCATTTTTGTATTTAATTAAGTAAAGAATCTTCAATATAATCTAACGAAATTTTCCAATAAAGTTTTTTAGTTCTTAATTATGGTTATATCAAATATACTAAGAATATTAAGAATAGAACTTTTTAAACAAAATTTCCACTATTTAATAAAAAAATAACTCAATGACAACTGTCTCGCTAGAAACTAGCATCGTCAGATTGACATATTGAAGTTACATTTTGTTTGTAGCTAGGTACCTGCAATTTTTTGAATAAATAGTGAAAATTTTGTTTAAAAAGTTCTATTTTCAATGAGTTAAGAATTTTTATTTTTAATACTTTTTCTGGGGAATTAAAAATTGTAATATCCCACTTTTACTAACACTATTCTAATCAGATGTAGAATTTCAATAATAATAATAATTTATGTGGAAAACAAGTAAAATGGGCCCTAAAAGCTAAACCAACAGCAATTGATAGAATTGCTGAGAATTGCTGGCTTGCTGACGGTACCTCGTTCCCAGATACTGAAGGATTTATGATGGCTATTCAGGATCAGCTTATCAATACTAACAACTACAAAAAAATGTAATCAGGGACCAAACTATTACATTGGACAAGTATATACTGTATTTGAAAATCAAGAGAGAGTAAATTCCCAGAATAAAAACTAATTCGGTATGCAAAACTATAGTACAGTACGTGCGGTAAAACTTCAATATTTGTTATGCATTCTAATTGTTTTTGTTAATTTCAATACAAAATTTATTAAATTTCTTGGACTATCACATTATTTTATGATCTTTCATTGTTACTACAGTAGGCCTAAGAGGATTAACGTGCGTCATAGGCGTAACTAGATTAGAAAGGGATAATTGTTATTTAAGGACCTCCGAATGGCAACAGCTTCTAATGACAGATATTTTGACTTAAATAAAGCTTAAGTTTCTAGAAATGCAGTTATTTGATTTTCGATAAACGTGACAAATAGTAGTGACTAAAAATGGAAGCAGTTTGTGAGTATACGCAAGTGAAAAAATTAAAACTAGACCATTTATCGCTCAATGAAAAGAGTGCTGTAGTGAATGTGTACCACTATTTTAAACATCAAAATCCCTCAAACACTATTGACAGTGTAGTTGAAACAAAATTGAAACACTATTGACAGTGTAGTTGAAACAAAATCTAAGGCAATGGGATATGGAAAATCTACAATATATAGAGTTCTAAAGGAGGAAAAATCAGGTGGAGTAACCTCACCAAAGCCGAAACCAGGTAGACAAAAACTATTAAAAGTCAACGTGGACGAGATTTTTAAAAATGCTATTCGTAAGCTTGTTCACTAATTTTTTATAAACAAGCAAATACCAACTTTAGATAAAGTTTTGCAAGCCATTACGAATGATGTTGATTTACCCACAATAAGCTGGGATAAACTATGGAAAACGTTACATGAGTTAAACTTTAAATTTGAAAAAATAGGCAGACACTCAATGCTAATTGATTCTGAAGAAAATGTATGTTGGAGAAGACAGTACCTCAGAAGAATACAACAAGTTAAAGCTCAAAATAAAAACATTTATTATTTAGATGAAACATGGGTTAATGAAGGACATTGTGTAGGAAGAGTTTGGAAAGACAAAAATATAAAATCATCCCATCAAGCTTTTCTAGAAGGATATACTACTGGTTTTAAGGAACCTATAGGAAAAGGTAAAAGATTAATTATTTGTCATATAGGCAGTACAAACGGTTTTCTTGAGAATGGTTTACTCTTATTTGAATAAAAAACCGTTGATTATCACGAAGAAATGAATGGAGACGTGTTTGAGGAATATTTTGAACAAATGATTCAATTCATACCAAAAGGATCGGTTATTGTAATGGACAATGCAAGTTACCACTCCAGATTACTTGAACCTTTACCAACCACTAAATGGAAAAAGGATGAAATTGCAAAATGGTTATCTTCTAAAAATTTAGCCTTTGACAATACAATGCTGAGGGCAGAATTGTTAACTATTGCTAAAAAACATAAGCAAAATTATAAAAAATATAATATTGAGGAGATAGCCAAAAAACGAGAAATTGAAATCCTTCGTTTACCACCCTACCATTGTGAGCTGAATCCGATAGAATTGATATGGGCTCAAGTTAAAGGTTATGTTGCCAGAAATAACACTACTTTTAAATTATCAGATGTTAAAAATCTCTTCAATAAGGCAATATCTAAAGTAACAAGTGAAAATTGGCAAAAATGTTGTAGACACGTTACAGAAATGGAAAAAAAAAATGTGGGAGCTAGATAACATAATTGA
This sequence comes from Ophraella communa, assembly GCA_035357415.1. NCBI lineage: Eukaryota > Metazoa > Arthropoda > Insecta > Coleoptera > Chrysomelidae > Ophraella > Ophraella communa. Next base: position 10,506,660 of record CM068986.1, on the reverse strand, counting down.
TATTACTATAGAGCCCATTGTAATTTCTCTAGAATCAGATGGTGAATCTTCTGACACAGAGTGCGAGGAACCATAACTTTAAAATTATTAATTTATGTACTTTAATTTTATTTTTAGATTTTTATTTTTTAAGATTTAATATTGTCGTATTTTTTGCATGTTGCTCGTCAAATTTTATTCTTGCGGTTGGTTTTTTTTTCTCATATACCTACTGAATTGTTTTTTTTTAGCCCCTCATATTAATTTATAAGTAATTGTAATTATCTGTACATATTATATACATATTTTGTAAATAAACATATGCCTAAAACAAAATGCCTAAAATAATATTGACTTTTTCTTCATTTCACCCAAATTAAATTACTTCTTACGAATTATGTTTATCTATCTAAAATTGGTAATCTAACAATCTAAAACAAATTAAATATTTCTATTTCCATATTAATTTAATTTTGAAAACGCACGTCTATGGTTTACTGCCTTTAACACTGATAACTGCAAAACATTTCTGGGAATTTACTCTCTCTTGACTTTCAAATACACTATAGACGGTGCCAACAAACGTCGGAAACGTTACAACACATAACATCAGGATGTTCAACGATAGGCAACACGTATTATTTACGCAGGCATAACCAACTGTGTGACTGAATAATAAATAAGTATTGCTAAATACACTCTATTATAGGTTCAATACCCAGGCAGTTCTTGAGTATGCATATTTTAGACTCTACTACATTCACCGATAGATAGACTGTGTAGTAGTGGATAAAAAAGCTGTTAGTCGATGTTATAGTTCCAAACAATAACAATATTTTGGACAAGTATAATAAAAAAATAGCAAATTATACCGATCTTGCTATAGAAGCAGGCAGATGTGGCATGCAGAAAGAGTGGAGGTGTTACCGTATCGCAAATTACCGCAAATCAAAAAGAAGAATTAGATGGGCAATTGGAGATGTTTTTGTCTCTAGGTAAAGGTTTTGGACGTCCCGAAAATTCATCTTCTTTCCAACTCTGTCCAACATGTTAAGGTCTTATTTAAATCATCAATCTAGATCTAGAGGATAGGCCAATTTATTGCAGATCAGGAATTTGTAATATTGGATTATGTATTTTCAAGAACCGGATTAAACATAAAATGGACATTGGAGGAATAATCAAAATAAGTTCCTATTATATTTTTTTGGAATATGGAAATTAGTCAAATACAATATTTATCCCAGTGTAATAAAGGGAAATAATGTCACATGCCAGGGATCATGGTCATAAAAATTGGAAGTGTAGCTTTTGCATCTGATTTGATTATTCTGTGCCTATATCACTATCAGCTTGACAAGTTGAACGTCACATTTTCAGATTCCTGTTTCATTCTCACACCTCAGCCGGTGCCATGGCTAAAATCCACGAATTAGTTTGAACGATCCACATTTTTTCTTCAAATCTCTTTATCCCTCCCCTAAAAATAGCGCTTGGAGCAACCAGCTTTTCGTGAAGCTCACAGAAATGTGTAGGTACAAAACGAAAATCTTTGTTAGGTCAGAAAATTTACCTAAGTAATGGAGTGATCTCTAAATTTTGGTGACATGAATTATATTATAAATGTTGTAAATCGAAATATTACTAAGAATTCTCATGTTTTCAAGAATATAGCAAACAAAGTAACTGTCGACTTTTTCTGGGGACATTCAATATCTCACTAGCTAGACTACCCATCGGTAATAATTTAATTGAAATATAAATATATTAAGGAACGTATTTATTTTTAAAGATGTATCGTAGGCAGCACTGACTTTTGTAACTTCCGAAAAACGTTTTTTCAGTGCAGGTGTTCTTTTCGTCCCCTAATGTTCGTTTTAAAGACAATTTGTCTCATCAAAGATTTCACTTTTTATTAATTGCTTACAATTCATACTTCTTCCTTTTAGAATTTTCAATTTCCTCTCAAGGGAAATGTAGTAGTGGCGTTATAATTAATACTCAAAAATTAATTAACGACTGTAATTACCAACTGTAATCTTCGTCGCCATTACTTCATATAAAATAACATAGATATTCGTAAAACTTGATGTTCAAATCGCAAATAAAAGTTTTTGCGGCATTAATAAAGAAATCTAGAATTCTAATAAGCTTAAAATTTTATCCTCAATAAGTACAAAACAGTTAACAACGCAAAATATTCACTGTTTACAATCCAATTTCTTTGTACATTAACTTTGGTAACTATTCTAAAGGTACTTGTGTAATAAACAAAAGATCTGTTTTATTTGACGTTTACACAATATTAAAAACTAGCATTTGTACAAAATAAACTTAATTTAGATTTAATTTTACAGGCTTGTCCTTAAGTAAGATAGAGAAAAAGCTTTTTTTAAAAACGATGCGAATAATACTGTTTTTAATAGGGGATAATATGAAAGCCTATGGAAATAACTCGAATATAGAATCCAGCAAATTAATAATAATAATAATGTTTATTTATTCAAATATATAGTATAAATAGTTAAATAATAATTAATATGCGATAATAAACATGAAGAAACTCACTCTGAAGCGGTGTAGGAATAGAATCCACGCCGCTTGTATGAGTGTACATTAAAGTTTATTGTATAAAAATCCTTTGTATACAAGAACAAAATATATAAAAAGGAACATTTACAATACTATAACACATTACTTATAAATAATACGGAAAATATAATTCACAAATTCACTGATTGTATGATTAATTAGGAGACAGTTAAATCCATTGCTTTATTTGTCAAAGCCAAGTTAAAGAGAGAGGTGTTATTTATAGGACAAAAATAAACTGGTAAATAGTTAGTCTTAGTTAATATCTAACAATATAAGAATTATAAACAATACCACATCAATTGTCGTCGATGAAACTATTAAAAAAGTCTTTTCCTATACTTGAAATCCATCTTTTGACTTTTTGTTTTACACTGTTTCTCTTTAAAGTTATTGTTAGTGTATGTTTTAAAGGAGCTAAATTAAATAATTTTGGACCCAAATAACAAAGACTTCGTTGTCCTATTGTTTTATTACATTTAGGAACTTTTACCGCATTATACATATTCCTCGTGGGGTACGGGTGGTCTAAGGGTGTTAGAGATTTTAAGTTTTTGTGTACATTTAGCAGGATTTTTTGACTAAAAAGTTGTCGAACATCTAACACCTGACTTACTTTAAATAAATCTTCAGATGAGAACGTAATTGGTTTTTTATACATTATTCTTAAAATCCATCTTTGCAAAACATTAAGCTTCTCAAGGTAATTATTACAGACACCTCCCCATCCTAATATTCCATAGATCAACAAAGATTGAACCAGTGCATAGTAGACTATTTTTAGGTGATTAATATTTAGGAATCCAGAGAGGTATCTGATTTTACCTATCAATGCTCTAATTTTCTTAACTAAGCTCTCAATTTGCAGATTCCATCTGAGATGTTGGTCTATAATAATACCAAGGTATTTGACAGATGTTGCTTCTGGTATATGTGTCATCGGATCAATTTCAAGGTTACCAAGTTGTGGTAAATAATTTGTATATGAAGTGAATGCCATATACTGTGTTTTTTCAACGTTAAGTGTAAGCTTATTGACTTGAAACCACTTTTTAATGTTCAGAAAATCATTTTCAACTTCCACTTTCAACCGATCCCAGCCATCAGACCTGTAGAATATTGCAGTATCATCAGCAAAACTAATAATAGATCCTCTTATTTTTAGGTTTAGAAGGCTGTTAATATATATGGTAAATAAAATTGGTCCCAAAACGGTTCCTTGGGGAACTCCATACGTTACTTTTTCTGTTTCGCTGACTACTCCATTCACAAATACTGAATGCTGTCGATCAGTCAAATAACTTTTTAATAAGTCGTAAAGTTTCCCTCTAATTCCATACGCGTTTAGTTTTTTTAGGAGGATATCATGCGAAACAGTGTCGAATGCCTTAGATAGGTCAACGAATATACAAAGAGCCGGTATTTTTGCATCCATAGCTTTATATATTTCTGTAGTTAAGGCACAAATAGCATCCTCGGTCGATTTGCCCTCTCTAAAGCCAAACTGTTTGCTCGAAATGACATTACTTTTATTAAAAAAATTAATCAATTTTCTTTTCAAAAGCTTTTCAAATACCTTAGATAATGTTGAAACGAGTGATATTGGTCTATAGTTACTTATTAGTTTCTTATCTCCACTTTTAAAAATAGGTTTGACCAATCCAATCTTTAGTAATTTGGGATAATAACTGTTTTCAAAACATTTATTTATTAGGTTACTTAACGGGAGTGCAATAATATCTGAAATCTGTTTGAGAGTTTCAGCTCTCAGATTATCTAATCCTGGAGCCGTGTTTGACTTTAAGGTATTTATAGTTTTTATAACCTCATACTCATTTGTTTCGAATAAAAACATAGAGTGTTCCACTTTAGGAATATTATCTTGATAATCATTAGGTGTATCAATTTTATTTGCTAATTTTGCACCCAGTTCACTATAGTATTTGTTCAAATATTTAAAATATTTATCAAAGTTAATTTTGTCCATTGGAATTGATAAAGAAATTAGTATCATAAAACAAATAGCTACTTCTAATGGCTATCCAATTCATTTAATAAATAAATTAATTAATAAGAAAGAACAGAAAATGTCACTACAACTAATCTTCCCTCAACAACCTAAAGAAATTAAAAGTTATAAAAGTATTACATATTGTGGAAATATTTCTAATACAATTTCAAAAATAATATCTTCGGCAACATCTGCAATAATTTCATTCAAATCACACAATAATGTTGGTACAAAATTGTTAAATGTAAAAACAAAATTACCCAAATTAAAAAAATCTGGTGTTTACAAAATTAATTGTCCAGAATGTAATGCTGTATATATAGGTCAAACACAAAGAAATTTTGAAGTAAGATTTAATGAACACTTAAGAGCATATAGATTAAAACAACCAGATAAGTCAAATTATGCAAAACATCTACTTGAACATCCAACCTCACTATTACACACCAATGACATCCAAATACTACACACTTGTGATAAAAAACAAAATTTAGATTTCCTTGAAGAACTTGAAATAAAAGACATCTAGCAGATCCACAATTTAAAGTTGTTAATGAACAAATAAATCTTGGAAGTTCTCCACTATTAAACTGCTTACTTTGATTGAGTTTACATTTTATACATAGATAAGACATAATTGTAAAACACAAATATATTAAGTTATTGTAAAGATCAGCATGATATAGTTTTTTCCTGGTTTTTCTATATCATTGCACAGTAATACTGATCTTAGAGGGAATTACATCCAGGATAATCCCTTAGGGCTATTAATATCTAGGCTTTAATATTGTTATGTCTTATTACTTCCATACTTGGTCTAACCTTAATACTACCTAAACATCAGGTACCTAGCTACAAACAAACAAAATGTAATTTAAATGTCAATCTGACGATGCTTCTTAGCGAAACGGCCGTCATTGTGATTTAAAATTTTTCAAATAAACTTGGAAGTTACGTTGAAACGAAGAGTTTTTTATTATTCTTAATAAGATGGACTTCCAAAAAGTAAGAGTTAGTACAATAAATTCAAGGTTTTTTTATTTTTTTCGGTGACGGTAACTCTACTGTTTTAGTATTATTTTTTATATGCCTATTTATAGTTTCTATAAACCTTTCTGTAATTATATCTACATCTTCAGAATCCATAAGCAAATTCCAGTCTACCGAATTTAAGGTTGTCCTAAGTTTGGGAAAATCAGTAATTTTTTTATAATTTTGACATATGTTAGCATCTATTGGATTTTTTACAAAATCAATATTAAAAACTAGCATTTGTACAAAATAAACTTAATTTAGATTTAATTTTACAGGCTTGTCCTTAAGTAAGATAGAGAAAAAGCTTTTTTTAAAAACGATGCGAATATTACTGTTTTTAATAGAGGATAATATGAAAGCCTATGGAAATAACTCGAATATAGAATCCAGCAAATTAATGGTGTAAAATACTGATTTATATGACAGGAGCCACAGACCACATTCTCAGCACGTATTACTATTATTTCAATCATCTCAAAAGAAAGCTGCAAAAGTATAAAAGGAGATTTTTTCCTGATATGGATATTTCTCCATTCATAAGTGTTTAAGCTGAGAATAAATTGCTATTGCCGTAGATTTCTACACATTTTAAGATTAACCATATATCATTTTCTTTGGATTTTCACTGAAAAATATTTATAAAAATGTTCTAAGAATAGTGCTACAATTTATGAAATTTCTTCCTCTGTAAAAGTCCAACTTACTAAGAACAATAAAAGACTACTACTTCAACCCCAAATCAGCGGCTTAAAATATCATATATTTAATAGTGTTCCACACATCCTATCGAACAACTGATTGTACCAGTCAATTCAGCGTCTTAAAAAATCTATTTTCCATATTTTCAAGCATTTTTAGGAAAAAAAATCTTAGGAAAATGATTGAGCAAATACCTTTGAATTTGATGCTTTAGAATTTTGGTCAAAAATTAAGTTTCGTTATTCTTGATAAAAATATTCTAAACTCACTATATTGACCACGTAGAATACGAAAATAGCGTCAAAATGTCCAAATAGTTTCCAACAAAATTGACTACTATGGAGTTTCTCGGTACTTATTTACCTCCAATACGTTCTCAACCTAATTCTACACATCCTATCGAACAACTGATTGCACCAATCGATTCAGCGACTTAAAAAACCCTAATTCCCATATTTTCAAGTACAAAATTTTTTTTTACTTAAGGAAATTGCAAAGCAGTCACCTATGAATTTTGCTTAAAATTATAAATTTGATAAAAATAGTCTGGAGCCACCATCTAGAATACGAAAATAGTGTCACAATTGCAAAATTCCTGATAATTCCCAACAAAATTGACTACTTTTGATTTTCGCTGTAGGTCCTTTTTTTACGTTAAGCAAATTGGAATTTTGTTTATAATTCTAATTTTTTGTCATAATATATTAGATTCTTTTTTGAACAGAATAATACAAAAAGTTTTATTCGAAAATATTTTGAATACTTTCATATTAGTAAAAAAATAAAAAAAAGGACATCGCTACAAATCATTGGTGTGAAAAAGTTTCTTGTATACAGAGTGGAAAGTTTAACTGGAACAAATTCTGTAATTTAATAAATAAAGGTTTGTCGCAAAATTCCTGAAACACGTCAACTTTTATTTTCTATGGGGCATAAAATAAAGAGGTTTGTTTATTTTCTTAATTATATTAAGGGTTGTAGCGACCCCCAACTTTTTTTTTAATGAAAGGGTAGGTTGATCTTTTTTTTTATTTTAAAGCTTTTTCACTTGCAAATACAAGTAGGTATTTTTTTTGTTTTTTTTTACAAGCAATGTGTTAGAAAAAAATAAAATACCGAAATGTTTTTTTAATACTACTGTAATGCAATAAATGTTCAAAATGCCCTCCATTTTGTTGCTGACAATATACCAATCGATCATAAAAACTATTCCTAACATTTTGTAATACTTCCGGCGTTATTTGAATAATTTCGTCTCTGATTCTTTGCTGAAGCTGGGCTGTGTCGTTAGGTTTAGTAGTATAAATCTTACTTTTTAAATATTTAAATATGCGACAAACCTTTATTTATTAAATTACTGAATTTGTTCCAGTTAAACTTTCCACTCTGTATAATTACTCCAATGTATTTAGTTACCATTATAGTTATGAAAGTGATTCCTGCTACAAGTTATGCATTTAAAGTTCTTATAAAAATTCCCATTCATTTTGTGCATACAATTTTTAATGCGAAGATTGTTGCTTTTCCTAAGTACCTCATTTATCTCTTAATGTTTTATAGGTTTTGCATAAATTTTATTTTATACTTGAAAATACCACTACTTTTTAATGAATACTAAAATCTTAATGTTGAATTTTTAAGAATAACGATAATAAATGTGGCAAATCTTTTTCTGTTTCTAATAAACATGAAAAAATTATCTAAAATCTAAAAAGTTAAAAATTATTGTTATCCTACTTGGTTTGTCGAATATTATATACATTTATACAAATTTTTGTTTACAACAGCAATAAATTATCATTATTTAAAGTCAGAGATAATGCGCTCCTTTGAAGCTGAAAATGAAAAGTCAGAACAATAAAAAATGAATAGAAGCAAAGAAACAATGAAAAATATCTTTGGTAAATTGAACGGAGCTTGAAAATTATTCGTACATAACCACACACAAATGTGCGAACCAATTATCTTCCAGATGATTAAAAAATAGACATAAAGATATAAAATGCCTCTAGGGAAATTTTGATGAAAAGTCTAATATCAAGAGACTTAAATTATATAAATATCTAGGAATATATGGCGATAATATACATATGGGTGCTAGAAAATAAATAACCATCAAATTTTCCTTAATTTTATTGGCTTTATTTTTGATTTTTAAAGTTTAGGAAATAAAAGGATATTATTCATTTAAAAACAATAATTTGTAAACAAAAGGAGATCAGAAATACGATAAATATTATGCTTTTCCAACGATCACTTTTGTACACTCAAATCTAACGTAACGTTAACAATGTCTTCCTACGACCACATATGAAAGTGCTAGTTTGCACACTTATTTGTACTTAAGAAAGTAGCTAATAACAATGAAAAGTAAAAAAATATAGTTCTATGATCTGTGACATTTACGTCAAATTTATCAATAGTAAAAACACATAAATGTCAAAGCAAGGACCATTTAATTTTTTTTTTAAATCTTCCTTGTGTCAAATATTGTATTGTAATTGCCAATACAAATTTTTCTGTATAAAGTAAGAATAAAGAATAAAGTTTCTTATAGGGTTTTAAATTTTTAAAAAATTAACATATTTTTATTGTATTATTATTTTTAAAAACACTTTTAGAAAGAAGAACAGTTTATTCTTCTTTTTTATATTGTGTTTATCTTCCGTGCATGTGTCGAATATGGATTTTTGAAGTTATGTTTGTGTTTCTGTTCACAATTATCTTTGTGTCTATTATTATTACATTACTTTTCAATTAATTTCACCGACTGACCATTTTACTTTTAATTTTTATAGCGCCCACAAAAAAAATTAAAATGTCATTTAGCTAATAAAGAATTTTGATGTGAATTCCTGAGAAAGGTGGTTATTTGATTTTAATTAATTATATTTCCATGCAATATATAAACTCGTTTAAATCCTAATTTTTAACATGACTAACAATTAAAATAAATTTTATAAATAAATTTAAAATTTTTATTATTATAAGAAATATTGGGGTCGTAGGAAAAATCGTGTACACAACGCATTGGAAAGTGTATTACTTGCACTCGTTACGTTTCTGCACTCGCCACTACGCGGCTAGTGCTAAACTTCTCTCGTGCGTAATACTTCACTTTCCACACTCGTTATGTAATATACTATTTCCGTGATCTCTCATAATTTGACATTATTTGTTTTTGTTTTTATTTACAATATACTAAAAAAAGGGAGTAAATAATAGGTATATTAAAACAAAATGTAGGGCAGTCTGAATATTTTAGTTGAAATATTAATATACGAACAGTCCTACTATAGGACCCCTATCAAACTCACTAAGTTGACGATCCTAGATCAACACCTAGTGATGCTGGCTTAAAGACACCCAATTTATGGAGATATGTGAAAAGTTTACAACTAATACGAGTGGCTTTATAATATGACATATCGGCGAAAATATTTTCAAATCAATATCAAATATTGGTGTAAATGATACAAACTATGCTAGGCATGAAGGATGACTAACGTTTATGTATAAGACCTATGCTGGCCATTTTGGTCAATAGGTTTGCGGTATTATTCCATTTCCTTCGAGGTTTGGCTTTTGTCCTCAAGTCCTAAATATTTTTCTCCGCCTCAGAGCTCTACTTTTTTTTCTCTTGCTTTCTAGAGCTATCCATGATCACCACAACATCCTTTCTGTGTCATAACCATTAAATTTTTCGAATTTTTATAAAATTAATTAAACAGTATTTCTACTCTTTTATATTCCGAAAAACTCGTCAGGAATTTTCTTTTTCAATGTTTAGTTTAGTTTTGGCGAAAGCCATATTTTAAACTTTATTTTAGTTTTATTTCAATTAAATGAATAACTCGTTAAAAAAAGTATTAATTAATAATTTTAAAAATTGAATTATGGTTTAAAATAAAATATCCCAGCATGAGTGCCCAAAATAAGTCCAGAATATTCACAGTTTAAATCGCCTTGTTGTTCAAAAACAAAAAATGAATAATTTTTGATTAATCCTTGTGTACAGTACCTTGTTTAATTTTTCATTTGGAGGTGTCTAAAAATATTTTGAGTAAAAATGAGTAATTTAACCCCAGAACAAGCAGCTCAAATCGTGGCTTTAGTGTGCAACATGTCTATCGTCATGTCACCTTGCACTATTACCGACCGTAAACGATACCGCTATTATTACCGTTAAAACAGACCCCGATTCACTGTTAATGTTACTGTACACGAGACACCCCTTATAGACGCTAACTATTTATCTGTTTGAACGAGGCCAATCAAAGAACGCATCCCTCGCTTGCAATTGAATAACGAACGCATTTCTTCTGACAAATGACACAAACACGATTACCGTTTTGAGCAAGACTATTTAAAGGCCCGCAAGGTAACCATATCTCCTTTCATCGACGAACAGGCCGACTGAAGAGTCTGAAGAAAAACGTTAAAGTACTTCATCTTGTGAATTTCCTTTTTGGTTGTTGAAAGATACATCCCGCTAAGTTGAAGTCAAGTTATTGCAAAGTTATCGCTAAGTTGGAGTCAACTTATCGCTAAGTTGGAGTCAAGTTATTGCTAAGTTATCGCTAAGTTGAAGTCAAGTTATTGCTAAGATACCGCTAAGTTGGAGTCAAGTTATCGCTAATTTAGAGCCCAATTACTACTTTTGGAAGGTCCCTATGTGAAGACAGTCCTTCAAACCACTTCTGAGCTGTTAAGAAAACTATTACATCCCAAGCAGCCAGAACCATTAAAGAAACTTTCATCTCTCCACGGAGAAACTGAAGCCGCCCTCCTAGACAGCACAGAAACCTAAAGTTAAATCCACTTTTTACAACTCCAGTTCATTATCAGCAAGAACTTACAGTTTCAATAAATAATCAATTTAAAAAAAAACAGTTTTATTTATATACCTTAGACTATAAGTCTTAAGGGTTAGCGTGGTCGGTCTTTATTTCAAGTAGCTTCTTTATTTGTTGTTTAATTAAAGTAATTACAAGGTGTTTCTATCTTTCTCACCTTAGTTTTTATGTAGTTTGTTTGCTTAATCGATAGCGTTCAAAAGATAGTGGCGCCCTTATTACTTATACATCCCAATCCTTCCTATAGTGAGCATTAACTTGGAGTCGAATCATAACCATAACTGGAAGTTATGATAGAAGACCAGTTCCAGGACGTTTCAGGTGTACTAATCCTGCAGATGACCGTTATTTAAGAATTCAGACTTTGCGAACTCGTCATGCTACAGCCAAGTAACTGCAAAATGTTCTCTCTGGAGTCCGTAATATTAGAATATCTGTCAATACGGTTAGAAGCCCTCCACGAAGAATAAGAGATGTTATCAGAGCCAGAGGTGGCAATACCAGATGGTAAAATGTTAAATCTATCGTTTAAATTTTTTATTTTGTCACTTTGTATTATTTGATTTTTCTAGAATCATTATTATTTTCATTATTTATGCCCATTATTTTTTTATTTTAACTAAATAAACTACTTTGAAACATATTCCAAATTCATTTCCGATACTTATGCGATACTTTTTGTGACGAGCTATAATTAATTTTTGAAAATAGTAAAAAGTCACAAGGGGTCATGTCTGGGAAATATGGAGAATAGGTTGCAGTATTGTTTTGTCCAAAAATTCACGAACAAGCAATAAAGTGTTAGCAGTTAACATTTCTACACGTAAATGAAGTTGACCTTTTGACATCAGAGCAAGAATTCATAATGCACTATACCACCTGGCGATCAGACATTGCTTCAGCTTCCCTTTAAAAAATTTGCATGGAATGATATTTTAAATTTTTTTTAAGAATGGATTTTTTTAGTGTTAGGTTGAGTAGGTTAAGGTTTAAGTAAAATTTTAAATAAAAATGACATTCACTAAAAACTAATAAATAAAATAATAATAAAAGTTAATAAATATAAAAAAACAATTCAATTCACAGTAAAAAGCGTGATTTACATTTTACTAAATTTCATAATTCTTCTTCATTGATAGTTACCAATAGAATAACTGTAATATTTAATATGTTAGCACCTGATTCTTTTTACTCTGAAGTGAATTATTCTTTCAATAACTTAAATTTTATTATAATTATTTATAATTTTATCACTGTAATATAATAAAGTGTGTTTTTTGTAGATTTTTAAACTATTATTTATTTTTGTTGCCATTTTGTGGTTAGATGTTAAATAAGTCATTATTTGGCTACTTTTCTATGTTTGTTTTCTATGTATTCTATGTTTAAATTTATTTAATCACTTAATTTTGTACTCTCAAACAATATATTTCCATTAAAAAGATATTTCACTCGCATATATTGCGAATTTAACTGTAATGGAAACAACTTTTTTATTTTACGTCTTTTTGGATTGCTTTTTATTTCCTGTAAAGCTTGAAGAAATCGTTTCAAAAACACCATATAAAAATCCTCTTTGCATTATGCGTTTAATAGGAGTTGATCCCAAAAGTGCTGACTTTGTAAAGCATGAATTTATGTTTCCAGATTGCAATATTTCCTACCAGAGTATGTCGATAAGAAAAGTTTTAGTTTTTTTTTAGTTTTATTCATACAATATTAACTTATACGAAGAGAATAAATTGTATTCACCGTTACTATCTATGCATATTATTTCTGTCAATTTGACGAAGACAATTTTTGATTTATTCTATTTATAATAATATCACACTCTGCTGGGTGAAATAAAGACGAAATTGCGTTTTTCTGTAAAGACAAAATTTTATGTTCATTAAAAAAGTTATTTACATATATTTCCACCTGTATTACTTATAAACAAATAACTAACTCACCTGTAAAGACAAAAAAACAACATTGGTCTTGATATTTCGTTTACATGAAATGATATTTAAAACATTATCAATGATCTCAATAATTAACTTCACATTTACATTTAACTGACAGCGACTAACGGAGTCGCTGTCAAACGTGATATTGATCAAGGCAAATTCAAAATAATATTATAATTATAAAGAAAAGCGACAACGCTAGTGTAATGATTTTCTTTACATATTTAATGATTACAATATTTTATAATTCAACTTTTTTTAGAATCAGATATCAATGAGGATAATTTTAATCTAAAAACTATTGATTATATATTCTCTCTCTTCTTGTTGTTCATTGTTGTGTTATTAATTTTTTTTTATTAAACTAAGTAAATATTCTTTAAATGTTACTAAATAAAATTTAAAAGCTACCGATGAGTAAAAGATTATTTTTAATTTTTTTTGATAGAGAGAAAGAAAATTTTGCTTTATTGTTAATCAAAAATTTTATAAATTTTATAAAAAAACTCAAACTTCTAAGAAGAAAATATCAATTGCACAATAACTAATCGGAAACATTTAAAATAAAGTAACAACTCTGGTGTTAGGTATATACTTCGACAAGTATTGAATTAAGGCGAATATGTAATATATTAACTAAATATGTTATTATTTAAGACATATATCTCAAACTATAGCATAAAATTAAGTGTTTTCAAACATGTGGTTTACTAATAATTAATACTTAAGATTTGTTTATATGTAGTGAATTATTTAGCCTTAATGAAACATTATAGAAACAATTTATATTTTTTGAAGGCTATATAAAAAAAATTATAAAAATAATGGTGCAATGAAAATTATCAAATTAAAAATATTTAACACCAAAAATTAGTCCCTTTAAGTATTAATAAATCCAGATATATTTTATAAATATTATTGTACAGTCGAAAAAATTGACCTTTACCCTGACGTCACTAACAGCGGACGGTAGTAAACACAAACTTTATATACCTCATTATTTTCTACTGCTAGTAGAAGCACATCAAACAATTATGTACACTTTTCATTCAAGCAATGACATACGTTCTTTTCAACTCTAATTTTAACCTTCGAATGTTCGAAAGAGATAGCCCCAAAAACGTTTAAATGGTTGTACTTATAAGAATTTATTTTGACCTCTTATGACAACTGTCATTATTTTGATACATCAAGTTTTGTACAAAGAGTTTTATCATTTCTCTATAAAATCTTTTTTTTAATACCTCTTTTGTTATTTTTTTGCGGTAAGAACAAATCTAACTACAAACAACAGCTATATTTAGCTGACAAGATAAACAAACAATATTTACGCACACAACATAGTAACAATAGCAATTTTTTACTCCGATTCATTTCGTGAGGTTTGTAGGTGGGACGTCAGGGTAAAGTTCAATTTTTTCGACTGTATATGCAATTATTATACAAATTTTTTTTAAGCAACTCTAAAATTTTGGAAAAAAATGTTTCTTATGCTCATAACTTCTGATATTCTGATAAGTTTTAGAAACTTTATAAGCTGCTTTTAGTTGCTCTGTAAGTAATATTTATAAAATATAAACGCCATTTGAATTAATAGCAGTGATAAGTTTAAAAAACAGTTCATGAAACTTAAAATAGAAATTGGAAAGATTATTCTAAAGGGATATCACGAAAAACTAAAACATCTATAAGGGTTGCCTTTTATATGTGTTGTTTACAGTAACTTAAAGATTCATCTAGGCCCAAAAATGGAATTAAATCGTGAACATTTTCGTGAGATTATTTTTTACAACTTTCAACGTGGATTAACTCAGTAATAATGTATGGATGAACTTAATTCAATTTTTGCTCCATCAAGGACCAGTGTTTATCGATGGTTTGGTGAATTCAATCGTGGCCGTAGTTCACTCCAAGACGAATTTTGTGCAGGACGTCCAACATCAGTTGTTGTTCCGAAAACCATTGATGCTGTGCGCGAACTGATATTGCAAGATCGTCATGTGACCTATCGTGAGATTGAGACAACCTCAGGCATTAGTGGGACCAGAATACATTCAATATTGCATAAATATTTGACGGTCAAAAAAATTTGTTTTCTTTGGATTTCACACAATTTATCAATCGCTCAAAAAAAGGCTCATGTCGATTGGTCGCTCAAAAAATACGATTGCGGTGCTTCGAAACACGTCTATGACATCGTGACAGGTGATGAATCGTGGATTTACGCGTATGAGCCCGAAAGTAAACAGCAGTCGACTGTATGGATGTTTCAAGATGAGCCTAATCCAACAAAAGTTGTTCGCGCACGAAGCACTTCCAAGCAAATGGTCGCCTGTTTTTTCGGAAAAACTGGACATGTTGCAACCGTACCACTAGAACAACGCAGAACAGTTAATTCTGAGTGGTACACAACCATTTGTTTGCCAGTTGTCTTCCAAGAAATCAGGAAAACCAACCGCCGAAGACGGATCACTCTTCACCACGACAATGCGAGCTCCCACACATCGGCTCAAACAACTGCATTTTTGAGCATCCAAAACATCGATTTGATGAGTCATCTGCCGTATAGTCCTGACTTGGCACCGAATGACTTTTTTTTATTCCCGTATGTAAAAAATAAACTGAGAGGTCAACGTTTTTCGACACCTATAGAAGCGGTTGCTGCATTCAGAATGCATATTTTGGAGATACCTCAATCAGAGTGGCAAAAGTGCTTCGACAATTGGTTCAAACGCATAAAAAAGTGTATAGATCTTCATGGGGAATATTTTAAAAAACAATAAAGTGATTTTCGATTATTATTATTTGTTTTTGTTCTCTAATCCCGAAATATAAAAGGCAACCCTCGTAGAAACGCAATTTTTCTTATTCTTATTGGACACTGATAAATTTTAGAAACTCTATTAGCCGCTTTTAATTGCTCTGTAAGAAATATTTAAAAAATATAAACGACATTTGAATTAACACCAGTGATAAGTTTAAAAAACAATCCATGAAACTTAAAATAAAAATTGGAAAGATTGTTTTTAAAGGGGTTACACGAAAAACTGAAACATCTAATATAATGATAAAATGTAACATCTTACAAGAAAATAAAAAAAAAAGTTTGTATCCAAATCCGTTGTTTCGTATACGGGGTTGGGATAAAGTATGGAACCAGGTAAATATCTTTTAAACAAAAAGAACGATATTTATGAAAATTTGCAGGTAAGTGCACTGGAACAAAACGCATCTGATGTACATTTTTTTGATAATAATGTACTTCCGGTTTAACCGGAAATGCCATCAACTTCTTTAATTTAAATGGGACACCCTATATATTTTTACAGATTTTGAAAGAGCTTGTTATTTTGAATTCATACATACTGAGTTTAGTGTAAAAAAATTTGTAAAAATGAGGAATATAGCACTTTAACCAACCTCCTTTGAGTTTTTGCATTAGAGCAAAAAACTATTTAGATAAACTAATTGATGTTGTTTGTATGCATAGTAATAAATAAACAAGTACTGTTTAGTACGTCTTTTGTTCTTCAAGTGTCAAATTCTAATTAACGGAAATAAATTGCACAATTTAGAATGGTTCAATTAAGTGAAAAAGAGCGTATTGAAATTTTAGTGATGATCGGTTATGGTGATCGTGTTAGAACTCATGAAGAAGTGTGTCATATTTTTAATAATTTGCACCCGGAGAAATCCTATATCACGCTCAACAGTAACTAAAACATTACAACGTTTTAATACTACTGGGATGGTAAAAAATTTGCTTAAACCTGGAAGACCGCGGACTGCAACGAACAAAACTATTAAACAAAATATTGCAATTGATTTAGAAGAATCACCTCAAACTTCCACCACAAATTTGGCACTAAATCATGGTATCAGTCGACGTTCTGTAGGAAAGATATTAAAAAGTGAAAAGTATCAAGCGTATAAGGTACAGTTGGTTCAAGAATTGTCATACGATGATTTTGACCGACGGCTGGAATTTTGCGAACGGCTAATGGACATCTGTAATGTCGACGAAAATTTTGCCTCTAGCATAGTTTTTTCCGATGAGGCAACTTTTTGTTTAAATGGAACAGTTAATCGCCATAACACAGAAGTTAAATGTTTGGATGGGAATTGTCGAAAATAAGCTTATAGGCCCATTTTTTATCGACGGATACTTGAATGGTGACAAGTATTTGGATCTACTAAATAACGAAATTATTCCTGCACTTCAACAGAATGGGCAATTGCCACAAAATATTTGGTTTCAACAAGATGGAGCACCTCCCCACTATGAGAGACGGGTTAGGGATTTTCTGGATGCGAATTTTCCAAATCGATGGATTGGACGTAGAGGATTCATAGTGGCCTGCTCGTTCTCCGGATCTTAGCCCGTTAGATTTTTTTCTTTGAGGTTCTCTAAAATCACGTGTTTACGTTAGACGACCAACAAACTTACAGGAATTGAGACAAAGAATTATTGATGAATGTGAACTAATACGTGGAGAAGTTTTGGAAAGAGTGACTCAAGAATTTGTTAATAGGATGGCATATTGTCAGCAAGTAAACGGCGAGCATTTTGAACATTTGAAGTAATTTTGTTTCTCATTATTCTAAAATAATGAAATGTACATCTATTGTACTACTAACAGTGAGTTATTCCTCGTTTTTACAAATTTGTTTACATTAAACTCAGTATGTATGAATTCAAAATAACAAGCTCTTTCAAAATCTGTAAAAATATATAGGGTGTCCCATTTAAATTAAAGAAGTTGATGGCATTTCCGGTTAAACCGGAAGTATATTATTATCAAAAAAATGTACATCAGATGCGTTTTGTTCCATTGCACTTACCTGCAAATTTTCATAAATATCATTCTTTTCGTTTAAAAGATATTTACTTGGTTCCATACTTTATCCCAACCCCGTACAACAAATATAGTTTTATTTACATAACAAATTTTTATTTTTACTCCTTTTTTTTCGATGTTTTCATTATAATTTTAAATAAATAACACAAATTACAAATAAATGAGCTAAAATAAAAATATATAAAACAGATTATAATAAAATGTTTGAATAAAATCGACTGCAGTTACAATGTTTTTCAACTGATGTTTACAATGATTCGTCAAAGGACAAGATTCATTTTGGTTTAAATTTCTTGATTATATTTTTGTTCAGTATTAAGTTTAACAAAATAATATCATTGTAATCGAAAATTTGGCCTCACTGCGAAGTATAAACATGGTAATATTCAATATTCAAGAACTCCATTGATGCTTGATATTTGTTATAAAATATTGTAATTTTTTTCGCGTAAAATGTTTTAGGATTATTAGAATGAATTCATTGTAAGTTTAGTTTCAATAGAGAAGGGTAGGGAAATAAGGGAAATAAAGAAGTTAAAAACAAAGCAAACATCAAAAAATATTGTGACAGCATGTTTCGATTTACAAAAAATATTAGCAACACCTCAATCAGAGGTATCACTTTTTTATTATAATCGGAAATTTAATGTGTACAATTTTACTATTTTTGATATTGGGTCTGCAGAAGGTTATTGTTAAGCGTGGGATGAAACTATAGGTAAAAATGGGCCCAATTAAATTAGTAGCGCTTTGTTTGATTTCATTAAAAGAAAAATTGCTGATGGAGCGTCAGAGTTTCAATTTTATTCAGATTGTTGTGGAGGACAAAATCGAAATAGAATTATCTTTCTTATGTATGCATGTTTATGAATATTAATACTACACACACGTTTTTTGAAATGGGCTATTCTCAAACTGAGGGTGATTCGATGCATGCTCTCATCGAACGATGAAAAAAAAATCAGGTAATTTATACTCCACATCAGTGGTTTACATTAATAAGATGTGCTAAAGTGACAGGAAAGCCATAAAGGAACTAAGTCAAAATGATATTTCGGACTTTAAATCACTTTTGAAAAAAGTACCAAACTGGACCCTAGATACGGACATAAACATAAAGTTTTCTGGTCTAAAATACAGTTTTTAAAAATATGTAAACAACAAAATTACTGTATTAGTTTCCAGTACGATCAATTGTCTACTATAAAGTAGGAGCCCAAACCTAGTTAGCAAAAGAATTGCTAAAAGTGTTAATTGAAATATGAAAAAAAGTTACAAATTCCTCTAAATATAATGACTTAGCCAACTTGTGTTCTATCAAAGCGATCCCAGAACAATATTGGGGTTTTTATTTAAATCTACCTCATTATTAAAATATGTCACAAGTGTCTGATGATGACAGATTAAAATCTAGTGTTTTTATGAATAATTATTTAATGTGCATTTTGTAAAAAAGTTTATTTTTTACTTTTTTTAACATACTTCATTTTTTGTAAGCTTTGTTATAAAGAAATTTATTTAATGCCATTGAATGCCAAAACTGAAGAAATATTTGGTTTTTATTATTTTAATACATTTTGATACTATTTATTTCTAAACAAGCTGCAAACATATATGGTGCAATAATATTGTATTAAACAGTTACAATGATTTTCATCTTAATATTTTAAGAAAATTGTAATTGTAACTTTACGGAAAAAGATGAGAAAAAGTTATCCAAAATCGACTTAAAACTAGAAAATACATAAACACAACGACAAAAAATTACAATATACGACGCAAAATTCTTTCAAAGTGCTCTCTTGTAAACTAAACAAAAGTGACTTACAATGTTTTTCATATTATGTGTCGAAATGATAAAACCAAAATTTTCTCATAACTAACTATCTACATATTTTTATTAATTTATTTAAATAAAATGTTCTTATATTATCTAAAAATCGTGTGAAAATCCATCACCGATTTAAGTTTTCATCCGAGCATTAAAGTTTCCCGCCAAATTGTTCAAAACTTTCCGGATACATAAGTTTGTAAAATAAATTAGATAACTAGTTTAAGGTAACTAAAGAAAGAACATGCAGAAATAATTATTTGACTTACATGGAATAAAAGCAGAAGCCCCTTCGCTGGAGTGTTGGGGCACTACTGCAGGCCCATTGCCGGCGGCCCAGGCGTCGGCCGCCTCGTCGTGACCGTTGCCTCTGACTCCGACGATACTCACGTTTTCTCTTCGTAGAAGGCCGCGATTGCGCAAGGCTTTGCTTACCACGCGCGGACTGGCTTCACCAGAACTTTGTCGACGATATCATCCCCGCCGTCCCACACAAACACCTGCTATTGGTTGACGCACGCATGCCATTTTTCACTTCCTCGGCCACTTGTTGAGAAAATCCCTTAATTCAACCGAATTTATTCATTAAAGCGAGAAAACTTTTGACCCACTGCCTTTAAATACCAAGTCCTTATTCTACCCTGATTCCATTCTAGAAATCCCTTTTATTTTAACACATCCCCACATTGCCAGAAACCAATGTATATAACATGTTTTAATCACGCGGTCGTAAATCTATCATAATACATACTTGAAAATCAATTGAATTGGAAAAAATGATTTTTTAATTAGTTTAGATTGATTTGGTGCTGCGAACCTCGCTTCGCTCGGCACGCAGTGATAGTTTTATACTAATAACAAATCAATTTTAACTAATTTAAAAACCATTAGGGTATTATTATAAATGAACCACTGCGTGCCGAGCGAAGCGAGGTTCGCAGCATCAAATCAATCTAAACTAATTTAAAAATCAATTTTTCTAACTAAATTTTTTTAAGGAGAGGAAATCTGCTAACAGACGCCGGCATGCCCGTACTTGCCGGTGTGTCTGGTTGGCTAGGCCAACCGACTAAAACCCCTCTCGTTTCGCCACGCTCAGGGCCCGGAACCGTCTGTTGGTAGACATACCTCAGACCCAGTGTGCGGTCATACTCTTTGTTCAACTATTTATATTGCCTCTGCCTGTCTTTGGTACTCTTCTATTTCTTTTTTCCTCATGATTTTCCTAATCATGTCGTAAATGGCGGCCAAACAATATTTGGTTTCAAGCATTTTTTGTACCATATTTTCAGCTGTGAGTATGGTTCCAATTTCGTTGTGTACAGATTCTCTGATGTATTCCCACTTCTTGCATACAAAGTTTGTGTGCTCAGCCGTGTCGATTTCTGTGCAATAGTTGCATCTATCTGATGTGTCCTTTCCAAAGCGCTTTGCATTCCCCGTGCCCTGTAAGGGATTGTGTCAGATAATAATCCAGTTGTCTGTGTTTGCACTCTATCCAGGTTCCCACATTAGGAATTGTTTTGGTTCATTGTGCTTTAGCCGCTTCCTTATCCCATCTATCTTGCCCATGGCTAGGAATCTTAGTAATTTATAGTGTATAAGAAGTATTTGTTACAATTTCTGATTAATTAGAGATAAAAATGGGTTTTCAATGTTGTGTTCCTGGATGCAATAACTCCGATAAAATAGGATATCAAATGCATCGAATTCCTAAAGATAAACAAGTAAGTTGAATTAAAATATAAAAAATTATTAAATCCTTAAAATAATAACTTTTTAATATTTCATGGTTATTCAATTTTTAATTTAAATTAACCGTGAAATTTAATTTTTTAAATAAACCTTGAAAGTTTTATTAAAGTTCTTTATTTAATGTTTGTGTTGTGTCTAAAATACTTTAACTGTGAGAACTTTGGGATTAATTAATAATTTTAAGAGAGAAACATCTTATAAATATTAATTGAACATTTAATTTCAGCTAGGCAAACTGTGGTTGTCATTAATTGGATGGTTAGATTTAAAAGAAAAACCATTGTCTAGAATTCATGAATTACACAGAGTTTGTCATGCACATGTAAATAATTTATTGAATGTAATAAATATTTCATAAAGATGTATATTTGTGTATTATTGAAGAGACCTGGAGATTTTTCCCATCAAAATATTAATCAAAACCTATTAATATTTAAATACATTTAAATTTCCCGCTTTATCTTATAGTTCTTGGTTCCAGACGCGAGGTGCCACGAATATCGTTTTCGTGTCGAGGTTATAATGGCAGTTTCCGATCTATCTCAGTATATATATATATCTCTTATCTATGATCTTGCCATAGTTTTATAGACCTTTCCCGAACTGTGTGTTTGAGAGTTTTCCTTTCTAAAGGCCTGGTTTTGTGTAAGTAGGCTCTTTCTTCTGCCAGAATATCAATTGGTAATGTTGCCGTGATAACTTGTAATGCCGGACCTGAAGCAGTTTTAAACGAGGAAGCAATACGTAGTAGCATTTTTCTCTGCGTCTTGTTTATCATTTGCCTGCATTTTTTTCTTTTTAATACCTTTTGTCATATAGGAGCGCCAAAACAGCTCTTTTGCTCGATCTTGGTCCAGCTATGTTTGGCATCAGTCTATTTAAGTGGGATATACTCTTTTCCGCTTTGTTTATGGCTGCTTCTAGGTGTTTGACAAAGGTGGTACTCTCATCTATTATGATTCCTAAGTATTTTATTGATTTTATAGGTTTTATATTTACTCCCTCGAGTGTAAATTGGATTTGCTCTCTATTTTGCATTCCACGTAGTAAAACAGCTTCGGTTTTCTTCGGGGCAAGCGTGAGTTTATGATCTTTCATCCAGTTGCTGATGGTCTGTAGACATCTATTAGCATTCTGGATTAGAATTTCCTTATTCGATGCTCCTACTATTAATGCCAGGTCGTCCGCAAATCCTATTGTTCTAGCATCCCCAGTCAGCTCAAGACTTAAAACGTCGTCATAGAGGATATTCCACAAGGTTGGTCCTAAGATCAAACCCTGCGGTACACCCACTCCCACATTAATCACGGTTCCCTTTTCTATAGTAATTTTTCTATTTATTAAATAGCACGATATAAAGTTCAGCAGATATCTGGAGATATTTCTGTCCCTTAGCTTTCTAATAATTATGCTATGGCTGGCGGTGTTAAATGCGTTTTGAACATCAATAGTTATCAGCGCAACGTGTCTACTTTTAAACTCCTTTGCCGTATCCAGTGCCATTTCAACTGCCTGAATAGTGCTTTTTGGAGCCGGTTTTTGATGAGGGTCTCTAGGAGCTTGCTGATGCTATTTAGCATACACAGTGGTCTAAATGAGCTTGACGACTTTGGCAATTTTCCACTCGTCTGGGAATTCTTGGGTGGTGGCGAGCTTATTCATTATAGCGAGTAGCCATTTTGGGGCACAGTTTGCTACGATTTATATTGCTTCTGCGGGTATGTTGTCGATACCAGGAGCTCTTCCGCATTCTAACTCAATTAACTTTCAAATCTGTATTATTATAGATTTAAGACCACGTGATTAGAACATATTTATAAATTAGTTATAATTAATTTTGTGCTGCGAACCTCGCTTTGCTCGGCACGCAGTGATTCATTTATAATAATACCAAATCAATTTTAACTAAATTATCACTGCGTGCCGAGCGAAGCGAGGTTCGCAGCACCAAATTAATATCAGCGTGCATGCAGATATCGGTGGGCGAGAGAACACAATCGTTAGAATTTTCAGAACTGGAGGTACTGTATCTGTATCTGTAATTCTGGAAGGGTGGGTCGTCCCACTGTACTTAGGGCACATTTGGCCCATTGTGCATTTTTCTGAGATTGAGCCTACCTATTGGCTCGTCAACCATTCTTCCTATTTAAAGTTGGTGTAGACAGCTCCCTCAAATTGGCATGTGTTAGCCAGTTCTCGCCGAATACAGAAAGTGTTATTAGAGAGAGTGCCGGACAATCACAAAGGACGTACTCAACTGTCTCATCCTTTTATTCACATCCTCTACATAGTGGGCTGTCAGATAAACCCAATCTGTTCAGATGTTTTCGTAAATGACGATGGCCAGTAAGTGTACCTGTGACCAAACGCAGGTCCTTTCTGGTCATGGCCACGTATTTGTTGGCTGCTTTGCTATTCGGATATTTCAGAAGTTCCTTGGATAGTATGCAACCTTTTTCTTCGTCCCATCTTCCCCTGAATTTGTCAAGGGAGCGTTCCTTCACTAGGTTAAGCACCGCTGATGCCGGCAAGCTGACAAGACTACCGGGTCCCAAGAGCCTTTGGGAGGCATATTTCCTAGCCAACTAGTCAGCTATGCGGTTGACTTTTAAAATTCCATGATATTTCATCCAGCCTAGAGTAACCACATTGTTGTTGCAGTCTTCGGTAAGGGCCATGTGACATTCTAATACTACACCTGATGTGATCCGTGGCCTATTCTGGGCTAATAGTACTTGACTGGAATGATATTATTTTTAATCCAAATTTGGACTCGGCAACTGAGAGATTTGTTAGCACTATTCAAGACAATATTAGGCAGTCAACAACTTATACAAAGATTAAGAATGACTTAAGAAAAAGAAAAAGTTGGATCACACCATCTCTCATAAAATCCGTTAATAAAAAAAATGAAATGTATAAAAAATTAAAAATAAATCCTCTAAATAATATGCTAAAAAAAGAATATACAGATTACAGAAAACTACTAAGTAAATTAATTATCACTGCTAAAAATAATTATTATGATAAACTTATAGAAGACGAACAAAATTCTTCAAAAAAAATATGGAATGTAGTAAACTCGATATCTAAAAAATCAGAAAACACGGAAATAACAAATATTAAAGACATCGATGGTAAAGCAGTGAATCAACCTGAGATAATTCCTGAAATGTTTAATACTTTTTTTTGTAAACGTAGGGCGTAATCTAGCAAATACCATACAAAGACCAATAAATTACAATGAAAAAAAAGTTGTGAATTGTCATTCCATCTTTTTTGCACCCACCACTATTACAGAAATACAAAATATAATGAACTAAAGAATAAAAAAACACCTGAATAGGATGAAATAAGAGCTGAAACACTTAAGCATATTTCGGATTTTATTGCATATCCGCTAATGATTATAATAAACAAGTCATTAGAAATAGGACAATTTCCTTCGGCTTTCAAGACATCTATTGTAAAACCTATTTATAAAAGTGGAGAAAGAGATGAAATGACAAACTACAGACCAATATCGTTGACAACTTGTTTATCAAAAATACTAGAAAAAGTAGTGAATGTTCGACTTAATTCATTTCTGGACAAATACCAGTTAATGTCAAGGTCTCAGTTTGGTTTCCAAAAAGGAAAGTCCACTGACGATGCTCTTCTGGAACTAACAAATATTTTATATAAAAATATTGATGAGAGTTTACCCACAATTGCTGTCTTCCTAGACTTAGCAAAGGCCTTTGACACCGTTAACCATAGTCTTCTTTTGGACACATTAGAAGACATTGGAATTAGAGGTACAGCACATGCTTTTCTAAAAAGCTATTTAACAAACCGATCTCAAAAAGTAAACGTAGGTAATAAATACAGTAAAGAACAGAAAATTACTTGTGGTGTACCACAAGGTACGGTTCTAGGCCCTATTTTATTTAATATATATTTAAATAACCTATTTATGGTTGAAAGTAACAGCAAAATCATCAGTTTTGCAGATGATACAGTCCTTATATACAGCAATAAAAATTGGTACGATCTAAAAATAAAAATTGAAAATGATTTAACTTGTATAAAACAGTGGTTTGATTATAGGCTCCTTTCAATCAATTATAAAAAAACGGTTTACTTGCCATTTGCATCCTTAGAACCAGATCTTCCAAACTACACCCTCAATGTTCAAAACAATACCAATATTCAACCTTCAAAACAAATTAAATATTTAGGAATTATGATTGACCCACATCTTAGGTGGGATAAACATATTAATTATTTAGTTCAAAAATTGAGGTGTATTTTATATAGGTAAATTTAAACATATCTCATATCATTTACAATTTAAACAGAAACTAATAGTTTATCGAAGCTTAGTTGAATCTCACCTAATTTATGGTATAGTCAGTTGGGGTGGAGTAGCGAAGACTTACTGTAACATTATCCAGGTTTCGCAAAAAAGATTCCTCAAAATCCTTCTCAGAAAACCAAGAAGATATAGCAGCGAACTCCTATACACCGAAACAAAAATATTGGATGTTAGACAATTATATTTAAAGAAAGCAGTATTAAAACAACATAAACATAAAACAAATCTGCAAATTCAAACTCATAATTATATGACAAGAAATAAAAATACTTACCTGAATCCATCAATGAAAAAAACAGCTGGACAAAGAAGCTTTTTGTTTCTTGGACCCAAACTTTATAATACTATACCCCAAGAAATTAGATCTGAATCTTCTATAAAAACACTTAATCTAAAGCTTCATGAATATATCACCAAAACAAGTAGACATGCTGTTTACAACCTCATAGAAAATAATGACTGATAATGTTTCTTTCAATTTCTATTTTATTAATCTTAAATTAGGATTAACATTTTATTAATTATAATTATTATTATTTGGCACCTAGTATAGGTTTTTATATTGTTTGTATTTTTTTTCTCCTTGCAAACAAGCCTATAAGGCTTCGCAAGTGTACTCCTATATACTTATTTTGCATAATTTCGCTTGTTTTCTTTTGTTTTGACTGTTTTGTATTTTGAATTATTTCTAAATAAATATATATTATTATTATTGTTTGCTGTCCGTAAGGATACGGATGTTTTTACCAGTGATTTCTCTTTTGCGGCTATAGAGACGGCAGTTAGCTCTGTTTGAGCTATACTGGCATTTCTATCCATTGCCCATTTTATATTTGGGTTTAGGGATTTGGAGTTAATTCCACATCCTGAACCCTACTTTTGTCTTAGATCCATCGGTAAAGATACATATTAGTACCTGTCTCTAATGCATTTTGAGCGTTGTCATTAATGATTATCTTGTAGAGCCTGTGAAAGGCATATCTTGGTGAAATCGATTCTGTACTTGCTTATAGTATTGGAACATTTTTCAATTTTTTCTGTTTCATTGTTACTTTTTTTTCATAAAAAATTTATTTATTTTATTTTTTGCGTATATTATAACGTAAAAGAATAAAGATTTACTTATTTTATCGAATTTTGATTTATTATTAACCAATGACAAAAGTAAAATAAATAATTGGTACATTATTGCATTTTTGTATATCGTTTTAATTTGAGAATGAATTAATTAAATCGATTTTCCTTAATTTAAAACCAGGAGTGATGCATAATCCATTAACAAAGAACTGATAGCCGGAAATTGGCATTCGTACAGGTGTTTAAGAAATGATGGCGTTTAATTGAAGTGTCCTACGGCGTCGACGGCGGCATCGAAGACATACCTGCCAATACCGCTTCCGTCGCAGTCATTTGTAGTCCGCAAATGCTTATTGCTAGAAGAAATATTCGAAGAATGCCCAGACTGAAGGCGCCTCGATTCAATAAAGGCTCATCTCCTGACGGTTAAGTCGTTGGAATATACCCATGGAAAAATCTACCCTTTCCCGCACTTCCTCCTTCCTGACTCTATCTTGAAAACGCGAAAGTATTTCAGTAATATCCTAATTTCACTTTATTATCAACGACGTACTTTGATATTTTTTTTCTCTATGAATTATCACTTAACTCTCCGTCAGTCGCGTCTCTTTTTTTGCACCATAGTCGGCGAGTTAAATTTTATCCAGAATACGATTTCAATATTCAAAAAACCGAAAAAAATGAAATTTTAATTGTTAAATCTTCTTCTCAAGTCCGTGGTAATATTACAATTTAAGGACATAATATTGCATTTTTTAGAGGACGTAATTTTATTTTTGGGATATGTGTGGGGGTGAATAAAGCCTCAAGTTTCTGGAGTCGAGACCGTTGTTCCCCGGCCGCCATCTTGGAAAAAGAGTTGAGAATACTTTTTTCGCGATATCTCGAAAACTATGTATCTTGTAAAAAAATTTGGAGAGTCATAATTTGTAGCAAATTGTTTTGCTTATAAAAATGTCGACTTCTACAAAAAGTTACATTTTACGTACTAATTTCTGGATGAACAATCGACGTTTCGTCCTCTGTGGTTGCTATGATACGGCATTTCAAATGAATGAAATAAAAACAAAAAAGTATAGGGAATAATTTTCCTCAGAACATCATCTACAAGATTGGTCTGAGTTCATTTTTTTGTAAAATGTATAAAATAGTTATTTGTATGCTAAGGCCGCGAAATACCTCTTTAACGTACCGAAAGAACAGTTATCGCCGAGGCCGCTTGCGGAAGATAATCTTGAGGTCGTTAAAAAGTTTCGCGGCCATGGCATACACACTATTTTTCGTGCAATCGTTAAAATTATTAAAATAGATAGTTGTAAATAAATATATTATTGCTCTAAAATCAACAGCATTTCAATTCATTTAACAATATCACCGTGTGCTATGAAAATGATATGTTTCAATATATATTTTGACAGTTCTTGTCAAAACGCAAAATGTCTGATACTGATAGCGATATGGTATCTGGTTTGAATGTAGGCAATAACCATTATTCAGAAACACTAGATGTAGTTGCTTCAACTTCTGGAGTAAATATAAGTAATAATACAAACTGTACAATTAATGTAAATATTCATCCTAAATAATATAACTTATGTATTTGTTGGTATTCAATAAAAAATAATCCTTGTCTTTGTAGTATTTTAGAAATGTCAAATTTGGAAGTGACGTTTGGTTTCGCGGCCGTTGCTATGGGTAACGGCCGCGAAATTAAATTTCGCGGACTGTGCTGAGAACGCGAAATACTGACTTCGCGTGCGATTGCACGAAAAAAAGTTATAAAGCACTTTTTTGCTTATAACTTTATTAATTTTTAATTTAGGACAAAAAGTTATATAAACATATTTATAGGCAAAACAGTTTGTTACAAATTCCAACTGTACAATTTTATTGTGGGACGCATAATTTCCGATATATCGCGAAAAAAGTGTTTTCACCCCTTTTTTCAAGATGGCGGCCAGGGGACAAGGGTGGCGATCCCACAAACTTGGTTAAGCTTCCATTGATCCCCCATATATGTCCCAAAAATAAAATTGTTTTCAAAGTTCACTAAGTTGGATTTGTACCTACTAAAAATATATCAATGGTTTTATTTAGATACTAGCAAATACTTTTTTACAAAAGTATTAATTTGACATTCATTTTTGCCAATATAAACAATGTTGTCGATAATTCCTGAGAAAGGTGGTTGTTTCGTTATTTGATTTGAATTAAAAATATTACGCTCGTAGGAAAGATGGTGTGTAGCTCGTTGGAAAGTGTATTTTTTGCATACGCTGCTACCTAGCTCGTATTAAACTTCACTGGCACGTAATATTTCACTTTACGCACTTGTTATTTAATGGACAATTTGTTTTATTCTCTTTATTTCAACTTATACAAATTTCCAGTACTACCTAACATTTAAATATTACTTTCAAAATTGTGAAATATTTCAGTAAACAATAATTATATCACTACTCGCTGTTTAAAGTATAAGTAGTAAGTTTTGATAAATCCTATTTGGAAGTGCAATTTAACCCCAGAACAAGTAACTCAAATCATGGCTTTGGTTGAAGATGGACGATCTCAGCAATATGTTCCTGAAGTCATGGGAATCAACCAATCCAGTGTTTTTAGAATCTTAAGAAGGTTTAGAGAAACTGGAAGTTATAATAGAAGACCAGTTCCAGGATGTCCCAGGTGGACTGTAGATGAGCGTTATTTAAGAATTTAGACTTTGCGAACTCGTCATGTTACAGCCAGACAATGGACTAGTTTAGTAGGATCATATTAATCAAAATGATAGCAATATATATTTAGGATAAGATACCTACTTACTTATATTGGTATTCATTTTGCAATTAATTTTTCTCATTTCGTAAAATTTAGCAATAAATAATTAGTAAGTTTTAAACGTAGCACCAACTAATAACCAATAATGAAGTGTGTTTAAAAGTCAACGTTGTCACATTTTAGCTACGTTCGTTTCAAATATTCTCAAAGAACTGGCGGCACAAAACACCGTGTTCTGTGACTAACTGATTGTACCAGTTGACAAGATATATGACAGGAGAGAAAATCGTGTTTATCTGTAATAAACAAACAAGACCCCTATTCTTGACGGTGATAGAATAGAACAGCCAATAGAAAGTGGGCGTGGTTCTATTGAAAATGCCAAAACCGTATTCTTGAAATTTGTTCTCTCACTGTACCGATAGAAGGGTTGCTCCCCGAGAGAACAATTACTTCTATTGGTTATTTTTGAAGGAACCACTATAACACCAAGAGAAGGTGTTAGGGATTTTTATTTTCGAACCAAAAATAGTATAAAAGTAATTTCTTTCATAAACCAAACACAACCAAACAACAAATTAAACTAACGAAAATGACAGAATATTTTGTTTAGTGTTTTACTCCTTATTTGATAAAGTGTCAATCAGAGAACAAAAATATCGATATGTTTATTTCTTTTTAATGACAACAAATAAGAGAGAGAGATAAGTTTCTCGGTTAATATTAAAGCATATCGACAACATCGCAAATTTTCTACCAATCTTATTGAAACACGTCACTTACCACTTATGACGTATGTAACCATTAAATTTAAATTTCAAATGCCGATTATGGCTAGAGGATTAATTTTATAAAAATTTTATTTGTACAGTTGAACCACTAAAACCCTATTTTATAAGATGCAAATATAAAAAAAAATCACTAAACTAGTCCATTGCAAAACGTTCTCTTTGCAGTCCATAATGTTAGAATATCTGTCAATACGGTTAGAAACAGATTAAGGGATTTTGGAATCAGACCCAGAATGCCTGTTACTGCTCCATTGTTAACCAGAGCAAACCGTGTAGCACGTTTAAGGTTCGCAAGGTTTGTTCCAACACGCAAAATAACCGTTCCTAGAACGGTGACGCGCGTGTGCAATAGCAAAAACGCGTTCCAAGCACGAGAAAATCGTCTGGCGAACGATAATTATTTTGTTCCAACCCGATTTGGTATCGTTATGGAACCGGTTCAAGAACGATGATTTCGATACTCGACTAAAAGCAAGTATCAAGGTAACTGACTTGCGCAGTACATATATCCATCTATCAACTTGGCTGGGCTTGATTTGTTGTTTCTGTATTTGTTGAATTTTGTGGGAGCCTACTTATTTAAAACTATATATTAGTAATAAAAATACTTCAGTTTATACATCAACCGTTTTAGTCATTATATAATTTACCAAAATATCTACACTTTCTGTACCATGTAAAAATAAAAGTATGTTCTGTTTGATACGTTCCAGTAATTTAAGACAGTAAACAAACCGTTCCAACCATACTTTATTTTGGAACCGTTATTAGAACGGTAAACACTTGGCGCCTGCGTAACAAATCCTCTAGAATGATTTCGAAAACGATTCAGGAACGATTACAATTTGCCTGTTGGAACAAACCTCATGTTAATTGGGATATTAACGATTGGGCTAATATTCTTTTTACGGGTGAATCAAGATTTTCACTTTTTGAATCCGATAGACGTATTCCAGTTTATAGACTCGCAGGTGAGCGATTTGCTTAATGTAATATAAGAGCAGCCAGAAATTATGGAGGTGGTTCGATTATGGTATGGGGAGGCATCTGTTTTGAAGGCCACACGGAGTTAATTGTGTTTCGTAGGGGATCATTGACAGCTGATCGGTATATAAGGGAGGTTCTTGAGGAAAATGTAGTGCCATTTGTTCCAATCATTCGAGAAAATTTTATTCTAATGCACGATAACGCTAGCCCGCACGTTGCCAGAATAACAATGGAATACCTTCAAGAGGTTGGTATCCAAATTTTAGATTGGCCAGCAATTCGTCCAGGGCCCTTATTCTCATCCAGTGGATATGATTACTCCTATAGGAAAGTTTGCCATCTTTCTATCGAAATCACGATAACCCTATTCTCAGTCATTCGAATGATACTCCTTTCCTACAACTTTTCGATGGAATTTGTTCTCTCACTATAAACCAAGAGAATCGGGTATTTTCAAGTGGATCGTATGCGCAGTGATTACAAATTGATCTTTCATAACCGTAAAGCAGTTATCTAAGCGTAAAGCTGAATTTTAAATTTTATAGATTTTATATGTCATTATTGTTGTACTTAGGATCTGTGTTGTTTATAATTATAATTATTTTTCTATCAACTTTGTTTAAATTTTGTTATATAGGTATTTCAGCTTTGGTTTTTGGTATTTTTGCAATTGTGTTTATTCAGTTTGAGTGCAGTTGATATTTTAACTTATTTTTGAATAGATACATTTATGGTATTTACTATAAGATACACGTACTTAGTATCAATATAAAATATAATGGATTTAGATATAGAGGAATAAATGGTTGTGAACCAAATTAATAATGATATGTTGCAAGCTGAAGCTGATGCTAATAGTCCACCAAGACAAATGTACAAGGTCATTCTAAATAACTAATCTTAAAATAAGAATAAATAAGTCTATGCCACTTCTTCAAACACAACGCTACAAACAAAAATTGACAGATAGGAATAGGATATACTTCAGTTGCCTACTTTTTGTATATGTATTAACTACTAAGTAGCTCTAATGTCTGTGATAAATTTGGCAACTTTCTCTTGGTTCAGAATACGGGTTTGACCGTTTGACCGATCGAGAGAAATATGACTACTACCTATTCGTGTGATCGAATGTTCCCTTCTCTCACTTTTACTCCCACAATGAGAATAAGGACCCAGACCTAAACCCAATTGAACATGTTTGGAACTACCTGGACAGGCGCATAAGCACTCGTAATATCGCAACCTTGATGAACTGGAAAATGTTTTAATAGAAAAATGGGAAAATTTGGATTTGGATTACATAAGTGACCTGATAAGAAGCCTTCCACGGAGAATGAGAGATGTTATAAGAGCCAGAGGTGGCACTAAAATGTTAAATTTTTGTTACATTTTTCTAGAATAATTGTTATTTTCATTATTTATGCCCATTATTTTTTTATGTTTAATTTTAATTAAATAAACAACTTTGAAACATAATTCCAAATTTATTTCCTATCATTTCCAAAAAAAATGAAAAGAGAATAATAAAAACTTCACTTCACTTATGCGATACTTTTTGTGACGAGTGTATTTTTAGCATATTTCAATGACTATTTTTGTTTGGTAAAGAGTGAAAAACAGGTTTAAAACAAATTGAAACTAATTTTTCCACGTTCGTACTTAAATAACAATTACTAGATAACAATGGCCAACTGTTTTTGACGGTGTTAAGAGGATATTAGTCCCGACAAACATTTTGGAAAAATAATTTAAATCCTTTTAACATTTTTACTCGCTGCCGCTATGGAAATAATGAAAGAAATTTTCCAGCGCTGAAAAGAGTGAACTGGTTGCATAAACATCAAAATTAATATTTTGCTTAATTTATCGGCTATTTATTTCTCCCAAGTATTTTATTTTACTAAATAGCAAACATTTTTTATTAATTAATATTATTATGAAGGCGTACAAGAATTTATTAATTTATAAAATATAATTTAAAACAAAAATATTGTCTTCAAACGTCTATCCACATTTTTTTAATA
Source organism: Ophraella communa (assembly GCA_035357415.1). Classification (NCBI taxonomy): domain Eukaryota; kingdom Metazoa; phylum Arthropoda; class Insecta; order Coleoptera; family Chrysomelidae; genus Ophraella; species Ophraella communa. The sequence goes on along the minus strand of CM068986.1, from coordinate 10,473,080 downwards.
TATTTGTCAAAAATAATCAACATAAAATTTATTTTCGTACTTCCGGGCCTAAAGTGACAACTTCACTCCCTTGTGACAGGTACTAAAGTGTCACATTTAATCCCTCCGGGATTAAATATTCAGGTAAATTAAACATAAACTTTACCTTCAGGATTAAATGTACTACTTCAGTCCCGCGGTATATAATGTACTATTATGTCAATTTTAAAGTAGATTAGGTTAGATTAGATTATCTTAGGTCATATTAAGCCAGTTAGACTTCTCTGAACTTCGATCTATGAAGATCTTTTGTGTCTACCTCAATCTCCTGATAATCTAGAACTCCAATATTTGTGGTAGCTTGAGCAGCTTTCTTGCCATTTTCTTAAGGGATTCTTTACATTCCCAAACTAGCTTTGACTCATAAGTGAAATAACCCAGAGCCTTTAAAGCTGCCTAACTGTGTGTAAGAATTTAGATATTTTTCCTCTACGGAGACACTCCTGGATACAAGCATCTATACCGTGTATATAGTTTGTTCAACGATCCTTTGCCTTTACGTCATAATCGGTGACGTATTCTACTATTTTACGTGTGTCTTATATTAGTTGAATGTTATTTTACACTCAACCTCAAAGTTATAATCAATCGCATATAATGATGCAAAATATGACAACTGCACTGTTAAAAGTAAAAAATAAAGGCTCATTTACATTTGGCAAGTTTACTGGCGGAAAGTACTTGCCGCCACTAAACTTGCTTGTTGTTTGGTGTTTACATACATAAGTTTATTTGCTACACTGTTGAAAATAAAAGTGCCGTAGTCCGTGCTGCTGTTAAAGTGGTTGTCAGTGAAATTGGCAATAATTTAATAAAATTGATTGTGGTAACCTTTACTTTGTGGAAGTTCATCTTACTAAGAACAATAAATAACAACGGTTGAACTAAACTTCCACTATTTATTCGCAAACAACGAGTTTGGATTAAAGATTAGATAAGACGCAGGAGTACTCTGGGTGGGTCAGAACGACTCTTGAAGGAGATCCCGAGTCTTACAGGAATTTCATAAGGTTATCTTACCAAAAGTTTCAGTTCAACTAGTTGAACCTAAACTTACAAAGTTAGAAACGTGGATGAGAAGTCCTATTGCTCCTCAAATGAAATTGGAAGTAACATTGAGTTATCTTGCCACTGGTGACAGTTTTGCTTCCTTGCAGTATTTACATAGACTACCTTGGTGTAAAAGGTCGGAACACTGAGAATAAGCTGTGGAAGACGTGTTGTCGTACTGCTGCTGCATTTGTTGCTGAAATGGTTATTGTTCAGTGTCTGAATAATAAAAATTAGTAGATGTGGAAGATCTGCTGTCAAACTGCTGGTGCATTTGTTGCTGGAATGGAAGGTGGGCTAATCTTTCACGATTAATAAGATCCTGAATGTGTCCTTGCAAAATAATAAAACTTCTCAGAGGAAGTTCTCCTAGTTGTGCTGAAATATGTTTTGCAAAGGCATCATATTGATCATCGGGTTTATTCTCACTTTTGTCGAATATTTCTTTCAGGGACTCTATTGCTTTATCAATGCCAGAACCAGATGTAAGACTTTTATTGCGTTTTGGAGCTTGGGATGTGCTTGATGGTTCACTACGTTTCAAAGACTGAGGTGTAGATGGTGTTGGTGCTCTGGTGGGATGGTTTCTTCGGCGTCAGTTCCGGCAGTTTCGCGGTCCTGGAATAGAAAAATGTGCTTGTGAATGAATATATAGAATAACCAGAAATTCCAGTTCTATTATATGTGGAATCATCCTTAAAATTATAAGAATGTAATTTCTGGACACCCTGTACATTTATTGAAAGCTGTACTGAAACAATGGTAGTGATTTTGTATTTTTTTAGAGGTACCTTCAACAGAAAAAGAATGGAAAGTTATTGAGTCAGAGTTTTCTACACAGTGGAATTTTCCTCATTGTTGTGGCGCTATAGATGGCACCTAATAGTGAATCGGAATTCTTTAACTACAAAGGGACTTACAGCATAATTTTATTTGCATTAATAGACGCAAATTATTGTTTCAAATATATAGAAGTTGAAGCCAATGGCAGAGCAAATGACAGTACGATATTTAGGAATTCTACCTTGAATGCAGCTTTGTTAAATTATTATTATTATTATTATTATTATTATTATTATTATTACAATAGAAATAAGGGCTGAGGTAAGAACCTATGAAGCCCATGATCTGAGAACATAAAAGGTGCTTAAACGCCTATAAACATAATCAATAACAAATTAACTATAATTAACAAAATCGTAGTTTTCAAGAATAACCGCAACAATTATACAGCGAAAAAAGATAAATAAAACAAATTCAGATAAATAATAAATGCAACTATGCGCACTATTAACTATTAAATAGAAGTCTATCAATCCTATTCTTAAATGCGTTGACTGATGGTGCGTCTACTACATCATCAGGAAGATTGTTCCAGACATCAAACACTCTGTTTGGTAAAAAGTGCTGCCTTACTCGGGATCTAAAGGACTCCTTCTTAAGTTTAAATGGGTGACCTCTCAGTCTAAGATCAGTGTTGAATAGAAACATAGATTGAAGATCACCAAAGTTGTGCTTAATGATTTTATAACATAATATCAAGTCTCCCCGGAGTCGACGGTCTTGAAACGAGATGAGATTCGCTCCAGTCAGTCGCTCCTCATAGGAAGGCCTTACGCGACCGAATGCAAGTCTAGTAGCCCTTCTTTGCACGTTTTCTAATAAAACTTGGTCGCGAATAAGATCAGGATACCACACAGGACCCGCATATTCTAAAATAGGACGCACGTAACATTTGAATAGTTTACAGTAGGTTTCAAGTGACACTCTAGAGAACGATTTTTGTATCAGATAGAGTCTGGATTTCGCGCGGTTGCATACGGACACAAAGTGTTCACTCCACGATAAATTTGAGTTCACTAAGATGCCTAGGTCATCATGGCTGGTAACCGTATTTAGTAACTGCCCATTTAAGTTGTATGATAACTTGGGATTGGTCTTGCCAATGTGGAGTACATTACATTTATTAATGTTCATGGGAAGCAACCAGTCCAAACACCACCGCTGTATAGTGTGTAGGTCGTTTTGGAGGGTGAGATGGTCTCTTAAAGGGTTAGCAAATATTTTTGTGTCATCGGCATAAAAAGAAACTGAGTTTGAGACCAACATTTGAAGATCGCTTGCGTAAACAACAAACAGCAATGGGCCGAGGACGGAACCCTGTGGAACACCACTAGAAACTGGCTTGTCATTGGAGAACTCTCGGCCGACTCTGACTTTAAAAATCCTGTCCGATAAAAAATTGGAGATCCATAAGTTCAGGCTACCCCGTATGCCAAAGTGATCTAATTTATATAAAAGTCTTCTTTTTGGGACTTTGTCGAATGCCTTGGAGAAGTCTAAATAAATGACGTCAATCGGATCTTTGTTGTCTAAGGCTTTTGTCCAGTCATTAACACAATGAAGAAGATTGGACATGGTAGAGCGACCTCGAACAAAACCATGTTGGTGAAGAGGTATGACATTTTGTTGAAGAAGGAACTTAGACATGGCCTCACTAATAATAGATTCCATAATTTTACAAACAATAGGTACCAGGCTTACTGGTCGGTAATTGCTTGGATCCAGTTTATTGCCCTTCTTAAATATAGGAGTAACTGACGCCAATTTCCAGATTGGTGGAATAGAGCATTGCGTGAAAGAGGAATTCATGATATAAATGGAGACTTAAATTTTCCACAGACTTCCGTTATTGTCGGCGATGATGCATTCCCCTTGAGGACAAATCTGCTAAAACCATACCCCGGAACCTTAACTACTAAAAAGAAAATATTCAATTATCGTTTGTCACGAGCTCGAAGCGCAAGATTTCGATTATTTCGAGGGGTAATTAATTTGAAAACAAGTACTGCAGATTTTGCTGTATAAGATTTGGCTTGTACGAATCATCAGTACCACTTCCACTTTTTTTCGACTTGAGAATTTTATTCACTTCCTGTCTATAAACAGTTTTTATTGTTTTTATCTTCGCTTTCAGTATGTTTTCACTGTATTTTGCGAATAAATAGTGAAATTTTAATTCAACCGTTTAGTTGTTTACTGTTCTTAATAAGATGGACTTTCACATAGTAAGGGTTAGTACAATAAATTACTTTATTTAAGTTACCTATCAAATAAATTTAAAATTAACATGAATATCCATGAATAGCGAAAGTTAACGGAACCTTTAAGATTTTCTACTATCGATTGAAAGGTATAAGACGCTAAAGAATTTATAGAAAATAATAAAACTTGATCTGCATTCATTGTATCGAATAAAAAGTTTTTTCTGTCGAGCAAACGAAGTTTCAATCTTATTGGCTCATTTTTGTTTTAAGCACGTCCATCGTTATCCTTGCAACGTTTTCCTTACATACTGTCGTAGTTCTATCTCTATTAGACTTTTCCTTTTTCTAACACGTTCTTTAAAATTTTAGCTTTTAATTTTTAGAAAGGCACCTTTTTGTTGCCCCAACGCTTTTATAAAAATAAATTAGGTATTCTTAAACTGCATACGGTCGATTCTCGTTAATTCAAACCTGCGATAATTCGTACCTCTCTATAATTCAAAGTTATCACGAGTTCCATACGAAATCTCTTTATATTTCGAACTAAATCCATACATTTTTGTACACTTGGTAATTCAAACGAAAAAATCATTGCTATAAAACAAAACTCTCTTTATCGCAAAGATATTGTTAAACTCGTTTTAGAATCTCTCTACAAGCAGCTAACTGCAAATATCACGGTTCTGACCGCTATTTTACTGATTGACAAGACATAGAGAGCTATAACATCCATTACGATTCTCAACTGCTTCAGAAAATCTGGTATCTTAAAAGAAGATCAGGAAAATCTTCCAATACTTATGGATGATGAAGAACCAGCAATAGAACCATTAATTGACATCAGCGATGTGAGTTTTCTTGACTTTGTTCAAGTGGATGAAGATGTTGCTGTCTCAGGTTCACTAACCGATGGCGAAATTTTATCTGCGACAGATACTAATGAAAAAAGTAACAATGAAGATAAGGACTCACTTCACCCTGTTTATAACCTATGGAGTGTTACTAACTTCACGTTGTCTTTTTACCCTTCTGCTACACTCGCGCCATCTACAATTTGATCCTAACCGCCGGACAGTTTTTCGATATTATTCCTATACAAGTTGGTCCTCCTTCCTTCTATCCTCCATAATTTATATTAACTAAGTTCCTTAGATTAGATAAAACAGGGGATACATAACGCCAACCTATGCGTATGAATCGAAATAGACCCATCTCGTTAATGGCACAAATTGAATACTCGTGCGCGAACTAACTCCCACTCTCGTAGTTCCCCCTAAATATTCGTGCCCCTTATAAAATTGTGTTGGTATGACATGCAAAAGTAATCAGTAATCCAAAGTAAAGTAAATCCAAAGAGAAGTCTAGGTACACACACAAGTCGTTAATATTAAATACACAAAGACAAGAAAAACACAATAACAACTAGCAAGCGGCGTACACGAACGAAATAAAAATTAAAACTTCTCCTTTTTGTGTTTTATGGCCTGGGCTGCCGCGGCTATACGGCAAATAGAAGCTAGAGCTTTTGACAGCTAAAAGGTTTATTTTCATTTAAATTGTGGTATTCCTGGGTAGCAATACGTTGTGTTCTATGGTAAGAAGTAGTCATATTTTAGCAGTGGAAGGGGAAAATTCAATAGTTATTTATGTACCAAGGACGAAAAACTGTCTATTATAGTCGAGCATGCAAATTGCTAGCTGAGGCGCAGCCGAGGCTAGCAAGCAGGCGAGACAATAGACAGTTTTCGCCGAGGTGCATATTACATTTTTTCGTCGTCCCCTACGCTTTTATGAAAGTAAAAACTCACCTATTTGCTACCCCCGGCTACGTCCCACTCTCCCAACTGCAGACTCGATCATAATTCAAATAAAATTATAAAAAATGTATTCTGATTTGAAGTGTAACAACTCTCTATTTAAATCATATTACTACAAAATTATCAATCTCGAAGATGGATATTGAAAGAACAGTTTGTGCAATTATTAATATTAATTCCTGCTGTCGAAGAAGATGCCAGAGACAAGTTTTGATTTTGGGTACTTGTTGATGCAACTTCAGATGCAGATGCTCCGGCATCACTATTTCTAAAACTTCCCTCTTGGAGTGCTTGACCAGTTAAAATACTTTTTGATACATTTATTTTATTGGGAATGGAATCCTCTATGTAACCCTCGGCGACTGTTGAGGATTTTCATCCTCCGTGCTGTTTTAGTGACAGCATATCTGCGCCGGCATTGACTAAAAGTGTTGCAGATGTGCGCCGATAACAATGCCCGGTGTACTCTAGTTCGTTCGGCAATTTTAAGTATTTTGCGATTAAGCTAGGTATCTTTGCAAATGTATGCACACCAACCACTTGCACTGTACACTTTCCTGATTTATAATTGACAAAAAATATATTATGATTACAATGCTTCGGTCTTAAGTTGGCGTATTGTCGAAATATTTCTAAAGGATTCACTCCGTCGCAAAGTTTGTCTGTAACTGTAAAAACACGCCTTTTACCATTTTTTGAGTCTGGAATGGTTATTACAAGCATGTTGCTTTGATAAACAATATCCTTGGTCGTTATTTTACGTAGTTCGTCTCTTCGACAAGCCCCAGCAATTCCAATAATCAAACAGAGCTGAAATATAATATAACAATAAATGCATCAGCAAAATAACTAAAAACATTTTACCTTGTGCAAAAGATAAGTGTCATCAGGGGCATCACCAAGAAATCTGTTTATTTCATCTCGACTGAATACTCTAGATTTTTTCGCTTTGTACCCAACGCTTTGTTTTTTCAAAAATGCAATAAGTTTCGGAAATTTGGATATGTTAACGTTTTCCTTGATGGTTAGTGTAGACTTTAGCATAGAGTATATTGACCATAGCGTCGAGGACTTATAATTATTCTCATCAGCTTTACTAGAAAAATAGGCCAGAAGAACATTTTCTGAGAGATTCTCGACCTTATGTTCCTGACGCCAGTTCTTGAATTTGTTGTATTGTTTTTCGTATAAAATTCGTGATTTCTGTGGGAGTAAATCCAACGTGGCCGTATTTGCCAATTCCCGTAGCTCCGGAGGAGTATTACTTACATCCACATCGCTATCACTATTCATTTTTGATTACTTTGAACACACACCGCGGTCTTATTCACACGTAAAATCTAGCGAATTTCGTAATTACTTCATTTGACAACAGCAAATGACAGTAATTGTCACAGGCGCCTACGTTTTTATTAAACGAAAATTATTCAATCGCCGCTCTCTAACAGTGCCGTACCATAGCAACCGCAGCGGACGAAAAGTGTTTGCGGACGAAAAGTGTTTGCGGACGAAAAGTACTTGCCTCCAATAATAGTCGATTTTTCGTCCGGAAATCAGTACGTAAAATGTAACTTTTCGTAGAGGTCGACGAAAAAAATATTTGCGCATGAGTATTCAATAAAGAGATAGGTGTATTGATGCATATTTTATAGTGGCCGCCATTTTATTGGTTCACACATTGGTTTTGCTACTCGTTCGAATATGTGCAATTATTAAAAGAATTTTGAACTATTTTGTGTGTAAATACTATATAAACCTGGTAAACTGATCATCTTACAATTCTAATAGTAATAGCGGGAAAACCCGATTTCACAGTTAAAAAAAGATCAGTACGTTTTGGAGCATTTGACCAAACATGTTATTTTGTAAAAACTATTAATGCAAATGTATAGATTTTCAAATATGTAACTCGGTGGTGGGTAACCTATGGTTTAAAGAAAATTTCAGTGCGTAATTTCTAATTTTTCATTCATAATTTTATGATAGATTTCAGATTGACCTTAAAATTTCCTTCCTTTTAAATAGGCGTGCATTTATGGCAGGGTCACATCGAGTGGGAGTGCATTTGAATGCACTGCCAATAATGGATAATGATAAAACAACGATAATTATTGTTAAATAATAATTTAATTATTTTTATAGCTAATAACCACTGCTTAATTCTTTCTTTGTCTGTTTTTGGATCAGGATATGTATGTAATGTTTTATATCACCATCACATGTTTAAACACAACCCGTATAAGGCATTTTATCAGGTAAATAAATATACAATTGCAATTTTCAAATAAAATGACAAATGAAAACCTGTGTGCTCCCGAACACATATTTTTGTAATAAAAATAAATAACTAATAAATGGATTAAAAGATATTTTGAAAACTGATAAAATAATATGGGCTACATTTTTTAAGTAATTTAAAAACTATATAATGTCCGATTTTAAATATTTCATACCTCCACACCAGCATGTACAGGCAATAAAAATGCAATCAATTTAAACAATAAAGTAATTTTGTGTTTTTCATTGTCATCTTAAAGGCGGGCTCGGTATTTTTAGTGGTTTTCCATGTTGCTGACATTAATATCATCCCCTGATCTAGGCACTCCATCATGTGTGCGCCCCTTTGCTGTATTCCACGTATCCGACGTAGGGAGGGATTGTTTCACATCACAACTAGGAATTATGTAGCCATTTGAAATGATTTTTTACTATACAGCGTGATTTTATTAAAAAAAAACAATTGTCATAAACATGCAAATAGTAATAGCATTTTTTTAATTATGACAATCCCAATTTATAAACAAAATTTCTCAATAAAAATGGAATCACCTCTGGCATCTCTACCTGCAAGAGTGTCATCAAATCAATCCAGAGACTCGATAGAAAAATTGCCATTACTCACAATAATCCTCATCATTTCGTCTAGCTCTTGGTGGCCTGTCTTCATAACTTCTTTTTTTTTGGAATCTTTTAAGAATCTTTGAACCGAGAGCCAAATACTCAGCATACCCAAGCACATTTCTAGCAGAAATCCCATCAACAGATATGCAGAAATGAATATTGAAAGAAACTACCGCAAACAAGAGATTGTAATCATGTCGAATAGCAAACAGTCATCAAAGTGCTGAGCTCACATTTAATCGGAGATGGTTTGGGAATGCCTAGGCAGAAGAACACTGTCACCCTCCTATGGGTCCCTAGGACACATAGGAATAGAAGGGAACGAAAGGAGCTGAGCCTCACCCATATCTGGGACCAGAACCTTCTTGTTGAATCAGCAGTAGCGCAATCTTAGAAAAGCTAAGAAGAGAAATGGAGAAGGAAAAATCCAAATACTGCAATCAGCTGGAGGGACTGAGACAAGCTAAACTACTAAACTGGGAAACTATGACAAGAAGATATATCTTACCTGCCTTAACCTTAGTGAAAAAAGAACATGAAGCAACGTTCAGATTCTGCTAGAAGAGGATTAAACCTACATACTCTAGGAATGCTCTGCCTTGCAGAATTCTAGGAGCAGATACCTAGGAGCATCCGAAATAGAAGAGGAGGATCTACCTGGTTTAAAATCAGACTATGTCCTTAGCTTTCTTAGAAAAATATGACGACGATAAAACGAAACAAAAACAATTGGATATTTCTTAAAAATTAACTGATTTAAAGCTAATAGATTTTTTGGGCATGCGTATTTGAAAGGTCTCCTATGAGGTAGCATAAGTCAATAGAACTATTAATCTTTTATGTTGCTGATAAATTTTTAGTTCAAATCATGTACAATTTGGGTCTTAGGCAAATTTTAGTAATAAGATTATCATAGAAATTATGACAATATTGTTCCATTGTCTTCTGCAGAAACTGGAGATTATCATATTTCTCCTTTTTGATTTTTAGAGGACCTTTACATAAATTGGGTAATATGTGAAAGGGCACTTCTTCGCATTTCTTTTTTGCCTTACTGGTAGAACTTTGTAATCATCTGAGTGGTGAATTTTATATTGAATGGATTCAATGTATTTCAGAGCCCTAATCCCTTGAACAGTGGGATTTCCAACTTTAAATCCAGGCCGAATCGAATTAAAAAAGTTTATTTTCGAGAAATCTTTGAAATGGTCATGCTGTATGTATTCTATAATGTAGGATCTCAGCACCTTTCTGACAGTTTTAACAACCTCAACTTAGTCAGCAGGAACGTTAATTACTCTTCCTTTCAATTTTCGTTCTATTGTAGAGACTCCATTTGAGTATGCCTTTTTTTTAAATATTCTGAATAGCGAAATTCAAAAGAGCATTAGACAGTACGACATTACGATTTTGGGCTCCGCAGCCGTCACTATTAAGTATGATTGATGGTTTGTCTTCTTTGTCGATACCTGGTAAAACCTTGGTTGTTAAGAATCTATAAATAATAGAAGCAAAACAGTTTGCTTCTTTAGTGGAGAAGGTCAAAGATGATAAAATTAAGAACTATGAGTTTTGCACTTGTTTCACAAAAATATGGAATGTTTGAGATATATTCTAGGCAAAAAAAAGAGTAATAAGGTTCACCAGCCAAAACGGTGTCAGTCTTTATCAAAATGATGGAGATAAGCAATATTCATGTTGATTGCGGAATATTCTGGAGTTACGCAGTATTCTTTTCTGTCATTTTATTGACTTTTTGTGGAAGTTTTAACGATGTGCATGTAGGAATCATCATTATGAACCGGATTGTGACGAAAACCCAATTTGTATAAGTTTGGAATTGGACAATTTCCATTTTAAGCCGACGATATGATAAGTTGACTTCATAATAATAATTAGGTATGTATATTAAAACAATTTGATAATTTTATTTGGAAAATTGTTGGTAAATTTAAAATCTACAAAATCACTAATAATACTTATAGCATTTATAACACTAAATGAACAGGTGGTTGAATATTTTTTGCAGCCGTTCTTTTTGCCTTCTTTTTCAGCTCTTTGGTAATCTTCTAGGTTTTTCTCAAACACTGAACTAGATGGCCTAAAACAAAAAAAAAAATGAAATTATTGGATTTAAATATATGTGCTTATATATGGGAGAAAATCGGCTGGAATAACCAGGGAAATGATGGAACCAACATCATAGAAGAAATTGAAAGAAGGCAACTGATCTGGTAAGGACACGTAAAAAGAATGACTGAAAGTCGAATATCAAAACTCGTGCTGGACTCCACAAGAAAGAGTGGAAGCTCCAAGTTATCCTGGATAGGGGGCATTTAAAAGGTAATGTACGAAAGAAATCTGGGACCTGGCGACTGAGCAGATTGAAGAGGAAAACAGCTAGGAACCGGAAGGCGTAGAACGCTGTAAATCCGGATATCTAAATTAGTTATTGTTGGCAGTATTTTGTGCAGTCATTTTTTTTGTTGGAACAGAATTATGTACGGTTTATTGTACCATCAGATATGACTGAATGATTTTTTCTTTCTGCACATGTACCTACAAGAAGATAGAATGTCTGTTGGAGCAAATCCTAAGTATAATGTAAATAACTGGTTACTTATTAAACTTACGTTAAAAGTAGGTGAACAATGTCGCCCAAAAGCCCTGTGTTAGCACTGGACATTTCTGCTGTTTCACAAACAGCCCGTAAAAGGCAATCTTTACCAGAATAACCAAAGCTGTAAAAAAATAATGATTAAAAAGTAAAATGTAAATCTATCAGCCAAATAGACTTATACCCAGTGCATTTAATAAATTATATTGAATCATTGAACCCTGTTGTATAAAAATAATTGTATGTGATCAAACCTATATTTACTAAAATATTATTGAATTTGTTGATGACACTATTCTTAATTTCATGTTAAATAGTTACTGATTGGTTTTTTCAATAATTAGTTCGTGACTACAAAATTATCAATTTTTTTAAAAAAAGAGGTTAAAAATTGGAATATATCGGAGGTACATAATAACCTTCTACTTTTTCTGAACAGATTCATTTTATAAAATTTAAATTATACTAACCCTTCAATTTTTCTTTTAATAATGTCGTATATAAATGTTCTTTCTTCTGAATTTCCTGGATAGTTTGGAGGGTACTCAAACGAAGTCTCATTAGTAGGTAGTACGTAATTACCTTCAAGTATAACGGATAAAAGAACCTCACCAGGAGTACCAGCCTCTACAGGAATAGCTATGGTAACGATGGTCTAAAACATAGGGTTGTTAAAATACTTTTTGATGACCAATATAAATAAATTGGGCACTGCTACTAAACGAGCATTAGTTTTGTTTTAAATGTTCCTTACAAGTTAAAAGAAGTAACTAAAGTTTTTTTTCCATAATTTTTTTAAGCCTAAAACGTAGTAAGAAGTTTTGTTATTGACCTGCCACAAAGAATTCAAGAAACTAGTTCTCATAGTAACTTTTGTAGTAAATTAAGAAAAAAACTGTTTCTGAAAACAATATTACATTATTTTACCATATTTTGAAACAATAAAACCAATAGATAGAATGATAGATGTTTGTAGGAAAATATCTATTTTTGAATGTATACAAAGTATGAATTTTTAAATAAATAATTAAGTACGGGATAGGGAAAATTATTATTTTATTCAAATCAACACAAAGCAGTGTATCGTTTTAAATTACTGTTTTGGGCTAATCCGAAAAAATAGTTTTTTTTATGTAAAAAACTTAAAAATCTGAGGGGAAAGAACAGAGATTTGCTTTTAAATTCAAGTTATGGGCTTAAAACTCATTTCTATTATTTATATGATATTTAACGTGTAGGAGAATTATTTAAAATAATTGCTTAATGTAAGAAAAAACTATTCGACTAGCAAAAAACTTACATAAAATAGATTAATGATAATTTAGTACTACTATGACATGGCAACTGCGCATGTTTGGATACGTGACATCACAGATACAAAGATGGTTATATGGTTATGGTCCGTATGCACTGTAATAATCCAAAAGGAATCCCCCTTCCCCGCCCCGGGTTGATATGAGGGAAAAAGATACAATTCATAAAAAAGTTAAATAACATATCGGAGTTCCCCGGTATCATTAATTGGAAAGAAACTAAGTAACCGTTGCGTAATAGCGACAGGACATTGGTCAGCGAAAAGTTATTTCACAAGAATGTATTTGAAAAAAATGTAGGACACGAAACTAAAGAATTTACAAAAATTGCGGTTCTGTAAAACAAAAAAAAGTCACGTAGGAGCTAGCCGCGATGTGTAAGACAAATTTTGCTGGCTCAGCTCCCGAAGCGTACCCAAGCAGTGCTGGTAGCAGGGCTGCTAGCCAATAGTAAAGAGACAAGTGAGCAGAATGAGGGAGAAAGGGTAGTCTTATGAGGTACTAGGGGGAAAAAGACTTTTGCTGGGGACCAAAAAACGACGTGTCCAGAGGCTAGATGCCTACCGAATCCTCCGTGTTGAGAACATGGGGAATTCGATTTGGAGCGTTCCATAGGCTAGATGCCAATCGAATCAAACGCGTTTAGGGCAAAGTTAAGTGTTTTTTTTTGGAAAGTGAGCTAAGTGCTAATTTTCAATAAAATAATTATAGTATAATAATTTAAATAATCGATCATCGGGCCGCGGAAACGAAGTAATCTTTTGTAATAACATTAATCAATGAATTTTTATCCAAGTGATAAATCACAATATTAATTTTACCGGGGCGATTAATAAAAATAGTGAGTGTGTGATTGAACCTAAACTCGCTACAGGGAAAACTGGTGAGTCAATTCAGATTATACTAACACTTAATGACTAAGAAATTTTATGGGAGTTTGGATTTGTTCGTTAAGCGAATTTGTATCGTCTAAATTATTCAGACGGATATTGTATCTTTTATCCTCAACCGGATATATAGGGTTTACCGGATCTCCACTGTCGGGACGTAGATAATATTCTCCGGCAGAGAACTGAGTCCTCCGGGAAAGTCATACATAACGTAACGATTAAGAATTAAACTGTAACCAAATTGATATCACGAAAGGGTCCATCAGACCATATTTCAATTATTTTTGTTGATTAGTTTTAAATCTTGTTAATGTTAAATTAAAGGAGGTTTTTTTGTTTTTTCTTTTTCTTTGGGAGATGCACATAGCATTCCGCAAGAGTTTTATCTAAATTTATACTTGTACCATCAAACTTAGAGCTTAATAAATTTGCTAGATTCTCCCGAGGATATTGTGTATCATTTTTCTAGACTCCAGACCTTTTTCAGAGCCCAGCAACAAATCCCGTCCTTCCTAACCGCCGAAGTAAGACCTCCCAACACCAAATACTGCGGAGGCCGAATCCACGAACCCTAACTTTAGCCTAACATCCGCTCGGCTAGGCTAAAGTTGATTAAAAACTAAGATTAAAATCTTTTAGCGTATTACATCTGGTGACAACAAATAAGAAACCTTCATTCGGTTATTACAGCACCAACAGTCGATTCTAATTCAACCGACGATTCAACCCTCACTGCAAAATTGATATGCACCAACCCTATCAATGGTTAAATCCAACAGTTGGTTCCAATCGCCCATATTCGGCTGATTACTAAATTCACTCGACGTTTCATAACCTTAATTTGCTTGATATTGTAAATACAGGGTGTCCAGGAACTTAATGCCAAAAATTCGGGAGCAAATAGAAGAGGACAAAATAATGTTAAAAGTTCAAATAAATTTTTGTCATACGAGCCTTCGTTTCCGAGTTATAGACCTCTAAAGTTTCGAAATAAAAACCTTTGTTTTGTCATAATTTCTAAACTATACATTGGAATACTATAAAATTCCAGTGACGGATTGCATACATCCATGTCCTGTGTTTGACGGTATAAATGAATCTACATTACGTAGAGATAAGCAGAGACGGCTTGTACCCATTGGTTAATAATCCGTAATTTTAATAGGGACTATCTGAATAATATTTAAATTTCAAAAATAAATTTTCCAATCCATTTACTAATGAAAATGTACTCTTGTTTGAACTCAATAAAATTAAGGGTTTAGGAGAAATTTGAACTTTTAGATCTGATCGCCATATTTTGTAAACACAGACATTCTGAAGTCATTATTTGACAGCAACCTTCTTGATGAAAACAGTTCAATTTTACTTTTTCTTAAGCCAGTCCCATGGTCAGACTTTAAACGCTTGAACTAAAACTGCAAAGCAATTGTTTTATTGCATTTAAATACTATCTTAAGGAATTTTTAATTATAAGTTGTGACAATTATTGATAGTTCTCTTCAGAATGTCTGTCTTTACATTACCACAATTTAAAAGCCAAATCAGGGGTATTCATTTTACCTAGAACATTTATGTATTGATTGTTGCTCATAGCTTTTAATATAAGTATATTTATGTATATTATTTTTCGATTATGAATGTTATAAATACATCTATAATAATTGTGAATTGGTTAATCCGTTTAATAAATAAATAAATAAAATAAATAAATATTTAGTTTGAATTAAATATTCAAAATGTAATCCATCCATTTTTTGACAATATGCAGATCTACTGACACATTCGTTGATTATATTGAGGTTGACCTCTGGAGTAGACTTATTTCATTCCTGATTTTACCTTTCAAGTCCTGAAAGTTTTGTGGTCTATTGAAATTGACTTTTGATTTTATAACTAACACTACATAACTCCGCAGGGAATTTAATGTAGAATAAATAGAATGTGACTGATATAAAATAAATTAGAATGAATAATTTAATACATGTTATTGTTCACACAAATTGATACTTACTCCCATAAAAGGATCTGATCCAGCAGGAAAATGAAAATATGGATTATAAATGGTCTTAGGAATCCCACTTTTCATCAAAAGTAATAAAAATACCAGAGTAAAACTGAAAATAAAAAATGTAATGTAAGAACTGCTAATATATAGTTAGTAAGTGGACCATTTGCTGTTTAAGCTAATTACTGATTTTGTAGAAGGTAGTTTTAAAGCAGTATTACTTTTAAATCTTAAAACTTACTTTAGCCGCATAATTGAAACATCCACATACAGTCTCATCTATGTCACTTCACGCTTCTAACTAAGAGACCCTAGGTAAATAAATTAATACTAAGAGACTAACGGAAGGTTATTAATACTTTAAGCAAACTAAAGTAAGCAATCCTTATTTGCGTCGCCATCAAACAATGACAAGTAAATTATTAGTTTCGTAGTTTAGTGATAAAACAGTATTTTCAATGCTAATTAGACTAAGATGACAAAAATGGTTGAAAATGTGGTGCAAGTGAAAACCGTTGTATTTGAATAAAGTAGAATTTTTTACCAGGACAAACGTTTTTCATTTAAAATGTAGGTAAGTTTCAGATATATATGAATGGAGCTGACATTTATCCGAAACAGTGACCTCAAAAAGAATTGGTAATTGTTATTGTAGTAAATTTAAACAAACGAATAACAAGGTGTTACTCTGGGAAGCCTTCCATTAAGAAAGGACTCTTGGATACGTTCTTTGATATATAAACAAAACAGTAGAGTGATTATTATTTCTGTAAATTATGTTTTTTTGATAAAAAGACAAGAAGATGTGTTCAAATCATCGATTCTCAAGTCGTCAGATTTCTAAATCTTCCTGTTCCAAATAAAACTAAGATTTTGCGCTTCTACTGTAAATTTAAGCATACAGGATTCCTCAACATTGATCATTCAAAGCTTAATAGTCAGTACAACGTTGTAAACGATGATTTTAAAACTAACGTATGCTATTAATAAAGATTGAAGAAGAACCTTTTTTCACTTTTTAACAACTCGCTGATGAATTCCACGCTGTAGCATGAAACATACCGATAGTACAAGATAAAAAATACTATTAAATGCAAACAAGGGAACAAAATGTTGAATAATAGTTACCACGAGTATTTAAATTTTTTTTTTAATTTAATGACAGTTTTTTTGATATACTGTCATAGTCAGATTAACGATTTATCTCTAAATGGCTGCCTACAGGGTGTAGGTTGCATTTGGTCAAACCTAACCTAACCTAACCTAACCTAACCAAACCTAACCTAACCTAACCTAACCTAACCTAACCTAACCTAACCTAACCTAACCTAACCTAACCTAACCTAACCTAACCTAACCTAACCTAACCTAACCTAACCTAACCTAACCTAACCTAACCTAACCTAACCTAACCTAACCTAACCTAACCTAACCTAACCTAACCTAACCTAACCTAACCTAACCTAACCTAACCTAACCTAACCTAACCTAACCTAACCTAACCTAACCTAAACTAACCTAACCTAACCTAACCTAACCTAACCTAACCTAACCTAACCTAACCTAACCTAACCTAACCTAACCTAACCTAACCTAACCTAACCTAACCTAACCTAACCTAACCCAACCTAACCTAACCTAACCTAACCTAACCTAACCTAACCTAACCTAACCTAACCTAACCTAACCTAACCTAACCTAACCTAACCTAACCTAACCTAACCTAACCTAACATAACATAACATAACATAACATAACATAACATAACCTAACCTAACCTAACCTAACCTAACCTAACCTAACCTAACCTAACCTAACCTAACCTAACCTAACCTAACCTAACCTAACCTAACCTAACCTAACCTAACCTAACCTAACCTAACCTAACCTAACCTAACCTAACCTAACCTAACCTAACCTAACCTAACCTAACCTAACCTAACCTAACCTAACCTAACCTAACCTAACCTAACCTAACCTAACCTAACCTAACCTAACCTAACCTAACCTAACCTCACCTAACCTAACCTTTCCTAACCTAACCTAACCCAACCTAACCTAACCAGTTATGAGACCTACTATCTTTCTAAGCTTCCTGTGGTTTACTACTAAGCTTGTTGTTATATTTAACCCCTATGCGTTTACTGTGAGCATGCCCTCCAATCCTCCATCACTCATTCATGGACTTCTTGATGGTAGTCTTGGGAATACCAACTACCGGCTCAGGTCCCACGAAGGATGTTTGAGAGCCATTCCGAGCGAGTGCATTAGTACTTTCATCCCCCTGGATGCCTTTGTGTCCTGGCACAGTAAGGGAGACAGAACTCCACCTTGCGGACACTCCCTCGTTACCAAGATCTCTCCTCAATCCGGTTCTCCACACAAAAATATTTTATGTCATACAAACTCATTCATACAATCCACAGAAACCATGCCATCATTCATAACAAAAGAAATAACATTTATGTTGCCGAAAGATTCACACACTGAAGACCCATCTAAAATACATACCTATAACATGTTTACAAGACACAGACCAATCAAAAACTAATCACAAAAGAAGAAAAAATAGCAGCATAGAGGCAGAAGTCACTTCATGGAAGGCAACTAAAATTCTTAAGCAACCACATGTTGACAAGGAATCGTCAAACGCCTGGCTCAAGTCTGGTGAATTATTCCCAGAAACCGAAGGATTTATGTTAGCTATACAAGACCAAGTAATTAACACAAGAAATTATGAAAAATTTAGCACAGGAGCATGCAAAATGTTAGCTGAAACTGACTATAAACACAGGCACAACCAAATAGCTGCAATCATTCATCAAAAACTAGCATTCAAATACAAGCTAACCACAAAATCATTCCGTATTATAAATATACACCCGAAATAATATTAGAAAACAAAACGCACAAAACGTATTGGGACAGGACTTTAATCACAGATCAAACTATACATTTCAATAGACCAGACATTACTATTCTTGACAAAATCAATAATATTGACTACCTAATCGACATCGCAGTTCCTAACACTCCGACAACACGATCAGAAAAAATAGGGAAATATGCCGACCTCTCTATAGAAATACAAAGACAATGGAAACTTAGGTCACTTAGAACTGTACCAATCATTCTGTCATATACAGGTTGATGTTATTCCAAAATCATTACATGAGACCATCAAAGAGCTGGATCTTAATAAGATCACATTCCTTGAGTTGCAGAAAGCAGTCATTCTCAATACTTGCAGGATAGTCCGTAAATTAATTTTTGTAAAAAGCATAAAAAATGATACCAAAAAAGAGAAAAAAACCTTTTTTTGGATAGGAAACTGTAATTTTCAATTGTTAACAAAATTGGAAGAAACAAAGATGAGGAAAACTCAGCAGAAGGCTTCATAGACCAATTTTTTTAAATTTTATCTAACTAATAATTAACATCTCTCTACCTACTCTTTTTTCTTGTGTTAACAACTGTTAACCTTCAATTAATTAAGGACTTTCCTTTTATTTAATTTCACAACTTAACTAACTATTTTAAATCTCAATATTTCACAACCCCTCTTTCCCAATTATATATTTTTCAACATAAATTGTATTTTACCTTTAACTATGTTATAATCAACTATTTGATTTGGATTGATGTATTTGAGTCTGTACAATCAGGTAAACCTTGTCTTATTTTTGTTCTACAATTTTTTCACCTTCACTTTACTAAACTTAAGACATTGGTACAATTTAAACTCATTACTTTTGTAAATCGTTGTATTTATTTTAGCCTGATGATGGTCTAAGACCGAAACTAGTCGCTCTTCAGTAATTTAAATAAAGTTAACGTTGTGGTTTGACTTTGATATACTGTCATATTTAGCTGACAGTTTCTTATGCCCACTTGCACAGTATTCTCTATTTAACTATTTAAATTAACTATACTAACCCCTAACTTCAGTCCGTCAGACAATGATATTTTGAGGTTAGAAAATTTATTATTATTTTTTGGCCATTGTCACAGCCACCGATATTTCCTATTTTTGTAAAGTTTTTGCTGCAATTAAGCGATATAGTAGTAGGCGTAGCCCTATAAGTCATGATAGATTCAACCTCTACCAGCCAACAACCGATAGATGTCCAGAACTAGCATAAAGTCGTGAGTAACTGATTGACTGAGTAACTGATATGTGATTATCCATCTTGAGGAAAATACCTTTCGTGGAAAACCCATATTATTTATATCCAATATATCCCTATCTTCCTCTAGAAATATTTCGTCTTCCTAAAATTCCATTTTTTAGAAACCAACTTGAAACTAATTACTTTTTTCGGAATATTAGCATACAGAGTACTTTTTTGAGGTTAAGATACATCAGTTTTGTCTGTTTTTTAGGTTAGAATTTATGCTAACAGTGGTTTAAACTGATTTAAGCGTCCAAAATCAGTGGCTTAAAAGAGTTTAACCGTGGCTTAAAACACGATGCAAGCCAGAATCCAAAACTAACTAATAGTTACATTTTAAACCACGGTTTTAATGACTTTACAAATAGGCATAAATAACGTACGCGATAATATAGAAATCTTGTAACAAACAATAAAACTAAACCATTATTTGGACATAATATTTAAAATAGAATGACTAACGTTACTTTTTGTTGTCTTGATTTTTAAATGCTTCGAATTTTGACCTAGTTTGTTCCGAAATTTAATCGTCAGTAAGGATCTGGTTGATCCTGACAAAAGAGTTAATTAAGCATTATTCGAGAAGTTCGATCGTCTTCGAAATAGAAAAAAACAGCACGCCAAAGAGCGAGATAGAAGGAGCTTCCGTTAAAATTTTTCATCGGTTCGTTCATCGCGCGAAATGATTGTAGTTCAAATGAAATTGGTAGTTCAAATTGGTGCAATTTAGACGTGTCAGATGAGAGCAGACACAACCACCTGACATTCGAGTGGCTCTTCATTGCGGCGACGGCGGTACACTACAACAGAGAATTTATCCACAGCAATTTGCCACAAGGGCCTCCAATACAAATTGAAAAATAAACAGTGATGGACTCAATATATATGTTTAACGGCGAATATTAAATATAGATTGCAAATGTAGGTCACATCCAAAAACATTCATGAGAATGTAAACATGTAAGAGTGACCAAATTCGATTTTATCGTCGTGTGCAATACAACATTTTTTTCTATAGTAAGACTTCAAGTTCCGGTGAAGAATTTCAAAGAAAATTGTAATTTTGGGCATAAAAATCGCAAATGTGTTGATCCGTTGCTAGGGATATGAATTCCTCTGTCAACAAATGTTACGTTTTGGTTTTTGCGGAGAAGATTGTTGTGTTTTGTGTACAAAGTGAATAAATACGAAATGGACGGAAAAGAATTGACACAAGAAAAGGAAAACCTACCATCAGATGTAGAAAATGCAAAATGAAAATTGTGACATTTCTAAATTCAGCAAGTTAACCACTTTATTAAAAAATTTAAGTGGAGGATACAAAGCTAAAAAGTCCAAAATCCTTGAGTCAGATGACATTATTAAATTTCTGACAGAAGCTCCTGATGACGTCTATTTGTTGATGAAGGTTATTGCTATTTTTGTTGTGCATGGAGCGACTAGATCCGATGAAATATACAAATTAGAAGTGTTTAATGTGGACGACAGAAAATCGGTGATAATCGTTTCATTATCTTTTACTAAAACCAAGCAGGAAGGTCGTTTTGTATTACTGACTGTTAGGAAGCACTTCCAGATATGTGTGCTTCCAGCTACTTTATATCCTAAACTCTTTAGATCTATATTAGGTTGCTATAGTTTTACTGTTGTTATTAAATATTTTGACTTGACCAAAATATATTTTACAAAGAAACATTTTGGTTTACTTTAATATGGTAGCAGAGCAATATAAATATTAACAACTGTTTATTCGTTGCAAAGAGATCGGTCGATACTCGACGGTCCAACTAACTGGCACACATGGAGGTATAAGGTAAAGCTTTTACTTAAAAGTACTCCAGGCACGCTAGAAGCAATAGAAGGCAAGTTAATTAAGCCTAAAGATCCGGCAGTAACGGCAAAACCCGAAGACATACAAAAGTATAATCATGAAATGAAAATATTTCAAAAATGTGACAGTCATATGAAATGTGGAAAGAGCTTCATAGGCTTTATGATGGGGCAAAGGAATATCTCTGTATGAAGTTTTTCCGCTACCAGAAAAGCGATGTGCATGATATGGCCACACATATTTCGACTCTCAAGACTGTATGATGTGATTTAAATAATGAGATTGACGGAAATGATATGCCTTTTATTGATATGTAAAGTATTGGATACACTTCCGGAACTGTACTTCAGTTTTAAGTCAAGCTGGTTATTAATGAACAAAAGTGAGCGAAATATTGAAAACTTGACCACACAAGTATGTGTTTACGAAAGATCTCTGATACAAAAGAATGTAGAAGTAGGCGGAAGTACGAATGAACATCTTATGCTAAAAGGAGATATACGGTATGAGAAGCAAGGGCAAAGCAAACAAAAAAGGAAGAAATGCAATTATTGTGGAGAAGGTTTTGATAAAGTCACATCATGCAATAAGTGGATTGCGGACGGTAGATCCCCCAAAAACCCAAAGCAGTCTTCAAATGTTGGCCTAGCTTTAACATGCGACACTAAGAACACAGATAAAGACTCGTTTTATGTGGATAATGGGGCTACGAGCCATGTTATCAATAGAAGAGACAGATTCCAGATCTTCGAAACATTTGGTGAACCTCATAAAGTTATGACAGCTAACGGAGAGATAATCGATGCCATTGGCAAAGGTTCTATCCAACTGGAAGCTGACATTAACGGCCACAAGACAAGAAAAGTGGAGTGAGTTTCTTGGAAATTGTGAGAAAGTATTGCCTTACGCGCCAAAAATGTACCTCACAGTAAGTTTTTTGTGAATTAACGACAGTAAAAGTGCGCTACTCAACCGGTGGGGATTAACACTATATATAATATCCCCAAGAAGATTGCAGATTTTTTGAAACTTGCAAATTTAGAAATGTACACGGGGCATTGTTTCCGTCGTTCTTCAGCTACTATGTTCGCAAATTCTGAAACTGATCTAGTAAAACTTAAAAGTTTAGATGGATGGAAATCGTCATGCGTTCCAGAATCTTACATTGAAGAGTTAATAAGCAATAAGATTGCTATATCCAGGTATACCTGGCGGACCTGAAAATCAATCCACTACCTCAAATCAAGTGTTTCAGCAAACGAGTACAAGTACCTACAAAAATAGATATTTCTTATAATGTTAATTGTAAAATTTCAGTTGTTTTCAATCCTTAATGGGTTTGAATTTGTAAATTTTATGGAATAAAAAAGTTAAACATTTTATCTACTTTTTTACTACTTTTTTATCTAATTTATTGCACCAACCCTTACTTTGTGGAAGTCCATATTAAGAACACCATCAGATTGATAAATTGAAGTTACACATTGTTTAATGAGAAAACTATCTGGACCCGTATTCTCGAATCATTCCTACAAGAGAATAATTTCTTACTCCTGCAAAAATATAGGTTTGTTCTTTATTTCTGAACTTTCTGCACCAGTGCACCCTAGTGACACCGAAACGTGCAATCAAGTTCAGTCTACTCTCTGTCCTAGATCTAAGGCAGTGCAGTGCAAGGACCGGGTATTTAAAAATGGCCGAAAACATAAATAATGACAACAAATTATAAATAGAAATTAAATATCCAAGTCAATGTCACACAGTTTTATTATGTACATGAAATATACAACAACGACTAGTTTCGGCTTTTTGAGAAGCCATCATCTAAAATCCAAACAAGTTTTACAACATAAGAAAAGAAATTATAATAATAAGGTTCATACCTCAAAATGTGTATATGATACAATTTGTATATCCAAGCAGCTTACATTTTTAAGGGTTAAAATTGTAGGTAACCTAACCTAACCTAACCTAACCTAACCTAACCTAACCTAACCTAACCTAACCTAACCTAACCTAACCAACCCTAACCTAAATTAAGAGAAATGTTATAAAGGTATAACAATAAAAAGAAAGAAAAAATTTTCATTAAATAAGATAATGTGTGATACGGTCTAATGTAAGTAAATGAATAAAAAAACTAAAAGGACTAATAGAGATTGATGAGTAAATAATAATAAGCTAGGAGTTGAAAAAGTTAGTCAAAGAGACGTTGTGGTAGAAGGAGCTGTGAGCAAAAATACTAGTAAACTCATAGAACCAAAGGATTGAGCCTAGAGAGTTAGCGAAAGAAAGAAAACGAGGCAGAAAACCCTGCAGCGAAGCGACATCAATTGATGAGAAATCACCATGATGATGCATGATCGTGAACACAATAACCATAATTATTTGATATATTTTGAGATGAGAAAAAGTCCATAACAATAATCTCAATCACCAAAACGTTAACACACCAAACTAAATTATAAATACCTATTTATTTAAATGTGGATTCATGCAAGTAAAATTTAAAACTAAGCTTAATTTAAAAGTAAAACTACGAACATAAAACCATGTAATATACGATGTGTGCTGGTATTTGAGAATTAACAATAAGTTCCCTTTAATTTATCTTCGAGAATGTATTGTATTTTTAAACTTTAGATAACCACCACGTCTTAGAAGGTCGATGAGGGGATTTGCGTTAAGCAAATCCCTAATGTACCACTCGTTCCAGTGTTTTAACCAGGAAAAGGAGAGGCTTATATTACCGTTACCCCCTCTCTTGGCTGTTTGCCTTTGAGTTGGGTCTTCATTTCAGGAGCCTTTGCATGTTCTACCTCTGGGTTTGCGACTCGGCATGGTCTGAGTCCCAGGGACTTTGGCAATAAATCCTTTCATCCCTGAGATCTTAGCCCCCTCCTTCCTTTTCCTAGTGCCCCTCCTCTTTGGCTTGGAATTTAAATTTCCCTATGCCAAAATAAAGACACATGCTTGTTTTTGCATCAAAAGACTCCCTGTCCATTATGAACACCAAAATGTACCCCTTTTCCAAAGAGTTCTCTAAAAATAAGATCTCTAAAAATAAATACCCAGAAATTCAGTATTCAAATTTATTGTACTAACCCTTACTTTTTGGAAGTCCATCTTATTAAGAATAATAAAAAACTCTTCGTTTGAACGTAACTTCCAAGTTTATTTGAAAAAATTAATCTAATTTTAGCAAAACGGTCGTCATTGTAATTTAAAACTTAATTTTTTCAAATAAACTTGGAAGTTACTTTCAAACGAAGAGTTTTTTATTATTCCTAATTCAGTATTTAGTAACACGTAGGGACAACACATGGTTAAATAATTTATACCCATGGACATATAATTATTAATATCCTTTATTCTTAGTCTGAGTATATACCTTTCACCTGCACTGGTTCAACTAATATTTAGGCAACCAACACTACCACACTGTCTTACTGGTTGCTAGTGCCGATAAAAAATAATAAAATATTAGCGTATCACAGTATTGACTGTGACTACAGGGGCCTCAAATAACAACTATTTTTCTCAGAGTAAAGAAAATAGGAAGTATACAAGTACCTATAAAAGTTAAAAAAATCTTGGAGTAGGAACTCAAAATTCAAATATAACTGATTCCTAGTTCCCAATATTCGAAGAAAGAAGGAATTCTGAACCAAACAGCTAATCAAATTGCAATCTTCAAGAATATCTTGGAATAAAAAGTATTTGTCTAGATTTTTCCAGAACTATCACCTGCCACTGTCTCAGGATAAAAGTCTAGTTCTAGTTACTGTCAGAGCCAGTACGTCAGTAGTCAACCTTCGCTTAAAACCTTTTACTTTGCTCTGTGGTTAGAAGATATTTGACAGAATAACAGAATATTTGAAAAGATAAATTTTTTTATTAAAAATCTACATTAAAACTGGATTCTTTAGAATATAATTCAAAGAATATGGACGTAGATCCTATGCCAGGAATGTCAGAAGGTATTTACACATTAGTACATGAGATTCTATTGTATTGAAAAGTAACCGCCATTGTCGGTATGTGAGATAGTAATTAAAAAAATTGATAGTACGTAGAAAAACGTAATTTTTATTCTATCCGACTCCTTATAGTTGTTAAACATACATGCAAATTTATAAATTTGCTTGTTACGTAAATTGTGCCAATATTTCCTTTTACCTAATTAAAGTCTAATAGTTCAATTAAATTTTAAAAAATGCTCAAAAAACTATAGACGTGTGCTTTTATTTATTGAGTATATGATTAATAATTTGTTTTTTTATACTAATAATTATTATACATGGATATGTTATGGTTAATTATTTTAAATAATATATAACCTCACAATTTTCTATGTTTAGGGTTACCGACCTCATTATTATTTCAAACATTACCAAAAATAGATGAAGATAATGTTTTCTGTACAAAACCTCCAAAAGAAAAGCTTCTGGAAACACTAGACCTATTAGAGAGCCATGTTGAAAAATTACGAAAAAATGCAAGTCAACTTGAAGAAGATAAGGATGCCTTACTATCAACTATAGATTCAGTTATGAATTCAGATTTACTGTATACTCTTGGAGAAAGTAAGTAATTTTCATTACCTACTCTATAGAGGAATGAAACAATTATATATATTAATCAAATTACTTAATTTGAGAATCTTTCAGCTCAGGCTTTTGATGTTCTACATTTCATCAGTAATAAAATATTTTTTTTAACAAAGTAGAAGTAAAATTAATGATAATGTTGAGAAATCTGGAAAAAATATGCTGTAATTTAACAGAGTAATCTCTCCTCTCTAGTTTTTAAATTGAGAGATGTTTTACAATTAAATGTAATTTACATAACATTGCCAAATTAGATATAGTTCAGCAAAATGTTTTTTTACTCTGTTCCCTTATTACTCTTTTCATTCTCACACACTTTCCTAACTTTTTGCAAGCTTTTTTTTCATGGGCTGAATTTTTTTATCCCTTACCTAGATGCTTTGTTTAAAAGCTGTGTATCCTGATATTTCCACAATATTGTATTCTTCTTATGTAAGTAGAAATCCATGAATGAATATATTTTATTATTTGATCATTATCTATTGGTATATATACAGATATTAATATAACAAATAAAATTTTAGCTATCTAACTAGCAATCATTGCAAAATTAATAGTGAAACTGTGACTGTGAAACTTTTTGGTAATCAATAAGTTAGATAAATCACAAAGCAAAGACATATTCTAGTAATACATATTTATTAGAAGTCTCAAAAATAATTTGAAAGATGTATTTAACTTTTTTAAATAAATACAACTTTTTTTGGCAAGATTTTGTGTATCGCTAATGATATTTTTAGAATGATAATTAGGCTCGAGTATTTGTCACTTAAATATTTTAAGTTCAATAGTACAAACTATTTTTTTACTCAAAGGTTCCCTTTTATCTTATTCCTATGTGGTTCCTAAACATTGCTTAAATAATTTATACAACAAATTTTTATACCTTCATGTACAGGTTTATTTTTTTTGTATTAAGTTATTGTTTATAAAATTAATAATTAACAGGTAATTAATTACTGTAAAAACAAAACAATAAAATTGATACAATAACTTGTGGTACATTTATGTCTTATCTATATATAATATAAAGATTCAACCAAAATAAACAAGTTAATATGTAGTGGAAAACTTCCAAAATGTATCTGACAACTTTTAATTGATGATCTGCTAAATGTCTTTTAATTTATAGTTCTTCAATAAAATCAAAATTCTCTTTTTTATTACAAATGTTTAGTATTTGTATTTCTTTAATGCCAGATGTTTTTATGTTGGATATTTTTGTTTTTATAAAGGCTAGAACTTTTTGATTAACAAATTCTTATCAACTTTGTAGTAGTATAAATAATACTGGCTTAGTCAAATTAAGTACAAAACTGCTTAACTGCATTTTTTTAGTGTTAAAATCTGTTGTATTTCAGATGATAAAGATGACATAAGTAGATATGCTGATCGTGTAATGAGTAGATGTCTTACTGTAGAAGTAAAAGTTCTTACACAAAGAGATAAAATGCAAGAAGAAGCCTTATTTCAAGTAAACCACTTGATCGATGATCTTGTAAAAGCACTTAAAAGTGATGCTGAGTCTGCTAGGACTAAATGTGAAAGTTATATGAATGCTTGTTCATCAAATATAGTGCAGGTTAGTTCTATTTTGCATTTAATGTTAATGTGTTCTACATAGGTACAATATTCCTTATAACAAAGAAATAATGCTAATACTGCAATGTTCATAGGATATTAATCTTATTTTAATACATGTCAGTGTTGGTAGTAATTGTTAAAAAAGTAAGAATATAGTTATTTTATATAGATAATCTTTAAAGTTGTTTGTTTAATCAAACTACCAGTAAAAGTTTTCCTCTAAATCAACCAAAATATGTGCAGCAAATGGAAGTCTAATATTTACATGTCAAAAATACAATTTCAAGTACGTTTCAAATTTTCTAGTATTGAAGTCCAAGATTGATTTTCGGACCAAAAAATTGCTTTAATTGAATATTAACCATATGTGCCTGCTGTGTTCATTAACAAATTTAAACTGCTCTTTTGCCGAAAATATTAGTAGTATTCTTACATAACGTTTTTCCTTCACCAATACCATGAACATAAAGTCAACTATCATTTAAAACGTTGAAATAAGTGCCAAAAACATGTATTTTTGAAAATATGACAAAAAGCTTTAATTGTTAGTCTATATTTAAAAAATATAATCTTTATCATGGCTTCTACAAGAAACCTGTGAAGATGCAAGATGATCTCTTATCGTCAGAAACTCCACTAATTCTAAAGATAATGCCTAATCAGCAGTAAATCGGGAAGAAAGTGAATCTGTGAAGACAGCTAAAGAGGTTCAAGCTAATTGCTAATAACTTAAAAAGTAAATCCATCAGTGAATGGAATGGATAGAACAAAAGCTTGAAATTCTTATAAATGCTGGAAATTAATTGTGAATAACAATCATCATGGAAAACAATATTGATCCTTCAGTATATACAAAAAGAGATGCTTCACGATAACAATTGGTCTCGGTCCAAATTTGAAAGAAAAAAATAAAGAGAGAATGAAAGCTAGCAAGATAAAACAGAAATAGAAGGCAATTAGAAGGCGTAGGTTATATGGTTGTAACTGTTCAATTCAAAGTTAGGGGTCCAAATAAAGTAAAAAAGAACCATGTTTTACTGTTTACAACTTAACTGGGCGATAGTAACTTTATAAGGGCGAAACGGCATTATTTTGTTGTAAAAGTATCATTTTTTATTATAAAATCGCCAATAGTAAAGATAAATTTAGAAGCTTTCAATATTCAATTATCCATTCTTATACTGTTTGTGTTTTATTAAAATACAAATAAAAAATAGATACAATTATTTTATTAATCTTGATTGTAGTAACCTTTATGGCAGTCCATCTTACTAAGAAGTCCTTATTATTTTATTAGTTAAAAGGTTTGTATGTATAGAAGAGATTGATCATCTTTACTCAATTCTTAGATAATGCATTATATTTTGTTCTTATTAATTAACAAGAATTTTATATTGTTTTACAAAATTTTGTTTGCAGGGTATCACAGACAAAATATTCGAATCCGCTTTACTGGGGTGTACTGTAGATGATCAGAAAAAAGTTAAAAGGCGACTACATGGACTTCTCACATATTTTGAAAAATTTAAAATTGTTTCTCTCCAAGAAATGAATTGTTGATTATATACTTTAAAATAAAGACTGCTATACATGTTTATTTTATATGTATAAAGGATGTCTTACAGATATAAGCTTAAGTTTTTTGTTGTTTAGAGAACATTTTAAGAATATTACTTTTAGTTAATTTATAGTTTACTTTAAAAAAACAATATTTGACTAAGAATGATTGCATTCCATTTATTTTCATGAAAAACTTTATTATTAACAAAAAAATAGAGGTAAATAATTTTTAACATATTTTAACAATAAGGCTATTTAAAGAAAAGGCAATAAAACAAATCTAAATTTAAACTTAATTGCTTAATATGTAAAGTATTAACAAAAAAATTAACACGACAATCCATTTATTAAAAATTGGCTTCTAAAAATAATAATCAAGGTTTTGATCGTAAAGTACACTAATATGTACATTTAATTTTACTATTTCATACAATATTATTATATTAACATAAAGATTTATTAAAAATTTCATCCTTTAGACATATTTAACGCACGGGATAATTGTTTACATAAATAGGTATTGAATAACAAAAAATATGACACTCTCGCATGCTAGAAGAATAATTATTTAAAACACATTTAAAGGGTTTTAGGTGGACACTATAATCATTAGCATACTTAAATTTTCTCAATGCTGTTAATTGTTACCAACATTATTTTCACAATGAAGGCTTTATTTGGGAATATACTTTATGTAAGAAATTGTTTGTTTGATTTTATTATCACCATTTATTTTAATGATGGCATGTAGTACTAACAATTCTATTGTAATAAATAAAAAACTGAGATTTTAAAAACATTAGTTGGTATACTTTATAAAAAGCGCCAAAAGTTGCATCTTAATCAAGTGTTAATAAAACTGTATGAAAGAATATTTTCGATATTTATCTACCTGTAAGAATAATTTATCTGTTTATTAGATCCGTATTAGTTTTCAAAATTTACTGTTCTATAAATAGTTGGATTAAGATATAGAGCAGTTATAAAAATTCCAATTCCGGACTCTGACAGATTTGGTTACTGTGCCAGTTCCACATCCATAGTATATTTACAAAGGTCCGTACCTGGTACAATGTATATTAACATTATATTGCTAGAGCGAGATTAAGCCGGATCTTTGAGCTCTTGCTCTATCACTCTTATTGTGGTTGTGCTAATTTATTTAATTACCAAAAACAATATTTAATTAAGTTAATCAAATAGTTTTAATCCACATTTATAAAATTTTAAAATGTTCTTTAAACTACAATCATTTCAAAAATTTGTGATTGTTATCAAACTGTATTAAAACATTTGAAATGTGCATTCTGTTTTGCAGTTCCTTTTTAAAGAGACTTTTTTTGTCATTTTAAAACAAAAAGTAAAATGTCTCTTCATGTGTAGGTACTTATTTAATCGTTGATTTATTGTAAAATGTAATGTTATTATACACTTCCACAATTAAAAGCTGTAAATGTTATTTTTTATCACACTTCCACAGCTCATCTCACTTTTAAGAAATTGTGATTTGAGCAAACCTTTTTTTGTGTTTAAAATATTAGGAGTCGGATTAACTTTCAATAATTAAGCTCTTTAATCAATACTCTGTAGATTG
Source organism: Ophraella communa (assembly GCA_035357415.1). NCBI lineage: Eukaryota > Metazoa > Arthropoda > Insecta > Coleoptera > Chrysomelidae > Ophraella > Ophraella communa. The sequence continues at coordinate 10,442,047 of CM068986.1, read as the reverse complement.
TAGACAGTAAAAGTTTATCAACACTTGCGTTGTGATAAGAAATTGATAAGTATAGACGCTACCATTTCCGCACTCTTAGTAAATAAATGGAACCCGGAACCTCGTTGTCAAGAAACTTCTACACAACCACATCTTAAGTAGAATTAGTATATTAACATATTTGCTTCTATTTTTTTATTACAAGTTACGCGGGATATCTGCCAAAAATATTAAAGTTCAATACAGTGTATGTAGTTAAGTTGAATAGGTATATTTTTAATTCGATCGTAGAAAAAATATAGTGTGCTACTCTTGAAGAAAACCAAGCTAGTGACTGCTTTCGTTCGTCAACAATTATCTTTTAGAATGATTACTTTTGCACTTGTGGCTTAATAAACTATTTCAAAATAACCTAGACCTTTTCGAATGTCCAAAAATACCCAGGAGTTTTTCAAGAGAGATAAAAATCAATCAATATTTAAATCGTTATTAAGAGCGATGAACTCCAATCTAAATCGATCGTTGACCTTGTTGCTGTAAATAATTTTTAATAGGACCAACAGTTTAATTCATGTACTTGAATAGTATTTAAATAATGAACGACTCTTTCCCCTATAAAAAGTGTTTTTAGTAAACTTCTCGTAGTGTTTGAGTATAATTTGCAATAAAAAACTGATTATGACAAAATATTATATTTTAATAAGATTTTTATATAAATAAAATTGGAATTAGTCTTATGTCTCTTCAACTAGTTTATAAAAATACGAATCCTGGTTAGACAATAAAACGTCAGGATTATTAAATTCCACTATTTCTCCTTTATCCATTACTAATACTCTATCTGAATCAAAAACGCTTTGGATTCTATGAGCTATAGTTATTACTGTACTACTTCGGAAGGCCGTACGGATCGTATGTTGTATAAATTTATCAGTCTCTGGATCAACGTTCGCAGTAGCTTCATCAATGCATACGACCTAAAATATTTATTGAATGAACTAAACTCGAAAAAAGTATACATATTCTTGATCAAATTACAATTTAACCTTGCCTTACCTTTGCATTGTGAAGTACTGCTCGAGCTAAACAAACCAACTGTTTTTGCCCAACAGAAAAATTTGAGCCACTACCGTCTATTTGATGATCTAAACCTCCTAGGGATGTTACTATGTCTGTCAAATAAACTTTGCCCAAAGCACTCCATATCTCATGATCTTTAAATTCTCCCAGCGGATCAAGATTTTCTCGCAAAGTTCCACTGAAGAGAAAAGGTTCTTGTGGTATGCAAAACATTCTGGATCTAAAATCAGACAGCGTACCGTAATTTTCTGTAAACAACATTGGAAAATTTGAATGACTAATAATGAATAAATATAGTCATACTACCTTCCATATTTCAAGTGATCCAATAAAGAAACTCCCTAGTATAATAGATTGTCTTAAGCCAAATTAGACTTTTCTCCACCTCGACCTACGAGGCCTTTGATGCCTACCAAATCTACTTCAACTCTAGAACACCTATACTTCTGGCACGCTAAGAAGCTTTTTAATTTTGATAATTTTAAGCAACTCCTAAGCCGTTTCACATCCGTATATGTTCTGCCGTTAACTTGCCCAGAAAAAAGACAATTTTAGGTCGGTTTATTCAGAGGATGCTCTTTCCAAACCAAAGAATGGTGTACTCGTCCCTTCTTTTGTAAGTCTTATTAGCTTCCTTAGCAGGCACCTTGTTTTTTGCCAGCTTTTTTTAAGAGAATGTTTACATTTCCAGGCTAGCCTTGACTTATAAGTTAAAGAACTGACAGCCTTCCGGCATTGCTGTCTGTCAGAATAAAAATATTAGTCATTCAACTGCCTCTATTGAGGCTTCCATGGACACCATAAGTAAAAGAACTGACAGCCTTTAAAGCGGCATTGCTGTCTGTCAGAATAAAGATATTACTCATTCAACTGCCTGTATTGAGGCTTCCATGGACACCATAAGTAAAAGAACTGACAGCCTTTAAAGCTGCATTGCTGTCTGTCAGAATACAGATATTAGTCATTCAACTGCCTCTATTGAGGCTTCCATGGACACCATAAGTAAAAGAACTGACAGCCTTTAAAGCTGCATTGCTGTCTGTCAGAATACAGATATTAGTCACTCAACTGCCTCTACTGAGGCTTCCATGGACACCATAAGTAAAAGAACTGACAGCCTTTAAAGCTGCATTGCTGCCTGTCAGAATACAGATATTAGTCATGCAACTGCCTCTATCGAGGCTTCCTTGGACACTATAGCGTGTATTTCCTCCTGAAAGATAGTTGGGCGCCATCAAGGGATTTGGGTAACCGAAAATTGGACCCACCTATGTACTATACGAGTGAGTTTTTTTTCAGCTATGCTTTAACTTTTCCAACCATATGGCGGTTTCCTATAATCACTTCAAACGGCAGGTTGGTGCAAGGATTCAATATCCTTGTAAATAAGATAAGAGAATAGGTAAAATAAAAGTTATAGTATAGATAATTTTTAAATACCACATACCGTAAAGCTGCCAGAGATATAGTCTTGATATCCACAGTATCTATAGTAATCACACCTGAATATTGGTCAAATAATCTAAATAAGACAGATATTAGGGAACTTTTTCCTGCTCCAGTACGACCCACTACTCCAATTTTTTCATTTGGCCTAGTTGTGAATGAAATGTTGTTCAGCGATCGATTCAGATGCCTTCTAAAAATATAAAATATTTTAAAAATCAATACAAATGAAACTAAATTTGCATCAATAATGATCACATAACACTGTAATACTTTAGTGAAATTGCAGAAACTTTTTAAAATGAATTTGTTGAGGATTTATTTTGCTTTGAATCGATCTACCTTAATACTAAAATCTTAATATTAAATATTACGCCCCAGGGCATATTTGCAATGGAGGTGGCGATGATGACGACACACCTTATGGTTGGTTTAAAACCTGATGTATAGTACATTGCGACATTTGTTACTGGGGTTTCCAAAAACACCTTTACAAGTATATCTTGACAACTTTCAAGTGAAGGTCTCAAACAAATTACAAATTTGTATGCCAATGCATTTTTTTATAAAAAATATACATTTTGCGAGTTCCAATACAAAAATCAGCTTGTTATTAATAAATCACCATTCTGACATGTTAGAGCTAGAGGTCACTCGGAAGGTACCATTCAATTTGCATGTCATAAGTTTTTCTTAGTTTTCTCGAAGTAGTGATTTCTAGAAACATATTTAATTTGGGACACGCATCAAATCCACTTGTTTCGCTCCCTACCCGCCCACTATCAGAATTTGGTTCAATGATAAAAGTTGGGTGTCAAAACTAAGCTCTGCATAAACCTTCAGCCTGTTATTAATTACTGAAATCCTTTGTATTTTAGCCCGTGTACTAGAAGGAGGAAGCACGTTGGACCTAATGAGAGGTGGGAATTCACCAAAGTCTTAAATTTAACCAACATTCTAAACTTACTTTGACGAACCTTTTAATACTGAATAACAATCAGAACAATCTTTTTATTAATTAAATGATATTTATTGGAAATTGAAATGCTTTCAGTTGACACATACCTATATTGTAAAGTAACGTTGTCAAAACTAATAACGCCTTGACTAGGCCACGCAAAAGGCGGATCCATAATAAAGTGTTTACTTTCCATTTCTATTAATTCTATATACTGATTAACTCGTTCGACGGCAACCATTTCTCTCTCCGTTTCTGTAAAAGAATTAACTACTCCGCTAAGAGCACTTGTTATTCCCAATGCGTAAGAAATGGCTAGTCCGATGAATCCTAAGAAAAATTAAAATATTTATACGTTGTATGCAAGTTTATCCACATATTACCTGAATCTGCTATATCAAACTGATGTTGAATAACAGCAATCAAACTAACACCAGTAATAATAATGACTCCAATAAACTGCAATCTTAATCCTAACCAGCGAGCTGCAGCTTGACTAGCAAATTGGGCTTTAAGATTAGCCTCGATATTTTCATCGTTTTCACGTTTAAATTTTTGTACAGCCCGCATAGCTCTAATAGTTGTTAGACCTATAAAATTTAAATATTTACGAACATAAACTACATACTTTCATAATTCAAGTCCACCAAAAAATATTTACTTGGGTTTAAGATCGATTGTGGGAAACTTGCCCTCCTGAGAAAATAACTTTGAAACATCTGCTACTAGATATTGGATAATAATGGTACATGAACGTACATAATTTCTTTCTCCGATCAAACAATGTAAAGTTTTTTTAAGATAAACACGGTGATGCTGCTGAAATCGTGATTGTTACTATAAATAAATGGCAATGACCAATACCGCATTTAAGATGGATGTAATTAAAGAAAATAAAAAAATACGCGTAAACAATAAAAAAGTAGGATTAATATTTATAGTTTATTTAACAGTTAAAAAAAATAATTACCCTGTAAGGTTTCGTTAAAATGGTTATATATTGGCGAGAGTGTTGTGCTTGAAATTCTTTTAAGTTCTCTTGATGTAATTCTGTATTGATTTAATAGCCATGTGTAAATCGGTATTAATGGAATTAGGAAGACGCATATCCATGGTAAACCATACATCGTTATGCAAAGTGAACCTAAAAATTATCATGTCACAAGTTAAAAACAATTATAGAATTTTTAAGTGGGCATATTTTGTGGTATTTGAGTAGTTTTTTGAAAAATTAATAATGGCAAATGTTGAAACAATTGAAATTTTTTTGTGGATCCACACTAGCCAAGGATCTCGGATTCTTTCCGAACAACTAGGAACTAAACAACTCAACATAAAGTTTTATATTAATTATTACATTATTATATTTTATATTAATAAAAATTAAAATTGATTATTAAGAATAATTAACAACCTACCTAATACAAAAAAGTATGTTTTGCTATTGGATATTATTATGTACTAGACTTAACCAGGTTTTTTTTTAAATAAATCGAAACTTCACAACAAGCAGTTTTATTGTTGTTTATATTGTTTAATCCATTATTGATCGAAACCCAGGACTTCTTAAATTAAATTGACACTGACGGTCAGGAATAATACGATAAAAATTTAATGAGAAATATTCAAACATTTGAAGTTAAAATAACAAATTTAAAAAACTTACCAATTAAACCGAATAATTGAGCTAAAAAAATATTTAAAATAAATGGCAATGAATCATCGACAGTGTATGTATCACTTGAAAACCTATTTATAATTCTTCCTATTGGAGTGACATCGAAAAACATACTTTTGGCCTAAAAATACACCAATTATAATATTTTTGTATGTATTAAATAGTTGTAAGTTTATTGTTTACTTAAACTATTTGAATTTCTATTTTACATGCAAAATACATAATTAACGGTATTACATGTGAAATTTGTGTAAAAGCATTGAAAAAATAACATCGTTTCAATAAAATCAGTTGTAAACCAAATTATACAATTCATATTGGCCTTAGTTTCTTACTAAAAAATCCAAAATTGTTAAGTTCACAAGTCAATAACAATAGCATATTATTACACGAGCAAGTAAAGAAGGCTTTTATCCACGAAAATGAAAGCATGTAATCATTTGAGTGGATAAAAACCTTTGCTTGCGAGTATAATACTATACTTTATCTACGATCAAGTATAAAAAAAAAAGTATATTAGTTCGTTACAGTTTATTTTTAAACATGAAACTATTAAACTTAATTTACATTGTGGTAGAAGATTTTCTATTACAGTCGTTGCAATATTGCGAATGTCAGGTGGCGTACAGGACATCTCGTTCTCTTCTGTCGACATTTTCTTCAGTCACACTGTCACAGTCACAAAAAACTACCTTAAAAGCCACGAATTTCACTTTGTAGGTACGTTTTTGCTGTCAATTATGTGATTTTGTTTGTTTGAATTTTTGGTTATGTCACCATAGCAACTGAAAGCTGTTGCCAACGTAATAATGGGGAAAATATAAAAATCCCAATATGTCCGGTCCTCATTCCAGTGGATAAAAGTTCCTGTCAATTTTACCCACAGCTGAGAACCAATCAAAGCTCTCCTTTAGGTTATCGATGGGTAAAATGAAAATTTACAGTGGGGTTTTCACATCAATAAAGTTTGTATTATGCTATGATCGTAGATAAAATGTTTAACCCTCTTATTATCCTCAAAGGGGTTCTACAGGTGATGAAGATCATGAAATACTAGGCCTGACATTTGAATAAATCTTAGAACAATTATTAGCAAAATCAAAACCAATTGCCTAAAAGTGTATTATGTACTAAGTAGGATAAGAAGCCAATTATCCACCAGCGAAAAATCCTTATCCAGGTGCGTACTATACTTTTTCTACGACTGACCGTTAGAGGTTATTTGTTTGAGATTATGACTATGGATAATCAGTCACTCAGAACTCAATCAAATTATTTAAAAATTGATGACATTATTTCCTATTAATAATTTAGTATACACGTGTGTTTTAAGTAAGATCACTTAACCTCTCCTGGTGAGATTATGAAAGTTTCATAAACATACTGCAAATAAATGAATACATACTTACTTTTATGACAGTTCGAAGTAACGATTTATGAAACTTAGTTGCAGCACTTATTCCTCCATAGGCGAATAAAAATGCCCTAACTAACGTAAATAATGTATTAATGCAGACAAACTCGACATATATTTTTAAAAATGTCGACATATTATCGTCTGAAGAATTAATCCAATATAATGTTTCGTCAGTTATACCTTCAGTCTTTGAGAGATAAAATAATGTAACATTGTTTGTTGAATTGCTTGATGTATCTGTTACTCCATTGGCTAGCCACCTAAAAAATTATTTGTTATATTGTAGACAGAATTATTTTCCTGGTTTGATAGTTTATTAGAACTATTTATTTTAAATCCATTGTTTTTCGTTCCTCACTCCACTTTGTTAATGAAAGCACGCATTTATTTTTTACCTTATGCCTTACCTCTTTGAATTTTGAATGGTATATTTTAGTTGGATTTTATGTAAACTATAATAAACTTTTCATTTAAATTAACGATTCTACTCACCAATCGGTCAAATTTCTTGAAAACTGCATCGCAAACATTGCTATTAGTATCGAACAACTTATAAGGTGTCCAATACCTTTCCAATACGAAACAACCACACTAAAATTTAGACTGCCTCTTTCACTAATTTCTTCAAATAAATCAGTATCTTGATCACCATGATAATCTTCCTCAAAAACGGTACGGTCAGAACTCTCGAAATTCATCAACTCTCCCAAACCAGTCGAACCCGATTCTTCTAATTCTAAATCAACGAAAAGGGTTTCGTTCATATTTCGGAGCACCTCACTAGGTTTACCTATATTAAAAAAAATAATTAAATACCAAAATACAGATTTTTTGGATATAAGAATCTTAAAAACATAATAGAATGGTTATGTGCAGTAGAAAAAAATTGACCTTCACCCGAAATTAATGTATAAAGAGAATTGCAAAAGGGTGAAGATCATTTTTAATTATCATCGATTTTTTTCTAACAAAAAATTAAATACTGGCCTTATTTTGATCATAACTCACTGAAATTTTATGCTAGAGACTTTTATTGAAACGAAAGGTCTGATTATGTTCTTTAAAGAAAATTCTATAAGTATTTCTCGAAAAACGCTGCCTTTTCGCTGGATTTGTCTATCAATATATCAAATTTTGCATTTGAAGGAAAAAGTTAATTACTAACACGCTGTATTTCGTATTGGTAGTAAATAAATTATAAATAAGAATTTTGTTCGTCTTTTTATAAGCTAAAATTTTACTTTCTACAGTTTTTTTTAATAAAATGCATAATTTTCCAGTTATTCGCAAAAAATTGATTAATAACATCAATTTTTTCGTCTAAAAATTGTTACTTTCAATCACGAATAACTTATTGTATAGAATATTTTTTGCTTATAATAATTTTTTCAATTGATTCCTTTGGTTGAAATGTAATAAAAAATGTCACCTTCAAGATATGAAGGCAACCACCCCCAAGGCATTGACGCCCTTAGGTTTGATGTAGATTTTGACCCTTGGGCTATCATCTACCTTCTATTAAAATTTTAAATCAATCCATGCAGGACTAAAGAATTGCGAGGTGAAATGCTTCATTTCCTTTACTATTATTTAACTTTAAAAACCTTAACTTAAAAAGCAAATTGAATTTAAAAGCTGTCAAAGTATTTGACCTTTTGTTCAACTGTTTTGTACAAAAAAAAATCATGTAGTTACAAAATTACTGACTCGCCTATAGTTTTTATCCTTCCGTTTTCTAATACCACTATCTTATCAGCATGTAATAAATATTTTACATTATGTGTACATAGTATTCTCGTTTTTTGCTGTAACAACTCCATTATGCAATGTTGGAAAATATGTTTGCCCACTTTAACATCAACTGCCGAAAGAATATCGTCTAAAAGATATATCGACTTTTCTTGATATACCGCTCTAGCAAGAGCTATCCTGGCTTTTTGTCCACCCGAAAGAGTTCCTCCACTGTCTCCCACTTCTGTAAAATAAATTGATAACAATTGGTTAATATCTAACCCCTGCTGATAGTTTATAAATATATTTTACCAGGACTTTTGAAAAATTTTTAAAAGTCTTAAACAATATATTTTAAAGAAATTTACAATTGAACAATATTTTCATAAATTATTAATATTAAGCAAAGTAGGTACCTGTCCTGTCACAAGCAGGTAATGCCATCAAATCTTCACTAAGTCCACATGCATATAAGACATCCATGTACTTTTTCTCTTCGTAGGGTTTCCCGAATAATATATTATCTCGAATAGTACCCCTTTGTAACCATGGTTGTTGAGCAACCAAACCAAAACCTAAAATTTCAAAATGTGGAAATAGTAGTTTAAAAATTAATTACCTCAAATTATGTTTTTACTACTCTCTTACCAAATTATTTAATTTCTTCAATTTAAATTACAACTTATTTATTTATTTACCCGAGTCAAGATGCCTCACTGCAATTGTACCATTTTCTTTTGACAGTTCTCCCAAGATAGAAGAAAATAATGTAGATTTTCCACATCCAACTGAACCTATCACACCAATAAACTCTCCCTAAAATAAATTATTTGTTTCTCTTACTAATAAATTTAGAATTGGATGATTTTGATTAAATCTTTTATAAACTAATAAACTCAACTACAAAATTACTGTAAATTATTTTTCAAGAATATTTTTAACATGTGTTATGGTATAAAATAAGCTGAACTGAATTTTTATACACAGTTTCACGATGTGAAACTTTACTTACTTTTTTAATCTGAAAATCGATGTCTACAAGTTTAAAAACCACATTTTCTCGGTTTTCTTCAGCAGAATGTCCAAATTCATTTGAAGGTGGTGCAATAGCAGATTTTTTCATTTTTCCTTTTTCTTTTAGATCTATTTTTGGAGCTAACGCTTTTTCCCATTTAAAAGTACCATTAACAATTAAAGCATCCACATTTCTTTCGTCTAGGATATATTTATCGTATATTTTATCAAGGTCCATGTAAGGAAGCTAAAAAGTTTTTATTTTAAAATAGTAGTCAAATTTTTTGCTAAGATAAGTAAGTACTGAAGTTAAAAAAAATATTAAACACAGATAAGGAATTATTCAACTAATACATCAATAAAAAATACCATAAGGTTTATATTTTCCTACCTCAAATTAATGTTTTAGTATTTCAACATTAAGAAGAACAAGTTTATAAGAGAAGTAAAGAATCTATCCATAAAAATTTATAAGTAGAAACAATAACTTTTAAAGTTGTATATAAAAAATTAATCATTTGTCAAATTAACGTTTTATTTTACTTAAATTATTCTTTTTTGTGCAGATGATTTTAAATACTTACATCTAGCAATTTTTGAATTCTTTTTAAAGACACCCAAGCTTCAGTCAAACCATTCAGTACCCAAGGAAAAGCATTCAAAGGACTAACTAACATGTTTAATAACGCAATACTAGTAAAAACAGTCGCAGCTGTTAGTTTATTACCCATTAAAACGAACGTGACAAATGTCAAAATCGATATAATTACTGGAGTTGTCGCCCAGAAATATACGCAAAGTGCATCCAAGTATTTTCGACTTTTTAAGTATTTCAATTCGGCATCTCGTTTTTCTACAACAAAGAAAGACTAACATTTAATTTTTAAAATAGTCAACTTCTCCATGCAGATAAATGTTTATTTGCAAACTTGAACAAAAACTTACTCGTAATGCTTCTGATAAAATGCTGTTCCCAAACATACAATTTAATAGCTTTGATACTTCTTAAAATCTCAGATGTTAATTTTACCCTTTCATCTTTGTGCTCCATCATTTTAGTACTTAGTTGCCCTATTTTATTTGCAATATATTTGTTTATTGGTATAAGTATTATACTAAAAATAACACCAGCTAAGAAGGCCAATCCAACTTGGTTATAAAGTAAATAAAGAGTCACAATAAGCTGAAAATATAAATTTATTGTAACAACCCTTACTCTGTGGAAGTCCATCTTATTAAGAACAATAAACAACGAAACTTCGCTAAAACAACTGTAATTGCATTTAAAAAGCAATTTTTCAAAATTTTTAACTATTGATCAACAAAAATTGTACATTGTACTTTATATTTGTCTGTATCCATGTAAAGAAAACTAGAGAAGAGTTCATTTAACGTTTGCACTTACTTGAAATGGTATACTCCATAATGAGTGAAAACTTGGACAGGAATTAACTATGCGATCTGTGTCAGTTGACATGTAATTTATTATTTCTCCAACAGACAACTTTGATAGCAAAAGTGTTGATCGGACTGATAATGTTTTTCTGTAAATACTATTCACTATAGCACCTCTCATTTTCAGGCCAACCACCATCATTAAAAAATTAAAATGAGAATCACAAAGAGCAGCTAAAACAAAAACAAGTTAAAATTAGTGTTGTGCACCGGTCAATTAACCACAGTCAAAATTGTCAATTGACCAAAATTATTTTGACCAGTCAAAATCTCTTACCGTTAATAACGGGGTTTGATAACATTCTGGAGCCTATCGAGAAAAATTTAGAAGATTGTTAAACTTCAATTCTGTGTTTTTTGTTTTTTCTGGATTTTTGTTGAGTTGCATAACTTATTAAGTAGCATTTTGTATCTTTATTATTTACTTTTTGTTTCTGTTGAAATAAATGTTTATGCATGTTTATAAATACTAAATAATCAGCTTTTTTTAATCTGTAATGTCCATAATAAAAAAGGGATAACTTTCATAACTTTTCTATTTTAATACAAGTGCCCCTGCATTATAAATTACTTTAATTTTACCCATTTAAACTTACCCAATGAAGTGGTTATAATAAGTCCTACAGCATATAAATAACCCCACTTCATATCAATGGATTTTTCTTCTATAAAATTGACTAGTTTATTTAATAGCATTGGACCAGCAAAACTGCAGCAATCTGCAATGAACCTTAGAATACCAATGCTGTAAAACTGCAAAGCATAGCATCTATGAAGTGCTGATAATAAACTATAACTTTTGAATCTAGTAGAAATTTCAACTTCTGTTGGATTTTCTGAATCTGAAAGGAATCCAGTTAAATTTTGGTGTCTTTATATTTTAGTAGCTGAATCATTGAAATCATTAATTATACCTAAAATATTTATTAAAATGGGGTGGACGGAAGAAAGGTTAGCCATGTTAATATGCATTAAAGAAATATTTAAGAACCATTAAGTTGCATATGGGAACAGATTATTTATACATACAGAAAAGGAAGTTTGGAAATACATATTATTTAGAATAATTTTATTTACCATTTTCTAAATTTAAATGTTCTTCCAATTTATTGGCATTATAGTCACTATTGATTGATACTGGCAGATCATATAAATCCTCAGAACTCTCAATCTTGTCATCAGTACCTTTTTTTATAAGAACATGAACCCAAGTAAAAAATAAATGAGAGAACCAGTTAACATTTTCCATAGCCACTCCAAGATAACTAGGATCACCTTCTTCAACAAACCGTATGTAAGCATTGCCAGATATTAATGGTTGACGTTCTGTAGTCTAAAATTATATGAAAAATTTTTATGTTCATTATTACCATTATTTATTTTAACAACATTGAATAAAACTATTAGCAAGAAAGGAATTAAAGATAATCTGATTTTTGAAAAATATAAATAATCTATTGAAATAAAATACTTTATAAATATCTAATATTTTTTTATTATAATATGTGAAAACAAAAAAAATTTAGAAATATATATAGAAATATTTACCTCAGTGTATTGATCTGGAATATTTATATTGGTGGAACCTGCTGAGCCAGGTATCAAAGTAACAGCATATAGACATTGTAGTGTGAGGTAACAAATGCTAATAACAAATGAGAATTTTGTAGTCTCATTTGGATGCAATGAATACTGCAAATACTGAGTTCTTGTTGACACTACAGTTAAAGCAAATATGATAGACCATATAATACATATAGATGTTGGACCTCTAGGACTTCTACCTAATCTTTTTCTTAAGCCTAATGTATACAGAAAATGTGAACACCATGATATAGCTTGAACAGCACTAAGTAAAAATGAAGCATTTTCTTTATTTTCCTTTTTAGACTGAATACTGTTATAAATTTCTAATATTGGAGCACACATTAGTGTAAGACTGGTTATACTTCTAGCTAGAATTGTATAGTTTTGAAGTTTAGTTCTTCTTACAAAACCTAAAAATGAATTCAAAATAATATTTCATATAATCGATAATAAAAGTTTATGTTGAAACAATCACTGTCAGAAACTTATTTACCTATATGTAATCCAAAGTGATATGAAGATGTCACAGCCAAAAGGCTTAGTACTGGTATATGAAAACATAATTGTTGAAAGCAAACACTAAAATCGTGACGGTCTTGAGACCATATTTGAAATTCATTAGTACCACAAAGACTAGTCCAATTCCATTTGGATATTACCTGATTATTTGTCATGTTTTCTTTTAACACTGCATCTACAATAACTTTCATTTAATAAAATAAGTAGTACTCATTATGCAATACCATAGATAGATAAACATAATGTAATATCAGAGATATATAATAGTTGATCATTTATAATCCCATTATATGTTAACCCTCTAGATAGTGGTTAACCCCGACGAAAGTGTTACACATTTATTTATTACAAAGAAATGAAAACAAATAATTCTACTTATTTTTATCTCATATGAAAAAAGTTTTATTGCTTACCGAAGATCTATTTTTCATTATAAATCAAAATATACCTTTTAAAAATACAAAATTTAATTCTAGTTCTTACTTTTCTGTCAAAGTGTCATCCTGTGCAATGACACGTATGTCATTTGTCTGTCATTAGTCATTGATCTTTTTTGCACAGAGTAATAATAGCAGAATCATAGAAGACAAATTCTGAAGATTGTCACAGAAGAGGTGCTCAGGAGCTTTATTCTCTGCAGGTAACATGAACAAAACTAATTTACACCCGAGTTATATATACACCATCTATCTTACAACTGAATATAAAAGTGTTATTTTTTGGTAATCTCCATATATTACTTGCTATCTAGAGTACACTGCAGCTTAAGTTTCCTTAAAACTATTTCAATATTTATAATTGTTTTGTTCTTGTTTTATAATTTTTCATGCATAGTGAGGAAAAAAATCCCATGTTATTCTAGCTTGCATATTGCAAGATTCTAACCTTCTAAGTTACTCTTGGTACTTATAAGCATATACACCCATTCTGGTTCCATTCAGTTGGTTTTTTTAGGGTTATTTAAAAATAAAAGTCAGATTTGTTAAATAAACATGTAGTACATATATATTTACTTATGTCTAAAAAAATAACAATAATTTATAACATTTTTACATCTGTATTAATACTTTTTATGAGTATGTGTTTTTAATGTGACACTACTTCCACATAATTAGCCGGATAGAGCCCAACTCTGCCATCTTTCCTACCTTTACACCAACCCTGTTCGTCTTCATCTTCTAATTTTTCAAAAACATCTCCTGTAACAAGAACGTTATTTTTTTATTAAATTATTAGAATTACAAATTGGCAACTGTCAATTTGAATTAAAAAGATAAGACCGAAGATTTACAATTATTTTCTTAAAGGTATCCAATAAAAGATGCATTTTTAAATTTATGATTATGAGCTGTTGAGATATAATGTTTAATGTTATATTAATTAACAATGATGTCATATAGCCAGGCACGTATCCCGAATTTCTGGATACGGGCCTGGCCGCCTGGCCGCCTGGCATTACCTGAAACACCGAGGGATGTGGAAATTACCGAGGATTGAAATCGTCCGGAGTCTGTTAGACTCCCCGCGACTACTGTAGGGTTAACTTGACATGAAACTTAACATGAAACGTAGCCAAGGTCAAACAACGATTACTTCATTCTTCAAGAAGCCGAAAGCACCTTTTTGACGCTGATCTTCAAGCTCCAAGAGTTACATCACGACAGAAATCTCATGCAAACCTACAAACGGCATCGAATGAAGAGTAACTATATTCATTCCCTGTATCGACGCATTGATTAAAAATTTGACTGCAAGATTTGTAAAAAACGAGGATATTCTATCGAGTTATCAACTTTTGCTCCCAGGATATGCTTCAGAGAAAAAAATAAATGAACTGGAAAAATGAGGTCCATATTTTCAAGACGAAATGCCACTGTCCGCAGTTCAAGCTGAGTACAAGTTATGGTGTGCCAAAATATCATCAATTGACCCATCAACCGAAATTTTGAAGCTGTTAGAATATTGTGACGGTACATTGTTTCCCGCGATAAATCTTAAATCTATACTCTTCCAGTTTCAACAGCCAACGTGGGCCATGACAGGCTAAGTGCACTGGCAATGATGTCAATTCACTGGGACATTGTTATTGATCCAGAGGAAGTGCTTGATCGCTTGGCGAATAAAAAATCGAGAAAATTACTTTTGTAATGTGTATGTACAAGTAAAAATGTAGTGCTGATTTCACTTTTATTATTAACATGTATTCTTTGTTTAACATTAAAAATTCTTGAACTACTTTCAAACATAGTAGCTATTTATTTTACACCTTGTACTGCATCTTATTATTGCACTGTAAATAATTCGTCTTTGAGCCCCTCCCCCGAAACGAATTGCATATAGCTAAAAGTAAATATCAATTTTGATAAAAACTGATTTTTATCTTATAAATTTGATCTTATTTTATATTTTAAATGCAAGGCACAATTAAGTCTTGTTGGTTTACTCATCAGGGTATGTTTGGACTTCTATATGGAAAGTAATACAAAAACCCAAATTAATCTTGTAAATTGTGACATTTTTAATTACTTACCAGTTTTAAAACTAAGTTCGTCATTTTCAGCACCATCATAATCATATAGTGCTTTAACAGGGACTCCCGGTTCTCCATTATCTACAAGGGCATCGTTTTCTTCCCATTCCTCTTCTTCAAATGGATTAGATTCATTTGCTTTATTCGCCGAACCATTACTACAAAATTAAACAATTACTTGGAATGGAAACTTTCACATAAAATTAATAATAAATACTTTATGGCATCATTTTTTCAATTCTAAAGACACTTGAAACTTAAAATTAAAGAAAAACTGAAAGCGTTAAAGAAGACAAAAACACAACTAATAAATTGAATGTACTATGATAAGGTGTGGAAAAACCAATTCCAACATAGTTTAAATAAAAATGTCTTACGTGATTGTGTTTGAAGGACTATTACTTGCTTCTACAGTTGTTTTAACTTCAGTACTTTGTGTTACCACAGTGGTGGTAGGTTTATTTGGCACTTCTTTCTTAACAGATTTCTGAGACGAGTAATCCTGAAAACATCAAATTCTAATAGATTTCTTATTTTAAATTTATTAAAATATTATGAATTCACCATTGTTTTAATTTTTAATCTTACGTTAATTGAACAATTCTCCCTCTCCCAAATATTACTATGTAATTTCTCTATGGGGTTGTTCAATGAAGAACCCTAGAGCACATACAAGGTTAAAAATAATGATAGATTATAAATAAAACAACATTAATAAACAGCTCTTTTATTAAAAAGTATAAAATATTTGCAATTTTTTCACTTGTTTCGTATTTGATACTGGTTTGTTTCCAAGAATTCTGTAAAAAAGTATGTAGATTAATTATCTTTATGACTACACAGATTTACATTTTCAAATGTCTGGTAACAGTAGAAAAAATTTCTGCAACAAGCAATTGTAAAGAGCCAAAAGCAAATTTTTAAAATTGATTGGTTTACTAATTCTTGAAATTGCAATGTAAAACAAAGAATAGATTATAAAAATCCTTTACTAAATACTGCACAGTAAGTTTGGGCTAACTCTTTGGGAACAGAGGTTTGAACTCCAAAAGGAGGGAGAAGAAATTAGTTCTTCTGAACAAGCCCTTGAAACTATAACGAAAAGTGAATCTACAAAACATATTAAGACATTTCATAAATAATACAGCTTATTAAAATTTCTGTTGTGAAAATCAATTTAAGAGCAGATTAGTACTTAAAATATAAAATAATGACAATTCAGGTAAAATTGTATTATGAACAGGGATTCAAACTATGTTTTGAACTTAAGATCTCTTACTGTAAAGGTTTATTTATTTTGATTTACATATATTTAGATATTTCTTAAGTTTCCACAACTAAGAATATTTACAATTTCAAGAATTCAAATTTTTAATCAAGTGGTGGGACTTTTACTTACCAGTTAAATTCCATTGTTTAATTAAACACAACAAATTCACTTATGTCAGTATGGTGGATAATCACTCCCAAATCACAATTCAGTGTGTTATTAGTGGCTGTAGTCATACAAGTGTGAATGCAACAATTTCAATACACTGGTTGTAATGGAACGACTTATAGTGAATTTTTATTGCCATCAGGACATTTGGTGTGGTTAATTTTGTAGAACGTGCCTTATCACATGCTATTGTAATTACGTTTTAAAAATTATGACAATTTGGATGTATTTCTAGATGAACTGAAGACGAGGCAGGCAAAAACAACAAATTTTGAACCATTTCAAAATAGTTTAAAACATGTAATTAATAATTAAATTAGAAAGTCACCTAAAAGATTCTTTCAGGAATATTTAAAAAATGAGACACTTTATTCTCTTAACAATTCAGGATACCTACCCTTCAGCGCAGGGGAGTAAACAGGATTATCTGTAACTGGATAAAAAACATGCTTGGTAATCGGTACGTAGTATCATCACTGCAGGGAGAGACTCAGTTCGATTCAGGGCGGCTCGGGGGTGCCCACAGGGAGGTGTTCTATCGCCCCTTCAGTGGTCACTCCTGGTTGACTCACTTCTGGGGACTCTCTCCCTGCAGGGAGTGGATTTCCGGCGGCTATGGAGAGACTTCTAGGTTTAACTCCTCTCCACATTCTTTTGGAGGTCTTTGGGATGGTGGACTTTGTTAAGAAGTGCAGACTGGATGGCGAATTGTGACCCTTAGGGGTGAGCCACAATAGGCCCTAGTTTGGCCGCAGTGGAGGGGTGGGAAACGCCCCGCTCACATTAAACCTAACCTAACCCTTTGGAATAAATTTAAAACACAGATCCTTTAGAAAAACCAGTTGGTAAGACCTGTCAAACTATTTGTTAATTAAAGGCAATCAATCCCCCCAGAATTGGGATCGAGCTTGAGGAGATAAGCATGTTAGTTTTTAAATTCTGGATTCCTTTTTAAAAAAAAATTTTTCTCTAAAAATCAAGCAAGTCTGAACAAATAGAAATAAAAAACTACAACTCACCACTCAAATAATAATCACAACATATAAGAATGTCAATATAGATAATTATACTTTTTTGAAAGGGTAAAAATTCTGAAACTCAAAACGTAGTAGTAATTCGATTATACATACTAGTTACTTATTGTTTGGCTTATACAACGACCGTGTTTGTTTACTTTCATGTTTACTTTAGTCAATTTGTAAACAATTACTTCTTTATAATTGAATTTTTACAAGGTAATATGATAACAAAAGTTCCTATCTGTAACTGTAACATAAAACGGTTCATGGATTACTCAAAAGATTACCGAAGTTTTCTTAGAGATATTCCAAATGAAGAAACAAGCATTTCTTACTGCCTGTCTCGAAATAAGGTTTAACGGATTACATAAAATCTATGCATGCCTTAAAAAGTAACATTGGACAAATTTCGAGACATCGTGTTTGAAAAACTCACCAGTTAACAGCAAAACTGATTTAAATCTTGCAAGTAACATCAAAAACAAGAAATTATCTTAAAATACATACCCCAATATGCTGTTAATGAACAGTTATGACGCATATCTTCTAAAGATATAAATAAAAAATTGTTAATATACAAACTACAAAACAGTCAAATAGGTGAATATTTCAAAAAATGTTAACAGTATAATAGAAAAATATATGTTTTGACAATTTCTTCAAGTTTCTTCAAGAATTTGCTTATTTTAAACAGAATTTACCGTTAATTTCCATACATCTTTATAAGAAGATTCAATTTTTGAAATATTTACCTACATAAAATAATTAAAAAAGCATACATGCAAATCTTCTCCGACTGGACGTTGATGGATCAAAGTAATTCCAGATGGTGAGGTATCTTTAGATTTCCCTTTGTGGATGTCACGAAATTCTTCTGTGTAATCCTAGATGAAAACGCAATCACAAAATGTAAAAAAAATAATAAAACTACACATGCTCATCAAATAAAAATACATCAAATTTTTACCTCGAATTGCGGCCAATTCATGGCCATATTAACGCCGTGGTTATTCGACCACCATTTTAAGTCTTTTTCGTAATCTGCATTGTTTATTGTGTGATAAAATTCTTCATATATTTGAGTTAACCTGTATAAGAAAAAAAAGTTTTAATCAAATTGATATAAATGTAGCTATGGCATAGTATATGAAAAATAATTTTTCAATTTGTTTTATATTCTTTATATTCTATATATCCATATATATTTTAATTGATTTTAACTTTAAGCATTTTTTTATTGTTCATTTTATTTTATAATTTAAAACCCATAACAAATTTAAAAAACTTTTAAACTGCACACATGTTTGTCATTTTAAAATAATAAAAAATAATAATTTAGAAACCACAAGTACTATTAAGATACGAAAAACGAATTATTTTAAAAAAAAATGTTTCATTTTTATTCTTATACATAAATTACTATTTTTATTCAAAAATCTACATTTCCAGCAAAAACCATGAGCTTTGTTTGTGATGTGTTTTTAAACTATATTAAATGACAACCTTGAAGCATTCTAGATGTGGACCTATAGAAGAATACTAAATATAAGATGCTGAAGTCCACAGAAGAATTAAAAATAAAAAGAATAGTAAATAAAATTAAGATATCTCTGTAATGTGATGGGAGGTGTAAATAATCTGATAGTGGTAATAATGGAAAAACCATTGACCTACTTCCAACTGCATATTTGTGATGATTACTAACCTCAGAGGAGACGGTATGGAAAGAAGATACTCAATGTACCATTCTCTTTACATCCAATATAACCTTGACAAGATTTAGGTAGGAGAATTGATAAAGCAAAAAATATAGAAGCAAGATAGAAAGGTGAAAAAAAGTTGATGTAGAGTTAACGGAACTACAAGTGTGATTTTTTTTCCACTTTTGAAAATTAGATGAAATATAAACAAAACTTACGTGGGGTCTTGAGATAAATTGAGATGTTTGTGTATTTCAAAAAGAATCGATTTTATAAAATTAAGCCTCTGAGCTTCCATTTCTTGACACTTATCAAACACAACAGTCATATCTTCCATATATTTGGGGTTGTATTGATTTATTTCTTGGAGCGCCAATTCGTATTTTTCTCGACACTTTTGAACTTCTTCTTTCGATTTTTGTACCCTATCTTGCATTTTCCTGACCTACAAGAGCAAGTATATTAATACATTGAATAAATAATGTAGTAGAGTTTAGTTCTTCTAATATATTTTGTGCCTACCACAATTTACTTAAATTCTAGAGCATATTCCTAGGAAAATGTATGTTACCTGATCGGCAGAAAATGATGTATCTCCGGCTGCGTTTCTTTCTTGATTAGAAGCTGATTTTTCCGTTTTACATGCTGTGTGATAATCATTTTTAGCTTTTTCCACTTTTTGTAATAGTTTCGTCCAAGGTTTTTGAGCTTTTTTAAAAGTATCTTCCATATCTTTTTTCTCTTTTATATGAATCATGGACTGAAAATAAAATTGTTTATTTTGGTAATAAAAAAAATTATATTCGGTGTTACCTACTAAACTTAAAAACCTGTTGTTAATGTGCCGTCGACACAATAACCAACATGGCATTTTTTTGATAAGTAATTGATTATTTAGCAAATTGGTATAAGTTCAAATCAGAAATAACTTTTCTCTTTTTTTTGTTTTTATCGACTTCGGCACTATAAAGGATACCGGTTCAGGATCGGACTCTAATTGGATGTTACGATTTATTATTGCAAATGTTTGGAAATATGTCAAGAAATTTTAACGTGTTATAACCTAAACATTATATTGAAAATCAAAAATTAAAATTAAAAATCAAAGCAGGATGTTACGAGGATGTTATAAACAGCATAATCTTAAGTTGTTTGTTTGCATCCTATTATTGTAAGAAATAAAGAAAATTTGGGACGTAATAGTCTGATTTTAATTTATAAAATAATAAAAACACTCAAGGTTACAGAGAAGGAAACAATAATAACAATAATAGCATGTTCTTTCCCAAAATAACTGTAGCTAAGTTTAAAATATATAAAAATGTAGGAATTGAGAATTTAAAGGTTAAATTAAGTCTCATTAGACTATCATCTTCACTAGACGTGTCATTCAGGTTGATAATACAAGAATGAGCCGGAAATGTTCGATAGGTATTTTCAATTTTCTTCACATGGAGAACGCAATTAGACCATAATTCCTGAGAAACACTTCCAGCAACTGCTCTGATAACATCTAAAACGCTTGCAGACAATGTAGGAGTAACTTTTTTTTTCGGATATCCCTCTTGATATCGCTCCAAATTAATTCAATTGGGTTAAACGTACAATAGTAAGGTGGTAAACGTATTACGGTATGACCAAATGCCGTAGCCATCTCATCTACAACATAGCTTGGTTTAAGATTTAAGTCTTTCAATATGGCAATCAAATCTTTTTTTAAAGCTGTGGGTGGATAGGATACACCTATTTGATTTAAAAACGCCGAAATGATCTCTTTTCGATCTTTCGCTTTTGGAATTACACCAGTTTGACGAGAATGGTAAGGGGCATTATCCATTACTATAACAGAATTTGGTGGCAAATTAGGAATTAGTTGTTCTCTAAACCATTTCTCGAACAAGGCAGATGCCATATCTTGGTGATAATCAGCTGAACAACTTAAAATATTTTTTGCCGATAATAGCAAACAATTTGGCACAAAACCGTTTTCATTACCAGCATGTAATATTATAATACGTTTTCCTCTATTTGGAGGAGCATTCACGGAACATTTAGCTGATTGGTCATTCCAGCCTTTCTTCACAATGTCGTGGGTGTCGTACCAAGTCTCATCAAGATAAACGATGAATCTGTTTTGCCGACGAGCTTCATCTATTTTATTTAGATACTCATTTCTTAAAATAATGATTCTTTGTGATTCCATTATAGTCTGTCTTCTATTTAACATTCGATATCTAAAACCTAAAGAATGTAGGACTTTTCTGATCGTATTATTAGACTTGTAAGGGAAACCCGGAACCAACTTCATTTCATTTTTAATCATATCAAAAGAAGGCACGATATTTCGAAAATAAAAATGATATACCCTTCTTCTAATATTCTCCATCATGCTGTGTTCTAGATTGACCAGAGACCTTTGATTCCGCTTTTTTCTTGAGAGAGTTTCCTTGATCTTCAGTACTTTTCTAATGGATGGTTTTGAAACTTTTGTCAAAATGTGTATCCTCTCCAGCACACCGTAATTAGATCCATTATTTTCTATTTTAAGTTGGTGGTACATGTTTTTAATAACTTTTTGAGTGGAGGGTGACATCCACATACCAAATTTTTGGTGATTATTCTCATTCTCCTCCAATTCTTCTTCACTATCAGAAGGAACCTCAACTGTGATTGGATCTACATAGAAGAATTAATTTATTTAAAAACTAGTTGTGTGTTGTCACATATGGTACTTTCCTTCAATGGTCGTAGATTAGCAGGGATACATTAATTAAAATCATTTTAATTACTGCTCATTTCTCAAGAGAGCGCTAAAATCGGAATTTGACACAACAATATTAGTATTGCTGAATTCCCCATACAATTACCTTTTTAAAAATGTGCCACACTTGGTACTTTCCCTATCTAAATATCAGGGATTGTTCACTCCACTGCTCGAAACTAAAATCGACGTGTCGTGGCAATTTTTAATATTTTGATTGTAGTACAAAATAAGCCGCATCCAAAGTTTTAAAATTGACACCCTGTATATCAACAATTTTATTATCATCAGTTTATTAAATTTCAAACCTCTTAAATCCCCCAAAACTAATCAGATCCATATTTTCCGATGCTCGATTTTTGGTGAAAATTTGGTCAAAATCCCTTAAGCCGTTAAAAATCGTTAACGAAAATTTTTCGCCATAACAATACTTGCCTTCTATTATAATTGAAGGAAAGTAAAAAGCAAACAATCGGAAATATAATTTTATTACATACCTTCTGGACCCACAGAGTCTCCATCTCTTTCAAAAGGCCTCCAAAGAGCCATGATTTAAAATAAAAAAACTAAATACAACACTGGAATAGAGAAACAAACAAGAAATAGTCAACGTGGACTCGATTGATACAAATACACTTGCTAAAAGAACGAATACTATTGGGCAACATTCAACACACAGCGTTACAATTCGTCAAAACAGTCAACGTGTACTAACAAAATTTTTATTAAAATTGCGATAAGAACCAATATCAAACCAAAAATGAGTTAATAAGCCAATAAGAAACGTCAAATCTGCAACCATTTCGAGCCAGCGGAATACGAAAAGCACCTGTGCCGAGCATCAAATATTTCTGCCTTGTGGTAATAAAGTTCTTTTAAAAGTTCGCACTCGCTTTACTAATAAAAATGTAACGCGTGATTTCTTCTGCAGTTTGGCAACTGTCCTTTTGCAGAACGGGCGCCGACGGCATGCCGGTTTCCTTTGTTGGGCCATAAAATTTTTTGCTCAAATATATATAGATATAATGCCAATAGGAAAAATTAACTTTGACCGATACTTATACCTACTAAACTTAAAAACCTGTTGTTAATGTGCCGTCGACACAATAACCAACATGGCATTTTTTTGATAAGTAATTGATTATTTAGCAAATTGGTATTATAATATTAAAATCCTGTGGTAAAAAACTTTTAAGATCAAAAACAACTTGAGAAATGAACTATTTACAATATTTAATAGGTCAAACACATGTTTAAGTTTATTTAGGTAGTATAATTATAAACAAACCATAATTTTATGACTTAAGACACCAATTTTGTTAAAATGACTTAAGGTTCAAAGAAAAACACAAAGTCTTGACTTACATGATTTAAAATTACTTAAGATTAAGATACACATTTTGAAAAATAATTTAAATAACAAACCTTGTGATAATTGTCTTTCTGCCATTGTTTAATCTTATTAATAACATCATTAGCTAATTTATCTCTTATCCTCGAATGTAAATCACATCTTCTGTCTGCCTCGACTAATGATCCTTTCCAAGCTGCTTCTGTGGTGCCATATTCTGGTCCCTTCTCTATGGCATCGTTCCATTTTTTAGACCAAGTTTTCATTGCTTTCGCATAGTTCCTTTCAATTTCTGCTCTCTCACTCACTAATGAAATCAGTTCTTGACAAAGTTTATAGCCATCTTCAATCCGTTTCGTCGTTTTCTTGTAGTTGCCCGGTTCCCAGAACGAATCACTTGTGGCTATCAGCATATTATCATCGCTGTGGTGTGACATATTTTATATAATAATATCTGAAAGGAAATGTTTCAATTAGAAATGTGTAAAATTTAAAATATTTCATAAATTATAATTTAAAATAAGAGAATAGGAAAAAAATTTGGTTGCGGTTAAAATAATTAATTATTTCCGAATTTTTTTATTTATTAATTGATTGAACACTTTTATAAAGGTAGTAATTCACATTATCTTAAAACAAATCGGTTGATAGTGTTGATATTTAATTATATCTAGAATTGCAATAATCAATCATCAACAGTAATTTATAACTCCAGTGTATTTTTCATAATACAGGGTTTCTCATTATATTTTTATCCCCACTTATTTTAATCATTTCGGGAATACAAATAAAAGTTGTATTATTTTATCTGCTTTTAAAAAAGCCGTCAAAAATATTACCAGTACAAAAACTTACAGATATGCTTACATATTTTAAAAATAATCCTAATTGTTTTGATAACATTTTATGAAAAGATTAATCAAATTAACTTGAGGCATTTTAATAGAAAAAATAGGTATTCGTGGGAAAAAATAATAAAAAAAGAAAAATTAACAAAATAAAAAACCCATGTGTAGATCGGCAAAAAAGGTACCATTAGATGGCCGCCAAATAGTCCCGACCTAACACCATGTGATTACTTTTTATGGGGCTGTATCCAATAAAAATGCAAGGTACTCTTTGCTTCTAAAAAACCTACAGGTTGCCCATATACCTATGGAGTTAAGGCCCCACTTTAGGATTTAGGGCAACGCCCTCCCGGTGGGGGGCGGATGAATGGATAGCTTATGAGTAGAGGAACATATTAGTCGGAGTCTTACCGCGCGGAAAAGCCCCCTAGCGGAGATATAAAGGAAAATCAGATAACACATTCACCTAACCCAGCGGTTAGGGCTCTGGCTTGTGGTGCCTGTAGTCTCAGGTTCGAGTTCTGGTTGTGACTCACATTTGCGACCATTAATTGCAATGAATGAGTGATGATATGTACAATCTGATTAGGTTAGGTTAGGTTGCTAGGTTCAGATAATGTATTTTCAATGGGTAAATGTCTTATCTGATTTTCTCCTATATCTCCGCTAGGGGGCGTTTCGGCGCGGTAGGACCCCTACCACTATGTTTATCTCTTCATAAGCTATCCATCCATATGAACCCCCTCCGGGGGCGTTGCCCTAAATCCTAAAGTGCAGCCGGAGTTAATTTCATTCCATCTTTATTCATTGTTTTGAGAATTCCACAACAAACATAGAACAATCGTTTTAACCCAGTTGGAAAAAAAACATTTAACTCGCTAATTAAAAATAATATTTATTGATGGTCGATCATTTAAATATATAATACGATAATTATGATAATTACTCACTATACACGTATTGGTATATATTTATTTATGAGTCACAACATTCATAAATGTATTAAATATGATAATCAAGTAGGTACAATTTTTCACAGTGCATAAGAATTTTAAGAAAGTTTTGATTTTTAAGAATCTACATTTAATTTCAATCGCATGTATCTGCGTGTGTGCTACTTTAATTATTCTAGAATTCGTGATGGGTTGTATTTTTTTCGAATTGACCGATTTTATAATTCAAATTATTTGAAATAAGATTTTTCTTATGAACGATTAATTGTTTTAAGTAGTTCATTTTCACATAAAAATAGTAATTATATCTAAAGAATAAACTTTATATAAATAATACACGAGGATAATAATACACGACTTCTTTATAATATACAGGGTCATCCCAAAGTAGGCATCAAATGGGAAACTTTTCGATAAAAAGTTCATAAAAGATTGTGCTTCCTCTAAAACTAAAAATGCACCAACAAAAATCGCGAAAGACGCGTAATATACGAGGTCCATTCAAAAAATTAATTTTGAGTCAAGAGTACAGGACCCTTATTTCGGTAAATATTAAAAAAATGTATTGGAAAAAGTTGTTCACTTTTAAAAAATACTTCAAAATTTGAAGTCGCAGCCAATTTTTTTAAATGGTGGCTATAAGAACCAAGATTTGCTTCAAATGATAAGTAAACGACATCTTTTATTTAAAAGAGCTTTTAATTTACAAATGCCCAATTATTGTGCTATTTATGGTCAATGCTGTTTACTTTCGGGCTCATACCTACGAATAAATAATAAAAAGGAAGGAGTATAATACGATTTGACGATGTCCGCAATGGTTCTTGCATATGGCTGACTTGAAGTTTCCGGTTACCAGTGGTGTCACACACAGGGTATTATAAACTTATGTCTCGTATTAATTATTAAAAAAAATAACTGTTTTCCGCTTGTAATTATCTGTATAATAATATACATTGTCATAAAGTTGTAGGAATATAAATTTCGATTAAAAACTTCTAAGCAGGTAATTATAAATAGTTGACTTGGTTTGTCTGTATAAAAAATAAAGGAACGTCTATGATAACAATGTGGTTGTCATTAAAATATTTTGTTAATTTTTTATAATTCAGATAAATAGAACCCTACAGGGGCCCTATTCTTGAAAATCATACGATCCGATGTTTCTCTCGATCGATGGGATCTATCCCGTGCGATCTATCGGATCCCACGATCGAAATCGACTAATTCTTGAACCCTCATGTGAACGTTCAAAATTATTGCGTTGTTGCCAGCATTATTTGATACAAAAGATCTACTTTTTAGTTATTTTTGGCATATATTTTTTGTACGGCTGTCATAATTTTATGTCATTAATTATTTCTTGTATTTTTTATGTCATATTACCAATAATCAAAAAGGTAGTCTGTTTAGTAAATTCGTTAGCATTGAAATTATATAAATATTAGTCAGTCGCGTGTCACTCCTTCCAAAAGAAGTGCCCCCACAAACGGAATTCAAAAAAATATGCTGATCGAATATATGGAACAAAATCCCAAATTAAGAGCCGGTACCTTTGGTCCCGATTTCACTTTTAAAAATGTCCAAATACTGTGGGAAATAATCACAGTTAAATTAAACGCCGTGCCAGGAGGTGCAAAGAAAGACGATTGGCGAATGTGGAGAAAGGTAAGCTTTTGAATCATAATTTGATATGATAATTTATGGAGTTTATCAATAATATAAGATACTACCGCGTAGAGGCCCTTCAAACAGTTGGTAAATAATAGTCGCACATCGCACTGTTAAAGTGTACTAACACAATAATTATTTTCTGCTTAACTTAATTCACATAATTTGATATTTTCAGACATGGGCTGAGATGAAAAAAAATGCTACAAGCAAAGCCATACGGTTCAAGAAAGAATCACAAAAAACTGGCGGTGGATCTTCTCCGAAAATTGCCTCCCGTAAATCCTCCATCATTACGTGCCAAAAATAATAGTTCTCCATGTCCATCCGATTAAAAACACCGAAAAAACCACTTAAACTCATTTATTATAATTTCTCTATGACAGTGTAATGACAGTATTAAAAAAAATTTCAATAAATAAACCTCTCTACGTCACACGCGCCAATTCATTCGACTTTGCTCACCTATGTCGGACCATGCGATCCGGGGCGTATGATTTTCATGCGATTGATAATATCGGAGCACGGGTCAAGAATATAACGACGATCGCCCATGTGATCATTCGTCATAAATCTATGCCGCTCATTGTTCAAGAATAGACGTCCAGATGAAAAGTAATTCCCATTCAAGAGTTGGGTTAACTACTTAAATCAGAAAATAATATATAAAACAGCATAAAAAAACTATACATGTCAAATGTCACGATTCGAATGAGTCATATTTGGTTCTTCAATATGGCCGACTTCCGTCGCAATTATTTGCTAAATTAAAATATTACAACATTCCTTCCTTTCTATTCTTTATTCGTAGGCTCATACGTAACTCCATGATTCATCACCTGTCACGATATCATAGACGTGTTTCGAAGCACCGCGATCTTATTTTTTGAGCATTTCCTTTGACCAATCGACACGAGCCCTTATTTTGAGCGATTGACAAATTGTGTGGGATACAACGCGAACAAATTTTTTTGACCGTCAAATATTTATGCAATATTAAATGTATGCTGGTCCCATTTATTGCTGATTCTGAGTTAATCCACGTCGAATGTTGTAAAAAATAATTGCACGAAAATGTTCACGATTTAATTCAATTTTTTGGCCGAGATGAATCTTTTAAGTTACTGTAAACAGCACAAATAGCGCTCGTATATCAAAACGTTCTGAATAAGCATAACCTCAAAAATGTCGAACTTTACGATAGAGCTGTCAGTTGTCAGATTGCACATCAGGGTTGCCAAATCCCGAAATATAAAAGGCAACCCTCGTATAAATGTATATCATAAGGCAAGAGTATTTAAACTTAAATTCAGTAGTTATGCAACTAACCGTACAAAAGCTAGTTCGTGGCTAGAGGCGCTGACCTCACCCACAAATCAAAGATTCAATCTCTTGTAGACTTCCTTAACGGTAATATTATCAAGTATTCTTTAATTATCTTTAATTTCACGAAGAATATCACTACTTATTGTACTGGAATATTATCGTCAAAAGGGGAACTGACTGACCTTGGCCGTCAAATTAAAACGCTCAATTTAAAAATTTAAATGAATTGATGATCTCCATGAGCGTTTGAAAATAAAAGTTTTTGATTTGCTAGAATTCTTTACCTGTAAATGTTGATGTCTAAAAAAACATATACATTCTGCGTCTTTTATACTTAACTATTTAAAAAATTTGTTTTAAAACTTGACCTTAATCCTAATAACCTAATTCTAAAGTGAATACTTACAAAAACTCGATAGAAATCCGTGCTATACACTGTCAGAGACGCAAACTAATATTTTTCATCGACATGTTAAACCAATTAACCACCCTATACTTTGCTATGAAGTTAATCATAAAAGTAGATAAAGCTCTATCAAGAATCAGTTATTAATTTTATTTAGGGTATTTTAGGGAGCTAAATTAAAATACAAATAATAGATAATCAAACAATTTACGAAAATAGTAAAAAATACAGAATATTTTTTAAGGAACAACAATAAAGAACTTTTGAGTCCCCGTCATATACATATAAAGTAAAATTACTATATACGAGGGTTGTCTGAAAAGTTTCCGACCTAACAAAGACATTTTTTCTTCAAATTAATTTTTATTTTTCTACATAGTCTCCTTGTAAGTCTATACACTTCTCCCAGCGATGCTCCCATCTCTTCAACCCGTCCAAATAGTACTCGGCGTCTTTCTCTGCAAAATAGTTGTTTACGAAGGTGATGGCCTCCTCTTTCGACGAAAATCTCTGTCCTCCGAGCGCAACTTTTAGCTTAGGAAACAAAAAAAAGTCGCTTAGGGCTAGATCTGGTGAGTAAGGAGGGTGGTCAAGCAGTTCAAACAGTAATTCGTCGATTTTCGCCATGGCAACCGCTGAGGTGTGAGACGGCGCATTGTCTTGGTGAAACAAAATTCTTTTTTTCTGCAAATGTGGCCGTTTTTCCGCAATTTCTGCCTTCAGCTTGTCAAGTAATGATGCGTAGTATGCTCCTGTAATGGTTTTTTCCTTTTTGAAGATAATCGATTAAGATAACTCCATGACTATCCCAGAAAACAGTTGCAATCACTTTCCCAGCAGAAGGAACAACCTTTGCTTTTTTTGGAGCCGATTCCCCCTTCGCAGTCCATTGTTTTGACTGTGTTTTTGTTTCTGGAGTATAATGGTGTATCCAGTTTCATCCCCAGTAATTAATCGGCGCCAAAACTCTAATTTATTGCGCCTAAACTGCGCCAACAGAGAGTTGGAAATATTCATTCGAACTCGTTTTTGGTCCAAAGTGGTTGCAGTTTTTGGATGTTCCGAACGTTCATCGTCACCCAAGCTGATACGGCCACTCGTTTTTGATTTGCGTAGGCGTATTGCCTTTCAAAAACAAATATTTAATGACAGCTCGATACTTGATTTTTTTCATTTTCATAAAAACACTCACATCGAGTCACTCAAATGATTGTCAAACAACAACTGCGCGTCCAAAATGGCTGAAATTTTAGTGAGCACCTTTCAAAGCATACGCAAACACATTCCCAACTTTTGTTTACGAGTGCTGCCATCTTCATGTTGAGGTCGGAAACTTTTCAGACAACCCTCGTAGTAAGTGGATAATGCAAAGGTACAAACCATGCTAGTTTTTAATCTGTTGATTATAGTTTAACTTTTGGATGTAATTATTAACCCATTACCAAGTTGAACCATTTTAACAAACTTCATTTATGCAAAACTGGCACATCCCAGTTTAATTAAAATAATAATAATACAGTTAAAAATAATATTTGCAGTCTGAAATTTCTCAACAACATTCACTTTTAACTCAATGACGGATGCAGCAGTTTTCGTTCAGGATTCTGTTTATTGAACAAAGCTATAAAATTCTCAAAAAAAATAAAGCACATTAAATACAACAGGTCAACACCCCCAAACCGAACAGTTTATTTTTACCCTAAATTTACTTATTTGTTGCACGTCAATGTACTTCTGTTGGTATTCAGTAACAGTTCCGCAAATTTTATTGGAATCACTTTTTTCTACGTAATAGTAATGTCATATAATAAATAACTATTTGTGTATGTATAGTCGTTATCAGTACATACGTGACCCGTCATTAGACTTTCGATTACCAATTTGTCGAAAAGATCGTCCAGAATTTTAAATTATTTCAAATTAGTGTCAAGTTCAATTTGATAAATTCTTAATTTGAATACGATTGGTCAATGAATGAAATAAAAATGAAATTTATAAGAATTCATCATGGAAGAGCCATGAAAACTGAAAAATGAGTGGTTTTTTTCTATTTGTTATGGTTAAGGTTATGAAAAATCCTCGGAAAAATCGTGTTTCTATATATGTTCATTATTATTGGAAAAACATAAAAGTACAAAGAGATATCTTTCACAAAAATACTCAATTCAACCAAGTAAGAAATTGTCTTTCGACGCGTTTGAGGGTCAATTAACAATTCATTTGGATTAACTTTTTAGATAATAAGCTAAGATAGAAGACAAATTTCATTATCACAATATTATACCATATCCAAATGATAACAATTCAAATCTAGATAAAAAAATGTTACGTCAAGCATATAATATTTATGACACATATTTTAAGATAATTAAACATTGGTTTAAGTGATAAAGATGTATATAGTGTTCTCCAACAGCATTGGTACTAAAAAATATTAATAAAAATGTAAAACAAAATTCATCTACAAGCACAGATTTCAAGTTATTTTAGTATTTTGTTTTAAGTTTCCTAACAAAGATATTTGTTTATAAAAATATAAAATTTAATTGCCTAACACTCATTAAAAAACTACTTAAGTAGTATACAATATAAAGAAGCATGTCATTAGAAAATGGACTGTTTATTAATTAAATAAATTAGCTAGACTTTCCTATTAATAAATTCAATACAAATCTGTCTCTATTTACACAAATAAAGTGAATATATAGATCAAGATATAATAATAATAATATTTGATATACATATATAGGCTTAATATTGCCTTAACTGTTGATTATTGTCTAATTACAATTTAACACAAGACTTAGATGTGAATTTCTAGGAAATCTTATCAAATATCTATCAAATACATACCTTTAAGTTTATAATGGGTTGGTAGGTATATAATAATGTTTCTATTTACAGAGTAATATAAAACTATCGAAAAAATATAATTTAATATGTAAAATATGATTCTATCATTTTAAAATCCAATTCTAACAAACATAAAGTTAAAGGAATAAACAACAAATTTATTGGTGTTAATTTTAACTATCATTAGTTTAAAATAATATTTTTTTTCTATTAATTGTATTTGTATTTTAGTTTTGCACTATGCCAAAAGTTTAAAGAAAGTGAGGTACCTACTTATTTTGATTTACCTATATAGTCTAATAGAATATTTTTTTAAATATCTAGATCAGTACCTTTTTAAAATTCTAAAATGTAATTAAGTAGTCAAAACATAAGTGGCTATTTAAGATGTACAATTAATTTGTTCTGGAGTTATGATGGACTGAATGACTTCATAGAAACAAAAATATAAAGTAAATTTAGGTATACATGAAAATCTTAACATGCTAACATAGCTGTTTTTACTTCCAAGTACGTTCAAAAGCGTAAAATAATATAAATATCTGTATAAGGACATACCTACTTTTTTCTAAGGAAAATCTAAATATGAATTTATTAAAGTGGCGCTTACAACTAAACTTACCTGTAGAAACTCCAATAAAATAAAAGAATAATAAAATTATCATTAACACTTAAAATTAAATAATCTTCTATTTACCTACTTTTTCACCTGATCACTGTTTCAACAGTCTATTTCAAGATTATAACGTTGCGGTTAACACTAAATTAATGTAAACTAGTTTACCGGAGAAATGTAGAATTTAAATATTAATTTTGTTTTGCAAATAAAAAACTTCACAAGCCCGAAGATACAAAATTCCTGACACAACAGGCGTTTTCGGAAACCTACTCGGGTTGGCCCGATCCCTAACCTACGCGTTCGTTTACCTAACCCGAACTACCTACCCGTGTTCGTAAACCACAGAGCTGTTAACTCGATCACCGACTCGGGTTGATCTACAATAACCCTATCGAAAAGTAGGGTCGTTCATATCGCTTCAGACACCGCATGCGCATTTCGAACCATTTTTAAATTTTGTCATTCTCTAAAAGCGCGGGAATTCAGCATTTTCATAATCTCTTTTCTGAGATTTTTAATAGGATCAATTTTTTTCTAATAATTGTTTCACGTTGATGAATAAATAACCAAAATTACAGAAAAGATTTGAAAAATACCAAAAAAATCAACAACATCTAACACCAAGAACAAGATAAAAAAAGTAAATAATTGAAAATAGTTGGGTTAGGGTTGATAATTTGAATGACATGACAGCGTATTGAATACTCCGATCTGAAACCTGTGATGTTCGTAAACATGGTTGGTGGGTAAGTGATCCATGGTGATCCGTCACGTGACCTAAGTGGATCGTGTTGGTAACCCGGAGTAGGTTTCCGAAAATGCCTAACGTCACAATCAACCCGATCCTTAAGATCCGTTTGATGAGCTGTTCTAGATGTTACTTCACATTCTGCGCTATAACTTTTAAGTGTAATCCTGTATAGTTCAAGGTCACACTTTAACAAATTAATAACAACAAAGCAATATGTTTAAGTATTAAATAGAGTGCATTAATCGTGAAGAAAATAGCTGGTTCACAATAAAAAACGCATGAAACAATCTTAAAAGCTTTGTTCGTGTTCCTTAATTTGACAGTTCGGAAAATAAATTCATAGATAAGAATAAATTTATTAGATCAATTGTTTTTGTCAATTTTTATTTTGATATCTATGTATTAGCTGGAATAATAAATAAACAATAAATACAGCTTACATTACATAGAATAGCACGATAGCATAGCTTAATCAGAAGCTTAATATATATAATTATTTATCTAGGAACATAGCAGTGGTTGTTTTAGTATACTTGTGGCAGTGGCGTATCCCCAACTAACTGTAGATCATAAAGTAAGGGGTTTTCGACTTTTCGATGATAATTTTAAAGTGTTAAGTTCATAGACCATATTATGTGGTTAAGTTTCAAAAAGGACTCATCTTATATATTTGATAGACAAATCACTGAAGACCCCTTATTTGGGGTAGAATATATTATATACAATAAAGTGAGTATACATATTGGTGTAGTTATTTTATTAGAAAAAACAATTCATATTATTAACATGGAAAATCAGAAAAGCCAAAGGATTTTGAAATTTAAATTTAGGTACCTACTGGAAGAAGGCAAGAGCTTATCAAGTTAATTTAGAGGTAATACAATTTATTTTTATGTTAACTAATTTAGCAAACAATTGTAATTGAGGTTTTTCTTGTACATGTATGAGCTTTGCTGATAGAACATTAAATGAAATACTATAAGCTGCATTTATTAATTTTTATGTTTCAGGTTAGTGTTTGACCTAAACAAATGTGTAGGAAAAGTTGTTGAAAATGCTTGATTGTCTTAAGAATATTCATAATTATTGATTCACATGTTTTCTATGAAAAATGTGTACGGTTTTAAATACCATATAAACTTAAAAAGGGGAAAACCAGCGTAATTTGATAAATGTCAAAGCAATTTTCTATTCATTAAAAAATGCAAATCAAATAAAATTATCATTTGTTTTTTACTAGTTTTTTTAAAAAGCCGGTTTCATAATAGAGTTGACATAAACACAGTATATAAAAGTGTAAACCGTAACTAGGACATGAATATTTCTGTGGTAAGCTTCCTAAGAATATGAATCTTTTTAATGCGCTGGTAAAGGATTTTTTTTAACTAAGGGCTTTTAGCAAAAAATGTATGCTGTATTTTAGTAAATAGACCTGTACTTAATAAATAACATTTTATAGGATTTAAATCCACAGACCTAGAATATTTATAGTTCTATGATACATTCTGCCTCAATTGTCATTCGAGATTTTTTGCTTTATTTTTGTTCTGTGGTTGTCAGTTTAGAACATGAAAGTCAAGTAGGGTTCTGTGCGGAGTCAAGCTTCAGTACGTCAGTTTTTTAATTTAGTGATTTAGTTGGTGTTGGTGTAGTATTTGACCACCAATTAGGTGGGATGTAGTTAGGTACTTTAAAAACTAAATAAGTTAAACATGCTCTCCAGTAAAACAAAACATTACTTACATTGTTTTCTATTTCTTAATGTGATAATTTTCTTTGAAATATTTACTGGGGGCATTAGAAGTTTCAGTAAAGGAGTGTTTCTACCACCATCAGAATTGAATCCATGGATACAGTACGGAGTTATAGGAACGACAATATTATACATTTTAAGATTTTTAACATTTCTTCCTCTACCTCAAGTAATTTTCAATTGTGTGGGCTTAACATTTTACAATGCTTTTCCTGAAAAAGTAATATTGAAAGGTTCGCCGCTTTTGGCTCCTTTTATATGTATTCGCATTGTTACAAGAGGTGATTTTCCGCAGTTAGTAAGTACATTCATTTTTGCATATTTAATTAAGTTGCTTCAAAATGTTTCGTTTATATTAATCATGCAATGTCAAACAATGCCAACTAAAATTTGACTTTTATATCAATAATAACACTATTGTATATTTGTTTTTTTATGAATAACAAGAAAAGTTTCTTTGCAAAGTTTCAGTCACAATATTTTAAATTGTGGGTAGAATTTAATATTATTTTAGATGTAATTAATCTGAATGTATATTACATTTATTATAACAACCCTTACTTTATGGAAGTCCATCATATAAAGAACACAAAATAACAGATTAACAAAACTTTTACTATTTATTAAAAAAATCCCATCAATTTGACAATGAAATTTAATTTTTCTAACTAAATGGTTTAAATTTTATCAAATTATTGTTTATTGAATGCAAATGTCATTAAAAATATATTGCCTACACTTAAATATTTGCATTTCAAATTATACATCCACTTTTACCATTGCAAGTTTATGGTAGTGATTTTTAATGAAACTAAGTATTTTGCTATTTAATGAAAAAAATTCCATCAATAAGACAATCAAATTTAATTTTTCTAAGTGGTTTAAATTTTATCAGATTGTTGTTTATTGAATGCAAATGTCATTAAAAAATAATATATTGCCTGCATTTAAATATTTGCATTTAGATTTTATTCCAATTTAAATAAGTTAATGTGAGTAATCAAGTAATTTAAGTTTGATTCTCTCTGTATAAAAAAATTGATTTGATTAAAATGTTAATACACATTGTTTACTGGCAGATCAAATATAGGTATTTGTAATAAAAGTCAATAAATGATAATAAATAATAACTTTGTACTAGGTGTAGTTGTTTAATTATGTGCTGGGTCTTGATTCTATTTCTTTAGATAGCAGACCATCTTATCTTACTGTAATAAAAAAATTCCATTAAAAATAATGTTCAGAGTAACACTATTACAAAATAAATATTATTACAATTTTTAATTCTCCAAAATGATAATAGTAACCTAAATCCCTTAATTCCATCCATAAACATGACATTTTTAAATTGAGGTACACACTGTATTTACAGACTTTGAAAGTTTCTTTATAATTCTTTTTTTTACAATACCCTTTACAAAAAGAGGTTATTTTGAAATAGAATACTGCATTTCCACATAGTAGGCATTAAACCAAGTATTGCTAAGAAAGTTTCTTGAAACCACAATTCACATCCTATGCCACTGAAAAGCTCTGATAAAATTATGGTTTCTAGAACTTGAATTAATAAAATTTAAGTACTTTTCTTTTTTCCAGTCTAAGTTAATTTTGCTCACCTCAATTAACTGTTTTTCTCAAAACTGACAAAGGTGATTAATTCTTGCATTTTAAAAATATGAACAATAATAAATAAAGGATAATATAAACATAGCTAATTATTTGTGCACTCATTATATTTATACTGATTATATTTAAAAAAAATATATTTAAATGAAACTAGCAAAAGCTGTTATAATTTCATCAACTTATTAAAAAAATTGTAATAAAATAATAACAAAAAATAATGTAATAATAATAAAATAATATAATATAATATAAAAATAATATAGTAATAAAATAATTCATATTAATTATAATTGTTTTTTTATGAAGTTATCATGTAAAACTATCGCCTGTAAACCGACTATACAGACAACCAATTTTTTTTACGATTTTAAGCTTACAACAATGTTTATTTTCTCTTTCAATGCTACAATTATGAAAAACAATATTTCGTTTTCTCTTTCGGAAATTAGTCTATCTTTATTTGTTTTCATAGTGGGAAGGACACAAACCCTTATCAACATACAACGTTTAAATTTAAATTTGATGTACCTATATTATCTGCTACTGTATCCAAACGAATCACTTTACAAGTAAGTTTTGAAAGCATTGAAAAAGATAAAAATGAAATACTTAAAAGATGAGTATTATTTAACTACAACCCATCGGCAAACCCTAGCTGTTTTTTAAAGTTTAAAATAGAAGTGGCTAAAATGCATGCACAGTGAAGAGACGTGGCAGTTAAGAAAAACTTCAACATAACCCGTCCTAAATATAACTATAGATGGTAATAAGATTGAACAAGTCAATCAATTCACATACCTCAGTAGTTTGATAGACAGTAAACTCAGCCCTGATAAAGAAATTAAGTCGAGAATAGAACAGTCCAGATATGTTTTTATGCTACTAAAAGGTTAGAATGACCTAGTGCTATGTTTGGTCAATGTAGGATACTTAAGATGCCTTGGACTGACAGGGTTACAAACTATGAGGTATTACAAAGAGTAAACAAGGACAGGGAATTTCTGCATGAAATAAACATCCGAAAAACTTCATATCTAGCCATGTCTTGAGAAGTAATAAATATAAAATTCCTCAACTCATCATAAAGGTTACTTGTTTGAAACACATTAGAAAATGGACGGGTTTAACACTCGAGGCCCTCATAAGAAAAGCAGAAGACAGAGAAGAGCTTGCTGTAGTGGTTGCTAACTCCATCCTCAGAAAGATAATGTTTGAGTAGATATATCTAGTAGGTAAGCAATTTTTATAGATGGAAATTTGAGAAAAAAAATATCTTTGCTGTTCCAGTTTTGAACAACTTATTTCCAAATTTAATGGATAGGAGGCTGTCTACTGAAAATATTTGGTTCCAACTAGATGGGACAATACCTCATTATGCTGCAAACGTTATGGTGGATCGACACAATACAGACTATTGTTTGTACAGACTTAAAGTCTGAGTTCTATCGGTGTTGTACTTCATAAATAACAAAAAAATTGATACCTACATCAATAATACGATGATTTACTACGTTTTTCGTTTTCATGTATTATATCAATAAATCATAATAATTAAAGATTAGACATTGTTTGAAGATATTATATTGTTCATTACTCTTAATCGATTTCGTCATCATTTGATATTAAAAAAAAGATAAAAATAATAAAAGTACTAAAGGATGATCCTTACGTTACCGGATATGCTGCGGAACAATAATTTTTGGTAGATATACTTTGTCTAGTATAAATATCGGTGCACGTCACAGCTGTTAGAACGGGACTATGTTGCCAAGCATTTAAAATAGTATTAGAATCTAGTAAATTTCAAACGAAGTTTCGCTAATATTCTTTTTTTTTATTTGGCTACAATATTACGCTAGGTTTGAATGCGGCAACAAAGCGCAATCTTGCCAACATATAAAATATTTTAGCTTGAGATATGTTCGTTTGAAGTTTGAAGCTCCTACATAGTATATAGTAAAAAGATTCTTATAATATGACTGGGGAAGATAGAGTGGGAATATAATATATGGACTTAAGTAATGTATCTAAATCTGTTGGTACTCTACTACTAAATTTCCCGTGGTAATTTTATAATTATTGTGGAATAAGATTTGATCATTAATATTTTGTAAATTACCTACTAATATTTTTTCCAAAATTAGTAATATAAAACGCGTTAGGAAAAATAAGAGGCAATATTACACTATAGGTGTTATTTAAAAAAAAATGCACACCACGTAATAATTTAAGCAAGATTAATGAATAAATAATTATCAATTTTTGATAAACTGTTTTGGTTTGTTTAATTTGATCAAGAAATATTATCTTATGGTAAAATAAATGTCAAACTAAAACTTTTATTAAAAAAAATGTTGCATCATCTATGCAAACACATATACACATAGGTATGCTTTTAGTTCCAAGATAAAATCCTTCAATAGCAACAGAAAGAGAAGAGTTAAATGAAAATGTTCAAAACACATTACTAACACATAACGTTTCTCAAGTTCCAATTAATTTCACCAACCAAATTTCTAAAAACCATTTGAATCCAAATTTTTAATTATAAATTTTATAAGTAAAGTTAAAAAGTTCATAATTATAAAAAATGCTGGAGTCTTGGGAAAAATCGTTTACATAACTGGTTAGAAAGTGGATTTCTTGCACTCATTACGTTTTCGCGTAATATTTCACTTGACATATTTGTTACGAGGGTTGTCTGAAAAGTTTCCGACCTCAACATGAAGATGGCAGCACTCGTAAAAAGTTGGGGAATGTTTGCGTATGCTTTGAAAGGCACCCACTAAAATTTCAGCCATTTTGGACGCGCAGTTGTTGTTTGACAATCATTTGAGTGAGTCAATGTGAGTGTTTTTATGAAAATGGAAAAAATCGAGTATCGAGCTGTCATTAAATATTTGTTTTTGAAAGGCAATACGCCTACGCAAATCAAAGACGAGTTGGACGCTGTGTACGGGGACTCTGCACCATCATTTACACCGTGAAATTTTGGGCTGCTGAATTTAAACGTGGCCGTATTAGCTTGGGTGACGATGAACGTTTGGAAGGTCCAAAAACTGCAACCACTGACGATAATATCGCTCAAGTTCAGCAAATGGTGCTAACCGTCGAATTAAAATTAGAAAGATAGCATGTCCAAAGAACGTGTTTGTCACATATTGAATCAAGATTTAGGCATGAGAAAGCTGGCCGCGCGTTGGGTGCCGCGTTTTCTCACTTTGGACCAAAAACGAGTTCGAATGAATATTTCCAACTCTCTGTTGGCGCAGTTTAGGCGCAATAAATTAGAGTTTTGGCGCCGATTAATTACTGTAGATGAAACTTGGATACACCATTATACTCCAGAAACAAAAACACAGTCAAAACAATGGACTGCGAAGGGGGAATCGGCTCCAAAAAAAGCAAAGGTTGTTCCTTCGGCTGGGAAAGTGATGGCAACTGTTTTCTGGGATAGTCATGGAGTTATCTTAATCGATTATCTTCAAAAAGGAAAAAACCATTACAGGAGCATACTACGCATCATTACTTGACAAGCTGAAGGCAGAAATTGCGGAAAAACGGCCACATTTGCAGAAAAAAAGAATTTTGTTTCACCAAGACAAAATCCACGAATTACGGTTTGAACTGCTTGACCACCCTCCTTACTCACCAGATCTAGCCCCAAACCACCTTTTTTTTGTTCCCTAAGCTAAAAGTTGCGCTCGGAGGACAGAGATTTTCGTCAAATGAGGAGGCCATCACCTTCGTAAACAACTATTTTGCAGAGAAAGACGCCGAGTACTATTTGGACGGGTTGAAGAAATGGGAGCATCGCTGGGAGAAGTGTATATGTTACGGGTAATGACGTTAATCTGGACAATAACGTGAATACCCGGTCCATAACGTGAATGATCATTCTTATTAGACATTCACGTCAATGACCGGCCAATAACGTGAATGGCCATGTAATTTTGACAATGTTGATAATTTAAAATTCAAGCGAACAGTTAACATCATTGTCCGGGCGATAACGTCATTGCCCATTACACAGCGGCCAACGACGTGAAAGCATTAAAAGTAACATAACCAAACTTTTAATTTGTAAATAACGACCAACGCGAATTATTTGTTTTCAGTATTGTGTTATATTTATTTAAATTTTGTGTTTCTTAAATAAATCGACATTACTGAGAAAGAAAGAAAGAAAGAAAAAAAAGGTTATTTTAGGTTAGGTTAGGTTAGGTTAGGTTAGGTTAGGTTAGGTTAGGTTAGGTTAGGTTAGGTTAGGTTAGGTTAGGTTAGGTTAGGTTAGGTTAGGTTAGGTTGGGTTGGGTTTGGTTAGGTTAGGTTAGGTTAGGTTAGGTTGGGTTGGGTTAGGTTAGGTTAGGTTAGGTTAGGTTAGGTTAGGTTAGGTTAGGTTAGGTTACTGATAAGTAATGTTTCTACCGTTTGTTAATATATTTTTTTTAACGAATAAAATCAAAAATATCATATTGCCTAGTTTCAATAATCATCACTTTGATGACAACATTGGCCAGCGGTGTTCGGTCATTCTCGTTATTGACCGGCCAAAGATGTTGGTATGAGAAATATTAACAACATTGGCCGTTAACAACGGACTGTTACGAGAATGCCCGGTCTTTAACGTTATTGGCCTGCAGAAATGGGCATTCACTTCAATGGCTGGCCATTAAAATATTCAAATTAAAGTGTTCACTTTCCATGCAATTCTCGAACGAGAGAATGAATCATTTTGGTCTGATCAAGACATAACAAATTGAATACATACTAGTTAGTTATTGTTTATCAACAGTTGTTAAGTAATTCCTTCTTTGTGAGTGGCTGTTGCATTGAAAATATTAATAATATAATTAAATTAAATAAACGTAATAAAAAGTCACGTGATATTAGTCACTTCCTTTCATTTTCAAATATCAAAGTCTCGAATTACTTTTGCTATAAATAGTGTAAACATGAATCATACAGTGTGGAATAGCCAAATGGAATAAATTTAAAAACATAAATGGGGGCTTTCTAGTGCTCTTTTTAATCAATATTCTTTTTTCATACGGGATGGGCCATGAGACCGTCGCCAATACCAACTTTTTTTTTAAATATAAATATAGGTACACTCTGTCTATTATTTAATTTTTGGATTATCCAGAAAAAGAGTTAAAGAGAATAAATTTAAAAATATGGGGTTTGTTTTATCGGATACAGAATTAAATTCTGAGAATAGGGAATTTTTGAATTTTCCTGCCTCTAAAAATGTTCAAATGTTGTTAAGTAACAAAAAACGAAAAGATAAAAAGATACGAAGTAGACCACCCATAACATTTCGAATGTAACTTGATGGAAAAACGAAAAGAAAAACCCAAAGTCAATGTTACAAAATTTAAATTTAATTATTATAAATTAGGATAACTAGTAAAAAACATAATTTACTTCGAATAATAAAACATGTCTACTGAAAAACCCAGATATAATGTAACTTTCGATTTCATGGTGCATTTGTAACTAATTAGTAAATGTTATTTTATTATTCAATTATGACAAATTTATGGACCAATTTGATTGTTTTTTATCTACAGATAAGCATGTTTGATAAAGTCGTTTAATAATAGAAACAGATTAAATCACATATTTCTTAACTGTTTTGTTTATTAACGTTTTTTTAATGCCTTAAAAAATAATTAACATACAATAAAAGAATTATTATTTTTTGATCGACAAACAGTTTCAAAAGTGGCTCGGTTTTTTTCGACTTTAGATTAAGTTGTGTCCGCGCCAGAGGTCACAAACTTGATATATTCTCTAGGCCAACATCATAAACAAGACATATTATTACCTAACCACTGTTATACTCTTGTAGTCTGGTCCGATCCGAAAAATCTGATTTTGCTGTCAATCGATTCGAAATGACAAATATAAAAATGTTCCTGAATATCAAAATACGTTTTAAAAAATTTCCTATTGTTATTAACAATTTAAGATTTTAAAAAAAGGGGGTTTACATTTTTGTTAATAACTCAAAAACTATAATAGCTAAAACAAAAAACTGAACGGATTCTTAAAGGACAGAAAATTTCCAACAAACAAGTCCCAACTCCCCGAATTGTAGCTCAATTATTTATAGGTCTAAATTAATGTTGAACATGGCATAACAAACGGACGGCACGTCACCGTCGCAACGACCAAATGATATAAATTATTTTTTTTTCAATAAGTAAATATTAATAAAAAAAATTTAAAAAAATCTAGCACTAACAGAACATATCAGAGAACGAATTTCTGCAGTCGAAAAATTTTTTTCACAAAAATGTATATTTTGAAAATTGGATAATGTAAATTACAAAAACAATTATTGTTACAATTTCGGCCATCCACCAAGTTCATCTGGTTAATACCTCTTAAAAATATAATAAAAAATAACTGTAATCAGTGATCTTGATTCACTTGCTAATCTATTTAAATTGTTTTTCAAATTAAAGACGTTTTCAGATATTCTGCTTATCATTTTTTGTATTGTACATTTTTTTAT
The DNA here is from genome assembly GCA_035357415.1 of Ophraella communa. Classification (NCBI taxonomy): domain Eukaryota; kingdom Metazoa; phylum Arthropoda; class Insecta; order Coleoptera; family Chrysomelidae; genus Ophraella; species Ophraella communa. The sequence continues at coordinate 10,399,055 of CM068986.1, read as the reverse complement.
GAAGTGTACATCAATTCTCGAAATTTAGTTTTGATCTCGGTTTTGATTCTATTTAAACTTCATCTTGATTAAATTTTGATTAGTATTTATCATTTTAAATGATTATTTTTTTGTAGAGATTAGGAAAATTATTAACTATTAGATTTGTTTAATATTCTTTTGTTATTGAAGACCAAAATAACACACAAAAAAAAACCATACATAAATATGGGTTTGACACGAGTGTAAAAAATTACTCTCTCGCGCAAGTAATGAATACTATTTCTCCTACGACCACCTACTTTATTAAACAACTAACGTTCTATTTGTGACAGTATGTTTGTATTAAACTCTAAATAATGAAGTCTGAAGATTGTTGGACAAGCTTAAGAGATTTTAGACATCCGAAGGAATTTATAACAGGTCAGACGTCAAAATCAACAGAATATCTGTTGAAGCTAGTGTACGAGAAAACTCTTAGGTATATTAAAGAAGGCACAACAGAGTAAACAAGAAAATGCATGTTGTGCTAAAACTGACAGATAGCTCTTTGCGAAAGTTTAGTCAGGAGGAAGAGGAAATCTCTAACTAAAACATTCTTTGGACCTAAACCTTTTCTTGGATCTTCTATTTTGGGTCTCAAACCTTTCAGTCATCTGTAAGACCTTTATCTTAAAAATATGGCTTGTCCAGGCAATATTTCACTACTTTTCAAAATAAATCATGACTTTACTTGTATACATCTCAGTTATATATTGAGAGGAAGGAAACTGATAAAATATTTTTATAACTTTCTCTATTTTCAGGTCAAAAACAATGTTAATCGAAACATGAACAAATGTCTAGATGCAGGTTTAGAAAATTTTTTAATTGAAGTCGTAACTGATAAATCCATAGGTTTAGACCAGCACAGAAGAATTAGAGAAGTCGTAGTACCGCCAGAGTATCGCACAAAAAGTGGAGCTTTGTTCAAAGCTAGAGCGTTGCAATATTGTTTGGAAGATAGTGTTAATATCTTCAGCGACAATGATTGGATTGTACATTTGGACGAAGAAACTTTATTAACAGAGAATTCCGTCAGAGGTAAATGCCACACATATATTTTCAAAACGCAATTTAGCAACTTATATTAGGAGTTAAATTATGAGATACTATGTCTGGCTATTAAATAACGAGATTGCTTATGAAAAAAAGTTTTATTTTAAAAACAAACAGTTGATTGAACGCTTATTGCACTATTCACAAATATCAAACGTACCTATTGCAAAAATATTAGGAGTCAAAATTTAGTTTAACAAAATATACTAAAGCACAGTAGTTAATGAAAACACACACTGAAAATAACTAAAACAGCAAAATAAAACAACTTAAGTTCGAAAGTACGGCAGCTGATTTGTTTTACTCGTTTGTTAAGATGACATTGACATTTCACAGCGCCATCTATGGAATTCTACTTTTCTCAATAGCAATAATTTACAATAAATTATTGCGATAGTTTTTAAGGAATATTTCCGTATTTCGTCAAGGGTTGCACGTGAATTTTTGATACCCCGCCCTTTTTATTCGCCAGACTTTAACCGTGTGACTTTTTTCTATTTCCAAAAATGAAAATTTTTTTAAAAGACTGTCGTTTTAACAGCATAGATGGAGTTAAAAGCGCATAGCTAAATAAATGCTATGATGACTATTTTGAAGTCACCAACAATAATATAGAAGAAAAAATAAATAGGTACAAATAAATATTCGCAAAACGGAAATCCTTCTTAGACCTTAGGTAATGATTTTCTGTGCATTTTTCAAATACACAATATGAGTTTAACTGTTTTTTCCAACTCATTAACATGTCAAAAATTTTCAATTGTTTAATGCGTCGATAAAAGCATAAATTTAAATAATGATCATGTTAAACTTGTATTTCCAATTGAACTTTACAATTAGATAAATCCAATATTTAACGCGCATTACAAAATATTTATAGAATCTTTTGTTATTTGTAACAAAAACAGAAAGTTGTATCAAACAAGTTTATACCTTGATATATGTAACATGTAATACTTTTTATTATAATGTTGCCTAATAAATTTACAATCATACTAGATATAAATTCATATGACAGTAAATTTAAATTCAAAGCTCATTGCTATAATGTAAAAAAACATTTCCGTTCAACATCATATAAAAATCGAGGAATCAGTATCGAGAGTGCAGGTAGAATTTACCAGTTAGAATATAGGAGTGTCTCTAAATATGCGGGATGTAGGTCTGCAGAAAAATCACAAAAAACTGTCATCTGAGGAATTCAATCCATACCCTCCAAATCACTATTATAAAAACTAAGAAAAATCATGGGAAAACTAATAGAATTTACAGATAATCAAACCTATACTTTAATCTGAAGACTGAATCGTTTTTCATCAAGTCAAGAAGTGTTAATTAAAACCGTAATCAGAAAACATATCTATCAAGTTTTGTTAATTTTAAAAAAGTTGCCCAAATGGCAGCAGATAAATTATTCTGGTAATGAGTAAATAATATAATAAATTTGACAGTTATTTATGTAAGTAATTAGTGGATTCATTTCTCATTTGGAACAATTTCACCCCTTATTTAACAATTTTGACCCTGTGTCATAAGTATGATACATTAAAAAAAAGGAGCAAGGGGTCTGTTCTAGCCAGCTTTTTTTTAATTCCATAAAATAAGAACAAAATTAATTTAAGTGCTTTTCAAAGTGTTTTTAGTAAACCACTTAAAAACGACTGTGTAACCTGTTATACATTTATATCATAACATGTAATCATTATTGTTAAATATATTTTTCAGGTATTCTAAATTTCGTTATGGACGGAAAACATCATTTTGGTCAGGGACTCATAACATATGCGAATGAAGAAGTTGTAAATTGGATAACCACATTGGCTGATAGTTTTCGTGTAACCGACGATATGGGTAAATTAAAACTACAGTTTTTGATGTTTCACAAGCCATTGTTCAGCTGGAAAGGATCTTATGTCGTCACGCAGGTTTGTTTAACAAATCAATATTTGTTTTAATATTTAATTGCGATAAAAATACTCGATGGAAGCTTGCGGAGGTTAGGGAGGAGGGATTTCTATGGTCGTAGCAATAAATCAGTATATTTTTATATACACTGATCTATAACATCCTTTACTAAATATACAGCTATAAAGTATATCAAATGGATACCACGTGCCTGTAGTTTCTTTGTTTGAATATGAATAAATTTTCCCAGTATTGATGGAGTTATATTATCTTGAAGATGTTTATTTGATTTTTTATTTACCAATAATGTGACAAGGATTTCAATGCCCATTTTATCTTACTACTTTTTTCATTGTATTAAAATAAGTATACTCTTCGATAAATTATTTTCGATTAGGTACTTGTTTTTCTTTCTTGTTATCTTTAATACATAAAAAATCATTTTTACTTGTTTTTCAACTAGCGACTGAAATTTGATATGAATTTTTAGTGCTTTGCATTTAATACATAACAGTATTATGGCGAGGTATTAATTTTACGACATAACATTTCTATGATTATCTCTCCTCCAAAATGCAATTTATTGTTTACTAAATATAATAAAAATAGTATTGAACACAAATATTTTAAAAACACTTTCTTCTACCCATCCTAAAATACAAAAGATTCCTTTATATATACACCGATGCCTCTAAATCTGCAGACGGAGAAGCCAGCTTTCATTGCTCAGAACAACACTTTCTGTATCAACTCCCACCAGAGACCAGCATTTTTTCAGCAGAACTTATGGCTATTAAAGCCTTGCATTTTATTCTACAAAATAAATTTTCAAAATCGTTAATAATATCCGATTACCTTAGTTGTTTGACTGCACTGACCCAAATTTATACCGCCCATCCAACACTACAGTGGATAAATACAATATTATACCAGACACAACAACAGAACTCGATAGTGGAATTTTTTTGTGTCCCATCTCACGTGGGAATAGAGGGCAACGAGATAGTAGACACCTTAGCTAGATCCGCAATAACTAGAACAGACTCAATAAAAGAACACGAAATAATACATACCGATTTGAAATCCTTTTTTAAAAGAAAATTATTCGAAGTTTGGCAATCCCAATGGAATGCAACCAACAAAAAACTCCATGAAATAAAACCTTCAGTGATCCCATGGACTTTCTGGCCTATAAACCGACGTCAGCAAGTTATCTTATCACGAGTCAGATTAGGACACACCGCTACTACCCACGAATACCTGTTAAAAATAGAAGAGGAACCAAAGTGCTTTGTTCGTGATACTACAATTTCAGTGACACACTAATAAAAAAAATTCGATGACATTCACCAAGGCCCTTATTTTTGACTGAGGGATTTGCGCTTCACGAGAGAACATACTCGTATGTTTTATCATTATTTTGCTTGGCTACTCTGTTATTACAGTAACAAAGAGAACATCTTCTCTTGGGCAGCGTTACTTGCTTAGTCAAGAATAGGGACCAAGAGGCACTTCTTAGGCTACAGACGTTATCAGCTTTATACCTCTAGTGAACCTAATCAGGGTCGTTGGCAACACTATGGAGTCCGTGGGCTTGTGTCAATGCAGACCAAACTTATTGATCCTTAGTCTCTCGAGCTGTCGGCAATTGTACATTAGTGTTAGTATAGTCCTATACCAATTCGTAGGTCCTGTCTGTTCATTCATATTCAGCAACTCTTTTTAGAAAGCTCTTTTACAAGGTCCCGAACCTACACTTTTCCTGGCTAGAAGGCCCTCTTCTTTGTTTCTTTTCATACTAATATGTCTAAGCGCCCAAAAAAAGTTACTTTATTGTTTTCCCCTAAAAGATTTACATTCTGAGAAGATCTGCAGTCAATTTCATATCTTTTACTCATTTTGAGGAGGCTCTTTCAGGTAATATACACACGCCTCCAAAATTCTTGGCCCCCCCTGGTATATTCTTGAAACGTTAACTATAGAACGAAAAAAAAATGCTAATAAAATCTGTATTGCCTTATCAAAATGTAAAAAAAAGATTGATAGCAAAAAGTTGTTTTTGTCAGAAAATAAACGGTTATCTTTACAAGAATACAGTTTTAAATTTTGGTCGAAAGAGAACGTTTCAGTGAATTTTATACAAAATGCCAGGAAATCCGATTAGTGAGTTTAACAAAGCAAGAATATTTATGGTACTAACCCTTACTATGTGAAAGTTCATCTTATTCAGAACAATAAACAACTAAAAGGGTGAATTAACTTTCACTATTTATTCTTTAAATGCAATGACAGCCGTTTCGCTATCGAAATAGCATCGTCAGATTGACATATTCATGCATTTGGTGAAAATTTTATTTTTCAAGATGATAATGCCAGGCCTCACCGTACCCAGAGAGTACGAAACATGCTTCGACAAGGAAATATTGAACGATTGGACTGGCCTGCGAACTCTCCAGATGTGAATCCGATCGAACATGCTTGGGATCATATTGCTAGGGCAATTCAAGATAGAGAAAACCCTCCTGTAACCCTTCAGGAATTAATTATAGTCGCTCAAGAGGAATGGGCTAACATGGATCAAGATTATATTGATAACCTTATTCAAGGCATGCCAAGACGTGTTGGTCAACTTATAGAGCAAAGGGGTGATCATACTGATTATTAAAGACCCTTTATGTCAAAAGCTTTATTTTTTTATTTAAAAATTGAAATAAACGTTTCTATGTTTTTGGATATTTTTTAGTTTTATTTTTTTTAACAAAACTTATTAAGCAAAATAAAAAAATTTAGGGCTACAAAATGTTAATAGTGAAGCACCGAATTAAATCTACTACATTTTGAAACTTTAGTTATATTAGATTTTTAAATATCCAGGGGGGGCAAGAATTTTGGAGGTATGTGTATTTACAAACATTCATCCAGTGAGGTCGTTGTCAATCCTTTTTTTAGAAACGGAATTTGTTTTTAGTCGGACTTTTTGTGAAACCACAAAGTAAGTAGTAAAAAGTAAAATAACTCAGATTCTTCACAGCTACCTGACAGTGTCAAAATATAGATATTCCTCAAAGTTTACCTCTTAATTATTACGATTTTGTTTTGACAAATATTAGATAACTGAAATTTAATTATTTATTATTTTATTTCCAGTTGGCAGCCGAAAAAGACGTTTCTTTTGATAATGGTATAGACGGTTCCATAGCGGAGGATTGTTTCTTTGCAATGCGTGCTTTCAGCAAAGGCTATAGCTTTAATTATATAGAAGGCGAAATGTGGGAGAAGTCTCCTTTCACTTTCTGGGATTTTATTCAACAAAGAAAGCGCTGGATTCAAGGAATCGTTCTAGTCGTACATTCTAAAGCCATACCATTCAAAAACAAAATACTTTTAGGTTTATCATGCTACTCATGGCTCACTCTACCGCTATCAGTATCAAATTTAGCAATCGCCGGCAAGTTTCCCATACCATGTCCCCCATTTATAGATTTCATTTGTGCGTTCATAGGTGCTGTTAACATTTATATGTTTATTTTTGGAGTAATAAAATCTTTCACTGTATATAGGTTCGGTTTATTACGACTTACATTGTGTATTATTGGAGCTGTGGTAATAATACCTTTTAATTTAGTTATTGAAACTATAGCTGTATTGTGGGGTATATTTGGAAAGAAACATAAATTTTATGTAGTCAATAAAACAAATGGACCTGCTATCACAACAACTGTTTAATATTTATTTATTAGCAAAATTTGCGGAATTATGATATAAATTATTTTCCATTTTTTATAGATCAGGTCTGTGGAAACATTAACACGTGGAACGATGCGATCGGAAAAAAATGCAATACTTTCGTTCTTTATAAATAACAGATTGGATTTAAACTGTAAAAGAACCGATGACATTTTATAAATGTAAACTTACATGTAGAGGTTGTTGAATGTGAAAAATGTCAGTAGTTATTTTTTATTAAAATAACAGTAACGTTTTACGATTATATGTGATATTTAAATTCGGATAATAAACAGCGTTATTCAAATTAAACTGTCAAGTGTTTTTTTTTAACTAATCGCAACCTCTTCCTTGTTGCTAATATAGCACAATGCATAATTCGATAAGTTTTTAGAAAGATGTGTTTTTTGAAATTTGCTAATAAAAAGTAAACTTAAACTCATTTCATTAAACTTTTGTCAAAAAGTACTTAGATATTGCAATATGTACTGAAAATATGTACTTATCTACTTAGCTTAATTATATAAATTCATTTTATTCACTATTATTTAGGAATGCATCACATCTATTGTTACTGTACAATTTTTCAAGAGATTTTCATGAGGAAAATTTTTGATTTATTTGTTAAACAACCTATAGTAAGGGTTTGCTATTTTTAAGTTTGATATAGTTCAACAATTTAATTAATATTTATAAATATAAGTTCTTTATATTTAAGGAAAATTCTATTATAAATATGAACCTGTCAATTGAGGGCAAAAAATGTTCATGGCATGGTTAAATGTGATTTTACTTTTTAAGCTTTCTCTTGTGAATATATAAAAAGATTACTTTTATTTTCATAAAGAAACTGTTTCTTTCTCAATAATCACTTTAATCGACATTCCAAGACCTTGGTCTTATGTAAAAAATGTTTTGTATAACAAATGGAAAACAATTTGTACAAAATATAAATAATCGATTTATTGAAGTCCTATGGATAAAATTTTTCAATTATTGTTACTTTAATCAAACATTCCAACTTTCTAACATATCACTAGGTAAATATTTTTCAAAAATTACGACAAGTGCGTTGATACTAGTCGCCTTAATTACTATATTGCCTACATTTAATAGTCAAATAAACTCTAATTAAACATGAAATGGGATTAATTACCTTAAAAGTAAAATGCTTTAATCAGATATAAAATAAATATTATAACCAACAGTAATATAATCTTCATAATTTACAAAACACTTAAAAGATAAGATTTATAATATAAAAGAATAAGTATTTTATATATAATTAGCATTAAAAGATCATAATGGATTTTTTTTTTCTAAATACCGCCACTATTTTCAAGTTTAGTTATTAATTTCCTCAACTAAGTTAATTGGGAATTTAATTATTTAGTTTTAATTTATTTTAAAATTTATAATTTTTATAGTTCCTAAAAAGAAAAGGTGCGCAGTTTAAAAAAATCCATAAGTATTGTATTAAAAAAATACATATTTACATAAAACACTTAACATTAGACTAAAATTGAAAAATGTATCCTTAGGTAAATATTTCAATCGTTTGTACAAATCTTTATGCTCAATTCTTAGAAGTATTAATAAATTAACCAAAGATGTTAAAAAAGTGTAACGTTAGCATCATATTTATAATCAAAACTCAATATTATTACATTTTAAAACTACATTAATGATTTTAAAAAAGCAACCAAGCAAACCATCTCAGTTTTATTTAATAAAATTGAAAATACATTATTTATATTGAGTTTTGATGATTTATTGTTATATTTGTTTGTTTGCTATTGTGTTTATTTTGCAGGTGCTTAAGTTTTTTTCTATTACCACAGAAAAATGTGTCATAAATGTCCAATTATTATAAAATTCGACACAATTTTCTGGTGCAGTAAAATTTTACTTATTAGTTGTTCTAAATATTATTTATTTTATTAGGTACAGATGTACATGTAATATTTATCCTAAACACTGTATATGATCTCGACTGAAAAAATCAAAACAAACCATATTATTACCAATTGTCATTTTTTTAAATTATTCATAAATTATAGATGAGGCTCTAACATGGAAAAGCATTCTGCAACATTTTGCTAATAATTGTTATAGCTTTCCTTTTTTGCAACAATTCTCCGTTTACTCTTGAGTCGACTACACTTTGGTTAACGATAATTTTGCAAGAAAGCGTGATATCTAAAAACGCGACATTTTTTTCTAATTTTGAACTCTTATCTGACATTAGTTTGTGTTTTTTACTGACGTGTAGCGACAAGGTTTCATCAAATGTGTTATGTTGTTACCGCTGTAATTTTTCGAGACATTTTATACACAAGGGAAATATTCAACAGTAATATAGCAAAACGATTATAAATAATCGGATATTTTTGTCGGGTCTAAATTTCAAGAATATTTTAATATCAATTTAATTCGACATAATTGTGGCTTTAATCAATTTTTAATTAATTCTAAAATTATATCGAATCAAATTGTAAAATATTCGAGAAATTTGGCAACAAAAATATCAGGGTATTATGAAATTTAATTGTACTAACCCTTACTGTGTGAAAGTCCATCTTATCAAGAACAGTAAACAACTAAACGGTTGAATGAAACAGCTGTAATTGAATTTAAAACGTATTTTACGAATAAATATTGGAAGTTTCATTCAACCGTTTAGTTGTTTACTGTTGTTGATCAGGGTATTAATCAACGTCGTGTTATATTTAGGCAGATTACTTCTTAAATTAGATTAAATTAATTTCAGATAAGTAAATTAGAACAAAACTTTACAGAACACGAACATCGGGAATACAATTATCGCAATTTAGTGTTCTGTGTATTAGATATCACCTATGTCACAGATTTTTTCTCAAACAAAATAGTTCCTTTAAATATTTAACTGATCCTCCAAAGTGAATTGAACTCTGAGACCTATGTTAAAGGGAAAGCACTTAATTCTGTTAGTAAAGGCAAAACTTACTAATTGTTTAAAGGCAAAAGTCAGTACAATTAGTGCCTCGTCTTCAAAAAATTTAATTTATTTACTGCTTGCTTCATTTTGATTCGTAGTTGATAATTCATTATGTGAACCTTTGATAGTAAAAATAGGGTATTATTCGCAATCTAGTCACTAAAATGTATCATTATTTATAGAGGGAAGATTCCATACGTATACGTTGGTAACTAAATAAATCGATTTATTGTACTAACCCTTACTTTTTGGAAGTCCATTTTATTAAGGATAATAAAAAACTCTTCGTTATAACGTAACTTCCCAGTTTATTTTATTTTATTTGAAAAAATAAACTTGGAAGTTACGTTATAACGAAGAGTTTTTTTTTATTCTTAAATAAATCGACTTTAAAAACGAAACTGTCTATACTGTTTAATGTACTCATTATAGTTCTGTTTGCTCGACTTTAAAAGTACCCATTAATCACAGCTGTAAGATTATTTCTTGATTTTGCTATAATATATTGTGTTGCTACAAATAATCGGTTTTAAAAAGTTACATAACGATATGCAAATGCATTTTGAATGCATAATAAAGATTTTTATAAGTGCAAAACATAAAAATAAGTCTTAAACTGTAAACTACTAAATGTATTCAACTAATTCATAATATAAAAAAGTGAATATTTAGCAGTCTTGGATACAGTATAATAATCTACGCGCGTATAATGGCTATTATTTCTCGGTGAGAGAGCTTCACCTAGTGAATAATAACCATCATTATACTGTTGAATACTATACTATTAACGCACTGAAAATCGTTTATTAATGAATTACTTTATATGAATTAACGATTGTATTATACTGTACTACACATTGATAAAAACTCATGATGTGCATTTAGTAGAACGGGCTTTTGTTTCGAAATTTGGAATCTCTCATCAATGTATATATTTATTCTTATTATTACTAAATATTAAAACAACAATTAAAGATGATCGATCTTGTAATTTATAGTGGGATTTTGAGCAATATGTAAAGTCTGTAAGCAAAAATTTGTAAAAATTAACATGGCAAACCCTATACCTTACAGATTCTGTGCTTATAGTAAATGCTCAGAATTCCACCATTAGTATGTTCAAAGATGATATACACCATAGATGATCACCGCCGTTGTTTAAATCGGCAACGCTTCTTTGGATGTAACAGATCGTAGTCTATTTATAGAATTCTACCTGGCCCTAATTCCGACCGTCGAAGGACCAAAGCAGGCATGCCAAATTGCAATCTTGTTTCTTATCATTCTCTACTATCGGAAAAAAAATATTACATCAGAATCGGATTGGGGTTGTAAATTTGAGGGTAGTTTTTTTATTTTCGAAAAAACGAAAGATGACTTGAAAAAATAATTTCTCCAGCAAAACTGTATAAGGGAAGAAACATTTCGAGGGGTCCATTTTGTACAGAATTTAATAAGGAATCGATTGGTGCTGACCCGATTTCGATCGCATCAATAGTTTAGCCATCATCAGGTTCCAAAGTTGAATAATGATGTAAAAATTAAAGGTCGAAATTATCAACTTTCAACGATTATGGAGGCGATAAAATGAAAATTTTTTTTCAAAAAAAACACATCAACTGAAAGCTTGTTCAATTACGAAGAAATTCTTTTAGATTTCATTAAATTGTAGTTCTTCGTTTTCATACAGGACCGGATTTAGTAAAAAAATGTACCTTTGAAAAAAACAAAAAATTTTCTACATTCACGTAAATTTAAAAAAAAAGTAAAGACAGTTTCTAATAGATCTCGATGAGCTGAAAACAACAATTTTTGTTTAATTTCGATATCTTTTATATTTTCCTTATTTTTTTAAGTTTTGTGAAATTTTAAGAAGCAAAACATGGGGTTGAAAAAATGGAATATTTCGATAAGGGATGATGATATCAAAAAATTTCAACTACAGTTTTCTTCGAAGTTAAATCCCGAATCTAACTGTATGAATAATTTTAAAATCCAACAAAAATTGACCGATCTAGGGTGAAAAAAGGGATTTTTATAAAAAAAATCATCCCCTCTTCAGGGGTAGTCGAATCAAGAAAAAAAAAATAACCAAAATAAACATTTCAGTCCCTTCTACAACTTGGCAGAATTTCATAAAAATCCAACAAAAGACACTAAAAAAATTATCAAAAATCCCACCAAACACTCCTTAATATCGTTCTCAATTTATGAAAGCACTTTCTTCACTTGTACCTGAGATATATTAATTCATTATTAGAGGACCACAACGTGAACATCATATTTTATTATCAACGATTATTTGTCGTATAGCTACTGAAGAAATGTAGGCTCGGCAACGTTGTATATACGGATGAATGAAATTATTCACTTTCCGATGCGTAAAATATTCGAGTCGCCTCACATGGCGACATCTGTTAATCATTACGCACATCTTCAGTAGACGTTGCCTGTGATGCCATTGACGGTGTTCATCTTTGGTATGTTTTACAAGGAATAAAAAGACATTTAGTATCATAATATGTTAAGTTGTAACACAATACCAATGCAGTCTGAAAATAGATAAGAATTAACGTAGTTGACCTTATGAACTAGAAATAATTAGTAACTGCTTATTACATTAAATTACAATACTAGTGTATTGATCGTTCCCATGCATGTATTGTGATAAAAAAGCTTAAGTTTAAACTTTTTTATTTGGTCATCAGTATTTTTCAATGTTAATATTTGTAAGTAATACAAATATACATTGCCCTTATATTTTTTATTTATCCTGATACTTGATGAAATGTGCATTTTATGCAATGGATAGATTAAGAAATTCTATGTTTTTTTTTGCGGAATTTTTATTGTATATTCAATAAAAATGAATATTGCAGTATTAAAATGATGAGGGGAAACATCTTAAATTTTTTGACAGAATTGCAACAACTTCCCCGTTACTGCTTCTATTGCGTTAAAAATCTCGCAATTTTTGGATTTTATATGCAACAAATTTTTTGGTAGATGCGCAATTTACTGACATATCTGAATGATATATGCAAATATATTTATTTTTTGCCATTAGATTATTCTTGTAAGTCGAACATCCTCCTCCTCTTTCCTTTATCCTCTAAAAGATGTGACACGATTTTTAATCGATTGAGTAGTGGATTTCATGCTAGCCTATCTTGAGCAATACTTTCGGCGTCATGGAGTCTCACATTTAAATTTTTTCTTTGGTCTATCCATCTAGTTGCAAATCCGCCTCTTGGGCTTTTGCCTTCTTTCCCTTGTAAAGTAAGTTCAAACTTTCATGACCACTACGCTGCGCTAAGGTGGAGTTAAATATTTAAAGGGGTATTATATTAACTAAACAAACGCTTGAACGCCCCTTGCTGCCTTGTGTGCTCTACTCTCGATTCTAAAGTGAACTTCTTTCTTCGACAGCTCGTCGCTCACTGACTCAGTAACACTGAGTTTCGTAGTCAATATTTTTTGAATGGCTAGTATAGTCTTTCCAATATTAATTGCTAAAATCCATTTAAGAGTGTCATACAGAGTGAGTTAGTTTACTAGTCTTCAAAGTAGAAAGAATTGCATGAAAACCACATATTTGTCCCGTTAAACATCCACTCTGTATCGTTGGAACCCAGCTTTCTCTAGACTAGTAGTTGTACAGCGCGCAAAAACGAGTGGGGCACGTACACGACTTGTTGACGGCTTTTATTAGTTCGCTGTATTTTGCGTGCAGGGGTCTCGGGGTTATTTTTTTGCTGCAATAGCTCATAAAGTTGGCGCCTAGGGGCAGTTAAGTATTAACTTTAGATATATCGAAACAGGTTAGGTTAGTAGCGAATTTTGCAATAAAGATTTACACATTCAGTGTCTGCGGGTTATTTTAAATATGTATCAGTGTTTGAAAAATGAAGATAATAAAAAATCAGATGCGGTAATAAAGCGAATTAATACGTTAACTAAAATTTCTATTTACACCATTTCTCGGGTTATTAAGCGCGGTGACGTTATAGATCATTCGCAGGTGCGGAAAAACAAAATTTGCAAATGTTGACGATGCTACAAAAGATGTTAATTTATATCGAGTAAATATTGTACCGACTTTAGAAATCGTTCAAGAGAAATTATACGAGATTATCCTGATTATAATTATTATAAAAGCTTAGAAACTTTACGCGGTATACTGTTAGAATGCGGTTTTAATTATAAGAAATTAGATAAACGAATGGTTATAATGAAATCGCGGCGTATTGTTGTACTCCGTGAAGAGTATTTAGATAAAATAAGGAAGTATCGTAAAGTATACCTAGATGAGACTTGGTTTAACACACATGATACTGTTCAATATGGCTGGGTAGATCAGTCTCAAAAGTGTAGTTTAAATGCGCCATGTTCGAGAGGAAAGCGTATAACAATTCTTCACGCCGGAAGTGAAAACGGTTTTGTACCAAATGCGTTACTACTGTCTGCGAAAAATATTAAGCAATGTTCAGCCGACTATCATAAGGATATGACTGCAGATTTTTTTTCGAAAAATGGTTTCAAGAGCAGCTTCTTCCTAACTTTCCTCCAAATTCAGTAGTCGTTATGGACAATGTAAATCCAAATTCTAGTTCAAAGAAGGCAGATACACTCAGATTACCTCCAACTCACACTTTCCCGTTGGTTTTTGCCGGACAGACGTATTTTAAATAAGTAGTTATGCAGATTTTGTACATCTATAGAGAATGTATCTGACTAAGTGAGTTCTACTGGATTTTAGCTAATTTTCTGTAATATTTTTTCTTATATAATGGTATTTAACAATTTTTAAAAACTGCAATCCTTGTTTTAAAAGTTTTCCTGTACGCCTATGGAGACAATGTTTCGACAAAGGATATTTTGCCCCTAGGCGGTACCCTTTGTAGCAACTTATTTTAGTTATACTATACTATATATTTTACGAAGAAGGGGCCACTGGACCAAAAATATTTATTAGTGTTTTCAAAAGTAAGGAATAACTTGTTTATTACCTTATTCAACTATTATATTTAAAAAATCCGATTTTTTATTTTAATTAAGTATAAAATGTTTTAAAAATAATAATTTAAAATACAGGTTTATGTCACCTTCTAGTAATTATTTTATTACAGGTTTTTTGGACGCTCCTCGTTGAGCTGATTCCAAAAATGTATATCATAAGTTGCTCGATACCCTGTGGGTACTGCAGGTATTCGAAAAGCAAATTAGGAATTTGAATAGTATCATATTTTGGAACAAATGAAAGTGATATTCTTACTTAATGGAAATGCCTCATTGGAAATATAGTTAAACTGGAAGATAACCCATTTTCCTAATCATTACATTTTTTTCTTTCCTTTTTTTATATTATATACTTATAAGGTTTATTCTATAAATTTTTTATGATGGCTATTTAATAATTTCATTGTTTTACAGGTAAAACAGTAGAAAATAAGGAATTAGGAAATTAGAAAGTTTTTATAAATATAAAAAGCGAGACCGAATTGTTATAGTAAGGTACAGTGTCTTTAAGGGTTTCAGCCACTCAGCTCAAAATGGCAAAGTTAGACCTTCATTGGCTGGAGTATATCTGCAAGATATACGATTTCTAATTTTATTAAGGTTTTCTGAAATGTAATTCATAACAGCTAATTTATCTTAACACAAAAAAAGAGCTAATAAAAAAATGTGTGTGATAATACTCTTAATTCAACGTGAGTTAATTAGGCTAGAAGTACTATCTGACGTATCTATTTGATCCTTAACTCTTAAAAAGTGATAAAGAAAGAATCCAAAAAGTACCCCAATTACAAAATTAAAAATAGCAATTAAAAATACACTTAAAGATACAATGGAAGTTTCTCCATTTTTGTTCATTTCTTTGATAATCAGATGTTGTTTCTCTTGTTGTACATCATTGTACAACATTTTGTTTGGAAAGTTTACTTCTGTGTCTAAATTTGCAACTAAATTGCGTTTATCTACCCTCTGCAACTCTGCAGAATTTTCTATTACTTCGGTGTAGTTAACGTTACACATTGTTATATATTCTTCCGATTTTTGGAACTTGAATATATTAAAGCTTTCGTTGTTGAGAACACATTGGTAAGGCTCGGATGTATCAATAAATTTTTTTTGTGACAAATAACTGAAAAGTTCCATGGTTTTGCAGTTGCACTCCCAAGTATTGTAGGAGAGCTTTAAAAAAAATGCTGGCAGTGAGTCAAACACTTCGGGGTTAATGTACTGGATGTTATTTTCGTGAAGTAATAACATTCTTAAGTTGGGCAAATATTTTAAGGCTTCTGCACGAACTTCTGTAATTTGACAGTTACTTAGAGCTAATAGTTCCAAAGATTCCGATTTGATGATAGGCATTTCTCCTACAAAAGACAAATTTTCATTAACCCTTACGTTTGAAGATGTCAAATTAAGTATAAATTAAGGTATACAGCGATATAATGCGATGTTCTCTCTTTCTGTTAACAATTGGAGACAGTAGAGAATAAACTGAATGATAGAATTGGAAGATGGTAGTTTGCTAAATAAACTGAAAATTTCTTTCATGATTTTAATAATAATTAGAGAAAGGAGAATATTTTTTATCCCGTAATAAAATAGTTAGGTAAATAATACTTTATCTATCCATTATTTACCTTCAAATGGGTTGCCTGATAAATCTAGCAGTACCATATCGGGCAATTCTTGAATAAAGTCTTCAGGAATAACTCGAAGCAAATTGTCACCTAAATAAAGTTCTTGTAAGTTTTCGAGGTCATCAAAAGCTTCATTGTCAATATCTATTATTTCGGAGTTATTGAGGTAAACTTCTTTCACAAACATACTTTTTTCAAAGGACAGATCATCAGGACCTATCAATGCTAAAATAAAACATTTGCTGAGATATAAATAATATAATAAATAAATAAATTGATCTCTTTTTGTTATTGAAACTGAATATTTGTTATGTAGATAATCAATCAATCAAAATTGGGTGGTTATACCAGCTGTAAAGATAATGATTCAGAACACGTAGTCCGGGAAGTAGTTGTTTTTTATTCAAAAATAAGTTAAAATTTTCTTTTGTAAATTATTATAAAATACAGTATTTCTGCATTCCTAGATGTTAGCGAAGCATTCGATAAAGTTTGGAATATGGGCTTAAATCACAAAATCAAAAAACATATACCCATAACTTACTGCAAACTTTTGAGATCTTGAAATCAGGTGTTCCATAAGGTAGTGTTCTTAAATTTACTCTGTATGTACTGTATACAGTAGATCTATCAACAGATAATAAAACAATCATGGGGACATTCGCCGATGATGCAGTCAGTCTTAATTTCGTCAGAGATATTACAAATAAGATACTTAAATGATATACAAGCATATGACTGCTTATAAGAAATAAAAATAAATGAGATAAAATCAGTCCAAGTGACTTTCACTTAAAAAAAAGTCATGGCCCTAAAAGAATCCTAAAAAATATTCAAATACCACAATGCAAGTAGGAAATATCTTCATCAGGAATGCACTTGGATTCAAGACGCATTAAAACATTTAAACAAATTGATAGACAAATAACAAAGCTACGTTGGTTAATTGGCAAAATTAATTGGATAGCTGATCTAACCAATGTGGTTGAAGGGGATTTGTCATTAGAGAAAACCTCATCATCCCAAATAAGAACATGAGCACAAGCCAGCACCAAAAACTCTAAAGTTTAAAGGGAAAAACATAAAGCAATTGTACTTTAACTATTTAAACCTGAATACAATATATTTAGTAAGGTTGAGAAACTAAGGAAAAAAAACAATACAATTAATAAAAAGGATTTAGCTTACCGATTTTATTCCCAGAAAGATCAATCACTATGGGATTATTTTCTAGCGTATCAAAGTTGGGTATCTTCTCAATATTTTTATTAATACAAAAAACTGTTTCTTCGGCGCAACTGCACACAGAGGGACAACTTGCTTTAGCGAAAGAAAAAATGGCAAGCATCTGTATTGAAATCGCAATTGTACATTTTTCGTTAAAAAAATGCATTATGGCAACTGAAAGAGAATAAATAATTTAAATTCCAATTTTGGCGGCCGTTTGGCCCATAGATTTAATTTTCTTGATTCTTGAATGATAATTACGACAAATAAAAGTAAAATGTAACATTAGTATGGGTTTAAGCAAATGTATTTGTCTGTTAATTCAGCTGTTTAAAAGAAATCCTATTATGTAGGATAGGTTTTATAATATTCGTAACATTTGGCACCCAACGTGGGGCTCGTAAAATTTGTTCAATTGTCAACATAAAGCTTCCTTCAAGCAATCAGGCGGTTTATACCAGACGAGGACGGCTTGTAACAGCGTATAGTGACAATGGAGCAAATTTTAGAGGCACTGATAATGCGTTTGCGTCAATGGACTGGGAAGAATTTTCAAGATACAATACTATTGAAAGAGTACAATGGAAATTCTCACACTTCTGGTTTATGGTGGGGTGGCTTATGGGAGAGACATGCAAATTTTGAATTTTGATAATTACGTAAAATATTAGGCAAAGCTGGTCTAACCTAATAACCAATAACTTACTTATCAGAAGACATTAATGTTTACCCCCATTTATGTTTTTACAAAAAAAACTTGAAATTGGAGTTACAGATTTAGATAAAGTAGTTTAAAAATATTTGAGAAGACGAGTTTTAAGAAAAAAAATTTGATGATTGAAGAATCAGGTTGCGAAAGGAACATTTGAATGGGGTTGTCGTTTTGAGGTGGTTAATGCTTGTTTTTATGGAATGGTTTTTGACTTAACGTTGTAATAAATAATTTTTGTCAATAATATATATTTTTAATAATAACAAAAAGTAACAAATAAAATACAGTTTTAATTAGATTTGTCTGTTAATTTAGCTGTTTAAAAGAAATTCTGAAAGTCCGATAGATTTTATAGTATTCATAACAAATTCATTATTTAAATAATACTTACTTGTAGAACTTTGTTTAACCTCTACTAAATAAAAAACAATGTTTTAAATAATCCTTGATTCTTGTAAAGTTAATGTTTACATCTATGATATACAGTTTTTCTTCTAAAAGGTACCAATATGTTTCTAAAAATTCTCAGATTGGGAGCATCCAGTTTTCAGGAGCATGTAGGATATCTCCTAACTAAATATAGCTGTGTATCCGATAATTAAAGTGCTTTATATTGCCACTAAGACAAGTAAATACCTACTTATTTACACTAGAACATTTTTAAGTGACATTTAAAAATGGCACAAATTATATGTTATAGATAGTTATTATTTGATCTATATTGGATATCAGATGTAAAATGTGTTATCGGTTATTCTTTGTATAAGATACATAAATTATATTAATCAGATAAAACAGGTCAGGTTCAAAGGACAGGTAGAAGTAAATATTACATTATAAATGTAATAGGATAATATTTCCTGTTTCTTTCTATGTACTCTGTATTTTATCTATAGTAGGTAAAATATAATTCAAATTTTTGAAGCTGGTCCCTTTAGTCTATTTGCTTCTTTTACTTAATGATTTTCTCACGAGATTAAATCAATAGTTTTCGAACAGTTAAATCGTTATACCATCCAAATATATTTCAAAATTACTTATCACTCGTATTAATTTCAAGTATATAGTAAATATCTTTTTATATATCCATTTTATTTACAATAAAATGTCTACATTTTGTTTTGTTCTCCAAAATATTGTCCAGATCCAATTGGTGTGTGCTAAGAGCAGGAACGTATCCAGGGAGGGGGCCCGGGCCCCTCCCGAAATCCCGAATTTTTGGATACGGGCCTGGCCGCCTGGAATTACGTGAAACACCGAGGGATGTGAAAATTACCGAGGATTGAAATCGTCCGGAGTCTCTCAGACTCCCCACGACTACTGCAGGGTTAACTTCACTAACATGAAACGTAGTCAAACAACGATTACTTCATTTTTCAAGAATCCGAAAGCACCTTTTTGACGCTGATCTTCAAGCTCCAAGAGAAGAGATTCAAAATCTGACTGATAGATTTGTCAAAAACGAGGATACTATCGAGTTTTCAACTTTTGCTCCCAGGATATGCTTCCGAGAAAAAAATGAATGAACTGGAAAAATTAGGTCCATATTTTCAAGACGAAATGCCACTGTCCGCAGTTTAAGCTGAGTACAAGTTATGGTGTGCCAAAATATCATCAATTGACCCATCAACCGAAATTTTGAAGCTGTTGGAATATTGTGACGGTACATTTTTTCGCGCGATAAATCTTATTCTCAAGGTACTGGCTACTCTTCCAGTTACAACAGCCAACGTGGGCCATGACAGGCTAAGTGCACTGGCAATGATGTCAATTCACTGGGATATATTGTTATTGATCCAGAGGAAGTGCTTGGCGAAAAAAAAAATCGAGAAAATTACTTTTGTAATGTGTATGTACTGGTAAAAATGTAGTGCTGATTTCACTTTTATTAATAACATGTATTCTTTGTTTAACATTAAAAATTCTTGAACTACTTTCAAACATAGTAGCTATTTATTTTATACCTTGTACTGCATCTTTTAATTGCACTGTAAATAATAATAGATTAAACGTCACATAAGAATTCAAGTTTTAATGTGTCATTCGCTTTACTCTGAATTAATTAAAGTAGGTCCAAATTTTTTAATGATTTTCGTCTTTGAGCCCCCCCGAAACGAATTTCTGGATACGGGCCTGGCTAAGAGAAATCTTATATAAGACAAAAAATATATTACCACTGCATCAGCACACGCATTTTACTACCTGAAAGATATTGAACTAATTATTTAGTCTTAATAAAGATATTCAACTAAAATATCACAGCTCACTAATTTTTACTAAAATATTAAGCATACGCTTTTTGTAGGATATGTTCACTCATGATTAGTGATTAAAAATTGATATTAGCGATCCATTATAATAATTAGGAATAGTGAATAAATGTAAGCCAAGTTGTTTTTTTAATAATAAACAATGTTTCTATTTATACACAGAAACAAATATATAATAAGAAAATTTGTATTTATTTTCCACCAAAACTAGACTTGCCAAATATTTTATTTAAAATTATATGTTATAAATAGGTGTTTCTATTTTAAATGCGCCACGTTACATATTCTTACACCGATCCTGAATAAAACAAACAACTTTATCAATAATAAATACTGTAAACCAACATTCAATTTCCTCCTTAAAGATGAGACATCATCGTACGTACAATAAAAATCAAGCTGTATTGTGTGATCAAACACAATTGAAATAATTTGAAAGGTATTTATTAATGCAACGTTTTGCTCAAATTGATTTCAGAAGCAATCAATCATTAACCGAATAATTTGCTTATTTGGACAGTTTTTGTTAAATTAAAAACAGAACAGACCAAAAACAAATAAATATAATTTCGCAAAAAATTTTCAAGGTGTTGCTTGACTAAAAGTGTGTAAAAAGTTTCAGTTCAATCGATCGTGTAAACAAAGATGAAGATTACTTGGCCAATCTGTTATTCCATAATACATATGAAAATGTATTTTCTTAGTATGATTAAATATTCGATTAATACTCCTTAATAATAGTACCTATCAATAAATTGTATGTGATATGATAGTAACTTTTCTTTAATATTTTCTAATTTTTATGGAATCATCTACCGCCATTAAAGCATTTTAAATCATAAAATCGTTTTTCTTCGACAACCTTGATAAATATCCATTTTATAACCGTAACTTCAATTAGAACAAGCATGAATTGATGAAATCTTAGCAGATCGTTTCTGTCAAAGTTTGAGTAGGTAACGAGTAATTTCATAGTTGTTTTCTATAAAGCTATTAATTAAAATGGAAACTGACAGTGATATTGAATTAGATTTGACACAAGTTATCAATTTCAAAAATAATTAAGTATTCAGCAATCAAGTTCTCCAAATATGATATTCAATCATTGCACATTCAACTTCAATTATATACCTATATACATTTTATATGCTTCTTTTTCTGTGTACTTTAAGTATGGCATGTATTCAAGTATTTTTAAAAAAGTAAAGATGCATCATGGAAGAAAACGATTAAAAGGAAAGTGGAACAAAAATTAAGCAATAAATATTATATTTTAATTTAGAAACATACTTCAAATAAAAATATATTTACAAATATAATTAAAGAACTGGTTAGCTAAAAAATATTTTTAACTACTTAATAATAACCAGATCACATAAAAAAAACAAGATTTGTAAAAACTTATATATACATATTAAAATTTAAACATAGGCGAATATTCAGTAACACCAAATTTTACTATCGCAAGATTTGTTATAATTGACCCTTATCTTATAATGACATATTTATAAAACATAATAATACATAAATAAGATTATTTATTACATAATATAATTTTAAATAAATGTAAACTGTAAACGGAATTCGTGCCTACAAAATAAAAAACAACTTTTTCATGCGACTATTATAAAATACCATTCAAAACTATAGAAAAATCTTCCGAGTTTGGTATCACTTAAAAAAATATTCACCCAAATTAAACGAAAAACTTATTTAATTTTGTCAGTCGTTTAGTTCTATAACGTCATTACCAAGACGTCTTGATGTGTTGGATGATGTACTGGGTCCATTAACAAACTGACGATTAACACCAGCGTTATAGTTTGCTTGACCATATAAGCTGAAAAATAAATTAAATTCTAATTATTATTATTTTGTTTGGTATACATTGTGTCCGTAAATTATGGAACAAATTATTTGTTAAGAACAGTAAACAACTAAAAGGTTGAATTAACTTTCACTATTTATTCGTAAAATACTTTAAATGTAATGACGGCCGTTTCGCTATAGAACTAGCATCGTCATTACATTTAAAGTATTTTACAAATAAATAGTGAAAGTTAATTCAACCTTTTAATTAGAGATCAGTTTTATATGTACTTCAAATAAATATTTTATCTTGAAACTATAATTATTAACCTAGGAACTGAATAATATTAAGTTCCGTTTTCAAGAGATTAAAAAAACGAATGGTATTCAATTTACATTCTTTCCTACTAAGACTGCTTCACTGATATGACAGGCAACGGGAAACATTTATTAAAATTAATTTCATAGTTCTTGTTCAATAAATGAAATCATATTCATGACACATTTAAGGTTTGTTTATACAGAAAATCTCTGACAAGTTTCCAACATGTTGTGGATATAACAGGTTGGTGACAACTAATCATGGACTTGTCCCTGATCTGTCGGTAATTTGTAAATGTCCTGTGTGAACATCTATTATAAGTAGACGGTAATTGGTATTACAGAACACAAATCACAAATTTTGTGTGTATTCTTTTGGTATTATGACAGTGTTGATGATTCATTGGCAACTGCCGGACTGACTCTAAAATGCTCTATAAATTCTTCATAATTATATTGTAGCACTGTTTGATTAATAAAGTTTTTATTTTTGGGTTTTATTCTCTCCTCAAGAATATCTTCAATATCGGAATCTGTAGAGGATGCATAATGTAGGTCGTTAAATTCAAACTCGTGCATTGCTTCAATATCAATTTTAAATGCAAAAATAAATAATAACTTTAACGCATACTAAACTAAACACTGACTGACTGATTAAACACATCATAGAATAAGGTTATAATTAATGATCGGTATCGTCACAAATAATTTATTAGTCACAGAACAAATCTTGGACAATTTACTTGAGATTTATCGGCAAACAGTTTTGACTGTCCTCGGATTGTCAGAATTTTCTGTACGAACATCCGACACTTTGCTTGAAAACTGTCAGAAATCACTGAGAACAGACAAGTAAATACTGCGCAGACTCATGATGTTCCCGACAGGTTCCTGATTGCAGTAGGAACAAACCTTTAGATGTACATCTATGTTGGATACAAGCAAATTAGAATTTTTAAAGTGAACGCAATTGCATCTAGTATATAGGATGTATTCAAAACGGTTTTACTTAATACACATTCCTCACAACCATCATATTATACTTTGAGATGTCAATAATAACCATAGACACCGTTTTAGAAACGAAAATCCTTTTATTTTGACTGCATTTTTATTAAATTATGATTGATAATTTTTTAAAGGGAAAGAACATACAGCTTAACAACTAGCAATCTATTTAATTTTATTCTATGTATAAAATATCTCTTAAAAAAATAACATTACTTACTTTTGTAGTGCGTGGGGGTTTATATTTAAATTCCCTAATACTGATTGTTGCTGTTTTTGATAAAGGTACTGTTGTTGATAAAGTTTCATCATTTGCTGCTGATAAAGTGATTCCTTTAATCTAGCTTGGTTCATTATTTGTATTTCTTGGACGACTCGCTGATACATCTACAATTTGAAAATTTAATAATTTTGAAGAAAATTTGTTAATAAAAATTCACTACCATTATAACTGCATCTCAATAATAAAAAAATTATCATAGTAGGTACCTTTTTGCTGTAATAATTATGTTATCTGTGTGCAGGAATAGTGATTTTCAATTTTGTTGGCGATTTTGAGTTTTATTTCTCTACTTTTGGCTATTTCGCAAAGGGAGATCTGTTCCAGCACAACAGAAACAGTCATTTCCATTCGTTCAATTGTTTAATCTTTGTAATATAGCACAGCAGTTAGAATTAATCAACTGGTTGATTATTGTGTTGACTGGTTTTCTGTTGTGTTGGAACAGACCTCGTAATGTGGGCAGTAACATGGAATTTACAGTTTCAACGAAAACTCGCCCTAGCCATGTCAGGCTACTTTCGTTGACGATAGTATAACTCTGGAAATTTCTTAAACTAATTTTAATAATTTAAATAATCTGTAGCAAGAGATTAACATACTCCTTATCAATAAGATATTTTTCCAAGTAAACTGATCGTTTCCAAAATCTATTCAAATCAGGATAAAACGGCGATATTAATTAATTGCCATTGGGATTGACCGAAAATAAAATTTGCAAATAAACATAAACTAATTACTAAAAAGAGGCATTTTATCCATAAAATTATGTACTGCATCTAATTTTTTTAAAAGGAACCTAGAAACTAGTGAAATGGTTTCCACTGTAGTTATTTTCATTATCATCAAGTCTCAGAAAATAAAATTAAATATCTAAAGAGAAGTAATCGCTTACCGACAAATCTTGTTCTTCTATCTGAACTTGTAGTTGTCTAACAAGTGCAGGAATGATGCCTTTTATTTGTTCTTCAGACCAAGTGGGATTATCCCTTCTCACTATGTTTACCAATGCTGCATTTATAGCTGCAGCACTCATATTTTGTATTCCACTATTAACTGCAATTCAATAAAAAAGAACCCTATAATATTATATTTATTAAAAATATACTTAATACGGAAATTTTACATAAAAAGGTGTTCCATAAACCATTGTATATTTGATATATAAATAATAGTGGCAGACTTACGTCCATAAGCTTGAGCGAAGAATGCATTAGTGGTAGACGTCGTTTTTCTAAGAACTTTTTCATTTTCAAACTCTTCCCAAGCTGCTTTTCTTTCTTCTTCATTAAGACCTTCGTCCTGTTTATTCTCAAGGAGGGATTGGTGCAAGTGGTATTTGTAGATAATGTTTTCATATTTTTGTAACATTTCTCCAAGTAACACGTCCTAAGAAAATAATGATTACAACTTATAGAGAGAAATCTGACCTACATATAGTAAGAATTAAGACACAGATATTTTTTCCCAATAATATATGAGGAGCACACGGGAAAAACGAACTAAGTCCGAAACATCACAAATCAGGATTATTACATCATATTTATAGTAGTTCAGCATGCGAAGTATATTTCGTCCAAAGTAAACCAATGAAAGACCGATCTAACTCTCTTATAATCGAGTGTAAAAATAAGTGCACAACTGCAAATAAGTCCGACAACTAGCCTAGGCGGGGAGTCGATTTGTTCAGTTTTATTTTTAGTCTTAGACCGTTAAGAGACATTCGCATAAGCCGTGTACATCAAAGAACCATAGAAACCAGAGAAAATTATAAAGGAGCAAGACAAAGTTTCATTATTGCTGGGCCAAATTTGACTTGGAATGGATCCTCAAAATTATTGTATAAAGAGGCTATCCCGGTGCCAAAGAAAAAATACCTACAGCTACAGGAGGTAGAAAAATTTGTTGCCAAAGAACACCAACAGTACAACTTGGGATTGCCGACCATAGATAACAACAGGAGTGATGATGAATTTGATGTAAGTTTACTGATAATATTTTGAAAAAAACGAAACCATTTTTTCTAAGAAAACACCACTACCCCACTCAGAAAAGAGAAATCTTTTGCTCACATTTTAATGTTGTTAATGATAACAGTTCAATACATGTCCAAAAACATCAAAGGATGGTGAAAATTGTATTAAAAAAAACTTTTTTTGACTTGGATCGTTTTTGCACTTTCTTTTGTATGAAAATTTAACTTTTGTAATGCCTTCGTTAAATTTCAATAAAACGGTAACAAACCATCTGCATGAGACCCATAAATATTTTTTTTCTTTAGTAAATACAAACGTAACACTTTGAAACTTTAAAATTGATTTATCTCAAAACCTGTTAAGGGTTTTCCCGTGTGCTCTTCATATCTTATTTAATAGTTTCTGTTAGATAATTCACAATCTTTAGTAAATATATTAAGAATTTTAAAATTCCAAAAATCATTTGTGCTTAGTGCCTAGTATAAACTATATTGTGATACTATGAGAAAACCGATACCTTACCTTTGGCACCATAGGCAAAGGCCTTTCTTTTGGTTCTAAATCACATGTATACAATTCCTGTAGGTCATTTTGGTTATAATGCCTATCAATTTGTTGTTCATCGATAACTCTTTTAGAGATAGCTTGTTTTGTCACTTGTCTTTCATAGATTTTCATTTCCATCGACCCGTAAGTTACAAAACGATAAATATAAGTCGGTTTGGTCTAAAAATAAAAAAAATATGCAAAATCATATTTAAATAATCAAATTTTACCTATACTTTTGTTGTTAAAAAAAAGTGGAGAAAGTTGCAATAATGTAATTGTGTAGTCTAATCTTCCAAACCAAAAATTTATCTATGATCAGTGTTAAGTTTAAAACAGCTGTTAAATGAAATTCGGAAAATATGAACCATTTATACCGTTACCCTTTATTTGCAATAAAGTTAAAATTTCGTCATTATTTCTTCATAATTATTTAATAAATATATAACTTTTAAACACTTACTTGACCAAACCTGTACACCCTGTATATACTTTGTACGTCATGGGAAGGATTCCAAGAAACATCAAATATTATCACACGATTAGCAGCTACCAAATTGATTCCCAGACCACCGGCTTTAGTAGATATCAGAAATAGTCGAGCTCTAACGTTTTCAGGATTATTGAAAGATTCACACCAATACGCCCTATTGTCACAACTTGAAGATCCATCTAGTCTAAAATAATCCAATCCTAATGACCAACTACCTGCAATTAGAAATATATGTTAGCACAATCATACCAACTCATTTTCAGGATTGAAAGTAAATTTTTAAGGAATGTTATTAAAAAGTCCATTATACGAAACAAGTTAATTAATATTTTAAACTAACCTAAACTTGTAGTTAACGTAATTTAATTAGTTTATTTAATTTATTTTTATTCGCAGTAAAATAATCTAAATTTGTATAGTAAAAACAAGAGTTTTTAGAATGTCTTCAGCTTGAAATGTATTGAATCTTAAATGTTTCATATATTTTTATCATTTATGTGAAAAATTTCCTTTCTCCTTAAATATAATGATTTTACATTAGTCGATTTTACAAGTTATCCTATTTGTTTTAAAAGTTATATGTATAGAATAACTTAAAATTATTATTAACATGGATTAACAAAACTAACGTCAACAGCTTCGTAGTTTGGGATTATCTCAAATCGCTCCAATACTGCAACATAGTACTTTCCAATCTGTATGTGGCCCTTAGTAACGTATTCACGGTGAATAAGGCCATAAACATCAAAGAAAATTCTTGCTTTTGATGGGTGCTCCAGACCCTCTTCCACGCACTACAGGATTTGTCTGCGAGCCTCGGGATCATATTCGAATATCGAGGACTCATATCCAGTGAGTGACTACGACCAAAAAATGGATTACAGCACTTTGCTTAAAGACGAACGAGTTAAAAGACGTCTTAAAAAAATACCCGTAAATATTTAACTTGAAATCTTCACTATGACTGAGTGGATGAAATATCTAACCATGCGCATGAGCGCCCGCGAAGCAGTGTTTCCGGTTCGCACGCCACAACAAAATTTTCCGAATTAAAACGCCCCAGATTCTTCAAAAATAATGAAACTAAGCAAAATTTTCATTTGATTTTTATCTTTAGCTATTAATCCCTTTATTTCAATTTTTTTAGATATCTTTATTCTTGATGTGTTCAAGCTTTATTCAAAAATTGTGTCAAAAGAACCTAACATCTCGAACAATTCGAGTAAACTTACCTTTATAACCTATTTTTTCTGTATCACCAGCTTGAGTTGCTGCATCAATTTTTTCTAGGAAATATTCTATACAGTTTAACGTGTATAGGGATTGAGAAAAGACTAAAATTTTATCACCTATTTCTTCACATTCTTTGAGAATTTCAAATAACAACGCTAGCTTGCCGCTGTTTTTAATATTGTCTAATTCGTCTCCATCACAGAATTCTTGCCACCATTCCTTTGAAACCTCTTCAACCTCTGAATCGCTACTTTCCTCATTGTTATCCTTTTCTGAAACGTACAAAGTAGATTCAATTTTATTATTAATATTTGAGGCCTTAGTTGTTAACTGAACATAGAATTACAAATTAATTTTTTTAATTCCCACTTCAACCGTTCTTGCCAAATTGTCTGTTGAACGGTAAAAAGAACCTAATATAGTGTAAACACATTAAAAAACTATTCAGCTGAATAAGATCCTTTTATTTTAAGTGAAAAATAAACTCTTCTGAATACTTAATGTAATAATTATGATAGTGGGAAATAGTTGTAAATGTAGATAACGACAGTCACAGTGAACTGAATTTTTCATCTAAAATTGTGTCAAAATTTATTTTATTAATTGTATTAATTATACATGGTAAACATTTCTAAAATCAGTTGACCAGGCCAACCAACTTCAAATCTTCTGTTTTTATTTAATTTTTATTATATACTTATTTTTATATATTTATTAATTATTGTCAGTTATGTAATATAATTTTAAAATATTAGATTGGTAAAAATGAGCTAGCCCACTTTCTTTATATTTTTACCAACAAATATATAAGAAAACATGTATACGAGGGTTGTCTGAAAAGTTTCCGACCTCAACATGAAGATGGCAGCACTCGTAAACAAAATTTTGAGGAATGTATTTACGCACGCTTTGAAAGGTACCCACTAAAATTTCAGCCATTTTGGACGCGCAGTTGTTGTTTGACAATCATTTGAGTGAGTCGATGTGAGTGTTTTTATGAAAATGGAAAAAATCGAGTTTCGAGCTGTCATTAAATATTTGTTTTTGAAAGGCAATACGCCTACGCAAATCAAAGACGAGTTGGACGCTGTGTACGGGGACTCTGCACCATCATTTACCACCTTGAAATTTTGGGCTGCTGAATTTAAACGTGTCCGTACCAGCTAGGGTGGCGATGAACGTTCGGGACGTCCAAAAACTGCAACCACTGCAACGTGTTTGTCACATATTGAATCAAGATTTAGGCATGAGAAAGCTGTCCGCGCGTTGGGTGCCGCGTTTGCTCACTTTGGACCAAAACGTGTTCAAATGAACATTTCCAACTCTCTGTTGGCGCCGTTTAGGCGCAATAAATCAGAGTTTTGGGGCCGATTAATTACTGAAGATGAAACTTGGATACACCATTATACTCCAGAAACAAAAATACAGTTAAAACAATGGACTGCGAAGGGGGAATCGGCTCCAAAAAAGCAAAGGTTGTTCCTTCGGATGGGAAAGTGATGGCAACTGTTTTCTGGGATAGTCATGGAGTTATCTTAATCGATTATATTCAAAAAGGAAAAACCATTACAGGAGCATACTACGCATCATTACTTGACAAGCTGAAGGCAGAAATTGCGAAAAACGGCCACATTTGCAGAAAAAACAAGAGAATTTTGTTTCAACAAGACAATGCGCCGTCTCACATCTCAGCGGCTGCCATGGCGAAAATCCACGAATTACGGTTTGAACTGCTTGACCACCCTCCTTACTCACAAGATCTAGTCCCAAGCGACTTTTTTTGTTCCCTAAGCTAAAAGTTGCGCTCGGAAGACAGAGATTTTCGTCGAATGAGGAGTCCATCACCTTTGTAAACAACTATTTTGCAGAGGAAGACGCTGAGTACTATTTGGACGGGTTGAAGAGATAGGAGCATCGCTGGGAGAAGTTATAGACTTACAAGGAGACTATGTAGAAAAATAAAAATTAATTTTAAGAAAAAATGTCTAGTATCTTTGTTATGTCTGAAACTTTTCAGACAACCCTCGTATATATAAATATAAAGTCATAAATATTTTCTTTACTTTGAGCGGCCCTGGCACGTGTCATTCTAGGTTTTTTTGTTTTCTTATTCACGTCAGATTCATTGGAACTATCCGAGCTGTTAGAATTTGAACTGGAAGTTGAATGCGCCGATACTTCGCCATCATCAATAAAATCCTTTAAAGACCCTGAAAAGAATTTCAATAGTGTTTCATATTCATTATACTTATGTCTTTATTACCCTCAGATTCTTCATCTTCGTCGTCCCATTTTTCTTTCTTTTCAATACTCTTATCTTTCAGGACACGCGGATGCGTGCAAATTCTTTGGAGTTCTTGAAAATCGGCAAAAAGGAAGGACGTCCGATTACTTCCATCATTTTTACGTGCGTATTTTTCAATATAATTTTTGTACAACTTAATTTGGACGTCGGATAGTTTTACAAATAGGACGTATTCATGTTTTGGTGGTAAATACGGTTCGAGAACAGCGTAATCTCGACGTTGTACAACACCGTCTAGGAGTTTGTGCAGAACATGAGAGCGTTTTCTAAAAAAATCGTTAGATGTATAAATAAAAATAAAGATTATATCAACCATTACTCAGAGGAATATTAATTTAAGAGTAAGTATATGCGATAATAAAAATCATGGCTAATGGTTCTTTAATGTTATTTAAATACAGAAAGGCAGAGAAGAGGAAAGCACCCCTTTTGGTTAATTTGGATGTAACTGAAAAAATGTAAAAGGCCGTATCTATAACGATTTAATCTTAAAATACATTTAAAAATACAAATAAAATTTGTTGGACATACTCCTCATCTTCCTCCGATGAAGCAACAGGTTGTTACCAATTTTCCCAAAATTAGGGGTCCAATTTTTGAGAGAATTTTATTTTTTCTATACTGTATTTAAACAATTCTGTAGATCTCTTATTGGTCATATAGCAGCCAGATTCAAACAGCACTTTTTAGCTTGACGTCTCAAATTAATTGACATATGTAATGTATTTGTTATAGCTGTTTAGGTGGATTGATGCAAGCAAAAATTAAAATTAATTTAAAAGTAAAACTGAGAACATAAAACCATGTAATGTTATGTTGTTACTAAGGTTAAGACAACTTCTTGTGGTCGTAGTTTCACAGAACTATCTTAGCTTGCCTCAGTCCTTCCAGCTAATTCCAGTACTTGGATTTTGCTTTCTCCATTTCTTAGTTTTTAAGATTACGCTACTGCTGATCTCACAAGACGACTCTGATCCCAGATGTGGTATTTTTACTCCATTTTTGACAGCTTATCTGCTTTTTGGTCCCTTCTATTTCTATGTGTGCTGGGACTTACAGGAGGGTGACACTGTTCTTCTGGCCTAGTTCATTTAGCTTGCCTAAGCATTCTAAAACAATTGAATTCTGCACATCCTTCGATTGCGCGGAATTCTGCTTGAAAGATGCTTGGGTATGCGCCCAAGGTTTCTGAGTATTTGGTTCTCGGCCCAAAATCTAGTTTGGAATCGTCCATATACCACATTATGTCATTTTGGTTTAAATTCTGTATAGTGTATTCATCCCATTCAGATTTACTACTCAACCTCGGACTTTTAATTCAAATATTAAAAAAAAAACCAAGTCATATCGTTTAGTTGGACCTGAAGCTTTACTAGGAGAATTCGAAATACTTTTTAAATAAGAAATATGTTAATATTATCAAAATAATCTGAATTATTTGGCAGATACACTTGAATGTACATAATTGAATACAAATTATGAGCTATTAATAATTTTTGTTCTTATTACTATAGTCTTTTTAATCCAGCAATAAAAATATTAAAATTACCTCATGAGATCTGTATCGTGACGAGTTGAATCCGTATATTGACCATTTGTAATTGGATTTACGAATCGATTCATATATTCCTTATAAGTTCCAAGTAAATTGGGTTTTATGAATTGTACCATACACCAATATTCTTTTAAGTTATTCTGTAAAGGTGTACCGGTAAGTACTATCCTTCGAGCTGTTTTAATTCTGTTCATAGCTATACTTAAATTAGTTTTTTCATTTTTGAGCAAGTGACCTTCATCACATATCACTATATCAGGTCCTGAAAATATGTATTTAAAAAATAAAATAGATATTTGTATCAAATGTTGCGAGATAAAATATTACTAGATAGATAGAAACAAAATGTTTATTACAAATAATTACCTGGGTCAACCATCCCTTCCAGAAACATTGTTCGCATCTTCTTTGTAATTTTTTTATTATTTGGATTACTGAGTAATCTAAACATACTATAACCTATGATCAATACGCCTCCATCTTCGTGCCAACAGCTGACTGTATACTGTCTCTCATAATTCTTTTTCGGCGTCGCCAATTCATACACTTCTATTCCTGAATTACTTGGTACCCATTTTTTAAATTCGGCTTTCCAATTCAAAACTGTATTTATGGGACAAACTACCATTGCTTTATTGATTTTTGTTTTTTTATTGTTCACTAGCAACGTGTGAAGCAAAGCAATTACCTAAAATACAAATAAAGTTCCATACAAAAGCTATATTGCATAATGAGAGAGGCTGTAGCTGATGACTTTGATACACCTTTTGAAGTGGTTATAGGACCAACATATGATTGTAATGGAGAAGAATAAAATAATGAAAATAAAAATTCTACAAACTTTCTAGAAGTACTATTGCCATATTACTGTTTAGTCCAGCTAAAGTCGTTTTGTAAGGTAGGTTGCTTGGTAGCTTTACCAAGGTAATATGGCATTTAAAACAACTTTCAACTTTAGCCATTGTTTTGTTTATACATTTATATTAAATTCTGAAAATACAATTACTTACTTGCAACGTCTTACCCAAACCCATACAATGAGCCAATATACAACCAGAACCTTGGGAATTCTTAATTCTTTCTACTGACTCAAAGCAAGCATCGTACATAAACTGGATACCGGATACTTGATGGGGCTTCAAATATTTCACAATTTTTTTGTGAACTTCAATAATTGGTTCTTTAGTTTTGTCATCATAATCCAACACTACTTTATCGATTGTAGCATCTTTCTTTTCTTCAAATATTCGATTATACTAAAAAAAAAACAAATTGTGTACTTATATGACTATAATCTTTTTTTCAGTTTCAACTTCAGCTTTAAAATTATTTTAATATTAAGAATAATAAAAAAACTCTTCGCTTTAACTCAACTTCCAAGTTTAATTGAAATATTCGGTTTAAAATCACAATTACAGCTGTTTGATTGACATATGTCAATCTGACGATGCTAGTTTTTTAGCGAAACAGCTGTAATTGTGATTTTAAACCGAATTTTTCAATTAAACTTGGAAGTTGAGTTAAAGTGAAGGGTTTTTTTTATTATTCTTAGTAAGATGGACTTCCAAAAAGTAAGGGTTAGTACAATAAATTTATTTTAATATTGGTGTATCCTAACAGTAGACAGTTTTTATACTTACTTTTTTCTGTTTTTCAGCGATACGTGCCTTGCGTTCTTTTTCTTCGGCTTCTGCTTGTTTTGTTGTTTCAGATAACGAATTTTTATCCAATACCTAAAAGCATATTGTTTCATAAGTGAGCATCAACTTTAATGATTTACTGTAAAATTCATACAAAAACCTTTTAGCCTATTTTAACATTTCCACCATAATTGTGTTCCCCGTGTTCTTGTGATACTTGAGGAAAATGGAATCAGAGGACGAGCGCGTTATGAATATTTCGATATGTTTTTTCGAGGAGGGTAAAGTCCAAAAGCTTCATCCGCACTTAGAGTTCATTAGGTCCATTGTGCTTCCTCCTGAGCCTCGCATATTAGTTCGTCCTCCATCCTACTGATTTGAAGTAGTCGACGACTTTCTTGAGGGTAGTCTCTCTTATGTTGACAAATGCTAATACCTAAGGTAGGATTTTTGTTTAGTTTAGAGAGCCGAGCGGTCAGGCAGAATGAGCTCGACGGTTTTCACTTCTTGTTACTTACTTTCATTCGATTGTTTTTGGAGACCTCAACAAGCGGTTAGAATCTCTGTACTAGTCTGAGTTGGTTTGTGGTCATTTTCAGAAATCTTTTGGCTGTGTACTCGTTTGGGTAGCTAAGTAACTCCTTTGAAAGTGTACAGCCTTCTGTGTCGTCCCAATTTCTCTACAAACTTTAGCGCCTTATATATAATTCCATTCTAATACTAGTAACACCAAACTTTCCTTTTGGTTTATGAACAAATTATTTCCATGAACTTATGGTGAAATTAATAACCAGAATAATATTTTTTCCATCTAGCCTTTACTCAATTTATTAACTTTTTTCACATATTATGTGATAAGTTCATATGTTTAAAAATATCAATCAAGAAAGCAAATGCAGCTATATTTTCTTTTTCGTTCAGGATCACTGATCACTGTTGTACGGATATGTCTTCAAGTGTTCTAAAACGCTGAAGAACAGTTGCAAAACGTATCCTTTGCTTGACCATCTAACATTATTATGCATCATCATCATATTGTACACCAACATATTAAAATGTTTACTCTGTAGTGCAGTAGTCGGCGGTCCGCCATTTGGCGACCCCGTTTTAAAACATAAAATAGATACCGCTAAAAATAGTTTTTAAAATATTACCTTTCTGATATGTTTCCTTGTTTCTATTTCTTCTTCACTTTCACTATCTTCGATTGTTTTCTTAATTCTCTTTCTTTTTGTTGATTTTCTGTAATGTTAAAAAACTGTCTGAGAAGAATTCAAAAAACCTTATGCAGTTTATGGGCATGGACTTAATGGGAAAATACCGAAAATATATATAAGTTTTAAGAAAAAAAGGCTTCCTATATCTTGCATAATGACCTACTTAAACAACTACAATTAAAATTGCAGCAGATGAATATAAAAAAATGTATGGTTACACGTTTAAAAATGAACAGTATGTATTTTTATTGATTAAAAATTGTAAAGATGGTATTTGTTAATAGATATATTGAATATCATAAAAAATAACTGTTGAAACAAACAAGGCATAAGTAAAATGTGAAAATCCATTCATAGTATATAACTATAAAAATAAATTAGAATATATTTAACATACTTCAAGTCTTCATTATCTGATTCTGCATCACTCTCATCCCTTGACTTAGATTTTTCAGAATCTGATTGATCATCATCTTCATTATCTTCTTTAGCTTTGTTATCATCGTCTGATTTATCAGAATCAGAGACAACTGCTTTAGACCTCTTCTTTGCATTTCTATGTTAAAACAAAAAATACTATTAAATAAAACATTACTAAAATTAAAGTATACATAAATAATGGATTAGAAGTTTATATTGTCTGGATATTTTAATATCTTTATAATGTTTAATTATTAATGAGCAAAGCATATGTATGTAAGGAAAATAAAATGACAAATCAGATATTTTAGTAATACATACTTGATACGGTCTTTGTTAGCTTGATCTCGCTTTTTAGAGAAGGTTCCAAATTCTTCATCAGAGTCAGAAGTCAGTGTTGTTATTTTCTCGGATTCATTATTCTTTTGAGATTCATCATCAGTAATCTAAAATGAAATTAATATGTACATATTATGTTGGGCAAATACTTAGAACACTACATTAATCTGTGCTTTCTGCCAATAAGATTTATTTATAAAATACACCTAATGACGATAACTGCGATTACGAAATTTTATTCACTGCCAATATGTATTTCACAGCTGGTGAGTTTTAATATTTAACTAAATAATTAATTTTTTGGAGCATTGTAACCTGTGTTAGAACTATATCTGTGTCTGTAGAGCAAAAACAGTGAAATAAGGACCATGTTTGGTACATTGTGGATCTTCCTAAGTAGTTTTCTTATGCATCCTTCTTTTAAAGGAAGGCTTCGCCGAACGCATTCTCTCTTATTGACAAATGATTAAAATAAATGAAAGACTGTAGACTTTGTACACACTTGATAAAATAATAAACCTACAGTTTTTAATATACAAAAAAATTTCCTTCCTTTATTAATTGATTAAAAGCCATCCACTGCTTACCTTGATGTGACAAGTTTATTTAGACCTTGATTTAGAATTTTTTCATTAAAGTTCAACACCCTATTTCTCTTGAAATGACGTAATACTTTTTTAAGATAATTAATTTGTAGAAGCATTAGACATTTCCTAATAATTGAATTTGACCTACACATGAATCAATTTATTTATTTAATGGCTTAATTGGTTAATAAAATAATATAGTATTCATTGGATAGGAAACATATCTCATAGTACTTACATCTGATTCTTGAGATTGTTTCTTTTCATCTTGCTTTTTTGAATTCTCTTCATCAGAATCACTTTTGCTGTTATCTTTTTCCTTTTCAAGCTCCTTTGAATCTTTTGACTCATCTTCATTGTCTGTATTTGCATCATTTTTATTTGAAATGTTAATATCTTGAAGAATTTTAATACTATTGTCTTTATTACTTTTACTTTTGTCTAAATTTTCTATTGTTACGTCTTCGTCGTCTTTGGAGGAATCCTAAAAATATAGAAATTAATGATTGTCTTAAGAATAGAAGAAAACTGATGTAATAATAAAAAATTGCTTTTTCAAGAAATTTCTCCCAATTTCAGGAATATATGGTAGAAAAATGTCTAAATAAAAGGTTAAAATTTATATCAATATTACTATATTAAGAATTTGAAATAATCTATTGAAATCAAAAATCTTACATGTTGAATTGATAAAAAATAAAAATATATCATTCTATTTGTTAATAACTAATACCAACCTTATTTTCTGATAAATTACTTTTGCTAAACTCTTCAAGTCCATTTTCTGTTGATAATGGATCATCCACTGCAAGAGGGTCTTTCTCATTTTCAATTTCGATTTGTTCCTCTTCAACAAACAAGTTATCTGTTCTTGATTCTTCAGATGTAGATTTTGTTTCAATTATTTCTTCTTCACTTTCTTCCTCTGACCCATTTTTAGCATCATTTTCTTGAATAGAAACAGTTTTCGTAGGACACTTTTCTTGTTCAGATGTTTTTTCATTGTTTGAGTCTTTATCATCACTTAAGCATTTAGTGTTTTTAAATATTTGTTTCTTTGGCATTTCTTTAAGACTATTTTGTGAACTACTTTCATTTTTCCGGGATTGTGTAAGTGATATGTCGACCTCATCTTCTGAATTTTTATCCGTATTTTCTTTATTTGTGGCATCAGTCTTAAACCGCACTTTCTTATTGGATGATTCGTCTCCTCTTAACTTGTCTTCATGTTTTTTAGGTTTCAAATTTTTCTTGGTGTTTTCTTCTGAATCTGTATTTTCTCCACTTGTTTCCTTTTTGGCATGTGGAGTTTTCTTAGTGAATTTTTCGTCGTCAGAATCCTCTTCACTTTCATTGTTTTTATCAATAACTCTTTTTCGGCTTCTTAAATGTTTTTTTGAGACTTTTACACTATCAGATTGAGATTCTTCGTCGTCTTTATTATGTATCTTTGATTTTTTTTTCAGAGATTTATCTGCATCGCTAGAAGTTTCATTTTCTACACTATTACGGGTCCGTTTAGATCTTCTCAATGATTTCAGCTTCTCAAAACTGTCATACAAAAAATATTAAAATAGAGTAGCTTTATAAACATCTAAAATGTCTTATATACAAACAAAACAAACTTAATAAATTCAGAGTGTACCCTTAAATTGTTTATAAATACCAATAAAATTATATGAGTTAGTTTTATGACACTTATTTTAACAGATCAGTTGTCACAGTAGTTTTCTTTACATTTTTTATTGATAATGTTTAACACATTTTCAATAATTAGATATTACTCAGACATTTTTAAAATATTAAAGTTGTGATTATGTATTTATACACAAAGGAACATAATTAAAGTATTCTAAATGGAGCCAATTAGTTTAATGAAATTAAAAGGTATCATTAAATAATAAAGCTTTTTATGGAGATGTTTAAAAAAAAATTACTGATATTTAGATAATACTGAAAAATGGTACTTTTGGGAATTATGCACATCTACCTGTTGAACATTCAAATCAAAGAATATTTTAGCAAACCCGTTTACACTACCACTACACCAACACACAATTTTAACTACCTGATGTCTCAAGATACCTTGAGTCTCTGAAGAAGATATCTTGATTATTGAAATGCACGTCAGGCAGTTAAAAGTGTGTGTTGGTGTAGTGGTAGTATAAAAGGTTTTGGTATCAGTTTTGCCAACAGCTACAGATTCAACATTTTAATGGAAATTTTAAATCAAAAGTTAGAATTAAATAGATTATAATTATATATTATAATCAAAACCAAATATTTTACTTCAGCAGCAATTTTCCAATTGTCTAAAGTAGAATGAGTAAAAAAATATTTTTTACAGAAATAAAAATAAAGAAATATTTAAACAAGTCTTGAATTAATTTCTAAAAGGTTACTTTTATATTATTTTGTAAACTACCAAGTTTTAAGAAAATGCTCTAATTTGGCAAAAGGTAATAAAAAAATAATTTTACAATTAAAGTATGCCTTTGTTGTATAATTTAAATTTAAGTTAATTATATGAAATCTTTATAGCTACTCTGCATTAACTTTGTTTTGGTCCATTTAGACATACTCTGATAATTAATTTTTCTGTAATAATTTTTTTTTTTTAAATACCAAGATGTAAAAATATATAAACAAATTTGTATTGTTGTAATTGTAATTCAGAATAAAAAAGTATGTAACACTTCTACCTTATCACATCAAAACATTCTTTTTTTCTGTTATAGATTTCCTTCAGTTTTTGACATTGATATAAAGGTAACGGAACATACACTTTTCTATTTAGCTTGGCATCATCCATCTTGCAGCTTCGTACCAAACTGGTTCTTGTTGACTTTCTTTGTGGTTTTTCTGATTCAGAATCACTGGAAGAATCTAAAATAACTTCCACTTGGGCTTTACTATGTTTGGAATCATTAATTTTTTTATTAACATTAGACTTATTTATTTTAACATTTTTTAACTTCCTTGATTTTCTATAATTATCTGATTTAACATCTGATAGTTTCTTAATACTATTATCAGAATTTTCTGAATCAGAAGATTCTTGTTTTTGTTTTTTAGTAATTTGTTTACTTTTATCTTTAGACTTTGAATTTTTTTTCTCATTATTTGTTACTTTATCCTCATCATCTGTGCTTGATAAAACTATAACTGAGGTATCAAACTTGACACCTTTTTTATGCTTATCTGGATCAATCAACTTGTTCAAATCTACTAATCGAATTAATGGTTGGATATTTTCAGTTTTACAACCTTGATCTTCAGATACATCAGAACAACTGATTTCAGTTTCTTTTAATTTTGATATTTCTTTTTGATCGTTTTGTTTTGTATCCACATTATCATTTATGGAATCTGAAATGGACAAATTAGTAGTAGTTAAAATAAAGAACATAAAAACTTGTAATTTCTTTTTGCCTTTGAATAAATATTGATATTTTTTATCTTTTGGCTTAGACAACTAGCTATGCAGCCAGTTACAAAGGTTCAATCAAAAATTCACCTATTCCTATTATCTGGAAATAATTCTATTACAATAATTTATGAAACATATTCAATTAGGTAATCAGAAACAAAAAATGTGATTCTTTTTAGCTAGTTGTTTGTGTATAAATTAAACAAAAAAGGGGTTCAACAAATACTTCTCTACCAAATAATAAATAATTTATAAAAGTTAGATTCTTTGTCTTTAAGTCTTAAATATGCTAACAATGTTAGGGTAAAAAATAGAGGTAAAAGTGACTTGTTATAAACTATAAAATTATAAATATTAATGTAAACTATACAACTTACCCACAGTTGGCATATCTTTTTGAAGTGTATCATTCTGGCCATCACTATTATTTTTACTATTATCCAAAACTAAACCATTGCTATGTATACTGTTAGGCACTGCTACATTTTCCCCATGTTCTTTAGTTTGGTCTTCCTGGTACTTACTGTATAGATCATAAAAATTTTCCTTAAGATTTTTAGAGAGTTCAAATAATTTGTCAATAAACTCTTTAGACTTATCAATTTTGTTAGAAGATTTATCCTCTTTTAAGCATAATTCTATATCAGAATTGTCAAGTAAATCTTGAACTTTATATAAACCACCAAGAACGTTGGAAATAATTTCGTCTTTGGACATCTTATTCGAATGTATTTCCTAAAACAAACTAATATTATTATTCATAAAATCTTCAAGCCAATACAAAAAACAATGGTTTATTGGCCTTAATTTCCCGCCAACCGGTAAACTATTCTTATACTTTTACAATAAATGTTTGAAAATCATTGATTGTTACAATTAATCAATTTGATGTAGTAAACATTAATAACAGTTATATTTCTTACCCAAAAATGTATAAAAACAACATTAATCCCTACTAGTCACCGCCATTTTCTACGATCAAAATCTAGCCGAACACAAACACAGAACAAAAAAACCACATCTGTCAAGTCAAATATCGGCGACAGATCGAGTTCGAGTCAGCATTCCATTTTTTAGTGAGTATGTCAACCTCCTTTTTGTTCTGTGGTCAAACATTAAATTCGTGATCAAATTTTGAAAAAATTCATTCTTTAAAATTTTCGACATAATTATTTGCTCTGCAAAACGGATCTTATGAATTTAAAAGCTATAATTTTACTTAGAAACTTTAGTTTTTTAATATGTCTAATCAAAACAAAAAATTTATAAAGAAATTTGATTCAAGTATCTACTTACGGCAAAAAAACTTCAAATTGAAATATTAAAATTATCAGTAAAATTTTAAAATAAATATAATCTTCAATCAATAATTTATTTGATTTAATTGATTAAACAAATTGACTTTTCTTAATGTATATTTATTTTAAGAAATGTGTGGTAGGTATCGTAGGTATTTCACCGAATCAATTTCATAGGCAATTTATTTATTTTAGAGTAGAACAGCAATCATTTTAATAAGGATAAGAGATAATAACCATTAAATTAAATTTAAAATAATCAATATTTCTTCTTTTGATTAAAGAATAGCAAAATTATTATTCTTTACTTATATACATAATATATTTGGAGTTTCGTGACTGTAGACAGCTAGTGAGTGACATTCTTTGTTTTATGCTAGCGACCTTGGTAGATCAACTCAGCTGGTAGTGTGTTTACTTGAGTTGGTTGTTGGGAAAGAAAAGTGCTATGGCTGCTGGTTGTTGTGGTACAAAGAAGCAGAAACTTAATAATTCTTCTAGCATTCCATCTTGTAATGGATCATCCGTGATGTCTAATGGAATCAGCAATGGCTTGGGAACTGTCGCTTTACCAGAGATGTGTTTCTTTTGTTTCGATGTTCTCTATAGTCATTTATATAACCTCGCTCCTCCAAAGAATCCATCGTTTAGTAATGATGCATAGTAAGTGAATATAAGTTTCCTTGTTTGTTAGCACTTGGATTATATGTATTTTTATATATAATGTTTGGCACTTATATTTGGATATTGGCTAATTGGGTCATTGAACTTTGTTAACTTTTCTTTGTTTAAAGGTATAACATTTTGAATAATGTCCATTTATTTTTAATACACTATAAAAGATGAATATATATAGTATATTGGTATTAAACTATTTATTATGATTTTATTATTTATTTATTTATAAAGAATAAAATTGATATCTAACATTGTGCAAGTACCTAAATAAAATTTAAAAGTAATGTTCTCAACAAATTATATTATTCAATTGTTTATTATTAATGTAAGTTTTTGTACTCAAGGTTAACTTTAATGAAATAATTTCTTTTTTTAACCTGGTAGACAAACAATTGTAAATTAACTTAATTAAAAAAATATAAAAATATTTGAATTTTAAAAATAATTAAAAAAAATTGTAATCTTTAAGCAATATGTTCCTAGGTATAATTATTAGCAGAAATTGGCCAAGACAAAAACAGGTATTAAATATAAATTTTTTGAAATTTGTTTATTAAAGTAATACTAATATGGTATGCAGTGAGTTATCTCACTATATTTAAGAAGTTAATATATAAAAATTGGTGTACTTGGTATAATAAAGTGCATTTTCCTGTCTTTTGATATTATTTTGCTTTTATGTGTAAAAGCAGGTTTCCTTTAGTAGTCCATTGTTTTGATTGTTGCTTCATTTCTTGTATTAGGTATTGGTGAATGCAAAATTCTAATAAATAATGTCAAAATTGCTCTAAATTGTCTTTATGAAGTACTTACATTTTTCCAACTTAGTTTTATATGTTGAGCCATCTCATGGATAACTTTCTCATAAAACATTTCAGTTGGGAAGTGAAATAGTAACATTACACCTATGAAAACCAGTATCATTAATCACATACTTGTTTTACAATTTTATTGATTTGTTTACAACTGAATTGTGTATTTTCAGTTTACTAACTATAAAAATTTAATTTTTAAATCTGTGTATTTTGTTATCATTTAAAATGAAAACCATTATAAAAATGTAGGTACACATTTGTATTTTCAGCCCATTGTTTGTAACATGGAAAATAGGTAAAGATAAGCGACTGCGGGGCTGTATTGGAACCTTTAATGCAATGAATCTCCAACCTGGATTAAGAGAGTATGCAATTACAAGTGCTGTAAAAGACTCTAGATTCAGTCCAATAACTCGTGACGAATTTCCGAAACTTAGTGTTTCAGTGTCAATTTTAAGACATTTTGAAGATGGTGATGATTACTTGGATTGGCAGGTTGGTGTTCATGGTATAAGAATTGAATTTATCAATGAGAAGGGAAACAAAAGAACTGCCACATATTTACCAGAGGTTGCATCAGAGCAAGGTAAGATTTTGTAGTTTTTATCTAATAAATCATTATAGTAATTTATTTTCTTTTGTTATCTGCAGTGAACAACTCTGTCCATTTTTTCAGTTCTATTTTGATTGTTTTCATTTTTTGTACGCGTTTTTTGAATATATTATACCAAAACATGTGTT
This sequence comes from Ophraella communa, assembly GCA_035357415.1. Taxonomy (NCBI): domain Eukaryota; kingdom Metazoa; phylum Arthropoda; class Insecta; order Coleoptera; family Chrysomelidae; genus Ophraella; species Ophraella communa. The sequence continues at coordinate 10,355,817 of CM068986.1, read as the reverse complement.
TAAAATACATATTTGACCAGAACTTTATTATTTAACAGTATTATTAGTATATTATATTTTCTTAGGTTGGGATCAACTGCAAACCATAGACTCTCTTCTACGCAAAGGAGGTTATAAATCAGTGATATCTAGCGAAGTGCGTCGTACAATAAAACTAACTCGTTATCAAAGTGAAAAGATAACAGTGACTTATCAAGAGTATATGAACCATTGGAATAATCAAAGGTGCTAGCAGTTAGTGTGGGGGTGTCCACTAGTACCACCCCCACATCTGCAGCCTCCACAACCATCATCTTACACCACAGTGCCCACTTTTGTAATGGTGCAGCCTCAACTTCCGATTCCGACCTATGGGCCTCCTGTGATGGGGCCATCTGCCCATGCTACACTGCCCATGTGGTGGGACAGTTATCAAGGTCCTTCTTTTCAACAAGAGGTCCCTGGGCTGTCAACACCCGAATCTCAGTATAATGTCTATCATAATATTTTCCATAAACAAAAGTGACCAATCAGTTGTTAGGCCAGTTGGTGAATGAAGGAACATTAACAAAGTCCGCCTCTATGCATGTCAAAAGTAATTTATAAAGGCATTTTCTTTGTAAATTAAATTAACATTTTCATAAATTTATTAATTGTTCATACATCCTCTGAAAAAACAAAATTTATATTCTTAAAATTTTTAACATTTGGTGCCTTTCTGAAAAAAAAAAAATTCATGCAAGATGGTAATGGAAGTTTCTTAACAAATTAGATAAGTAAAAAATGATATATTATATAGTATGTGTGAACACTCTTTTGTTAATATTTTCAGCAACTTAAAAATTTGGTGATTTTTAATCCAATAATTTTGAGTCTAAATAAGGTAGTTAAAAACTTATGATTCTAATATCCTTAAAGCCAATTTTTAAACACTAAAACAACCAAGTTTTTCACCAAGCTTCAATCAGCTTTAAACTATTTGTCTGATTTATTTAAAAACATTTTTAGATGAATAGTCATAAAATATCAGTTGTGTTAGAATGCTTAGAAGTTTTTATTTAATGTGGATCAATATTTTAGGTAATGCCACCTATTTATTTAATTATTGGTCCTCTTTAATAGCAAGACTCTTTAAAATTGATTGGGTTGGTTTTTTTGTAAACCAATGTACTAAAACTGAGTACCTATTTGTTCATTCATAAAAATTAAGAAGGAAATAACTCATGCAAAACCTAAAATAGTTCAATAATTTCTACTTACTTATTATTATTATTTATATGTTGTGTATCTGTTTGCACAAATAAGAAAAATAATATTAAATAGAATTCATTTTATGTTTATACACTAAGTAATAATAGAAAGAGCTTTTAAAATGTTTTAATATGTATTTTTAAGTTGATATCCTATCAAGATTGTATTTTCTTGTTTATGCTTACAAAATAAAATGTTATAAGAAAATACGATTTTAGAAAACTAAAATAAGCAAACGAATTTTCAATTATAAATTTTGCATATCATCTTTATGCACAAAGACATTCTGTTGATGTATTTCTAAAAACATAATTTTATAAAAATTTGGCAAACTTTGTTTTATATTGAAAGTTTCATCCATTCACTGATTGGTCTATTTTTGTTATGTCGTGCTCGTAGCGTTGGTAGATTTTATTTAAACTGTTTAGTATTTGTCTATTACTACAACAAATATAGAAATAATCTCTGGACTATTTTACAATTTTACACCCAATATAGAAAATATATAGAAACACATTAAGAGAAATTCGCCATTTGTTTAACAATCTTCCTATTCTCTTCATATGTAAAGTACAGTAGTAGCTCTTTATTTGCGGGTTATATGTTCCTTAAGTTCAGAAATCGTGATTATGGAAGTCATTTATATAGGGTTTAAATGCTCCTTCAATCATGACTAATATTCAGCAAGGGCATTAGCAATTTACCTCTTAAAAATAAGACTACACCAAAATAAATGTCACGTTTCAGGGTTCGTTGAAGCCTCTTCAATGGGTTGTGAATTTAACATTTCCAAGTCTTCTAGTCAATCTTGCGATGAAGCAACTCCTGAATGTCATTTGATTATAATTGTTCGAACCCGTCTGTCCTGTAATTTCGGCAATGTTTACAGTTAAAGCTTGAACTAGCACTAATTGTCCCTTAGAATAGGCTACAGTTTTTACCAGTATGATTTCAGTTTTTGCAATGATCCTGGAATAAAGAAATCTTGGGTTGTGAATATAGGACGAATAGTGAAAACTTTAATGAAGTAAGCGCGAATTAAGAACTTCCACTGTACTGACCAACATTTAGTATATCAATTCAATTCTGCCATAATTAAGAAAGCTTAGGAATATGATGACTTTTTTGGTCATACTGACCAATATATTAATTCCAATTTTTTCCTTGTTCTCTACATATTAATTATTAATGAACATTGATAATATAGCATACCTACTCAAATATATTGTGTGTAAAATTGTGTTCATGATTGGCTTAAACATTCTATGTAATAAACAGGCGACTTGGTTGTTTATATTAAGAAAGATATATTAAGAGTTTTCAACATTTGTTACTACATATATACAGAAACTTTTAACTTAGACATGGGTGCTATTATATTAAAAATTGGTAACAAGGCCCTTCACTGGTGGAGAACATTCACTGTACACACTTCTCGTTAAATCAAATAATGGTTTGGAAATAGTCAGATAAGGCTTAAAGTAAAAAATATCCAAAATAAGAAAAAGTGTCTCATACTGAACATAAAAAATATAAATTAGATTATTAATAATGCTATATTGAAATTTATTGTACTAACCCTTACTTTGTGGAAGTCCATCGTATTAAGCATACTAAATAAAAATAACTTTGCAAGAAAACTTCACTATTTTATTAGAAAAATGAACTTTATCGTGTATGTTTTGTTGAAAAGTTATTTGATGTGTGTTCTTAATTTTTACATTTACTTTTTTTTTGGTTTTTATGAAAAAAGGTACTGTATGGAAATAAATGAGGATTGCTGTAAAAAATATTTAAAAAATTCTTTATTAACTTTCTTTATTTTATTTTTTAAAATGTTTTCATAGGTTATATATAGCACTAAAATTATTCAGTTACCGTCAAATGGAGTAAAGTGGATAAAAAATTGAGGTTTTTTAAAAATATTTCGGTAAAGACGTACACAAATCTTTGGAGCACTAATATTTAGAATCTTTAGTACCTTCCCTTTAATATTGCCAAATTTTAGCTTTTTTTTTTTGTTTATAATTTTTAAACTATTAACGGTCAAATGTTGATACACTTTACCCCATGTATAGGGTTTTCGGCCAATTTTATTGTTAGATTAGGGTTTCTTGCCATAAATGCCCTGAACCAATCCAAACCCGGTAAATTATCTGTAAATCTTTTCTCTCGTCGCCCCAGATTATTTAGATATTGGTGAACAATTAATCTTATGTCAGTTGATTTTAATGGAAACCCCCAGTTTGCACAAATAAGTAAGCCATCAACTAGTAATTTTTCCTCAGCCTCCGGCAAAACTGGCTGTCTGCCATATTTTAAAGGATGCTTACCTTGAACCCGGTTGTACAAGGTTGTGTATGGTATGCCATATTGTTCTGCAGCTTCCCGGACATTTAATGTTCTTTTGTTGACTGCTGGCCCAATTTTCTTCTTATATACTCTTGGCATATTTCTGAAAACAACAATAACAAAAATAAGAAAACATATTACAATCTAATGTCTAATTTCTTTCAAAATTCTGTGATCCACTTTACCCCACAAAGTTGATATTTTTTATAATTCATCGAAAAAATAATAGTGTAATTTTTGTTTGTAAACTCGCACTGAATATTGTGATCTACATACAGTATATAATTACCTCAAATAGCCAAAAAACCCGTGTGGTGTATACTTTCCTTACTGCACGTCAATTTTTTCAACCAACAACAATTTTACGGCAAACACGAACTGAAACAAAACTGCAATAGCGAACGCTACCAGCCTCAAACGTGCCATCCACTAAACTAAATATTCGCCTCGTGCACTTGTATAAACTTGTATAAAGCCGCGGTGCGGCAGCACTGTCGTACCGTTACGTTGAAGGTAGATCAACGAGTTCGGACTGTTAGAGTTAACTTTACCCCATAGTGTTCACTTTACCCCATTTGACGGTACTCAAAAGCAGTTTCTGTCTTTGTTCAAGCAAAGATAAACCACATTTTTCACACTTAAAGATTTTTCAATAAATGAAGATTTGCATCTTTGTCGATTATTACACCATACTGCAAGATGATCATATTGATCTCTTCAATAAATTAAACATCTGAAATGCATATTGTGCCGTATATGTCCACTAGAGTTTTGTTCCCTCCAAATATGGCACAACAATATTTATAATCAAAAACAACACAAAAATAAATAATTACATGACATGTGACTATTTACAGGAATATCTTCGAGATAATCTTAGTGTTCACGTGGATATTTTTTTAAAAATCAAAATCTACTGTAGAAACTAGTATGATTGTGGATAATAATTCATAAAAACAAAACCTGAGAATACCTGTTCACACGGCGAAAATATTCAAATATGTGTGAAACTTCACCAAATTGTTGAGAGACTCCACCAGAAGTATGTAATATGTTTCATTTTATGACACCCTAGGCTTAAATATTTTGTTATGCGGCTTTATTTATAATTGTTATGTGTGAAAATATTAATTTTGCTAAATATGATGATGCGGCAAGGAGTAAAATGCGGCACGCAAAATAGAGAATAATGATCCATTAGCCAATAGATGGGGTTCTACACCAAATCTTTTTAAAATGAAATATAGTGATAGGGAAAGTTCCCCACCATATCTTCAACCCCACTGCCACTTTAAGAGAGAATTCTAGACGTGGAAGAACGTTGTTTCCAATTTTTTTAATGTGATTAGAACTTGCTGTTGAAATGTGATAAAATACAGTGTACAATTTCTATTTTTAAAGTTTTTGTACTATATAGGGAAATTGGTAAAATTATTTGACAGTAGAATGTTAATTCAAAAGGGTTAAAAAGTTATTTTTTCAATAAAATAGCGGAAAATGTATTAAACTGTTACTATGTTTTATAATTGGCCAGTAGGAACAATATTAAATAATTCTACCATAAACAATTTTTAAGATACCTACGCTTTTATTAAAACCTTAAAATTATTTTTTTATTCCAAGAAATAAATATTTTCCATTAGAATTAATCATTATAAATACACTAATTTACACTTAACATAAAAATTGACTTAATTAAGTAATATCTTGACTAATATCCGGTTGACTGGTTTTAGTTTATAAGAGCGTTTGATTTTATTTAATAAATTAATATTCTGTTATAGTAACAAAACTCTAGTATCTTTCTTATTATATTTCTTTTTGTTACATTGTTTTTCCTGTAAGATGGTGTTTTTTATAATAATTACTTTTGTACTTTAAGGCAAACCAAATGTGGATTCATAGACCTGTATTAACGAAGGTGGTAACATTAGTAAGAAAATTAAGAAATCATCATTAATAAATGTTAAAATTTAGTATTGGTATAAATGAATAGAATCATATATGCGTGGGTCGTCATCATTTAGAGTTAAAAATCAAATCATTACTAAAAGTAATGGAAGTCGGTCCTGTATAAATACAGGAGATAATAACAAAGTAGTTCTTTATAAACTACTGTATAAATAGTAAAGTTAAATGACGATTCATTATTTTTGATTCTCTTTAAGTTAAATATAAATATTGAAAGCAGCTCATTGTGTACACCAAATGTGTTCAAAAAGAACTGTATGTGAACATTGTAAATAATAATATATGATGGATAAATAAAATAATACAACGAGAATTGAAATTTTTTATTGTTCATGATTGAATCAAACGTTGATTAATTCTTTCTAAATATCTTATTATGTTGTTATTTTTATCAACTGGTTACAGTTCTTCATGGAAACTTGTTAGTACTAAGCTTGCATACTTTTGAAATGTTTCTGTCATAAATGTCTTTAACATAGTTTTAATTGTTGTTTATTTTTTAAATTCTCAATGCAGGGTTCGTTATTCCTTGATTATCACAAAGTTTGTACCAGTGCCATCAAAGTTAAATGGGACAGAGATTTATTATTATTGTCTTGTAATATTTTACAGAACACAATGAACGGTTGAACATGAATTTAAAAAATAATTTTTCCTTAAAATATGTAAGATTCTTCGAATTATTAGTATATTTGTTTAATATATTACATATCTAGTAATGGAAATTGTATTAACCCTAACTGTTAAAATTGCTTTCATAAAAATGCATTTACAAGAAAATTTTAAATAAAAAAACAAAATGTGGGTAATGTTTTCATTAGTGTACTTCGTTTTATTGAAATGAAAAGTTTTACTTTGGGAAATATAGAATACTGGTATTTTAAACATGCTTTTCACAATGACTCAATTTATAATGTTCCAATATGTATGTGTACATTTATATATTTTGTTATGATTTCATTTATTTTTATAATTTTGTTATAAAACTAATGAAGTATAGAATAAATTAAATAGACCATAGAATATATAACTTTATTTTTATTTTTAAATGGACACATTTTATTCTATATTTTATTTGAACGTTTAAAATGTTGGGAATATAACAATGGTCTGTGAATTCATCTTAAAACATTTTTTTTTCTTTTTGCTATATATTAGCTTCTAAATTTGTTGTATTTGCTATATTTTACTATAAATAATACATAAAGTTTTTTGCACGTTTTGTATTTTTTTAATTTAATAATTTATGGTACCATAAAGATAAATTTAATAAAACCATTTGATACTTATTTACTATTCATGTGAGGGTATTAACTTTTTTAGTTGCAATGATAGTACAGCTCAACTAAATTAAAATTTTCTAAAATGTTTTGAGAGATTGATAAGAAAGGTATATTAGATCGGTTTTGTAGACAGTGTACCAATTTAGGCCCAGCAACAGGGCATTCGTTAAGCTATAAAAAATAGTAGAAAACCGACTAAATGTAACTAAATAATAATAATATGTTTATTGATTTCATATAAGAATACATAATACATTTTTTTACATTAGTTTTCATAAATATAACAAATTAATTAACATAAATATCATTCTAGAATTGAGAAAAACAAAAAACATTGCAAAAAACTCCCGTTAAAACCTATTGGTTGAGCACGGGAAAAGTTTATGTTGTGTAAAGTGTATAAATTCTATAAATTGGTGTATATATGTTGGGAGCAAAGCCCGAAAACGGCCAATGGTCGTTTTTTTTGCTAAATCTTAGGATTGGACTATTTAAAACGACCAAAGCCCGAATTTCATTTCAATTTCGGACTTTGGCCGTCTGCAAGAAGCCAAACCTAGGATCTTGCAAATACGAAACGACCAAAGCTGTACTTCCATTATTAAGGTATTACCAATACATAAAATAAAACCAATAAATAAAACAAAACAAAAGTACGGAAACCAAACACAAATACATCATATATGATCACATTAGTACCGCCATAATCGAAAGGTAGTTAACACATAATTTTTGATATGTATTATTTTTATATTAACATTATATAAAGGCAAAAAATCGCTGTTTTTTCAAATATTTACTTATAACTTTGTTAATTATTGAGTAATCGAAGCAATAAAATTACGAATAAAATGAGTCGTCACTCAACCTGATTGGATAATTACAGTCGAAGAAAACGCGGAAAAAGCTCCTTCAATTTTTACTATTTGTGTAGAAAACTAGAATTTTCTATGCTCTTTTGGTGTGAAAAAAAAATTAACACTATTAGATTAATTTGTTTATTATTAGTTTTGCATTCTCCACTATGATAGACAGTTTTTCTTATTTGGTACATAAATAACTATTATTGCTTCTGGGTGTACCATTTTTTATGAAAAAAAATTGTATATGTAACCTGAAATAACAACACCCACATAACAATAATGGTACATTTACATTCTAAGAATATGCCCATGAATTACGTTTGCGAACATTCTGAAAGGTATATGCTAAACAACTCCATTTCACGTTCCTTTTCTTGTAAATTTGTATGTTCTTTATGGTACATTCTTAACATGTTCGTATCATCGTATCATAAATACCCAACAATCATTGCACTGAAAGTGATATGATGATATGATAAGAGAGAGAGAGAGAGACATAAGCTTTATTGTCATGAAAATTTTTACAATTTTATGGACAAAGCGATAATTTAAAAATAGTTAAAAATATAAAAAATAACATAAAAAATACTGACTGTACCAATACAAAACAAAATATATAAAATACAAACTTAAATTAATAATAATAATAATAATTAATAATTATAATACAATGCAAGCAACGTACATCATACTAAATACTGAACTACGCCAATTTACTCAAGAGTCTAGGGTAGATTGTAGAATTCAGCCACCGAATAGTAAGGTCTCTCATGCAGAAATGCCGTTGCCAATCTCCGGAATCTAACAAATGTATTTGCCACCTTTAATTCTAAAGGTAGCTGATTGAATAGCTTCTTGGCATTGAAGGTGATGGAATTTTTTACCAGATCAGAGGTGGGTATTGTTAAGTAAATGTCGGAATTTTTTCTTCTAGTAGGGTAACTATGAATTGGTCTCTCAGATAAATTGTGAAAGTGTTTGCGAACCAAACACACGGATTCCAAAATGAATAGAGCGGGAAGAGTTAAAATTTTGTATTTCTTAAAATAGAATCCGCAATGCGTCCTACTACTCAAACCATAAATGTAACGAATAGCTCTTTTTTGTAGCTTGAAGATAGATTCAAAGAGGTGCAAACTACAAGACCCCCATAGCGAAGGTGCGATTCGAATAAAGAGTAGTAGGTTGTTAAAGCAGTACAAGAATCAAGCTGCTTAGATACAGATTTAATGGCAAAACAAGCAGAGGATAATTTTTTAGCTAAAGTGTCTACATGTACAGACCATTTAAGGGCATCGTCAATGTGGAGACCAAGAAACTTAATTGAATTTGAAGATCTTATTAAGTCGTTGTTAAGTTTGAGAGGTTGCAAAACTCCTTTGTAAGATAAAACTAAAGTTTTCTCAGTGTTAAAACAAAGCCCGTTCGAGTCAGACCAGGACTTAATAGTAATGAGATCTTTGCCTATGGTAGAATGTAAAGTTAGTATATCTGGACTGTTCCATGTTACACTAGTGTCATCAGCAAATAAAGTGAATTTACCATTAATTCGTAAGTCTGTGACATCGTTAATGAATACCAAAAAGAGAATTGGACCCAAAACTGAACCTTGGGGTACACCACTGCTAACTGGTAAATGTTTCGAAAGTTTTCCATTTGCTCGCACCAGTTGTTCTCTACATCCCAGGTAAGATTCAAACCATTTTAAAGGAATACCACGGATGCCATAATATTCCAGTTTGTTTATCAAAATTCCATGATCAACACAATCGAAGGCCTTTGCGAAGTCACAAAAACCGAAGCCGTGAAAAGTTTATTATTAAGTGAGGTATATATTTCATTAAGAACAGAAAACATTGCGTCATTAGTACATTTATTAGGTAGGAAACCGAACTGTTGGAATTTCAAGATTTTATATTTGAAAAGAAAGGGCAATAGACGGTTTTTCATTAGTCTTTCGATTATCTTCGATAAGATTGGTAATAAGGCAATAGGACGATAGTTACTAGTATTACGTTTCTGGCCACCCTTGTGGAGAGGAACAATTATTGCTGTTTTTAGACAGTTAGGAAAGAGGCCTTTTTCAAAGGATTCATTGATCATAGAACATAAAACGTTAATCACCGCATCAGGAATATTTAAAAACAACTTAGCCGATAACCCATCAATGCCACAGGAAGTCTTGTTTTGAATACTGAGTATGGTTTGCACAAGCTCAAATTTATCTATTGGTCTAAGGAAGAAACTATCAGTGATTCTTTTAGAAGGAACGAGGAAAGAAAGAGCGTCACGACTTGGAGATATTTTAGAGCTAATAGTCTTACTCACGTTTACGAAATAATTATTAAGTTCGTCTGGGTCAAGTTCAATAAAGTTAGAGGAACGAGTCTTGTTCCTCAAATCATTGATAATGGACCAAGTTTCTCTCGAGGAGTTTTTAGCTCTAGAGATGCGATTGTTATAATAGTTTTGTTTAATACATTTGATAGTTTTCCGGTACAATATTTTATAGCTATTAATATAATTGAGTATGTGAGGATTGTCTGTGAATTTTTTAATATACATGAGTGATCTCAGATTCTTAGATGAAGTACGTGTTCCTTTCGTAGACCATGATTTGTGATGTTTAGTTTTACGAGAGCGAAGAGGAAATGATGTGTTGAAGCACCTGATAATTTTATTGATAAAGTACAAAAATTTAGAGTCGATATCTTCAGAAAGATCAATCCAATCATTTGCTAAGTTTTGTTGAGAGAAGATCCTCACTAACTGAGTGTTTTTCTTAAGAGATTTAAGAGGTAATACAAATTCGGCAAAAACTGCTTCATGGTCAGAGAGACCTGAGTTAATCACTGAGTGATTCACATCATGGGATAGAAAGTCGGAAACTATGTAATCTAAAATTGAAGCAGTTGTTTTAGTAGTACGAGTTGGTGAATCCACGTGCATATTTAGATCAAACGACTCAAAAATATTCACCAAAGACTTTTGAGTGGCGCAATCCTTAGCGAAGTCAATATTAAAATCGCCGCATAAAACTTTCTTGCTCTTAACAGGCAGAGCGTCAAGTAAATTAAGAAGGTTCTCAAAAAAAGAATGAACATTTGATTGAGGTGGTCTGTATATACAAATTATATACAAATCAATATTTTTGTTGTAAATTGTGGAAAATTCAAAAGTATTTTCTACTTGTAGAAAATCATATTTTAATATAGCCGAGAAGTCATCGCTAGAAGATAAAATTAGGGTTCCACCGTGAGCTGAATTACTCCTGTCATATCTGCTGATAACTCGATATTTTTCAATAAAAACAGGTTCGTTTGCTTGTAGCCAGTGCTCAGTAATAGCAACTATCTGCGGGAACCCCAATTCCTCCAAAAACAAATACAACTCGTCCGTTTTATTGCGTATTGACTGAATATTAATTAGAACCATTCTTAATTTACTGTGCTTAAAACTAAGTGAGGATTCTAGTTCCTCTGGACACGTCCTATCATTTAAAAATTTTTCTTGGAAGAATCGGCAGTAAAGTAACGGCTATTACATTCTCTAACTTTTTGTAGGTGAATTCTCCGTTCCGAGGTAATGTAAGTTCTGTAGGTGGATAGATCTTCATCCACTTCAACTGAGCTTAAGCCATAAAAATCATGGAATTTATAATAAATTGCCCTTAATGCTATGGGATCCACGGGCAGACCCTCGGATGCTAAAAACACCTTTACACTTGTGGAAGTATAACCTTCAAAACATACAGACGATGGTTGGCCATGTAGATAGGCGAGGAATAACTTGAGAGATGATAAAATAGCCGGTTCTCTTAATCTAGACATAATGTAACGATTACCTCCAGTAGACGACTCCTGTGTTAATCTGACCGTAGGAGGAGTCATCGGGTCCAGCGAAAAGTTAGTGACATTGTGGGAATCTTTTGTAAGCTGGAATGATTTCTCACACGAAAAGCTGTTTGATTTACATACGGCTATAGCATGTTTGTCAGATGTAATGGCTACTACAGGATAGGAAGGATCAGAACTTTTACTTACATGCCGTATTACTTGATTAATTTTCACAGGCTGAAGAGAATCCATCGTCGGACGAGGGGAGGCTTCCTGGCACAATGAAGATTCAATAGACCATTTTACTGAAACTCCAGGTGGCCATACATCATTGTTAAATAATTTGCTCGCAGAAACTTTTGTTAGAAAACCAATTTTAAATGATGATGTTTTTGATTCACTGCTTGAATTGATTAAGGGAAAGCAACGAATGAACTCTGTAAAACCCAGCTTTTCTTTAACATGATGTACAATGTGATTTGTGGTGAATCCTGCAGGAAGGTTGTTGACTATCACATAATGCCACCTTTGATTACGGCTAGGGGATGAGTTGTTCGAAACTTCTGGAATGTTGTTCGAAACTTCTGGAATGTTGGCCACCTCAGGAGATGTTTCAGTTTGTGTAGAGGATGATGCAGTATAGGTGGGACGCTTCTTCGGATTATTGTTAATAATTTGGTTGTTCATCTCTTTCACTGAACTAGATATATGAGTTAAATCACTTTTCAAATTGTGCAAATCTTCTTTTATCTCCACGGATGAAGAATCATGGATATGAATTTTCGTTGTTTCTCCGGAATCGTTGGAAAACATTGAAGATATATTGAAGAGATTATGTTCCATATCCCGTACTGATTTAAGCAACAAATCTGGCTTAAAAACTGTAAACATGTCTGCTACTTTATTGAATTCGTCTATCTTCTTCTCCATGAGATTCCATTTCAATTCATTCTTTAATAACATATCGTATATCTCAGTAATAGTTGGTACGCTGTCGGTTAACTGATTTATACGATTTGCTAGCCAGTCAAATATTTCATGAGGAATCTGATTCTTGGTTAAATCAGAAACATAAGAATATGTTGTACAAACGATGAAAGGAATATTCTTTCGGGGACGTGAATATAATGTGCAATGTTCATTCCTTTTGTTTGGATGAGCAAGTTACAAGATTACTTTTGATATTTGAAGAATATAACTTGGTTATTGAAACTCGCGATAGACAGTTAAAAAGTATATGTTCGTGCAGTAGTAGTCTAAACTGTGTACAGTAAAAATATATGGTAATATTGGGAATATGCTATTTACGTACTACCAGAACATTTTTATCACCTGAATATAATATCCTTATCATGCACTGAGTAGTATCAGGACATATTCTAAGAACGTTCTTGTTTGGACTAAAATATAATATTACCATCTAATGCTAAGAATTTGATTTTTACATGCTTCAGAACATTCTTTGCATATACATATCAAGTAATTTGGTACGGCCTTTTGAGGTGACTATCTTCTGATCATGTACTGAACGGTATTTACGCATCTTAATAGAACATCCTTGTTCCAAAAAGAATGTTCTTATTATGTGCAAAGAATGTAAAATAGTTGTCTGGGCAAGGTGCCTTCTCGAAATGAGCAAAAAATACATAAAATTAACCTCATTGAAAAATAATACAGAAAACCCCTTTTTATATTATCATTAAAATAGTTTTCCCGAGTTCAGTGACATTATAAGAATATTTGATTTGTTCATTTTTATAAGTACTAAAAATGTTAGTAAACCAGAAAGTACTTTATTAAAATTTTAAAAACCTAATAATACTCTATGTAGTGTCCTAATAATCATCCAAAATAAAAATCATGGATAGGCGGTTGCTCATACACTCCCATTGCAACCTTCCGTATATTAATAAAATGACCCAATAAGTGGATATGAGTTAGGTCATTCGGTAATTAGAATTGTATGTATCGATTAACATTAGCATAAGTTCATTATCCTAATTTATTTATAAAAAAAATCAGTACAACTAGACTATATTATTTATGCGATAATTATCAAAACTATAATTAGTTCAAATGCTTTTAATCTTTTTAAACGTTTATCGAATATCGAAGTATATAAAAAACGCGTTTGTTTATAATAATTTATTCTGTTTTGAAAAATGAAAGTTACACTAGTGGTTACTTTATTTTTATTGTTTATTGTTTTGAGTAAACAGTCAATTTTACCAAGAGATTTCCATAATATATCGAATAAAGATCAACTTGTTGCAGTTGCAGTTGTAAGTATCAAAATTAAACAGTTTGGTAGTAAAACCATTCAAATGGTCATTATATATGTATATAATTTAAATATTAAGCAATTATATAGACGATTATTATAGATAGCTGACTCGATATGAAGCCTGAAGGTAATGTATTTATAATTTTTTATTCAAAATATACAACAATTCGATGAAAAAACATCTTAAAGATTTTACAGTTTTAATATTTAAAGAAATGCACAGATAAGGAACAGTTTGTTGATTTATTTTATAGTTAGGCCAAGGTAATTTCAACTTTCGCTTAATGTTTGTTTTTAATATTAAAATCCTTCAAGAACACGCTCTTAATTTAAATATGTCACCGTAAGATTGTAAACACCGTTAGTTTACAATAATCCTATATCTCGCGAGATTGAAAAGTGTCGAAAAGTTGTGAATTGTACCAAATCATTTAGGTAGGTACAATATCACAAATAAAACGATAAAGTTCACATAATCTGTCTCATTTTAACTCTTAGACGTGAAATTCAGAACCGTCTTTTATTTTTCAATGAAAACAACAAAATCTTCAATTAGGGAAAAAAAACTGAACCCACTAACAAAGAAATAAAAAAGAATTCTTAACAAATGAAGCATGTAATAAAATATTAACATTTTTGTCTAAATTTTAAAAAAAATTAGACATAGCGTTTAATGAAATTGATTGTGTTAACCTCTACTTTTTGGAAGTTCATCTTACTAAGAACTGTGCAGTTATTTATTGTTCTTAGTATTATAGCGTTTTGTACGACAACAGGTTCGATTTCCATAATTTTAAATAATTGAATATATAGTGTGTAACATTTATTTATACAGCCTCATTTATACAACCTCCAGTGGCAGCGGTCTTAATCTTTTAAAAGGAGATTGGCATCACAATATGCATGTATAATTATGCATGTATTATATTATGTAGGTATTGTTATTCTAAAGGGGGGCAGCCAGAGTCGTCTCGTAATTGCATCCAGTGGGGTTACAAATGCGGTAGGTCTGGGTAGAACTCCCCGGGAAAATTTTGAAAAATGAAAGTCTAAAAAATGTGTTTTAAAACTAACAGAAGCATACTTTTTCAAAGCATTAACAACAAAAATTTACACAATTTAGGTTTACGTACATATACGCAACGCACGTTTAGTATCTATTACTTAAAAACTAACTAACCTAACCTAACCTAACCAAAAAGTAAGGGTTAGTACAATCAATCAATGTAATTATGCAATTCTCGAAAGGACTTGAACAATATATTTATTTGTTTAAGTGTTTTAGACATGGAGATCGAGCTCCATCTTCTTCATTTCCAAACGATCCATACCTTGACATAAAATACTGGCCAAATGGTCTTGGACAATTACTAAATGTAAGTATATACCAGTTTTAATTAAACATTTAAAAAACATTTTTAGAAATGAGTTCAGGTGACAAACATTTAATTAGAAAAATGAAATATTTTTTTTATGTAGAGCGAGTGGAAATTACAATAGGGGACTTCGCTCCAAGTTGCCAACCCAAAAAAATCATATTTTTTCTACCACTGGGGAAGAAAAATTTCAAAACGATTTTGTAATGTGAAGGTTCGTAATCGGAGCCTCGGCTATTGAAATTGGGTAATTTGATACAAATATCAATATTTGTAAAAGTCATGTCTGATTGGAGCACCTGATTTAGCCATAGCCATAGATGGAGCATTAGGTTAGGTTAGGTTCCATGTGAGTGGTCGTTCAAAGTCCCTTCCACTGCGACCTGAAACGTATAGTTTTCAGGTTTAAAGATCTTTTGTCGTGCCCGTTAAGAATCCGTAAGAAATTGTTGTAACACCTTGGTGCAACAAGTCATACAGCCGAACGCTCCCTAAATAAGCTCCGTGAATATTTTGGTAACAGAATTCTAACTTGCCGCACAGATTTCGAGTATCACCTGATTTAACACCACCTGATGACTACATTTGGGGTATGATGAAGGATTCCATATTTAGCTTGGAAAATTTCTCCAGAAAATGTTGCGGTTCATTTATGTCACTCAGATATAACACTATTTATATGCACGTATTTCACTGTTCGCTTACTTTTCGCGCAGTTAAACTAGCCGTTTAACTGACTTCCTTGCGCGTGCATCGTCTTTAGAGCCTTCAAAAATCGTTCAGGCCAAACATTTCATTATTTTCGAGAAATAAAAGAATGGGGACTATTGTTGAAGGAGCAGCATTCTCCATTTTTGGACTGAACTTGACCACTTTGTAACAGTACTATAAACATTAATTTATAAATATATTTGTTTATAATCGCTACTGCATACTTTATAGGATACTGTATATAATAATTAATTTATACATAATTTTATTTCTAGTTTTACTTTTTTTTTGCATTTTGTCAGTAGTTTTATATTGTTGCTTCTCTGCTATTATTTATTATGTAATAGTAATTATACTTTTTTTTAGGCTGGAAAGACACATCAGTATAACTTGGGAAGGTGGTTAAGAAATCGTTACGATGGTTTCCTTTCTAAAAAATATTTACCAACCGAAATGTTTGTTAAATCTACTAATGTACAAAGAACTGTGGAATCGGCTCAATATAATTTAAAAGGTTTATATAATTTAGAATACGATTTAGTATCGATTCCAATTCCTATATACACGAGGCCAGACAAAAGTGATGAAGTGTTGGCGATGAGAATGAAATGTAATAATTATAACCACCTGTATGAAGCAACTTTATATTCGGAATATTTTAAAAATCTTTTGAAAAAACACGAATACATCAAGCAAAACATAGAAAAAAACACTGGTTGGAAGATTACAGATATCAATTATTTTAAAGAGGTTTATTTAGTGTTTGATATTTATAGGATGCACAATGTTTCATATTTACCCGAATGGGCTAATGAGATAGACAAAAAGGAACTGGCTTATTTAGCCGGGATGGCTTTTGCAGTTGATACCTTTTACCCTAGTTTACAAAGATTAAAAGTTGGTCCATTTTTTAACTATCTTCATAATTATTTTGATGGTGTTATTGATGGAACGAACCCAAGATTTTTAATGCTTTCTGCACACGATGGAACTATAGCATCTATTTTAAATTCTTATTCGGCTTATGATTACAAACCTCCCGAATTTTGTTCCACTATTATTTGGGAATTGTATAAAGATTCTAAGGGATATTTTTATCTGAATATCTTATTTAAGAAAAATACTGAAACTGAATCTTTAGACGTGGTAAAGGTTAACGACTGTTTGGAAAAGTGTAGTTATAGTGACTATAAAACGTATTTAATGAATGTAACTGTTGATTTCGATACTTGGAAAAAAGAATGCGATTTAAATAAATTGGAAAATTAAAAACCTGTTTTATTACATAGTGTTTTTCTTGAAAAATGTTTATCTTTCTAAACTCTACAACCTGAAAATATGAAAATGTATTATTAAATATTTTAGAACAAAAAACAAATTATTAGAAATTCTAGCAGATTTTAAAATTGTTGCTGTTTATTGAAAAACAATCTTGAAAACTTAAGTTTGTATTAGATGAGGCAGGGAAATGCATTAAGAACAAAAACAAAATTAACTAGTGTAATGAAAATGATCGATTCATTTTCATCCAAGAGTTACATTTTATGAAAAAAATTTATAAATCAAACAAATCGTATTGTATCACTGTCATTTGTAAAAATTTCAATAACTAGGTTTAACAGTTTTCATGAAATTTTAATGAATAATAAACTTTTATAAGTTTAAGTTTTCGTGGTATTCGGTAAGACAATTTCACACCATAATTTGTAAAATTTCACATCTCTACTTTTTAACCAATAAAATGCTTTAATTTTGAGCGTGGTGCCTCGATATTTAAGTGGAAATTTTTTGACAGCTGAAACCTTATATAGAAAACCTCAACGTACAGACCATAGACAAATAAACTTACCGAATACCACACAAACTTAAATTATTCCAGAAAGTTTTCTTTCGGGCATGGATATTTTAAGAAAATTGGTGCCCTCAAAAAAATTTTCGGAAATAATTTAATCTCTTGTGATATTGTAAGTGAAAACCTTTTTAATCCAATCTGACATCTGTCACAAAGTTAATAATTATTTCTTTAAAATGCCTACGTTGAGTTTTCAACTGTCAAAATTAAGGTATCCTAATGGTTCAGAAGTAAAGGTGTGAAATTTTCACTTACAATATACAATTCCGAAAATTTTTTTGAGGGCACGAATATTTTAAAATTTTTTTTTCTTGTCAAATTTTGCCAAGCCTTTAATTGTAAAGGGAAACAGATCAGCAAGAGCTTTAAGGTCAATTTTGTACTCAAAAGGGTAATATATTTATTACCAACTCCAATCTCAAGTGCTCAATAGTATTTTACAACTATTCCCTCTGCGCTTATTAACACTACAACCATTCTGGTTTCTTTCTTTGTTACTGTCCTGTGGACACTTTTTGAGACTAGATTCCCTATAAGATTGTTTGTTTCTTAAACAAACATGATATTGCAGTTAATGCATTTCAATTAGAACTTCACTGCAATAACCTGTATCCTAAGGAAGAACGTCACAAGGATTGTATTGTCAATCCTTAGTAAAATCCACACCTCAGCATGCTCTAACAAGCATATAAGACCCGCATACTCCATGATTTAATATTTTTTTCGACGCCCATGTCTGTAAACGTTAAAAATATCACTGTCGACATTCCTTCTAAGTGACATTTAACAATAACATCATGCACGCATTGCGATCTCATAGCATACACGTGCGCATAGATAAAAAAAATTAAATTTCTTCTTTTAATTAAACTACAATAATTTTTTTATCTACCTACTACTTTATTTGGCCTATTTAAATACTTTTGGCAATTGAAAAACATAAAAAAAACTTTTCTACAAAAAATGAAAAGGTTCGAGCATTGGCAAGAATATGCGAAGTGACCCTTTTTTTCATTTTTCTTTGTTACTATGACACCGAGGCGAAGTAGTGTGCGAAATACTTACTTCGCACACTCTATATGGGATTTTTATATTTTAACCTTTATTTTCCTCAATCAAGCTAAAATCCAAGAAATCATTTATTTATGAATGTATAACAATAATTATTAAGGCTTTCAAATTGTGAGAAAATTTAACACTACCTAATTTTATTTATTATTTACAATGTTAACATTAATGGTGCAGCCAGTGCACGAACCAATATTTATTCCCAAAGCAGATAAGTCAGATTCAGCCCGTGATATCCTAGTTTTGGGAGTTGGAAGACTATCCACTGCCGTAGAGGTGACAGCACTTAATCCTGAAATTTCACAGTCTAAAATTTTATTTGATATCCTCTCTATACTCAACACCTTAGATTTCTTAGGATGATTCTAACTGACAATTTTTTCAAATATGGAACCAACTTGGTAAATTTCTTGAAATCCACGTTTTCTTTAACATTGAGTGTTGCTTTCAACATAGAATATATTGCCCATATATAACGTGGAAGACTTCAGCTTCTTAGACTTCTCTGCAAAATATGCCAACAGCACATTTTCGGATACTTTTCTGGCTTTATTTGCTTCACACCACTCTTTAAATTGCTGATATGCCTCGATTTCTCCGGTAAGAGATTTGAAATTACTGAATTAGCCGCATCTGTCAAGTTAGGTGGGGTACTGCTTACTTCATTGTCGCTCGAAAATTCCATTATTTCATAGTTATAAATATCACGCATTAAATTGACGCAAATAAGAATTCACTCCAAAATAATGAAAATAATTATCAAGAACTGTCACTTTGAAATAATTGTCAACAAATGCCATTTTATTTCCATAGTTACAGTACCTAATTACTTGATTTGGGAAAACAGTTCAAACCAGTTCAATACTTTTTTTCATATTAAGCTAAGCGTTTGTAGAAAAATGTTTGTTTGCATCTCATGCGCGACATACTTTGGTGATCTCGACTATTCTTTTTTAACGAGGCGCATTTCGCGCACTAGATACAAAAATAACTATTAGCATGAAAGATATACCTTTTAGATTAAAAGAGTAATGCCCCTAAATGTCGGCAACACATTATAGGTACAATTTTTGTTAGTGGTGAAAGTATGTCAAGTAGTAAAACGAGCTAAGATGTACTGATATATTTTGATAAATAGATATTAAATAATAGTGATATTTTCAATTTTTTTGATCAAATTATTGAGGTATCTGAAGGGATCATTATTAGTTTCAAATCATAAATTGTAGAAATTAACTTACACGGACCGAACCGTTATTGTCAAAAAATTATAATTTAAAGTAAAAATCATCCTCCTTCAGGATTTATCACTAACTCGTTTATGAATTTATCCCATAATTTCTACCCGCTCTGTACAGATAGGTATGACGTATAAGAAATATTTTTAATATGTGTTAATTACGGTAATATTATTTTTAATACATTTTATGCATCTAACGTTTGTTATGTAACTATTTAACCGGTTTAATAATAATCATTTTTTATTTAAAATTAGGTATTTAAACGTATTTTACTCATATGAAAAATATTTTATGGATTACCTGCAAATGATAAGATTAAAGTAAAAAATTCATAAACATGTAATTTATTAACAGTAAGTGTTGTTTTCATCGTAATGTTGGTTATAAACATAGCATTTTCCATTATTAGTATATACCTAAATTTAAGTTTTTCGTATGCTTCAGGTGCTAAAGACAAACTTATCGGTGTAGCAGTGGTGAGTATACAAATTAAACTTTTCACATATTCTTGCGCTATTATTTTACGTTTTTATATTAAAAATATCAATAAAACGCTAAGTCGAACCACAATAAATATAATGTTAAAACTATAACAAAGCAAAACTAGTTTCGGTCTTAGACCATCATCAGGCTAGAAATAAAAAGATACAGTAAGGTAAGGTAAATATAAAGTTGAACAACATAGTAAAATGAGTGAGGTACAAAAGTAAAAAAGAAAAGCTTACCTGATCATGTAATAGTTACTTACGATACAAGTCCGGGAAGTGACTTATTACGGTACGAGATACAGATGTTTATGGACGAGGTGACGAAGGAGCCGGACGTGTATCGTACTATATTTTTTTCATACTGCCGCAATAAAATATGAAATTGAAATGACATATTTGATCATGTTATTAGGAAGTCATGAAGACTGCTGTGAAAAAATTGTTACTTGATTTATTCTTAACATGGTTGATATTCTTTATAAATAAAAAATGAACAGCTGTTACCAAGTAACAATGTAAATAAAGGCAGATATCAGATATATTAAAATTTTCTGCACACACGAAATATCTGCGGAGAAAATGGATCTGAAATTAGATGAAATTGCTGAGAAAACTGCGGAAGCGATAGGGCAAATCATTCCAGTTAAGTCTGCGTAAAGTTATAAAAAAGAATATGTGCTGTTTTGCAACTGGCGTGAACAACACATTTTGAAAAGTAGTGCTGATAAAAATGTGATGTTGGCTTACTTTTTGGATGTGGTAAGAACAGTTTTTTTAAAGAATATTATTTTCAACAGTTTAAATTTTCAGTCAAAATCATTTAATCCTTCTTCATTATGGCCCAAATACTCGACGGTAAAATCAATGATTATGGTTAATGAGAATGTCAACATATCAAGTTTCCCAAAGTTGATAGCTTTTTTGAAAAAACAAAATGTAGACCATCAGCCAAACCAGTTGAAGGTGCTGACAAAGGAACAAATTGAAAGCTTCATGAGGGACGCTCCAGATAAAGAATATCTATTACTCAAAGTGATAGCATTACTTGGAGTTGATGTAGGTTGCCGAAAGTAAAGGATCTATAATTTAGAAGTTAGTGATGTGGACGATACGTGTCCTCAGCTAGTAGTTAAGATTAATCAGACAAACATGCATATTCGACGAGCTGTCACTGTGATTAACAGTGATGAGGTTCACTATTAATTTGGATGTGTTTAGAAAATACATAAATTTACGGCAACACGTCTCCCTGAAAGCTCTTTTGGTGGGTTATAGACAAGGAAAATGTCGTATACATACTGTTGGCGGAGCACCTAAGAAAATAGCTGAGTTCTTAAAACTAGACCAACCAGTGAAGTATACGGGTCATTGCTTCAGGAATCCTCAACGTTGTTGGCCAATGCTGGAGCTGACCTTAAAGTTCTAAAATAGCACGGTGGATGGAAGAGTTCTTCAGTTGCAGAATAGTATATAGAAGAATTAATTAAAGGCAAAAAAAAGATTGCAAGAATGATCAAAGGTGGCGAAACTTTTGTTGAAGTGCTACATCACAGCCACACGTCTTCCGCGATTACAGAAAAACAACTCCATTAATACATATTGCTGGCAACAGCAGTTGTACAATTAATGTCAATCTTCAAAAACTAGAATAAAAGCTTAGTTTATGTTGATTCACTTATTATTTCAAACAACATTGGGAGAATTGAAGAGTACTGTAAAGTACAAGTGTACCGTAAAGTGCTATTTCCAGGACTCAAACGAGTACAGTATGAAAAAAAAGTCAATGCATTTGTACAAGCGTTTATTTATATTTGATATCAGCCACATTTGAGTTATGGATAATTCCTTCGATAAATAAAATAAAAATATAAAATTCTATAAATGCATCCTATTGAGATTTAAGTATAATTTTAAATGTTTAGCTTTGAATCCACTTTTAAGGTTGTACATTTCTCCTCTATTTAAGCATTTCAGATTGTCTCTTAACAGGAATAATATACCTTTGTCCAACTGCCAAAAGTGTTATGGTTGAGATTCGAACCCGAGCCCTCTGCGTGAGAGGCAAGCACGTATTCCACTGCGCCACGATCAGGCTTATATCAAAAGATTTATACTATTATGAATTTACTCGCCTTCACCTTGAGGTATTCAGAATCGGACGCTTCTGTTAGAAATCAAATGCCTTCTTCGTATAATAGTGTTTTAGATTTTTTTAGAAAAGCTCTCACTTTGTAGAAATCTCAAATTTAAGGCATACTTTTTTATTGCTACTATAAAAAAATCGTAGCCTTATGAATTTTCCGCCCTTGGGTTGAAAAACGATACTTTCCGCCCTATTCTTGGTGTTTATTTGATTGGTATTCCGGTTTTCTATTTGTTTTGTCTGTAGATCTATTTTTATTGATCTTGATGTCTTGTAGATAGTCGCATATCATAACGGTAAAAGTAAAATAATAATTATCAGTGTTTTAGACATGGAAATCGAGGACCCATCACATCGTATCCAAATGATCCATATTTCGATTTAAAATATTGGCCAGATGGTTTTGGACAATTGGTAGATGTAAGTATAATAAATTGCTGATAAAAAAAATCACAGTACAATAATAAATGATTGTTAAAAAGTCAACCTACCAATCTTTTTCTTTTTTGTTTTTCATAATTAGTTTACAGCTTTTTTACTTTACTGTACTATTATGTTACTGCACTACTACTTTACTATAATTTTGATTAGCTAAAACTGTTAAGTTTTTTTACCCTGGGTGCAGGTGGAAACAATTTTCTACTTTTTCAGTTTTTTTTTTTTAATGAATTTTGTTTTTAGGAAGGCAAAGTAAATCAGTTTAAGCTTGGGAAATGGTTAAGATCAAGATATAATGGGTTTTTATCTCAACAATATTCGATGAACGAAATTAAAGTCAGATCTAGCGATGTAGATAGAGCTTTAGCTTCCGCAGCTTCTAATCTAGCTGGTTTATATTATCCACAAAATCAAGTACACCCAAATTGGCCTGAATATTTACCATGGAATCCAGTTCCTATACACACAGTAGAAGAATCTATGGATAATATAATAGCTTTGAAAAAGGAATGTAAAAAATACGAGCAACTATATAATGAAGTTATTAAATCGGAATATTTAGCGAATGTCTTAAAACAGCATGAAGATATGAAAAGATTTGTGGAAAATAAGACAGGATGGATAATTACTGATATAATGTATTTTAAAACACTTCGTTCTGTGTTTTATGCATACAGGATGCATAACGCTTCTTTCATTCCTGCATGGGCTAATGAGTTGGATCAAGAGGAACTGACTTATTTGGCTGGACTTGGTTACAGTACTTTCACGTTTTCTCTGGATTTAAGTAGACTTAAAGTAGGACCATTTTTCAACTATCTTAACGAATTTTTCGATGATGTTATCGATGGGAAGAGTCCGAAATTTCTAATGCTCTCCGGTCACGATACCAACATAGTTGCTATCTTGAATTCATATGGTTCTTATGATTTTTATCCACCTGATTTTTGTTCAATGATTATTTGGGAATTGTATCAGAATTCGTCTAAAGATTTTTATTTAAAGATATTTTATAAAAAGAATTGGGAAACTGAATCTTTGGAAGAACTTCGAGTAGGCAACTGCTCAAATAAATGTAGGTACAGTGATTATAAAGATATTATCAGACCTATTACTGTTGACGATGATACTTGGAAAACAGAATGTAATACAGATTAAAACTGCTTCAATTTGATTTATTAACAGTATTAAATGATTAATATTAGTACATTTTTGATCATTATTTATAGGTTATAATTAAATTCCTATTAATAGTAGAATTAATAAAATGACATAATCTTATCTGGATTAAAATAGTTTAATGTTTCAGCGATATAATGATGTTTCTTTAACATGCATTTTATGATAGATTTTATATTAATACTTTATTATTATTAACTGTAATTTTTATAAAAAACGTATTTGATAATCAAAATTAACAAAATTACTGCTTAAATTTATCAGATTTAAAAAAAAATTATTTCGTTTATAGTATACAGTTGACAGAAGCAAACATGAACCCTGGATGGGCGTGTCCTTGTCGCTGTAGTTGTATTTTCAT
This sequence comes from Ophraella communa, assembly GCA_035357415.1. Taxonomy (NCBI): domain Eukaryota; kingdom Metazoa; phylum Arthropoda; class Insecta; order Coleoptera; family Chrysomelidae; genus Ophraella; species Ophraella communa. The sequence goes on along the minus strand of CM068986.1, from coordinate 10,331,141 downwards.
CTCACTTATGCAGCCACTAAAATTGATATTATCGTTAACATTGGCTCGTGACTGGCTGATTGTGATAACCTTGAAATTAGTTGGCATATTTTCCGCGGACCATGTTTGCTTCTGTCGACTGTAGTTAAAAGTAAATGTTATAGTGCAACCTACCTTCAATTTTGAAGTTGTTATGTTATTATTGCGTGAAAAAAACAGGAAACAGGTCGATTTTTATTCTTATATTGACAATTTACATTATAAAAGTATTATCTTTCTTCCCTCCCCTTTGCATAAAAAAAATACCCCCCTTACAAAATTCAGTTGGTTCAGGAATTGATGATGAGCAGAATGAACGCAGATTCTGATAAAGCGATTTTTTATTTAAACGGAATGGTTAACATACAGAACTGTTGATATTGGAGCAGAGAAAATCTTCACTGGATATGTGACACTCACACCCAATATCCTAAAAAATTTAACTTTTGGCTGGTATTATTAACAATAAAATTATTAGCCCTTATTTTTTTGAGGGCAAGGTTAATTGTGAGGATTATTTACATTTTAGAACTTTTAAGTGCCTACATCACAAATATTTTTTCCTGCCAACACGACGGAGCTCCACCGTATTTTGCACTACAGTTAGAAATTATTTAAAGGAAGTTTTTCCCAATAGGTGGTTTGGAGCACGTTCTTCCAGTCCAAAATCGCCTCGTTTTTATTGGAAGAGTTAAAGCAGTAGGGATTGACCGAACATTATTTGCTTAGGTTAGGTTCTACAAGCACTGGATGAGAGAGCACTTAAAGTCTTACATGTCCTTTTAAAAAATCCAGAAAACCGACTTTTGGCCACAAGACTGGCCTACTTAAGTGGGTAACTGTTTGCGATAGTTATCGCCTTTTTTGGGGCTGGGATGAGAAAATCATGTTCGATGGGTCCTTATCCAGAACCCAACAGTGTTGGGTTCACCTCCACCTCACACCTCACGCATATTCCAGTTTTCTTTTTTCCAAATCTTGTGTAAATTCCCCACTCTTGACCCATAGCCAGTGAGCACTTGGGTCAAGAAGTAGTTTACCTCCCCAAACTCTCGGTCCATCCACTCAATCCTACTCCCAATCGCCATTTTTAATGCACCTTCATATCCCTCCCACCTTCTCACCATTTCCTCCTCCATCCAATCCTTACTGAACTTCCTCTTTTGTGGCACCCTTCCACCGTTGCCTCTTTGCCTTAGCCATCAGGTTCAAAAGGTATGACCTTGACAGCACAGCTGCTGCTATTGCACCCACTGTCCTGTACCCCTGTACCACTCTCAACAAAATCCCCCTCTACACCCACACTTCCACTTTGTACAGCATACTCTGCTCAATTGTCCTACCAATAACTCTCCTCTTCCATTCTTCCGGCCCTTTCACATTATACATCATTCTTCCCAACCATGCTGCCTTCAACTTATGGTGCTTGGTTGTCCAGCTACCCTCCCTAGCCTTTTTCGCCAAATCCACCACTCTACCTAGTGTAGAGATACACGATTTTTCCTTCGTGAAACCATGCTGGTTTTCTCTAAAACCCCTATTTCTCCTTACGTCTTCCTAACTCCTTACCTTTATAATTCCTTCCATCACCTTACCCATACCACACAGCAGCAGACTGTAGTCTTCTGTCCGCATTCCCTCCCTACCCGCCTTCTTCACAGAGTTATCGCTTGATTGCCTCAATGTCCTATGCCAGCAAGATAATGCTATAAATTATTCCAGCAAGGCTACAGAGCTTTCTTACACATCAAATAGCCAAAGAACAAGCACGGTTTGTTAAAGGACGCCGTGCTGCACGTGAACAAATTCTCAATGCCAGGAAGCTAATAAAGACCTGAAAATTGGTACTGTGTACCGATGTATCTGTGCTGGATGTATTTGGGCTGGATGTTCCAAAGAACCCTCGTGTGAATTTGAAACATCACCCGAAACAGGATAGAAAGCCTCGTCAACATCTCTCAAATATTTTATTGTGTCTGGGTCGTGAACGAAAATGAATTGACGCCTTTGAGATGTGGGTGTGGCTCAGGATGATACGAGTCCTACAGACTGCTAGAAGAACAAATACCTCCATTCTCAGAGATTTTAAGCCCGCTCAAAGGCAATCATCAATGACTTACAAGCGAATCTTGAAATTCTTCGTCCACATGAACACATAGAAAGACTTGTTGTACGGGGAAGACCAGAAGGGAAGAGGAATCGAGGTAGACTCCCAACCCTGTACCTTTTTTAAGTTGTCAATCTGAAATTGTTAGTTAATTTTTTTTATTTGACTTGTTTTGTTTGTTCATCATAATATATTTTTATAAAAATCAAATCTTCATCGACGTTATTTGAGGAGTTTTATAAGTTATATTTACTACATTACATTTGACTACGTAAATAGTTGAGAATTTAAATACTGCATTCATTATCATATAAATTTAAACGAAAGTAAAAAGGTAAATATTCAGCATAACTTTTTTTAATAGTGATTATTTAGAGTTTGTCGTTTTTTAACCAATGAATCTGACAATTATTTAACTATGACAAATTATTGACATATAATAAAGGTATACAAAATAGACGAATTGTGGTCAACAATTTTATATTATCTTGTAAACAATAAATTAATCTTAACAAACTAAAAAAAAACTTGTTTATAAATTTAATTTTTTAAATAAATCTCTTTTTTTCCTTTTCTTTCCGCTCATAACTAACGGAACGAACATAGCCATTGTAGCAGGAATGAGACCTGCTCCTACTCCTGCTAAGACAGCTCCACTGTCTGTACTTCTTGGAGCAGTTTGACTCATAGCTTTTAAAGTTTCCACCTTTTTCTTCTTTTTTAAGTTTACTGGACGTCTTCTTCTTTTCTTCAAATTTTGGATTTTTTGCATTTTCTTTTGAGCCTGCTCCACTGATTCCAAACTCGAGTCGACTTGTATCAAACCACTATGAGATGTCGTCATATTTATCTTGGAGTCCTTTAATGGAGGGAGAACTGTTAGTTGAACGGTTTTATGTTGGTCGATTTGCTGTGGATGGATTGTTATTGCTCTTTGTTTCTTGGGATATTTGTACCCTTTACTGGTGGAGAGAAGTACCCAGTTTCCATTACCTGCAGAAAGTAATTAACAGAAATCAATACGTTCGGTAGAATACAGAAGAAATAATATGTAGCTGAATTTTTTTTTATTTGTGAATCTGTACAAACTATAAAATAAAATAAATAAAAAATAAAAAGTTAAAAGAAAACTGCCTTGATATGATTCCAAATTGTGTAGAAGTATCCAGGATTTTCCATCAGAAGAGAATCATAAAATTGTAATTTTTAAAACCATGAAATGCTATTTAGACGAGTACGAATTTCCGACGATACTTTTTTGCAAAAGAAGATATTATTTTGTTCACTTGGAATCGGGTCAGTCATTTTGTTGTCGAAAAACCCGATGAAACACAATCACGAGTTTCCCTCACGCCGGTTTCATTGCAACTGATTTGCAATGTGTTTCAAATCGGTTTCAAACTTAACATGTGCTGTCTCTTAAAAGAGTCATGGCATGTTGCAAGATGATTTTGTCTCTCCAGTGATCTCTGTTACAGCAATATAAGTAAACATAGAAAAATTACTTACCTGTAAATGGATGTGTTTCCGGATACAGCTCCGTACCTTGTCTTCTGTTATAATCTGCATCAGATTTGGGAAAATCTGGAGGTAGCCCATCAGTAATAATAGTATTGCCACTACCAAATAGATTTGGTTTTTGTAAATCCCCTAGGTCAGTAGTTAAACTGTCAGCAAAAATGTTACCACCATCTTGATGTTTTAGAATTTCAAGATTATGTTGCGAATGGTCGTTGTAAATATTCTTCTTCTTGTATTTGATGTTATAGTTATCTAATAGTGTATTTTGAGTGGATGGTTTCTGCAGTATGGGTCTTTTGTACCGTTTTTGTGTTTTATCAAAATTATTTTCATTTGGTGAAATGAGTTGATAATCATACACTTTTACAGGATACTTATATTTGTGATAATTTTGTAATGAAATAGAAGCAGTAGATACTTCCACATCGCTCTCTACTGGATTATCTTCTACAGGAGGATCAAAAGTAAATTCTGTAGGTTTCTGTTTATTACTCCATTTTGAAACCTGAGACACTGACCAAGGAATTGGATCCAGAGATACCCACCCACTTTGGTCTTCAAAAGGATGTTTGTGTTTTTGTGAACCTTTTGAATTCCAACTCTTTTTACTTTTGGTCTCATCAATTTCTTCTGATGGGAGAGTTGAACTAGCTGGTTTTCTGTATTTTTCGTTTCTGATTTTTTCGGCATAACTGTCTAAAAATCGTTTTAATGCCGATGTAGAAAAATTGGATTCTTGTTCAAGGTCATCGAAAGTTGTCCAGTGGTAGGGAACTGTTGTAGACGAAGTGGTATATGTTTCAAATGATGTTTGAGCTTTTTTTCTATCCCACAAAGAATCTCCTTCGATTATCGTTATACCCGATTCTGGTAGGTTGAAACTAAAATATTTTAATTAAATTTATTGTCCTAACCCTTACTTTTTAGAAGTCCTTCTTATTAAAAATAATAAAAAACTCTTCGTAAGTTTTTTTGAAAAAAATTTTAAATCACAATGACGGCCGTTTCGCTAAGATTAGCATCGTCAGATTGACATAAGTTACATTTTGTTTGTTTGTAGCTAAGTACCTGATGTGGTTTAGGTAGTATTAAGGCTAGACCAAGTATGGAAGTAATAAGACATAACAATATTAAAGCCTAGACGTTAATAGACCTAAGGGATTATCCTGGATGTATGTACTTCCCTCTAAGATCAGTATAACTGTGCAATGATATAGAAAAACCAGGAAAAAACTATATTATGCTGATCTTTACAATAACTTAATATATTTGTATTTACAATTACGTCTTATCTATGTATAAAATGTAAACTCAATGAAAGTAAACATAAACATAAAAATATATCTACCGACTTTCACTACCACAAAACTAGCTAACACATCATCTGCATATCTCTACCAAAAAAAATATTTTTTATAGAACTAGAATTAATTTTTTTTATTTTCTAAATTATCCATAAAAATATTTGCCACCTTCTTATTGGGAGACCTTCATATATCAAAGTAAACAGTTTAATAATGGAGAACTTCCAAGATATTTATTTGTTCATTAATTACTTTAATTTGTTGATCTGCTAGATGTCTTTTTATTTCAAGTTCTTCAAGGAAATCAAAATTTTGTTTTTTATCACAAGTGTGTAGTATTTGTATTTCATTGGTGTGTTGGAGTGAGGTTGGATGTTCAAGTACATTTTGGACAATTAATTTTGTAAACACCAGATTTTTTTAATTTGGATAATTTTGTTTTTACATTTAACAATTTGGTACCAACATTATTTTGTGTTTTAAATGATACTAATGCTGATGTTGCCGAAGATAACTTTTAATTTCTTTAGTTTGTTTAGGAAATATTAGTCGTAATGACACTTTCTGTTCTTTCTTATTAACTAATTTATTTATTAAATGAATTGGAGAGTCATTAGACGTAGCTATTTGTTTTATGATACCAATTTCTTTATCAAAGTTAATTTTGTTCATTGGAATTGAAAATGCCCTATGTATCATAGAATTATAAGCTGCTAATTTATGTGTTATAGGATGATTTGAATTAAATGCTATGGTTACATCTGTTTGTGTTGGTTTTCTGTATATTGAATAATTTAGTAAATTATTAACTTTTTCAATTTTTAAATCTAGAAAATTCATTGAATTATTTTCTTCAACTTCTAAAGTAAAATTAATTTTAGGATGCAAGGTATTTATATAATTAAAAAATATATCTAACTGTCGTTCGCTACCTACAAATCCTGCTAACACATCATCAACATTTCTATACCAAAATACAATATTGTTTTTATAACTAGAATTAAAGATTATGTTTTCTAATTCAGAACAATAAACAACTAAAAGGTTGAATTAACTATTAGCATCGTCAGATTCGATAGCGAAACGGCTGTAATTACATTCAAAGTATTTAAAGAATAAATAGTGGAAGTTAATTTAACCTTTTAGTTGTTTATTGTTCTGAATAAGATGAACTTTCACATAGTAAGGGTTAGTACCATAAATTTCATTATGTTTTCTAAATTATCCATAAAAATATTTGCTAAAATTGGAGAAGACCTCCCATTGGAAGACCTTCATTTTAAATATATACTTATCAAAAGTAAAATAATTTTGACTGATGCATACATTAAATAGGTTAATTATATCTGATATTATACCTGGATGGATATTTCTTTCATCTAATAGCTTTTTAACTAGAACTATACATTCTTTTGGAGGTATTTTAGAGAACATATTAGTTACATCAAACGATACTAATTTAGTATTATTTTGTAATTTACAGTTATTCAATTTCTTTATCAAATCTAATGAATTTTGTACTGAATATTTAGATGTGTAACCATAATTATTTAGAATATTATTTAATTTCTTAGCTACCTTATTATTAGGAGTGTTAACATAAGAAACTACAGGTCTACTCGGTTTTGACTCTTTATGTAATTTAATAGTTTCGTATAATTCTGGACATTGAGGATTTGTATTTACTAGGTATTTTATATCATAGTCATTTAATAGATAATTTAAGTCATTTACATGTTGTCTTATTTGATCAGAACATTTTTGAGTGGGATCTTTCTTTAGAATTTTGACATTACTTAACATTATGAAATTGTGATTAAAAACCTAATTTTTTAAAATAAACTTGAAAGTTACGTTAAAACGAAGAGTTTTTTTATTATTCTTAATAAAATATTTTGGAGGAATTGTTATGTTAGTTAAATACATTAATCATCTCAAAATATTGATTTATTTAAATTCCAAACGCAGAGGCTGATTTCTTTAAATTTTTTGCAGCTTGCATATAAAAAACTGTACTTTTTATTTTTATTAGACCTATAAGCCTTGACACCGCCTCCATTGCATAGCTCTCTGTCCTCGGTTTTTCTTCTCCGAATTGGTGAAACCGCACCCTTGCTAGGCCTTCGCACTCACAGAGTATGTGTTCCGCAGTTTCGTCTTCTTCCTGGCAGAACCTACAAAGGCTGTCATCTGCTTGGCCGATTGTGTGCATATGTTTCCTTAGCCTGCAGTGTCTGGTCAGCATTCCCACCATCATCCTCAACATTTCTCGACTTTAAGATAGCAGGCGTGACAATTTGACCGACGGGCCTTTAGGGAATAGTTTACCTTGCCTTAGTCCTGGAGTTGGATACTCTCCTTAACGAGGCATTTGGTAATTCCACATGAAGGTTCTGACCCTATCATGATCTCAGTCGCTCCTTGCTTGGCTACTTCATCAGCTTTTTCAATGCCTTTTATTCCTCTATGGCCTGGCACCCAGACTAGGGTCACTCTATTAATGACTACCTAGTATGTTGAGGGACTTGCGACACTCCCACACCAGACTTGACGATGTTCGAAATGAGCCTATTGCTTTTAGTGCTGCTTGGCTATCGGAGTAGCTGCCGATTCTTTGGCTTTTTACCTTCCGTCTCATCAACTCTTCTGCACAACATTGCACCGCCATTACCTCTGCCTGAAAGACTGTGGCATGTCTTCCAAGGCTCAGAGAGATTGTGATCCTCTCTTGTACCCTTGTATATTCCGGCTCCTACTCCAGAGTCTGTTTTAGAGCCATCAGTGTAACAGAACGAGAGGCCAAATTTAGGGCTAACTTTATTAGGATAGTTAGTACATCCTTTTTCGAAAGTAAACTAGTGTTCTGCGATACTATCGTTCAAAGCCAATCTCAAAATCCATTACCTCTACTTCCATACTTGGTCTAGCCTTAATACTACTTTATCAACACCAGGTAGCTGCAAAAAAATAAACTGTATCTTCAATATGTCAATCTGACGATGCTCGTTGAAGCGAAACAGCTGTTATTGCATTTAAAAAGTTATTTTTTAAATATAAGGTATAACGTTTAGTTGATTATTATTCTTAACAATCTGAATTATTTCCCGTTTTTGAAATTGTAATAATCGTTTTTTCATTTCTTTGATTTTGAATACTTCCAAACCAGTAGCTTCTTCTAAGGAAATTTTAACACAGCTTTGTCAAATTCACTTGTTTATATCTCCTGTCCTAAAAAATCTTAGCCAATCCTTTTTTATATTGTAGTTTTTTTTTCCATTTTGTGATACATTTTATCAAGGTCGTCATTTAACCGGAACAAAGCGGTTTCAGACAAAAACGATCAGCCGTAGACATCATCATAGAAAGCGAAATCAACGAAATATTTGTCTTAATAAGTATCTTTTTTCACTGCTAGCCTATATACCTAACTTTATTGACTTTTATTAAGGTAGTAAAGTTGTTCATTATTAACCAAGGTACAAAAATACAGGGACTACTTGATTGGAACTAAATCTAAATTCATTTGACAAAATCTGAGGTTAACTGGTGCAAAGACAAAATAAAAAAATATTTTTTCTTACTCATTTAATAGTCCACAGTATTGAAAAATGAAAATTAATAAACTTATCCATGTATTTTCATAGCGATAGGGCCTCATGGGGCTTCCTATAAAAGCGAATCTCAACAGAACACTAGTTTACTTTCGAAAAGGGATGTACTAACTATCCTAATGAAGTTAGCCCTAAATTTGGTCTCTCATTCAGATCAGATGGGCTTCCAATATTTTAGTAGTGCAATGAGTTTAGTTTCTTTTTTAGTTAATTTTAGTATACCCACATAACACTAATGGTACATTTACATTCTAAGAATATGCCCATGAATTACGTTTTCGAACTTTCTGAAAGGTATATGCTAAACAACTCCATTTCACGTTCCTTTTCTTGTAAATTTGTATGTTCTTTATGGTACATTCTTAACATGTTCATATCATGTAATTTTTAAATACCCAACAATCATTCCGTTGAAAGTCATATGATGATATGATAAGAATATGTTGCACCAACGATGTAAGGAATATTCCTTTGGGGACGTGAATATAATGTGCGACGTTCATTCCTTTTGTTTGGATGAGCAAGTTACAAGATTACTTTTGATATTTGAAGAATATAACTCGCGATAGACAGTAAAAAAGTGTATGTTCGTGCAGTAGTAATCTAGACTGTGTACAGTAAAAATATATGGTAATACGGAGAATATGCTATTTACGTACTACCAGAATATTTTTATCACTGAGTAGTATCAAGACATATTCTAAGAACGTTCTTGTTTGGACTAAAATAGAAGATTACCATCACCATGTAATGCTAAGAATTTGATCTTTACATACTTCAGAACATTCATTGCATATACATATCAAGTAATTTGGTACGGCCTTTTGAGGTGACTATCACATTCTGATCATGTACTGAACGGTATTGACGCATGCTAATAGAACATCCTTGTTCCAAAAAGAAATGTATTTATTATGTGCAAAGAATGTAAAATTGTTGTCTGGGTATAGTTATTAATTATATTATTTTAATCAAAAAGTATCAAAGGAAACACAAAGTCTCTTCTACATCCACACACTGTTTATTAAATTGTAGCAAATAGTTTCGGTACTGCACTATTTAAACTGTTTACTTTGATTAAGTCTTCATAGATAAGACGTAAATGTAAATGTAATTAAGTTATTATAAAGATCAGCATGATATAGCTTTTTCCTGGTTCTTCTATATCATTGCACAGTTTACTGCTCTTAGAGGGAATTACATCCACGATAATCCCTTAGGGCTAATAACATCTAAGTTTTAATATTGTTATGTCTTATTACTTCCATACTTAGTCTAGCTTTAATACTACTTAATATCAGACAGCTACAAACAAACAAAATGTAACTTCAACATGTCAATCTGAGTATGCTCGTTGTGAAGAATAGCATTTAAAAAGCTATTTTTTTAAATATATAGTAGAGGTTGAGTTCAAACATTTAGTTGTTTTTTATTCTTAGTAAGATGGAATTCCACAAAGTAAGCGTTAGTACAATTTAATTCAGATTGTAGTAACTACAGAACGATATTATCTTCACTAACAAATTAATGAAGGATCACAGAGTAATATTTTATAAATTATGTATAATTTAAATTTGTAAATGTAAATATATTGTTAATTTGAGTGTATTATTTTTGAAATAGCTTACACAAAAATTCTTACCTCGACCTGGGGTGCACTTCATCCCTTTCCGCATTGTCGGCGTTAACACAAATAAAACACACCAATTTAAATGCAAAAATGAAAACGAACATAGAGATGCATTTCAAGAAATACATTTTACAAGGACAACTCCTCAACCCTGACTGAAAACATTCACGGCTAACATTCGGTATAACAATAGTAAATATAAGTTTCCGCCACAATAAATTCAGATCTAGTCCATGCTGCTTTCATTAATTGTTTTGGAAAATGTCTCATATTTTTATTGTTACTACAGGATTGGATTTATGTAAACTTTTACGTTTCATAATTGAATTGAAATTACTTTAAAATTGTTGTTACAGTTAGCAGTGCTAGCTTAAGAGAACTATTATAATTACATTAGAATAATTAAGGAAGAATGGTGGTATGAAGTCAATATGTAATGTTCACACTCATAAAATAAAGATATGAATAAATCATGTCATCTATGTGGGTAGAATACAAAAAGGTTAAAGAAAAACTCAAAGTCGATCTTACAGTGTTTAATTTAAGATTGAAAAGTTGCAACTAGTTTCGGTCTGAAGACCATCCTCAGGCTGTAAAATGCAATAAATTGCCAATAGAAGGAAAACATTTTAAAGTGATAAATATTACAATTAAATAAACAGCTATAAAATATGGTGAAATTTATAAAAAGTTTACTTTGACATGAAATAAATAAATAGTCAAGTTAAAATAATCTTATTCAAACTTTCCAAAACGAGTTGAAACAAAGTTAAACTGAAAAAGAGATAATAAAACAGTACAATATTAATGAAATACAATATTAAATAAGTATTAAATCTATTTGATACATTAACCAAAGGCACTAAGTACATAAATTAATTTAACAGATGTCATGAGAAAGAAGGTAAATGGCAGATTAAAGAATCAAACTCATAAACATTTATCAATTGGAAAGAAGTAAATAATCCATTTCTCAAATGTGACTAAACAGTGATTGAAGGGAAACACAAAATCAATGTCACAGATTTTTATTTTAATACAATAGCGACTAGTTTCGACCTTTTAGAAGGCCATCATCAGGCTAGAAAAAACAGGATGAGGTCAACATTACAAATTTAACAAAATCACAAAAAACATACCTTAGTATAAAAAATTGTTAAGTTCAAAACCATAATTGCTCGAACAAAATGCTTGAGTAATAACAAAACAGTTAATATGGTATGAATATGAAAAGGAGGAACAGGTGTGACATCAAAATTATATAGGAATATGAATAAGTCTAAATGTAAGATAAATTAGAAAACTATATGCTAAATAGAAACTGTATATTATAAACTAAAAGTTTATAGAAATAAAAAATTTCTATGTAAGGGTTGAAGAAGTTTAAGACAACCGGTAGGGTGAAAATAAAAAAATCTCTTTATACCCATGTAGGAGGTCAGAGAGAAAGTCTTAATCATGGCAAGTAGAATGAAGCATAACGCCTGAAAAGAATATCTTAGGAGACATTTGTGAAAAATCAAAGAAGTAAATTTGGTATGTGGAACATCCGACCTTGGAGAAATCCTTGGGCACTCAACTAGGCCAAACTCAAATAATGTCAGTAATAGACATAAGATAGTTATAGTTTTGAAAGACATATTGGGTTAATGTTAGAAATGTCCATAACACTAACAAAACTGAATAAAATCACTGATTACTCAAAACCACAGTTTAACCGATAATGGCGGCGATCAAACAAAAGACGCTTGAGAACGGAATTCATACAACATGAAACATTAGAAGTAGAAGCACAAAACTAGGTTAAAAGTCATTGTGTCTGTGCTTCTACTTCTAAAAGGCCGAAACTAGTCGCTATTGTATTAAAATAAAAATCTGTGACATTGATTTTTTGTTTTCCTTCAATTTATCACTTGGTTAAACAAATCAATGCAATATGTAAACTAATAAATCTTTAATATCGGTCAAAAGTAACAGAAAAATCAACTCAGCAAAAATCCTCATGAGAACGTTCATGAAATTAAAAGACATCTAGTAGATCAACAACAATTTAAAGTTGTTAATGTACAAATAAATCTTGAATCCACTATTACACTATTTACTTTGATCGTTAGATAAGACATAAATGTAAGACAGATATATTAAGTTATTGTAAAGATCAGCATGATTTTTCCTGATCTTAGAGAAATATACATCTAGGATAATAACAGGCTAATAACATCCAGGCTTTAAATATTGTTATCTCTTATTACTTCCATACTTGGTATAGTCTTGACACTATTTAATCAACATCAGTTACTTTGAAAAACAAAATGTAACTTAAATATGTCAATCTGACGATAGGGAAATAGCTGTCATTGTAATTTAAAAGCTAATTTTTTAATAAAGCGTGAAAGTTAAGTTCAAACCAATAGTTGCTTTATTATTATTATTATTCTTAGAACAAATCAATGTTTTATAAATCCTCTTTGACTTCTGATCACTATTTTGTACCTGACAAGGGATGTTGGTGTTTTTGTTAACCGTTATTAAACCGTCCTACAGGTCTTTGCAGATAATTCTCATTATCGACTTATTTACAGATGAAGATTGCGTCATTAGCAAGGCAAACTGTGTTCTCCATTTTCATACAGCAAATGTCTGCAAAACAATTAAGTTGGTTGATTTTATTCAATGGATTTTTCTGTTAGATGTGGCATTACTAAAACAACATCCGTGCAAGACATTTCTCATAATAATCAGTCAAAATTATTTTACTTTTGATAAAAAATGATATATGAAGGTCTCCCAATAAGAAGGTGGCAAATATTTTTATGGATAATTTAGAAAATAAAAAAATTTAATTCTAGTTCTATAAAAAATATTTTATTTTGGTAGAGATATGCAGATGATGTCTAGTTTTCGCTAGTTTTGTGGGTAGTGAAAGTAGGTAGATATATTTTTTAATTATATTAATACCTTGCACCCTTCAATACTTGGAATTGGCTAAACACTACCCAATTAATCAACATCAAATAGTTATCTTATTAAGCAAAATATAACTTCGGTATGTCTCTATTAATTTTCTCTTTGACCTCCCTCTTTGTCTTTTTCCTGCTGTCCAACCTCTAATTATTTTCTTTATTATTGTTTGCACATGACCTAGCCCTCTGTGACATTATTTGCGCAGTAATAGAAGGATTAATGTACAATTCTATGATTTCTTTGTTAGATATTCTAATCCATATTCCTGCAGATGTTTTTCCTCCGTACATTCTGCTTGGAAATTTTCTTAACTAGATTTCTAATTTTTGTTCTTCTATTATGTTTAATGCACACAATTCACATCTATAGAGCGTTACTGGTCTTATAACTGTTTTGTACAAATCCTCCTTTGTTCTTCTTGATACCACATTTAAATTTAGAACGCTCCAGCACTTTTGCTTTCTTTAGTTATTCTATTGTTAATTTCTCTACTTTCTAAATTTCTATTATTTTTCTGTACCCTTAGATAAATAAAGTATTATCTGTTTTCGAAACGTTTTGCCCTTTGATTGCTTACTGCTTCATTACCACATATTACCAAATATTAAGTTTTGTCTTAATTAATTCCGCATCCTTACCGTTTTGCTATATTTAGCAGTCTTCTTGTTATTTCTATTGTTTCTATTATTGGCATGTTCTGTGGTAATATTAAGAACAATTGGTGAAATTTATTTGTGGTGTAGAATTCACTTCAAAACTAATGTTTTTGTGAATCGAAATATTTGAATTACCTGATTCGTTTGGTTTACATTTGTTTTTTAACACAATTAAACAAATAATATTAAAACACTACGTAAACGAACAATAAAGTTGACAAGTTTGAGTCAAATTTGTTTCATAAGCTACTTCGGTTTCTAAAATGTTTTAGACTAACACATGGCCTAGTGTACATGCTCGTAGCTCACAACCACGGATTCCCCGGGTTCGAATCGCATGGGCGACCAGGATATGTCTGTTAATTTTCTGTTAAACTATTAAGATCGAGCAAACAGACGTATCTTTATCTGGATAAAAATCTATTGATATGCATGTACTAATAGCCTGCATTCGTAGCTACTGGATAGTGTTTGTTTTAAGGTAAATATCTGGTATTCCTTTTCTAAAACCAACCTGGTAGGTTACAGCTACGTTTTCTTCACACTTAAACTCTTTTCCTCGACAGTTGTTATAATTGAAGTTATCTCCTTTTTTCAGGATTGATATTAATACTGCTTCAGACCATTTTAAAGGCACTACTTCTTCTTTCCAGACCTTCACGCAGAATATCTAACAGCTTTGCTCCTATTGCTTTGATAGAGCAGTTTTTAATTTCATTGTATTCACAGCTTTTGCGGTTTTAAAGATTATTTGTGATTTATTTAATTCTTGGGAACATGGTAGCTTTTCTTCAACTTCTGAGCATTCAAATTAATGTTCGCTGTAGTTAATTCAATTGTTATTGAAATAAAAAAGTTATATCTTAAATAACAGTGTTTTTAACTAAGAACAATGAACAACGAAACGTTTGAACTAATTCAATGACAACCAAATTTTATAAGATTTTAAGGGTCCTGTCCTGTTCTTTAGTAAGTAGAAAGTTAAAGATAATTTAATGGAACAAAAACGCCTAAAGTCATGCAAATAAAAGGATTTCTCTCGATTCGACCACAAAGCGTGATGTTTTCCGGTTCTAATTATATTAATAACCTATACCCGTCTCACCATAATAACTATTTTCTAACATAGGATAAAAATTGTCATTATTCACACTTCATTGTTCCAAGGTGGACTTTTTAACACCAATTTTCTTTTGAGCTTATTGATGATAGTTAGTCAATTAAATCTCTAAATTAAACTATACTTAAATTCAATTAGTATTTTCTATTCATTTTTTGGGTTGTTAATTATAGAGGGTTTCTATTATATTAATGAGAAGAGCTTTTTATTCTTATATTAGAAATGTTAATCTCGATAAAAAACTTTCTTGAATTTGGCTAAAAGTTTTTCTAAAATAACAATAAAAATAAACATATGCAGTGGATGTTTCATTGGATTTTGTTTGAGATAATTTGTTAAACCTTTTAAATTGTATTTTGAGTAACTATTTAAAATTTTCTTTCATGACGGACTTTGGAAATTTCATTTATTTGTTACAAACGGTAATGTCCCCAAGCAGGATATTTTCAATGCTTTTACTCGATATTCATTCCGTAATAAAATCTATCTCAATATTTTTAGCTGCCATTTCTAAACGCATCAGGAACACAAGAGGATCAGATTTGTAATTGATTCGAAAATTCTCCTAAAAGATATCTAATCCAAAGTCATTTTAATCTTATCAGAAAATTGAATATATTTGTACTTTTTAGCTAAAAACATTAAAAATAGAACTTTTTAAACAAAACTTCCACTATTTATTCAAACATTTTAATTTTAATTTTAATAGGATCTATAATAGGATTTCGTAAACCTATATTAGTCCTAGTGCTCAGCTGATAAATGTTTTTGAGACCTCGTTTGGTAGTTATGGACATCACAGTAAAATCTGATGTTTATGTTACGTCTTTGCTGTCCATGTAGAATCTTATAAATCATTTTACATTGTTCAAAATCTAAAACTTCTAACTTATTTCAATTTAATTCTAAATAAATTCTATTGGTATAAGTGAGCCAATTATAATTAAACATTATTATAATAATTTTGTTTTATAATATTTGTGCTTTACTAAAATTATTTGAGTCGCACATACCCCAAACTGGCAAAAGATATCGAAAATGTGTAAGAAAAAAAGCGTTATTAACCTTAAACTTACTTTCCTTGGTTAAATATTTTCTGCTCTTATACAATGCAGAAATCATGGAAGTAATTTTTTCCATGATTCTGGCTATGTGTTCTCCCCAGTTTAAATTTTTATCCACAAACAATCCCAAATATCTTATAGAAGGCACTTTTAATAAAGATATACCATCTCCTGGAAAAATCCACCTTTGAATTCCCTCTATGTACCCCAGCTCCAACACCTCTCTCCGTCTTAGAGCCATCCGTGTACCAACATTGGTCAGCCATTATGATTCACATAAATATCTTTGTTCTTAATTCTTCAATGGTTATGGCTATTATAATTGCATTGCCGTATATAACAATGACAACCGACTTGTGAAAGAAAAATATTTTAATAAAGTTATTAACTTTTATTATTCAAAAAACTTTTTATAATAACTGTTCAAAAATTATAGAAAGAGATTTTTATACGGTACTCTCGATGAGACACCATTCACAATAGATCTTGCTATTGTTTTGATTGCACTTTTGATGGATGGGCTTAATTCTTCAACAATTGTCTTCCATTCTTTGTTGATGACAGTGTTAGTGGACTCACCTAAAATTATTTAAAATATTATTACTAATAATAATGTTTTTGTATAATTAATAAAAAGCTCAAAGAGGGTTAGTTATATGTCAAATATAGAATGGCGTATGTTCAATGGATACGTAATTCTCTTAAATGACATGGACTATATCACTCATTAAACTCGCTAATCACAGGACGAAGACCTGCTGTCTTTCAATTCTGATTGGTCTGTCAAGTTCGGTGTAATCAATACCGATCGCAAAGCAAAGTTTGACATCTGTCAAAAAAAAATTGATATATACGAGGCATGTTTTCAAAGTAAGTACCGTTTTTAAATTACGCCACCACAGCACTGCAGTTGCCGTTTAGCGCCTGCGCGTAGTGGAAAGTCATTATGATACCGTTTAATCGGTCTTCGTTTGTTTACGTGGTTTTAAAAAGCCAACGACTATCAAGATTCCCGCTGACTGTGACGTGTGTGCTGTGATTCGTTTTCTCTGTACTAAAGTCTTAAAAGCAATTGACATTCATCGTCAAATCAGTGAAGTTTATGGTGAAAACTTGATGAGTAAAGGAACGGTGTGAAAATGGGTTAGGGCCTTCAAAGATGGCCGCATAAACGTTCATGATGAGGAACGAAGTGGACGACCTTCAGTGCCTGCTGTATCAAGAATTTTTCTCTACGAAATTGTGTCCAAACGTTTAAATTATCGGAGACTGTGTTACTTTTGAAAATTAAAGTAAGAAAATGATTAAATAATTTTCTAAAGGTGTGTTTGTCTATACTTACCAAGCTGTTTATTTCCTTCAAATAAGTTATCTAAAAAGGCTGATCCGTTTGAAATTGTAAAAGACAATTCGCCATCATCTACGGTTAAGTATTCATTGTCTCCTTTTTTAATTAATTTATAATCGATTAAATACTCAACAACTAGGTTTTCTAAAAATAGATAAATTAGTCTATACTCTTTTAATACTCTTTTAACCATATGCTTATTAATTTTTTGTAGCTTAATACTTACCAGCTGTGATATTTATATTACCATTTCCTTTCAATGGAAGGACCAATATTTGACCTTCAATATTGTACTTTCCAAAGATTTCAATGAGGGGAGATTGGAACTTGATAAGTATTTTTTGGTTTTTCAAGTCAAACCTATAAAAATGATATATCTTTATATACCTAAATACATTATTATTTTTAATTTTTTGAATTAACTTTAAATATTCACAATTAGTGGTATACAAAAAGGTAGCTTTATTTGATAAACATACTTAAAGTCATGTATCTCGGATTTATCAAGTCCATATAGAGAAGCATCATTAATTGAAACTGATAACGTTGAAGTGTTTAATTCCATTTTTTCTATTTTGAGTGGCTTAAAACTTGGAATGCCGTAAGTTGTATCCCCATCTACAATGTGGGGTAAACCTGCTCGCGCCGATGCTAAACAACATGCATCAAAATCGGGAGCATCCTTTTTGCAAGCTGTCAAATATGATGCTAAAATAAAGAAAATGGTATAGCTAAAATATTATGTAAGCAATAATACATTATATTTTTGTGAATATCCATTGATGTTAAAATTTATGAAATTGGCATTACCTGTCAAACTTCACAGCAGTAGTGGGTCAAAGATAGAGCGTTCGACAAAGATTATTACAAAATAGTTTTTATAAATTCTTAAATTTGGTGTATAATTATAAAGTTTTGTGATATAAGTGAAAATTTTTATGTAATAAGAATATTTTTTACACTCAAGCGAAAAAATAGCCTAGGTAAAATTGACTGAATAGAATTCATAGTAGTTTATTTACATTAATATTTATATAAAATATTTAATTAATGATTATGAATCATCCAAATTATGAAAAGAAAGGAAATACAGTAAAAAATGTTATTTTTTGAATATTCTATGCCATCCTTTTTCAACGCAATCAATTTGAATGTCAAAAACCATAAGATGGCCGACAAGTATTCCAGAATATATGTTTAAATTTCATTTATTTGACGCGATTGAAGAAAAATAGTGTATATTACAAGAAGAAGAACACTATAATTGTGTTTAGTACTTATTGAAGCCTCAGCTTCGCCTAGGCTGTAAAAAGAGTCCTTTCTACTTCTAGTGATATAATATAATATTTTTTGTAAACTAATAATAATATATTTTGAGTAAATGGATAACAGTAGAATTTTAAATTACTTACGTAAATTTTTAACTTCTGCAGTTGTAACCACTCCGATTAATCCTAATACAGAAGTTGCTATCAAAGTTGCCCACATTTTGTAATGATGTACAGTAAAGAAGAACTGTGAATACTAAAAATTTATTTTACCAAAATCTTTTATATACCCACTTTCTGTATAAAAGGTTTTTTCTACTTATTAGTTTTTTAAAATATTCATAACAAGGACAAACATTGAACATGTGCAAATTTTGTTCTATTGTTGTTAATTAGTGTACTGATTGAGGTAAACTTTTTAATTTTAAAGGAATTTTATATAATTAACAAATTAACCAAGTCTTAAATTTTAAGGTCAAAATAGTTAATTATGCAACATAATATAATTTACTGTATTAGTGGATATTCCAGCAAGTTATGTTTAAGTTTACTGTAAAAATATGTTCTTTCTTTAAGGGCTGTCAGACTATTAGTAAGAAAAGAGAATTTGGTTTTTAGATATTCTGGATACTAAAGTTCATGGCTTGTATTTCTAACTGAAAAACAGGTAATGCATTTTTAAGTGATTTCGATCCCATTATTTCTACTCTAGTCTTTCATCAACTGTGCACGCTCTATAACGCTCTATAGAGACTTCTATCAGCTCTAACTAGACCACTCCAACTTTTCTGCGCTTTTCCGTAGTGGTTGAATGGTGACTGGTAGTGAACATTTTTCCAGGATCTTTAGATGACCAAACAAGTCACCAGTTTTAAATTTCATCTCCGTTTTACACCATTGCAGTGGAGGCAGACTCAGTACTTTCTCTAAGGCTGCTTTGAAGCCATAGACCTATTATCAGAGGAGACGCAACGTAAAACTCTGTTCCCCTTGTCGCAATTATTATAAGAGAATGTCTATAGTATGACAGGTAATACATATTTAATTTATTTAGGTAATATTTAATAGTTATTTTTATGGGCATATGTTTATAGGGCAATCAGTTACCCCAAAAACCAAAAAAACTTAAATTAAAAAAAATTTGTAGCATAGTTATTCCATCCTCAAATTCAAATTCAAAAATTTGCCGCTTAAACAACTGTTGACGTCACTACTCATATGTGTCATTGAAAGCGCCATCATTTTATTGTAAACACTGTATCTGCGAGATTGTGCGAAGTTTTTTATTTATATTTATTCATCTCTTTTCTTTATTTTTTGTTGATATTCATCAAAATAAGTCAGTTAGACATTTTTTAATGCAAAAAGCACAAAATAAGTATTTACGCTGTTGTTTTTACATTTCGAAATTCAGCTGAATTGAAACCTAACCTAACCCAACCTAACCTAACCATGAAAATGTCTAAGGATGGTAAATTGTTTGACAATGCTTTCACAAACCCTACTGACGACATTTTATGATTGCATAACACAAATAAAACCAATAATTCACAATAAAATTAGAAATAAAGGCCAGTTCATGCAACGAACATTATAATTTTATTAACATTAGATTATAATTATACTTTCACTAAAAAAATGTTGTCGTTCATGCAAGACTTCATTACATTATAAATTCTGTATTAGCGCATGCGTATATTGTCCACTATTGACACTTGAAACTTATGTTATGTTCTATACATATTCAAAAAGTTCAAGTTGTTACACTACTATTCTATTTTTAATTTTGTTAAAATATTTTTTATTGTTTGTTAAACCGGCCTTCAATATCAACATAACCTAAACATAGGAATTTTGACATAAATACGAATTCACATTTCCATGCTATCGTACTGCGCATGCGCTTTTACTGTTTCCACTAAAAATATAATGTAATGTAAATGAAAAGTTGAAAGTTCCCAACTTCTTAGTGGGCTTAATGTAATTGTAATGCCTTAATGTGTTGCATGAACGCCTCCACTATAAATTGGGTGCTCAACTTTTCTTAATGATAATGTAATGTTAATGTAATTATAATGAACGTTGCATGAACCGGCCTTTAAAGTCCAACTCTCTCAATTATCACACATTAAATGTAAACAAACTGTCATCGATATGAGTTTTGACGTCACGACCGTTTCGACTTCTCTATTTGAATTTATCGATTTTAACTTACTTTCAATTTAATATTATTTAAAAAATAACCAGAATTGTTGCGTTGTAATGAGTTTAGGATTAAATATTTATAAATTACTATATGATTACAAAGGAATTTCATTGATTTATTTCTAATGAAAACACCGAATTGTACAAATAAAATGTAATATATATTAAATTTTAATTTTTAAGTCTTTATTAATATTAATAAACAAAAAGAAAAATATTAAAATATTATACTGAGGGTTTTGTTACTTAAATTTGAGGGGGAATAGAATAGATGAGGGATATGCAGGTTGTTTCGTAGAAGGTGAAGTAGTTTTAGATATAATTTTATTAAGGCTGGACTTACAATCATTCAATTTTTCGTTAAAAATATTATCTTGGTAAAAACGAGCAAATCCTATGGTACTATTTTAATTTAGTACTACAAGACGAGCTAAATAATCGATGTATTTCGGTTGTACAAACTTTGTTCTTGTTACTTAGAAACAATTAAAAAACTACAAAACTACGTTCAGGATAATAAAAAATTGTTGTTTAAAAGCAAATATTTCTACTGAACTAACAAATTTATTTATTTAACACAGAAATTACAAAAAAAATTAAAATCAAAACTATAATTTCAGAACTAAAACTTAAGAGCACATACAATATTCTTTCCTTTATATAATAATAAGTACGGGATATTTACCAAAATATTTATAAAGGTTAAAAAATAAAAACATTATGTTACAATAAAAATAAATACTTACGAACAATCAGAACCTGTTTATTTTGATATTAAAATCGTCATAGCTACGCCACTAAATTAAATTATTGTAAACAAACAAATATTTCAACTTACTTATAAAAAGAAACATTGAGGCTTAAATAGTCTTGTTTCTTACATACTTGGCAATGATTCTTTCACCAAATTTCAGTAAATATTACCTTAAAAGCAACTGATTCGTACAAATGTATTTAATAGTTTTTTATTGAAGTTTTTATCTGGAATATGTATTTATATGTATTTAATATTGTACCACTGCTAATAACCTGTCATGGTTGGTGCGGGTTTCTCTAATAAAAAAAAATCACCAAAAAACACCAATGTAACTTCAAAATCTCCTTGCAATTGCTTTGGCAACAATGCTTAAAGTAATTAAAGAGACTGTGTCAAATTTCATAGTATAACCGCTTTTGCGCGTGGTATCATTCAGACAAGCCATGTGGCGTTGTCGCTTATTGAGCAAGTCATTTCTATGATCTAACCGAATAAAGTAGCTAAATAAAATGAGTTGTATACTTTAGGTGGTTATAATTCATAAAATCTTAATATAAGAGATAGCATTATGGTTACAATATGTTTGCAAATGTAATCAACAAATGCTATAGATGATTCAATAACAATCACAATTCGTTTAGCTTTAATAGAGAGCAGGCAACTTTAGCTTAGGTTAGGTTAGGTTAGGTTAGGTTCTATGTAAGTGGTAGTTCAAAAACCCTTAAACTGCAACCTGAAAGATATATTATGGTTCACCCCTAGGATTAAGTCGTTGTATCAGCCTTATGCCTATGATGAAGCCCATCAGGCCCATCCTTGGACTCGAGTTGGTGCAGATCTTTAGTCTCTTGAACTCTCGGCAGTTACACACAAGATATGCTTCGCCGTTTTTTCCTTAGCCTGACAGAATCTGCAGTTCGCACTATCTGCCAGTCATACTAGTGCAATCAGTTCTTCGATAGGATGTATAGAACATATTTAAATCGAGATACAAATTAATCATGAGTGGATACATTCGCAATCAAAAGTTGCAAATTTTTAATAAAATTATCCATAATGTTGCATTTTTAACGCGATTTTCGTGTCCTACGATTTAGGAGTCCTAGACCGTTTTCATGATAATAAAATTTTTGTTGAATTTTGACTAAAATCCAAGGCTATAACCTTGCTCATCTTTTTGAAAAAAACATTTTTGGTTTTAGAATTGCCTGAAATTATGGAAAATGGTGATATAAAAATCCGAACACCCAGTTTAAAATTTGGTGAATTTATTTATTTTACTGAAATAAACAATTGATAAAATTTTCAGCCTTATCAGTTGAAGATTCCGGTTTTTATACTGCTTTTTTTAAAATCCACTAACAATGGACTAGTTTAGTGATTTTTTTTTATATTTGCATCTTATAAAATAGGTTTTTAGTGGTTCAACTGTACAAATAAAAATTTTATAAAATTAATCCTCTAGCCATAATCGGCTTTTGAAATTTAAATTTAATGGTTACATACGTCATAAGTGGTAAGTGACGTGTTTCAATAAGATTGGTAGAAAATTTGTAATGTTATCGATATGCTTTAATATTAATCGAGAAACTTATCTCTCTCTCTTATTTGTTGTCATTAAAAAGAGATAAATATATTGATATTTTTGTTTTCTGATTGACACTTTATCAAATAAGGAGTAAAACACTAAACAAAATATTCTGTCATTTTCGTTAGTTTAATTTGTTGTTTGGTTGTGTTTGTTTTATGAAAGCAATTACTTCTATACTATTTTTGGGCCGAAAATAAAAATCCCTAACACCTTCTCTTGGTGTTATAGCGGTTCCTTCAAAAATAACCAATAGAAGTAATTGTTCTCTCGAGGAGCAACCCTTCTATCGGTACAGTGAGAGAACGAATTTCAAGAATACGGTTTTGGCATTTTCAATAGAACCACGCCCACTTTCTATTGGCTGTTCTATTCTATCACCGTCAAGAATAGGGGTCTTGTTTGTTTATTACAGATAAACACGATTTTCTCTCCTGTCATATATCTTGTCAACTGGTACAATCAGTTAGTCACAGAACACGGTGTTTTGTGCCGCCAGTTCTTTGAAAATACTTGAAACATACGTAGCTAAACTGTGACAACGTTGATTTTTAAACACACTTCATTATTGGTTATTAGTTGGCGTTACGTTTAAAACTTACTAATTATTTATTGCTAAATTTTACGAAATGAGAAAAATTACTTGCAAAATGAATGCCAATATAAATAAATAGGTATCTTATCCTAAATATATATTGCTATCATTTTGATTAATATAATCCTACTAAACTAGTATCCAACAATGAATATTGTAGCCGTAGTAAAGATCCTAATTTTTTGGATTTTGGTTCTTGACATTCTTTACGATTACGATGCCTAAGGTACGGAGACCTGTACGATTTCGTCAACTTAGTGAGTTTGATAGGAGTCGTATAGTGGGACTTCGGGAAGCTGGATTTTCTTTTCGGGAAATTGCAGTTAGAGTGCAAAGAGGTGTAGATACCGTGGTTAGGTGTTGTCAGGCAAGGCTTTGAGAAGGCCGTACGCAAAGAGCAAGGGGCTCTGGACGCCCACGTAAAATGACAGACCGTGAAGATCGTCGCCTAAGATTATTGGCCTTAGGGGACGTTGCTCCACTAGCAGGTCTATTGCAAATGAATGGTTTGCAGAACACAGAAGAAGAACATGCGAAGTGTTTACCGACGAATAAGACGTTTTGGCCTGTTTTCATACCGACCACACTGGGTCCTCCCTTTAACTCCAGAACACCGACGTAATTGCCTTGAGTAGTGCAGAGAACGGTCACTCTGGGATCAGGAATGGAACAGTATTGTCTTAAGTGACAAGTCTTGGTTTTGTTCAGGCATGCACGATGGTCGAGCGAGGGTTAGAAGACGACGTGGTGAAGGGAGAAATCAACGGTTTTTTGTTGAAAGGCATGTTCATCAAACTGTTATGGAGTTATGGTTTGTGGTGCTACAGCTTATGGCTGGAGATAACCTTTAATCTTCATCAGAGGTAACATGAACGCCCTTGACACCCTGGCAAATCCAACTTTCCAACAAGATAATGCCCGACCACATGTCGCAAGAGTCACAATAGACTTCTTTCAACATAATGATGTCACATTGTTACCTTGGCTACCAAGATCTCCCGTTGCCTGGAATAAGATACCACAGGAGGACATTGACCACCTTATTAGAAGCATGCCTAGGCGCTTTGGAGAATGCGTAACACATCGGGTAGCATCCACACATTATTAAAAATAAAAGGACTTTAAAGCAATGCAATCATTTTGAAATTTTTATCATTTACTTATTATGGTTCAGTAAGTACTTATACAAAATTTTATAAAAATAGATAGTTGCCAATAGAATAACGGCAACATTTAATATGCCAGCACCCCACAATTTTTACTGTGAATTGAATTATTCGTTAAATAACTTAAATTTTATTATAATTTTATTGAGGGGTAATTAATTACGATTGATAGTTCGATCTTCTACTACTGTAACATAAACTCTACAATTAAAAATTATTTTCTATTATTTAGTTCGACCTCTCTTTTTTTCTTTAATAGCCATATCAAGCTTTGTTCGTTCCAATTTAAAATATAGTCAAAATCTTTTTATTTCAACTTAATTATTCGATATAATCGTATCAAAAACTTTTATTACGTATCGTGGATTGCCTGTTTTATTTAAATTTCATTAATTCTTCATATTTCAGATTAAAATACTTTGGTGGCTGGTTATAGCAGAAACACAGTTTGAAAATTCTTTATTTTTTATTCAAACAAAAACTAAATATTCTCATAACTAACAACAAATTACAAAAACATATTTTCATAAGGTACCGTCGATGCGACACTATTTACAACAGAAGCTGCAACTGTCTTAATAGTAGTTGTAATAGTTGGTTTTAATTCTTCTATGACTGCATCCCATTCTTTGTTAATTACTTCATGGGTTGATTTACCTAAAATAATTTATAAATGATATGATTTTTTTTTAAATAAACATTTTATGTAGATTGTTTTATTTTCAAATTTCAAACCCACCGGAAATGTCACTACGTGCGTAAAAGTATTTAATATAAAAAATAGCGGCAAAAATTACTATAAAAAGTATAAATATGTAAGAAATTTGGGGTAATAAGTACACTGCGACCTATAATATCTCCTTTTCCTGCCATGGGTCTGATGTTTCTTTAGACTTTTAGTTCCATTTTCCTAACAAAGTTTAGGACATCGTCGGGCTTCAAGTCAGGTAGATCATCCTCTTCTATTTCGTGTGCTACCAGGTATCTGATCCTGCAATTTTGCTAGGCAGGGCATCCCGAGAGTATACTCGTATATCCTCACATAATCTGCACCTTGCTTCATATTCTAATCCTAGTTTCTTCATATTACTTCTTAACCAGCAATTTCTGGCTAATATTCACGTTAAAATCCGGAGCAGTAATTTAACTTGTCTCAGTCCTTCCAGTTAACTCCAATACTTGGAGTATTCTTTTTCCATTTCTTTTCTTAATTTTCCTAGGATTGCGCTACTGCTGATCCCACAAGATGATTCTTGTCCTGGATGTAGAGTTTCGCTCTTTTTTTTGTCAGCTTATCCGCTGTTTAGTTTCCTTCTATTTCTATGTGTCCTGGGAGGGTGACAGTGTTCTTCTGGCCTAGTTCATTTATCTTGCCTAGGCATTTCCAAACCATCTTCGAACTGATTGTATTTGAGCTCAGCGCTTGTAAAGTGTAAAATAGATTGAATTTCAAAACATCAATTGTATTTTAATTTCCTATTGTGGATTATTAGTATTTATTTAAAGTACTGGACTAATTTTATACTTACTAAGTTGTTCATTTCCTTCAAACAAATTTTCCAATGCAAATGAGGCTTTTAATATCGTGAATTTCACATCACTGGTATCAATTGACAAGTAATGGTAGTCTCCTTTTTTGATCAATTTATATTGAGCTGAATATTCAACAACTGGTTTTTCTATAAAGAATATACATAAGCACTATTAAATTCCAATTAAACTTAACTTAAATTATGTTGACTATAGAGATTCGGCCAAAGGCCGTGAATGGTACTTTATTACAAAAGATAAAAGATATTTTCTTAGTATAATTATATCAATATACTTACCAATATTTATGTCAATATTACCGTTTCCTTTCAGAGGAAGTACCAAAATTTTACCATCAATATTGTACTTTCCATTAATTTTAAATTCAGGGGAAATGAACTTCAATATTATTTTCTTATTTTTTAAATCAAACCTAAAAAAAAAACTTAATTTTATAACTAAATTTGTGATTAAATATTTTGTTCATTTTTTCTTTAATAAGAACGACCCAAAGAATCACTGTTAACAATTTTTTTTATTTATTATCTATATAATATCTCATTAACTAATTTTGTTGTTAAACTTACTTAAAATCTTGTATATCTGCTTTTTCGAGGCCCCAAAGAGCAACATCCGTGATAACAAAATTTAGGGATGGACCGCTTAATTCTATTTTTTCAATTTTCAGTGGTTGAAAACTTGGAATTAGATAGGTTTTATCACCCTTTGTAACGTATGGTATACTTGCTCGAGCCGATGCTAAGCAGCATGCATCAAAATCTGGAGCGTCCTTTTTGCAAGCTTTAAAGTAAGGTGCTAAAAGAGAAAAAATAATTTAATTGTTTTCACCAGCAATGCCTTTAGCTTGGAGGATCTGGAAATATTGAAAGAATTAAAATCTAATCCCAATAATTGTTGCAATGCTAAAGTTAATCTTAATGTTAAATTTAAAAATCGTTTAAATATATTTGTTTGTTAGTTTTGTATTGTCCCATTTTTTTATTTAATTAATTTGCTTTTTCCTTGTTTTTGTAATCCACAATATTTAATTTCTTACTTAACCTGGCGAATGTTTAAATAGTCACTACTAATTTTTCATATGTGCGTCTCTGTTTAATTTTATATATTTGTTATACAGTGTGGATCACAGAAAACAGTCCACCTCAGTATTTATTAGATTTTAAGAAAATGAGAAAATAGGTCTATTTTTGTTCCAAGGGGGACATATTTTTACGATACACACATCTGTCATTTGTCAACCCCCTCCCTTATTTTTAAATAGGGAATGTACCATGTGCGGCATATCATTAGAAAGGTATTTAGATGGAGTATTCAGACATAACGATCTTTTACGAGTTTTTTTATATTTGCACCGATTTGCAAAAATGTTTTAATTCATTTAAAACACACCTCTTAAAAATGTAACGTAACGCCTATGGTTTGTAATTTTTTCTGTAATATCGGAAGTACATAAAAACAAACAAATATTGCAAAAGCAATAAATTAATTGTAATGTAAGAAAATTAAATAAATTAGAAGTTATAATAGGGTAGACCGGGGTCAAAAGTAACAAGTTGAGTTTCACATTCAATCAAGAATAGGGTAATATAACAACATGAAAATGCATAATGCAAAGTGTTACAACCACTCCCAACCCCGCAGCGATTGTAACACTATATGGGGTCTATTGTAACACGATGCACAATTGAATAATAAATGAACTTAAATCAGTCCGAATCATCACAATTGCGACAAATATATATGTCATCCTGATTGGCGCACTCTTCATGTGACCAATTTTTTACATTTAATACATTGAACCCATTTTTCGCCTGGGTTGCTTCCACTGAAAGGTTCTACACACACTAAACAGAAATAATCATTTTCATCTTCGCTGTCCGTTTCCTTAATTTGCATTTTGCTTTTTAATTTATCTGTTTTAACCTTAGTTAAAGGTTTTTTGGTTTATCTTTGGAAACATGTCTCTTCACGCTCTTTTCCTTGTCTTCATATTCCAATCTAATCTGCTCCTTTCCAGGTGTGTCTGTACAAATTGCAGATTTCCTTTTCTTCTTTCCTCTGTTTCCTTTTTTTCTAGGTGGAGCTTTTGGGAAAGGTCTCACTGCTTCTGGAGCAAACTATTATAAATCAAAAGATGTTGAAGGTACAAATTCAGGTTTCCTTTGGTTGTATTGTTCTCTAAGAAATTATTTGTGTATATGAATATCGTCTTTTACTTAGATATATGAATATATTTCTTCAACTAAGAAGTTAATACGTAGGCAAAAAGTTATTATAGGCCTCCTCTGATTTTTTTTTTAATTGTGAAAGTGTATTTGGTGCATTAATCATTTTAAAATATTTTAAAACATTTGATAATTTGGAT
The DNA here is from genome assembly GCA_035357415.1 of Ophraella communa. Taxonomy (NCBI): domain Eukaryota; kingdom Metazoa; phylum Arthropoda; class Insecta; order Coleoptera; family Chrysomelidae; genus Ophraella; species Ophraella communa. The sequence continues at coordinate 10,302,303 of CM068986.1, read as the reverse complement.
TTAAAAACTTGTAATCTTATAAATTAGACACATTCTACCAACATTCTTATCGCTTACAAATTATAAATTCATTTAAATAATTTTAAAATGGCAAAATATAAAAAATATTATAAACAACTTATTTCATATGGTTGTGGTGACACTCATCGCTTCGCGATTCGTTTTTTAAACTTGAACTCATGTCATAACAGAAAGCCATATGAAATGCGTTGTTTAATAAGCTTCACTTTTTCATAGATTTTTAAACGCAATGACAGCTGTTTCGCTAGAATTAACATCATCAGATTGACATATTGAAGTAACATTTCGTTTTTTGTAGCTACCTGATTTTGATTAAGTAGTATCAAGGCTAAACCAAACATGGAATTAATAAGATATAACAATATTAAATCCTAGATGTTATTAGCTCTAAAGGATTATCCTGGAAATATTTAGTGTAATAGTGTAAACATTCTATTATATTATTCTCAGTGTAAAGACAAAATCCTTACCAAGAGGTTTAGGTCCTGAATCTGAAACAACTTCACTTATCAATCCTAAGATAGAAATCGCGATCAAAGTTGTTGCCGACATTTTGTTATGACTTGGTAGTAAAAAATGTTTTAATACTAAATATGAATTTCATCAAACTCTTTATATATCCATTTTTTTTCCAAGCTACATGGTTATTCCCACTTTTTAACCATAGGAAAAATTAGAAGGATATACTAATTATTACACCATTATTTTTTTTTGTATAATTCTTTTGTTATTAATTAATAAACTGGTTATTTTATATGTTCAACTTTGATAAAAAAAAATTTAAATATTAAAATGAATACGTACCGAATATTAAAAAAATATATAAAGATTACATTTGCATAACTTGTTTACATATTATTTTACAGAACAAGTAGGAATAGAGTATTGACATTATCAGTTTTATAATAAATATTCATTTTTTTATCATCCTATTGTTGAAATCAATTTTCGATGAAGCTGATTTTAATTACGCAGAAGAATTTATTATACAAGAACTGTAAATAACCAGTGACGCTAATTAATTAATTACATCTTTGATAGGAATTTTCCCACTTTTGAAACTGCCGGTGGAATTAAAAATGTTTTTGTTGATTTTTAATTTGTTTTTTTTACCAATTAATTATTTACTTTAAATAGAATGCTTATAATTACTTAAGTTGAGCTAATAAAACTAAGATTCTTGATTAAAATTTTATTAATAAAAATATAGCACAAAGAAGCGTTTCAAGAAAACATTTATTTAAAAAATTAGCATTTTAATTTGCATGACAGCTGTTTCAATAAAATTGCATCGTCAAAATCTCATGACGGTCAGTACCATAATGAAATAATACACTGCTCAACAATTGAAGTGGGTATTTTTTAAATTTCAGAAAATTGCGTAGAAAAATAATATTTATGTTATATATATTTTAAACGCTGTTATCCCTCTAACCCAAATTGTAGTAATTTGATTTCAAAATACTACATTTTAGTCGCGTAGAAGCGCTTGCAGATACTTTAATACCCAGCAATGCTTGCAAGTGTTATCCCAGCGTTTTGACTCAACAATAGTAACATTATATTTGTATTTATTTTTTCGCCAAGGTATGTTCTTTTCTTTTTATTATTTGCATGATACAACATAACTGTTTTTTATAGCCTGGTGATGGTCTCAATATTAGGCCGAAACTAGTCGCAGATATTCCTGTCCATCATAAATAATTAATAAAATTCTGTGATATTGACTTTGGGTTTTCATTTGTTTAAGTTAATATTTGCCTACCAATGCCTATTTTATTTATATATGTAATCAAACTGTGGCTTATTCTGTATTCTACATATTTACTATTTCCACAAAGTAGGTTAGGTTAGGACAATACAATTCATAATTCAAAAAAGATGAACATAAGGTAGCATTAATTTGATTAAATAATGGTGTGTATACTAATGGAAATAAACTAAGTAATGTTATTTAATAAAATCAATTAAAATAATGTGTGCTATAATAATGCTATAAACATTCACTCAATTTAAATAATTATGTTGTCTGTATTGGCAAATTATATTATTAAACCTATTTTCAGATTTGCTCATTTAAATAATTATTGTTTACAAAAAAGTTCAAAATACAGAATAAAAAAAAATTTTGCAATATTTCATTGAGAAAATTAATGTTTTTAGTCTAAATACCATCATTTATTGACATATCAAAGCTACATTTTTTAGAATATTACTTCTTTGACACCTTAAGGGTGTTTGTTACTTTTTTTCTGTCTATATTTATAATATTTAAATCGCCACTATCGTCTATTTTGGCTTGATTCTTGTTTTCGTTCATAATTTCTATATTCCCAGTATCATCTGATTTGTTTTGGCTCTCATCAATGTCTGTATTTATTACGTTTTCTGGCTGATTGTCTGGTTCCGCATAGTATAAGTTGGTATCTGTCCAGTCAACTTCAGTTTTCGCTATTTGATCTATATCTCTTCTAACCTCTGTCCCTTCCGAAAAAATCCAGTAATGTAAAGTTCCTTCTCTTCTAATAATTTTCCCAAATTTCCAAAACGTACTGTTTCACCTACAGAAAATATTTTCTTTGCAATCGTCTGTCGATTTCTTGCTTGGGGATCGGCCTAATTAAATCTATTCTTGTTCTAATATCTCTTTTAAGATGAAGTACTGTTGGGGATAATCCAGTGGTTGAATAAACTGTCTGACGGTAATGTATTAAAAAAATTTGCAATTTCAATTCGATATCACTATTTTACTAGTTGTCCTGTTAGGTTTAGTTGTTATAGTCATATACAGAATGATGGATGTCACTTTTACAATCGTATTTTTGAGCTGATTCACTTGCTACAACAGTATTTACACAAAGAACAATAAATAACTGCACAGTTAAACTAAACTTCCACTATTTATTCACATAAATTAGCATCTTATAATTCCATGATACATAGAGCATTTTCAATTCCAATGAACAAAAATAATTTTAATAAAGAAATTGAGGTCATAAAACAAATAGCTACATCTAATGGCTATCCAATACATTTGATAAATAAATTAATTAATAAGAAAGAACAAAAAGTGTCACTAGAACTAATATTTCCAAAACAAACTAAAGAAATTAAAAGCTATAAAAGTATTACATATTGTGGAAATATTTCCAATGCAATTTCAAAAATAATATCTTCGGCAACATCAGCATTAATATCATTTAAAACACAAAATAGTATTGGAACAAAATTGTTAAATGTGAAAACAAAATTACCAAAATTAAAAAAATCTGGTGTTTACAAAATTAATTGTCCAAAATGTAATGCAGTATATATAGGTCAAACACAAAGAAATTTTGAAGTAAGATTTAATGAACACTTAAGAGCATATAGATTACAACAACCAGATAAGTCGAACTATGCAAAACACCTACTGGAACATCCAAACTGACTTATACACACCAATGACATTCATATACTTACTACACATTTGTGATAAAAAACAAAATTTAGATTTTCTAGAAGAACTTGAAATTAAAAGACATCTAGCAGATCAACAGTTTAAAGTAGTTAATGAACAAATAAATCTTGGAAGTTCTCCACTATTAAACTGTTTACTGTGATTGAGTCTTCATTTTATACATAGATAAGACATTCTTGTAACATAAATATATTAAGTTATTGTAAAGATCAACATGATATAGTTTTTTCCTGGTTTTTCTATATCATTGCACAGTTATACTGATCTTAGAGGGAAATACATCCAGGATAATCCCTTAGGGCTAATAACATCTAGGCTTTAATATTGTTATGTCTTATTACTTCCTTACTTGGTCTAGCCTTAACTCCTTATCAACATCAAGTACCTAGTTACAAACAAACAACATGTAATTTCAATATGTCAATCTGACGATGCTAGTTATAGCGAAACAGCTGTAATTGAATTTTAAAGCGAATTTTTCGAATAAATAGTGGAAGTTTAGTTTAACTGTGCAGTTATTTATTGTTCTTAGTAAGATGAACTTCCAAAAAGTAGAGGTTAACACAATCAAGTATTTACACAATCTGCAAACGTGTTATTTGGTTCCTTCAGTTGTATCAATCTTTCTACCCAAGCTGGGTTACGCAAACCACTGATAAATTGTTGTCGCAAATGCGTATTTACCGTAGAGGCTTGACATACATCACATTTAAAATTACAATTTTGTTCCGCAATAGCACTTGGTGAAGGATGTAAATGTTCTTTGATCATAGTAATTAACTCAGAATATTTCTTGGACGTCGGTTCCTCAGGACTAGTTAATTTGTGAAGCAATTGAAGTGTTTTTGTACCCATGCAATGAATTAACCATTCTTTCTTTTTGTCTTCTACAGCTGAAGAGTTTCCAGGCAACTTTTTCATATTAAAGAGATTTTCCAATCTTTTGATAAAGATTTCAAACGTTTCATTATCTGGTTCTAAAGTAATACTTTCTGTAAACTCGCTCGCAATATTTTTTGTACTTTTTAAATTCTCTGTTAAAACTTTTATGAATGTATTAAATTGAACTTCGTCCATTGTGAGTCTTTTCCCTCGTCGCCACTAATAAATATCTCGATTTCGGTAGATATTTTACTTGATCATAAATTACAGACAAGTCTCAAAAATACGATTGTCAAAAGTGACATCTATCATTCTGTATATAACTATAACAACTAAACCTAACAGGACAACTAGTAAATATCTAATAACTTACAATGCAAAACTATTTCGCTTCTAGTTCAAAAACTAAACGACAGAATTTTTACATTTTTTACCAGTTAATAATTTGGAAGTAATAAGACATAACAATATTAAAGCTTACATGTTAATAGCCCCAAGGGATGTAGTTCCCTCTAAGATCAGTAGGTATAACTGTGCAATGATATAGAAAAACCAGGAAAAAACTATATCATGCTGATCTTTACAATAACTTAATATATTTGTTTTACAATTACGTCCTATCTTTGTATCCTTTACAAAATTCCTGGACATACTAAATACTATGTTTTACTTTTTTGTTGTATAGAGACTTTTTGGTTTCGTTCCTAATGTCGAGTGGAAGTGAATTATAAATTTTGGAACCCAAATATGCGTAACTTTTTTGACCAATGCTTTTTTTGCATATGGGGAGTAGTAAATTCCGTCTTATGTCACGTGCCATGTTTGTGACATAAGTTTTTTAGCTCGTGCTTGTTAGCATGTTTTGGATGATACAGATATTTGTAAAAAATAGTTGTCTGATATCAAATATTTCACTCTGGAGGTAGAGAGTATTACTTGGACAATCAAAGCTTTGACGAAGGATTATCCTAAGAAAACGTTTTTGAAGGATTTCTAATGCTGAAAGATGTGTTCACTTCACCCCACCCCACTATTCCGTAATTAAGATAAGGTTCCACCATACTTTTATAAATCATTTGTTTTTGTCTAAAGTTAAGTATTTTACATACTTTTTTGAACTTAAATAATATATAACGTAATTTTTTTAAAATATGTTTTATGTGCTGGTCCCATTTTTAATTTTTATCTATTATAATGCCAAGATATTTAACTGTTTTACTAGAAAAAACACTAAAAAACTTTTCAGTGTGATGGACAATGTTTACACTGTTACACAATGTTTATTCACTATTGGTTAATAATTTCGGTTAAACTCATGATTTGTCTACACTTTGACTTTGAATATCATGAATGGTCTTCTCTGATACCGGGGTCACTGGTATCTTCTTTTAAGCTCACTTTAGGGCTTCCTGTTATTGATTTGCCACCCTTATGTTTCTTTCACACACCAATTACAGTAATTAATATTTCCATCCATGTAGTGTTACTCATTTTCTTACTCACTCAATGTTACCACATACATTTTAATAAAATATTTAAATTTCTTAATTTATTCCCCTTTTCTCTTTTAATTTCTCTTAGTTTTAATTTATAATCTTTATGTCACATTTTTTCTCTATGTCACTGGTTTTACCTTATACCCCATTCAATAATTAAAATTCAATATTTAATATATAAGTTTGTTGGTTCGATCGATCATATGATCTAGTGAACATTACATGTAACTAATTTTTTAATGTAGGTCTATTGTTAAAAACTTGTAATCTGCATAATTTTTTACCTCTCTTGTTTTTTATAGCCTGATGATGGCCTGCTTATAGGCCGAAACTAGTCGCTGTTCCTACAAACGTGTACTTTTTGTAATAAAAACCTGTGACACTGATTTTGGTATTTTCCTTTATTCATTTTTTTATTTATTTTTATTGATAATACGAACCATTTGGTTGTAATTCATACTTGAGGACATTTAGCTTTATTAACGTGACAACATGGCAGCGCACTTCTCAACCAAGAAAGAAAGAGAATAACGTAACATGTTGCCAAATTTCTAACGAATATTTAATAGGTGATTTGACAATAATTGGATGTCAAGGGGAAATGGAATATCAACAGCATGAATACAAATTAGCGCCTGTCATGGATTGTTTAAAATAGGTTATGAAATTTCATGATTTCGAACAACGAATAGGCTCATAAAGCGCATTTATAATAGTTTTGATGGGATGGAAGAATTAATTAGAGCCCGTAACAATACGATGATAGTTTAAAGTCCAATATATCAGTCCAGTCACCTATTTGGAAGAGCATTAGTATTGGAACTAAAGGATACGTAGATTGTTTTATTTATGTTAAGCGATAAAAATCTGAAATCGAGCCACTTCTTGACAGCATCCAAAATTTTTGTTTTAAACCAAACCAGTCACTATCTTCACAAAAAAATACGGTATCGTCGGCGAAACTGATGATTTTGCAATTTGTTATACTTGTTACTTGTTATATTGATATTAAAGGATTACTATTTGATGTTATGGGTGCAAAAGGAATTAAGCTACTGATTTTAGAGCCGTTTAAATAAAAAGAGTACAAAAATTAATCAACTTCTATTCATATATGAAACTTTTTATTTAGAAATTACAAAAACAAATTTTCGTAAGGCACTCTGGATGCGATACCATTAATAATAGATGTTGCAATAGTTTTAATGGTAGTTTTGATAGCTGGATTTAATTCTTCTAGAACTAATTTCCATTCTTTGTTAAGGACCTCGTTTGTTGATTTAGCTAAAATTTGAATGCAAGTTATTTATGTTTTACAGGTTATAATTGAAGACTTAAGTGGATAAAGGTATCATGTCGTATTTTTCAAGTTTTGACACCTTTATCCACCTACGTCTTCAATTGAAAACTCTATGGAGTATATACGATAAGTAAATACTAACTAGGGGCTATTAAAATTAATCTTTATACTTACTAAGTTGTTCGTTTCCATCAAACAAATTGTCTAATAAAATCGTTGCTTTATCCATGGTATAAGAAAATTCACCATCTTCAGTTAGGGTCAAGTACTCATGGTTACCTTTTTTAACTAATTTGTAGTCGAAAGAATATTCGAAAACTGGGTTATCTATAAACAAGTTAAACATTTCAATAAAAATTTTCTTTTGTCTTTAAATTATGGTCAACAATCAGCAATTTATTTTGTGATTGGATATCATAAAAAAATTCTATCTCTATACAGGGAGTTCCAATCTTATGACAAAGTTCGGTATATGGGTTATTATCTAATAGTACAAATAGAATATTCGATTATATAACTTTAATTTTTGTTAGGCATTCAAAGTTTATGAAAACAAAGTTATTTTGTAATATTTGTAAACCATAATTATTAACCTATTATGTAAAAGTAAAAAACGTCAAATGTAACTATAAATCCTAGATACAAATTTTTTTAAACAATTTATTCTAGATAAAATAATTCACCAAAAGTATAATCTTAACAATCAGTTTTTGAACTTGCGACACCATTATGTTATATAATCAATAACTCATTTTGATGTAGCATATTTCCAGAGAAAATAAACTTAGCAATGATCAAACCTTTGTAAAAAAAGGAAACCCTACAGTAATTGAAAACTGCTAGGCTTCTGAGCTTTTTTTATTACCAGAAGCTACTAAATCATGCACAACAGGGGTCTTTAATTGAAACGGCCGTAAACAAGTGTCTAGAAAAAATGTATGAGGGATTTGAGTGTAATAGCATGGCAATGGGAATTTCCTTGGACTCGACAAAAGTCTTTGATACCCTAAATCATAAAATATTACTAGACAAATTGTAAAAATGTGGAATAAGAGAACCAAGTTATGAATTGTTTATGTCATATCTTGATGGGCGCAAAAAAATAGTAGTAATTGAAAGAATGGGAAAATAGTACCCTTCAGAAGAAAGTGTAGGCTAGGTATACCACAGGGTAGCATTATGGGTCTTTTGTTGTCCTTATTTTATGTTAATGACTTAGCAATAGAAATTGCAGGAACAATAATGTTCATCGTGTAAATTATGCAGATGACACAAACTTATTAGTGGTTGGAAACTCATTAAATGTCAACTTAGATATAGAGAAGAGCGCAGGTATGGTTACTTAAAAACAGACATTCTAAACAATGAGAAAACTAAATAATTATATTAAACAAAAAAAGCAAGGAATCATCAAATTCCTCCTGATATAAAAATTCAAGATCGGAATATAACTTTGGCTCAGTACACAAAATTTCTTGATACACACATTGATAAAAACCTAGAAGTTCATTTTAATGAGAAAAAAACTAAGTTCAGAGTGTTATTTATTTAGAGTTACCTAAAAATGAGGCTAGACGATTTGGTATTATGATCTGGGTCTAAATTCATCAGGAGATGGATATGATAGGGATGCATTTCTCATTTTTTTTTGGAATTCTTTGAACGGTGCTCGACTTATCTCTTGCTGTTTAGATGCAAGCAAAGAAATTTTGTTTCTTTTTTGTCAAAATCTTACTGAGAAAATATGATGGTTTACAATATTGCATTGGTGTCAAAGCTTCTAAAATTGTTGTTTAATTAATTTAAAAATAAAAAAATTATATCCCATAATTATCCCATTATGAGACTAGGTTTATAATTTTGTGTAAAAAAAATTAAAATTGGACCATTTTTCACCAAGTTGACATGGAATGTCCCATATACAATGTGGATATAAAAATAATTTTGGTCTTAGTTTTTAAAATTCTAAAGAAAACATTGAGAGCCTTCATTTTTTATTTTCATTTCTACGTTATTAAAAATAAAACAAAAATATAGAGTCCAGTCATTCAATTTTACACCTTGTAGGTATATTAAATTTTTGAAAGTTCCTTGATATTAAAATGTTTAAAATAACAAAAAATGAATCAAATTAATGGTAATAAAATAAATAATAAAGTCTATACTTACCAAGGGTTATGTTAAGATCACCATTTCCTTTCAAAGGGATTACCAATATTTTTCCGTCGGTCTCATACTTTCCTAAGATTTCCAGGCTAGGGGTTTTGAACTTGATTAATATGTGTTGGTTTTTTATGTCCATCCTAAAAAATGCAGTATATTTTGTGTTAAATACATTATAATAATTTGCCCTCCAGACTAAACCGAAGATACTAAAATTTTCTAAAGGTGGTTTTATCCTCAAGGCCCTTTCGCGAAATGTTCAACATAACCTGTAAATAATGGTAAGCAAGCCATGGCAATTTCATAATAAAATAACTTGTCAACTTCATTTAAAAATCAATAAATTTGAAATACCCGTGCACGCGCTATCGTTGCACACACGCTTGTCAGAAGATAACAGAATGTTAGCTAACAGAGCGTTAACAAGCATTTATGCTTATATCTACTTGAACTGTTCTTATATGTAAATAGCCCTACCTAAATCCTTCCCTATACAATTTTAAATATAGAAGGAGCATTTAACAATGCACTACTCAATTTTCTTTGCGAAACTATCCTCTACAATATGAGGAATATCCTCTACAATATGGAAGTGGATTAAAGCGATGCTGGCGAATATTCTGATCTTAAAATAACTGGAAGGTGAAGAGATTGCGGCGAAAGCTGTTTGATGCTGCCGCAAGAGGGAGTACTTTCCTCTCTCCAGGTGAAAGAAAATAGTTTATTTTTTTGCAATTTGTGCCATAGTGGGCAGGTTTGATATAATTATAATAACTCCAGTGATTTCAAAAATGCGTGCATCTCGAACATCATCCTTTTTGAGTTAAATCTGTTACACTTACCACATTTTGAAATTACTGATTTTACAGTTTTCCTTCTGCCCTTCTCTCAAAAAATTGAACACCAGCATGACATAATTTTATATAGGTATCAAAAATCAGCCTTTGTACAACTACGTGGTGAGCCGGTAATAATATTGGATATCGAAAATTTACTGTATCGTCTCTTTCAATTATTTTTGTCTTGATTCTTAAAATTTTTAATTATCAGCAACTCGAACCTATTCACTTCATGGAAGTGTTACCAACGACCTTGATAAGCTCTAGTAAGACTAAAATCTAGGGATGAGTCACAATAGAACTTTCAGGTGGCAGCGGAAGAGATGTTAAGACCCAAACTAACCTAACCTAACCTAACCTAACCTAACCTAACCTAACCTAACCTAACCTAACCTAACCTAACCTAACCTAACCTAACCTAACTTAACTTTAAATATCTTTTTCTGCTCTACATATCCAGAGTTAATTTGTACGATATGCAACACTCAATAAAATGAGTTACTAAAACACATCCTTCTATTGTCCTTTATACCTAGCTATTTTTTACAAATGTATCAAAGATTTACTTAAAATTTAAACAAATACAAGAATCCTAAAAAAAATTAAAATAATAGACTTATACATACTTAAAATCTTGTATGTCTGCCTCATGCATTCCCCACAGAGAAACATCCTTAATGGAGATTGCTAATGTTGGTGTTTTTATTTCTACTTTTTCAATTTTTAGAGGTTTGAAATTTGGGATACCATAATTTTTATCACCTTTAACAATATGAGGAAGTCCTGCCCGTGCTGATGCTAAGCAGCACGCTTCAAAATCGGGTGCATCTCTTTTGCAGGCAGTCAAATACGATGCTAAAATAACAAAAAACTGCAATAACATTTAAGGGAAATTTTAACATTTTCATAGAAAGGTAATCCATAAATGAACAGGTATGTTTTAATGCTAAAATAATTTTAAGTAAGTACAATAAACCGTTATAAAGATATAAAATTAAACAGCTCAGAAACGAACAAAAGAAAATATAAAACAATTTAACCTGTAAGAGTGCTGTCAGAAGAACACCAAATGAAATGTGAAGGAAAAATTATAAGAAAATTAAAAATTATTGCAGGAATTGAAAATATTGAAGCCAAAAATGTAGCAGAATTATCAATAAAAGGAATATGTTGGTAATGATGAATATAGGATAAAATTAGATTAATGAAATAGAGGTAAAGAGAAAATATAATGAACCAAGAATACAATAAAAGGAATCACAGAGCATATTCAGAGCAAAAAAACAAACAATAAAATATGATTTATAAGAAACAAAGTACGAAAGCGATCAGAAACAAACAAAGGAAATACCGTCTACTGAAAAGAAGTAAAAAATTAAAAAAGATATAATGAAGCAGTAAGAACTCTGGAATAAACTAAGTAACAGATAATTTTTTTTTTAATTTGAGTGAACCAGTACTCATTAATCATGTTTTGAATAAAAGAATTATACCAACAGACACTGTATTCAATTCATAAAAAAACATGGAAATATGGAAGATGATCAAATCCATATTCTGGGAAAATAATAAGAACATATCTGAAGAAGAGCCAAACTAAAACTAAAATACTATTATTATGTAGAATTTATTGTCTTCAATTTTTTTTATTTAAATAAGTTATGTCCATTACTGGTATTTAAAACTAAATTGATAAAACACTTACGTAAATGTTCCGTATCAGAAAAAACACCACTGACGAATCCTAAGATAAAAATTGCGATCACAGTTGTTGCCCACATACTGTTTTAGTTATTGATTACCGTAGCACTGAATACCAAAACTTTTTGGCCAAAATCCTTTATATACCAATTTTTCGTATAAAACTTTCAGGGTAACTCATTTTTTTTATTGATAATATATTTTACAAGGATGAGCAAATTCTTGTTAGAAATGTGTTAATTATATTTAATTAATGCTATTAATTACCTTCTTCATTATTTTAAATAGTTTAAAATATATTCTTAATTATTATGAAGAAATATGTATTCAAACATATTCGAAAAAAGTGTGATCTACTCAAAAATAGATAAAATTTTTCTAGTCCCAGAATATTTGAAAAATATCGTAACTTTAAATTGTTCAATTTGTTAAAGGTAATGGTTTAACTGGCAACTATAGACTGGAAGATTAAAGTGAAAACTGAAATAGTCGGACACATTTATGGTTTTTAGATCATATATAGTTTATTTGTTTGAAATTGGCAGCACAGTTCATTATAAATGCAAATATTTCAAAGCCCAAGCAAGGGTGGTTTATGAAAAATAACTAAAAGTAGTACATTTCTATTGAAACATATTCATAGTTGTTATTTTTCAAAGAGTTCACCTTGTAATTAGGGATTAACTAACCCAAGCCAAAGGGGGCTTGTGGAAGGAAGTTACGGGGTGGTTCCCTAGGCTTTGTTTTCTTCGGAGAAGGAAATGCTACCTTCAAAATGTTCTTATGGAGATTTTTTTTTGTTATACATCTTTAATGCAACTATAGTTTCAACGATCCTTTGCCGTTAAGTTATGCGTTGTCCAACTTTATCTCTCATTCATGAAATGGATGAGATGGAATTATGACGTCATTAATGTATTTCTTATTTAATGTCGACTTGAATTTTGTTACTTTTGACAGTTCGTTTGTCATATTTCCATCATTATATGTCTTTGATCACAATTTTGAAGGTTGAGTGTAAAATAGCAGAATACGTCACCGATTATGACGTAACGGCAAAGGATCGTTGAACAAACTATACGCGTCAACGCTAAATAATTTATGAAGTTCTGTACATAATAATTACGGACATACCTTAATGATAATTTGATAAACTATGGTGTACTGACAGAAAGGTCTGGTTTGAACTATAATAATAAGATTTAATTGAATTGTGTATTACACTTTTATTATTTAAACACAAAAACATTAAACCATAATTTCAAAATCACAAAAAGAAAAATTCAAAAGGAATTCTCTTCGCGACATTATCTATAATAGATGTTGCAATGGTTCGGATTGTATTTTTGATTGTAGGACTTAATTCTTCCATAACTGCCTCCCATTCATTATTGAGAACTTCATTTGTTGATTTACCTAAAATCATAGTTGTTGTTAATTATGTATACCTTGTCCAGTATAAATATAGGTGCACGTCACAGCTGTCAGAACGGGACTATGTTGCCAAAAATAGAATAGAATAGAATCTAGTAAATATCAAACGAAGTTTCTCTAATATTCTTCTTTTTATTTGACTACACTATTACGCTATGTTTGAACACGCGGCAACAGAGCGCAATTTGACCAAACATGTAAAATATTTCAGCATGAATTATGTTAAATTTATTGTACTAACCCTTACTTTTTGGAAGTCCATCTTATTAAGAATAATAAAAAACTCTTCGTCTGAACGTAACTTCCAAGTTTATTTGAAAAGTTAGGTTTTAAATTACAATGACGACCGTTTCGCTAATCAGCGTATTTGAAATATATTTTGTAGCTTAGAGCATGCGTCTGACAGTATGCGCATACGTTATAATTCAGCCAGTTAGCGATTATATTTTTGAAAAATTATACAGTAAAATCATCAAAAATATCTATTCAAGTATTATTACTAATGACCTTATTAATATACGTACTAGTAGATCGTAGGTAAAGAATAGTACGTAACTCGTGGTGTAAAGCATTTTACGAAATTACTTTTTCATCCGTGCGTAAAATGCTTCTTACCACACACGCTACGTAATATACTATTAGGTATATACTTACTTAGTTGTTCGTTTCCGTTAAATAAATTTTCTAACGAAAATCTTGCTTTTGTCATGGTATAGGTCAAATCACTCTTGGCTATATTTAAATACTCGTAGTCTCCTTTTTGGATTAATTTATAATCGAGGAAATAATCAATATAAACGTTTTCTGTAAAATTAATTAGAAACATAAACCTCAAAATTTTTTTGTAGTGTAACCACATTTAAGTTAATACTTAATTTTGTTAATATAGTCATTATTGTTAATGGAATTTAATTTTGCAATGTTTTTACAGGGTTGGGATAAAGCAAAACAGCTAAAAATCATTAATATACTTTGCAAGTATATTAACGTAAACAAATCTTACTGGGTTCTGTTAAATTGGTTACGGTAGAGCGACCAGCAATAACAAGTTTCTCATCAGATAAACCGGAACGTTATCTGGTCCACTTGTTAATTTATGTTTAGGTTAGGTTAGGTTAGGTTAGGTTAGGTTAGGTTAGGTTAGGTTAGGTTAGGTTAGGTTAGGTTAGGTTAGGTTAGGTTAGGTTAGGTTAGGTTAGGTTAGGTTAGGTTAGGTTAGGTTAGGTTAGTTTAGTTTAGGTTAGGTTAGGTTAGGTTAGGTTAGGTTAGGTTAGGTTAGGTTAGGTTAGGTTAGGTTAGGTTAGGTTAGGTTAGGTTAGGTTAGGTTAGGTTAGGTTAGTAAAAAGTAAAATTTGAAGAACCCAATACTAACAAAAACTGTAAGATTTCACAGGATTGCTTGCAGTCAGAAGTTAAAAAAATATAAATAATTATACAACCAAAAGCAAACATTTTGTACTAATTAACCTAGGTAATCACTAAAGTTTTAAATACTTCAATAATCGAATATGGAAAAAATGTGAAATATACCTAGTTGAAGCAAAAAATTGGGTTCTGAAAAGAAAATGGATCCAGGGAAGCAATGTTTGGACTATTTTTTATATTAAGAAAATGTAGAGACCCACAGAAAGATAGAACAGGACAGAGCTGGCTTAAATAATATGAGAAACCTGTTAATGAATAGTGTCTACGTTTATTTCACTGCTATATTTATTCAGTTCTCCTGGACTGTAAAATTTAAACGCACCTTGAGGATTTTCAAAGCCTTTAAAATGTTTATACAGAGAAGAATATTGAAAATATCCTGTACAGATCATGTACCTGGGTTCTTAGACAAAAAATAAAGATATTGAATTACAAAAATAAAAACGGCAATAAAAATCCACCATTTAGGTTAGGTAGACCAAGTTTAGAGATAGGAAGGCAACTAAAGTTTCAAGACTCAAGTTTGAAGTATCCATTTGACTGTTTCATTTATAGCTACCATTTCTGCTTAAAGAACATTGTACTAGTTTGGAAAACGGAATGATTTGGCCTAACAAGGTTTGCGGGAATTTCCACTGTAAATTTGCGGTCGAAAATCGGGGTGAACTTTGTATAGTCTATGTTGTGTGGATTGAGGTTAAATCAAGATACCCTTCCCACCCTTTTCCGCATCCTTTTCAATAACAGCATCTTTATTTTATATTTACTTGTGAAGAGAACGAGCTTTGTCTTCCTTGGGTTTATCGCTAGGCCGCATTTTTTCCACCAGTGGACTAGTGGATTAAGTGCCTCTTGTATGATATCCGACAAAGTTCCTGAAACTTACCTGAGACTATTGCAATTTCATCTGTCTAAGCTATTATTTTAAGACCTAGTTTTCCATTCTCTGGAGAAAACCGTCGAGGGTGAAAGCACCTGTGGGGTTGCCCTATTGACTACCTGTAGTATCTGGCAGTCAGAGACCTCTGCATTGATCCCTCTGCTGTACAGAACTTCGAAGACGAATTTAACAATAGACTTGGGGTTATATTATTATTGAACACCCCGTCAATATAGAAGGTAATCAAAGAATATTCGTTGCAATTTAGTGACTTCTTATCTTTGAAAACTAGATCATAGATGGCTATGTATTAGACATTTTAGTAGAAATAATGTTAGAATTATGGGCCTAAGATCTTTGGGAGGGCTGAAAGATTGTTTGCTTTCTTTAGGGATGAAAACAACCCTCACAATGAGAAACTGACTTCCTGGGCTATGCTATTCGGAAAAGTAAGTCCAAACTTTTGAAAGTAATTATAGAAAGGATTCTAGAAAGAAAAAGAGGACTTGGAAGACGCTAACATGGCATACATTATTCCGAGATGAAGAAGACATGTTTACAATCTTCAAGGTACCATAAAAAGTTTAGTCGATATAGTAGGTATCTGTTATTCTGTCCGTGTAATCGTAACTTGGATTTATTATTTGATATGTGACATATTTGAGGTCATATTTATAAATAGCTAAAATATATTACTTATTTTAAGATCATGGCATCTAATTTAGATAAATAAAGTATATCTCACTTACAATCCCATTCATGTATAATAATTCCTATTTGTGAATACAAAAATCGTTGTTTGCTATCGGCTAACTAGGAAGGATAAAAAGTGGATAAGAATATCGGATAAATTACGATGCCGTTACAACGCTCATTTAATGTTTGTTTATCAAGAGTTGCGACCCAGTTTGACCAATGTAAATACCAAAAACAGGAAGAATTAAACTGCATATAATATTTCAATAAGTATGTCGAGATTTGGAAATATTTGCGAGGCAGAAATAGTAAGGGGAAATTGAAAAATCAACTCCAGAAAATACAAAAAAGTCATTCTTCAAGTTGGAGTCAATTTAGTAAATTTTGTAAACAACGAAACTTCAATATGGAAACCGAACAGTCAGTCGATGAAGAAACAGAATGGGGGAGATTATAAAGAATACGTGGTAAAAACAATGTGGAACATTGGAAAATGTGAAAAATGTTGCAAAGCACGCATTTAGAAAAATTTAATGTTACTTTTAACCCTTTCACTGAATTGGCATTTAAGAAATCCCGTGATGCACGTAATTCTAAGCGAAAGAACTTACAAGGTAATTTAGAAAAACGTCAAAATAGTTCAACACCATTGACTAAAATTGAAATTGTTAAAATGGTAATAATATGGGATGGAAATCATAGGTCTTTTAAAAAGATTTTTTCTTATCGTTGCATATGAATTAGCTTGGCGAGGAGGTGAAGCTGCAAAATGTAAAGTGCACTGTTTTAAAGAAGAAAAATCAAATAATGGCGATTTAACTGATCGCACTGAATATAATACAGTATTTTCCAAAACATGTCAGGGTGGCTCAAACAAGTGCTGCGATAGTAAATGGCTAATAAAAAACACACAAAACCCTAGCATATGCCCAGTGAGATTGTTTTATAAAATATTATTACATAGACCGAACTGTATTACAATTGAAGTTTTGGAAAAATAATTCATCAAAAGGTTGGTACAAAAATGTTCCTATAGGAATCCACTAATTTCTAAAGTGGACGAAAATTTCAGCTGGAAAAATTGAACTGGATACAAAGAATAAAAACAGCCTAATTTACAACTTGATAATGAGCATTGCTATAGAATCTATGAATCTATGCTTGTCAAATCGTATTCCATGTCATTGTTTTGTTAAGAATTGTCATTGCAGTATATTTTCTACAAAAAGCTTAATTTCATCTTTATTTCAAGTTATAAAAAGCATCATTCGCATCTTGTAACAAATTTCCGAGATAAAGTTTTGAATAATAAATTAGCTACAGTGTCAACAACGTCAATACAAAATCTACATCTACATCCAAAGAAGGAGCAAATGTCTACTGGACCAATTGTATATAATAATTGCATTTTTAACAATTATACTTTCTAAAAAATATGTTTCTACTCATTGTTCTTTAAGTTTATTAAATAAATTTTAATTGAATTGCGTTTTCTATTCAAATAGCACGCGAGCTCAGATCTAGCAGGATATTTTTTATGGTTGTTTTTGTTATGAACTGAACATCCCTACCATGTTGTGTTTGTCAAGGATAAAAGAGAAGAGCACATGCGGGCTCTTAGGTTAGTTTTTCTGGGGTTATGTTAAGCATGATGTTTTTATGAGATATGTATTTTAAAAATAAGTCGAGAATTAAACAATGCTATATCTAGTCGATTGTTATTTAATCTAGAATACACAACAACTGGCGACGAGTCGGAAACAGCCCAGTATAGGTAACAATGCCGAAGTTTGATGAATTTGATGTAACTAAAGAGTCATTTGACGCTTGGGAAGAGCGCCTTCAACAATATTTTATTGTGAATGATGTAAAAGAAGATAAGAAAGTTGCAAATTTAATAACCTTTATGGGAGCAGCAACATATGATACCTTAAAAACACATTTATACCCAGACTCTCCAATATCAAAGACATATCCATAGTTAGTATCAGTGTTAAAAGCCAAATTTTCACCAGTGACCAGTTTAATATACGAAAGGTACAGATTCCACAGCAGAAATCAAAAATCTGAGGAGTCTTTAGAAGCCTATATAAAGGCTATAAAAGCACAGTCTAAGGCATGTAAGTTTGGACAATTTCTTGACGAAGCTCTGAGAGATAGACTAGTGTGTGGTATCAGTAACAGTAACATTCAAACTAAATTACTTAGTGAGCCTGAAACATTATCATTTGAGGATGCATGTAATAAAGCTTTAAGCCAGGAAGCAGCTGAACAACAAAGTAAAATGGTAAATGAATCCCCAGTAGTATCTGTCGCCAAAATACAAGTATCCAGCAAAACATGTCATAATCCAAGCAGTTCAAAAAACCATTCTGAAGCAAAAAGTTATCAGCCTCAAGCAAAACCTTGCTTTAGGTGTGGAAGGCATCATCGTCCAGAGACATGTCCAGCTATCAACTGGGAATGTTTTTCCTGTCACAAAACAGGCCACACAAGTAGAGTCTGTAGAAGCAAAAGAGTAAACCAAGTGGAGATATCAGAAGAAAATGAGTTTTTACAGCTGGGTCATATTGCAGCTCTAAAGGAACCTGTGGAACAACCCTGGCAGGTAAATGTTAATATGGAAGGTAAGAGTATACTAATGGAAATTGATAGTGGTGCATGTAAATCAGTCATTCATGTAAGTGACTTTTCAAAAAAACTTAGTCATTGTAAATTGAACAGAACAAATGTTAAATTAAAGGCAGTTACGGGTAATAATGTTGTAGTAATAGGTGAAATTTTTGTCAATGTTTTATATAAAAACCAGTTAGTTCTATACCACTGTTGGTTATCAAAAGTTCAAATAAGTTCATACCATTGATAGGTAGAAATTGGTTGAGCATTTTTAACCCTTCTTGGAAAAGTCTCCTTTTTAAACAATTAACTGAAATAATACCAAATAGTGTAAATAAAGACAGCCTAAGTTTAAAGTGTATTGAAAAGAACGTTGGCACAGAGGAGAAGGAAATGAATTATCTTGTTAACTCCTGCAATAATCAAATTAAAACTAATTTTTTGTCTGAATTAAATACAAAATTTGCAAAAGTTTTTATATCTAGTCGATTGTTATTTAATCTAGAATACACAACAGTTTTCTCATACTTACCGTCATTGGCAATTTATCTCGATCTGTTCTGATAAGTAAGTATTCGAAAACAACCATAAAAAATATTCGGCTAAATCTGAGCTCTAGTGGTATAATTAACAAAATTGAATTCCAATAACTTAACGAAGTCAAGTATGAAAAAATTATAAGATTTAACACAATAGTAAAGGTAAAAGCCCGATACTTACCAAAGGTTATATTGAAATTACCGTTTCCTTTCAAAGGAAGTACCAATATTTTACCATCACTCTCGTATTTTCCTATAAGTTGGATCTGAGGAGTTTTGAACTTGATCTCTACTTTCTGATTCTTCAGGTTAAAACTAAAATAAATAAAATAAAAGAAAAAAAATAAATTTAAGACCTATCAAACAATTTGTTAATAATGTATCCGCCAAAATAAACAGTACCGATATTAAAAAATATATCTATGAATTCGTTTTTATAATTTCATTATTAATTTGATCTCGATAGTCCTTTCGACTATCGAGAATCCCGCCGACTGTGAAGTGTGTGCTTTGATTCATTTTCTTTATACTAAAGGCGTAAAAGCAACTGAAATTCATCGTCAAATCAATTAAGTTTATGGTGAAAACAATTAGTACAGTGAATAGAGACCAAATAAGGGGGGTTACCTTACAAACGGTCCGATAGTTCTAAATTTTTGATATGTTGTCTAGGATGGTTGTTAAGTGTTTAAAATGAAAAATGCACAATTTCCCCACTCCGCGCCCGCCGCCATTTTGAAAAAACCGAAAAAAATCGGCACTTTTTTATATTTTCATTTATATCTTTGTTTCGGTGCATTTTAGCTGCAAGACAGTTCTATTCAATGTTGTAGAGAATGAAATTCCCTATAATATGCGTGTTAAATTTTGTTTGTAGGGCAGATAGTTCACGAGACGTATTTTCTGGAAATTTTTCAAACTTCTTGCTTCAGAACGCTGTAATTCAATTTTGGCTTATTTGAGAAAAACAAGTATAAGAATAAAAATTGTAGAGAATTTAATTACCTACAAAATGAATGTATACTTTTTTTATCCAACCTTACGGAAGGGCAGTAAACATTAAAATGAAAACAACGGCATATTGCGTTTTTTGTTTTGTTATAGCAATTGTTACTCCACAGTGTATTTAAACAAAATCACTTATTATTTACCAGTGGTGGCTTGAATTTGGAGTTTATACCAATCCTATTTGGGTTTCTTACATATTATAGCGCAATGATCATCAGAAAGGTACTATTTCACTTGAATATTTCACTATTTCTCTGAACTATTGAACATCCCCTATATGTTCAATTTTAAATAAGCCACCAACATGGCGTCGTCTTCGTCGTCGACGATGACTTATTCCTGTTGTCACATTCTTGGCCAGCACAGAATTTGCAAAGGGTGGAACAAAAGGTAGAAAGGCCCGCCTTTCTACAGCCACACATCACCATACAGCCAGTTTTACATCTGCATGAAATAGTCTTGTTCAGGTTTGGGGGAGCCGCGTATCTACTCATCCTGATAGGCTCCAGTCTTCCAAGTTTTCTACTCCAGCCGCACTCGATAGAGTCTTTGACAATCCCCATCCACTCCATGATCTGGTGGTATGTGCTCAGGAAGTGGAAATGTGCTGCGTCAGTGGTAGTTTTGCCAGATTGAGCTTGGTGGTACTTGTTTTCAATTTGCTATAGCGGAGGAGTTTAACGTATACAGGAATACCAAGATTTTCTCCCCTGCTCCCCTGCTGAAATTTCTTGGCAACTTGCAACAGGATCACTGAACCTCTCCGCCTGCTCCAGCAATGATGGGTCTTTCCTAAAAAGTTGGCAACTCCAAAAATGTTTGAAGTGGTGTCACAGCCCGATATTGCGTGCAGGAGCAAGATGCAGCCTTTGGAGTTGTATTTGTAGGAGGTGGAGGAGTATATTGCGTCTGGAGGTTTCCCTCGTGCTGGTTTTTTTAGGTAGACATTGTCCACCGCAGATGTTGTGCCAGTCAGCAGAACGAGAAGGTCAATTTCTTCCCCGATAATGATGACGGCGTCGTATGTGGGGGAGAGCCATTTAGCTGTGGCAACTATCAACCTGTCAGCATCTTCGGAAGTTTGGTATGTGGCTATGTTTTACGCTTGCATTGCACTCGAGAGCAGCTTCACGAATCGGAAAATGCGCATTTTTTAATATTTTTTAAAATATCATATCTCGTGAACTATCTGCCCTACAAACAAAATTTAACACGTGTATATTATAGGGAATATCATTCTCTACAACATTGAATTAATTGTGCATTTTGCATTTTAAACACTTAACATCCATCCTAAACCACATATAAAAAATTTATAACTACCAGACCGTTTGTAAGGTATCAGCTCTCTATTCACTGGGTTAATTATGAGTAAATGCGGAAATGGGTTAGGGTTAGGTTCCATGAGGAACGAAACGGGCGGCCTTCATTCATTACCGATGGTCTCATTCAAAAAGTGGACTGTAAAGTGAAAGAGAACAAACGATTCACAATTTCGTCCTTGCTGTATCAAGAAGCGTTCTCTACGAAATTGGGTCCAAACGTTTAAATTATCGGAAACTGTGTTCACAGTGGGAAAATTTTCAATAATGAGCATAAACCCAAACCATTGGGCAGTGCACTGTCTTTTGCGACATACAGGGTTGGTAGATTTTCTGCCTCGGGATGAAATGATCAATGCAGCTGCGAACTGTGAAGCTTTAAAAAAACTGCGCCAGGCAAAGACGCATTTGGCGGGAAAGCGTCATTCCAATGATAAAGAAGTTGTCCAGTTGTCCAGTCAGACAAGTGCCTTAATAAAAATGGAAATTATGTAGAGAAGTAGAGGATAGAATATTCAGGTAAACAAAGTTTTGTTTTAAAAATTTTTTTATATAAAAAAATATGCCTCTAAAAATGGAATACTTTATCATACTAAGAATGTAGGAATCAGATGGTGGTACGAGAAATCATTCTGTTACCAAAATGTTCATCGATAAAATTTATGGAGCGTTTGGCTGTATGGCTTGTTGCGTGATCATTGACACTAACTGGCTGCGATAAAGAACCATAAAGACAAAGATTTTAACCGTAATGTAATGCAAGTTGACAACCAAATATGATAAATGCAATGGACTAGGAAAGTAGTGACGTAGGTGTCAAACCAAATGATTCCAAACAACTTTTGTTAATGTGTGTTTTATATGTGTTATTGACTATTTTATTGTATTTTCTTGATTTTTGGGAGTTAATTACTGTTTTTCATTGGTAAGTGTTCATTCATATATTTTACATATCACTAAAGTAGATATACGAACAATTTTCGTAAAAACATTATAACATAACCTTCAAAGTTATGCATTTTCATAAATTTTAAGAATACTTACTAAAAAAGGTACTTTAAAAGTTGAATTTTGCTTATATGTATTTAATTATGATACTTGTGTTATATTTTAATGTATAATAATAATAAAATAACTGAAACAAAAGCTACTTCTGGATAATTATAATGTTGCCGTTTGGAATCATTTCGTTGACATTTCACAGTTCGACAGCATAGAACACAAATTTTGACGTCACACTTTCCCTGTCCATTTCACAGTCCTCTAAATTTCGGTACTATTTACCGATACCGTACAAGCAACTCTATTTTAGGTTAATGGTTTACCAAAATTGTACAACACGTTTTAAGATTTTTATCAAATAATATATTCAAAATACTCATATTGTACTTACTCTACATCTTGTAAATCAGCTTCGTCAATTCCCCATAGAGATACATCATAGAATTTCAGTTTTAACGTTGGGTTGTTTAATTGTATTTGGTCAATTTTTAGTGGTTTAAAATTTGGTATACCATATTTCTTATCTCCTTTTAACAAAGAAGGTATTCCTGCTCGCGCCGATGCTAAGCAGCATGCTTTCAGATTGGGGTCATCCTTTTTGCAGGCAGCTAAATAAGAAGCTAAAACAATTAAAAAAAGTTCAAATATGAATTTATATACAGTTTAAAAGAGCCAAATGGAGTATGTTTGAAAAAACACTTGCCTTTAATTATTATTTCTAGCCTGTTTTATAAATCATTTTTTATTAAGAACAGTAAACAACTAAACGCTGAATTAGACTTTCACTATTTATTAGCAAAATACGCTTTTAAATGCAATGACGGCCGTTTCGCTAGAATTAGCATCGTCAGATTGACATATTGAAGTTACATTTTGTTTGTATCTAGGTACTTGATGTTGATTAGGTAGTATTAAGGCTAGACCAAGTATGGAAGTAATAAGACATAACAATATTAAAGCCTAGATGTGCAATGATATAGAAAAACCAGGAAAAAACTATATCATGCTGATCTTTACAATAACTTAATATATTTCTGTTACAATTACGTCTTATCTATGTATAAAATGAAGACTCAATCAAAGTAAACAATTTAATAGAGGTGAACTTGTTTATTAACTACTTTATATTGTTCATCTGCAAGATGTCTTTTTATTAGTTCTTCGAGGAAATCTTAATTTTGTATTTTATCACAAATATGTAGTATTTGAATGTCATTGGTGTGTATGAGTGAGTGTGGGTGTTCAAGAACGTGTTTTGGTTGTTGATTGAGTCTTCATTCTATACATGGATAAGACGTAATTCTTAATAAGAACTTTCACATAGTAAGGGTTAGTACAATAAATTTCATTCAATTATTTTTTATACTAGGTGTGTCGTGTGACGGTGGCCAATACAACTGTTTTTTTTTTCAAGCACACCCCCTGTGTGTTATTTAATTTCATAATTTTATTTATAGCAAGAAAATAAACAACCATATATTTTAGCATGTATTTGGTTAAATTTAAGTTCAGGTAAATGAGTTTCATAACAGTTGCTATTCTTGAACAAGTTTATAAATATTCAGACAGATGCAACCCCTGTAAATCACCCCCTGATGGTGGTAATTTTCGAAAGTCCAAAAGATATTTATTATTGTGCCGTTTTCTATAGAAATTCGGATTTTTTTTCTCAAAATTGGACTTAGTCTTAGTCTTATAAGTCAGCCAATTTTTACTTATAATAATTTTACTAGTGCTTATTTTAAAGGATTTTTCATGTACTTTAAGAAAGGTCTTATGAGTTTTTTCCAAGAATTTAACCCATTTCATTAAAGATTGAAGACTTTCAATTGCGTGAGTTTCGAAAAATAACCACCCTTCAATAAGCGATAACTCAGCCATTTATTAAAGAATGACAATTTAAAAATTATTTATAAAAGTTGGCAGTTACTGGGTACATCGTAAACGTCACTCACTAGATTAATACATTATGTTCGAACTTAGTGCCAAAATTCATACGGTTTTCATAAATAAAACTGGCTATAATATCAGACGGATTTTGATAAACTTGAATTTTGTTTTATTTTATGGGGTTTCAGAACAAGCAAAACTTTTTATCAAGAATAGCATACCCCATCCGTGGACACGCTGTATAAGATTACCTTCGTTCCAAAGGTAAAAGAGGATTGTTCCAAGGTACACGACCTCTTGAACCTTAGAAGGCAACATAAGCCCAACAAATGACCAGTGTTGGTACACGGACAGCTCTAAAATCGATAGCGGTGCTAGAGCTGGGTTCTATGGAGAGAAACCAAGGGTGAATCGGAATCAGAACTTGGATAACCTATCCACAATATCCCCGTTGACATTTTTGCTACAGAGGTGTGTCTGCAGGGGTTGCTTAAGCTTGACTGCAGGAACAAAACTATGAAAATCATTTCCGATAGCCAGGCGGCCTAAAGTAATTGGAGTCAAATCGGATCGACTCCAAGTTAGCTTGAAAATGCTTCCAGGATCTAATACGTCAAGGGGAAAATAACAAAGTAACCTTACTTTGGGCACTTAGACATACTGGTAACGAAAAAGCGGACCTTCTAGCCAGAAAAGGTGCTGAAGGAATATTTAGAGGCCCAGGGCCATTCCTAGGATAGCGAGTAGCGTAGCCAGAGGAACAATATCGAACTGGGTATATCGAAGGAGACAGTCTTACTGGTTCAAGCTAAAGGATTTAAGACACCCTCTAAAAAGGGAGCTGCTGAATATGAGCAGACGAATTAGGATAGACCAAGACCAAGACCAAGGATCAATAATTTTGGTCTGCAGCCACTCGAACCTACTGATTGAGCCACAATAGATATTTTAGGTCGTTGATCCTAAGCCCAAGCTATTTTCTTTTTAATACACCTGTTATTCTTAATTTATTATCTAACCTGTCCATACATTGAAAAAAATATACTAAATTTTGGTTATTCTAATTTAAAAGTAAGTATGAACAATATTGGCGTTATAATAACCTTTAAAGAACTTTGGTAGTCATTTTATAAGTTATATTCGTTAACAATAACACAGCAGGTTACCAAGGTAGTTTTGGTCAAGTTAAATATACTTCCTCAATTGTTTTATAGATTTTAGTTTTTTCAACAAGTACTCAATGTGATCTGGGTAATCTTAATTCGTTCTAGTTTTCCGCCAAACCCGTGCCATGCAAAAAATAATAACTAAATATCTTACAGAAGATAAGTTGCCGACCTTTGGAATTTTTATTATTTTATAATCACTACAGGTTTCAAGGTGGTATTATCTTCCCTACATTCGCAATGAGGAAGTTTAATATCAATTTAACAAGCGATGTGTAGCTAAAAATTAATCGAATATAGATAAAAAACAACCAATTTATTATTGATATGAGTAGATTTTAAAAATAAAATTATGTTTCCCGTCTGTCGGTACAATAAAACGTTATGAATACCTACACCTGACATAGACAGTTCATCGTTAGCATAACCTGTATTTTTATTGTCTTTAGTTGAGTGAATCAGCTTGTAACTGCTTTTGGTTAACTTGTTTTTATAATTTAAATGAAGAAAGAATATAAATAAATAAACAAACGTACAATATTACTTCAATAATTTCAATTTGTTTTTTGAACTTAATTCGCAGTGTGCTTTCAATCAAAATGGGTGTAAAGGGACGAAGGGACTAGTCTCTTAATTTTGATAAATCCTTAATTATTTACTTACATTTTAAAATTTCTTGTGTGTCTTGTTTGTTTAATTTTTCATTTGGAAGCGTCTAGAAACATTTTGAGTAAAAATGAGTAATTTAACCCCAGAACAAGCAGCTCAAATCGTAGCTTTAGTTGAAGATAGACAATCTCAGCAATGTGTTGCTGAAGTCATGGGAATCAACCAATCCAGCGTTTCTAGAGTCTTAAGAAGGTTTAGAGAAACTGGAAGTTATAATAGAAGACCAGTTCCAGGACATCCCAGGTGTACTAATCCTGCATGCAGATGACCGTTATTTAAGAATTCAGACTTTGCGAAATCTTCATGTTATAGCCAGACAACTGCAAAATGTTCTTTCTGGAGTCCGTAATATCTGTCAATACAGTTAGAAACAGATTAAGGAATTTTGGAATCAGACTCAGAATGCTCGTGACTGCTCCATTGTTAACCAGAGTACACCGTGTAGAAGTTTAAGGTTCGCAAGAGAACATGTTAATTGGGATATTAACGATTGGGCTAATATTTTTTTTACGGTTGAATCAAGATTTTCACTTTTGGATCCGATAGACGTATTCCAGTTTATAGACGCGCAGGTAAGCGATTTACTTAATGCAACATAAGAGCAGCCAGAAATTATGGAGGTGGTTCGATTATGGTATGAGGGGGTATCTGTTTTGAAGGCCATACGGAGTTTATTGTGTTTCGTAGGGGATCACTGATAGCTGATCGGTATATAAGGGAGGTTCTTGAGGAAAATGTAGTGCCATTCATTGTTTCATTCATTAATGAGAATTTTATTCTAATGCACGATAACGCTCGCCCGCACGTTGCCAAAATAACAAAGGAATACCTTCAAGAGGTTGGTATCCAAATTTCAGATTGGCCAGCAGTTAGTCCAGACCTAAACCCAATTAAAAATGTTTTGGGACTACCTGCACAGGCGCATAAGAACTCTTAATATCGCTCCAGATAACCTTGATGAGCTGAAAAATGTTTTAATAGAAGAATGGGAAAATTTGGATTTGGATTACATAAGTGACCTGATAAGAAGCTTTCCACGGAGAATGAGAGATGTTATTAGAGCCAGAGGTGGCAATACCAGATACTAAAATGTTAAATTTATCTTTTAAATTTTTTATTTTGTTACTTTGTATTGTTTGATTTTTCTAGAATAATTATTTTCATTATTTTTTGATTTTTAATTTTAATTAAACAAACTACTTTGAAACATAATTCTAAATTCAGTTCCTATTATTCCCAAAAAGAGAATAATAAAAACGAGTGTATTTTCAGTAATTGAACGATATATCATAGAAATAGTATAGTATGCAGCTCACAACGAAATGGCCATTTTGTAATCGTATGAATCGCAAGCAAATTTCATACTCGTACAAAATGGGCATCATTTTGTACTCTTGCATAATGTACTATTTCAAACCAACACAATTTGATCTGAAATTGGAATTAATTATGTTGCTGCTTTTCTGATACTAAAATAAAACATTTCTAAAGTTTTAAACCTATTGAAATATAAGTTACTATATAAATTAAACAGGTATAACTTTTTGTAGAATTAGTAAAGATCCTATAATACTGTATTTAAATATTTTCTTTATCGTATACAATCTAAGCACACCTTTTAATTTCGGTTCAAATAAACATATATTTTTATAAAACTGTTTTAATATTAAAAATGATTTATAATTATAATTAGTAATATCGATAAAGAAGTATTAACTTATTACTTACGTAAATGTTTTACTCCCGAAGCTGAAAAAACTCCACCGATCAAACTTAAAGCCAACGTCGCGATCAAGGTTGCCCACATTTTGTTATTGGTTATGGGAAACGAGATCTTTGACTACTAAAAATCAATATTACCAAAATCCTTTATATATATTCACCTTCTTCTTTATAGATTCTACAGGGTGATCCATGTGTACAATCTTGTTCAAATACAAAGAATAAGTACATAACTAGATTATGTACGATGATTTTTTTAATATTCTGTTTAAGAAATTAATATTTAATTTGAAGATATTAAGAACTTAATACTGTAGTTCAAACAAAACCTTTTTCTTTTAAAACTATTCTCATACTTAGCTTTTAGAGAAACTATCTGATTCCAAGTTAAATAATACTAATCAAGTAGTGTTCAAATTATTATGAACATACATGAAAAATTGAAAAAACATTTATGTCAAAACAGCCGCCATTTTGTGTGCTCTTCAAAAAGAGCGATAACGAAAAACTTTTATATTAAACAGTCAAACAACGATTACAGATGTTTTTTGGTTGCTTTTTTGCTAGGTGTTTTATCTTTTATAAAGAGTAAGCCAAGATAAATCAAGTTTTTGCTAAAGGTTATGTTAAATGGTAAACAGAGATATCAAGTCAAAAATAAGAAATACACCAGAATTTACGATTATAAATAAAGGAGCCAATAATAGAAGAATTTAAACCCCTACTGACAGATTTGAAGAATGGACAATGCTTGTTAAACCTTTGTTAGCTAACATTATGTTAACTTTTCACAAGTGTATGTGCAATGATAGCGCGTGCGCAGGCATTTCAAAGATATTGATTTTTAGATGAAGTAGGCTTAAATAATTTTTCCCTGAAACCAAATGTTTTGATAATCTAACTGTCATTTACTCATTTACACCAATATACCGTTAAACTAATTAAATATATTAAATTTATTGTACTAACTCTTACTTTTTGGAAGTCCATCTTATTAAGAATAATAAAAAACTCTTCGTTTCAACGTAACTTCCAAGTTTATTTGATAAGTCAAATTATGCAAAACACCTACTTGAACATCCAACCTCACTCCTCAATGACATCCAAATACTACACACTTGTGATAAAAAACAAAATTTAGATTTCCTTGAAGAACTTGAAATAAAAAGACATTTAGCAGATCCACAATTTAAAGTTGTTAATGAACAAATAAATCTTGGAAGTTCTCCACTATTAAACTGTTTACTTTGATTGAGTTTACATTTTATACATAGATAAGACATAATTGTAAAACACAAATATATTAAGTTATTGTAAAGATCAACATGATATAGTTTTTTCCTGGTTTTTCTATATCATTGCACAGTTATACTGATCTTAGAGGGAATTACATCCAGGATAATCCCTTATAGGGCTATTAACATCTAGGCTTTAATATTGTTATGTCTTATTACTTCCATACTTGGTCTAGCCTTAATAATACCTAAACATCAGGTACCTAGCTACAAACAAACAAAATGTAACTTAAATGTCAATCTGACGATGCTTCTTAGCGAAACGGCCGTCATTGTAATTTAAAACATATTTTTTCAAATAAACTTGTAAGTTACGTTGAAACGAAGAGTTTTTTATTATTCTTAATTAAATATAACTCTTTAAATATCATTATGTCAATTATATTAATTCAGTAACAAAACATAAGTAACGAAGTCCGTCTAAATTTTTAAAAGAAACACAGGAAATAAACCTATAGATGAAAGGAAATGGAATCAACACATAGAAAGAAAGCAAAAAAGTAGAAAAGTACGAATAGCAAGAGACAAATCGCCAATTGGAAGATCAAAAGGACCACCGAGGAAAAGATGGCTAGGCAGCATTAATTAAGGCTAAAAACCGAAGTAAAACAGGCGTGAGCCTATTATTAAAGTAGAAAGAAGATAAAAAATTTATGGTATAAAGAAACAATTAAATAATGGAAAAATGCAGTCATTTTAACAATTCACAAACTAGATTTTAGCAGTTCTCGAGGAATCTCTTTAATTGTAACAACCTATAAACTGATTTTTATTTGGACGACGTAATTTCTGTAGTAAATAAGATAGAACATATAAGAAACTCATCATACTAGCACATTTGTGTTTCAGTTTATTTTTGCGCCAAGGTTAGAGACTTTAATCCTTGCTTTTCCATCAACCTAACCCTAGATGAAGCTACTACAAAAAAGAAATACCCTGGTCCAAACATGAAGACCCTTATGAATTTTTTATCCATTGGAAAATGACGAGTTTGTATAACGAATAATTGCCATTGCTAATGCCTGTTATAATCAGGAAAGTTTGTGGAGAAGAATACGAAATCAATGGAAGAAATGTCAATAAAAGCTACTTCAAACTGGGCCAAATGTTCAAAAACAAGATCCTGTCAATGGATCCGAGCAATACCAAAAGAAGAGAGAGGGATTTTGAAAAAACAGAAGAAACGAGGAGATATGCAATATCTAAAATAATATCGATATTGTTGAGTAAGTTAAAAGTATACAATGAATGTGAAAAACAGTAATCAGAAGACATTAAAGATACAACCGAAGGCTCAAGACAAGAAAGAAAACAAAGGCTGAGATGATTTTTAATCAAGTAAAGAACGATGCTAGAATACTAGTAAGATATGTAAAATAGATCGATTATTTTGTTTAAAAAAACTATAGTTATTGACATTTAAGGTACAGTTACTCTATTTTAATTGTTAAATTATGTATGAAAAAAAGTAGCAGTAAACATTTAGTATTAAACTAATGATGTCATGGAATTTGTCCACGATAGCAAGTTCGACAAACTTCCATATTAAAATTTTCAAAACTTGTTCACGCATCGTCATTTTCATCGTCGAGTTACTGGAATTAACCACATAAAATTCATACAGAGGCTACTACTAAATTTAAAGCAATAGATTTTTTTGCAAGCAGTTTTAAAATTTATTATATTTAGTATATCGTACCCTAATTACTTTTTTAATAACTTTTTGATAACGTTGTTTTCATGTTAAAAACAGTTATGCAGAAATAAAAAATAATTTAACAAAGTTTTGGGCTCTTTATATATAACCTTGTCAAACAACTTCAAATACGAATAAATTTTAAAAAAAATCCCCCTGTTTTGTGATTTGTTTTATAATTCAAACGAATTCTGTATATATAATATTTTGGTTAAAGCATTTAATTTTATAATTTATACTAATATTATCGGATTAAAATATATAAAGAAATTCTTAAATTTGTTGTATCAATGGTAATATCCAAATAAAAAAAACTTTTTCCAAATCCCGCAGTGTATTTTTATTAATGGATGTATCAAAATATGGCTAAATACTCCTAAACAAAGAACTTTTGAACCAAACATTTATGATTAATTTAAGATTTAGCTCAATACAGGTGTTTCTATAAATTATCAACTTCCGGAGAGTAAGGGTTTTAGCATACTAAGTGACACAAAAATCCGAACACCCAGTTTAAATGATTTTATTTTTAAATCGTAGAGGTTATCCATGACTCAAATGTGGGTAGTGCAAATAGTAGCAATAAAACTCGAAGTCAAACCCACAATATATATAATTTAATGGTAAATATTACATAAATTCAGCGATATGTTTCGGTTTACGGACCATCATCAGGCTATAAGAAGAGAAACACGCTCTAACTCTGTGTGGTATCTCATTCCAGGCAACCACCAACTCCTCTTGAAGTTTTTCTTGAGTCTGAGGAGGACGTTGTAAATTGAGCAATCTCCTCTACCAATACGTGCTAAATCGGGAGATCTTGCCTTTCAACAAAAACCGTGGATTTCTCCTTTTACCACGTCGTCTTCTAACCCTTTCTTGACAATCAGGCAAGCCTAAACAAAATAAAGACAATACTGTTCCATTCCTGATCCCAGAGTGACCGTTCTCTGCACCACTCAAGGCGACTACGTCGGTGTTCTGGAGTTAAAGGGATGACCCAGTGTGGTCGGTATAAAAACAGGCCAAAACGTCTTATTCGTCGGTAAACACTTCGCATGCCAATAGGTCTTCCTTGTTCTGCAAACCATTCATTTGCAATGGACCAAGTAGTGGAGAAACGGTCCCCTAAGGCCAATAAACTTAGGCGGCGGTCTTCAAGGTCTGTTGTTCTACGAAGGTATCCAGAGCCCATTGCTCTTTGCGTACGGCTTTCTCGAAGCCATGTCTGACAACACCTAACCACGGTGTCTACATTTCTTTGCACTCTAACTGCAATTTCCTGAAAAGAAAATCCAGCTTCCCGAAGTCCCACTATACGATACCTATCAAACTCACTAAGTTGACGAAATCATAAGGTTAGGTTAGGTTAGGTTAGGTTAGGTTAGGTTAGGTTAGGTTAGGTTAGGTTAGGTTAGGTTAGGTTAGGTTAGGTTAGGTTAGGTTAGGTTAGGTTAGGTTAGGTTAGGTTAGGTTAGGTTAGGTTAGGTTAGGTTAGGTTAGGTTAGGTTAGGTTAGGTTAGGTTAGGTTAGGTTAGGTTAGGTTAGGTTAGGTTAGGTTAGGTTAGGTTAGGTTAGGTTAGGGTCTTCGTATCCTAGACATCGTAACCTATCGTAAAGAATGTCAAGAACCAATATCCGCAAAATTTGTATCTTTACTACGGCTACAATATTCATTTTTGGAATGTTAGTGGAGTTCAAAAAAGCAGTATAAAAACCGGAATCTTCAACTGATAAGTCTGAAAATTGTATCAATTGTTTTGTTAAAATAAAATGATTTAAACTGGGTGTTCGTATTTTTATGTCACAGTATACAATAAATTTCATTAATTCCTGTATAACGGGAAAAATAGCAGCTCTAAAGGATCTCCCTTCGCTACAATATTGCATAATAAGGGAGGGAGCAATTATAACTGGAATCTGTCATCCATTAAACAAAACTCTCTTTTATTTATAAGTCAAAATTATTAAAAAATTGTATTTATTGTTTTTTGTTAGATACTACAATAATAAAATTGATTGTACTAACCCTTACTTCAATATGTCAATCTGACGATGCTAGTTGTCTAGCGAAACGGCTGTCATTGAGTCTTTTAAAAAAGCAGTTTTTAAATAAATATTGGAAGTTTTGTTAAAACGAAGAGTTTTTTATTATCCTTACTACAATAATAATTAATACATAATTATTATTTATTCATTACCGTTGTCTTTTGTACTGTCAAACGCATGTTTCGATAACCAAGTTATCTTCTTCAGAGACCGAAGTTAAACTAAAGTTAGATCAATTTTCTTGTAATAAACTATAAAGTAGACCATCTGGGTTAGGTCCTTTGTCCTTATTTAATCTCTTTTAACACTTAAACATTTCCATACTTTCAAATGCATCCAATAATCTATTGTTTGATACATTTTTTAACAATTTTAAAGTGTCTAGGTACATTTATCGTATTATTTTTGGTTAATGCATGTTCGGCAACACTAACTTTTTCTATGCGTCCATATTTTAAATGAGTTAAATGTTGTTTAAATACAGTTTTCATGGATGATTTGGTTTGCCCAACATACTTTTTATCAAAATCATTACAGCTTATTTCATATACAGGGTGTCCAGGAACTCGATAAAATTAAGGGTTTAGGAGAAATTTGAACTTTTAGATCTGATGTAGATTCATTTATACCGTCAAACACAGGACATGGATGTATGCAATCCGTCACTGGAACTTTATAGTGTTCCAATGTATAGTTTAGAAATTATGACAAAACAAAGGTTTTTATTTGGAAACTTTAGAGGTCTATAACTCGGAAACGAAGGCTCGTATGACAAAAATTTATTTGAACTTCTAACATTATTTTGACCTCTTCTATTTACTCCCGAATTTTTGGCATTAAGTTCCTGGACACCCATATCACTTTTTTCCAGATCCTTTATTTAATCCTTCGGATTTCCTTACAATTGTCTCAGGTTGGTACTTGTTTTATGCACTAAACCTAATTCCACCTCACCAAAAATTGTATATAAAACTTTGGTGCACTGAGGGTCAAATGGTATAGAAATAAATTTCTTATCTTTGTGTTCTCGTTCTGTCTTTCCTATAAAAATGTCAAATTCTAGCTTGTTATTATTTCTAATTACTAATTTTTCTAAAAACGGTAACTGTTAAGTATTTTCTAGTTCTACTAATGATTTCTCCCTACTAAATACTGCATTTCTACCTATACTATATCCCTGGGGAAAACTCATGTTCTTGACTAATGTGTGTTTCAAAATTGCTTATAAAACGGTTCGCTGTAAACGGTGAAACACAATTACGCATTGCTGTTCCTTTATATTGTTGATAAAACTGATTGTTAGATTGAAAATAATTTTTATTGTTCTTTTATACAAGGTACATGAGCAAGATAACAAATTAAATATAAAAACAAGTGGGGAACAAATATAAACAACAAACATATCAAGCCTCGTGCATTTTATTCGTTGATAATAAATTATCTTATTCGCACCCCCTATAAGTTATAAATAAGTTGGAAAGTTCTAGTGTTTGTTGTTGAAAGTAAGGTATCCAGCTCGTCTGAATGATTTTAATTTTCTAGAATTGTTGGTCTTAAACTGTTGTACATTGGACAATCCAGAAATATGGGTTCCAGTGTTTCCATAGATTGCCTATTGCAGATTGTACATCTTTCGTTAAATTTATTTTGTGTGAGATGTTATTGACATACAGGTATATTGTTTTATAATTTTGATATTCAATTCTAACTTAAATTTATTGTACCAACCCTTACTTTTTGGAAGTCCATCTTATTAAGAATAATAAAAAACTCTTCAAATGCTAATCAGCGAAACGGCCGTCATTGTAATTTAAAACACAATTTTTTAAATAAACTTGGAAGTTACATTCAATTGAAGAGTTTTTTATTATTCTCAATTCTATGTATGTATGAATTAGGTGATAAGTACACTGCGACCTATAGGATGTTCTGATGTTTTGCTCAGATTTATAGCAGCTCTTCGAGTCCTATTTACCTGAGGAAGTTTAGGACATCGTCGGGCTTCAAATCAGGTAGATCCCCCTCTTCTATTTCATGTGCTCCTAGGTATCTGGTCCTAGATTTCTGCAAGGCAGGGCATTCTGAGAGTATGTGTATTGAGGTTTCATCCTCTTCCTCACAGAATCTGCATTTTGTTTCATCTGCTAACCCTAGTTTCTTCATGTGGCTTTTTAACCGGCAATGCCCGGTTAGTATTCCCGTTAAAATTCGGAGCCTTTTTTTACTGAGGTTGAGGCAGCTAAGAGATCTCTTCTGGTCATATTTCCCCAATAGTATCTTAGATTGCCTCAGTCCTTCCAGCTGATTCCAGTACTTGGATTTTTCCTTCTCTCTTTCTTCCCTTAGTTTTCCTAAGATTACTCTACTGCTGATCCCACAGGATGGTTCTGGTCCTAAGTGTGGGGTTTCAGTTCCTTTTTTTGCCAGCTTGTCTGTTGTTTCGTTCCCCTCTATTCCTATGTGTCCTGGGACCCATAGGAGGGTGACAGTGTTCTTCTTCTTCGAACTGATTATGTTTGAGCTCAGCGCTTTGATGGCTGCTTGACTATCCGACATGATCACAATCTCTTGTCTGCGGTAGTTTCTTCCAATATTGAATTCCACACATCTTTCGATGGCGCGGACTTCTGCTTGAAAGATGCTCGGGTATGTGCCCAAGCTTTCTACGTATTTGGCTCTCGGTCCAAAAACTCCTATCCCAGTTCCCTCGTCTAGCTTGGAACCGTCCGTATACCACTTTATGGTATTCTGGTTTAAATTCTGTATGGTGTCTTCATCCCATTCAGATTTATTACTCAACTTTGTGATGAATTTTCTCACAAAGTTGAATTTCTTTGGCATATCATATTGGGGCATTTCCCAAGTTTGATCAAAATGAAGTGATCGGGGTTTTTCCCCGATAATTCCTTTTTTGATCATTCTATATATTGTTTTCTTCCTTACACTTTCTAACAGAATGTGCAGTGGGGTCAAGTTTAAAATCACCTGCATTGCAGCAGTGGGGCAAGTTCCCATTGCTCCAGTGATACATGAACAGGCTAGTCTCTGAATCTTCGAGAGATTTTTCCTCGTCGTACTTAGATTAGCCCTTGCGCCCCAAGCCACTGCCCCATATGTGATTATTGGTCTCACTATTGCTGTGTACATCCATTGCAGAACACGTGGGTTGCATCCCCTTCTCAATTCTACCTTCATCATCCAGATTATTCAAGATAAGTGGAAAACTAGGAAATAAAGAACTAACACAGAACGAGATTACATTTTTCCTACATGTAGAATAACATAAATAAATTTATTTCTACTTTCTAATGAATTTGTAACTAAAAACTACACTGCTCAACAATTGAAGTGGATATTTTTTAAATTTCATAAAATTACGTATAAAAATAGTATTTTAAATATACGTTTCATGCTATCAGTAAACTCTTTTTAAAGCAAATTATATTTGTCGTTATTTTTCTTTTTATACGTTGTTATCTCTTTAACCAAAATTGTAGAAATTCGATTTCAAAATACTAACATTTTAGTCGCGAAGTGCATTGACTCTAACATTGTTACTGTAATCCATAAATAAAAATAAATTATTTTACTAACAACTCTATTTCATTATTGTCCAATATTTGCGAAGAAACATTTTCAGCAATATTATTAGGTTACAAAGAAACTGTTTTTCGGTTTTGGGTTTAGTTTTTTTACTTAAAATAGACATTTACTTTGAAACACTTTGAATTAATAACTGTTAACATTTTTCTCTAGTTTACACTAATATTTATACTCTACATTACTTAACTACTTTGTTTACTGTATTTTACCCATTTATAAACTACAATACTTTATAGATTCAGCCACCCACTCTCATAATTGATAAAGTTAAAGTGTTAAACCGTCTATTAAAAAACAAGAAAATATACATTTTATTACTTAATTATAATTTTTTTTAGAATTTTATTGCTACCTTGAAGGCTATGTGATTATTATTTCTTTTTAATCAATTTTGATTGCGATTATTGTTTGATTCTCATACAGTGTGGAAACCACTTATGGAATAAAATGATTTGTGGGGTTAGTTTAGAAGATTATAAAAAACGATGGGACCTGTCAACTTTGAAATTCAAATGTGAGCGGTTTAAACATAAATTTAAATATACAGGGTGATACACGCAAGTTTAGCATCGTCCATGATCTATATTTTCAATGAAACACCCTGTATATTTTTATGATTTTAAAAGCTCCTTAACAATACGATCTCAACGAAATATACCATATAGGGTCTATTATTAATTGTACAGGGTGAAATTTTGAAATTATTTATAATTTTGTTGAAGATAGTAAATACATAAAAAACTTGACGTAATTGTTTTTTACATTAAAACAAATGCTCAAAATGTTCTCCACCTTGTTGATGGCAATAACACAGTCTTCTATAAAAGTGGAAGTTCTGTAGTTATTCTTTCTTCTACACAAAAGAAAAATAGAAGAAAATTTGATCAAAAATATTTAAAGCATATATAAAACAACAAGAAATTACGTGATCAACTAATATAAAAAATCTGAAATACTCACTACAGAGGAAGGTCTACGACAAGGGGGAGGCTTTAACCCTACCCTTTTTGTAATTTTCATTGATAAAATAATAAAAGAATGCCACCAAACAGTAAAGAAATGGCACATAGCATTTCATAAGATGGAAAAAGCATGAACATCAATATAGAAAAAACTAAAGTAATGTCAGTAACAGAAACAGAGAAAGTAATCAACATACAAATAAAAAGTTCATAAAAATAAATATCTAGGAGTAATAATCGGTGAAGGAGGGAAACAAGATAAATAAATAAAAGAATTGACCAAACAGTTAAATATTTTAATGCTCTAAGCAACAACTTTTCAAATAGAAAGAAGATACATAGAAAAACAAAATTAAATATCTATAATAGTCTGGTCGAGAACTCATTTAAATCGGATTTGGGTTAAACCTATCCGAAAAATCTGATTTTGGTGTCAATCGATTCGAAAGGACAAATATAAAAATGTTCCAGAATATCAAAATCCGTTTTAAAAAATTTCCTATTGTTATTAACAATTTAAGATTTTTAAAAAAGGGGGTTTACATTTTTACTAATAACTCATAAACTATAATAGCTAGAACAAAAAACTGAACGGATTCTTAAAGGGCAGGTCTTCGAGTCCTATTTTCCTGAGGAAGTTTAGGATATCGTCGGGCTTCAAATCAGGTAGATCCCCATCTTCTATTTCATGTGCTCCTAGGTATCTGGTCCTAGAATTCTGTAAGGCAGGGCATTCTGAGAGTATGTGTATTGAGGTTTCATCCTCTTCCTCACAGAATCTGCATTTTGTTTCATCTGCTAACCCTAGTTTCTTCATGTGACTTTTTAACCGGCAATGCCCGGTTAGTATTCCCGTTAAAATTTGGATCTCAAAACCCTTAATTGGATTATATTTTCTATTTATATATAAAAATAAATTTATTTTAAAACGTAAGCTATATGCTAAAAAACTACAAAATTTGTTTGTAAAAATTACGCAGCTGAGTGAATTTTTAATATACAAAAAAAGCAAGCATTATAAAAACATTATACCCACAAATTAATGTGTAATAAATTCTGCAATTCCTGTTTAAGTTGTTGGTTATATTTATCTTTTTAATGCATTAAAGTGTGCAATTTACATATTAAATTAAAATTAATATATGTTAACAAATTATAAGTATATATATTTAATTTGCAAATAATAATGGCTATTATTTACTAAGATGATTCCGATGTACATTTTTTTGTAGTGTTTTCAAAGTTATCTCATCGAAACTACTTGAATCCTAGAATAAACAAACCAATTGAAATCATCAATCAATCAATCAAGTGGAAAATAGGAGTGGAATAACCTACAGCTAAATATCAAACTAAACAACTCCACGTCAGGAGAAGAGAGAAAAGTTGGACCCTTAAATCAGAAGTTACCATAGAATGCAACAAAAGACAATAAAAAAATTACAATATATAACGCGAAGAGACATCCAAATGAATTGAAGAGGAAGCAATAAAAGTTGCTTCTTAAGTTATTGCCTTTAATCCAACTTCAAGCTTTCGCCTGTGATTACAGACTTCGTCCCTCTAGTACATATAATGTTTAAGTACATTGTTATCACCAAAATATTAAAATTAAAGCATTGAAATCATTACTAAACCTATTAGGAAACATATTGTACCAATCCTTACTCTGAGGAAGATCATCTTATTATTTTCTCGCATGGTGCGGGCGAGCATTATCGTCGATAAAGACAAACTGTTCGCCTATTGCACCAAAAAATGGTTCAATTATTGGTTCTATAACCATGTCCCTATATCGTACAGCCGTCATTGTCATATTCATTAACACCACTAAATCAGTGCTGCCATTATAACATATATGCCTCCCCACACGCAAACTGAGCCACCATCAAAAAGAGTGGTTGGCGCCATCAAACGTACATTGTACCGCTGTCCTCTTTCTCTCCACACCAATATTTCTCTCACATATATTCAGCTGGACCCATCCGTAAACATACAGTACCTCCAGTTCTGAAAACTCCAAGGACTGCGTTCTCTCGCCCACCGATATCTGCATGCACGCTAATCCGGATGTGAGCTACGCCTTCTGGCTATTAAATTACCTCTTTCCGTAGCATGCCTAAAGAAGATGTTCACTCTCGAAGCAGTAAATGTTCGGTTTCTTCTTGCAGTTACAGCTATAAAGCGGTCTTACCTGTACGCTGCAGAATTTAAATTAGAAAAACATATAATCTTCTTTAAGGAATTGAGAGGGCAGAAAATATTTATTGTGAGGTTGTAGATAAAAACTCACTATATATCCTCACAAAATGCTTTAAGTTAAAAAAATTGTTACGGATTCATTTTTCATATGCAGGAAAAATTAGGGAAATCAGTACTTACCACTTCAAATAAGACTAAGGAAAGATTAATTGAATATGTATCTATTGATCCAAAATCATTGTTTACATTGTCATTATAAACTTGAATTTGAGGTTGAACTCTTCTTCTTATTAGCAACATTATTTAATAGTTCTCTAATGCCTAATTTGCAAAAATAAAAGCCTACCACGGTTAATATTAGTTGTGATCACCAAAAATCTACTAGCTAAATAAAGGATATCAGGTTTTCTCTCTCACTGTCTTTTCTGTCTTTCTTCTTGCTTTTTCTGGGCTAAATTTGGGCCATGTGGTCACATTGACGAATTTATTTCGGATTTTGAAAATTAGCCTAAAACAAAAGTAAGCAACATCAAAGATATTGTATAAATAAAAATCT
Source organism: Ophraella communa (assembly GCA_035357415.1). Taxonomy (NCBI): domain Eukaryota; kingdom Metazoa; phylum Arthropoda; class Insecta; order Coleoptera; family Chrysomelidae; genus Ophraella; species Ophraella communa. The sequence continues at coordinate 10,261,709 of CM068986.1, read as the reverse complement.
TGACTGATTTTGCACATTAATTGTGGATATATTTACTTATCTTTAAAAGGCCGCTCCTCATATCCGGTAAGCTATATCTTGATCACATCTGTAGTGCATAAAAGGTTACCATAATCATTCATGCTTTTAGGCCATATCTACCTAACCATCACCTACTACCCAAACCTTCCAGTCTATTGTAGATAACTCATCCATAGAATATTAGAAGTAGCCTGAAGCACCAGCCTGTATTACCAGCACCTTATTTGCACCTCTATCACCTACAGTACCATTAGTGATTAGGCTGCACCCTTAGAGAGTAATGTCTAGTAACATCTTAGATGCTTTGGCTTTACCGCAAACTGCTGAAAACAAGTAGGAACTTTCCATTATCTTTGTGTTCACCAGTTCACAACTGCAGTTCTATTTCCTTCAACTATCAGGGGTATCTGGAAAACAAAATGTAAATTAAGAATAATGTTAAATTATTATCAATCAAGACTTAAAACTAACTGTTAAAACAATTGGTACAGAATTGTGAATATAAAATAATCTACTTCCGTTATCAATATAAAATTGTAAAACAAATAGTACTATTTGGGGCTCAATTTGCTGTTCAAAATATTTAGAGAATTTAATATTTAAGGTTCAAGTACTCATTTTACTGAACATATCTTAGTAAGGACTTAATGGTTTGTGGGATTTAGCATATGATAAAGAACTCTATCCAGCATTTCTAAGACCCGACCCACTCTCCAGTAGTTAAACCATATCAATCTGATCTAGTCGGGGTAATCACTTGCAGAAAACCCTTATAGTGCCTGGCTCAAATATTAACTAAATATTGCCAGGAGCAATAACATCGTCTAAGTAAGTAAGAATATTATAGGCAGCAGTGATAAAATTCTCTATATATTACATAATATATAATGCGAATTTATCAATTACCCTATAGTTATTATATCGGTTCATTATTTTCTTAAAGTCTATAATTTTTGTGATAAATTTTAATTTTTTTATATCTTATATTATATTCATTAGCCGTGACAAAATGCAAAATTTGACTTTGCTAGCGAATTTAATAAAAAAATCACCATGATATTCAAGGATAACTGGGTCCATTATTACAAGAATAATAGTTATTAAAACTATAAGTAATTTGATTAGCAAGCATAACGTTTAGTACACGATAGCAAAGTTCTAGTGGACCAAGTTCTTAAAAAAAACAAGCTAAAAACTAAATTTAAATATTTATTTACATATATTTAAATAAGTAAACAGCAAAATATTATTAAGTTCCTTATAAGTTGCTAGGCAAAATAATTGCAGCAGTGTGACTGAATTGTTCTCTTCCTATCAGGAGGAGGGGGAGAAATTTTGTATTCATGCCGGTGAAAGAGCAGTTTACGTCGACCTTTGCTATTGCTGCAGGTCAGGGCTTGATTTCTGAGACATTTTTCTGTGTTGTTGCTTTAATCACTGAAGATTCTGATCTGCACCCCTCAGGCAGTTGCCTTAGTTCAATTTTGTGTGCTTGAGTACTACAGGGTAGTATTGTAGTAGCCTTTGGTGTTGAAGAAACTTCAGAACCAAATATGAAGATTTAAGCCAAATCACTTGAATAAAATATTTCTCCTAACCGAGATATAGAGTGTTTTATTTAACACATTCCAAAGGATTTTAGCCCATATTTTTGACACATACAATTTAAGTTAGGTTAGGTTTGAGGTGAGTGGGTCTATAAAAGCCCTCCACTGCGACTTGGAAGAGTCTATTGTGGCTCAAATAGATATTGACTCATGTGAATTTACGATTAGAATTAACAAATTTTATCAATGTGATTAAGGGCACTCATGTTAAGTAAGCAATAAGTCAAAAATGGATACAATAAACATTATCCTTAAATGCAAATAATTAGAAAACTACTCACTCTATCATCGTATTGAGACAAGAAGATGATATTTACGTAGAAAGTGATGAAGAATAAAAAAAAACAAGCTTAAACAATTATTACGACAGTGGCGTAAATTGTAGGGAGATAAAAGAAAGTATCCGTCCCTACTGCACGCCTCTGGTAATAGAGGAAAACTAGTTTTTACCACTGTTTAAAGTAACCTAACATGTATAAACTCTTTGCCAAGTATGAACCAAAAATATTGGAAGGTGTCAAAAAAATGAGCAAAAATAATTTAGAATAATAAGTGTTTTGGCTTAAATCTTCATAATTCCTGACTATATGGATAATTCTTAATGAAACACCCTGTATGTTTCAGTTTAATTTTGGTTAAGAAATATTTACAAGTACGAGTATTTTTAACTAGATAAATGTCAAGAATGTTGTACTCGTTGAGGGGTTTTTCTGATTAAGACAATCAAAAATATTTAGGCTATAGATTTGCTTATTTTAAAAAAAAATATTTTTGGCTTCAGAACTGCTTGAAATTATGGAAAAAAGTGTTTTTTCACCCTGAATCGATTAGTATCAGTTTCTCGATAGGATGTATAGAACATCCTTAAGGGAGATCCGAGTGAATACACTGGCAACCAATAGTAGTGAACGAAATTGTAGTGAATGAATTATTGATAATTTTGAATTTTTAGTCTATTTTTGTGTTCTACGATGTAGATTTAGTGCTTCTAGATCATTTTTGATAAGATCAAATTTTTGTTGAATGTTGTCAAAAATCCAAGGCTATAGCCTTGCTTATTTTTTTGGAAAAAATACTTTTGGCTTTAAAATTGCTTGAAACTATAGAAAACGGTGTTTTTTATGATTGGTGCAATCAGTTTCTCGACAGGATGAATAGAACATCGTTGTTTTTTGTTCCTAACAATATTAAACTCTTGAATTAATCCACCCTGGACAATTTTCACCCGAAATGCGAACTTTCTGTCACCAAGGACACAAAAGAAGAAACTAACAAAGTTAATTCACAGATAAACATAACAACTTACGGTTTACATATAATGTTAGGTTAGGTTAGGTTAGCCTAACCTAACCTAACCTAACCTAACCTAACCTAACCTAACCTAACCTAACCTAACCTAACCTAACCTAACCTAACCTAACCTAACCTAACCTAACCTAACCTAACCTAACCTAACCTAACCTAACCTAACCTAACCTAACCTAACCTAACCTAACCTAACCTAACCTAACCTAACCTAACCTAACCTAACCTAACCTAACCTAACCTAACCTAACCTATATAATGCTGATCTTTAGAATAATAATATTATTTGTGTTACTATGTCTTATCTATGTATAAAATGAAAACTAAACCAAAGTAAACAGTTTAAAAGTGGCTCAAAGATTTATTTGTCCATTAAAAACTTTAAATTGTTGATCTGCTAGATGTCGTTTAATTTCAAATTCTTCAAGGAAATCTAAATTTTACTTTTTATCACAAATGTGTAGTATTTGGATGTCATACACCAAATTTTCATGAATATTGTTTAAGATGTTCCAATCTATAGATATTGTAAGTTACTGTTGACCGTGCATAAGTACTTTGATAATAAAAATCTTACTAATTACTTATCATTTTTATTTATTAAGGTCTTACATTTTTAACAACGTATTATACCCAATAATTATATACATTATATATAATAGAAATTTATATATATATATATAAGTATAGAAAAATTTATACAATCATTTATATAATTATATATATGTTTATCATAAAAAAAAACTCAACATGTTGATTCCTTGAACTTGACTTTTAATTTATTGCTTTTTTTATGGATGTATTAAACTAAAATTAAAAATATATTTTTGAATATTTCTTATTAACAACTATAATACAGTGTGGTTTGTAAATAAAGAAACTTTGATGATTTAAAATCCTGTTATGTGACACTTTTCAAAAAAGTAATCTAAACATTTACCATCCAATGACTCTTTGATTTTAAAATTAAATGTACTGTAAAATAGTGCTCAGCGGATATATACGTAACCTATTAAAAAAGTAGACCAAATATTGGATAAAAAATGTACAATTTGATATTTTTGGTTTTGTTCATTTAATATTTTCCAAAAGAAATAAGATGTTTTGGCAAGCAAATGAAATTGCCTCCAAAAATGATTTGTAAAATCATTTTTTTAAGATGCCTTTTGAAATATTAAAAAACTATGTAAATAAGAGTGAGAATTGGTTTAAATCAGAATCACGGAGGGTTTTAGAGATGGCTGATCACGATTAAGATGTTCAATTTGATCCACAGTTGACCTAGAGCTAGGACCTAGACCTAGAGGAAGGAGAGAAACCTGGTGCGCCCGAATCTGGACGCGAACATTATCCCTGAGAAATTTCTTGACAAGATCGCCAAAAACAACCCGAAAATTATTTTTAAAGCGTTTTTTGAGGCGCTGAATCCAAATTTTCTATTGAACGTGACCAACCGAATACATGGTGCATCCAAAACTGGCCCTGATATTAATTTCCGTGGGATTCTTCCAAAATTCTTGCAGGGGATTAGAGAAATTCAGCGCTAGGGATTTTCTTAGATCGCTGAGTCCAAATATAGCATCCACAAACACCTCCAGACATCGGGTGAGCTCGAACCATGATGCGGACTTCATCCCCGAATCTGAACGTTTGGATTTAGCGATTCCAAAAAAAGGACGAACGGTAAGTATCTCAGTTTCTCTCTTTCCCTGCGTTAAGAGTTCAGTTGTCCACGCTGATTTCAAATTTATTATTATTTAAACCGTGATTGGTTATACACAATAAATAGGCCATCCTTAAAATGAATTAAATGCAAGCAATTTGAGTTTGAAAATGTATGGGCTATTCTGAAGCCGATTGTACATCGGCGTTTCTGATCTCCAAAGTTGGAAAGTTTGCTATCTGTAGGCAGGTATAGTGGAGGATAAAAATATAGATCCTTGTACCTGTGATTAGCCTCTTAAAGGATAAAGATTTTCTAGAAAATCTTATTGAAGTTTTTCTAAATGACAATAATTCTAATTCAATAAATGAAAACATATGGTTTCACTTAGACTAATTGCATTGCCTGACAGAGATGATGGATTAGTAAGCGAGGAACAATAGAATGCAGTCTCCAAGATCTCTAGTTCTTACACCACTTATTTTTTTCGAAGTGCTTGCTTGAAATGAATAGTTAACATGGATAGTCCACATATTTTAGAAGATTTAAAAGATAGGATCCTATTTTTTACTGTTTAAAAAACGATTTAATTTTTTTAAAGAATCTTTTAAGATTCTTGCAAACTTGGTAGAGCACCAAAAGTTCCACTACTTTTACAAAATTGTTTTCTTTTCAAATAGAATGATGTGGACAAATTAAAAGGACAAAAAACTGTAGAGAACCCTTGAAGTATTAAAATTAAAACGACAAAAGAACATCTTATAGACGAATCATTAAACTAAGTAGTTTTTAAACTGTTTTTTTAAAATTAAAAAATGATTTCATCTTTACAAAAATTCTTGGACACTTGGTCGAGCACCAAAAAAGTTCCACTGTTACTAGGATCAGATTGTAAATTCATAATAATACTCCAGATATGATACACAAAATCCAGGAAGAATCACATTACTAATATGATGCATTTATAAAACAATTATAATTTAAAAATAAAAACACACCTTTTTCAGGATTTGCCTATTAAGTTACATATTCTTGAATGTATACTATGTTGTGTAGCTGGAAGAGTGACTGCTATGTTATCTGTTTACCGAAGAATAATGGCTTTTGAGCTACATTCTTATCGCCCCTACTTGGTGGTTCCATTGACCCGTGAGCATACAACAGACTAGTGCAGCCAAAGGGCTAACTGAACCAAGAATGGCAGTCAATTATCTTCTCAGATAAATGTAGGTCCTGTGTTGGAAGGAACCATGGTGGACAATAAGCTAGAAGGATGCGTGGAGGAAGACGAAATTTGGCTTTTTCTGTTGAACGCCACCAGTCTTTATAAATAAATAAAAACTTTCTACTTCCAACGCTGCATTTTCTACATCTGATGGCAGGTTTTCCTTTTCTTGTGTCAATTCTTTTCCGTCCATTTCATATGTATTCACTTTGTACACAAAAGACAAAACGCATTGCTTCTAGGTGTACCATTTTTAAATTATTTCATTTTATAAAAATCGATCTGGTTTGAAAGTCAGTATTTTTTCTAAAACTTCTATGCTTCATGATTATTATAAAGCTATATTTTGGTCCAAAATTTGAAGTAAATTAAATAAATTTCAAGAGCAGGAGTACATAATAATAAATCAAATACAATAACACACTCATTTCGTATGCTTTACACCTTTTCTCATGTGACTTCTTATACAATCGGGTTAATTCTTCTCTCGAAGACGACCTAATGAAATTTATTATACTAACAAGAACAATAAACAACTAAACTTCCACTTTTTATTCGAAAAATAGGTTTTTAAAATGCAATTACAGCTGTTTCGCTAAAATTAGCATCGTCAAATTGACGATGGTGTTTAAAATTGATAAAAAACTTTATTATTTTAAAGAAAATAAATAATCAAAATAAATTTGAATCAGTCGTTAAGTTCGGGAAAGCTAAACAACAAAATTATTTATTATCCAGGTATATTTTCAATCAGCCAAATTCATTGCTATAATAATAATTGAAGTATCTTGGTACGATTATTAAATATACAACTAATAATAATTAAAATAAGCGAATCAATCTTTTATAGTTTTTTTTGGTTGTTGTTGTTGTTGTTTTAGCTTAAATTCATTACCGTGAAGTTTAATTTTAAATTGGTATATTTTAAATTCAGGGATAATTAAACGTGATATCATTTAACGATCAAAACAATAAATCATAATAATATGCAAATATGTAAAAAATATTTATTGTTATTAAAAATAAAACAATAAAATATTGTTACAGCAGTTTATACATTTTAAATTACATTTAATAGTTGGCTATTTAAATTTTTTATATTAGGACCAGAAAAAATACCAAAACCTAAAAAATAAGACAAAATGAACAGCTTAGTCAGTCATTTAAACAGGCACTTTCTGTCACACTATACAGGAGGCCCTAAAGATTACAGAGGCATAGTGTGAGAACCAGCCACTGTTATGTAATACCATCGACATAACCTTATAGCTAGACTGTTAATGCCATGCATTTATAGAGTTTTCTTTTGAGACCCCTATTTTCGAATATGTGATGTGATAGATCACTGGTGAGAAACCGGTGAACCGTATTTTTAGACTATATGATAGCTCACATCACACTTCGCTTGGTCAGACCCAGTCGAAGCAGTGAAACATGCGCATTATTATTCAGGCGTCAGCGTATTGTCAAAATCATATGTTTATTAGAGTTGTTACCGTAGTTTTGTTTTGAAATTTGCGTCTTTCATAAATAAATATAGTTGTAGTTATCATAGATAAAAGAATATAGTTATCAGTTTGAACTGCCTGAAACCCAATTTATCAAACGTTGCCAACTTTCTAGTATGTATGTTATACGTCAAAATTCTTTCATTTTTCATAAATATAACGAGGCAACGTTGTGATATCGAAAATACGACCCATGAAAGGTTTTGTCAGGGATCGATCACTTCCCTACTCACATCACATTCACTTCACATCACACGTTCGAAAATAGGGGTCCAGGGCAACGCACTGGACCCCTATTCTTGACGGTGATAGAATAGAACAGCCAATAGAAAGTGGGCGTGGTTCTATTGAAAATGCCAAAACCGTATTCTTGAAATTCGTTCTCTCACTGTACCGATAGAAGGGTTGCTCCCCGAGAGAACAATTACTTCTATTGGTTATTTTTGAAGGAACTGCTATAACACCAAGAGAAGGTGTTAGGGATTTTTATTTTCGAACCAATAGAAGTAATTTCCTTCATAGTAGTTATATGTTATATGCTTCTTGGTTATATGTTATATGATGTATTTCGTCGTTTCGTGCTTAGATAATCAAAAATAATTGTTCTTCCGTTATCAACCTTTTATTTATTTTTTTTTTTAATCAAAAGTAACAGTAGTGAACATAGATAAGACATATATAGTGTAGTGAAAATGGCAAAAAATAAAAAACAAAAGAGTGCTCCTATGAACACCCAACAAAAGCAGATTCTTGTGGACTTTATTTCTGCAAGAGAAGAAATGTACTCCGGCAAATTAACGCAGTCTTATACAAAAGAAAAAATGGAAACACTATAACGTCGCGACAAACTTCCTTGTTCAATCTGAAAAGCCTTGTAAACCTATAATCTGTTAATTCATCAAACGGGTTTACCAAGGGTAAAACTTCTTCTGATATTGATATCGTCTTCTGCTTCTCGTATATCATTTTGTATAGCGTCGTAAATTAAAACATTATTCAAATCCATTGTAAATTGTAAAAACACCTGTGACATAAAGGCAAACAATATTAATACTAAATTAAATACATACAAATACTAAAAACAATACTAAATAAAAAACTATAACTATTATGCTATGAAATAGAATTAAATGTAGAAATGAAATAAAATATAGCTCCTGAAACACTTTAGAGACCGTAAAAAATAAACAATAACCACGTTTGCATGATCTTCAATTGTCAAAAATTCTTTATTCCGATTGGTTTAACTATTTGGCAACCCTGCTCAAACATTCTTATTAATTTGCTTCTTTCTACATCGACTGTACTTCTTTCTATCGAACTGAAGAATACAGTTTCATGTAACCAATAGAAAGGTGATAGAATGAAAGTAGGGGTCCCTAGGGAGAGCTCTATTCTATCACCGTCAAGAATAGGGGTCCTGAGTGCACACTGAGAGCGAGTTGTGTGTTCTATTGAAATGTCATTAGGGAGAGCAATCTGTCACGCATGTTCTTTTGAACAGATTGCTCATTCTCGATGTGACCTGAGGGCACCAAAAACTGCTCTGACTATTCGACTCAAGGCAATACCATGGTCCAACAAATTTACAGGACCCCTATTCTTGACGGTGATAGAATAGAACAGCCAATAGAAAGTGGGAGTGGTTCTATTGAAAATGCCAAATCCGTATTCTTCAAATTCGTTCTCTCACCTACCGATAGAAGGGTTACTTCCCGAGAAAACAATTACTTCTATTGGTTATTTTTGAAGGGACCGTTATAACACCAAGAGAAGGTGTTAGGGATTTTTATTTTCGAACCAAAAATAATATAAAAGGATAGAAGTAATTTCTTTCATAGTAGTTATATGCTTCTTGGTTATATGTTATATGATGTATTTCGTCGTTTCGTGCTTAGATAATCAAAAATAATTGTCCGTCCGTTATCAACCTTTTATTTATTTATTTTTAATCAAAAGTAACAGTAGTGAACATAGATAAGACATATTATATAGTGTAGTGAAAATGGCAGAAAATAAAAAACAAAAGAGTGCTCCTATGAACACCCAACAAAAGCAGATTCTTGTGGACTTTATTTCTGCAAGAGAAGAAATGTACTCCTGCAAAAGAAAAAATGAAAGCCCTATGGACAGAGTTGTCAACTTTATTGAACAGTATACCTGGGGGCTCTTCCAAAGATTGGAAACACTATAACGTCGCGACAAACTTCCTTGTTCAATCTGAAAAGCCTTGTAAACCTATAATCTGTTAATTTATCAAATGGGATTACCAAGGGTAAAACTTCTCTTCTGATATTGATATCCTCTTCTGCTTCTCGTATATCATTTTGTATAGCGTCGTAAATTAAAACATTATTCAAATCCATTGTAAATTGTAAACAACTATTTGGCAACCCTGCTCAAACATTCTTATTAATTTGCTTCTTTCTACAGCAACTGTAGAAAGGTGATAGAATTAAAGTAGGGAGTGCTCCCTAGGGAGAGTTCTATTCTATCACAGTCAAGAATAGGGGTCCAGGACAGGATAATACGAATAGGTTAGGTTCAAGCGTTCAACGATCAAGTTCAAGTTGAAATTGGTAACTATGGAGGAGGTAAATTGATCTTTGTGGAGAATGTATAAAACGTTTCTTTATTGTATTTTATTTTAGCACGCCTGTAATCTCATATTCATCTTCAGAAGGAGATGAAGAAAAGAGAGAATCAAAACCGCTCTATACTTAAAGTTCTCCTTCAACGTATATTCGCCTTCGGTAATTTCAGAAAAAAAAATGTTTTTCAAGTACTAATAATAAACAAAAAAGCACTATATCAAATGGACTCTTTTGAAATGTCAAAATCACGCAGTTCGTCCTGAAAACGTCCGTTGCCAGTGCCCAATCTAATCTAATCTAATCTCAAAAGAAAACGCTATTAATATTCCAATATGGACAGTTGATACGGCACTACGGTGCCAATATTTCTTTCTCTCTCGTGTTCGTAGATTGTATCCAACACATTTACCCAATTGAATTTTTCTGTGTTTTGCTGCATGCGTACAAAATATGCGTAGAACTGACTCTACATGCGAGAGAGCAAACGATACACCAATCGGAACACCTTCCACTTATAGAAACTGTCCATATAGATATATTAAATATATGGCTAATCTCGTATAAAAAAGTACAAAACTTCATTCATTTACGAAATTTCAGTGAGCCCTCAGGGCATGCGCAATGTTTTTTGTGTTTTCGTTTTTTGTTAATAACATTTGTTAAAGGCAGAAAAATTCAAAAATTCCCCGCATTCTCAGAATTTAATTCTAACTCCTTTTCGCAGAAAAATTACTTCTCGACTAGAGTAATCGTAATTTTCATTTGTTAGTGTTTTTTAGTGCCTAGTAAACTCTAAACACAGGGTGTTCCACTATAAAGTAACACATTTTGACGGCTTCTTACTCGAGAATGGAAAAAGATATCGACGTGCAGTTTTCGTCAAACTTCTTATATTTGAAATTGCAGCATATGCACTTCATAAGAGTGACCCAAAATACACCTTTGCCGTTTAATTTTCTATCGTTGCACATACGCTTGTCAAAGGTTTGGTATAATGTTACTTAACAATGTGTCAAATAGTTTTTTGCAACTCATAATTAAGTTTAAAATCGAGTTAACGTAATGTTAGCTAACATAGATTTAACAAGCGTTTATGCAACCGACCCTTTTAGAGAAACCAGAACGATTACAAGTATGAGAACTAAGTTATGTAAGTTTTTAAGTAAATCAATTTTTTACTTTGGATACCCCATGCAAACTGTAAACTCACAGGTGTGTAGATATTATAAAGAGTGTATAACTACATGCTTTTTTCCACTTCGACCTTTTCAAGACCCATTGGGGTAACCAGCCTTTTTTACTCTATAAGATCTTGTACAGTCTGATGATTTCTCATCAAACTTTATAGCCTTGGGCTTCGCCTGTAGTTAAACATCTTTGTCTTGAAAAACTATCACATTTGCAAATAATGTGTTTATATTATTATGATTTTATTAATTTATTTGTTGTTGGGTTCTTATGTTTTCTTTTTTTGTTTTATTATTTTAATTTTTTTTGATGATTGAATGTTATTTTAGTAAATTCACGTTAATTGTGACATGATATTATTAGTGGTTTGTTTTTATTTGATTTGACGTAATTGTTGAAGTTTTTTACTACAATAATAATGTTTTTTAGCCCCTTAAATAATATGTTGTATAATGATGACTAGCTCAATTAAAATTAAATGTTTCTTGAAAATAGACACTATCGTTAATCGAAAAATTATATCTCAGGTCGTACAGGTTTCACCACAGATTTACGCTCAAACAAATTATAAATTTTCTATCAAAATGAAATTCAAAAATCTTTACAATAAAGTAGTATAAATGTTCTCTAGCGGCTAATAACTATTATCGCTTTAAAACAGTTTATACGCACACTTAATACAAATTAAATAACGGTACCTTTTTTAACTTTGTCTCTCGAGTGTTCGCCATTCACATGTAGGTGTCGCTGGAACTGGTGGTCTATCTTCTCTTCTGGTGAACACGTGGGATGTAGAACTTCCAATGGTTTAATTAAAGACAGAAACTTTTACGATGTAGAATTTATTATTGTTTACTTGTGGATTTGTTTATACAATTTACTGGTTGATAAGACTCCCTTTTTACAAGTGGTGTGTTACAAAGTTTTATACTAGGATTATTTCTGATATAAGGTAAGTCAAGCTTCTTATATTAATTTAATACTAACTTTTGTATCATTAAAATTACAGTTGAAACTGTTATATTATAAGATTACTCTGCTCGATTCAACAAACCTATTTTCGATTCAAAGTCGAATACTGTTAACTTATAAAGTTAATAAAATTTATGACTAATCAAAGTCTTTTTTAAAAATGGAGATTACGAGTTGAATATTATAATAACTGTTGTTGAATGTTTTGAAAATGAGTCTTGAATCTTTTTTAAAATTAAACTTGAGTGTTGAGTCGTGAAAGTTTTTTTTTAAATTAAATCTTAAATGTTTGTTGAAAGTTTTAAAACGAGGCTTGAATATTTGTATAAAGGGTCTTGACTCTCTCAAAATTAGGCTTGAATCTCTCTTTATTCTTTCTGACTGGTTCTTTTACGTAAAAACTGAGATCCCTCTCTCATTATTCTCTGACCAATAAAAATGCTTCATTTAAAAACTCCACGAGAACCAATCAGAAGGAGCTATTTCTTAATTTGCTTATTTCTAACTAACTACTTATATTTTACAAACAATTTTTTTACATAATATATACAATAATCATTTTTAATGTTCAAAAATTTTTATATAATTTATTATGGTCGGAAAAGCTCTCAAATTATATTTACACTGAGGCTTGAAGTCATAAATTCGACCGATACATTTCCGAGTAACTCTTACGTCACAACGTGCAGCTGCTATTCTAAGCTCTTGGAGTTCGAGGAAACTAAACATTTCAAACACGCGATGTTTACCAGCATTCTAATTCGTGTTAATTTGACGTCACAGGCACAGGTGTTATTCGTAGAAGAACTTTTTATACACTTTTGTAGATCTTTGAAAATCCTTTTATATATTTAACAGAAAAATATTTTACAAAAATTTATAATTTGTTCGTTTGTTTTATTTTACATTTAGAATTATATTTTCATTATTATTTATTTTTTTAATGGTGATTTTGATTATTTTTATGTAATGTGATTACTTTTTTATTATTTATTTTGCTTTTAATTGACTTAATAATTTTGTTTTTGATTTAATCATCATAATACACATTCTTATTGAAATTAATATTTTCTTTAATGAATAAATTTTTTATGATAATAAAACTTCGTCTCAATATGTTTCTTTCTTGACAGAATCTGTACACTTTTAAAACATACCTCTCCTTGCTGAGTCTGTTATCTTGAGAGTTTCTTGTTGTTGTGTCTTTTGTTCTTGAGCAGAAACTTTCTTAATTTTCTACACTTAAAAGTTAATAGTCTCTCCAATTGTAAAACTGTATTCTATAAATTAATTAAATTTATGGTTAAAAAGTTTTATTTTTTAATGATGTATCTAAAAATTAAACTCTACTTGTCAATTTAAGTTAAATATTTTTTTTAACTGATAGTAACAGGTCTTTTGAAAGATAATAATAATAAACAAAGTCTCTAAATAGCAATATCCCTTAGACTGCGCTTCTTCATCTGCCATCTTCATAGCTGCGTTTGTGGCTCTGAAGTAGATAGTTTTTGTTTACATAGTTGCCAAATGTATATAATTTCCTGAAAGCGCCGAAAAAAATTACCTTTTTTTTTAGGGAAATTATCGGTTTATTTTAAATACAACACCCTATATTTTTTAATACCATCTGAATGTCCCTTTCTTCCCTTTTCTAAAAATGTATACATTATCTGAATTTACTAAACTGCTTAAAGAAATATTAATTTTTTTATAAAACAATGTCAAGAACTCCCAAACGTTATGTATCACATTTCAACCATATTTCAACATTTTGGAGTGATTAGTGAGGAACTTCACTGAAATTCTAAAAAATATTTAATTTTTTTATGATATAGGCAGGGGAATTGTTTATGTTGAAATTAAATGAAAAAATGATTTTTAATCTATTAATTACCTACTTATAACGGTCATCTAAATTTTATGTGGCACATTCGCTGCAAACTTAGACAATTTGTCCTGATTCCTAACCTTATATTAAACATGCCATTTGAGATATTTTCTTTTGAATTTTTCACTAACTTAAACTTGTTTAGTTATTTGTTTCTTGTCCCGATTTTTTGAAAAAACCAACTTTTTATATCGGTAAGTGAAATAAAACTACATTTTTAACAAAAAATATTTTTAATAGGAAAGTAAAAATAATTTATCATCTGTTCTATTAAATTTACATTTGGCATAATTATTATACCATAAGAATGTAATTTATACTTTTCTTTAATTATGTACAGGCATTGAGACCGATGGTCTTGATTCTACTTGTCCTTTTCGCCATAAAGATGTTACAGTCTTTGTTTGGGTGTAGAAGTTAAGTCCTTGTTTACCGTAGAAGTGTAAATCGCCATGGAAACTTCCTCTGGATCCAGTGAAACTGAACATTGGTAGAGGAACTGGAATAGGTACATTTACACCCACCTAAAATATTTAATAGATTCGTTAATTACTTTTTCACATATTTCACTAAATATCTGTTTTAAGTAAAGAATTGCCAATGATGAAAAAGTTAATCTTCACTAATAAATTGTGGAAGTTTTAATATAGGTACTAAGATAAAAATCCACCCAGTTTAAATGATTTTATTTTAATAAAATTTGGTAAATTTATTTATTTTACTGAAATAAACAATTGATAAAATTTTTAGCCTTATCAGTTGAAGATTCCGGTTTTTATACTACTTTTTTAGAAATCCACTAACAATCCAAAAATGAATATTGTAGCCGTAGTAAAGATCCAAATTTTGCGGATTTTGGTTCTTGACATTCTTTACGATTGTTTACGATGCCTAGGGTACGAAGACCTGTATGATTTCCTCAACTTAGTCGGTTTGATAGGGGTCGTATAGCGGGAAGTTGGATTTTCTTTTCGGGAAATTGCAGTTAGAGTGCAAAGCACCGCGGTTAGGTGTTGTCAGGCATGGCTTTGAGAGGGCCGTACGCGAAGAGCAAGGGGCTCTGGAAGCCCCCGTAGAACAACAGACCGTGAAGATCGCCGCCTACGATTATTGGCCTTACGGGACCGTTTCTCCACTACCAGATCCATTGCAAATTAATGGTTTGCAGAACACGGAAGACCTATTGGCAAGTGTTTACCGACGAATAAGACGTTTTGGCCACACTGGGTCCTCTCTTTAACTCCAGAACACCAACGTAATCGCCTTGATTGGTTCATAGAACGGTCACTCTGGGATCAGGAATGGAACAGAATTGTCTTTAGTGACAAGTCTTGATTTTGTTTAGGCATGCTCCTTGGTCGAGAGAGGGTTAGAAGACGACGTGGTGAAAGGAGAAATCCACGGTTTTTTGTTGAAACGCATGTTTATCAAACTGTTGGAGTTATGTTGGAGCATGCCTAGGCGCGTTGGAGAATGCGTAACACATCGGGGCGCATCCACACATTATTAAAGGTAAAAGGGCTTTAAAGCAATGCAATCATTTTGAAATTTTTATCATTTACTTATTATGCTTCAGTAAGTTTTTATAAAATTTTTTATAAAAATAAAACATTTAAACTGGGTGTTCGGATTTTTACGTCACTTAGTATAATTAGTTCTCTATTAAATATAATGGACTTCCACAAAGTAAGGATTGATTCCGTCTAAGGACATTATGCAGTCAATAAAAACCGGAAAACCAATCAGATGAAGACCAAAAATAGGGCGAAAAGTATTGATTATCAACCCAAGGGAAGAAAATTTATAACGCCACGATATTTTTAATTTTTAATTCTAGCATTGAAAAGGTGTTGACATTTTAAAATCAGAAATAAAATAAATCTCGACCAATTCCACAAAGTAGGAGAATAAAATTCTATATCACATGAAAAGTGCATTCGATTTTTAAAGGAAGCATCCGATTTTAAATACCTCTTGATGAAGGTGAGCAAATACATAATAGCATAAATTCTACAATACGAAATTATTTTCTAAAAGCCTGCTAGGGAAGTGGTATAAATGCTTGCCTCTCATGCAGGCGGATCGGGTTCAATTCTCGACGACTACACTTTTCGCCCTTGTGACACAATAAACTATTATGAATTAATTTTGATTTACATATGTTCAAAATGTGCACCATGGCGTTGCAAACAAGCTTCATAACGTTTCTGAAGATTATTAGACATTTAAGAAAAGTGGTTACTGCAAATGTTGAACAAGTTATTATTCTTTGCTCTAGTTCTTCAACAGTTTCTGGTAGATTTTCCAAGCGAGAGAAGTTATTTTTGCAAACTATAGTTAGGGTTTAATGCTGTTGCTTTAGGCTATAAATATGTCCTCTGAAAAAGACAGACGAGACGGTAAAAAATGGGTGCACAATTTCTGTCTCGAGCTCCCGGTCTATATTGTTGATGCGGCACTTTGTTCAAGAAGCAAATATTCGTAAATTTTAAAAGATTTTATCTATTTTGTCAGTAACAAAATCAGCAACACCTTTTTAACAATAATTCCATTTCACATTTAGGTACTGTAATTTTTAATGTTGGAATAAATTTTATATGCTGCAAACTAAATCATTTATAGTTAATTTCTTACCTGTCCTACATCCGTTTCATGTATAAATTGCCTAGCATGACTTCCGTTGGTTGTCATTATAGCAGTTCCATTTCCATATGGATTCGCATTTATTATTTTAATAGCATCATCTAAAGTATCGGCTGATACGACACATAAAACTGGGCCAAATATTTCTTCTTTATAACAGTCTTGATTAGTTTGAACATTGGTTAAAATTGTTGGTCCTACGAAGTTACCATTGGGGTATTTTTCTACTTTGATGTTTCTTCCATCTAATACACATTTAGCTCCCTGAAGATAAAAATGGGATTAATTGTAGTATATTTTTGTTTTAACCTGATGCATTTATTTAAAAATTATCGAGCACTATTTTTAATACATTTTTACACTTCTTTAAAGCTTTGCAAAAGCAGAAGCTAGAGGCTTTAGGTTACCAGAGATGCGTTATACTCCACTCGGAGTGCCAATCTTCACAAGACAGCCAAAGAAGAATATACGATGAATGAATGTCCTGTCCTGATTGCCGACAATATTCATGACTTACAACAGCTGTTAAATATGGTTGGAGAACGAAGTAAAATCATGGGCCTGAACATCAATACTGCAAAGACAAAGTTCATGATCATCTTTAGAAATTTGAGTGCATATGCTAACTCGAAGATAACATTTGGAGGAGCGCCTATCGAAGGGGCGATAAGCTCAGGTATCTTGGAACAGGCTTTCCGAGGACTGGACATCAGACAGGGAGATAAAGAGTCGTATAGAGCAGGCACGACAGGCCTTTCTGAAGTTTAGGAGTGTGCTTGTCTGAGAATAAGGTTCATGAAGTGCTATGTTTGGTCGGTGTGGAGGGTTGGACCTGGAAGACGAATATTATCAACAGATTGGAGGCATTTAAGATGTGGATATATCTCAAAATGCTTAAAGTTCCGTTCCAGAGATTCTAGAAGGTTCCAGAGGGCGAGAACTGTTCGATCTCATCAATAAGAGAAATATAGCTTGTTTGGGACATATAATGCGAGGAGAAAAATATAGGTTTTTACAGTTGGTTATCGAGGGCAAGGTTGAAGGCAAGAGAGGAATAGGAAGGAAACAGATGTCCTGGCTTCGAAACATAAGACAATGGATAGGGCTGCGCGATGTACAAACATTGATACACACAGCAAGAGACAGAGAGGCAATGGAGCATGTGATCGCGAACATCCATTAGTGGATATGCATCCGAAGAAGAAGAATACAGGGGCATATTAATTTGATTAAGTATTTAGACTTGCAAACCTAATTAGACCGTATACCATTAAACAAGTATTATCTTACCGCATTTTTCTTTTATCCGATCGAGAAATGTGGGCTTTTTTGGGGCTGAAATGGGAAACTCATGTTCGATGAGTTCTTAATCATAACCCAACATTGTTGGCCTCATCCCCAAGAAGACGCCTACCAACCAAACTCACCTTAAAACTCGCCGTTACCCCTTCCTCGGAATCACTAACCTAGCATATTTTAAGACAGGCGGCGGTCCCTTACACACTCCCGCCATACAATCATATGACTCACGCCAGCAAGAATGTTCCCTTCCCCCTATCATAATCTTCACTGCCACGATGCGTTTTTAACAAACCCAAACACAACTGAATCGAACCTTCTAGACTGTCTTCCCAGTCGTACATCGACAATCGATATTTATAAAACGTACGTATTCTATTTCTACATCTATAAACACCCAAAAATGCACTTTTATACAATATACTCCAAAAAAATTACATCCTTATGGGTATTTACTTAAGAAGTAAAACCGTAGAACAAATAGTGTTTATAAGACTTTTTTTATTTTAAACAGTCTAACTGTAAAAAGCGGAAAATGCCATTAGCGAATTTTGCGTTACCTTTTTTTGTATATATTTAGATTTAAAACTTTTTTTTTGGGTTTCTGCATCGGTTTATTTTATCGAATCTAGGATTTTTAGGTCAACTTTTTGGTTTCTGAATGGACATATAAGTCAAGTTTGGGTTTCTGAGTTTTTTGGAATTTTTGGACAACTAACATTAATTTTTGGGTTTGTGAATAATTTTTTCTTGGTTTCTACGTCAATTTATTAAATTTCTGTATCAAATTAATAATTCTGAAGTGTTTGGATAAGTTTTTGGGTTTCCGCGTCAGTTGTTAGCGTTCCTGTATAACATTTTGACTTTTTCCATTAATTTTAGGGATTTTGTATCAAGTTTAGTGTATCTTTATTCCTAATTTAGATTTTTTACCTGTTTGATCCCGGCTTCGACTAGTCGCAATATTCTCTCTTTCGCTTGTGGGCTAATTACTGGTCCTACATCTGTTCCTGGTTCATGTCCAGCATTCACTTTTAATTTTCTAGCTTTTTCTATCAGATCTGGTATCCATTGCTGTGCGTCTCCAACTAAAATTGCAACGCTGATAGCCATACATCTTTGACCAGCTGCTCCAAATGCCGCACCAACTAATTGATCTAAAGCTGCATCTTTATTGGCATCTAAAACATTTCATATATTCCAAAAAATGCTAAAAAGTACTATACACAAAATAAAAGTTATTGCAATAAATTTCTTTAAACAATAAATATTAAGAAACACTCACCTGGTAGAATTACAGCGTGATTTTTAGCACCCATGTTGGATTGTACTCTCTTACCATTGGCTGCACCTCTTGAATAAATATATTTTCCAGCATTGTCAGATCCAACAAAACTAATAGCTTTGATATCTTTATTATCACAAATAAAATCAACGGATTTGTGAGCTCCATGTATAACCTACAAGTTTGTGAGTTAAGTAAAAGATCAATTAAAAGAAATTGGACAATTGGACAACAAAATTAAGGTACATAATTACAATGGAATTTTTTTAAGGTAATCTTTGACCAGAAGCTTAAATGGAATTCTCATATCGAGAAATCCACACAAAGCCAAAATCGCCCTGGGTAGGTGCAGGCAAATGTGCGGGAAGAATTGGGGATTGAATCCAAACATGACCAAATGGTTAATATACACAGGTTGTTAGGCGCAGATGCACCTATTTGGTATCCAAAAGCAAGCGTGCTAAGTATCACCGAGGCCATGAAAACGACGCCGACTGCAGCTCTGCCTACCCCCACTTCACATTTTTGTACAAGGCAATGCAAGATCTGTTAGCCACAGATTACTACAGGGGCCTCCTCCGATAAGCCAAGGACACGGTAAGAAATAGAGGCAGATCCAATTCTGGGAATGCCAATGAATCAAATTGCCCCACAACATAGTTTTAAAAATGAATACGCAGTAGTCATTCCAGAGAGAAAGGACTGGGAAGCAGGGCCTCCTATAGCAGCGAATCTCAACTGCTACACTGATGGCTCTAAAACAGACTCTGGAGTAGGAGCCGAGGGCAGAGAGCTATGCAAAGGGGGTGGTGTCCAGGCTAATAGGTCTAATAAAAACGATAAAGCTGGATACCGTACTCTAAATATAGGGAAGCCACTCCGCCACTAATCTTATCTAAGCTACAATGGAATTTAATAGATAGATAGATAGATGTTTAAGAGGTGGCCAGAAGCCTATTCCACTGCGACCTTTTCAGATCTATTGTGGTCCTCGAAAAACTAGATTACATCCCCCAGTCCGACTGTCTTATAAGTCTATAAGCTTTGAGACTGTAACCTTCATGTAGTCCCTTGTCAATGGATATTCTTCTCCTAAAGTCAGGAACCGCATATTTACCAGTCCGTCGCACTGACATAAGTTGTGCTCTGGTGTTTCCTCTTCTAGTTGACAGAATCTGCACAGATCCGTCTCTGTCAACCCCATCAGCTTAAGATGCCTGTTTAGCTTACAGTGCCCCATCTTACTACAGTTTTTACCGTTTTCCTGTCTTTACTCAATAAGTCTGACGTAAACTTTTGCGAATGTTCCATTATGAACTGTTTCGCTTGCCTATGTCCTGGTGAATTCCACCACCATTCCCGTGATTTTTGTGCCACCCATGTTTTCATGGCCGTTTTTATTATATTTTTTGCAATGCCGCAGAAAGGTTCCGGTCCAATAAAAGGCATTGATGAGCCTAGTTTAGCCATTTCATCTGCCTTTTCATTGCCTCTTAGACCCCTATGCCCTGGTACCCAAGCTACCGTAACCTTGCTACGATCCCCCAGAGTATTCAGAGCATGCACACAGTCCCATACTAGCCTAGAATTGACCTCTACAGAATCTAGTGCCCTTAGCACCGCCTGACTGTCTGTGAAGATGGCTATTGAACGGTACGTCCTATCCAGCCTTTTAATTTCTTCTACACAGTAGTGAATTGCCGTAATTTCTGCTTGAAAAATCGTGGCATTTTGGGATAAACTTACTGGGAATGTTATCCCTTGTTTCCTTCCGACTACGCCGGCTCCCACGCCATACGGCGTCTTTGAGCCGTCCGTGTACCAGGTTGACTCCGCCTCTACAGGTACACCTTTTTCCCAGTCTTCCCTACCTGGTATAACTATTTTAAATTTATTGGCAAAGCTATATCTCGTGACTGTTGCGTCAAATGGAATTTAATAATATATATCTGCATATAACTCTAGATTAGAGGTCTAGATTAGGTCGTAAAATAACACAGACCACTTTAAAGCTTCTAGATTGTCTGTAAGAATATAGATGTTTGCCCTTGCCTTTTCGGAGGCACTCTTGGACACTAGCATATCTACGTGTATGTCACTCTGATGTGGCGCCCCTTCCATATATCTTGGACCCATCTATGTACCATACCAGTGAGCCCTCTAACTGTCATAGTATCTATTGGTTTATTTAAGGATGCTAGTTGATTTCATTTAAGTTTTGTGACTGTTACAGTCGTAAGACAACCCTTACATTTTTAATTGCGTTCTTCTAGTTTTTGATGATATTATACTTAAGCGATAAGATACGATTTTAAGAAGAATACATTTGAAGTATCTCAATATTTCAGAGGAATAGGTCCGTTTTTTGAAGAACCATGAGAGAAAAAATACCCTAATAGATAAATTAAAATTTTTATTTATTTACTTACATTAACTACTCCTGGAGGACAGCCAATTTCGTTCAAAAGTTCCATTAGTAACATAGTCGCACCAGGATCTCTTTCAGAAGGTTTGATCACCATTGTGTTTCCGGCAATTAAAGCTAAGGGAAACATCCATAATGGAATCATAGCGGGGAAGTTAAAGGGGCAGATACCAGCTGTTACTCCTAGTGGTAGTTTGTATGAAGTAACATCCATATCTTTGGAAATACTTTGTAACGATTCTCCTTGGAGGAGGGTTCCAGCAGAGCAGGCGTGTTCAACAACCTCTAAAATGACATTATTAATGCAACGGATCATTCAAATGTTGCTAGCTTAAAATTAAAGCCCCCGAACAGAAAGACATACATAAAGAGGACCAGAAGATGGTTTGGTGGTATATTAAAATAAATTGATAACTATGAAATGACTCACGCAATCCTCTTATAACATCTCCTTCTGCATCCACTAAAGTCTTTCCTTGTTCCAAAGTAATATTTTGCGCTAATTTTTTAAGATCCCTTCTAATAACTGCCTGAAGTTTTAACATAAGCTGCTGCCTTGTTAATACTGATGTTTGTTTCCAGCTGTCAAAAGCTTTTTTCGATGATTCGACTGCTGCTTCCATCTCACTCGTGGTACTTTTAGGAACTTTTGTAACCAAGTTATTTGTAGCAGGGTCATGGAGGTCAATCCATTCTGTAGTTTTCGAGTCGACGAAGTTGCCATCTATAAAAAGTTTGGTAGTAGGAGCTACATTTGAGTAACTGCGACAAAGTAGCTTGGTTACTGGTGAGACCTAAAACAAATATTCAATTTTTATTTTATTATTTTTTCTATGCTCATGTCTGTAAACATCAAAAATCGCACTGTCGACATTCCTTGTAAGTGACATTTTACAATAACATGCACGTAATGAGGTATTATAACATACACGTTAGTTTGGATATGAAAACTTAAATTTCTTTGTTTAATCAAATTGCAATGAAATATTTACCTAGTTACCTACTACTTTATTTGGTCTATTTGCATACTTTTAGTCAATTATATATAAAAGCTTTTAGTATTAATGAAATACCATTTAGATTAAACAAGTAATGCCCCTAAATGTCAGCATCACATTATACAATTTCTCAAAAAATAAGTCTTGTCTTCTCAACTTTAACTACTAAGTAATATGTCTGTTAGTAGTGAAAGTGATTAAATTAGGAGCACTACGCCGGATGTAGAAAAAGTATAGTACATTACACGAGCGAAAAGCTCCTCTATGTTTCTATGTTTTGGATTTGGATATTATTATTTCAGATATCTGTCTCAACTTTCTTAAACTTCCATCCTCAAGTTCCAAATTAACAATGCATGATAATGATTCTTTTTCTAGATTAATACGATTATATTGAAAAAAAATCTGAAGAAACTAGACAGAAGATAAAATTATTACATCAAAAAAGTTATTTGTACTTGTAAATAAAGTAAATACTTAGAGGGATTTTGTAACGTAATATTTTTATCTAAAACAATATCAGTTAGAACCATTTTAAAAATAGTTAGGTATATCCAATGTTTAACAAAGCCTTGGTTGCTGAATACGTATTCTAAAAGCAAATTAAAAAATGTGGTGGTCATTATATTCTATTAATATTAATTATTTTTTATTATTAGTTACTTTATAATTTAGTTTAGTTTTATAACCCTATACAAACATATACGTACAACAAAAAATCAAGCAGTAGTGGTTTTAAATTAATTTCAATCTCCAACTTAACCTTTTCTTGACCTTTCGCCATTGTTAAGGACTTTGTTATACAAAGACAATTAAATATTAATATTTATGATACCAAAAATGTTGGACAATCGCGCAAAAAATTAACTTTTGGTTGGTTTTGGTTGGTTTTAAAATGTTAACATAATACATACTTAAGTAATTACTAATAATAATATACAGTGTGTAAAAGCCAAATGGAATAAATTCATTATTTCGGTTACTGTACATATTTATAAAAAATCCCGAAACACGTCAAATTTAAATTATAACTTGACATTCTTTAACGTGAAAATGCAACCCCTACCTTCAACCCCCTTAGAATGACAAGTACAACCCCCAATTTTTTAAATGGGAAGTATAGGCTTGTGATATATCATTTGAAAGGTCTCTTCACTCTCTATTCAAAAATGTTATTGTTTTTAAATTTAATGCAAAAATTAACATAAAAAAAAATTAATATCATGTTGTTACCCAAATTCGCTACAATACAATCCAAACTAAAATGTAATGCAAAACGTAATAAAATGTAGAACACGAAAAAGAACTATGAATGTTAATGAAGTAGATGTTCAAAATGTTTTCCGCGAACGTCTTGGCAACATCCTAATCTCAAATAAAACTGTCTTCTAACATTATTTAACATATCAGGCGTGATCGACCTAATCGCAAGCGTTATTCGTTCTTTTAAGTCATTTAAATCAGAATAGATAAAAAGAAATCTAATCGATCCTCGGCTCCCTATCCACCGATTGGGAAACATTGTATCGAGGTACCTACTACCGGACATTAAGTTGGTAATGTGGTGGTGCTCCATCCTGCTGAAACCATATCGTATTCGCTGGAACTTGAGGGTTACCTGGATCAGGATATAAATTTGCCAACGTTGGAATGACATCATTTTGAAGTAGTGCCAAATAATTGTTGCCATTCAAGTTGCCCTCAATAAAAAAGGGACCAATGATGTTGTTCCCTACAATCCCTGCCCAAACATTAACCTTTTGAGGGTATTGAGTGTGTTCTTCTCTCATCCAGTGAGGATTTTCCGTGGACCAGTAGCGGCAATTTTGTCGATTAGCATGACCGTTAAGTAAAAAAGTACACTCATCAGAAAACATAACGTCTTCTAATTGGATAATTGTCCATCATTTGCTTACAAAAAAAAGTTCTCCTATCAAAATCGTCTTCCATGAGCTCCTGAGTAGGTATCATTTTATACGGATGCAATTTATTTTCTTTTAATATGTTTGCTATCGATGTATGGCTAGCATTGAATGTAGTGGATGCCTCTCTACTCGATGTATGTGGGTTTTCCTGAAACTCAAGCTGAGTTCATCACTCAGTGCATTGGCAGCTGCTTTTTTTATCTGCCTTACATGACCAAACTCGCGAAACTGCTTTTCTATTTTACTTATTTTTCCTTGGGATATAGGCGGTAAATTAGGAAATTTCTCAAGAAATAGGCGAGTTACTTCCTGTTGTGTTCGGATGTTATCTCCGTAACCAATCATTTGTAAAACTGTTATTTTATGCATTTCCGTTAATCTAACCATTTTTCAGAATTGAATTGAACAAACTTTATACTTAAATTACAACAATGACAACTTAAATAAAACAATTTACTACTGCTTGTTAAAATAGCGTTGCCACAAAAAATTCCTTAAAGTTTTTTAATGGTTACCATCTAAAAACCACATTGCTATGGTTTTTGTTCACTTTCTCATTATCAAGACCTAAACGGGAAATAAGTTTTAAGTATTTTGTAATAAGTTTCGAGTATATTTTAGCGAATTTCGGTAACAACATGATATTAATTATTTTTATGTTAATTTTTGCATTAAATTTAAAAACAATAACATTTTTGAATAGAGAATGAAGAGACCTTTCAAATGATATATCACAAGCCTATACTTCCCATTTAAAAAATTGGGGGTTGTACCTGTCATTCTAAGGGGTTTGAGGGTGGGGTTGCATTTTCACGTTAAAGAATGTCAAGTTATAATTTAAATTTGACGTGTTTCGGGATTTTTTATAAATATGTACAGTAACCGAAATAATGAATTTATTCCATTTGGCTTTTACACACTGTATATTCAATAAGCGTATAATGATGGCTGTTATACACTATACGGGAGAATAGCCGAAATAACTAAAATAATAGCTATTAAACGCAAGTTGAATACTATATTTTATCCACGAATACTAAATCTTGCAAGAGCACAGCTCAACAGAAATTATGCTGATTTTATTTAACCTCTATTTTTAATTTTCTATATAACTTTTTTTCTAAATTATCAATACTTTTTTGTTAGACGTATTAGTTAAAATGTAAGTACACTAAGAGTGTAAATGATTACCCAATTAGATAACGAATTGTTTCTAATCAGCTGATGGTGCTGACGTGTTTATAATCAAAAGTTATCAACATTTTCTTAACACAATGTCAAGTATCATAAAAATACAGGGTGTTTCTTAAGTAATCTAAAATATTATATGGGGCGCTTCGTTACTCAATTTTAAGACGAAAAGTTCATATAAACATGTGTGATAGGTGTTGTCGTTTATGAGATACAGGATGTTGAATTTATTGTAATAAGTCAGTTCTGATTGTACGTGAAATTAATTTTTCCCGGTGACGCTACTGGTTTTTAGAAGTAATACGCAAAAACATGCTTATTCTAAGTGGCCTTTGAAATAATGTTGACAAGTGTCAAATTTGAAAACCAACGCAAAAATCGTACATTTTTATTTGATTGACTCTGTGTTTAGTTAATTACTATGCCAGTGTTTACTAATGTTGAAATGGCTAATATGCATTTTTTGTACGGATTAGCGAATGGTAATGCCTTAGAAGCTAGACGTACGTATGCCCAGCGTTATCCAAATAATCGTTTACCACGTTCAGATACGTTTACTAAGTTACATATTCGTTTACAAGAAATTGGAACTTTTGCTAAATCGAAGAATATTATTGGACGACCCAGAACTGTGAGAAATCCCCAATTGGAAAACCAGATTCTTCAAATTATTGACCAACATCCAGAAACGAGTACAAGAAAAGTTGTAGATGAAGTAAATGTTAGTAACAAAACTGTTTGGAATATTCTAAAAGATAATTTATTGTATCCATATCACGTTCAACGTGTTCAACATTTGTTACCTACTGACTATCTATTACGCATACAGTATTGTCAATGGATTTTACGTGAAATCGCGAACAATCCGAATTTTGTGGCCAATATTCTATTTACGGATGAAGCCAACTTTTCTAGACATGGGATTATGAATTTTCATAATGACCACATGCAGATGTAAATCCACATACCATAAGTGTAAAACGATTTCAACAAACATTTTCGGTCAATGTTTGGCTTGGCATCATCGATGATTATTTAATTGGACCATTTTTCCTTCCTGTACGGTTAACCGGTGAGACATACCAACATTTTCTAGAAAATGAACTTCCACTTCTTTTGGAAGATGTACCTATTATTATTAGAAGGCGCATGTGGTTCATGCATGACGGAGCTCCTCCACATTTTTCAGTGATTGTACGCGAGTTTTTAAAAAATGTTTTTCCAGGCCATTGGATCGGACGAGGATCTCCACACCCGTGGCCCCCTAGATCACCTGGACACAATCCTCTGGATTTTTGTGTGTGGGGATATTTGAAATCGCTTGTTTACACAACACTGATATTAAACGTACAAGATCTTCAAAATCGTATCATAGACGGCTGTAATGTTATTCGTAACAATCCTGGTATCTTCGAACGTATTCGACAATCCATTAGACATCGAGCGGATTCTTGCATTTTAGCTGGAGGTGGACATTTTGAACATTTGCTCTGAAATGTATTATTTTTTCTTTATGTTTAACACATGTTGCTTGTAATAAAATAATAAAAAAATATAAATCAGTAGCGTCACCAAGAAAAATTAATTTCACGTACAACACCCTGTATCTCATAAACGACAACACCTATCACACATGTTTATATGAACTTTTCGTCTTAAAATTGAGTAACGAAGCGCCCCATATAATATTTTAGATTACTTAAGAAACACCCTGTATAACTTAAAATATAAATAACGGTATTTAAAAAAATATATAAAATTATACAGAATAATAAAAATTAAATTATAGGTAGTTTTTAAATGAATTCCTTTGACGGAAATAGTATTATTAGCAAGTATCCCTGCTGTCAGGTGAAGTTTTCTTTAGAAACTTTAGAAACATTCACGAAATGACTGACATGCATAGGAACAATACAGTCACAAACACTAATAGCAGGATTCTGAGCAAAAATCTGTAAGAATTAACATACCAAACCCTGTACCTTCCAGATTATGTAGCTTTCAGAAAATGCTCAGAATTCCACCATAAATATGCACTAAAGTATTAGCTATGGCATAAATTTTAAAGGTTTTTGCAATGAAGACGTATCTGCCGGAAACCCTTAAGCATTATTTCCGATAGCCAAACGGAGCTGAAGTCACTGGAATCAAATTGGATCCATCAAGTTAGCTTGGAAATGCCTTCAGGATCTAATACGTCTAGGGAAAATTAACAAATTAACTCTACCCCCAAGACAGAAAAGTTGCTGAAGGAATATTTACGGGCCCGGAGCCAAACTGGGTAGATTGGAAGAGACGTTCTTGCTGGCTAGAATTTAAGACACTCAAAGGCATTTGTAAGAGAAATCTCTATAAATGGGTCTCAAGAGCTGCTGAATATGGGAAGATAGGATCTACTGGTTGGACACAGTCATCTTAATGGGCATATGAAAACTATTGGACTAAAGGCTAAGGATGAAACTGTCAAGAACTTGAGAAACAGCTCGAGCCCACGGACTTCACGGAATTGCCCTATGCTAGGGGCATAGGGCTAGTAGAAAGACTGCAATCTAGGGGTGAGCCAGTCAAGCCGCAGTGAAATGGACGTTGAACAACCACTAACGTAGAACCTAACCTAACTTATCTAAATTACCTGTGGTTTTAATTATTATATTTATTTAGCAATCTTATCTTTAAAGTTTAATAAATTCTTTATTTGCCGAAGGATTTCCATTTTATTTTGACCCTTATTGTATACTTACAGGGTGAGATACTGATCAAATAAACAAAACCATTACATCAGTACAGTACTAGCAAAAAAATGTTTAGAATAAGACCACCCTGTACAGGTTTTGCATATTTGTAGTGGGAATTAACGAATGCACGAGGATTATAGTTAAAATAATTTATGTAAATATGTTCCTCAGTAAAAAAGTTGAACAAGATTAAAGCAAACTAAAATAAATAATTTAGATTATAAAATTTATTTCTATTTCAGATTTGTGGATAAAAATAAAAATAAAAACTACTTTTTTTATCTTTGTATGTATTTAATGAAGTACTTAGCGACAACTGTTTTACTTTATTTTAATTCAATAAACTGACTGAATACTTGATCAACCTGCATTTCACACTTTATTATCAAACAACTAACTGTTAGCCTTTATTTATAGAGAACAATTTTATGTTTAATATCAATTGATCATATTTAATATATAACCTTTTAATAGTCTGTCTAAATAACAGACAAAGTAGTTTACTATTGAGTAAATAGTGCTTAATATTTTATATTGCGCACGATGCTGATTCGATTCATGCTTGAACATCATTTTAAAATTTAGTAAAATAACTTAAAATTATATTTTCCAAAGTTGACCTTGGCTATTAAAATATGTTTTCGTTGTATACTTACGGTGGATCTAATCATAGTCAAGCCGGTTTCTCGATAACTCACAAACAACTAAATAAAAGAGGAGTGGGAAACGCATGAACCGAACTAAGTTATAAAGAGATGCGCAAGCCAGTTAGCGCAGAATTACCTTAAGTAACGTAAATAAAAGTGACCAAATACGTTTTCATTCATTTAGAAACACAAATTTACATGTTGTGATAACTGGTCAACTAGAAATTACTAATAGTAATATAATCTGGAATCAAAACAACTACCTACCTACGATTATTGTAGGATAAGATTCAGAGAGATATTTAAAGATGACAGATTTTAATATGGATATTATGTTGTTTCTACGGGTTGAATAATGTATGAAATTTAAAATATAGAACCTTTATAATTCCAGTTATTATGTTTAAAATATTTACTTTCAGTAATAACTTGAAAGTTTCCATATAACTCGTTATTTTTAATAATACCATTTTGTATTTTATGTTGTAGCTACTGCTGATTTCCAATGAAATTTAAATTTTTTTATCAAGAGGTCAGTATAGTTTAATATTAAATATCAGGCCAGGTTTAATTTAATGATACACGTTTGCAAAACAAAATTGTATTGTCAGTAGTTATGTTGCTAAAAATTATACGATAAAATTTATTTTAAATTATTGTTTGTTAAATGATTTAAAACCAGAAGGTTTGGTTTTTACGAAACCTGCTTGTTATAATTAAAATAATATCAATTTCAAGTGATTATCAACTGATTAAAAGTATATCAACCGAGTTACAACTGGGTTTGTTAATTACTTATACTCTTAGAAGATACAAAAGTTGAAAGTTCTCAATAAAGTACAATATACACTGTGTTCCATTGAAAACTGTAGTTGGAAACCAAGAGTTTATTTCCCAAAAAAAATAACTTGTCAAATTTCATTATGTGGAAGCATTGTCACATAAAATTCATACCTACAAATTGATCCAATTAACTACTGGTCGAGTGAGACAATTTAAAATGTTATTTATTGATGAACCCACCACTTACTTTTAAAATTTTGGCTTTTTTAATATCAATAACAAAATAATTTAAATAAACTTTAATAGAGTTTCTTAATTCAGAGCATATTTCGAGATTGAGCATACCTACCTAAGGATTCACTAGACCGAGACAACATGTAGACTGTACATGAAGTTGTTTTCTTCTTCTTTCTTTTATGATAGGCCTATGGCCTGTTTTATTTTTATTTTCTTAGCCACGATCCAGATTGTCACTCTCCCTTTTTCTTGGTCGACATGTACTTTGTCTTTTTTTTATTACACCTTCATTCACCTAATTAATCCACTATTTTTAAAATCAAAAACTAGAAAACAATTCATGGAAATAAAAACGATGTGAATATCTATTATACAAATCTCGCAAATTTGGTGCCCAACGTGGGGACAATGCAGTATTAAAGTTTGTTTTATTGATTTTATAAATAGGGGGCGCTTTTTAGTATATTGGCACAGGCGCAATAGTACCTAGATACGGCTGTGGTTATAAATTTTATTTTATATTAATAATATTTATTTTATTCTACGCCAACTAGTACCAAATATCCTACAAATAGTTTTATATGACATCCGCGAAGGCGCGAAGATAGATCAACATAAGTTCCAAGTTTTTTTTAAATAAATCATTATTTTAGACATCTTAAAGAATTCTTATAACTCTTTTGAAATTAGCTAATAAATAATAAAATTGGCTGTTAAAGAGCAAAACATAAAATTACACAAAATAAATATTTCTGTCGAGACGCAGACTAAGAATCTCAACATCGGTATCGGTCGTTAAAGCTTTGACATCATTTTATAAAATCCTCAAAAAACAACGACTTAATTAGTGTATAAAGTGCCGATCATACAGGGAGTACCAACCTTACGACAAAGTGAACCATACCAATACTAATTTTCATAACAGATGGATTGGAAGAGGGGGCCCAAATGATTGGCCAGCCCGGTCTCCCGATTTTTGGGGTTTTATAAAAAATGAGGTTTATAAAACTCCCCCGACTACTAGACACGATATGAAATGGAGAATCACAGCGGCATTTCAATCTGTTAAGGTTGATATGCTGAAAAGTCAATTATTTGAACTTAGACTGCAGCATTGCATTGATGTTAACGGTGAACACTGTGAACATTTAGTTTAATATTATAGTTATAATAATTATACTTTTGGAGACTTGTTTTATTTAGAATAAATTGTTTATTAAAATTTATTATTTTTAAGGATTGTTTGTTACATTCAACGTTTATTTCTTTCAAATCATAGGTTAATAATTATGGTTTACCGTAAATATTACAAAATAACTCTGTTTTTTCATAAACTTTGTGTATTTATGATATAAAATCAGGGTATTCCATTTGAAAGAAGAGAGAAAATGAAAGGTTCGAGTTATCGTCTACCCTGTATACAAAAGGGAAAATAATTAATATTTAATAGAATACGGTGATATTGTATCATATTACGAAACTCTGTTAGGAAAAATACTTTTTTTTCTTCAACGTACAATAAAATACACAGTTGCATGATTTTCACATAAACTTGTCAATACTTTCTGAAGGACTCTGTATATCGTATCAAAACATTATATCAAAAGCTTTAAAAAAATGTGAGCAGTCCGAATTCGCTATAATATACAGCGGATCCCATTTAAAAAATCATATGTTTGGTTTGTAACGGAGTTATACAACACTCTGTATAGTTTAAGGTAATTTCAAAATATGGACCCTAAAGACATGTACTATTTTTTTTTTTTTTTAATTTTTTGATATCTTCCAAAACAATCCCTATACCGAACTTTGTCGTAAGGTTGGTACACCCTGTATACTCATATCATTAACGTACCTCGTACAACTCCAATTAATATTCCTAAACATCATATAACGCTTTTAGGTAAAACTTGGCTATGATTTAAATATTGTTAGTTATCTACGGTGACTTCAATTAAAAAATTCACACAATTTACTTTTACTATTTATTTTGTTTTAAATTCCTTTTCTCGCTGTAATCTAGCATAGTCCACCATTAATACACATAACTGAATTGTTTGTTGCCTAACTAGTAGGATACTAAAATTAATATTTAAAGTAAAATTACAGTTGGGAATCCACAACATAATATTTAGTTTCTTCTTCTTGCAATGTCCCTAAGACATTACACAAACAGGATGTGACAAAATGTTTATTGGTGAACATTATTGATGAATAAATACGGAAAGATCGAATGAGTATATTTTTTCTTAGAAATTGTATAGAGAAAGTATCAAAATGACATTGACTGCAAATTTATACAACAAAAAACACGTTATAGTCATTTATAATGAAGTCGATGATGTAGATGATGACACATGTACATATTTCATTTCATTTCATTAGATATGGTAAATAGTTGGTAATATCAATTATCATTATCACCCTCAATATCAGACATAGGTAAATATGCAATAAATCAAATATTACATTTCTTTTCAGATTCGGCGGAAAGGGATAATGTGCATATTGCTACTGCTTTATACATTGAACAATATTCTACTTCTAGCTCGGGAATAATAATAATATAATAGGAACAAAATTATAAATTTAGAGCACCATTTTTATAAGGACTTATGATTTATATTTTTTAAAATCGTTTTTTTTAAATAAACCTTTTACACAATTATTTTTAAAATCTATATTATTATAAATTTATGGGGAACGAAAAAGCAGACCTGATAGTAGGGAGAAGTTCTGAAGGAATATCTTAACTCTGGTTGATTAAATTTTCTAACTACCTAAGTTTTTTATTATACATTTTTATCTATGTTTATTTTTTATTATTTTGACGCAAATGGACAAATTGGTCCCAATAACATAAACATATTATAAACTAATAACTACTACTTTAATAAGTTACATGTTTTTATCAAACATAGATATAATAAGATTTTTATTAACACATATTTTACCAACAGTTATTATAAATAACTAGACGCCAACAAGAGATATTCTAAACGTTTGATTAGTATAATAAAAAGCAATGAATAAATAGACTTACAATGCACTAGTTTAAATAGTTAACATTGAAGTATACTCGTACCACTCATAACAAAGAGTTTTAATACCTTTTAGTCACATAACGACCAATTAAAATAAATAGGACACATTTTGATGGACACTACATTAAAATAATAAACACATGAGGTCCATATATGTTTACTTTATACTTATCATTACTAAACATCCTTAAAATTTATTAAAGCATTAGTTTAAATAATAGATAAATATTAGAGCATATTCAATAAAACATAAATTCAAACCATACATTTACTGATATGAAAAATGAACATTTACAAACAGAGAGTACTAATAATGATGCTTCCTGTTGTTAGAATACAGAACATTCTTCAGCGTAGGAGAGAAATACGTCAAAATGTCAATCTGACGATGAAAGTAATATCGAAATAGTTGTCATTGTAATTAAAATTTGTTCAATATATCGTGAAAGTTATATTTAAAAAGTATTTTATTTATCGTTTTTAATAAAATGGAGTTTCACCAAGTAAGAGATCATGCAATAAATGTCATTAATGAAAATTTACTTTTTGCCCCTTTTCTACAGTTCGGTCTTCCAAACCTAAGGCATTCAGTTGTTGGGATAATATCTCCCACAATTTTCTGTAAGTTGCCTTGCCTACAAACTTTCCAGAGTTGAAATCAGTGTGACTTTCCATAAATGAACATATTATCTGCCAATGACTGTCTAAAATTTTGAAAGCCAATTTAAACAGTATCAACCCTACTTGTTTTTCTCTGCAAAGAATAAACCCTTAGATTAGGAAAGCATATGGATACCGCACTTCGCTTTATTTTGAGCTTGCGTTCTGTGACACATTTTTAGCAGACGCCATTATTTATGTGGCAAACAAAGCAAATACAGCGTGTGCTTCATTTGTGAATTTATAAGTGAAAATTATTGAGATTGTGAATTATTTTTGAACTGAATAATGGTGAATTGTTGTGCTTACGGATACCGAAGTCGCAGCGAGAAAAGGTGATAGGAATTTCATTTTACAGGTAAACAAACGATTGTATACAATGACCTTTGTAGATTTTTCTTATTTTAAATGATTAAAAGAGTTATCTCTGAGTAATTATATTTAAGTATGTAATTATTCAGTCTTTAATTCATAATTATAGTCTTTGGATAACGCAGTTTAATAATATTCATTCTAAATCTGCATAAATAATATATTTTCTTGCTTCAAAACAGCCATTATACCAATGGCGTAGGTAAGCAATTTTTAAGTTTCTCCAAATAAATCTAGCTATTCATTTCAATAAGAGATTAATGCAAAAAGGACTAACTCAAAAGGACAAAAGAGTTATTCACTGTAAAATAGGAGAATTTTCACTAGAAAAACATGTAGGTATTTTATGGACTTTTTATTTTTTGTTACAGCCTTCCTACAGATGTAGAAACGCAAATTATGGATAGGTAACACCAAAATTAAGGATTTGGGAACCAACTAAAAATGATAGGCTTTGGTCAAAACACTTCGAGGAATGTTGGTTATGTAAAACTGATGTAAATTCAAGAGCACCATTCGAATATATTCAGAGTACAGAACCCGGTCCTTCTACTTCCTCAGCACAGCCATTAAACCCAACAGCTGACTGTCCTGGTTAAAAATACTGAAATGGAAGTTACTTCAAGAAACTATTAGAAGTCAAGAGAAGACTAGAAAAATTAGGGTATTGAAACAATCTATAAACAGGCTAAAAAGAAAAGTTGTTTCCCTTAAACAATTAATAACCAGTTTGAAAAATAAGAACTTGATTGATAATAAAAAAGCCATTTTATTAGAAAATGTGAGTAGTGTAAATAAGCAATTGTTACAAAGAATGAAAATAAAAAATACCCATCTGAATTACGAAAATTTGCATTGACTTTAAATTTTTTCTCTCCTATAAAGCGTACAAGTATATCAGGACAGTATTTGAAACGTGTTTGCCTCATAGAAGCACTATTGGGAAATGGCTCCTGGTTTCACAATTGAATCATTCATTACTCTGAGTAAACTTAAAGAAAATTCAAATAAACCATTACTTATTTGTTCTCTTATCATTGATGAGATGTCAATTCGTCAGCACTTGGTATGGAATGGTAAAAGTTTCCACGGTTAGTCAATTTTGGGGTTGATTTGGATGATGATTCAAATGAATTAGCCAAAGAAGCTGTTGTTTTAATGATAGTTGTAACTGACACATAGAAGCTTCCACTTGGCTATTTTTTGTCTAATGGTTTAAATGGTGAAAAAAAATGTTCTATAGTCAAACATCACTATTAATATCAGCAAATAAACAGTTTTAATTTAAGTATTTATTTAATATTATGGTAGTTATAGATTGATTATGTTAATATTTTCATAACAAATAAAGATTTTTTATAATTACTAGTAAATTTTATTTGTTATTTATATACTCCTTGATATATAGTTAGTATTTTATAATATAAATATGATTTTTTTTGTTTTATCATACCTATTAAATGTACCTATATGTAACTTTACTGAATTTTATTCACTTCCTTCCTTTGATACCAACCTATTATTTGTATCTAAGAAACATACAATTATTACCTATTATGTGGGAAAAGTGTATTGTAAACATTATGTTACGCCACTGACCCCATCGATTATGTGGCAAGTTGTAACAGTTTCACGACTCGGGTTACGCGTCCACTCTCTTTCCTTGTCTAAGAATAAACCAGTGTTCTATGGTTATATCTAATGTCAACATCAACAAATAACTAACATAACCTTACTTTTTGATTTTTCGATAGCTACATACAAATCACCCTGTATATTGTCGTATTACATTTATTCTTAGAATTCAATGAAATAGAAAATTTAAAATTTAAGCAAAATGTAAAGAAATTACATTTTTATGGTATCTTTTAAAATAAATAAACATTTATTTTTTCATGTAGAAGCTTCCTTTGTGTACGATAGATAAATTAATATGCCGCAAACAAGAGATAAAAATTACAATGCAATCTTTGCAAAACAGGAAACAAGAAACGTCAGTACCTAAATATCACAAAATATATTCAGGAACGGTTATTTTATTATAGGTACTGTAAGTATTGTACGATCATAATTCGTATAACGTTTTTCGATTAAACTTCCTATACTTATCTGTTTGAAAATTATTCAAGGTAAAGGTAGTACCGACTTGACTCATAATAAATCTGATAGTACGTCTTACAATCCGTTTTCCACATTTGATACGAATTCCGATGAAAAGTGTGGTGATTAATACCTAAATATGACTAACACACACTAGCGATGCGGGTTTTTGACCAATATAATGTTCATTCATTGTGTTGTTTAACTAAAATACACTGCCTGTGCTCTTTTACGTTTATTAAGTTCAATTAAAATTAATTTTTAACCATCCTGTTAGTGTTAGGGACGATCCCTTATAGTGTGTCGTTATCTCTAACGCGTGAGACGGTTTGTTTTGTGAATGTGCTGTGTTTGTGATGTGTAAATAAATCTTGGCGAAATGGAACAACAACGTTCACAATTTTCTGAATTGTTACGGTAGGTACTTAACCTAAATGATACAATAACAAATAGAAATCTTTCGATGTAAATAGTATAAAATAAGTACGCATAACGGAAGAACCGGAAGAGCGCCAAAAATTAAATCACTATACAGGGTGGTCCTCGTCATTTAAGCGTCGAAATTATTCGTTGTTTTAGTTTATTGCATAGATAGGCTTAAAACATTATTGTGTAGGTTTTTATGATCACATTCGTAAGACTTACCGTTATTGCAAATTTGGGATTTTAAATATTCTATAAATATTGTTGTTTATTGTTACTGTATACAACCTGGAATTCCCAAACGTACCATCTCTTATCAAGAAATATATATACAGGGTTGGGATAAAGTATGGAACCAAGTAAATATCTTTTAAACGAAAAGAACGATATTTATGAAAATTTGCAGGTAAGTGCAATGGAACAAAACGCATCTGATGTACATTTTATTGATAATAATATACTTCCGGTTTAAACGGAAATGCCATCAACTTCTTTAATTTAAATGGGACACCCTATATATTTTTACAGATTGTGAAAGAGCTTGTTATTTTGAATTCATACATACTGAGTTTAGTGTAAAAAAAATTGTAAAAACGAGGAATATAGCACTTTAACCTCCTTTGAGTTTTTGCATTAGAGCAAAAAACTATTTAGATAAACTAATTGATGTTGTTTGTATGCATAGTAATAAATAAACAAGTACTGTTTAGTACGTCTTTTGTTCTTCAAGTGTCAAATTCTAATTTACGAAAATAAATTGCAAAATTTAGTATGGTTCAATTAAGTGAAAAAGAGCGTATTGAAATTTTAATGATGATCGGTTATGGTGATCGTGTTAGAACTCATGAAGAAGTGTGTCATATTTTTAATAATTTGCATCCGGAGAGAAATCCTATATCACGCTCAACAGTAACTAAAACATAACAACGTTTTAATACTACTGGGATTGTAAAAAATTTGCTAAAATCTGGAAGACCGCGGACTGCAACGAACGAAACTGTTAAACAAAATATTGCAATCGATTTAAAAGAATCACCTCAAACTTCCACCACAAATTTGGCACTAAACCATGGTATCAGTCGACGTTCTGTAGGAAAGATATTAAAAAGTGAGAAGTATCATCCGTATAAGGTACAGTTGGTTCAAGAATTGTCATATGATGATTTTGACCGACGGCTGGAATTTTGCGAACGGCTAATGGACATCTGTAATGTCGACGAAAATTTTGCTTCTAGCATAGTTTTTTCCGATGAGGCAACTTTTTGTTTAAATGGAACAGTTAATCGCCATAACTCAAGGTATTGGTCAAATGAGAATCGTCATTGGATTCATGAAGCACATACCCAGCATCCACAGAAGTTAAATGTTTGAATGGGAATTGTCGAAAATAAGCTTATAGACCCATTTTTTATCGACGGAAACTTGAATGGTGACAAGTATTTGGATCTACTAAATAACGAAATTATTCCTGCACTTCAACGGAATTGGCAATTACCACAAAATATTTGGTTTCAACAAGATGGAGTACCTCCCCACTATGGTAGACGGGTTAGGGATTTTCTGGATGCGAATTATCCAAATCGATGGATTACACTTTGAGGATTCTAGAGTGGCCTGCTCGTTCTCCGGATCTTAGCCCGTTAGATTTTTTTCTTTGGGGTTATCTAAAATCACGTGTTTACGTTAGACGACCAACAAACTTACAGGAATTGAGATAAAGAATTATTGATGAATGTGAACTAATACGTGGAGAAGTCTTGGAAAGAGTGACTCAAGAATTTGTTAATAGGATGGCATTTCCGGTTAAACCGGAAGTATATTATTATCAAAAAAATGTACATCAGATGCGTTTTGTTCCATTGCACTTACCTGAAAATTTTCATAAATATCGTTCTTTTCGTTTAAAAGATATTTACTTGGTTCCATACTTTATCCCAACCCCGTTGATAACATTTTTTAAGATATATTTCTTGTAGCAAGCTAGTAAAGTTAGTTCCCAATTAAAATAAAGTGAACCTTAATTATTGTGCTGTTTATTAGATTATTAGATATTTTAACAAAACGTAAAATAAATTTGATAGGTCATCCATCTCTAATGTGGTTGAATCCAATAGAGAAGATTCAATGAAACACAAAGTCAAACCAGAGACTTTTATTGATTAAAACAATTATCACAACTAGTTTCGGTCTGAATCAGACCATCATCAGGCTGTAAAAAATACAATAAATTGTTAAACAACAACATTAGTGTAACGTATTAATATTATTAATATTTTACAAACATTTCACTCATTATGCACAAATGCTCTTAGTTTTAAAACTTTGCAAATATAAGAAATCACTTCAGCTGAATGTTTGTTTAAATTATCCAGTTCAGAAAGAAAAGAATATAAATTTTGAAAATAAACAGCTTTAGGCTTCATCACAGAATATATGGGACAAGAGTATAAGGTATTTTTGTACGTAAATTACAAGTTAAACTTATTGTGCAAATCTGGATAGGTATATTTAAAAGAAGGAGACAGAGTAATGGCATATGCAGGAAAGAAAGGAAGACTTGAAGTTGCACTAACTAAAGATCTATCGTGTTAATCTTAAGATTATTGTAGCTAAGATTTTCCCATATATCTAAAGAGTCTGCATATACAAACATTTCCTTGACCTGAAGTTAAATTTAGATTCGCATTTAGATAAAAGCAACTGTCGTTTAAAACATTGTTTTGGAAACCGCGAATCATCCATTAGCAGAAGCTTGGATAGCCAATTAAGTGTAGCTTTTATGATGCTATATTCATATTTTCCTCTTCCAGTTTACAGCTTTATTGCGTAGTCAGGTGTACGCAAAATGAAACAGACAATAGTTTTTTTAGAAAGGAAATTTGTGCGCGCTTCAGCAAGTCAACGTACGTTAAACCCCAAACAGGAATACAGTTTGACAAGACACTCAGAGCTAAAGACTCAAATAATTTTATTCTAACCCTACTTAGAATGGGGAATATAGCTCCACTAGCTTGTTTACCTCTCTCCACTGCGTGAGTAGCCATTTGTTTAAACAAATATGATAAAGAAATAATGAATGATAGGATGTACAAAGCAGTTGACAGTGATCAAAAACTTGAACATAACATGTCAAATCAATATGAGTTTAAATACTAAAACATCCGGAAAAAGTTCTTTCAAAATTATGAGTTTCAAAAATTGTTTTTTTATATTTTATAGTTTAAGCGCTGAACAAATTATTTATGAATCTACAACATTGAAGAGATACCAGTTCAAATAAATCAAACAACAAACGTAAAAAGTTTATTGTCATATTATTTCATTTTTTTTTAAATTATATTTTATGTTTAGAGGAAGAAATTATATCATATATATTTAACTAATTTCTTGTCTGAATTAAATGACTTTCAATTACCAAATCAATTAAACTAAAACAATATGGATGCTGTACGTAAAATGTGAAATTTTATTTTTGAAAAACTAATCTACCAGCCTGAACTTTTAGACGATTTTGATAGGAGAACGAATTTTTGAGAATAAATGATGGATATATTAATAAGCAAAACCATCCAATTAGAAAACGTTGTTTTCTGATTCTTTTTCCGTTAACGGTCATTCTAATCGTCAAAATTTCTGCTACTGGTTAACGGAAAATCCTCACTGGATGAGAGAGGACCATACACAATACCCTCAAAAGGTTAAAGTTTGGACAGGTATTGTTGAAAACCACATTATTCGTTCTCTTATTCATGTGGTTTAGTTTTGTAAACATAGCCCCATAAAAAAAGTTCCATGGGGCAGGATCAGGTGATTTTGCTAGCCATTATATTGATCCTCGCCTTCCTATCCAGCGATTTGAAAATGTTAAGTCGAGGTACTGACCCCTGATATGCTGATATGTTAATTAACGTTGGAAGGCATTTTTATTTAAGATTAGGATGTCTCAAAGACGTTCGCGGTAAGAATTTTGAATATCTACTTCATTGACATTCATAATTTTTACGTTATGAACAATTAAATATTACATATCAGATATTTGCAATAATTTTAAAAACAATAACATTTTTGGATAGAGAATGAAGAGACCTTTCAAACGATATATCACAAGCCCATATTTCCCATTTAAAAAATTGGGGGTTGTAACTGTCACTCAAAGGGGGTTGAAGGTAGGGATCAAATTTTCACAAGAATGTCAATTTGACGTGTTTCGGGATTTTTTATAAATATGTACAGTAATGAATTTATTTCATTTGGCTTTTCCACACTATATATCAATTGGTTTGCTAGAAACCGAAAATCTTTTTCCTTCTGCAATATATTGGTTGCATTTTAAAATGTTGATAAACCGCTTAGTACAAAAGTTATATTTATATTTATCACTAAACGGTACAAATAAATAAATTATAATACGTCATACTTTAATTAATGATTTAGACAATGACACGACCATTGCAATGTACATTATAAAAAACTTAACAAATAAATACCTCAAACAAATGATTTTAATGAGTTTCTAACAATATGAGGAAAACAATACATCTTACGCAATTCTTAAGTATTTTTTTTAATTGTCAAAATGTCATTAGTATTGTTTAGGTTTTAATTTTCTTAAATGGTTGTGCATTATGTTTATGTGCGTTGCAACCAATTATTACATAATAAAATAATCGTAAAGTCGATAAACAAAGTTTTATATTGTCAAAAAAACCATTTACACGAAGAGCAATAGATAATATAACCCAAATTTTGTTAAAATACAACTTGTGAAAAAGACTTAGATTGACGTAGATTCAAAGTTAAATGCATTTGTTAAATACTTTGTAATGGATGCCCTAATATACCGGATGTTCATATACGGGGTTCTGCAGATAAAATGTCAATTCAAATATTTCGAGAACTAACAGTAACTGATTTATGAAAATAAATCTTAAGTATTCTAAACATTCTTTAATACTTTCGTATACCTATATTAATCCTTTATTGATTCATGTTATATACATGGTGATTGATTAGTGTGATGAAGCTCACACTAAAATAAAGGGTGATCTGTTTAAAATTACCAAGTAAATAATGTACTTGCATTTTGACTTACCCTGTATTTGATTTAACGAATACTATGAAAACGAATAAGTTTTATAATTTTTAACAATTATTAAAAAAACTATGTTTGCAATAGATCAATGTTCCTATACTCCTTTTTAACTATTCAGGGAGTTAAACTTGATAGGATTTTCAGGTAACATTGGTTATAACTTTTTAAAGTTGCAATAAGTGTTCAAAATGAGTACGGCTGGATTTAATTGTCGACATTCATTTTCTCTCCTCTCTCGTAAATCATCCAGAGATCTGGTTGGGTAGCATAAACTTTTGTTTTTAAATACCCCCATAAAAAGAAGTCTAGGGGTGTTAAATCCGGTGACCTAGGTGGCCACTCCATCATCTGCCCTCTTCTACCTATCCAACGAGCGGGGAATGTTTCGTTTAAAAATTGTCGGACAGGCATAGCATAGTGTGGGGAGCTCCGTCTTGTTGAAATACCAGTAAATCTTCGGAAAGGTTATCATCATTTTCTATTATTGTTGTAATACGTGGGTCAACCCCTTCCCTGAGTAACTCAAGATATGATTCACCATTTAAATTTCCGTTGATGAAGAAAGGTCCGACAATGTGGTCACCTTTTGATCTATCCAGTCATAAATCAAGTGTGTGTATTTTCTCACGACATAATATTCCTAATCTAAATACAATCTCTTTAAATAATCAAATTTTTAATTTTTGTAAATATATAAAATATCTAGG
The DNA here is from genome assembly GCA_035357415.1 of Ophraella communa. Lineage (NCBI taxonomy): Eukaryota > Metazoa > Arthropoda > Insecta > Coleoptera > Chrysomelidae > Ophraella > Ophraella communa. The sequence continues at coordinate 10,219,172 of CM068986.1, read as the reverse complement.
TATGACCCTAGATCAAAAATTAACATGGAAACTAAACATTGAATACATAATTGACAGAAGCAATAAAGGTCTGAATTTCTTAAAATCTATTTCTAAAACCTGGTGGGGAGCCAATGTGGAAACAGCAGATCAGACCAATTCTGGATTTTGGATCTAAACTTTATCAGTCAGCAAGTAATCATATCCTAAAACAAATTGATATATTTCAACGCACTGCTTTTCGTATTTGCATGGGTGCAATGAAGTCTAGCCCTATAGCCCCACTTCATGTTGAAGCCTTAGAACCGCCACTGAATTATAGACGAGATCATTTGAGTGAAAAATATTTGATAAAAATTTCATGTCTTAACAGTTCATTATATTCTGTAATAAGCTCTCTAAATATAGATGATCTAACAAATAGCTATTGGACTAAAAATTCACCTACCCTATGCAGAGCCTTTAGAGATATGCATAACGTAGAGTGTATCAGCAGTATAAACAATTTTAAATTATATGATTTCTTCTCTTTCTTTTATGAAGCTGATGTATACACACCAATTTATTATAATAACTCTATAATGGATACATGTACTTTTAATTCACTATTGCAAAAATGGCCAGAATCCGTTGTGTTTTATACAGATGCATCTAAAACAATTAAAGGTACCGGATGTGCTTTTTACATCCCATCTATGGCTATTGAAAAAATTGTTAAACTTCCAACGAACTTCTCAATTTTTAGTGCTGAAGCATTTGCAATTTTCAAAGCATTACAATACTTTGACAGTCTAAACCATATGTCGGCCTTAATAGTATCAGATTCACTATCTGTTTTATCCTCTCTAAAAAATTCAAAAATACCCAATTATAAATCTAATCATTTCATTAGCCAAATTAAAATACTCCTGACGAATCTTAAAAATAAGAATAAAATTATTAAATTTATTTGGGTAAAAGCTCATATTGGTATAAGAGGGAATGAGCATGTGGACGATATTGCTAAGATTGCAACTACTTCTTTTAATGAAAATCCTACAGATGATAGAATCTGTATTTCTGATGCATTCATTATCTCTAAGAAAAATCAAATGGAGCGATGGAAAGCTTATTGGAATACATTTTGTAAGCAATCAACAACCCAGTATACCTTAATACAACCCTTTATTCCAAAATCTTACTGGTTTAAGGGTTTCAATGTACCAAGAAAATACATAACCACTTTGATAAGATTAAGATTCGGACATGCTTGTTATCCTACCCATCTTGCGAAGATCAACATCTATAACTCAGATCTATGTGAATTTTGTAATGAACAAGGTGACCTAAATCATATATTTTTCAAATGCTCGAAATACTCGCAGCAATTTAAAAATTTATTAGAAAACTTAAAATCTGTTCAGATATTTCCTCCATTCCATATAGTAACTTTATTAGCGACTGGTGAGAAAAAAGTATATGATTTTTTAATAAAATATATTCACGATTTAGATGTGTGTTTGTAGTTAGTTTAGATCGTAACCTTTGTCTAACCCATTTGTAATATACCTCCTTTCCGTGGCCTAGTTTTGTAAATAAGTAAAGAAAAATGTCCTGATGGGTCCCTGGACGAGAAGCGAGTGTCCCTGTTTTTTCCCTCTGTTGTTGGTTCTTAATAAACGTGTAGGGTCTGGCTAAATAGCTAAATGCTTAGGCCAAAACAAAACAAAAAAAAAAAAAAATGTGGTCACCTAGGATACCATACTAAACGTTTAACTTTTGGGGATGTTGTGTATGGAATTCACGCATAATATGTGGATTACTTTCAGCCCAGTATCTACAATTATGCTCATTTACTAAGCCATTTAATTAAAATGAGCATTCATCAGAAAAGCAAATATTAAATTGATTGTACTAACCCTTACTTTTCTTATTAAGAATAATGAAAGCAATTTTTAATTAAATATTGGAAGTTTTCGTAAAACGAAGAGTTTTTCATTATTCTTAAAGCAAATATTTTTTAACAATTGTGGAATGTTATTGATAAATTGCGTCTTTGATTCGCAAAACTCTAGACGACGATCAAAATCATCTTCATTCAACTCGTGCACCAACTTAACTTTGTATGGGTGGTACTTGAATTTATGTAGAACTCGGAAAACTGTAGAAGATGAAACACTGATCGCTCTATATACTTATTGTTGACAACGATTGGGGTTGTTGAGCCTCTAAGCTGACTTGCCCTAAAATTGCCACTTGGATTGCTTCGTTATTTACGAGTCCCTCTCGCTTATGCACTTTTTTGCAAGCAGACCCTGTTGTGGTAAATTTCTCCATCAGTTGAATTACATACTTACGAGTTGCATGTCTTCCGTCATGTAATTCGTTAAATATTTAAGCAGCAGCTCTTGCACAATTATTATTTTGGTAGTATAAACCTACAATTTCATTTTTTTCTTGCAAAGAGTAAACCATTTCAGCGAAACAAAATAAATAATGTATCAAAGTACACTATCAATAGTGACTACAAAATCTAGTTGACAATGTCAAAATTTAATAAAAAGTAGAGTTTTTTGTTGTTTGGATTTTTGAAGTAGAATAAATAGCTCAGTTGAAAAGATTAAAGAGTTTGAACTGTTGTACAACCCATTTTATTACAGGCAAATAAGGTGAAAGTAAAAAATAAGTAAAATTTGAGCTATTAAAAGAAAAATTGTTTGTCTCATAAACTAACCACTTTAACCTACAAGTATTATACATTTTTGAAATCAGCTTAAAGAGGAGTATCCAAATTTTACATAAAAAATATGAGAAGTAATTAAAAAAAAGGGATGCTGTTAGGGGTGAGGGGGTGGCTTTTCCAGTAAGTTTAAATAAACCATAATGCTTGCCCCTTCCAACATAAATTGACGTGTTTTTGGATTTTTCCTAAATACCAGTATTACAAAAGTAATTAAAGGTGGATACTTTTATCTGAAAATCTGTGTATAAAGAACCTGAATAAAATTTATTAAAATATCCCTAGACCATGTTGATGTGTGTATTATTTGTATTATTATAACCCCAGGTTTTTCGATTTAAAGTAAATACACCTACATTTTCAAGTAATCTTATCGTTTTTTTATCGCAAGTGTTGTTAGGAACGGCATTATGTAAATATATTAAGTTTAACCATATTACACATAAGGCTTTTTACCACGGTTTTACTGCATCTCTTAACTGCAGTCACATTTTGTTTACCATGTGTTATGCATGTGTCGAAGGTGGTTTGCTTGATTGTCGCGCGGTATTCCACTAATAGTTTTATCGCCACTCTTCAAAATATTTTGATGTTAAAAGTAGGTAGTAAAGTGTGCCGAAAAGTGGTATGGTGTAACTAACTGTAAATTAGTTTATGATTAAATATCAATGTTCTGGAAAAGGTAATTTCCATAAATTATTAATAGCTATAACAGCATAGACATACATAAATAAGAAAAAAAATATTTATCGCCAAATTATTCGACACAGGAATGCATTAAGGTAATATTTTTAATTGATTACTATAATAAAATATTAGGTACATATTTTTGTTCGGTTATATATTAAGGAATATCATTAACCCGTTTCTGATAACTTAAATTATTAATTATAAAATACTATTTTGTGGGACAATTTTGAAACTTTTCTCAGTATTAATATTCATATTGTAGTTTTGATGTCGAAACATTTTTAAATTTCATTGATTTATCGACAAATGATTCATGGGCTTTTTAGTGTACTAAAAATGTCGTAATTGCTTGGTTCTAAGATTTAAAAAGTATTTAGATATTTAGGTAGTACATTGCGGAAACCACTTATCTAATAAGATTGGTTTTGCTCTTAGTTGAGACACATCGATTTTTATTTTCAATGTTACAATTTCAATATTTTACAATTTTGAAATAAAACATGACTATACAAAGTCCCTTTTTTAATACCTATATTTTATTTTATTTTAAAACCTGCTTGTTAATCTAAAATCAACGACTTGTAACACTTACGGTCTAATTAAATAAATACCTACAAGGTGAAATGTTATCATTTTGTAAGGAATTATTGGTACACCTTGATATTGGCTTTTGAAACCAATTTCTGGCCAAAATCTGATTAGTTGACGATGCTAGTTATTTAGCGAAACAGTTGTAATTGTGATTTTAAACCTAATTTTTTCAATTAAACTTGGAAGTTGAGTTAAAACAAGAGTTTTTTATTCTTTGTAAGTTGGACTTTCAAAAAGTAAGGGTTAGTACAATAAATTTAATTAATACACATAGGATTTATCAAAATTTATCCATTTTTTGTTTTTCAACAAAAATGCGATTTAAACTATGAATATTTTGGGCTTTTATATATCTAAAGGATACCATACACTCATATTCGGAAAAATGTGATATTTTACTTTACACCATAATTCAATTTTTAAAATTATGCGATACTTTTTGTTTATATTAATGATGTATACTTTAAAATACATATAAAAATAAAAATCTGAAAAAGTGGAAAATTGTTTCCACGTGCACTCAGGGTAAGGAAACTTAACAGTTTCTATACCAAGCTTGACCGTTTTCTATCAAAAAAACAACTACTTCCTGGGCTATATGCCCCAACGGACATTGAATTACATTTCAATAGAAAATGTGATGGCGACCGACTTCGTCGATACTTACAACCATCTCTATTTGCAAATTAACAGGAAGAACACTACTCGTAGACCGGTTTCGACATTATTGTGTCTCATCAGTACGAGGTAAGTAGTTCTTCTAATCCCGCAGAGCAGGAAGCAGAATGATTCTTTTACGCCAATACATAAACCGTGAACCCACGATTCCATGATAAAGTCATAAAAGCGCCATCCTACCATTAATTTGCAAACCAACAGATCACCCAGGGTAAGGAAACTTAACAGTTTCTATACCAAGCTTGACCGATAGAGATAGAGATGGTTGTAAGTATCGACGAAGTCGGTCGCCATCACGTTTTCTATTGGAATGTAATTCAATGTCCGTTGAGGCATATAGTCCAGGAAGTAGTTGTTTTTTTGATAGAAATCGGTCAAGCTTGGTATAGAAACTGTTAAGTTTCCTTACCCTTGGTGCAGGTGGAAATAATTTTCCACTTTTTCAGTTTTTTTATTGACTGCACTTTATAGAAATTTATTTCTTGTATTGTTTTCTTACATATAAAAATGCCGGTATGTTCAATAAGTGTCTTCTTGTTCTTTACGTTCCATCTCCTCTTAGAAGGTTGGTTATCATCACTTTGATTCTTGCTTTGGATGCGACTCTTTGGAATGAGTTAATTGATGTACTCTGATACCACTCTCTCAAGTTCTTAAGCCAAAAAGTGCATCTTCTTTCTTCAATCGGTATATTTCCTTAATTATCTGTAGCAGGGACCCAGTTATGCAAGTTTTCTTCCTTTTACAGTGTCCATTATTTCTGGTTCTTTACCCACTAGTCTTAGAATCTTTGCATTCGTCACTCGGTTCATGAAACTTTTAGTATTAGTCTACATACCCACATTTCGAAATCCTGGAGTCTTTATAAGTCATCTTTGATCGTTGTTTACAATTCCATTTCATAGAGAAGGATCGAGAAAACGTAACATCTGGCTAATCTGATCTTAAGCTTAATGGTCAGGTCTCTCTAGTACAGTATTTTTATTTACAATTTATTTCAATTTTCAATTTCAAAACAGCTTCACCTTATTTTAAAGATTTGAATTTCGCGCATTTTATTCAATACTATTTCTGAGCACTGCGTACAGCTTTGCCAGATCACAAAAATCTAAAATAAAGAGTCGAAGGTGTAATCTAAAATAAAGAGGTGGATAAAAAGTTTATATGTTAGTTTAAATATCTTTAAAACAAACCGATGAGGTGGGATTTCTATTTTTTTAACTTATTCTGCATACATTATTTCGCACTATCCCAGTTTTTCCGTTTTTATCCAGAGAATATTTTAATATAAATTAAAATAGTTGAAAACCGGACTTTTTCATACTTTAAATGGAAGGTGACTAGTGATGAGCGAGAATGGTTTTGGTCTTGCGGTCTTGGTCTTGGTATTGCAGAAAATGCAAGACCAAGACCAAGACCAACTTCAGGCTGCAAGATCAAGACCAAGACCGAGTAGTGCAAGACTTATGCAAGACCAAGACTTAGCCGTAATTTGACGACCGTTCAAGACGGCCGCTATCGGTGAGCACAGATGTAAAGTAAGAGTTTAACGTTATTGACCGCCTAAATACATTTTTGTATTTGCTTTCGTTTTGTGTGTTTATAGTTTGTTTTATATCTTATGCTTAGTTTCATTATTTGACGATAATTGAGTGTCTGAAGGCGTCTATGAAATCTTAATATGTCGTCACGTTCAAACAAATGATGAAAAATGTAGACAATATTTTCGTTTGACACCAGTATTGTTTGACTATGTTTTAAATCACATAAAAGATGACATTGTTTCAAAACCATACAATAGAAATAAAAATCCAATAACTCCTGAACAAAAACTATGTTTATTTCTTAGGTAAGTTCATGGATAAGCTTGGACAATGTTATGAATCATTGAAAGAGGCATTGTCGTACTGTACTCCGGTGAGAACGCAGGTAGAGGAGTCCTTGACGAAGACGAAGAAGAAGCTTGGTTTTGAGGGTTATAATTACTGCTGGTACCATAACAGCAGAAGTTGATCGGCTGTGGTTAGTTGCTATAGCTACAGTCGTGTATTTATTGACACTATGAAAGATTTAATTGTCACAATCGCATCTTTTCAAGTATCTAAATAATTTTCGAGGTGATTTTGCTTGCAAAAAAATATTGATCCTAAATCTTGCGGAAATTAACTTTTCCGCACTTGTTAGGATAATAACTATTTCATACTTGATTTATCGCTACAATGTAATATAAAAAAACAAAATTTTTATAATGAAAAATACTATCCCTTTTATTTAATCTTTCTTTACTTGTAATTATTTTAAAAACTATTTTTCCTTTTTTCTGTAAAAATGGACACCAGTAAATCTAAAAAAGTGCAAGACTTGCAAGGGTCTTGGTGTAAGACCAAGACCAAGACTGGACCCTGCAAGAACAAGGCCAAGACCAAGATTGCTTATTTGACTGCAAGACCAAGACCAAGACCTTGTATGCAAGACCAAGACTAACCCGGTCTTGGTCTTGCATTTGCTCATCACTATCCGTCATTCTTTCTTAGTCTTCGATACTCTGGGCTATTACTAGTGTATGTTTAAGGAAAAGGACATTATTTATGAGTTCACCGGTTGCCTTTGTTCCCGCTTTTTCTTCAACTGTAGGTTCTTGCATAATTTTCTCCAAGTGAAGTCTAAAAAATGAGGGCGAGAGCACGCATCCCTGTCTTACTCCATTTTGAAGCACATTTCCCTTTTTATCTAAATTTCTGTTTAGCAATTTTTACTTATAGTATAGAAAAACATTTAGTTTTGCTTAAAAGTAACTTTGGGACCATTACCAATCTCGATGTATCATTTTGGTTAACCACTTTGATAATGATTTCATGGAATTACTTCATAATCGAGATTTTTTTTGGACTTTGTAATTAAAGATACCCATGTAGTAAAATCAGGAGTAAGCCAACGATGTACTTTGTAAATATTGTAATTTTCTATCAAGAAGTAAATAACAAATGACCCACTTAATATTTTTCAAATGTTATGTAAATTATTTAAACTTCATTACAGTGTTTAATAATTAAATCATAGGTTAGTCACTACCAATACGGGTGGCTGACCTTCGGTTGGTAGACAGCACTAACAGTAACAAAAGAAAAATTAAAAAAACAATTGTACGTTAAACCCATTGGAATGCATTAAATTTTTTGAATTATTTAATAACTTTAAAATTATTAAACTTAATTAAGTTAGTATTTTCTGAAATTGTGTAATGAAAATTTCACTTTATATTTAATTGATTTTTAATTAAAATGTTTTAAATATTCCAAAACCTACCGTAAAAAGAGTATAGTAGTAAACATTGACCTTTACCCTGACGTCATTCTTACAAACCTCGCGAAATGAATCTGAGTAAAAAACGGCTACTGTTACTTTGTCGTGTGCCTGGGGTGTCGTATTTGAAGTTAATTTTGTACTCACCGTAAAATAAAATTATTATTAATTATTAAAATTATTTTTTTACTTTTTAATTTATTAATTTATTTTTATTCTTAACTATCAATTATTATACAATTAGTTCTTAAGATGACTTTTTTATTTATAACTTTTGACAATGAACCATACTTCTGTCTCTCTCTCTTTCTCTATTTGCATAACTTAACAGTTTTGTTTTTAAAGTCGCTCTTAATGTTGATTAAATCCCATTGACATCGAATGAAACTAGTATATTATGTATTTCGTGTTGTACAATCCAACAATAATTGAATTCAATAGTCTCTTATGACTAACTGCAGTAATTTTTCGATGCAATTTCATATTAATTTATTGATGTTTAATGATACATTGTTATATTTTTATCAACAATTATTTAAACATGTTGTTTGGATTAAATGTTTTGTTATCACAGTTTAAGGAAATGAAAAATCTAGGTAAAGACTGTTTACAAAACCGATAGACATTCTAGTATTAGAATATTAACATTTTATTTTTGCTTTTTATAGATTCTAAAAACCAAAAACATTTATCTAAAGTATACAAAATAGATAAGGGTTTAATGAATCACTTAACTGGTAAATGCTTTTCACATTTCTATTTAAAATATTAAATTGATTGTGTTAACCTTTACTTTGTGAAAGTTCATCTTACTAAGAACAATAAAAAACTGAACGGTTAAACTAAACTTCCACTATTTATTCGAAAAATTCGCTTTAACATTCAATTACAGCTGTTTCGCTATAACTAGCATCGTCAGATTGACATATTGAAATTACATTTTTGTTTGTTTGTAACTAGGTACTTGATGTTGCTAAGTAGTTAAGGCTAGACCAAGTAAGGAACATCCAAACTCACTTATACAAACCAATGACATTCATATACTACACATTTGTGATAAAAAACAAAATTTAGATTTTCTAGAAGAACTTGAAATTAAAAGACATCTAGCAGATCAACAGTTTAAAGTAGTTAATGAACAAATAAATCTTGGAAATTCTCCACTATTAAACTGTTTACTTTGATTGAGTATTCATTTTATACATAGATAAGACATTATTATAACACAAATATATTAAGTAATTGTAAAGATCAGCATGATATAGTTTTTTCCTGGTTTTTCTATATCATTGCACAGTTATACTGATCTTAGAGGGAAATACATCCAGGATAATCCCTTAGGGCTAATAACATCTAGGCTTTAATATTGTTATGTCTTATTACTTCCTTACTTGGTCTAGCCTTAACTACTTAGCAACATCAAGTACCTAGTTACAAACAAACAAAAATGTAATTTCAATATGTCAATCTGACGATGCTAGTTATAGCGAAACAGCTGTAATTGAATGTTAAAGCGAATTTTTCGAATAAATAGTGGAAGTTTAGTTTAACCGTTCAGTTTTTTATTGTTCTTAGTATTTAAAATATCTTTCATTTAAAATTTGGTCAATTTAGAGCGGCATTGCTTCACAAAAAAGCGCTGTTGACAAACAAAAAATATATAAATAAAATATCGGATATACTGTTCTCTTAGCCTTCTCCAAATATTAAATGAAGAAAACTATTAGTATCACAAATTGTCCTTAACAAGTTATAAACAACTATTTAAGGTTTTTTCTTCTGATTTTCTGATATTATGGTGGTATTAAAATTATCTGTTGTTTAAAATTACTATATACATTTTAACTTGTGTACTATTTTTATTATATTTTATTTCAGTCTTGCAGCCCATTTTTATGTTTAAGCTAAGTTTGCATTTCCAGTCTTTTGTTGGATGTGTGTTTCGTTTCAATGTCATTATCTATCCATTTATATGTTTAAAATAAATACTTTTGCATTTCCAGAAAATCCTTCTATTTTCAAAGTAATCTTCAAAATATTAGCTCTTAAAATGTTTTTTAAAGTGTTTTTATTTTTAACTGGATTAGAAAAAACCAAATTATTAAGGTTTTTAAAATGGCACAAGACAACTAGGCCCTTATTCTTGACTGAGGGAGTAGAGCTTCACGAGATAACATATGTTTTATCTGGGTTTTTGCTTGGTTACTCTGTCATTGCAATGACAAAGACAAAATATATCTTCTCTCGGGAAGCTCTACTTCCTCAGTCAAGAATAAGAGCCCTGATTGAACTGATACAAATATGTCATCATCACTGACACCACATCAATCGAATCCTGGAACTGTTTGTGAATATTTCTGTTCTATGGTATAAATATGAGTTCTCTGATTAATCAACTTGAAAAATCGGGACTTTTCTTAATAGTTTTGATATATGGCAACAAAACAATTATGACGCCTTCTGTTTTAATTGTACTGTACCTCTGAACTATACATTTTCATTCTGATTAATTTATTTACATAAACAGTTTTCACAATGATTCCTTCATTTTTGTCCACCCTGTACTTACCAATTTAAAGCAACGTGTTAACATTTTTGGAATTAGCTCAGCAAGCCAAATTTATGAATTGAAAAAAATGGGGCTTTCATTTTAAAAAAGGGTCCTAACACGATGTATGTATGTATAAATTAGGGGTGATAATTACACTGCGACCTATAGGATCTATTGTGTCTCCCCTTACTTGTCATGTTCTGATGCTTTCTCAGATTTATAGCAGCTCTTCGAGTCCTATTTTCCTGAGGAAGTTTAGGACATCGTCGGGCTTCAAATCAGGTAGATCCCCTTATTCTATTTCATGTGCTCCTAGGTATCTAGCCCTAGAATTCTGCAAGGCAGTGCATTCTGAGAGTATATGTATTGAGGTTTCATCCTCTTCCTCACAGAATCTGCACTTTGCTTCATCTGCTAACCCTAGTTTCTTCATATGTGGCTTCTTAACCGGCAATGTCCAGTTAATATTCCCGTTAGAATTCGGAGCCTTTTTTTACTGAGGTTGAGGCAGCTAAGAGATCTCTTCTGGTCATAGTTCCCCAGAAGTATCTTAGATTGCCTCAGTCCTTCCAGCTGATTCCAGTACTTAGATTTTTTCTTCTCCATTTCTTCCCTTAGTTTTCCTAAGATTACTCTACTGCTGATCCCACAAGATGGTTCTGGTCCCAAATGTGGGGTTTCAGCTCCTTTTTTTGCCAGCTCATCTGCTGTTTCGTTCCCCTCTATTCCTATGTGTCCCGGGACCCATAGGAGGGTGACAATGTTCTTCTGGCCTAGTTCATTTAGTTTGCCTGGACATTCCCAAACCATCTTCAAACTGATTATATTTGAGCTCAGCGCTTTGATGGCTTTGATGGTACTTTGATGGCTTTGATTAATCTATCCAGTTTTCCCCAAAAATTATTTGGATCAATATTATTTTTTGTTATTTATTTGTTACATTTTACATTCATTATTTTTTTTGCTTTTCTTGTATTATATTACTTTTGATTTTTTGTTTGTTCATTGTATTTTAAAAAATGTGGTTGTATTCTTTGTATCTACTTTGTTCCTCTTATTTTTTATTTCTTCTATATAATTTACATGATTATATTATTATGTAACAATAACATATTAAAACTAGATTTTTTCCATTGCTATGTTAAAGTGTTGCTATAACAACTGTTTTGAGTAGATAAAATGATTTATTCAATAAAATTTACAAATTCAAACACATTAAGGATTAAAAACAACTGAAATTTTACAATAACATTTATTTTTGTCATCACAACTTGTACTCGTTTGCTTAAACACTTGATTCGAGGTACTTGATTGATTTTCAGGTCCGCCAAGTATACACTTGGATACAGCAATCTTATTGCTTATTGACTCTTCAATGTAAGATTCTGCAACGGATGACGATTTCCATCCACCTAAACGTTTAAGTTTTACTCGATTAGCTCCAGAATTTGCAAACATAGTAGCTGAAGAACGACGGAAACAATGCCCCGTGTATATTTCTGAATTTGCAAGTTTCAATCTCAAATCTTCTTGGAGATATTATTATAGTGTTAATCCCCGCCGGTTGAGTAGTGCACTTTTGAGGTCGATAATTCACAAAAAACTTACTGTGAGGTACGTTTTTGGGGCGCAAGGCATTATTCTTTCTCACAATTTCCAATAAACTCACTCCACTTTTCTTGCCAGTAATACAAAACGACCCATCCTGCTTGGTTTTAGTGTCAGATAATGAAACGATTTTCTGTTTTTCACAGTAAACACTTCTAATTTGTAGTCGCTCCATGCACACCAAAAATAGCAATAACCTTCATCAACAAATAGACGTCATCAGGAGCTTCAGTCAGAAATTTAATAATGTCATCTGACTTCAAGATTTTGTACTTTTTACCTTTGTATCCTCCACTCAAGTTTTTAGTAAGGTGGTTAACTTGCTGAATTTCGAAATGTCACAATTTTCATTCACCAACAACGTTCGCTTCAGCATCGAATAATACGACAATAATAACAATGGCATCGCTTTCTTCGACTTTTCAGAAAAATACGCCAGAAGTATTTTTTACTCACGTCATTGATATTCTTAATGCTTTTCCACTTTTTAAAAGACTGTTATTCTTTCTCATACATCATTCTAGATTTTTGTGGCAACAATAAACTTTCTGCTTCCAACGCTGCATTTTCTACTTCTACTGATCGCAGGTTTTCCTTTTCTTGTGTCAATTCTTTTCCATCCATTTTGTATTTATTCACTTTATACCCAAAACGCAACAATATTCTCTGCAAAAACCAAAACGTAATATTTACGCTCTGGAAGATAAAGCACAATTTTATCGTCTTGTACTATTTTTAAACAAACGTCATCAAATTATATTTTTAAAGAACGGCCTATTAAATATTTGATATTTTCTAAACACGCAACTACGGCATGTGGAGAATCTAATTTATAAAATTACATTACAGTTTGACAAACTCATTCTACAGACAATGCAACAACAAAAAGAAATGTAAAAACTTTCGTTATATTAATTAAAGAGGTCATTATTTCGACTGTACAACCTATTAATGTTTTATACTCGTTTAAAGACGCTAATAAACATCTGCTCGAACATTTGTCATTTCGAGATGTCTTCAGTGTTGAGTACCATTTTAAATATTTGCATGAGAATATCATTCCCGACGACGTCTAATAATTTAAAAATTTATAAAAATGCTTTTCTTTTTTTCAGGTATTCCCGCCCGATGATGACAGCGGCAGGAGTATTGACCATTATTATAATGGTTGTAGGAGTTATTGGAAACTTATTGACAATCGGTGCTCTATTAAGACATGCTAAACTGCGAACTGTTGCAGCAGCTTTTATTGCGAGGTACATACACTATGATTATATTTATAAATAATTGCAGTTATTTAATTTCTATAAAATCAGAAATTTGTAACAATAACACTCCCAAAAAGGGGCGCCAATTTGTAACCGTACTAGTCCCAAAAAGGTAGGGAGCCAATTTGTAACTATATACTCTCCAAAAAAAAAGAGATTCCGGCTATGAGACTCTCTCAAGTGGTTTGACTCCAAGTTAATGCTTACTATAGAAAGGATTGGTGGTATATAAGGGTTAAGGGCGCCACTATCTTTTTATACGTTAACCAATAAACAACTGAAACTACACAAAAACTAAGGTGAAAAAGATAGAAACACGTTGTAATTAAACTGAATTTGAAAGCCAAAAAGAAACTATATTTAATGACAACCGAACACGCTGCACCCTTAAGACTTACGGGAACTTGCTTTTTAGTCAAAAAGGAACGGCTATAGTACTGGAACTTGCTTTTTCGTCAAAAGGGAACGGCTATAGTAGTGGAACTTGCTTTGTCGTCAATAAGAAACTGTATTAGAGGGTATGCATCTCCCTACTATCGGACTATCTCTCCGTACTAGCGGTTATCTCTCCATACTAGGGTTATCTCTCCATACTAGGGGGCTGTATCTTCTGTGATACAACCAGAGAAATCGATTGTCTAAATTTTGCAGACAACTTGTCACTAAGGGTTGCTTGCCCTAATTTATAACAGTATTGACAGAGGTTTCCGGTTTCGTTCTTTTGTGAAGGGTCGGTTTGTAATGGCTCTGTTTTGTAAGGATTCTGTTTCGGGTGTGCTCTTATTTTAGGGGTATGTTTGTTCGTGGTGATGTTGTGTCTAATATACGGTGAGTCGGGGTTGTTTTTAGATTTCGGAAGGACGGTAAACTAAGGAAAGGTAGCATGGCGATAGATATGTTACAAATTTAGTAATTTATTTGACTGATGTTTTGTAACTGAGTTAGTAACTGATTGACCCTGTTCCTATAATTGTCTTTTATATAATGGGGAATAATTATTTTAATTAATTCCTCATAGGTTTACTTAATAAAACTTTCAAATTATTTATTATTTTCGAAATATTTCCTTATAAAGTAGTTGGTTTTTAAAGTTTAAAACGTTGTGTTCTTGGTGATAAATGTGGCAACAGCGAAGTAAAAAAGATCAATAGATATTCAAAACGCTAATAACATTTAAATGAAGTTTTTATATATACTGTCTAAAATAATTAAAATATCTAAGAAGATATAAAAAAAGGACAAAACTAAAACACCAACAAACTAACAAACATAAGCAAACCATTATTTAATCAGATTTTCTTCTTTTTCGTTTGTATAATTTGTGGCCTGGGCTGCCAGGGCCAAGTTTCTTGTTTGTAGAAGACCGTCTGATATCAGAGCAAAAAAATAATAAATTTAACATAATATTGCAGCAGAAAGTATTTTATACTATATTAAAAATATTAGTAAGACCATGATTTTATAAATAAAGTAAATATTAAATGCGCTGATGCCATATTTATTACCAAAATTAAACACCCGAGTTTAAATATCAATATTTTTATAGAAAATCTGCAAATAAAGAGCTAAAAATTTGGTAATAGGGTTATTTTGGTACTTTCTTTTCATAACAGTAAGCTTTCACGGTTTTCTAGAGCTGAAAATCGCAAATCATTGAAAAAAATTTAGAATTGGGTGGAACTTCTTTTGAAAGTTTAACCTACAAATCCTCCCGATAATTTTACAGTTACGATAATAAAAAATCTAGGGGACAAAAATAAAATGCGTGATAACAGAAAGATGTCAAATAATGTATTAGAGATATTAAATAGTTATTTACGTTATAAGTCCGGGAGGTGATTTATTACGGTACGAGATAGATGTTTATGGACGAGGCGAAGAAGGAGCCGAGTTAAGAATATCTATGGTCCAAATACTCGAGGGTGAAATCAATGATTATAGTTAATAAGAATGTCAACATATCAAGTTTCCCATAGTTGATAGCTTTTTTGAAAAAACAAAATGTAGACCATCAGCCAAACCAGTCGAAGGTGCTGACAAAGGAACAAATTGAAAGTTTCATGAGGGACGCTCCAGATAAAGAATATCTATTACTCAAAGTGATAGCATTACTTGGAGTTGCTGGAGATTGCCGAAGGGAAGAGATCTATAATTTAGAAGTTAGTAACGTGGATGATACGGGTACTCAGCTAGTAGTTAGGATTAACCAGACAAAAACGCATATTCGACGAGCTTTCACTGTGATTAACAGTGATGAGGTTCACTATTTGGATGTGTTTAGAAAATAAATGAATTTACGGCAACACGTCTCCCTGAAAGCTCTTTTGGTGGTTTATAGACAAGGAGAATGTCTGTCTCAAATACTGTTGGCGGAGCACCTAAAAAAATAGCTGAGTTCTTAAAACTAGACCAACCAGAAAACCAACCAGGTCATTGCTTCAGGAGGACATCCTCAACGTTGTTGGCCAATGCTGGAGCTGACCTTGAAGTTCTAAAGCTGCACAGTGGATGGAAGAGTTCTTCAGTTGCAGAAAAGTATATAGAAGAATCGATTGTAGGCAAAAACAAGATTGCAAGAATGATCCAAAGGGGCGAAACTTTTGTTGACGTGCTACATCACAGCCACACGTCTTCCGCGATTACAGAAAACACTGTAAACCCATCAACAACTCCACTAATACATATTGCTGGCAACAGCAGTTGTACAATTAGTGTCAATCTTTAAAAACTAGGATTAATGCTTAGTTTATGTTGATTCACTTATTATTTCTAACAACATTGGGAGAATTGAAGAGTACTGCAAAGTACAAGTGTACCGTAAAATGCCATTTCCCAGACTCAAACGAGTCCGGGAAATGGCACTTTACCGTACAGTATGAAAAAAAAATGTTACAAATAACGGTCCCAAATAGAAAATAAACATTTTTTCCCAGAATTTTCATAGCTCTTAAAATAGCTCTTAAAAAAATTAAAAGAGAATTCCACAGGTCAAAAAAGCTAGCAAAAAAAACTAACTTGTTACAAAGATGTAATAAATTTAATGAAATATTAATCAGTAATTAACTATATTTGTATTTCAGTCTTTGCATATCGGACCTCATATTCTGCTTTATAGTTCTACCATTTTCTGCAAGTCACTTTTTTCACGGAACATGGATTCATGGAGATATTCTCTGTATAATGGTACCATTACTGAGGTATGGCTGTGTCGGTGTATCCTTACTAAGTATTGGATCAATATCAATAAACAGGTAACTAACAAAATATTATATTCCAATGAAAAAAAGCTAAATATGCTATAATATGTAATACTGAAGTATATTTATTGTTTCAGATATATACTCATCGCTTGGCCACACATGTACCAAACTATTTACACGAAAACCAAAGTGGCCATCTTTATAGGAATAATATGGGTGTTCAGTTACACTTTGCAAATACCCACCCTCCTAGGCAAGTGGGGTGAATTCGGTATGGATGCTAAATTAGGAACGTGTTCTATAAAACCTGATGAACACGATAACAGCTCAAAAACACCGTTATTTATAATAGCTTTTGGTCTGCCGTGTATAATAATACTGATTTGCTACGCAAAGATCTACTGGGTAGTCAGGAAATCTCATAAAAAAATGCAACAACACAACACCGGCAACAAATACAAACGCAGCGAAATGAAAATAACCAAAATGGTGTTGGTTATTTTTATCTGTTTCGTAGTTTGCTATTTACCTATCACCTTAGTCAAAATTTTCGACAAAGACGTCGAACATGCTCCTTTGCATGTTATTGGTTATTTATTGATATATTTATCGAGCTGTGTTAATCCAGTTGTTTATGTAACAATGAACAAACAATATCGGGTAGCTTACATTGATACCCTTCGTTGTAAATATAATAGTAACTTAGATTCTCAGTTGACTCAACCTCCCCCAAGTAAAAATAATATGTCTGTAGCGTATTTAAAAAATGTCATATCTCAGACACCGAGTAAGGCGTAACATACGGCATGAAGAACTTTGGCTGAAAGTTCATTTGTGAAAAATGATTTTGAAACTTTCCTAATCGGTCTAATAGATATGGTAAGTCTGTAAATGATTTATCTAAACTCTACCATTCGATGGGAACTAATTCCTAACTTAATTCAGAGTAAATTTTGTGAAGGAATGGTGGAGATAGGCATCAAGGTTTCTAAAGAATGCATGGATATAGATCATAAGTTAATTGAAAAATATTATATTAACATTTTTGTACAGAGACATGGCACATTAATGTCACATGTGTGACTGTATATAAAATATATTGGTTTCTGTAATTAATAAAATATTTTGAATTAAATTATTAAAGCCATTTTCAAAATGCTCTGCACATAGGATTTAAATCGAGTTGTTAATTACAAATATTTGATCTGTAGAAGTACAGCAATATTGTTGAGATTTATACGTCAGTGGTAAACTTGATCGAATACACGAAACACTAATTGAGGTTTTTCTTTTATAAAAACTTCGTTAGAAAGACATTTTTTTAAAATTTTATAAACGTCACTATTGACAATTTCCATGAATAAAACAAAATATATATGGATATAACAAATTAGGAAAATGCTTACTCAAGGAATTTCATTAAATATTTATGATAGACAAAAAATAATAGAAAATAAATTTCAATGCCCGAGGGGCAGTCTATAATTAAACAATTTAAAAACATCTACATTTGCCCCTCTGAGGTTAAGAATCATTGGCTTGGCCGTTTTCAGGAGAAAAACAACTACTTCCTGCGCTATATTGAGACGAAGTTTTATTATCATAAAAAATTTATTCATTAAAGAAAAGATTAATTTTAATAAGCATATGTATTATGATGATTAAATCAAAAACAAAATCGTTATTAAGTCAATTAAAAGCAAAATAAATAATAAAAAAGTAATCACATTACATAAAAATAATCAAAATCACCATTAAAAAAATAAATAATAATGAAAATATAATTCTAAATGTAAAATAAAACAAACGAACAAATTATAAATTTTATAAAAATATTTTTCTGTTAATAAAAGGATTTTCAAAGATCTACAAAAGTGTATTAAAAGTTCTTCTACGAATGACACCTGTGCATATGTGTGACGTAAAATTATCAGAACTACGACTGCTCGTACACAACATCGCGTGTTTGAAATGTTTAGTTTCCTCGAACTCCAAGAGCTTAGAATAGCAGCCCCACGTTGGGCGCCAAGTTATTATGAATTTATTAATTTATTGTTGTTGTGTTCTGATGGTTTTCCTTTTTTGTTTATTTTAATTTTAATTTTTTTTATGTTTTAATTGGTATTTTAGTAAACCCACGTTAATTGTGACAAGATATTATTAGAGGTTTGTTTTTATTTGATTTGACGTAATTGTCGTTTTTTACTACAATAACAATGTTTCTAACTAACTACTTATATTTTACAAACAACTTTTTTACATAATATATACAATAATCATTTTTAATGTTCAATAATTTTTTTATAATTTATTATGGTCGGAAAAGCTCTCAAATTATATTCACACTGAGGGTTGAAGTCATAAATTCGACCAATACATTTCCAAGTAACTCTTCCGTCAAAACGTGCAGGTGCTATTCTAAGCTTTTGGAGTTCATGGAAACTAAACATTTCAAACACGCGATGTTGTGTACGAGCAGTCGTAGTTCTAATAATTTTACGTCATACATATGTACAGGTGTCATTCGTAGAAGAACTTTTAATATACACTTTTGTAGATCTTTGAAAATCCTTTTAGTGACAGAAAAATATTTTTAGAAAATTTATAATTTGTTCGTTTGTTTTATTTTACATTTAGAATTATATTTTCATTATTATTTATTTTTTTAATGGTGATTTTGATTATTTTTATGTAATGTGATTACTTTTTTATTATTTATTTTGCTTTTAATTGACTTAATAACGATTTTGTTTTTGATTTAATCATCATAATACATATGCTTATTGAAATTAATCTTTTCTTTAATGAATAAATTTTTTATGATAATAAAACTTCGTCTCAACATATATACGAGATCCATCAGAACATTGGACGTCTTGGTCGTTTTATTGGACACGGACTTGTTTCGCAGTTAAAAACCTTGCTAAGATTATTATTTAGCCTGTGGTGTTTAATTCAAGATTATGGTAATAAGCCCGTTTTATCCACAGTGTTGAATCGGGTCAAAAAATCCATTTTATCTTTACGAAAGCTCTCTAAATGTCGCTGACAAAGACGCATTAGGATGTATTTGTGCACACAGTTTTTCTAAACCCAATATTTCGGGAAAAAATTCAGCTTACACTGTCTATTATGATGTATAGAGGATGACAATCAGACAGGCGTTCGTAGTTATGGTTAGGTTAGGTTTCATGTGAGTGGTCGTTCAATATCCCTTCCACTGCGACCTGAAAGATCTATTGTGGCTAACCCCTAGGTTATAGTCGTTCTATCAGCCCTACGCCTCTGATGGAGCTCGTTAGGGTCGTTGGCGACACTTCCATGAAGTCATTGGGCTCGAGTTGATGCAGACCAAATTTATTGATCCTTATTCTCTCGAGCTATCGGCAGTTACACAAGATATGCTTTACCGTTTCAACCTCAGCCTTACAGAATCTGCAATCCACACTCTCTGATAATCCAATTGTTTTCATATGCCCATTAAGGTGACTATATCCAGTCAGTAGTCCTATCATAATTCGTAGGTCCTGTGTAATCATATTCAGCAGCTCTTGAGACCTCTTGTTAGAGAGATCTCTTTCAAATGCCTTTACAAATGTCTTAAACCTATGCTATTCCCTATGCCTAGGAATGGTTCCGGGCCTGTAAATATTCCTTTCTGGCTAGAGGGTCCGCTTTTTCGTTCTTCTCAATACCGGTATGCCCAGGTGCCCAAAGTAATGTAACTATGTTATTTTTTTCTAGATGTATTAGATCTTGAAGGCATTTCCAAGCTAACTTAGAGTCGATCCGGTTTCGTTCCAGTGGCTATCGGAAATGATTTTTATAGTTTTGTTTCAGCAGTCAGGCTTAAGCATCTCCTGCAGACACATGTCCATTGCAAAAACTTCTGCTTGGAAAATTGTGGTAGGTGCCCAAGTTCTGACTCAGATCCAGCTTTGGCTTCCAACATCTCCCTCGGTCTTAGAGCAGTCCGTGTACCAACACTGGTCAGCCATTATAAGATTCGTCCCTTCGTAGGAAAACGACGGTAAATGGCTTGTGGTAATTGTATTTAGGTTGAACTGCATCTGGTACCATCTCTAGTATCGGATGATTTTTTATTATCTCTCCGGTCCTAGTTCTGACACCGCTCTACCCTGCATCCTAGATTTAACTAGCCTTCTGTACCCAGACCGCAGTGCCATACGTAATCATAGGCTAGTAGCTAGTAGCAACTTCACCCGTAACCACAAAATTAATTCTAGTTTTACTTGAAATTGTGAAATGAAAAATAAGTGGAGATCCATATTACAACCATAGAACTCAAAAATTTAACTGTTTAATTTATATGTAAGACTTACAAAGTGAAAAATCTGTACATTTTTTTGGAACATTGTCCATATAATATTTAAATTCAAGTTATTTAAATATTGGGCTTTAGTGTAATTGAAAGTTTCAAATTTGTTTTAAATGTCTCGGCCATGTGATTTTATTGTTTGCCAAAGAAAAAATCAGATTTATAATATTGTAAATAGAGTTGAAAATACTGGAAACTCCTGTGATTTTTATAGCAAAGTTTTAGTATTAGTAGATGTATTATTTTAATTTGTATATATCGTTTAAGATGTGAATGCGTGACATCTAAGAATGCCATTTAATAAATAGACTGATCTAAAGATGAACCAAAAACAAATTTTCGGTTTTTATTTAATAGAAAATAAAGAGCCAGTTCAAAATTGGTATAGGCTGTTCACAGATATAAGAAATTGACTTAAGGGGCAGCCATAAACGGACAATGAAATGATATTTATGACCCGATCTTCTATTTTGAATCATGTAAGATTATCTGTTCTGGAACCACGAAGACTGGGTCATAAATTTTATTTCATTGTGTATGGATACCCCTCAATAATCTACTATAGTGACTTTCTAATATCTATAAACAGGCTTGAAGTAGACTTTAAATGTGAACCAAAACAAATAATTTGAGTTTGGTAATGACAATTTTCCAGTGCCAGCAACTATTTCATTAGGAAGCTAGAACAAAATTTTATATTAGCAGTTGGGAGAGTGGGATCTAGCCGTGGTTAGCAAAGAGGTGAGTTCTTACTTTCATTAAAGTATGTAGAGGACGACGAAAAAATGCAATGTGAAACACAGTTTTTCGTCCTTGTTACATAAATAACTATTATAGATGTGAGAGAAAAATGCATGGCCTCATCTAGGGCGCAAAGATGGCGTTGCAAAAAATAGAAGCCACAATAAAGGCCAGAACTCCTATTTTTCATGGAAAAACACTATGTGCATACCAATTATACAAGTCTCGCACATTTGGCGCCCAACGTGGAGGAAATGAAGTTTTAAAGTATATTTCACTAAATTTATAAATAGATACCGCTCTGGTAAGAAGTGCAATTTTTTATAAGTAAACGTTTGAAATTAAGCAATACATACGCTGGTACTTACTGAAGAAATTGTCAGTTTTTACAGGTTATAAAATGAAATTAAAATGTTTATATTTGTCTAGTAAAAAGAACTATAAAAAAATTTTTAGCTGTACAGATTTACTAAGCTCAAACTAAATGTATGTGACAACTAGTATTAACCAACTTATTTAAGACTTATAGCTGGTAGATGTAACTTTGAAACAGTGGTGTTTTTACTCAGCATTCCATGTTCTATCTCCTTACTAAAGAATCATTGAAAGAAAGTAACCTAACAATCTTCGAATAAAAATATGTAAAATGTTTTGTTAATTCTGTTAAAATTTGAAATTACACAGAGCAATATTTTTAAAAATTGCTTAAAAATCATTAAATACAAACATCTGTTATTGTTTAAATCATCTGATAAATAATAAAACCATGGTAAATTTGTCGATTGGTTCGTTGGTTAGCAAAACTTTCACTGTTTCTTTGATTATTTGTTAGTCACTACAAATCAATATCCACAGTCGTTTTAACCACTATAAAATGCTTTCATATTCTGTAATTTTTCACAGCGAAAGTAACTAAAATTTGATAGGTCATCGATACATTTTTACGTAAGAAATTTAGACGATTAATGATCTTAAAATATAAGTTAAAACAAGAATAAATGTTTGTACCACTACTTGTTATTTTTTCAAGCAATTTCTCATCTTCAAATGGTTTTATTATATTTTTTGATAACAACATTGCAAAATAACCACAGCTGTTTTATGTTTTCTGTAACATAATTCAAATTTCCCACATAGTAATTACTTATTTTGAAATAATACAGTGGTTAACACATTTTCTGAAGTATTTTTTATAACCACAATTTGAAAAACCTATTAGTACAATTTAAAGTAAATGAATAATGTATTTTTTATATTCTGCACTTATAAAAATCTTCATTATAAAACGCATTTGCGTATCGTAATGTAAATTTTACGCACGCAAATTTTTGTTTTAAATGGTTGGCGACATGAGTGAAGTTTCTAAAGGCAAGACTATTGACAATGACATTTGTGGCTAATAGCAATTTATTAATTTTATATTGTTCTTTAAGAAAGTATCTGTGAAAATGAATATAATATTTTACTTATATAATATATTATTATTGGTATATTATTCATTTTAAAATATTTTAAAACATTAACATTTGATAATCTAAATGTCACAACTGTCAAATTTTATAAATTACACAGTGCTGCCGACATACTTTTTAAAATAAAAATTTTCGTAATTACATAAAAATAAAAAATTTATTTAAAAATTGGTAAAAAGGGCAAAATATAAAAAATATTATAAACAACTTATTTCATATGGCTGTTTTGACACTCGTTCTTTAAAAAACTCATCGCTTCGCGATTCGTTTTTTAAACTTGAACTCGTGTCATAACAGAATTCCATATGAAATGCTTTGTTTAATACACTATTATTGTTCTATAATTTTTATTTGCATTAAACACATTTTTTACTAATAGATAGAATAGAAACTTTGGCATCTTGACTTTTTTGTATTTATTTTGTAGATCCTTGATAAATTGAACTTTATTGTCTAACCTAGTTTTCCTTACTGAATGCTATAGAGAGAATATTATTGGTGTGTTCCCTTCTTGTATTGAAATTCACATAATTTAGTTTGGACAAATTATTCGTATACGTCGTCTCCTTGCTTTAATTTTTAATTGATTTCTTTTGGTTATTTCCCAAAGTTCTGCGCCGTACAATGCAATGCTTTCTATGATAGTCTAATACATTTTTATTTCATATTGTCTCGTTAATTTAGTATTCCACAGGAATCCGTTTAGTTCCCTATCCGCTCTCGCTTGGTCCATTCTTGAGTTTATTTCGTCGTTGCTTCTTCCATTCGATATTATTTGGGTTCCTAAGTATTTAAAACATTATGTAGTTTTTATTGCTCCCATGTTTATCTGTAGACTCTCCACTTTTTCTCCAATTACCAGATATTCAGTTTTTTTGCATATTGATTGCAAGGCCTATTCTTCTTCAAGTTTTCGTAGCATGTAGTCGATATCACTCTCATCTTCGGCCAAAATGGCCTAATCGTTGGCCAAGTGAAAAGTATATAATATGTTGTCTCCAATTGGGATAACCACATTGCAATATGGGCTGCAATATACAGTAAGATTTGATTTGATTAGCGAAACGGCCGTCATTGTAATTTAAAACATATTTTTTCAAATAAACTTGGAAGTTACATTGAAACGAAGAGTTTTTTATTATTCTTTATTTTTAATATATTTTTTTTACATGGCGAACGTTGGTCAAGAATAGCCTTTTCATGAAGTGTATTCACAATGCTACAGGTGGTGTTGAACACTTAGATAAAGTACCATTCAAGTTTACAAAATACACTCCGCCAAAAAAGTATCGCATAAAAATTACAAATATTTATTACCGCATTTGGTTAATTTAAATTATTTCTTTATGGCCCTTAAGAATATTAAGGCTAGAATAAATATTAAAATAAAATTTGTAAATACAGCTTACTGTTTAAGAAAAAAAAGTGATAATTGCAATTTTGTCTGGTTTTTATATTATCAGTCTTTATTTTACTTTGGTAAAGAGTATACAGTTTGCGTTTGAATTAAAATTTTGTATTAAATATCGAGTATGGAAGGTCGTGACAATATAAATTTAAATTTAACGAGGGATCAAGTGGTTAGAATAATTTTCCTCATTGAAGATGGAAGGAGTCAGAGATATGTGGCAAATTTAGTGGGTGTAAATCAGTCGACAGTATCACGAGTGGCAGTAAGGTACCGAGAGACTGGTCTTTATGAAAGACGAGCTGTAACAGGTCGGCCAAGAGCAACTACGCATGCAGACAATAGATTTTTAGTCCTTCAGGCTTTGCGTCGAAGACATGTGACTGCAAGTCAACTTCAACATGACTTAGCCGAGACTCGAAATGTACGTGTGTCTTCAGAAACTGTTAGGCACATCTTAAGACAGTCTGGAATTGGGGCCAAAGTAGCTGCCACTACCCCGAGACTTACAAGGGAACAACGTATAGCACGACTAACATTTGCAAGAGAGCACGTAAACTGGAATATCGACGATTGGGGTAACATATCCTTTACGGATGAGTCAAGATTTTGTTTATACACTTCGGATCGAAGAATACCAGTTTATAGACGAGATGGCAATGCAACCTAAGACCGGCGACAAACTTTGGAGGAGGATCTATTATGCTCTGGGGTGGAATATCTTTAAGGGGTCGAACCGAATTGGTACAGCTAGATGGAGGATCCTTACTTGCTGATAGGTACATAAGAGAAATTTTGGAGATGCATGTTGTTCCTTACGCCCCATTTATTGGTGATGACTTCGTTTTAATGCATGACAATGCACGCCCACACGTCGCAAGAATCGTTACAGAGTACCTTCAAGAGGTAAATTTAAAGTTTTAGATTGACCAGCGCGCAGCCCGGACTTAAATCCAATAGAACATGTTTGGGACTATCTTTACAGAAGGGTGAGATCCGGTAATGTGACGCCAGCTAATCTTCAGGACCTGCAACGGTTGTTAACCATAGAATGGGATAATATTGATCAAGATTATCTGAGAAGATTAATTGGATGTATGCCACAACGTTGTCTAGATGTTATAAGAGCTAGAGGAAGCAATACGTCTTACTAAATTACCATTACTTTTGATTTTTATTTATTTTAAATCAATGCTGTTTATGCGCTTACTTCTAATTTATGAAAAAAATTAAATAAACCCTCTGTTTTTCGTACATTCTACATTTTTCTTTAGATACTTATTGCTTACTTAAAAAACCAAAAGAAACAACAGTAAAAAAAATCATATTTTAAATTATTTTTAATACAATATTTGTAGTTTTATAGGTGATGCGATACTTTTTTGGCGGAGTGTATATAATTACTAAAATTTATTGTACAAACCCTTACTTTTTGGAAGTCCATCTTACTAAGAATAATAAAAAACTCTTCGCTTTAACTCAACTTCCAAGTTTAATTGAAAAATTCGGTTTAAAATCACAATTACAGCTGTTTTGCTAAAAAATTTAATATACCGATCTAACGATGCTAGTTTTTTAGCGAAACAGCTGTAATTGTGATTTTAAACCGAATTTTTCAATTAAACTTGGAAGTTGAGTTTCTTATTATTCTTAATATAATTACTACACTTTTAACATTGATTAATTACATTGAGTTGCAATGATCAGTATCCCTGTAGATTATTTGATTTGAACTTTTTTGTTATTTGACGGAAAATCACTGAATGTGAAAGCTAAAGAATCAATATTACTTTAAAGTTTAAGTAAATATTTATGTTTTTTCAAATTTAATGCATGTTATACCGTTCATCCGTTATATTTTTACATAATTTGCTGTACTGTTAGGTGCATTCTGGTTGACCATTGTGTACAAAGTTTGTTGTTTTTTAATTTTATATAAATAAAACTACTTTTAAGAATTTTAATGTTTCTTTTATTTAATTCTAGTATCACGATAAAAGTCCCGTTTAATAATTAATATTACATTTAGCACATACAACTTGTAATATGGCTTATCCAGTATAAATATAAGTGCAAATCATCAAAGTGAACAAATCGCTCTGTTCGTTTGACTTCCTTCGTTCGTTTGCTACTGTCAATCAGTAGCTTTTTTCACTGTAAATTTGCTAAATATTTCAATTCGTAGGCCGCAATAATAAATAAATGCTTTAAGAAAGGTTACGTAATTAATTTTATATCAAATACAACTCCTTAACTAATAAAATATAAACTTCAAACGAACATACCTCGTGCTAAAATGTTTTAGATGTTGGCAAAATTGCGCTCTGTAGCAGCGTTTAAAAATTGTGTGGTATTGTATTGAAATAAAAAGAAGAATATTAGAGAAACTTCGTTTGATATTTATTAGATTCTAATACTATTTAAAATGCTTGGCAACATAGTCATGTTCTGACAGCTGTGACGTGCAATTATATTTATACTAGACAAGCCATAGCTTGTTGTTCAGCATCTTCCAAGATCCTTCCAACATAAGTAATATTTCATCGGGTTCAAGTAAATCCATGTTTTATTTTAAATGCGGTATATAAAAAATTATGATTATAGTTATTTTTTAATTTTTAAAACACCTTTATAGCCAAAATCTTAAAGTTAAAGTAAATTAAAAACAGATGAGACAAAAACTACTAGAAGAGATGATTCTCTTGGGTCTTGGCAGAAGAATTCTCTCTCGCATGTCATGCATCTTTGGTGAAATTTTATTTCAAGAATACATGTTTGTCTATTTTGAGAGAATTATAATTCACTTTCTCCTTGTGAGATTTCAGGAATCGGGGTCCTGGTGACAATTTAATGCATTTAAATTTTCAGTATCGTAATTTTTTAATAAGGGACTATTGTACCAAAGAAATCATCAATGTTTGGCTTTTGTGGATGACATAGTTTTGGTAGCAAGAGGAAGCAGTAATAACACAGCAAACTTCTTAAGTTAGGTTAGGTTTCATATCTCTGATTAATAATGTCTTGGCGAAAAATTATCAGAAGAAAGAAAAGGGACATGAATCATCTGATGATTAACTTTTAAGAACCGTATTAAGTGAATAATGATGTTAACTCTTCTCACGAGTTCTTACAGATCTGTTTTATGAATTACACCATCAGATAAGTGAAATAAAAATAATAATAACACTTTTTTGATTATGACTTTATTGTGGTTCTCTAAAGGGTACAAAAGCTCAGCAATTTTATAGTAACTAACAATTAATGCCATAAACAACTGTTCTAATAGCGAATTTAAGTTAGCCAAGAATATATTTTGCTGTCCAGTTTTGCAAAATCAATTATTTAATGTAATTTAGTACAAAAATAAAGCTCTTTATAATCTTGTAGAAAGTGTAAACTCTCAGACCACTTTTAACATTTTAAAAATGGTTAATTATTTGGGGCAAAATATATTCAAAGATTTTTCTACTCTCCAAACATTTTCGGCAAGTAAAAAAAATATAAGTTAATTCAATTGGTTCATCAAAAACGCTATAAGTTATAACTTCTATTATGGTTAAAAGGGACAGTCCATATATTTATGGTATTAATAAATTTTTCGGAGTAACTACAATTTTGCATTTTTATATTAATTTATTAATGTTTACCCAACCAATTTAATATATTATTATTAATTCAAATAATAAATTGCATTAAAATAACTCCATTTCATTTGATACTACACAAGCAAAATAACAAAAATTTTAAAAATTAATACACTACATAAAAGATCACAATGTATAAATTTCGTGCAAAAAATACTCTATTACATTTACTAATTGGATACCAATATGATGATTGTTTGTATAAATATTTTGTTAATGATATAACACACTTATTTGTGAAAATAATTTACATGACCCAGACAACTATTGCTTAGTGTGGCGCAGGTTGCATAATATATTATTTGCTTAGCTGTATAACAGCATTCGTGATGATGAATGATTCATATTGCATTTTAATGTACGAGTAGTTATTTAAATATTATAGGAATTTTACATAGGTGCAATTTGATGTAATTAAAATAAAAAAAATAGATATTGATTTTAAAAGTATTGTGTAGTTATTTGCTATTCATAAAATTATTATCGTTTGTTACAAACCAAGTAAGAACTGCATTTTTTTGTATAATTAATATTTCAAGAACTGGCATCCATCTTGAAATCAAAAAATATTATTAAATAAAATGGTATTTCTTATATTTTTTTTGCATTTGATTGTGAAAACATTAGTTTACCAAAGACTTACTGACAACAGGCCTATGAAAAGCTAGGATAATAGTAATTGAAAAACAAAAAATAAGGCTTGCAAAAGTACCTACCACTATTTATTTTCAACAATGGCAACCTTATAGCTTCTAGAAGATTATTGAAACATAACAAAGTTTAGTTTCAATAAAATTGTATTAAAAAATGTTTTTTTTTAATTGGTTCTATTATCCAAACACATCCCTGAATAAAGAAGAATTGTAGAATTTTTAATAATAAGGAGCACCACGAAAAGAGACAGCTTACTACAATTTTGCAAGTTATTTAAAACAGGGTTTAACAATAAATAATTTAGTTAACTTAGTCTCAACTTAGGCTCATTTCAATGGATTACAGGTAGTACTATGATATTCTTTTGGAAGAAACTGTAAAAATCCCTGAGAAAAAATGGAATTTCATTTTTTTAAGTTCTTTTTATACTAACTTGTATTTTATTTAATTTCATGACTAATAAAGATTCAACTCCAGTGTTTTCTGCTAGTTATTTAGATAAATAAAAAAACTAGCATTTCTAAACACTAAAATTGTAATTGCAGAGTACAAAATTTAAACAGTTCATTATTATAAAATATCATTCAAATAAATATAAAAAAATATACGAGATATTGCTCGTTTTAACTGAAATTATAGAGTAAAAATGCATTTTCCTCACTTACTAGTAACTGTGGACATAACCTTTGTCAACTTTGTCAAACCTTTGCCAACTCATGTCTTCAGGAAACTCTAATCAATTTAAATTAATTTCTTATGGATACCCTTTCGCTAACAGAAGTTTAACACAATTTTAATTTAGTTTAACTAATTACTGCAGTATTTACATCCAATTGGTTAATTTCTCTAGATTACTTTGAGTGATTTAACTTAAAATCGACCTTTCCTCCTAATATTATAAAATGAATACCATACATAATGGACTGAAAGAATATAACCTTTTTTATGAAGCGTTTTTCAAGTACCTTACTTTTATTACCATCTATTACTTAATTGTGCTTAATTTTTCTTTTCAAATTGATATTATTTGAGCTAAATCTTAAACTTCTTGGTCCATGCTCCGGCACCGTCACTGGCGTTACTTCTTCAATCGCCTCTTTGTGTACACTACCCACTACAAACCTTGTACTATTTACTTCGTTATTATTTTTATCTTCATTCACTTTCACGTGTTCCTTGCCGTCTTCTCTTTCAAACAAAGCAGCATTTTCCGACGCTTTAGGATATTGTT
This sequence comes from Ophraella communa, assembly GCA_035357415.1. Lineage (NCBI taxonomy): Eukaryota > Metazoa > Arthropoda > Insecta > Coleoptera > Chrysomelidae > Ophraella > Ophraella communa. Next base: position 10,189,096 of record CM068986.1, on the reverse strand, counting down.
GCTTATATTGTATTGGATATTGATTGTTCGACCTGTAAATTTTATTTAAGTATGGACTTTTAGTTGTTAATGATTTTGAAGAATATAAAGAATTGGAAGGCATTCCTGCTATGACTTGTCCTATAGCATCTTCTTCTAGCATACCTCCTGAATATTCGTCTTTGGAGTAATAATTATATTTGTCGTTTCTGTCGATGTTAATGTTTCTTCTAGCTGCCCCGAAAGGATATAAGAAGTAGCCAGCTAATCCAGCTGTTACCATTAAACCAACTAATCCAACGCCGAGTGTTGGTACTATTTCTCTTGATAAGTAGCTGTAGATCTGTGAACCTAGAGGATCTGTTTTCTTTTTAATTTTAGTTGTAGATTCAATACTTGTACTGCTAGATTTATTGGCCGGTTTCTTACGTCTCTTGTTCTTCTTTTTTTTGTTGGTGATTTTTTTCTTTTTATCATTGGTTAAATTTATTGAACCGTCTTTAGATTCTAAAGCTATGGAGCTCGAGTTTGTTTGAAGCGTATTATTTGCAGGTTCAATTAGGACAGCAGTTTCATTTACAGTTACAGTTGAAAGTTCAGTAGTTGTTTTTAAACTTTGCGTGGAAGATGTAGATGCAATTGAACTTTCTGTTGGTCTTTTCCTATTTTTGTTAGTAGTTTTAGTAGAGTAAGGGTGTGATGTACTTTCTGTGGTTGAAATAACAGAATTTGTCTTATTTTTGTCTATTTTTATAATTTTATCTATCAATTTTTTGGGAATTTCCGTGGTTGAAGTGGTGGTAGATGTTGAATAAGTTGGTTTCTTTTTGTTATTCTGACCATGTCTGTTAATTTCAGTAAATCTTATTTTTTCTCGGATATTGTTTGATACCCCAACATCAAGAGGTTTTTTCGTTCTGCTGTAAATTGGAACGATAACCTCAGTAGAGCTAGATGTACTAGTAGAAGTTGAATATTTCGTAGTAGCTGCTGGTTGACCACTTAATAAAATCCACGTTGATATAGTAGAATCAGTCGTGGGTCTTTCTAGCTTATAAAAATTAAATTTCTTGGTTGTTGAATCGACCAAATCGATTGAATCTTCGTCTATGGGAATCGCTACACCAGGATGTGATTGCTCATGTTTCTTTTTATCTTGTTGTTGTTTTATCTTAGGTGGTGTTCTAACGTCTAAGATGTCCAGTAAGACATTGTTTGCAGCTTTCGGATTATTTGTGTGTATCTTTCGGGAATCTTGAATAGCAGACGATCTGGAAAAATAAAAAAAATGTAGTCAAAATAAAATGTGTTTGAAATTTTATAAAAAAATAATTTATGCAGTGAATGCATAGTTTTGTTATGCACATTGAATCATTGAGAACGGTACAATAAATTTACTACATTTACACCAAACCAATATTTCATTTACTCTCATTTAAACTGAGATTTGACACTGACAAGAAGAAAAAAAAAAGACCATTAAGAAAGGTGGCTGCTGCAAATGTTGAATATAGCTTATTATTTTTTGACGCAGTTCTCCACCAGATACTGACGAATATTTCCATCATACCCCCAATGTAGGCATCAGGTGGTATTAAATTCGAGAAATTCTTCTGTTACAAAAATGTTTACGGACCAAATTTACGGATGGTTCGGCGGTGTGGCTTGTTGCGCCATCTTGTTGAAACCATTGCTTAAGGAATCTTAAATTACACCCACGACGGACGAAAGGTCTTTAAATCTCTGACAAAAGGTGTGACAATATTATGTCTGTACTGCTCTTGATTCAACGGAATAAGAACCCATTATCCCATGATCACATACAGCAACCCAAATGATTATTCGAACACTGTGGAGAGACTTTTCTGCGATGGTATCGGGATGTTCAAACCCAAGGAATCGATTTGTTTTCATTTGATGTAACCTTTGACGTAAATATGACTTTCGTCAGAAAACGATATGTATTTTAAAACATCGGTGGACTCATACACAAAGCTTGACACGTGTCTACAGTACATTTCTCTTTCAATAATTTGTTGTTTCACATATATTCAATTTACGTGATGTTCGTAGAAGAATTCTTTGCGGAGATGAAATGATTTGATTAAACACATGCCCTTCATTAGCATTGGTACAAACTGTTCTTCGACTACGCTGACATAATACACTACCAATGTGACACTCCAAACCATAATACTCCCATCTTCAAATGGAACACGTGGTTGGACTGTTTCTAATCGGGCTTGTCGTCCTGGTGCCTTCCAAACTAGCGTTCTTCGCGAATCAGAAACCAAGCCAATTCTTGATTCATCAGAGAACATCACGTAATTCCAGTTAGGACCATGGTGTAACATGCAACCTTACAATTTTTTGTTGATAGGTTAGTTTGGGAACACGTAGAGGTCTTCTGTGATACAAATTTACCGCATTTAATCTTCGTGTAATTGTTTGTCTTGAGATATTCAGTCCTTCAAGTCTAGCAATTTCTCTGGATATGCCACTTGTAGATTCCTGTCGATTTCTTCGAGCTATCAATGTTATCTGCCGGTCTTGTGCTGCTATTGTACATCGACTTCTGCCACTTCTGGGACGATCCTTCACATCATTTGTGTCTTGGATTTTTTTTTTTATTTTTGATACTTACAGCACCCTGAGTAACACCAACAATATTCGCGATATCACTTTGACTAAAGCCCTGTTGTAACAAAGCAATTACTCTAGACCTATTAAAATATGATATCATGTCTCTGGGCATTTTTAAACAGCTCAAATGAATTTTAAACAAGAATTGGAATAATGTGAAAGCACCCATATCAATTAAATATGACCAAATTAATACAAAAACGAATCAAATTTAGTATTTTTTGGATTAAAAAACGCTTTAAAATAAATATCAACAAAAGTTTTTAAAAAATCATAGGCGTAGATATATTTCTAAATATTCCAAACTCTTGGACATATGTGTAAGTACTTCATTTTAACTAATTTGTCCACCTATTCCAATCTAGACCTCTTTAAAATAACATAGCTACTCATTTAAGCTACTCAATGTCATTATTCGTATACCTTCAAGTAAACTAGGCTGCTAAATCTTGATGAAGTTGACTGTAGGTCACAGTACAAGAGCATGTATTAAAATTGAGGAGTTATTTAATGTTTTTATCTGAATCACTAACAAATGGTAGTCGAACTATTCTGAATAACTGCGATTATTTAGGTCAGTTGGTCTTTGACAAGAATCTGAATTTACACAAATACTTAGCTCGAATGTGCCAACTTTTACAGCTCTTAGGACCAGCGTCTGTTTCAAATCCATGATTTTTTCCATTCTTGTTAGTGTCACTGTCAAATTTATATGATTTTACAAAAGTGTCCTTGTCAAATCCTAATACCGTAAGTATTAATACTACTAATTCCACCCAGTTTATCCCCTTTTGTTTTATAAGAAATGGAAATGTTTATTTCTCATCAGTAGGATCTTAAAAGTAACGAATCTATTATGGGGAAATAAAAACACAGAAAACAAATAATACAAACGCATTTTTATTCAATAAATTAACAAACAAAAAACTTTTTGAAAACGAGTAATTGACATTTTAATTTTAAAATTGCTCTTTTCTGTTCCTCTTTATTTTCAATTAAGAAAAGTGTTTTCAGAACTCTGTTCCTTAAATACCTAGACCCACAAAATTATAAAACACCAACCTTATCACCACTTTATTAAGGGAACTAAAAATGTGTTCCAAAAATAATGCATACTTTATATATAATGCTACTTAATAATAAACTTGACCAATTAAAATTGGGTTCATTATATTTATAAGTCTAAATGATATCCTTAAAAAAGGCTTAATAAAACAGTAATTTTTTAATTTAAATTTTTTTAAATAATTAATTATTGTCAATTAAGCACCATTTCTCAAAAAGTTTCCTGATATAACAATATGGTATTAAATAAATAACTTTTAAAATAAATAGTATTCTTGACAAAATTAAATATCATTTTAATATTTAAGCAGCAATAATCTTTTTAAAGCTGCATAATAATTAAAAAATACAAATTTACCAATTTTTTAAGTCTTCATAAATGTATGGTAATCGTAGAAACAGAAAATTATTTTGTAAAATAATTGAAAGCTTAATAAAATGGAAGTCATAACCAAAAGGTTAATTCATTTATCTTATCTTAATTTGCATCACAGATTTTGTATTGTATTGTAAAATGTACTCTCTATGTACTCTACACAATTTATTAATATTAAATATAAATTTATTTTATTATTATTATTTATTAAAGTTAATTAAATAATAGAATATATACGATACATTATGTATTCCAAAGTTCACTGTCCGCCATTTTTAATCCAAGCAAATTTTGGCTTTTGGCATTGAAGGTTTTTGTATTGTAGATTTTCCTTTATCTGTATCTGTGAAGTTCTCGAGACATTATAATGCATAAATATTCATTATTTTTGATAAGGATTAGTTTGAGTTATATTTTTTTTGTTTTACGTTGAAAAAAAATAAAAATAAATGACTTAACCTCAAAATATTTAACGCTAACTACTTCATACAATTGTGTTTCTAATTTAAAAGTGCTTTTTAGTAAAAATGCTGAACAGAGAATAAAAAGATCGACTACTACTGAATATTTGACCACTCACGATTTTTAAATCACTTCTTTATTGTGCAACATTGACATACCTACGTTAATGTTACAGGATATCCTTTTGACTCCATTTTGTTGCAGACTGTGTATGAATGCAAAACGCGTAAAAAGAAGAACGAGTTCCGTAAAAGATATGGCATACTTCTCTTGCAAAAAAATCGAATGCTGAATGCTTAAGAAGAAATCAGGGTCGAATTTTATTTAAATGTACAAAATGTACGGATATTATTTTTGCAATAAACTATATACTAATGCAATGAAATCTTAATAAAAGTTGATAATGTTCTGAGTATTTTTAAGTAGTTCATTTACTTTTAGATAATAATACTATTCAATACAGAATGTACAGAGCCAGAACAAAATGTTACGTTTGCAAATAAGCAAATTAAATATCATTAAAGTTAAGTGTGCCAACATGAAAGACCCTTCTATTTCTTTTTTCCGTTTTAGATATAAAATTAGTCAGTTTATCAAAGCTTTATTTGATAACTTTAAAAAAATTATATTTCATCTTGGATTACCTACATTTAAATTACTTTTGTGGTTCTACACAGCTAACGCTAAGCGGTCTTATTTGTGGTAACCCAATAGTTTAAAGCATTAACTAGCTAAATGCATATATTTTGGTTACAATCTTGTTTATTTCTTGCTGTTTTATTACTCTGTTTATACAAAAGTTATTTAAGATTTGTAGGTAAAACGATTGTAATAACAAATTAGTAAAACCAGAAATTACATATTTATAAGAAATCTTTTATAATAATAATCTCACGAAGTATTTCTAAATAACGGAGAAGACTTTATGGATAGATAATTACGAAATAGAGTTTTATGTGCAATTTTATTATTATGAACATCATTTTGAACGATAAGTATAAGTGCAACTTGGGATTGGGCTGGTACGAATCTTAAAAAAGGCATTTTGTTGAGTGTGAACAGATTTTGAAAACCTGTTTATCATACAATAATGAATAAAAATCCGATTATTTACTGTCAAATAAATACCATAAGTATGTAAAGTGTTTTTAGAAGATAGAACGATGCGGATTGGAAATTGCGGAAGATAAGACGGTGGGATTGCTCGTATAGGGACGAAGCAAGATCTAGGTGTTTGGTTGAGTAACCAACTATCCTTCAAGCACCATATGTTGAAGACAGCAGAGAAGGCGAGCATACGAGCAGCATGGTTGGGAAGATTGATGGGTAATGTGAAAGAGCCGGAAAAATGGAAGAGGAGATTTATTAGTAGGAAGATTGAGCAGAGTATGCTGTACGAAGCGGAAGTGTGGGGTGAAAGAGCGGGGATCCATGCGAGGTTAAAGCCACTACTACAGGTGCAGATGGGGATCTTGTTGAGAGTGGTACAGGGGTACAGGACAGAGTGGGTCAATAGCAGCAGCTGTGCTGTCAAGATCAAACCCTTTGGATCTGATGGCTAAGGCAAAGAGGCAACGGTGGAAGGGTGCTACAAAAGAGGAAGTTCAGTAAGGATTGGATGGAGGAGGACAAGGTGAGAAGGTGTGAGGGATATGAAGGTGCATTAAAAATGGCGATTAGGAGTAGAAGTGATTGGATGAACCGAGAGTTTGGGCCGAGAGTTTGACCCAAGTGCTCACTGGGCATGGGTCAAGAGTGGGGTATATACACAAGATTGGGAAGAGAAAGACTTGGGAAGAGAGAATATGCGTGAGGTGTGAGGTGGAGGATAATAAGGGTCATGTGTTTAGATGTTGGAAGAACAAGGAGGATTTAGAGAAGTTGGAGAGGAGACGCGGGGTAGCAGTGTATTGTGGTTGGTAGGAATCCTCTTGAGGGTGAGTCCAACACTGTTGGATTGTAGATAAGGACCTATCGAACATGAGTTTTTCCATCTCAGCCCAAAAAAATAACAATACTATATCTGAATCCCATTTTAGACAGAATTCTCCAGAGACTAGAAATGCTACAACTTATCTGCGTTTCGTCATCAATGAGACGTTGCTTCAGGGCATGTAATGTAGGTATGCGTTGCTCTTCGTGGCATTTCGTCGTATTAAGTCCTTGTCGGCTTCGTCAAGACATTTGCTGGAATCAGCATCTTTTCGCTTTTCTTTTGGCTTTGATGGGGGTTGACGCGATTCTTTTCACTGTCGTCGTAAGAGGTATTTTAGTCAAATCACATATGTCACTTAAAGCTGCACTAGAGTCAAGTCCTCTATTCAGTAAGGAGTTTTTAAAACTACTTTAGCATCTAAACATATCTCTTTGATTATATTTTTAAACTGGAGAAAAAGGCATATATTAATAAACTTTGACCACTGTTTTAAATATTTAAAAACGAAATTTAATTCTTAATGAACGAGTTAATTATCTAGAATTTCATGAAATGTAAGACCTTCCACAAAATAATGTAATTATTTCTCTTTGGTCCTTGAATTACATGAAAGAATCACGTTACAATTTAGTTGTTTTATTTGACCAAAACTACTTTAATATTCTTGGTATACAAAAGTCCAAACCGAATAATATCCTACTGTAATAAATAATCTAGAAAATATTGTTCATATCACACTTCGCTAACAAAACCATACATTTATAAAACTATCTGATATCTGTCAGTTAATATTATTTTCTTAATGTTTATTATTGTTTAAAAGTTAAAAGGAAACCGGAAATCCTAGTCACGCTTAAAATTATCTTACAGTTATCAGTCTTTTTTATATACTTCTGGAAATATATACAAAATTATTTTTTGCATCACAGAGTACAGATTGTCAATGAAAACATTTTAACAATCTTTTAAAGTGCTTTAAACTTAAAACTTATCTATATTATATATTCTCGTATATAGTTACTTGAATTAAGGAGATAGTAAGTGTAAAAGTGTTTTTTTTAAGATAAAAACAAATATATTACAGTCTATTCGGTGAAGTCTTCTATAGAATTTCAATATAATATAATTACTAATATGGAAAAAATGTACCAAAATAAGCCCATTGCCAAATTTTTAGCTCTTAATATACATATTTTCTTTCAAAAAATTGATAATGAAATCGCTTTTTGAAGCGCTGTGTTCATGTTTTCAAAAGTGGCACCAACGCATTTAGTATTTATTTCATTTATGAATCCAAACTATAAAATAAACTCATGTTCTACTAATATTGCAATTTTATTATAATGTAAAACAGTTTCGAATGTTATAAAATTTAATAATTTTGCTTTGATTAATAACTGACTGTTTTTTGGGGATCATTTTGGCATATCAGGCCACAAAGTTATTTAAGTTTGTTCCTTTCGTTTGATGGTGTTGGTACCTTTATATATTGTATAAGTAATTATATTATTTTGAATAAAACACAAAAAATACAATTCCAACACGTAAATCCTTGTCCTTTTTTCACTTTCTCTACTGATCCGCTGTTGACAATTCGTAAAATGCGAACAGAGAGCATAAACCCACTGTTTTATGAAAAAATATTTCGAGAATTATAAATAAATTTGTAGCTTCATGAATTAAACCTTAGTTTATTAACTATTAGGAATTATTTAACAAAATAAAAAATACAAAATAATATAAATTAAAAAACCTATTCCTGAAAGATCGTAGTCAATTTTGCAGAAAGAAGAACAGGAGGAACACTACAGACGGATGAACAAATAGAGCAGCACATTATAAAGATAATGAAAAAGAAAATTTATAATTTTGTTCAAGATAGTAAATAAATAAAAATGTGAAAATAATAATGCTTTACACTTTAAATAATGGTTTTATTTTTAATTAGCTGAATGCAAACCTCAAATTTCTTCACTAAGTATCAGTAAAAACTGTATAGATAACTATGCCAATATAATTAAACTAAATCGGTAAATAATATCTGTCAGTTGTTGATGTGTTGACATTTAAATATCGTAGTTGTCAATTCTTAATTAAAAACTAATATCTTGCCAAGTAATAATGAAATATTTAACTGAGACTCACCGGATTGAAATTTTAATGATGATTGGTTACGGCGATAGTTGCTTGCAGAAATTAAGTTGAAGTGGCAAACCTATTTAATCAGAGGTATCCTCAGTTGCCTAATATTTCACAAGGTACTATTTCTAAAATTCATGCACAATTCAGAGAACTTGGACATGTAAAACCATTAAAGAGAAAATCGCACTTCGGTGAAGATGATGTGAAAGTGGATATTATGTTAAGTATCGTGGAGAATCCAACGTCAAGTTCACGACAAATTTCTCGTCAAAATAATGTCACACAACTGTCCTAAGGTGTTTCCATAAAGAAAAACTTCATCCATATAAATTAACTTTTGTGCAAGAACCAATAGAAGATGATCCAGATCGTAGAATAGAAAGAAATGAAATAGCTGTTGGTACAATTCTTTTTTCCGATGAATCAACATTTACATTGAACGGGGAAGTAAACAGACAAAACTGTAGATATTGGTCAGAGGAGAATCCTCAAAAGTTGAACGTTTGGGCAGGTATCATAGGTGATCATATTATTGGTCCTATTTTTGTATATGGAAATTTGACAGCCGAAAAATATTTAAGCATGATTATAGACGAAGTTGTTCCTGAGTTGGCCACCTTATATCCCAACGCAATAGATCCGAACCTACCGGATGAAAATATCTGGTTCCAGCAGGATGGAGCAACACCCAGCTAGATCGCCGGACCTTACGCCCTTGGATTTTTTTCTGTGGGGTTATCTCAAGAACAAAGTATATGTAACATAGCCAACTAGCATTGCAGACCTCAAAGAAAGGGTAACTACAGAAATACGGGCTATTTTCATCTCAAACTTTAAATAAAGTTTGGAGAGTGTGTTATTGCCAACATTTATGGAGAACATTTTGAGCATTTGTTTTAATGTAAAACATCATTTACGTCAAGTATTTTGTGTATTTACTATCTTGAACAAAATTATAAATAATTTCAAAATTTCACCCTGTACAATTCATAATAGACCCTACATGGTATAGTTCGTTGAGATCGTATTGTTAAGGAGCTTTTAAAATCATAAAAATATACAGGGTGTTTAAATTTATGTTTAAAAAGCTCACTTTTGAATTTCAAAGTTGACAGGTCCCAACATTTTTATAATCTTCTAAACTAACCCCACAAATAATTTTATTTCATAAGTGGTTTCCATACTGGATATTAAAAATGTACATGAGTTAAATTAATTTAAAGACCTTAAATCAAAATATTTTAAAAACAAATATGTACTCTGTGATCTCTAGACTACTGACGTAGAGAGCTTGTTTCGATTTACACGCATCTCCTTTAACAAAAACGACTAGCATCATTTTTACACAATTTCACGTACGTTATTTTTTAAACGTGTTCTAAGATTTACGTCGAAACCTTTTGTATACTCCAGTACCATTGTATAACTGGTGAATTCTTTGCAAGTCTCTGGTAAGTGTATCATTCGGGTCGTAGTTACCACCTAGGACATCAGATCTTCGTTTATAAGAATAATCAATAACGTTTTGCCAGGTTTTGGTCTGGTGATTCCAAAACCAGCCATCTAAATGTTTAACAGGCTTGTGCACGTGTTTATAAAATGCAACAGCGGGTTTGGGTTTAGTGGCAGTTTTGACACTTACGTATAAAATCAGCAATGGAATCCACCAAGGAAATAAAACAATTACTTTTAAAAATCCCAAGAGGAAAAATATTACCATAGGAATCAAATATAAGTATGGATTTCTTAAGAAACTAAGCAAGTAACTTAAAGCTCTCCATAGATATCCTATAGCTTCAAAGAGATTTTTTAAATCGGGAAATCTGAAAGAACCCCAATCATTGCCTCCATTACTACCGCTACCTCCAGTTCCACCATTTCCACCTGAACCTCCTGTATTCGCAGCTTGAGGAATAACAGACTGACCTGCACCTCCGGTTCCTGCATTACCAGCACCTGCATCTAAAGGGGAAGTTCCCGCAGCTTGTGCCAAAGGATCAGCTTGTACAGCTTCAGATTGTAAATCATAAGTACTTGGTACAGTCAGTCTGTTACCATCACTAGGGTTTTGATGAAGATGGGAGTTGATGACTAAGTTTAAATCAGAACAATCTTGACGTACGTTGGGTTGTAACACAGAACTGGAAATGTGGACAGAGGGACAAGGTGAAGCAAAATCGGTCGCACCACCAGAGGGTAACATATCTAATTTAAAGGATGTAAGTGGCCTATTGGGAGTACCTGCATTAACTAAAGGTTCAATTGTATCAACAGGTGTAAATTCTGATAAGTTTGGAACTCCTGTTAAAGATGAGTAAGGTGGAGAGTGAGATGATATCTCTGGCATAATATTTAGATCGTTTGAAGGATTTGGTATAGTATCTAAAGGTGTAATAGGACTCAAATCACTTAAAGAAAATGAAGGAGCTGATGATGTTATCTCTGGATTTGGTGTAGGAATTGGAAAGTTTTGTTTAAACAGGTTTTTTTTATTGTCAACGAAATCGGGAGTATCTTGCCATTTTGTAACTACTTTGTGTACCGTAGGTTTACGTTTTTTTTGTTTGGTTATTTTTATTTTAGATACATTTGCAGAAGAAGGTGTTTTTGGTGGATTTACTCTAGTAACATTACCAATAGTTTTCCTATATGGAGTTACATTTAATTTTGATCTAACCGTGGCTGTCGTAACCTTAGAAGTAGCTACTTTTATTCGCGTTGTACTCTTGGGGGTGGTTGAAATTATTTTAGTTTTTAATTTTACAGGCGTAAGCGTAACATTTTTGTTTGTTATTGTATAGTTTAGGTATTGAGAAATATTATATTTTCTAGTGGGAGTTATTCGTAGTTTTCTACTAGAACCTCTTTCATTAAAATTTGTATTACAAAGATTATTTAAAAGCATACGCTTAAGAGGACTATCTAAAAGATGAGAACAATTTATGTTTGGTTTTATAACAAAATCTTTGTTTAATTTTATTGAATTTGTTTCTAATCCTTCGTGTATAGTGTACCTGGTGGTGATCTCTTCTGACGGCAAGCAGTCCAAAAAGTTTACGAAGATTACAATTAACAGTAAAATCACCCGCGAAGACATTATTATCACCTGCAACAAATACAATTAGGTAATTACAATTTCATTTGAAAAAATGCAATAAATATACAGCACCAAATGGGAAATTTATTTATTATGGGTTTTTCTATAAAAAATTATTCTTGATCCTCTAAATATGTACACAAAAATGTAATACAAAACACTCGTAATATACAAGGTCCATTCTAAAATTTTATTTTGTGTCAAGATTAAAGAAATTTTCTTTGAAAAGGTTGTTCAACATTAAAAAATACAGTCAAGATTGGAAGTCACGGCCATCCAGCAGAAATTTTAATTTTTTTCAATTTTTTTTAATAGTGGCTATAAGAAATAAATAATTGCTTTGTATAATAATGAAACAAAATTTTGTAGACAATTGTTTATTTAAAAAAGATTGTTTTTTGGGTTGAGATGGGAAACTCATGTTCGACTGGTCCTTGCCCAGAACCCAACAGTGTTGGACTCACCCTCGAGAGGATGCCTACCAACAAAACCCACAATAAAATCTCTAAAATTGTTTATACATCCTACTAAGGGGGGTTAATTTTATGTTTACATTGTTGTGTCCACCTTTTCATGTAATTTGTTAGTTTTTACTTATTTATTTGTGTTGGTTTGTCTGGTTTCTATGATGTTTTGTGCGTTTTATACATTTCTTCTTAGTGGTTTTTATCTTTTTTGACGAGAAACTCTGATGATGGCTTTGTAAGCCGAAAGCGCTTAGTTTCAAGATTTACAGTTTACTTAATACACACTTATTAAAAAACTTGAAAGTTTTTTATTCAAAATACATTTTCCGATTCACCTACAAATATTAATTTGTTATCCACAGCCAACTTAAAAACTATTATGGATGAAACGAAAATTGTCACCATTGAGAGGTGATCACAATCTGTGCTGAGAAAGTAGTTTAATTTTGATGTTTAGTGCCTCAATATTATTGAAAAGGGTATTCTTGTTTTAAGCAATTTTTGGTGTCAACAAAAAAACCAAAAATGTTTACTCTTTATTTTTTACTCTTGACTTAAATTGAAATTTTCGAATGCACCTCGTATTTTCCTCGTCTTTTGCTACATTTTGTTGGTGCATTTTTAAGTTAGGGGGCAAAACCCATAATAAATGTTTATTATTTGGTGAGGACTTTGGATATGACTGTACAAATTTTTAAAAATTGTAAATAGGGAATTTTTAATTCTATTTCCGGATATTTTCTGATAATTAAAATATATTATAAAAAGTAATAAATAAAAGAATTAATTAATGCATACTATTTAAGTCAAACGATACTACTAGTAGTACTACCGGACTACTAATAGATGTTCTTAATTGTACCATATTTCCTGTTGTTATTACCTATTAAAAAAGATATGGAAATTCCAATACACCCACCAATTGAAATAATTCAAGAAGTAGGTACAGTTAAAATTTTATAATGTATACGAAAACATAAACAAGTTGACCTTATTGTCCCACATTTTTATAATCGTAACAGAGTAAAATGGATTTTTACATCTTTTGTTAGTTTATATACCGTATAAAACGAATATGTAGAATATAAATATTAATTTAAATACTAACATCGCCAAAATTCTTGGACCCCCTCGTATTTTAAGACGAAATGATGGCTTGTTCTTTTGTACACTTAATATTTATTTATTTCACCAGTGCTGGGCATCTAAAAAAGCTTACAACAACAGTTTCCTATAATTTTAGATACTAATTTTTAAAAAGTGGTTCATATCGATAAATAGGTCGGTATCTAGCAGGTTATGTACTATCGGCTTCAGGTTTAAATAATAATAAATTTGAAATCAGTTAAACAGTTGTCCACGCCCACATCTTTAATGTTTGCAGCATAAGGTATTTTATTGACGAATTGCCTGTCCCTTGTAAATAAACTTAATCTCCAAAAACCATTTAATGTAGGCGTTTTAAAAATTGCCATTCCTATGTTGTTTAAGAAGGGCGTTTTTATAACTTTGGTAGGTAAACGAAATTCACCTTTAACATGTATATGCTATTCTAAAGCCGACTGTACGTCGAAATCGAACCATAACAGTCTCAGCTGTCCGAACTAATTTAAGAAGAACGTATGGTCGATTAATTTCCAGTACCACAATACGGCGGAGACTTGCCAGATACAATTTGCGATCAAAGAGGTTACTTCCCAGACACATAGCCGCTCGTTTACAGTGTGCACAGGAAAACAGAGACTGTATTTTATCTCAATATCCTTTTTTCGGACGAAACCAGATTTGGTTTAGTCAGTGACTAAAGTTTGAAGAGGGTCAGGACGACAAGGAATACTAACTTTTTTAGAGAAAGATCAGTAATGTTTTGGGGAGGCATAATATATGTCGTCTTAATCAACGTACCCGGTCTGACCTATAGATGACGACACTAGAATTAAATCCATTTCATTTTTAGATAGTATCAACCTTCAAAAGATTCGTGTAAAAATTTGACAGCTGTCGGACTATTAGTTTGTGAGATATTGCATTTTTAGTGAAGCAACTTTTGTTATATTTAAAAAGATGGAAAAAAAAAAGAATTTCGTGTGCTTATTAAATATTGTTATTTGAAAGGAAAAAATACAGTTGAAGCAAAAGCTTGGCTTGATAATGAGTTTCCGGACTCTGTTCCAGGAAAATCAACAATCATTGACTGGAACGCAAAATTCAAGCGTGGTGAAATGAGCACCGAAGACGGTGAACGCAGTGGACGCCCAAAAGAGGTGGTTACCGACGAAAATATCAAAAAAATCCACAAAATGATTTTGAGTGACCGTAAAGTGAATATGATCGAGATAGCTGACACTCTAAAGATATCTAATCATACAATGATTCAAAGTTTTAAGACCAAAAATGTGTTGGACATATCGTTCACGAATATTTGGGTATGCGGAAGCTCTGTGGGAAATGGGTGCCGCGCGTGCTCACAATCGACCAAAAACAGCAACGAATTGATGATTCTGAGCAGTGTTTGCAGCTGTTAAGTCGTAATAAACCCGTTTTTTTGCGTCGATATGTGACTATGGATGAAACTTGGCTCCATCACTACACGCCTGAGTCCAATCGACAGTCAGCTGAGTGGACTGCGGCCGGTGAACCGCCACCAAAGCGTGGAATGACTCAACAGTCAGCTGGCAAAGTTATGGCCTCAGTTTTTTGGGATACACACGGTATATTGTTCATCGACTATTTGGAAAAGGGAAAAACAATCAACAGCGACTATTACTGTGCATTATTGGAGCGATTGAAGACCGAAATCGCGAAAAAACGGCCACATATGAAGAAGAAAAAAATGTTGTTTTATCAAGACAATGCACAGTGTCACAAATCAATGAAAACGATGGCAAAATTGCATGAATTGGGTTTCGAATTGCTTCCTCACCCACCGTATTCTCCAGATCTAGCAACTTTTTCCTTTTCTCTGACCTGAAGAGAATGCACGCGGGAAAAAAATTTGGCTCTGATACTGAGGTAATCGCCGAAACTGAAGCCTATTTTGAGGACAAACCGAAGGAGTACTACAAAAATGGTATCGAAAAGTTGAAAGGTCGCTATAATCGCTGTATCGCCCTTGAAGGAAACTATGTTGAATAAAAAAAATGAATTTTGTCAAAATATTGTGTTTTACTATGGTAGACCGGGGACTTTTCAGCCGACCTGTTAGATATGTTCAAAACATTATTGATCTCATTATTTATCCTCTCCGATATGAAATTGAAGACAATTTTAATTTTATGGATAGCAATGCTAGGCCCTATCGCATAAGAAGGGTACAAAATGCACTGGAGATTGGGAATATTCAAAGATTACCATTGCCAGCAAATTCTGCAGATATGAATCCCACATTTGCGGCCTAAGAAGAATGGAACAACATCCCAATAGATACCATTAACGCTCTTACTGTTTCCATGCTTAGGCGAGTTAACACCTTACTACAGAACAGAGGAGGACATACAGGATATTAATGCATATTTGATTTTGTTCTAAAGTGGTTTTTTTCTATATTTCAATTCTGATAATCATTTTATTATACTATTTGTCATAAACATGAACAAATTAAATGTATTTTGTAATACACCTCTTGCCTTATAAGAGTCTCTCATTTTTTGACAAGCATTAGGCGGTCCAATGATTTTGGCGATGTCAGACTTCCACAAAGTAAGAATTAGTACAATAAATTTCAATAAGAATAATTTTGCCATGGGCAAAATTAATTATTATTTCAGTTTTACGTAGCTGTCATTTGTTAAGGCGCGTCAACATTGGTCAAGTTAGTTGGCTCCGAATTACTTGAATCAAGTAATGACTCTTTTTTCAGTGTTTACAGTATATTCAAGTAAAAGGAAAGATTTTTACAAACTTGGACACTAGTAAGACTTGAATAAGCAATACAAATCTTGAAAAATCGTTTAGAGTTTATTTCCCATTTTTACTTGACCCACATTATAGATTTTTTAAAGCTTTTATGATTTATGGTGGTTTCCTAAAGGACTTTCTATAGATTCCTTACAGGAATTGTGTTATAGACTTTTTGTAAATCAATATTAGATGGATTTGTTGGTTGAAAGCAGATTTTTTTCCTTATAAATTGTTTCAAGCATAATACATTATCGTTGCCAAATCTTCCTGCTCTAAATCCTGATTGTTCCTCTTCCTTTTGTGATCTCTATTCCGTTCATATTAGATCCCGAATGATAAAACAGATAAACTGGTCAATAGGGCAGTTGACAGTAAGTAAAGAGATTTTTGTGTTATATGAAAGTTTTTGCGTTAAAAATCAATATCATCCATCGAATTAATTTCGATAAATTAATATTTCTGAGAAACAAAAACACATAATTACTACCTACTATTAGTCACGCGACATTGAACACCTGTCAGAGCACGTGAGGTCATTGTCTGCGAAACCAAACAAATTTTGAACATGACTACACTACGGTGCTGACAATATTTCTTTACATTTATCCAATTGAATTTTTCTGTGTTTTGCTGCATGCGTAAAAAAGATGCGCAGAACTGAGTAAGTCTACGTGCGAGAGAGAGCAAACAGATTATCTGTTACACCATATCGGAACACCTTCCACTTATAGAAACTGTCCATATAGGAGTATTAAATATAGCTGTGGTTTCTAGATTTGACGTCATTCGAAATTCCTTGACAGTTTGACGCGTTTTAATAAGTAAATGTTAAAATTATTATAAAAATGTTTAATAAAATATAATAAAGAGAGTTTTTCAGTGATATAGTCATATTTTGAATAAATTAGACCATAAGGCAAATTATAAACAAGATTTTTAAAAAGTGTCAACTACCCTATTATAATTTTGACCAGAAATATTTTAAAAACATATAAAAAAAGGCACTATCAACTATTTTAAAGGGTTTTAATCTTGTTTAAGTGGAATTAATTAAAATGATTCAATTTATTGTAAACACTGAAGAATCAAGTAGTCACGAAAGATTTTCGGAATAATTAATTTTATTTTATTTTTATGAAATTCCTTCTGGTCCTGGGGATCATCTTATTTCCTTTTCTACTTCTTTCATATTAACTTTTATACGTTCCCCTCAACCATGAGTTCTAGTTTGGAGATTTTGTTAAATTCGTGTCTTTTTTCCTTATTTATGTACTACCAAATAAATTATTTTCGGATTTCTTTGTTTAATTATTCAGATTTTAGCATTTACGTTAACTAAATCGTTTTTTAATATCCTCTAAAACTTTAGACCACCTATATATGGTCGAGGAACCATGATAACGATTTTTTTCGTGGTTATCTAGGCTATTACTGGGATACCATAATTATTAAGATAATCCAACTGAATATATACATGTTTAAAATAACTTGTTAATTATAAAACACTTTAGACTTTGATTAAAACTCAAATTATTTGTTAAAAAGTGATCTAGTTAATACGCTGAGCGCGCAAAACATATAAACAGGTACACGAACATATTTGAGATAACTATTCACTAATTACGAATGAAACTTCGTGTCATGCGCTCTCAACTGCAACAAACACCACTCAGTTTAGAAAAATTAGAGATATAAAATTTATTGTACTAACCCTTACTCTGTGGAATTCCATCTTACTAAGAACATTAAACAATAAAACTTTTTCCTGGTTTCTCTGTGTCATTGCACAGTTTTACTGACTTTAGAGGGAAATATATTCAGGATAATCCCTTAAGTCAATAACATGTAGGCTTTAATATTGTTGTCATTACTTCCATACTTGGTCTAGTCTAAATACTACTTAACCAACATCAGATATAGCTACATTGAATCTCTGATCATGATAGTATATTGAAACAGCTGTTATTGGTTTAAAAAAGCTGATTTTTTAAATAAAAGTGGAAGTTTTGTTTTTATTTTTTTTCTTATTACAATTTTGAGCAATGTGACAATATCTGGAGATAAAAAATTAAGAACTTTACTTGCAACATATATTAAAATTTAATTTTTTTGATATTTTATTAAAACGTGAAAGAAAAAACTTACTTATTACACTGTTTTCTAGAAAATATGCCAAACGGCTTGCACTGTAACAACACCATATGAACTACTGTTAGCTGTGTCTCACGGCCTCGAGCAGATGAAGGAACTTCGAATAGCGGTACACATTGCTGACACCTGAAAACAACATCAACATGTTATTATGTACCATCATGAATCGAACTGCTTACAGTCATTAACCTGTCCTTTACCCAGTGCCCAACATTTATAACGGTTTAGGGGCCATACCAATTAATAATTCCAGTTTAAAATAATTCAGAACCTTTATAAAGGGAATTTAGTACTTAAATCGGTGTGTTTTATCAAAATAAGAGTTCTTTGCAATTTTCGTTTCATTCTTAAACATTTTTAATCTTCACAGTGGTTAATTTGATTTGTTTATGTAATTTATTGTACTGACCCTTAAGTTGTGGAAGTCCATCTTACTAAGCATGTTAAAAAATAAAATTTCTTTTTAACAAAACTTCGATTTTTGCCTTTTATACACTTTTTGGTATTAATATCACTTTAAATTTAAAGATTACTAAGGATTACCCCATAATTTAGCATTTTATACAAATTGACAGGTTAAAATATTTTTAAATCAAACGTGGAGTAGAAGGTCAAATAACCAAATGAATCGTTGATGGAAGATTTGACATAAAGACGCCAGGTTACGAAACGTAATAAAAATAAAAATTGTGGAAAACTCGTGGAAAATTTTATAAAAAGGTTATTTGTTTGGTGTTTCTAACATGATGGACTTTCACATCCTGGCAGGATCGCCATGTAATATTTAATATTGGGGGTTGTATGGAATAAACACTTTTACACTAAAGACATTAAATTATATTTACAATGACTGGATTAGAGTACAACACTTATTTACTATAAATAAATTATATTAATGCTGTATCAGCAACATAGTGAACTTGATAATGAATATCATACATTGACCTTTCGTCTATTCTTTGCCGTGTATTTATTTACTATTTCTTGTTTATTCACGATATGACCGTGAACGTGGCATACTATAAACAAACTACTGTAGTCTAGGCCAACAATATTTTTAATAAACACTTTAATTAATAATACGAAATATACGGGGTGTTCACACCACAAAGGGTTAGTAAAATAACTTTCACATCAATTGTTGGTTTGATAACAACGGGTTAATACTTAATGAAAAATAAAAATTAAAAATCTTGAAATTAGTTATAGATGGTTTTTTGTGTTAGGTTAAGAATATTGAGTATTTGGCTTCAAAATAAAGTGTAATTTGTTAAGGTTTGAGAGTACTTAATAATTACGTTAGCAAGTCTACCTTAAAATCTATTTATCGTGCTAAAGTGTGTTCAACAATATAGTGCCTACAATAAAAGGGGACTGATGCATGGTGAGATTTTTAGGTACTTTTATCTAAGGTATTGGCAAGTTTGGGTAAAGAATGCAGGTCAGGATTAAATTTGCATAAATATTTTTTTAATAACGCATATTAAAGTATATTCACAATAAAATTTAACAAAAATTTAAATATGTTAATATATCAATTCAGTTTCACTGTCACTATCGTCGTCTACATTAATTATAAGGGGTTCTATGTTAGTATGAAATGCCCTATATGCAGCCTCCACTTTTATAACATGGTTTATTGTTATTTTCCAACAATCAGCGTCTGGGTCATCTATATATTTACAGAAGGACTTTATGTAGGTATAGTATTTTGGGTCCGCACTTTGTTCTTTAGTTTTCTCCACATATGCTCAATCGGGTTGAATACGCAGTAGTAAGGAAGAAGACGAAGAACTGTATGTCCTTTGGATGCTGCAATTGTGTCACATACATATATGTCTTCTGTATGTTAAATGTTCTTAGAACCTCTAAAAGCTGCATTGTTTTTATATCCTTCTTCAAAGTACATGTTGTTTTGGAGAATAAATTCCTGGATTTCCGCTATTGTATTTGAAGAACTTGGAACCTTCTTCAATTGGCGACTATGGTAACTGGCATTGTCCATAACTAAGACACTATGCGGGGGAATATTTGGCAGTAAAGTGTTTTCGAACTAATCTTCGAACAATTCGGATGTAGTATCTTGGTAGTAATCCAACGACGAATCTTGAATGTTCTTCGCCGAAAGTCCCAAACTGTTTGGAGTCCAACCATCTTCTGATCCAGCATGAATAATCGTGATCCGTTTTCCTTTGTTCGATGGAGCTTTTAATTGGCATCGCACTGTTCCATCGGTCCATCCTTTTGCCGGCGTATCGTGGGTATCATACCAGGTCTCATCCAAATAGATTATTGGTCTTTGTAAAGACCTGTAATCACTTATGGCAGTCAAATATTTAAAACGTCATTGCCTAATCCTTTGGAATCGTATAATAACTTGCCTTTTGTCAATTTTGCAGTATTTGAAACCTAGTTTGGATAAAAGTGTCCATAGGTTTCCAATTCATATCCTTATTTCAATGGAGCTCCTTAATCTTGTTTGCAATGATCTGATAGTAGGCACCAAGTTGTCTTCGTACATAGAGTAGATAGTTCTTCTTATTAAATATTTATCAGTGGTTCTGGAAACACCACCATCGTTTTCGTCTCGAATGAATTGACCTCGAAATGTGAACTCTCACTGATGATTCCGGTATCCCTGTCAAATCGCTGGTTTCTCTTACAGTAGGAGTAAAAGCCCCACCCCTTTGGATCAGCTTCTGATGAACATGTCAGACAATACTCAATCCAAATTATAAAAATACAAGAACCGATCCTGTGTGCAAATTTTGACAATAAGCAATAGACCGTGACTGACGATCGTAATAAAAGTGGTTTATTACCATCAGTCCCCTTTTATTGTAGGCACTGTATTATTGAACACACTTTACATTTGAAATCGATTCAGATATGTGTCATCTTTTAAAACTTCAGGGATATTTAAAGAATGTTTGTCATAACAGAAGACGGCTTTAAGAACTAAAACTTATTTATATTAAAAAGATATTTTCCGTCTATCTTACCGGAAAACCAATCATATGAACACCAAAAATAGGGCGGAAAGTATTGTTTATCATCCCAAGGGAGGAAAATTCATAACTCGATATTTTTATTCTATCACTAAAAAAGTGTGCCTTGGATTTGACATTTTTAAATCAGAAATAATATACAAAGTGAGAGCTTTTCTGGAACAAAATTCTAAAATTCTAAAGCAAGAAAATCTAAAACACTATCACAAGAAAAGGACATTCCATTTTTAACAGAAGCGTCCGATTCTGAATACCTCATGAAGAAGGCAATCAAATACATAATAGTATAAATCTTACGATATGAAAATGATCGTGGCGCAGTGGAATACGTGCTTGCTTCTCACGCAGAGGGCTCGAGTTCGAATCTCAACCATAATATTTTCTTTTTATTCTTTTTTTAAGTCATAAAGGTAGGAGGAAAACAATTGTGTCACTCGTGCATTAGCAGCCCGGGGCTGTATTTGCTGAGTGTAACGAGAGCAAATATCAGCTGCCCACTTTTCTCCCTTGTGTTGCAAAGCCTTTTTTCAGCGTTACATTAAAATTAAAAATAATGGCGGTACTATTTCGGGAGCCTAAAATTGTTATAGAACTCTTGAGAAATATTTCTGTTTAATTCTATAAATATTTATAGTTTTAAAGTTTAAACAGGCATCTTGGTTACACCAAAACTTTTTACTTGTTTTATATAACCTTACTAAAACCTTAAAACAAGTTATAATTAAAATTTAAGAAAATTTCTTATAACTTTCGCAAAACAATCAATAACTGAAGATGAGAGTAATTTTTCTAATTAGCACAGCATCCAACAGTAAATCTGTAACTATATCATATTATTTATAGCAGCCAATTAGAAGTAAATTAGTGTTTCTATGGCATGAAGTGTAAATGATAATAAATATCTTTCACTCCACGTTCATTAATAAAAATTTGATTTGAAAAACTTATTATAGGTTTGATACGGTATGCAGCAATGATTCTATAGTGTCATAATTAGTTAAAATATTGAATTTAAGTATGGATATACTTCTAAGATCCCAGCATCAAAACCAATTGAAATAAAACAATTTAGTAAATATCCTAATCGCAAGCTGTTGTCATAAAGTCATAAAACGATCACACTGAAAATAAATATCATTAAAGCAATATTTTAATTGCTGATATAAATATTTATATAAATTATACTGAATACTCTCGCTGTTATGTTATTAATTGTATAAAAAAGAAGAAACCCAAACTACTAAACTGTTTTATAATCAGAAATGATTGAAATCTGAATATGAAAAGAGAAAAACAGAAGTATAGTGGAAAGTTCCGAGAGTGAGCCGAAGGCGAGTGTGAGGAACCACGAGCATCACGAAATTTGATTGTAACCGAGTAGCAGACTATACTTTCTCCACGATCAAAGATTTTAAATCAATGTACAGTTAGTAATATTTTTCATATTCATTCTTTGATTTTTTTATAGTAAATTTTCCAGTATATTATTCACATTCTTAGTAATTTCAGATGGTGTATTTTCACACTCTACTCCTGAATTACTGGAAAATTTCATAATATTTTTTATATTTTCGAATCGTGACAGCAACCATTTTGACAGTTACTCAAATCTTGCACTTAAAAGACAATCAACTGCAGGGCTTATGCTGCTATTGTTAACCAGTGAGAGAAATAGACTTTACCATGTTCTTGACTGTGTACACTAAGGACGCATAAAAAGCAGCAATACAACATCATCAGCTGGACATTGGGGACTTTTATATTCAAGAATGGAAATTCACTTGTTTGAATACCAGAATTACTACTGCTAGAAGAAGAATGATCCATTACTCCGTGAAGGTAGTAAAAGAGTGTCCACAAGAAGAAGTGCTATCGATTCTGCTGTGGTGATTAATTGCCGAAGACCTTCTATCAAAACTCTGTGACTGCTTTCAGGATCCAAGGTTGGGTAGTTGACCTTGTTGTAAATAGCAAAAAGTAAAGTAATGCAATATGCTTAAAAATAATGTAAAGCTGTAAAAAACCAAAATGGGAACTTGACTAAACAATTTTCATTCCAAAACCTTCATACGACACCTCATTAGCTGGCTAGGAATGCTGCCTCTCAAAGCATCCTGAAGGATCCTGGGATCTGACAGTGTTGTCAGCTTGCCGGCAAATTCAAGGGAAGATGGGAAGAAAAAAAAAGTTGCAGACTATCCGAGGACCTTCTGAAGTATCTGAATAGCAGACTAACCAAGAAATACGGGGCCATGACCAGAAAGGACCTGCGTTTGGTCACAGGTATACTTACTGGTCATTGTCACCATTACACCCCACTGTGTAGAGAATGTGAACAAGAAGGTGAGACAGTTGAGCGCGCCCTTTGTGATTGTCCGGCACTCTCTCTTATCACGCTTTCTGTATTCGACGAGAACTGGCTAACACATGCCAACTTAAGGAAGCTGCCTACTGGCGACGTTATCACCTACTTCAAACAGGTAGGATGGTTGACGAGCTAATAGGTTAAGTTAGGCTCACTCTTAGAAGAACGCACAATGGGCAAAATTTGGCCTAAGTGCAGTGGGATGACCCACCCTTCAAGAATTGCAGATACAGAAGTCTTCCCCTTTAGTTATTCGTCCAATTTATTGATTTAAAATAGCTAATATTACATGTAACATGTAATATTTACATATTTTGGTTATGGGATTACACCTCAACACAATAAAATGTATACCATTCTCATTTATTCTTTGTACTGGTGACAAAGAAATTATTTTTATTTTTAAATTTAATTTTAGTATTGTAAATTTTCTGGTAATCAACTTATTTGTATGATTGAAAGAAGAAGTGATTTATTAGCTTGGATAATATTTAATATTCTGGAAATAAATGGCTCTTTATTTCATCAGACTTGTGTGTAATAAATTATTTTTCCTACGACCACATATGAAAGTGCTAGTTTGCACACTTATTTGTACTTAAGAAAGTAGCTAATATCAATACACGTATTGAAAAGTAAATATCAATACACGTATTGAAAAGTAATAAATATAGTTCTATGATCTGTGACATTTACGTCAAATTTATCAATAGTAAAAATACATGAATGTCAAAGCAAGGACCATTTAATTTTTTTTTATCTTCCTTGTGTAAAATATTGTATTGTAATTGCCAATACAAATTTTTCTGTATAAAGTAAGAATAAAGTTTCTTATAGGTTTTTAAATTTTTAAAAAATAAACATATTTTTATTCGGTATTATTATTTTTATAAAAACACTTTTAGAAAGAAGAACAGTTTATTCTTCTTTTTTATATTGTGTTTATGTTCCCTGCATGTGTCGAATGTGGATTTTTGAAGTTATGTTTGTGTTTCTGTTTACAATTATATTTGTGTCTATTATTATTACATTACTTTTCAATTAATTTCACCAACTGACCATTTTACTTTTAATTTTTATAGAACCCACAAAAAAAATTAAAATGTCATTTAGCTAATAAAGAATTTTGATGTGAATTCCTGAGAAAGGTGGTTATTTGATTTTAATTAATTATATTTCCATGCAATATATAAACTCGTTTAAATCCTAATTTTTAACATGACTAACAATTAAAAAATTTTATAAATAAATTTATAATATAATATATTATAATAAGAAATATTGGGGTCGTAGGAAAAATCGTGTACACAACGCGTTGGAAAGTGTATTTCTTGCACTCGTTACGTTTCCGCACTCGCCACTACGCGGCTCGTGCTAAACTTCACTTGTGCGTAATACTTCACTTTCCACACTCGTTATGTAATATACTATTTTATGTATATAAAAAAAATTGTATAAGGTCAATAAATCTGGATGATTTTTATATAAAAATTATCAAATTAAAAGTAGTCCATACTGTTTTACCCGTTTTACTATAGTTTTCTCCAATATCAAAAGCAAAATATCCGGCATTCCAATGTATTATTTTAAGTATCTTTTACTGTACCTTACCATGTATTTAATTTGTTGCTACCTTTTAAATTCAAGAGTTGTAAATTACGAACGGTTTAAAAACATACTAAAGAAACAACTTTAATATGGTAGGTACCTACATTTCCTCTTGCAATGAACCGGTTCATTTGTATTTTAATGTCCTATATTTCGGTAAACGCTAAATCCGTAACACACAGTATGGCCAGAAATATATAGCTGAGTTTGCAATTATATTTAAATTAAATATCCGGCAATAACATTAAAATTAAAGCCTATTTTATATTTGTTTTTTGTCGTAGACCAATTAAATCCCAATTGTTTCACAGCTTATAGAATTTAATTTATAAAAATCCATTTCTTAAATATCTCCGTTAGAATTGAGATTGAACAAAAATAAAGACAAACTGAAATGTGATAAAGACACTAGTACGTAGGACGAGTGCTATTTGAGAAGATTATTGTTTGAACACAAAAACCAGTTAATTATTAATTAATCAACATCTTTTCACTAATCTATTTTCGCTGTTAGACTCCATTTTCTAAAAAGTAGATTCAACAATGACAGAAGATTTAAATTCAAATTGCTTGTATTTTTTTGTTGCCCACCTATGATCTAAGTTATTGAAACATGAGGTAATAATCAAGAAATGGTTTACACATAATAATATTTAATAAATACGTTGTTTTTGAAGGGGAAATACTCATAATCTTTTGTTCTTTCAATAACTTTAACAAATATATTCTCAAGAGGGCAGCTGAGGTAAAGGAAATGAAAAGGTAAAGGCAGCTGGCATTAGAACTCGCAAATGTTTTGAATGGATTTCTTTTTGTGACAGTTTTATAAATGATTCTCATTCTTTAACAGGACTCCCTAGAATTCCAGTTCAGGGACCCAGACGACGACATGGAATGGGAAACTGAAGTCGAAAATGCAGTAGAACGCGACATTGAAACACTGCCATTCAATGCAATACGCCCGACCACAAACACAGAAACATAATTTTTGCACTCAAAACGAAAAAATCTCCAAGGAAAGACAATATTGTAAACCATCAGCTGCCTTACAGCTACACCAAATTTTTGACCAACATCACTAACACAATTTTAAAATTACAAAAATTTCCCAACAGATGAAAGAACGCCATCATTGTTAGTTATAATAAGTTTTTCTTAAATGATACACTCACGTGTTTCCAAAGCTAATATAGATGACACTTTTAGTACATATCTATAAAACTATTTGAAGAGGCTATTATTCTTGTATAAATTATTAAGTCCATCAAGAATAATAGTCTTTATTGTAATTTTTAACGTCAAAAAAAGCTTCTACCGTGGTCGCCTATTACCTAATCAGCTCAATGGTTATTAGTTTGTCAAATTAACCTACGTCTACGTTTGTTATGGCTATAAAATAATTTTAACTACATTTGAAATTGACTGAGAGATAATGCGTGGTCCTTCATACAATTTATATAATTAACCAATTGAATATGAATTTATCTAAAATAAAATACCATAAAACAATTATGTATAATCATTACAATTATTTAAGGCAACAGTAGCCTAGCCATTGTGATCACCATATGACACAAATCACGGTCGAGATTTCATTCTGCAAGTAATTGCAGAACTTCCTTTGGCAGTAAGTACTTTTTTTAACTTGATATGGATGCATTAGTTGCTTCCCTAGACAGAGACAACTGTGCCGATTGCTCATCGCATTAGCTTTGAGTACTCAGTCAAAATGTGGAAGGGCTTTTCTTCTACTTCTACTGCACACTTTTGTACCTCCGACCCTAAGAGGAACTTCTAGAAGTTTTCAAAACGGTTTGACTGCTTGATGAAACAGCTGAACAGTCGTTTGTAAATGAAATATAATAATATCTGTTATTTTAATATAAGTAGCAAATAAATTGCAACTTGTTTTAAGTTTTAACTATAACTGTTTTTTTTAGATAGTTTTTTGATAGATGAGATGTATGGAAGTAAAGAAAACATTTTTTTCTACAACCCTATATAAAATGATGTTATTTTGTAATAGTAAACGTTCAGCGAAAACGCGATTTCCGTTGTAAGTAAGAGAATATATTTTCGTCTCTAGTGACGAAAGTGACGTTTATATTTTTAATCATTTTTTTTGCGCTTGCATAGGTATATAATGTTTTTCAGATTTTAAATTATTAATAAACGCAAACAAGAATTATTTTTATAATTAGAATACAACTTTTTATTTAATAAATATATAAATTAAAAAATTAAATTGGATTTAAAAACCATTTTTATCTAGTGCCCTGGTTTCATTACTTTGACGTTTCTTGTGAATTGTCAGTTTGCTCTAGAAGTATTTATTTGAAATCATGAGCTCCGATTCTGAAAGTGAATTAGATTACAGTCATACACCCAAAGAAATAAAAAATCAAGCAGAGGAAACTTCATTAGATTTACTACCAATAAAATTTAAAAAAAGGTCTGAAGAAATATATACAAAATTTATGGAATGGAGAATTGAAAATCACGTAAATTCATTTTCGGAGAATGTGCTGCTTGCATATTTTGGATTTTTGGCGTTTCATTGTGATTTTTTATGATATTATGATATACTCTGGGTTGTAAAAAAAGTATAGTGTTTTACTCGTCGAAAGTATTTTTTAAAGCTCAAGAACATTACCTGGTAAACTGTTCTTTCGCTTCAAAAAATGCTACTTTCGTTACTCGTTAAACAATATACTTTTGTTTTCATTATTAGAATTCAATTCATCTAAACGACAATAAAAACTCAAATAGGTAGGTACTTTAAAACTAAAGTGGTTCTGTATGCATTTAAAATATTTAGATAGGTACAGATAAATGTGGTCTTGTAAGTAAACTTCAAATATATATGCCTATAAATATTCGTTTTGGCAATTTTCTTTTCATATAATTGTGTAGATAGATAAGAAAAAAATATTTATTTAAATTATAACTGTGTTTTTACGGTGCTCACGACAAATGTCAATACTATCTAGTGTACAGGTTACATCAATAGGAATAAGAGGGGTAACGGCATTGATTACAGAAACTGAACGTATCAAAATATTAGTTAATGTTAAAGATCTCCCTTAAAGGTGGTGGAAAGACAATTTCCGAAGACAAAAAACGTTTTACTTGAGGATCAATAAAATCCCCACACCAGCACGAGACAAGTGCGCTGTATAATAATTTACGCCATTCTATTGGTGCTAGAGTACTGAATATGGAGAAGTGGTATTTGGTCCAAGAGCTATTAGAATATGACTTTCATAGGAGAATTGAATTCTGTGAACCAATTATGGAACAGAGATCGTAATTTCATAAAAAATGTACCTTTTATGCTCAACGGCTATGTAAACCGCTAGAAGTATCGATACTGAGCAAATGAAAATCCATTGGATGCAGAAGTATGCTACACAATATACTGAAAAGTTGGGCCGGTATTACAAATAATCAAATAATAATTATATTGAAGGAACCATGACCTGTCGTCGAGATAAGTACGTAAATCTTTGAGCAAGAATGACATTTTTCATGAATTACTTTTTACTTTTATATATTTAAAACTTGAGTGAGGACAATACAAAATATTATGCTAATTAAACTGTACACATAATGGAAATTTTGACTTTATAACTATTAGTAGGGTCAGTGATTACAAACGAGGTATTGTTTATTGTGAATTTATAATTTATGATGTGTTCTTAGTAATATTGTTTAATATTGGATTTTTTTATTAGTATATAATAAAATTTAATTATTCAACCAATATACAGAGTGGGTCTAAATTATGAAATAAATTCATTTTTTCAAGAATAGTTTTACTCGATGTTTTACTTAATTGGTGTACACGTGAATAACCTGTGAAACAAAAACATTTTAAGAAGACATTATCCATTAAAAACGCTTAACGAAATTGCCAGCAGAATACATGGAGCCAAATGGTTTTGTCTTTTGGATGCAAAAATAGGTTTCTGGCAAATTAGGGTCACAGAAAGAACACAAAAGTATTTAACATTTGCTAGCCCTTGGGGAAGATACAGTTTTACCCGTTTATGCTTTGGTTTGGCATCAGCACCTGAAATATACCAAGAAATCATGCCTTCTCTTCTGGAAAGAGTTCCAAATACAGAGTGTTCTATGGACGACGTGTTAATATTTGCAGAAACAAAAGAGAAACTACGTGAAATTACAGCCAAAGTTATAAGAATACTGAAAGAAGCAGGTGTAAAATTGAATAAAGAAAAATATGTATTTGAATCTAGACAAGTTAAATTCTTAGGTCATTTACTATCAGAAGAAGGACTGTCAGTTGATCCTGAAAAAGTTACTGCCATCAAAAACTTAAACAAACAAGATAGAGATATAAAGGCTCTTAGGGATGGTAAAATATCTTAGCCAGTTTATAAAAAATATGTCAGAGCTGACACAACCATTAAGAAAGTTATTAAAAAAAGACGATGCTTTTTCTAAAATTAAACAACAATTAACATCTGCTCCTGTTTTAAAATTTTATGATGTAAACAAACAAGTGACATTATCTGTAGATGCAAGTTCAAAGAGTGTTGGAGCTGTACTTATGCAAGAAAATCAACCAGTTGCATATGCAACAAAAGCACTCACGAAGATTCAAGAATCCTATCCACAGATAGAAAAAGAAGCTTACGCAATTAAATTCGCCTGTCAAATACAAAAAAGGTGCAGACATACCGATTGCTGACATCCTTAGTGGTGATTGCCAACAACAAACTGTCACAGATGAAGAAGAAGAACTTCAAGTACAAATCGTGTTATCGATGTCCAGAACTGCTAGAGAAGAACTTGTTTTAGCAACTGAGCATGATAATGAGCTTCAAACATTGATAAACTTTATTCAAAATGGATTTCCCGAACTAAAACAAGAACTGCCTGAAATAGTACGACATTATTTTAATTTCAGAGAAGAGCTTGCTTTTTACGATGGTTTGTTATTTAAAGGACATAAAGTATTAGTACCAAAATCTCAAGTAAATAAAATGCCAAATAAAGTGGAAATAGGTGACCGAATTAGATTTAAAACAGCTCACAGACAATGGGAAGGAGGACAAGTTCAAGCAAAGGTGGAAGAAAATCCAAGACCTGTTATTATAAAAAGTGATGATGACGAAATACAGAAGTACTACACAAGACTAAATCAAACATGATTAAAGAAAAAGAAGCTGTAGTTATACCTAATAGTGAAACAAATAACATTACTTCGGCAGAACATCACTCAGAACCTGAAACTATCGGAGAGAAAAATGTTCTAAAAAAAATACTACAACAATAAGTCAAGATAATTATGTTACAAAGTCAGGAAGATTGGTTAAGCCAGTGAAGAGGTTCAATATTTAATGTTTTGTTGCAAAGTTTATATTTTAACATTATATTCGTATATTATTTAGCCATACTTTAAAGGGAGGCTGTAACATTAAGATATACCTTAATGTAAACAAACTATCTTGATTTACTTTTGACAAGTGTCATTAACATAATATATTAATGTAATAAAATATAATTGTCATACAATCACAAATCTTTATTTTTATAATAAATAATATTACACTCTGCAAAATAATACTACTTTTATCTTTACCTTTAGAATCAGGTGTTTTGGTTAGGTTAGGTTATGTAAGGTTGGGTTATTTTTATACTTAGATGTAAAATTTACTACATTTTGTGATTAATTGGTACTCTTTGACTATTTAGATAATGTATTTCTCTATCACAAACTAAGTATTCCTAACCTAGAATGTATCCAATCAGCTTATCAAAAATTTAAAACTATCTTAACTGTTATGAACAAAAACTAGGTTAGGTTAGGTTAGGTAAGACTTCCGTATGTATCAATAGAACTAAATATTTAGATTTGCAACTATATTTTCGGTAAAAGTGAAACGAGAAATACGTTATCTACTATAAAGTAGCACATGCAGTATAATTATTAAAGTATAAAAAACTTACTGCTAACAGAATAAGAGAAGATAGAAAAAATAAGAGAAAATAATGTTAACAAAAGTAGCTTTTAATCCAAATAAATCCGTATTTTGTTAACTTAATATGTAATATCCGGTTAAGAAAATATTTGTACAGGGTGTTTTAAAAAGGTATGTTATAAATAAAATAACTTAGGGACAAAAATAACAGATTGAAAATTATGTAAAATTAAAAACTGTTAATATGATAAATGTTCAAAATGACCTCTATTCTCTACAATACACATCCTGTATGATTTTAATAAGGAAAAACAAACGACCTGAAAAATCATATCTTTCTGACGAAATTCATTTCCAGCTTCAATAATTTTTTAAGGTTAATGTAAAAGGACGTACCTATCTCGATAAAAACTGTTTTCGAAAAAATTATGAGACAAAAAAGTTTTAAAAATAATGTGTTAAACTGATGGTGCCAAAAATTTAATTTGGTTTGAACGACACAAAAGTTTGGGGGGATTTAGGGGAGTAACGCGTCCATAAAGCACAAAACAATTTTTATTATGTAAGTTCAAAGGGCTGTAACTTTTATTGGGTCGCCTTTGTAATAAGGTAAGTTGGGTTAAATCAAGTTATTTTTGTCTGCGGAATACGTGATTTCATTTATGACATACCTTTTTAAAATACCCTGTATGTAGGTCACTAGACATCTGTAAACTTTCAAGTAGTGCAGTTTTGCATATTTTGATTATATTTTTAATCTTACCTCATTACGCCATAAATTCCAAAAGTGTTGATAAATAAATCAATAATTACAATTCACTTAGCGCCACTTATTTTTCACTTATACCATTTAGTAACGGTTGTATTTAATATTGATTCACTTAAACAGTCACTTATCATCTATTTGGTCGTCTGGTAACATCTTTTTTGACTATTTGCGGTAATTAACAATGCTTAAAGTTTATTAGGAGTGCACTCTCGTGCAAGTCGGTCTTACAAATTTGACAATTATATTCGTGACTCCGGAACTTCGGCTGTACTTATTTGTTTAACTGGTTATCGGTGAAATACGGTTTTGTTTAATGGTTAAAATAGCAGGCAACCATGGTACAATCTGCTCGGTCGATGCGAGAAACTCAGAGAATGTGTGATTTTACACAGGCAAGTTTTTAATGATGATCGACCCAGTTAAGAGAACGCAATGTAACAACAAGTGGCCAGTGAAATCTCTTACCCGAGAAGAATAAAATACATTTTTAAAAATGCCAAGTAGATATTTAATTAAAAATAAATACATCTCTTCCGGTTAGATAAAATTATACGTTCGTGATTCTTGAAATTAAATTATTACAATTATCGGTATCAGAATTTATTTAATTGTGAGCTTTGGATACAGGTTTTCAATCTCTTTATGTTTAAAAAAGTTAAAATAAGTAATAATAGTTAATTTGTGTTAATCATTTTATTATTTCTTCTGTTTCTGCTTAGCCATTAATGGATGTCTGTTATCAATTGGTTCTACTCTTTTTTATTTCTGGCAGACTTAGACTTTCACAGTGGCATAGTATGTGTAGAGGTCTCCTTTGCAAAGCCCTATTTAACGCAGAGCATTCAATGCATTCTGTTGTAAGCTCTCATATTTATTATTTTCTTTTGCGAAAACCAATATAGCAGTATAATAGATTCAAGAGGGAGATATAGAACGGAGGTAGGACTCCCCCAGGGGGTACTGGGACCGACGATCTGGAAGTGTGTGATTGACGAGGTTTGTGGGATGTTATGCGAAGAGGGATGTGAGATAAGGGTGTATGCGGATGATGTGTGTCTGGTGGGAGAGACGGAGATAGAAAGAAAGGCGGAGAAGATGTGTAGGAAGATTGTGGAGAAGTTAGAGCGATGCGAATTGGAAGTGGAGGAGTTGGTGAAGTATCTAGGTATTTGATTGGATAGCACCTTCAAGCACCATATGTTGAAGGCAGCAGAGAAGGCGAGAGTACGAGCAGAGTATGCTTTACCGAGCGGAAGTGTTGGGTGAAAGAGCGGGGATAAAGCCCCTGCAGGTGCAGAGGGGGATTTTTGTTGAGAGTGGTACAGGGGAACAGGGCAGTGGGTGCAATAGCAGCAGCTATGCTGTCAACCTTCTCTGCAGATGTAGAATATCTAGGGATCACCTTTGACAGCAAGTTAACATGGAACTCTCATCTGGAAAATAGAGTCAAAAAAGCATATATTGCCTATGAACAGTGTAGAAGAACCATTGGTCGTACCTGGGGATTGTCACCAAGGATCACGGAGTGGATTTACACTGCAATCATAAGACCTATGCTAACCTACGGCGCGATTGCCTGGGGAGTAAAAACAAACCAACTGACAGTCGTCCGCAAACTTGACCATTTACAAAGAACAGCATGCCTTAACATAACAGGAGGCATGAGAACTACACCAACTAGAGCGAGGGAGGTGATCCTCGGTCTCACCCCACTTGATATATATATATATATATATCAAGGAGGTGGTTTTGATGACCATGCTACGGCTCCGCTCTACTGGTACACAACTTGTAGCAGAATCTGGTGAGTCGAGGTGTGGTTTGTGGCGCGAAGCTATAAACGAGCTTCCAATGCTACAAGCATATACAGAATCGATTTCACCAAGATATGCCTTTCACAGGCCCTACAAGATAATCATTAATGACAACGCTCAAAATGCATTGGCGACAGGTACTATATGTGTATGTATCTTCACCGATGGATCTAAGACAAAAGAAGGTTCAGGATGTGGAATTTACTCTAGATCCCTAAACATAAATATAAAATGGGCAATGGGTTGTAATGCAAGTATAGCTCAGACAGAGCTAACTGCCGTCTCCATAGCCGCAAAAGAGATTACCATAAGAGGAATCACTGGCAAAAACATCCGTATCCTTACGGACAGCAGACAAGAACTATTAGCCCTGAATAGACCACGGATCACATCAGGTCTAGTATTAGAATGTCACATGGCCCTTACGGAAGCCTGCTACAACAATGTGGTTACTCTAGGCTGGATAAAAGGTCATGGAATTTCTAAAGGCAACCGCATAGCTGACTCGTTGGCTAGAAAAGCTGCCTCCCAAAGGCTCTTGGGACCCGGTAGTCTTATCAGCTTGCCGGCATCAGCCGCTCCCTTGACAAATTGATGGAAGATGGGATGGAGAACAAGGTTGCATACTATCCAAGGAACTTCTGAAATATCCGAATAGCAAAGCAGCCAAGAAATACGTGGCCATGACCAGAAAGGACCTGCGGTTGGTCACAGGTATACTTACTGGCCATTGTCACCTATGAAAACATCTGAAAAGGTTGGGTTTATCGGACAGCCCACTATGTAGAGGATGTGAACAAGAGGATGAGACAGTTGAGTACGTCCTTTGTGACTGTCCGGCACTCTCTCTAACAAGACTTTCTGTATTCGGCGAGAACTGGCTAACACATGCCAACTTGAGGGAGCTGCCTACAGGCGACGTTATCACCTACTTTAAACAGGTAGGATGGTTGACGAGCCAATAGGCTAGGCTCAATCTCAGAAGGACGCACAATGGGCCAAATGTGGCCTAAGTGCTGTGGGGCGACCTACCCTTCCAGAATTACAGCTTTAGGGCTAATAACAAGTAGGCTTTAATATTGTTATGTCTTATTACTACCTTAAAATCATAATCTAACTTCAATATGTCAATCTGAAGATGCTAGTTTTTACCGAAAAATCTGTCATTGAGTTAAAAAAGCAATTTTTTGAATAAATAGTGGAAGTTTTGTCTAAAAAGTTCTGTTTCTAATGTTTTTTATACTTTAAATTATTTTTAGTTACATTGTTACATATTTCAAACAATTTTAATTAGGAAGGCAAATAAGAGTTGGTTTTGGAGTAAGTTCATGCTTCATTAAACATAAAACACATACATTTTTACCAGTACCTCGAGAAATTAGAAATTTTTGAAATTTAAGAAAACAAATAAAAGGAGTGTATTATTTACTTAAATGAAAACATAAAAGATACTTTTAAAGCGGTACCTATTATAAACCTATTAAAATAATACTGAATTAAACAAACAAACATAAAATATAATTGAAAGCTGATACATTCATTTTTATTAGATATTCTTGATGGTAAAATACTTTTAATTCAAGAAATTTACGTTATTACCGTTATTATATGATTTTATTAATTATTTTTAGTAGTTTTAAAAAGTAGACGAAAATTCAACATTTAATTAATATAAATAATTTTAAATCATTTGTTTTTAAATATATATGTATTGTCTGTGGAGGATTTAACATGACTCTCTCTTAAATTTCTTAATAATTAATATTGGTTCATAAGCTGGATGTACAGATATAATTGTGAATATTACAGGTAAGATATTATGTCAAACCATTGCACAAAAAAGTAAATTTAATTACCTATATCCTTTGTATTAAAACACATAGATTATGTTAAAGTGTATTTTAATTTTCTATTCTTTCTTTCTATCTTTTGTATTTAACCTCAATTTCAAGAAGGTAAACATTGTTCTATATACTGAATATATTCAAAAGATATTTAATTGGCTAGAAGAATTCGTGGAGAATGCCCTTAAATTGTATCCTTTTCATATAGATTATTTAATTTAGTAATAAAGTTAGACTTAGTTTTAAAAAAATTATTATTGTACCAATGTACCGAATACTTATAGGTTTTTACCAAAACTATTCATCTATAAAAACATTAAAAAAAATTCATTATACATTTTTAAACGAAAATATGTCATTGAAGTAATAATGGAAAACCCAAATCTTCGTAACAAAAAGATATTTATCAAGAGTTTACGGATATATGTGTTCAATTTTTTAAGAAGAATGACCCAGAAATTTATAATCAACTGAGTAGAGAAATCTCTTACATGTATAGCATGAATTAATAACTACCATTAATTTACCAGAAATGTTGAACCGCGTTAACTTCATAGAATAAAAACATTCGGTGAATAATAAGCAAACGAAAAGCAAAAATCGGATTCTATTCAAGGAAAATATGTTTTTTTAAAGGAAGTAGATTTATTTGATATTAATAATATGAAATTAATTCCATTTTAATACTTTTAAAACAGTTTTTCACTTTTCTCGTCAAAATATATAAGTAGTAAGTAAAAGTAAATCAGTAAAAATAATTGTGGGAAAAATTATTGTCCCCTGCGAGGTCTGGCTATTAAATAACGAGACTGCGCGCGCAGAAGGCGCCTAGAGGGGTAGGGTGGGAAACGAATGCAGCGTTAGATAGCTGGAAGTGTCTACTATTCCAGTACGAAAACACATTTTTGTCGCTGTAGTAGTATTTTTTCTGTAGAGGTGTTTTTTTCTCGTGCCGATAACAACGAGTGACAAAAAACACGAGCAACGGATCAATGTGAAATTTCTCGTTAAATAAAAAAAAACTCCGAGTGCTATAAGTTGTTGAAAGAGGCCTCTCTATCTCTTGCGCCTGTTTTGAAATGGTATAAAAGGTTTTCTGAAGGTTGAAAGAGCACCGAAGATGACCAACGTCCAGGTCGACCTGTCTCTGTTTGAACTCTGCAAACAGTGACCAAAATAAATGAAATTTTGCGCGGAGCTCGTCGTATGAGCATTCGGAGGATTGCTGTTACTGTAAACCCGATAAAGAAACTACCAGAAAAATTTTACATGACGAATTGAACATGAAGAAAGTCTGTGTGAAGTTGGTCCCAAAACATTTAACCCCTGACCAAAGCTCGTCCGTCAACAGATCTGCTCATATTTTCTTCAGAGGTTAGATGAAGAGCCTGAGAAGAGCCTTGCGATGAAACCTGGATATTCCAATACGATGTTGGAAAACTCCTGCATCGCCGAGAATGAAAAAGCAAGAATGTCGAAATCAAAATTTAAAGCCAAGTTAATCGTTTTTTTCGACATCAACGGCATCGTAATGACTGAATGGGTTCCAGAGGGTAAAACTGTAAACCAAACTTACTATTTGAAAGTTTTGGCAATGCTGCGAGAGCGAGTTCGTAAGAAACGGCCGGAGTTGTGGAAAAACAAATCGTGGATCTTGCACCTGCCCATAACGCACTGTCTGTGAAGCGTTATTTAGCCGCTAAAGGCTGATTTAGCACCCTGTGACTTTTTCCTGTTTCCGAAGATCAAATCTGCCTTAAAAGGAACCCGGTTCGAGTCGATGGAATAGGTGAAGCAAAAATCGGCGGAGCTCCTAAATGCTCTTACAAAAGAAGACTTCCAACATTGCTTTGACCAATGGAAAAACTAATGGAACGGTGTGTGGCGAGAGAAGGAGAGTATATTGAAGGGAAACATTCGATTGTAGAATTATTTTTAAAATAAAACTCTTTTTTATAAGCAGTCTCGTTATTTAATAGCCAGACCTCGTATGTGACACACAAAAGTAAAACCTAATTGTCTAACGTCTAACAACCCAAGATAATTAATGGTATGAGTGTTAACGTATACAGGATCCCTATGCTTTATCTTGCAGATATGTTTTTTTAATGTGGAGTTTACTCTGAATATCTAAACATGCAAAGTAACTGGACTACAGACAGAGCTGACTAGGATACCTAACTAAAGCAGCAAACGAAATAACCAACAGAAATGTTAAAAGTAATTTAATTGTCATTCAAGCACTAAAATGTCACCATGCAAGCTCTGAACTTGTTGGGACTTGACAAAGGCGCACGCTAGCTTGATCTTTGCACAAGAACAAAAGTTGACTCGAAAATTCTAACCTTACTTTTATATTAAACTTTTTATTTACTTTTGGATAACTGTGATACATTTTGATTGGCGATCCTCCGTAACCTGGCTTTGGATAAAATTCACTTTGCTCAAACATATTCACCAGCATGTCGAATGTATTTCTAGTCACTCTCAAATGACTTCTAATCTGAAAAAATAATTGATACACTTTAATATGATGTTTCAAACCATGAATTACTTTAACTTACTTCTTCGTCTTCATAATTATCAAGCACGTCCATTTCGAAATTTTTAATTTTTCTTATTTTCCTCCTTTCCTTGAAAATAAGGAAATCCAACTCATCGTCACTATCTGAAGACGATAGAGAATTCATAAGCATCAGAAACTCTTCGCTATTATTTTGAACATAACCCGCCATATCTGCTCTGTATCTGTTTATCTGACCCTCGATCTCTGATCAACTCCGAGCAACCTAGGAGCGATCCAGAGCAACCAGTCGAAAACGCTACAGTCAACTTCAACCTTTTTTTAGAGAGAGATGGGACGACACAGCAGATGGTAGACTTTCAAAGGAATCACTTAGCCAAAAGTTTCCTAAAAATGGCCAGAAAACAACTGAGACTATTGACAGCGATTCTAACCTATCTCTGAGGTCTACAAAATCACCTATACATCTTTTCCCTTGGTACATATTTTCTTTATTTATTACAAAAAAAATTCAATGAAAAAAATCTAAATTTAATTCACCACTTTCTATACTACCTTTTAGTAAATTTATACAAACGTTTAAAACAATATCTTACAATTGCAATCTTAAAAATTAATTCTAAAACATAATACGTTTCACAAAATAATATAATCTGGAAATAAACTTTATTACCAAACTACCCCAGGAAGGGATGATATATTGCTAAAATCAAGTTGTTATTGAGATATTGATTATACAAAAATATTAACTACTCTCTTTTGTGTATACAACGTTTCATTGTACCTTCTACTACTGTTGCAAATCTATTTTTTTGTGTACCATTTAAACAGTTTATTTTTATCAAAGAAAAAGTGTTTCATAACAGATTTTGATGTTTTGCGTATGTCTGGTAACACAGAGGAGGATTGGAACATATTTGAAACTCTTTGTCAACACGCAAATGTAAGTTTTTAACTAATCTATATTAAAAAAATATAATTAATGCGATATTTTTTTTTTCTTTAAAATTACCTTATTTTTATTTTATTACGTTAACAAAAAATTTAGGTTTATATTGAAATGTATTTTTACGTATAATGACCTAATTTGAGCGTAACAGGTACGTTGACCCCGAAATATCGTGCATTTCCTGTGTTTCTAAAAATATGCATAAATATAAATTTTATCGATTTTCTGATGATTTAACAGATTTCTTCAACTCTTACGTTTTGTCTTACATCAGTTTCAATAGTTGTGATGGTTCTGTTACTATAAGTTATCGGTAAAGAAACTAGTTATGTTTATACTTAAAACAAACATCTTTTCTTACAACTTATATTCTTTGTTAACTACTGGATTGCACCACGGCTCTTTAATTTAATTTTTGGCACTTTTTTTCATCTTTTCTAGTTCAGTGGCACAGTTGTATGTTATAGATCTGAATAAATATAGATAGGTGTCAATAAAAAATACCAGGCCAATAAAAGCACTGCTTTAAGCGAATTTTTGAGATTATTTTAATCACCATAATGAAAAATAAAGTAAAAACTTGCTTTAAATAGAAAATAGATAGTTAAAAAGAGGCTTAAACAATTTTGGGCCCTGAGTGTATATTTTTTATGTACTCGTAATTAGTCTATTTAAAATTATTATTTTGTGGCTTGTGACTTTTAAATTTTTAAAATCTGTTCTATTTACAAAACATATATAACTAATTAATTCAATTTATTGTCTGTGGATTTTTAAGAAACTTTATGCCCTTAATTTTTTATGTATTCCATATTATTTTTGGTGATATTCAAGTTAATTATTAGTAATAATACAGTATTTTTATTGTACTAACCCTTACTACGTGAAAGTCCATCTTATCAAGAACGGTAAACAACTTAAAGATTGAATTAAACTTTCACTATTTATTCGCAAAATATGAAATGCAATGTGTCAATCTGACGATGCTAATTCTATAGCGAAACGGCCGTCATTGCATTTCATATTTTGCGAATAAATAGTGAAAGTTTAATTTCACCTTTTAGTTGTTTACCGTTCTTAATAATACAGTAGTTTCAAACTAATCCAGTCGTAAAATAGTTTTAGTTGGAGCTCAACACCCAAACATCACACAGATGTCTTTTTGATCTCCTATGGATATTTGAGATAACCATAGGATATCCGTTTGTAATCCTCTTATATCCTTAGGATGTCCTAAGAAATACCAAAGGAGTGCCTTAATAATGCCTAGAAATATCCTTAGGAGATTCTATTTCAACGTCCTAAGGATATTTGCAGGAACATTTATAGCAAGCCTTATAATCCTTTAATCTTCTACAGGATAAATAAAAAAGTTTTACGCATAAAAACATGTAGATGTACACATTTTTATCAAGACACCTAACTTTTACAAACTAATCTGTGACATAAATCCTGAAGAAATATGAACGTTTCCCGAATATTGGTGCTGTTGGTGCTGTCCTTGAAATAGTATATATAGTACAGTACTTCTCTGAATTAAATTGGGATGGTTGGGATCTATAGTGGATGTTCCAAGGATTAGGATAGGATTTCTAATATTCTTAATATGTTTAAATTAAATATTTTTTTAATTGCTATTTCTTTTATTCCTGAAAAAAAAATATAAAAAACAAAATCATATTCTTAAAATGTATCACACAGGATATCCTTAAGAGAATAAAAAAACATCCTCAGGTGTTCGGATTTGTATGTATATCCTAAATATATCCCACCTATGTTAGTGAATATTTAGGATATATCCAGGATCATCCTAAGGACATCCTGTGCTGTTTGGGCACTGTTTTGGATACTTAATATTTGTCAAGTTAAATGCATGTTGATGGTTTTAAAGTTAATTATTTACAAGATGCGTCTTTTTGTTTCTAGAAAATGATCCATTTTCATGAAAGATTCAGTTATTATTTATGGATTCTTAAAAAATATTTGCTACTAATTACTTATGGATCCCACGTTATTATTTTTAAACTTTAGACACTCATGTTTTTGTGACAATAAATGGGAATTAAATATTTCTTTAAACAATGAATCCTTTTAACTTACATTTACGATTATTGTGGTTTAGTGGTAATTTTAAAACATTTTTTTACTTCACAAATACAATACAAGAATTAAAAGTAGGTATGCCACTACACCCATTTTTTAACAAAATTTATGTCAGTTTCTCTTTTCATAAAACAACCGGTTTAGAACAATATAAAATATGAATTTTTAATATTCTAAATATCTTACGAATTGTAAAATATTATATTAAATAAAATGATATACCTATATTAAACCGATGTTAAGATAAGTAACACAATTCTAAAATAAAATATAGTCTTAAGCCATTTGCCAAATACTATAAAAATTAAACTACCCTTAACATCACATTTTTAAAGATCAGTTCCCCATGTTCTCACACAAAGTCCATCTGCTCTTTTAGAAATTAAAATTAATGATATTAATCTCTTATTTAACGAAAAAATATCTTTAGAATATAAAATGTAGCTTATATATCTGGCAATCTAACAATAGGAAACAGCTTTCATTGACAAATACCTAAAGCTTATTAATAAAAAATTGGTGGAAAGAATTTAAGAACCATTTTTTTCTGATAAAACAATAGGTAAATACCCTCGTTTAAATAAAAATGGGGCCAAAATAAACTATTGGAGACACTCCTTTTCTTTTAGTCTTCTATATTATTTTAGCCTATCTGGTAAAACTAAAATGGACATTGTTATAAAAATTAAATAATCAGTTATTTTTTAATATATCTATACGGAAACTTTACTTTCATTTAAAACTTATATAAAAGTTAAAGATTAAAGTTTTAAACAAACATTATTAACATTTATTTTGACCATAGAAAATGATTTTGGTATAGATTTCAATAGGTATGTACCTACAAATAATTATAAATATGTTATTTTTATTTAAAATCTTTCCAGAAGATTTAAAATCATTAAAAAAAGTGTGTTATTATGTGGAGCAGTTTATCCGTATAAACATGAGTGATAGGTAGATAATTAATGTTTTGTTATAGTTTAATTTAAATATTTGAAAAGCTGGACCAAAAATGGCGTCACTTTGTCATTTCATTTGAGCGCTCTCTGTGGTTGATATTAGGAATCCAATGTCTGCTTTCTTCAGCATAAACAGATTACATTGTATACTAATCTAGTATAGATTTAACTGTTGCTTGTAGATGGCG
Organism: Ophraella communa; assembly: GCA_035357415.1. NCBI lineage: Eukaryota > Metazoa > Arthropoda > Insecta > Coleoptera > Chrysomelidae > Ophraella > Ophraella communa. Next base: position 10,146,796 of record CM068986.1, on the reverse strand, counting down.
CGATAGTTACCGTAATTTTTATAAAATTGATAAATATAAATCAAAAATATTTTTACTAATACATAATATACATATTATATTATACATATTTGTACTGAACGAGGTCAAGCTTGTTTTACCAACAGAAGGACTTTATATACTTATATAACATTAATAATTTAAATTGTAGGTTATTTAGTAAGAATAAATATGTTATTTCTTTTAGTTAAATGATGCTATAAAGCTTTGTATTCTTACTAGGTATTTTAATATTGGAAAACATCGTGTATAAGATCGTTACATTTAGCATTTCTCTAAATTCAGTGTAAAATAGCGTATTTTTTGTAACCCTTACTTTGTGAAAATTCATCTTATTCAGAACAATAAATAAATATAGCGAAACGGCCGTCATTACATTTAAAGTATTTTACGAATAAATAGTGAAAGTTAATTCAACCTTTTAGTTGTTTATTGTTCCGTATTTTTTGTAATTAGGCGTTGTTTTTTTAAATTTAAATGTCTATGTCATGCTGTAGGTAAATTTCCTATTTTAGTCCTTTAAATCCTAAACCAACAATGTTTTCTTACTCTTACAAAAAATCTAACGTATAATGATGCACAACTGACTGTGTTGCGTCAGTACATTTTTATATTTTTAGATGGATGATGTAGATTTGGATATAGTGACTTCCTTACGAAGTGAAATAGCAGCTCTTCAATACAAAAGGGACCAACTACAAACCGATATAGACGAAATGAGAACCCAAATAGCTTCCCGCGATCAAAGGTGTTTAGATTTAAAAATCGAAACAGATCAGCTTCGGGAACATACTGCTAGACAAAATGCCACAATTATTTCTTTAAAGAAACATACTCAAGAGATGGAAGAAAGAGAAAGAAATTTATTGGCTGCTCAGGCACGCCATGAACATACTATTCAAAATGCACATAAAGATCTTAGGTATGTATTTTTTTCTATGCTCATGTCTGTTAATATTCAAAACTCGCTCTGTCAACATGCCTCTAACAAAAACAATGGTCTAATAAAACTACAGTAAAATCACAATGTTTTATTGTCTAAAACGTAGGATTGACTAAATTTGTTAACTGTGCTACTAGTTTCGGTAAGACATTATCATCATCAGGCTATAAAAATAGAAATGAACTCAAATATGAATTAATAAATTAATATGCCAAATGCAAGTGAAATATAAATACAATGAACTAATTAATGAACTGGGTAGGGTAGGATCTCTGAAGAATGAAAAAGGGGAATACACAACGACCGGTGAGGAGACTTTAGATCTTCTTCTAAAATCACACTTCCCGGGATGTGAACCTGTCACGGAGCAGGGGCACATCTGTTCAGGGGCACTCCGTAGGAGGGCATCCAAGGACAGCTGGGCCCTTGCCAACAAAATCGTGAACAGAACCAGACTAGCATGGGCGATAAAATCCTTTCACCCATACAAAGCTGCGGGACCAGACGGTATCTTCCCAGCACTGTTGCAACAGGGCAGGGAAATCATCGAGGGACCAATGTGCCGACTACTCAGGGCTAGCTTGGCACTGAGCTATATCCCTATGAACTGGAGGTCTGGAACAGTCTTCATACCGAAGCCTGGTAAGGCCACGTATGCTGAGACGGGCTCCTTCAGACCTATCAGCCTGACCTCCTTTTTTCTTAAAACCTTGGAAAAACTGGTGGACAGGTACCTACGGGACGGTGCTTTGAGGGTAAAACCTCTGCATCGAAACCAGTTTGCGTATAAGAGTGGGGTGTCCTGCGAAGTCGCGGTACACAAGCTTCTCCTGAAAGCAGAGCAGGCACTCTTAAATAAAGAGATAGCCCTAGGTACGTTTCTGGATATTGAAGGGGCATTTAATGTTACCTCCTTCGATTCCATACTTAGGGCCATGCAGAACCGTGGCATAGAACAGGACATTGTAAGAATAATAATAGGTACGCTCTTTGGGGAGACGAGAATGGTCTCAGCCACTAAGGGGTGTCCGCAAGGAGGGGTGTTATCTCCTCTTCTGTGGAACCTGGTGGTTGACGAGCTCCTTTGTAGACTCAATGACGAGGGTATCTATGCCCAAGCCTTTGCTGATGACGTCAGCATAGTTGTAAACGGTAGATTCGGGGCCACTGTGTCCGAGAGAATGCAGCTGGCACTGAGGATTACCGAAAAATGGTGCAGACAAGAGGGATTGTCAACTAATCCGGCAAAGACCTCCGTGATAGCGTTCACCCTCAGAAGGAACCTTGACTTGAGGGAACTTCGTATGTGGGGCCAAACGCTAAAGTTTAAAGGGGAAGTCAAATACCTAGGGGTAACCCTAGATAGCAAACTAACCCTTTCCAACCACATTAGAAACACAACAGATAAAGGCCTAAGAGCTCTCTGGGCATGCAGAAGAGCTGTGGGCAATACGTGGGGGCTTAAACCCAGTATGATGCACTGGCTTTATACGAGGGTGGTGGCACCCATCATAACCTATTGTTCTGTTGTGTGGTGGCATAAAGCGAGGTGCTCAGTAGCATCTAGACAGCTAGGCAGGGTACAAAGAGTAGCCTGTCTAGCCATAACCGGGGCGATGCGAACAACGCCCACGGCGGCCCTGGAAGCTATGCTGGGACTACCTCCACTACATCTTATTGTGGAAAGGGAAGCACTGGCAGCTGCTTAGAGGCTGAAAATAAACAACGAATGGGGCAGGGCGATCCCTAGGTACCATTCCACAATCTCGAAAGAGATTGAACATAATCAATTACTGAGCATGCCCTCAGATAGAATACCTATCTGCTACGACCTTTCCAAACCATATACGGTTCATATTCCGGATAGGGACGAAGCTCGTACCAAGACTAGGAAACAACATGAATCCGTTTGGTACACAGACGGATCCAAAACAAGCACCAGCACTGGGATTGGAATCTACAATGAAAATACAGGGAAGACGTATAGTCTCAACCTGGGTTCAGTAGAGACTATCCTGCAAGCTGAAGTGGTTGCCATCAACACATGCTCGGAGATCATCCTGAACGAGACAGTCTCTAACAGGACTGTCAGGATCAGAAGTGATAGCCAAGCAGCTCTCAAAGCAATAGAGAGCGTACACACTGCGTCACGAACAGTGAAGCACTGCCAAGGAACTGTAGCTGAACTGGCACAACGCCACAAGGTTATCCTTGAATGGGTACCAGGACACACAGGGATTCTTGGAAATGAAAAAGCTGACCTCCTAGCCAGGAAGCTTCAGAAGGAACCCTGATCGGACCTCTTCCCACATGTGGGGTCTCATACCAACATGTAAGGGAAACAATAGAGGAACGACTAAGGGAACAACATAAGAAACTCTGGATGGAACTGCCTGGACTCAGGCAATCCAGATTATTCATAACAGGTCCATCCAGGGAGAAAACTACAGAACTACTCAGCCTAAGTAGAACCCAACTGAGAAAGGCAGTGGGACTGCTTACAGGACACTGCCATCTCCGAAAACACATGAACACAATAGGACTCGCTGAGGACCCATTGTGCAGAAAATGTGGTGAGGAAAACGAAACTCCTCTTCACGTAATATGTCACTGTCCGAGCCTTAAGTGGCTTCGACAGAGACACTTTGGCATTCAGTTTCCTGAGCCAGAGGAAATCGTGAAAGCGAATATCAGGGACATTCTAGAATACATGAAGGAAACGAACCTGGTATGATTACTTCAGGGGGTACAATGAGCCTAGAGCTCCAGTACATGCATGAAACGCACCCCAGAAGAATAGAATAGAATTAATGAACTAAAGAAAGGTGTTTTCAAAATATTTGGTTGTTTTGTTGCGGAATTTTTATTTTAATTGTCAGTCCAAATTAGTAAAATACCTAGATAAATCTCTAAGGTTATTTATTTTACATTTTTTCGTAATATAAATTGTCAATATTACCGAAAAATATAATTCTGGAATTTTTTGTTCTAAACTTACTTCACATATCGGATTCCATATCGGATATTTCACGGTGAAATATGTCAGTGTCCACCAGCAGAAGGATATTTTTAAAGGGATTTGTTCATGACAGACAAGATCGTTTAATTTCTCTTCCGTGTATGCTTGGCTTATTGCTTTAAAAGCCGCTTGGTATTTTCCTAGTTTTTATTTGTCGGAATAATCTACAAGAGAAATGTTTTAAACTCACTTTATTTAATCAAATAGTATTAATAACAAAATACCGCTTGATAACTGAAATAAAACTTTTAAAGAATACTGTAAAAGTCCTGATTTAGTTTTAATATTGGAAAATCTTTTTTCTCTGAGTAATTACTTGTCTAACCTAATTTTTTAATATTTTATTTAAACGATTTTAGGCATAGCGAAGAAAAAATAAAGGACTTGGAGAATAAAATAAGAAAATTAGAATTCGATTTAAATGCGGAAGAGCAGAAAAAGGAAAGTCTAAAACTTCAAGTTCAGGATTTTGTTAGGAGATTATCTGTAGCTTTAGGGGCTGATTTACTGGACTATACTTATATTTCATCGGAATCTTTGGTACACAAAGCAGCAGAATTAATCCAGGTTGGTATTTCCTTTAAAATCGGTTATATATTTTACAGGGACTAAAAACACCATCTAACTTGATAATAAACAATAAATTTTACTTATTGTATAAAACATTTTTGGGATGTTTTATTTTTTTAATGTACTAAAAGCATTAACCACTATAGACCAGTCGAATTGTACCAAATTCCATGAAGAAAAAAATTGTCAAGACGGGCGGCGGTCCCTCACACACTCGTCGTCCATTCATCAAATTGCAACATCGATATCTCAATCTGACCATGCTAGTTTTTATCGAAACAGCTGTCATTGAGTTAAAAAACCAGTTTTTTAAACAAAAAGTGAACGTTTTGTTAAAAAGTTTCATTTTTAATGTTCTTAGTAAATAATACAAAACCCTACAAAATTTACAAAAAGCTTATCTGCTTATTTTCAGGAAACGGCCAGACTGCGAAACAAAATTAGTTCCACACAGGATACCTTGGGAACTGTAGAATCGGATTTAAAAAATTGTAGAGAAAATCTAGAACGTTCTTTGTCAGAAAAAGAAATCCTTCATCGCCAATGTACCGCTCAAGTCTTGGAAATAGACCGACTGAAACAAGAGAAACACAATGTTGAAATGGAACATCGCGCTATCGAGCGGGAGTTCAACGAATTAAAAACTGAACTATCATCTGCTAATAGGACTTTGGATAAAGCTACTGGAACTATTGGGCAACACGAATCTTTAATCTGTCAGATGAGAGGTAATCAAATTCATCTTTCCACGGTAGGGAGTAGAGATCAGTGTCTATGACTTAAAATTAAAACAGAAGTAGTAGATTATTCCTACAGGAGTGTAATGCTCCCAAGGAGAACGTTTTTCATGCAAAAAAAAGATTACATTGAAATTCTTTCTTGACAAATTCATTAAATGTACAATTTTCAATATTAATTTTAAAGAAAACATTATTTTCGCTAACATTTACAGTTTTTGTAATTACGCTAGTGGTGGTACCAACTAAAACCTGATTATCTTAGTCTAATTTTCAATGGAATTGTCACCATAACTTTCAGCGACTGAATGTCACTGATAAGTAACTAGATAGACTAAAATTTGAGAAGAAATTTGAGAATTTCTTTATTTCATTTCGAAGAAAAAGTCTTTAAATATTACACCGTTTTCAACTCAAAAAAATTTCATACAAATCATTCTCTTGGTACTTCTGTGCTCCAAAATTCGAAAGTATTTAATTAAATATAATTTGTAATATAAAAACAAAATTTATTTTCTAAAATGCTGATAGAATAAGCAAAAAACAGTTAGCATATGAATTATTAATTAAACAATTTCTAAATGAGAGATTTTCTAGAAGCAGTTTTTTCATTGCATGGTTTGATTTATTGATACAGGCATATCAACAAACTAGTACCCATTGCCTAAATCATCTACAATGTCCTTGTGTAATATTGCAAAACTGAAAATGCACTAATTACTGTTAGTCTTCCATTTTTTTTAGTTTTACTCTCAATAAGCATCTTTTGAGCACACCAAAACATGGTGTTTCTACCATATAATATCTATGGCATTTCTGGTCACCTAATGAGCTCTATTTTATTGCTCCTCTGCTGAGACTGCAAAGAGAAAGTTGTTGGAACCATATGTCTTCGTTTACAACTCCTAAAACAAATGTCAATCTGTCATGAACAGATCCTGGCCACAGGACAACGAAATTTCTCAATTAGGGATGATCATCAGAGACAGCCTAAATATTTTAATTCAAAAATGAACTATTCTGTTCCCGAAAAGTTCAGCTAAATTAATTCCTAAAACAGAATGGAGACGAAATATTTGGCTAACAAATTTGTAAAATACGCACAACTGGAGCTTGTAGCTTGACGTTAATGCAATCTATGGCTCTAATGTTGCAATGAATGCCTCGAATTTTATATATAAACCAACTCTACTGTCATAATTGTTGTTTTAACGTATTGTTAAAAAATATCTTATCACTTGAACGACACTACTTTTCCACTATGATACAAATAAATAATTAGAAGAAAGAGGAGCATTATTCTGTGCATTAAATAAACAAAAGTCTTTGTCATTTAAGAGTGTAGGCGCAAAATTTTAACACCAAAAGTTCAGTTATCTACCCTATTTCACAATAAATGGTAATGACTGAAGGATTATAATAAAACCAATTGTAAAATCCGAGATGCACATCATAAATGTAAAAGGACCTGATTCAGGTAATTTTGTTTCTCAGAGAGGGATTGTAGAGGATTACAGCTTACACTTCTTGTTCATTTTAGTATTTGTATTTCATTGGAAGTGTTCACTTGTGTTACGGCGTGCAATAATTTTATAACATTTATTTGTTATTACAGACATTAATAGCAAAGATTTTATACCCCAAAGTACAGAATAGGCAGTATGAGGCGTCCGTGGATAAAAAGTAATGGTGCTTCTTCCAGTAGTTCGTTAAAGAAAAAATGTGTATAGTTCCTTACTTCAGCAAGGATATAACGCGGGTGCTGCAGCAAGAGTAACCAGTAATTTGACGAAGGTTTTTCTTGCTTCAGTTAGACGAATTGTTGAAAATTCCATGGGATCAAGATAAAAACGCAAAGATTCCGTTGTCACAAAAAGTCTAGACGACTGGGAAAAAGATTTGATAAGGCGAATAATCTACACTATGTACAACGAGTAGCGTGTCTCTACAATCAAAAGTCTGAAACAGCGGCTCATCAATGATGAAACTCACATCAACTGTGGCCTCACTACTCTTTGGCGAGCTCTGTCTGCAAAGGGCTTTAAATATCGCAAAATTAACAAGAGACAAGTAATAATAGAATCCACACGTTTAATAAACTGGCGTTCTGAATATATAACGTCAATAAGAAAATACCGGTCTGAAAATCGTCCAATACTCTACCTCGAAGAGACGTGGTGGATGGTCTGATTCCTCTGATAAGTGTAAAACCAAAGCACCATCAAATAAAGGGAAGAGAATCACAATATTACACGCAGGATCAGAAAATGGTTGGATCCCAAACGCTATATGGCTTTCTCCCAAAAATATTAAGGACTCTTGTGTTGATTATCACAAAGATACGACAGCAGAGCTTTTTGAAGATTGGTTTAAAAATTGTCTGTTACACAACATTCCGCCAAACAGCGTTATAGTAATGGACAACGCAAGCTATCATAGTCGACAATTGCAAAAAATTCCTGGCTCAAAGAATACTAAATTGGAGATTCAGAACTTCATGGCTGCAAATGACATATATTTTGAGAAAAATTATACAAAGAAAGATCTTTTACAAGTGCTGCAGTCATTTTATTTAAAAAAAACGTATGTTTGTGATACAATTGCAGAAGAATTGGGACATACAGTGTTACGACTACCTCCCTACTACTGCGTGTTCAATCCCACCAGACACCCTATAATTCTTCCTGTGGTTCCTGTTTCAATTTTAAATTTTTTTCCTTTTAGAATCTCTTTAAACATATATTCTTAAGGGCAGAAGGTCCTTCAAATTAAAAACAAATTTAAATCCAATAAGTTATTATGAACAAAAAATTACAGCTAGTTTTTTCTAACTTTACACCCCTATAACTATTTTTTTTTTACTGACTTTCTGCCCTTGGGACTATAGAGACCTTTATTTCTGCGTTTAAATTTTTTAAAAATATTGCATTGGCATAAAATTTTGCGCCTACACTCTTAAAATAATAAAAATTGCAATAACCTAAGCATATCTGCCTTGGAAAAAGACAATGTAGGCGCACTACAACTATATAGGAAATTGTTATAAAAAACAAACATTTTTATTACTTCATGTGCAGGTAGAAAAACAACATTTTTAGGAGATTGCTTTATTTCAGACGACCTAGCGCTGAAGGAAGAAAAAATACAAAGACTGGTTACCGACCACAAACATATATTAGATTCCATTGCAATTCTTCTCAGTACACCGGCACGTTTTGTGGATTCGCTGGAATCATCTATTAAGGAAAGGATCCACGAAGTTATGAATGACAACAATGAAAAAAATTCTGTAAAGTATATATTAAAATTTATTCTCATAAAAAAGATTAATATGAATATAAACGTCCGGAATAAAATATAAAAACCTTGTTTATGTTTTTAATAGACTAGCATTCAAAATTTTATGTAATAAACTTTGAAATCATGCATGCATACTATTAATTGGCAGCAAGCAATGTTGGATGTTTGTACAAAAAGTGATTACAATTCTATGACAGTTAAAAACTGTTTGCTGGTACAATTCCATTAAATTATATCCAAGAAAAATTCTGTGGCAGCACAAATTACCTATGACGTTATCAATCGGATACTGTTATTTGAATTTTAAGTTTGTTATAGGTTATGTTCTACGTGGGTGATCATTCAACGTCCCTTCCACTGCAATCTGCCTCACCCCTAGATTATAGTCGTTCTATCAGCCCTATGCCTCTGGCCCTCGATTCCCGAAACCTGGTGAGATGAGATGAATTCTCTCTAGTGGAATTTTCTCATCTCACTTTAAAATCTCTCCTACTTCAAAAAACAGTATTCTTGAGCAGATCTCTTCTGGTTATAGTTTTCCAGAAGTATCTTACCCTCTCTCAGACCTTCCAGCTGATTCCAGTACTTGGATTTTTCTTTCTCCATTTATTTTCTTAGTTTTCCTAAGATTGCGTTGATGAGGATCCCACAGGATGGTTCCGGTCCAATATGTGGGGTTTCGGCTCCTTTTTTTGCAAGCTTATCTGCTGTTTCGTTCCCTTCTATTCCTAAGTGTCCTCGGACCCATAGGAGGAGGGTGACAGTGTTCTTTTGGCCTAGTTCATTTAGCTTGCCTAGGCATTTATAAACCATCTTCGAACTGATTATATTTGAGCTCAGTGCCTTGATGGCTGCTTGCTTGTCGGACACTATCATAATTTTTTGTCTGTGGTAGTTTTTTTCTATATTAAATTCCGTACATATTTCTATGCTTGAAAAATGCTTGGGTATGTGCCCAAGCTTTCTGAGTATTTGGCTCTCAATATTTACAAACATTTTGGCTTCGCTTATTTCTAGCGTGTTCTTCCATTTCTAGGAAAAGAGTTACTATTTGAGGTGGCTATTTGTGAGCTCATAAAAGGATTTTCAGACCAAGGAATGGTGTATTCGTCAATTTTTGCGAACTTGACCCGAAAACTGGTCCACTTCTCACAGATTTTTAGCTATTTTATCAATACCTTTGAATTTCCAACCAATAGTAAAGAATGTCAAGAACCAAAATCCGCAAAATTTGGATCTTTACTACGGCTACAATATTCATTTTTGGATTGTAAGTGGATTTCAAAAAAGCAGTATAAAAACCGGAATCTTCAACTGATAAGGCTGAAAATTTTATCAATTGTTTATTTCAGTAAAATAAATAAATTCACCCAATTTTATTAAAATAAATTCATTTAAACTGGGTGTTCGGATTTTTATGTCACTTAGTATATTTATGATGTACTAAAATGTATATTTTGTAATGATATTTTATTTGCGTTTAGTAATTTATATATTTTTTTAGGTTATGCACAAATATTTTTGTTTTCCCATTTTTTTGTAGAAACTTTGCAGTTGTCGGTATTATCACACAGTTTCTGAATAGAAACTTCGGTCGTTCTCAATAATAACCAAAATAATAATTTATGTAAATTGCGTTTTATGTTTACAACTGTGTAAAGCTGATGTAATTTCAGCAAATAGACAGATTAAGAGAAAAGCTGACAGCGGAAAGTCAGCAGTTATCTCGGTACGTTTCGTTGTACGATCAAGCGACGGAAAAGATTAGATCTTTGGAAGAGGAAAAAACTCACATGGATGCACAACTGCATAAAGCGGATACAGAAATTAATGCTTGCGAGATTTCGAGAGATGCTCTCATTAGGGACAAAACTACGGTGAGTATAACTTTAATAATATTTTCATGTTGTCATAAAAGTGGAGGAAGCTTGTGAATGTAAATAATATATTCTTGTTCATCTCAACTATTTTCTTAATTAAACTTAATTTATGTCACATACTGTATACATGATTAAGTTGAAAGGAATATTCTTCTTTCGCGACTTATTTTAAACATTACTAATCCGATGTGTTAATAAACAAAAATTATATACAGTGCGGTTCTAAAGTCCCTTCCCTCCATTTATTTTTTGAACCGTTAGATTTAGAAATTTGAAATTTTGGGAAAGTGAACTAGGGAATGTATATCACTTTTTTATAGATAGTAGGTGACGTAATCATAAAAAATGGCGGACTTGGGCCCTTTTGGAAGATAATTTTAAATAGCACCATACGGCAAGTAATACATCATTTGAAAGCTTGTTTCAAACCCTTTCCAATGATACCAAAAAAAAAAATTAATTCTTCTTCCTTATTTACAACTTTCAACCCAAAATTATAAAATTATTAAAGTTTTTAAATATTTTATTTGGTAAAAAAAATACGTTCTAATAATAAAAAAAATTAAATAATATGTTCAAAATGTTCACCATTTACTTCTTCGTAATAAAAAAACTTTACCGACTTTTCATTTAAATCGAATTCTTTGCTTTAAATGTAGGTACATACAATGTTATTAACTGGCGTACTAAAAATTTAAAATGTTTGGCACTATACTATTCTTGTTTAAATTCAAAGTTTTTATTTTTATTTCTTTTTGGTTCATATCTTAATTATAATTTGTAAAAATAGTAAAATTTTACCTCTTTACCATTATTGTGGTTTAGTAAATTATCCGTTAATTGTAATATTATTTGTGCGTTGGTCGACAATTTGTAATATGAGTTCCTTGTTGATAGTGAATTTATAAAAATATTTAGTTAACTTTTTTGAAAAAATAACAATATACCAAAAGAAAAAATGTAATTTACAATAAAACAAACATTAAGCTTAATTTCGTCTTTAATTAGTTGTAAAAGATACTTCAATAATTAACAGAATTTATAAATGTTTATCACACAAAAATTATGATAGTTAAATACCTCGGCTAGGGGTGAGTAAGTTCATTAGCTCTGACTATTGTACAATATTTGTTTCTTTAAGAAATTATAAGGGCGCCACTGAAATCTTTTTATTTTTTATGATACTACTGAAGAAAGTTGTTTTAAGCTGAGTTATTTAAATAAGTATCATGAGATGACAGAAAGATGTCAGAAAAAACTGTCTATGAAGATAAAAAAATGAATTGAAAAGGTACAAACATGTAAAAGATAATAAGATTTCCTTGGTGCTGAAATTAATGAGGTAGAGAATACGTTACAACAAAATAATCCGCAAACAATTCTTTAAAAATACTTATGCTACTACAGTTGACGATATAGATAGATATACACGGAAATAAAAGAGAAAAAATATGGGAACAGTAAACTTGATAGATCTCAATAAACTTATCTGTTACGATAGTGGACGATCCTTCGCCGCACCTTGGGGTCGCTACGGCACTGTCTAGGTGGTTCCAAATGATTATAGAATATCACTAGTGGAGGGATGATCTGCCCCAGTTGTAGAGATAATCCAGTTACGAAGCTTACAGTTTACAAGTTAATTAAGTTTATGTAATCTCCAAATTCAAGAGATGCTTCTGGTTTTTCTGGTTCTTCAATTAAAGAGTTGCCTCTAGTTTACTAAAGAGTGGCCTCTATTTTACTGTTTTATATTCCAACTGTATATGACAGTAAATCAATAGAAGAAAATGAGACTCGAATAATTATTAAAACCTCTGGAACTCGATAATGCCAACTCATTAGTACACCTCGTAGCGTAGCTACTTTGAACTTCCAATTATAATTATAGAGACTGTATTCATTATTTTATTATTAAAAATGTTTTAGGATAGATGGAGCAGCTAGCGGTACTAATTATTTAGGATACCAGGTGCTTAAAATGTTAACAGGTACTGTTACATAATAATAAATAAGAGTTTTTAAAATGTCGCGAACTATGCAGGAAAAAGTTGAAGCAATATTAATTATTGGTGAGGCTAGAACTGATCTGCATGAAGCCGAAGGGATTTTTAATGAAAAGCATCCAGATCGACCAATATCCAGACAGTACCTGAGACAACTCTTAGATAAATTTCATAGAACGGGTAACGTTGCAGACGCTAAGCGAAGTGGTCGACCTGGAATTAGTGAAGACAAACAAGTAGAAATAGTTGCCGAAATGGTAGTCAACCCCATACAATCCACCTCAAATGTTGCACAAACTTGTGAAGTGTCTTCATCAACTGTAAAAAGAGTTTTAAAGAAACAAAAATTTCATTCTTATAAAATGAAAATGCTCCATATGCTGACAGAAGATGATCCAGATCGCAGAATTGAATTCTGTGAGCAAATAAGAAATAAAATAGAACAGGATCCTTATTATCTAAAAACAATTTGCTTTAGTGATGAGTGCTCTTTTTTTCTTAATTGTAAAGTTAATACCCAGAACGTAAGATACTGGAGTGAAACAAATCCCCACCTTTTTTATGAAGGTCACACCCAGTTTCCTCAAAAAGTGAATGTGTGGGCAGGAATTTTGGGAAACTACATTGTTTGGCCTATATTTTTAAACGTCAATTTAACTGGGGAAATTTACCTGGAATTACTCCAGAATGGTATTGAACCCCGAATCTTAGAGATTCTTGAGGATCATGCTGACGGGTTCCATGATATGGAAATAACTTTTCAGCAGAATGGTGCTCCTCCCCATTATTATCAACCTGTTAAAAATTATTTAAATAAACAATATCCAGATAGGTGGATTGGATGACGGGGTCCAATAGGCCTGCGCGTTCTCCCGATATGAACCCACTAGATTTAAGTACTATCGTAATTAATTTATTATCAAATACAAACCATGGACTAACATAATAATAAACTTCAAACGAACATAACTCGTGTAAAAATATTTTATATGTTAATTTTTATTTATATTTATTTGTTTTACTTTTATTTTTTCCCTACCTGATGTTTTTTAGATTCGTCGACCCACATATAGAAAGGTTTACCTTCTATATATATTCTTAGTTGTATAAGTCACATTTTCTAATCATCATAAAAATTTTAATTTTATACTTATTCTTGTTATCAATATTTCGATGTCACACTTGTTCCAATTTCATAACTTCCTTTAATAATTTTACCAGTTCACTATTATGTTAACGCAAGCATTTGTTCGAACAATTATGGTTTTTTAAACGTTATTTAACTATTTTATACTAAGCCTGATGATGGCCTTCTAAAAAGGCCGAAACTAGTCGCTATTGTACTAAATAAAAATCTGTGACATTGATTTTGTGTTTCCCTTCAATCATTGTTTAGTCACATTTGAGAAAATGGATGATTTACTTCTTTTAAAAAGAAGAATATTAGAGACACGTTCAATATTTACTGGATTCTAATACTATTTTATATGCTTGGCAACATAGCCCCGTTCTGACAGCTGTGACCTGCACCTATCTGATGTCTGTCACAAATCCTCACAATTACTAATTTAAGCTTCTGTACCAAAGAGAAATACAGTCGACAGAAGCAAACATGGTCCGCGGAAAATATGCCAACTAATTTCAAGGTTATCACAATCAGCCAATCACGAGCCAATGTTAACGATAATATCAATTTTAGTGGCTGCATAAGTGAGATGAAAATACAACTACAGCGACAAGGACACGCCCACCCAGGGTTCATGTTTGCTTCTGTCAACTGTATAATATATTTTCCTACGACCACATATGAAAGTGCTAGTTTGCACACTTATTTGTACTTAAGAAAGTAGCTAATATCAATACACGTATTGAAAAGTAAATATCAATACACGTATTGAAAAGTAAAAAAATATGATGATCTGTGACATTTACGTCAAATTTATCAATAGTAAAAACACATAAATGTCAAAGCAAGGACCATTTAATTTTTTTTTAAATCTTCCCTGTGTCAAATATTGTATTGTAATTGCCAATACAAATTTTTCTGTATAAAGTAAGAATAAAGAAAAAAGTTTCTTATAGGTTTTTAAATTTTTAAAAAATAAACATAGTTTTATTCAGTATTATTATTTTATAAAAACACTTTTAGAAAGAAGAACAGTTTATTCTTCTTTTTTATATTGTGTTTATGTTCCGTGCATGTGTCGAATGTGGATTTTTGAAGTTATGTTTGTGTTTATGTTCACAATTATCTTTGTGTCTATTATTATTATATTACTTTTCAATTTATTTCACCGACTGACAATTTAAATTTTAATTTTTATAGAGCCCACAAAAAAATTAAAAAGTCATTTAGCTAATAAAGAATTTTGATGTGAATTCCTGAGAAAGGTGGTTATTTGATTTTAATTAATTATATTTCCATGCAATTTATAAACTCGTTTAAATCCTAATTTTTAACATGACTAACAATTAAAATAAATTTTATAAATAAATTTAAAATATTTATTATAATAAGAAATATTGGGGTCGTAGAAAAAATCGTGTACACAACGCGTTGGAAAGTGTATTTCTTGCACTCGTTACGTTTCCGCACTCGCCACTACGCGGCTCGTGCTAAACTTCACTTGTGCGTAATACTTCACTTTCCACACTCGTTATGTAATATACTATTTTATTTATCTATGGCGCCACGAAATAATTTCCGGAAATTTAGGTGTCATATGGTAAATAATCAGAATTAAGGCATTTTATTGGTTAAAAAGTAGAGGTGTGAAATTTTCAATAAACACTTATGCTAAAGACCCAAATTTAAAATAATTTTGGTTCAGGTTGCTGCATTTTTTATTATTTTTTTATTTAAATATTTTTAAAGTAAACCAAAAATGCGTATTTTAATATTTTGTATCGATATTATACCAGTATCTTCTTAAGATAAAAACATTCTATTTATACTCAATTTCGGTTGTTTTTTATTATTATCTTCTCTACCTAAATACTCTATATTTTTCTCTGCATAATGTTCCCAGTCGTGACTACCACCAAAAGGTCAATGATGAAGGCCACAACCCTGATATGTTTGCTAAAATTAATGGATTGTCCTCATTCTGTCTCATTCACGATCCTCACTGTGTCCTACGAAAATTTCATTGGATAACACGTAATTTTAAAATAAACATATTCTGAAAATATTTATAAATAAAAACATCAACATGAAAAAGTAAGTTTTTATTTACATTTTATTGCATAAATAAAATTTTTATATTGTCACTTATAAAAATCTTCATTATAAAACGCATTTGCGTATCGTAATGTAACTTTTACGCACGTAAATTTTTGTTTTAAACGGTTGGCGACATGAGTGAAGTATCTAATGACAAGACTATTGACTATGACATTTGTGGCTAATAGCAATTTATTAATTTTATATTGTTCTTTAAGAAAGTATTTGTGAATATGAATATCATCTTTTACTTATATAATATATTATTATTGGTGTATTAGTCATTTTAAAATATTTAAAAACATTAATATTTCATAATTTAAATGTCAAAACTGTCAAATTTTATAAAATACACAGTGCTCCCGACATACTTTTTAAAATCAAAATTTTCGTAATTACATAAAAATAAGAAATTAATTTAAATGATAAAAAATTTGGCCAGAACACGCACATGTCAATGACCAAGTAAATTATGTTTTTGGGTCTATTAGTTTACCCTTCATGATATATTTTTAAGGCTAAACGTAAGGGTAATATTATCTCCCCATTTTATACACAGATTTTGTTCTGTAGTCGAACCTAACTATTTGAATACCTATTTTAAGTTGTGTATGGTCCATGTACATACTTATTGATATTTTGGCAGTGTGAAGAATATACACCTAATTTAATACTGAACGTATTTCCGGTTTAATTTTTGTTCTGTAAAGTTTTCGATACACTGAGTGTTCTTTTTCGAAGAAAGTTTGGCCGAGAGTTGTTCTGTCTTTGTATTTCACGAACTATTTACATTATAATTAGCAGGAAGATAAATTAGCATGTTTATTTTGCTTAAGGATTAATATTATTTATGCTACTTTAAAGAAACTTGGACAATCCTTATTTTACTTATTCAAAAATACTATTAACCATATTAAAACAAAATCAGCTTTACTTTCAGTTATTTAATTAACTGATTAGACTATTATTTGATGTAAATTTTCAATACACAAAATCTACAAAAGAATACAAAAAAGGTAGTATTCAAATAGTTTATGTAACTTTTTCTGATTTACCGAGTGTGCAAGTATATTTCTTTACTTTACATATGTTACGAATTTGTCTTCACATGTGGAAGACTAATTGTAGAAATTGTAACTTGTCAGGTATTAATGGCCTATGGGGTTTCAACTGTATCTTGGCTTAGGTACATATTAAATATTTTGGTTTTAAAACAAACAAACGAAAGTGGCTTAATTCACCAAATAAGTTAAACTATATATAGGGAGGAGGTAAAGGTGTCCATACATTCAATATTTTTGTAACTAAAAATGTATTAAAAAATTCTCACACAGGTCGATTTAAATTCGTAATTTAGCATTGCTTTATATTATATTTCAAATACTGATGACGTAAGCATTTTAATGTACAAATCTTCATCGATGGTTTTTTTTCGTTTTTAAACCCTTCTTTAAAAACGTTTTCTAAAATATAAGATACTTATAGCCTAAAATCATCAATTGGTGCCAAGATGCAAAACCAACTCTTCCAGCTCCCGATAGAAGGAGCGTTATACATAAACACCAATAGTTCTAGATGGTGTTTAAAAATGACGTCAGCAGTTTCCGGTTTGTCAGTGCCGTATCAATTTGCATTTCTGATAAAATGTTGTGTCCATTTCAAAAATAAAAATACTGATGTAAGAAAGTTTTAAAACGTAATAGATTTTGTAAACCATATTTCTATATACACTTTTATTAAATATAGTAAATTAGTAAATCACTTACGTAAATGAATTGAGTACGTCTCTGAATTCTAGTTTCTTAAACACTAAAACAGTACTGTCTCAAATAAATAATTTCCGTCGTAAACTACCAACTTGGTAAAGTTGGCTTCTTCCTTAGTTTTTATATTCTATGAAAAATACAAACTAGAAATAATTATGGACAAAACTAGAAGTGTTATGATCGTAAAGGAACTACGCAGCATAAAAATGAAAGTAGAACAAATGAAAATTTAATAGATTTCTTAGTATAAATATTTGGGAATAATAATAACTTAAGACGGAAAAATAGAAGCAGAGATAGAAGAGGGGATAAAAGCTTTCAGCAGGTTATATTTCCAATTAAACAGGTGTATATCTAATAAAAAGAAAATTCCAAAAACAAAAATGAGAATAATACATTGAACATACCAATACTATGTATGTACGTATAAAATTACTGGTGCATAAGTACACTGCGACATATAAGATCTCTTGTGTCCTCCTTACTTGCCATGGGTCTGCTGTTTTCTCAGACTTCTAGCAGCTCTTCTAGTCCCATTTTCCTAAGAAAGTTTAGAAAATCGTCGTGCTTCAAATCAGGTGGATCCTCCTCTTTTATTTCCTGTGCACCTAGGTATCGGACCCTAGAATTTTGCAAGGCAGAGCATTTCGATAGTACGTGTATTGAGGTTTCGTCATCTTCCTCGCAGAATATGCACTTTGCTTCATATTCTAACCTTACTTGATTCATGTGGCAAAGAGAGTTAAGAAATTTTGGAAAATTAAAACAGATAGCCACGGGGAGACCAACGCAAAAATGGAATGAAGAAATAGGGAACTACTTGGTGCAAATGGAGATAGATTGGAGAGGTGCGGAGGAGATGGCTAGGAAGAAGTGGAGAAATGAGATTACGGAAGACGTGGGTGAGTAACAGCAGTATCCTCCGAACCGATTATGTAATGATAGTAATTTCTGCCACTATTTCAATTAATAAGAATAACTAACATTATTTGCTAATTATAGTTAATTCGATTTTAGTCTTTAAATACAAATTTAGGCTAAAAATAAAAGGCAATTATAATTAACGTATTTGCATGCACACAAATTTTAACCAAACTGTAATATGTTAAAAAGGTTTGTCGTTTCCATTTTGCTATTAAAAAAAATTTCAGTCTGGAGATGGCTAGGAAGAAGTGGAGAAATGAGATTACGGAATACGTGGGTGAGTAACAGCAGTATCCTCCGAACCGATTATGTAATGATAGTAATTTCTGCCACTATTTCAATTAATAAGAATAACTAACATTATTTGCTAATTATAGTTAATTCGATGTTAGTCTTTAAATATAAATTTAGGCAATTATAATTAACGTATTTGCACGCAGACAAATTTTAACCAAACTGTAATATGTTAAAAAGGTTTGTCGTTTCCATTTTGCTATTCCAAAAAATTACAGTCTGAAAAAAAATTCGTTATTTTCTTTGACGTACGGGTAAATTAATCATTTGTTTCTCCTACTTTTATTGGGAAATATGATACAAAGACTATACACATTGCGATTCAGTCGGTCGAATCCAAAAATAAATGACATAGATAAATTTTTCTCCAGTTTCCTAGTTTTTAGATTCCGACCATGACTCCCATGTACCTGGCACGAAAAGTTAATCGAATCCTGAAATTGCCATTATTGGGATTATTCAATCACTTTTTGTTTTGTCTTTTGTTTTATGTGAACTGAACTCACAATAAACTGAGTTATAAACTTTCCGCAAAAGGAAAATCTACATATATAAGCGACTAAAATGCAAAATAGATTTTTCCGTTTCGGTATTGGAAGTTCGTTTTAAAATAGATACCCAAAGGAATTTATGAATTTTTTAAACTAAATATATATTTTACTAAATTATATATAGTTCATTATCATACAGGGTACTAGACAAATATTAAGAGTTTTTATTTGTATCACATTTGTTATTATTATATTTATTATGTATCATGTCTATGGAGAAAGGAAAACCAACTCAATGTATTAAAATTTGTCCATAGAAAGTAAGCAAATTGGTGGCGCCACAGTAGCAAGAGTAAGTGTCACAGGACGTTACAAATATCAGAAAAGAATAATTTGTCCTGTGATCGGCTATGTCAAAATGAATTGTTAGAGTAAAGCCTATGGAGTGTTACTGACTTCGCGTTGTCTTTTTACCTTTCTGCCACTATCGCGCCACCTACTATTTCCTGCTTACTGCTGGTCAGTTTTTCGATGTAATTTCAATACAAGTTGGTCCTCCTTCCTTCTACCCTCCATAATTATGTCCAAAGCTACGAATAAAGAATAGAAAGGAAGGAATGTTGTCATATTTTAATTTAGCAAATAATCGCGACGGAAGTCGGCCATATTGAAGAACCAAATATGACTCATTCGAATCGTGACATTTGACATGTATAGTTTTTTCATGCTGTTTTATATATTATTTTCTGATTTAAGTAGTTAACCCAGCTCTTCAATGGGAATTACTTTTCATCTGTAGAATTCTATTTATCCGAATTATTAAAAATTAACAAAATATTTTAATGACAACCACATTGTTATCATAGACGTTCCTTTATTTTTTATATAGACCAACTAAGTCAACTGTTTATAATTATCTTCTTAGAAGTTTTTAATCTAAATTTATATTCCTACAACTTTATGACAATGTATATTACTGTACAGATAATTACAAGCAGAAAACAGTTATTTTTTTTAATAATTAATACGAGACATAAGTTTATAATACCCTGTGTGTGACACCACTGGTAACCGGAAACTTCAAGTCAGCCATATGCAAGAACCATTGCGGACATCGTCAAATCGTATTATACTCCTTCCTTTTTATTATTTATTCGTAGGCCCAAAGACAATTTCCATCAAAGCAGTAACATAACAAATCATAACACACACAGATGTTGTTTTGCACATGACAGTTTAACGCGTTTTAGTGAGTAAATGTCAAAATGTAAAATAAAATATGATCAAATATGATAAATATTATTTTTCGAAAAGATAGTCATATTTCGAATCAATTAGAACATAAAGCAAATTATAAACATTATATCCAAAAACTGTCAACTAGGTACCCTATTACAGATAGAACCTGTTTTAACTGATGCAACTTGAAAGATCTGATAAAAAAAATGGAAATCAGAATTTTTGTAATTTTTCAACGTAAAACTTTTATTAATTTATAATTGTCCCCCCTTTGCGATTTCCACTAGTTAACTTGATGTTACCTTAAGTTTTTTGGGACGCTGATTACGGATTTCTTGGTTAGTAGGCCGAAAAGCTATAAGTTTTTTAGTTATTAACAATTTGATTGCAAAAATTACAGTTTTTTAAACTTTTCTACCATTTATCTTCAAGATATTTAAAACTCTTTTATGGACAGTTGATACGGCAAAGAACATCACTACACGACGGTGCCGAAAATATTTCTTTCTCTTTCGCGTCAGTAGATTTTAGCCTCTGCTTCGCTACATGCGCACAAAAAGGCTACCTGCGAGAGAGCAAACGATACATTATCTGTTTCACCATATCGGACACCTTCCACTTTCAAATCTTTGATCGTGGAGAAAGTATAGTCTGCTACTGGGTTGGAATAAAAATTCGTGATGCTCGTGGTTCCTCACACTTGCCTTCGGCTCGGAATTTTCCAATCTCATCGAATTTTCATTCTAACCTTGTTACAGAATATACTATTCTGATAAATATGAACTTATTTACTGCCAAGAATTGTCCTTTACCACCAGTTTTTGAAACTACATCAACATCTACTCAAGAGGTAAATTCAAACTCAAATGATAGATATAAAAATTGCAAAAATATACTTAAAAAAATATTGATTGAAGCATTTTCATTTTTTTACTGCATTTTTTAAATCTGTGCCATTTGAGTTTGAATTTACCTCTTTAGTAGATGTAGATGTAGTTTCAAAAATTGGAGGTAAAGAATAACTGTTGGCAGTGAATATTCATATCAGAAGTAATATTCGTTGCCTAAATTATTATATTAGAGGTTCATGAAAGGAGAATATCAAACAAGAACTCGGATTTTTAAAGATTTATTTTCAAGACTTGCGCAATTGACAGACCAATATTAAAAAACATCAAAGCTCAAAAACTGACATTGCGAAATAATAAATACCTAAATATCCCACAGCAACCAGAGACAACCAATAAAATAGTCCTGCTAGCTCTATCCTTGTTTAGTTCACAAGTTTATGAAATGTCACATCTCTGTCTTATTTTTGGAAAGTAAGCGCAGATGGCACTAGGAGCATGGAATTTTTAACAAAACGGCAAACCTTAGAACATAAAGTTTGTTTGAAATTCTGTGGTAAATGTGACGTGTCAACTGCCAAAGTATTCAGTCGCCATTATTGTTTTCACGAGTTATATTTTTTTAAATAAATATTGGAAGTTTTGGTAAAACGAAGAGTTTTTCATTATTCTTAATATATTAACTGTGTTTTTTCTGGAGTTTTTAGAATAAGTTCAATAAATAGAGTTCTTATTTAAAAACTGTGTAACAGTGTGTTGTAGAACAATTATTTTAGACTTTTATTTGGTGATTAGTTTGTGTGTAACGATAGTTAGATAGATAGATGTTTAAGAGGTGGCCAGAAGCCTATTATACTGCGACCTTTTCAGATCTATTGTGGTCCTCGAAAAACTAAATTACATCCCCCAGTCCGACTCTCTTAACGAAGTCTATAAGCTTTGAGACTGTAACCTTCATGTAGTCCCTTGCCAATGGATATTCTTCTCCTAAAGTCAGGAACCGCATATTTACCAGTCCGTCGCAGTGACATAAGATGTGCTCTGGTGTTTCCTCTTCTAGGTGACAGAATCTGCACAGATCCGTCTCTGTCAACCCCATCAGCTTAAGATGCCTGTTTAGCTTACAGTGCCCCGTCAATTGACTTACTACAGTTTTGACCGTTTTCCTGTCTTTACTCAATAAGTCTGACGTAAACTTTTGCGAATGTTCCATTATGAACTGTTTCGTTTGCCTTTGTCCTGGTGAATTCCACCACCATCCCCGTGATTTTTGTGCCACCCATGTTTTCATGGCCGTCTTTATTATATTTTTTGCAATGCCGCAGAAAGGTTCCGGTCCAATAAAAGGCATTGATGAGCCTAGTTTAGCCATTTCATCTGCCTTTTCATTGCCTTTTAGACCCCTATGACCTGGTACCCAAGCTACCGTAACCTTGCTACGATCCCCCAGAGTATTCAGAGCATGCACACAGTCCCATACTAGCCTAGAATTGACCTCTACAGAATCTAGTGCCCTTAGCACCGCCTGACTGTCTGTGAAGATGGCTATTGAACGGTACGTTTTATCCAGCCTTTTAATTTCTTCTACACAGTAGTTCATTGCCGTGATTTCTGCTTGAAAAATCCTGGCATTTTGGGATAGACTTACTGGGAATGTTATCCCTTGTTTCCTTCCGACTACGCCGGCTCCCACGCCATACGGCGTCTTTGAGCCGTCCGTGTACCAGGTTGACTCCGCCTCTAGTAACGATAGTTAAAAAACGATGTGTTTTTTTATGTATCCATTTAGTCTATATCTTGTCATTTCTTTGAAAAGTTTCCACGTTCGGTATGTTTTCATTGCTCGTGTAATTTGTCCAATAGGCCATATATTATGTCGAGGACCACAATAATGTTTATGTATATGATAACTTTAATATATTGTTTACATCATTTATGTTTCATACAAAACCTCTTTTTGTATTTTTCAATAAAGTATGTTTTTTTTATTTTTTTATTTCATTTTTAATGAAAGAAATAAGAAAATAAACGAAAAAGGGTTTGCCCGCGCTTTTTTAAATTCCCTGAGAAGCGCTAGCGCCGTCTCAACTCACTTTCCGGTTCTGGTGGACCAATTCATTACTGAACAAAACTTTAACATGTACTTGGGCGTCTCTTGGTTGTCTCTGATAGGAACTATTTTTAAATTATTAAAAATAATTTGGTTTAGATCTTAGTACAATTGCTTCCAAAGGTTGTATCTTGGTACAGAAATAAATGTAAAGTAAACACACAATAAAAAACGACGCACGTCAAATAGTTCAATGGCGTCATTTTTAATGATAACATAATATCGTGGAGAAAGTATAGTCTGCTACTGGGTTAGAATGAAAATTCGTGATGCTCGTGGTTCCTCACACTTGCCTTCGGCTCGGAATTTTCCAATCTCATCGAATTTTCATTCTAACCTTGTTACAGAATATACTATTCTGATAAATATGAACTTATTTACTGCCAAGAATTGTCCTTTACCACCAGTGTTTGAATCCACATCAACATCTACTCAAAAAGTCGATTCAAACTCAAATAACACAAATATAATTTTTAAATCGGTGCCATTTGAGTTTGAATTGACCTTTTTAGTAGATGTAGATGTAGTTTCAAAAACTGGTGGTAAAGAATAACTGTTGGCAGTGAATATTCATATCAGAAGTAATATTCGTTGCCTAAATTATTATATTACAGGTTCATGAAAGGAGAATATCAAACAAGAACTCGGATTTTTAAAGATTTATTTTCAAGACTTGCGCAATTGACAGACCAATATTAAAAAACATCAAAGCTCAAAAACTGACATTGCGAAATAATAAATACCTAAATATCCCACAGCAACCAGAGACAACCAATAAAATAGTCCTGCTAGCTCTATCCTTGTTTAGTTCACAAGTTTATGAAATGTCACATCTCTGTCTTATTTTTGGAAAGTAAGCGCAGATGGCACTAGGAGCATGGAACTTTGACACAACGGCAAACCTTAGAACATAAGTTTGTTTGAAATTCTGTGGTAAATGTGACGTGTCAACTGCCAAAGTATTCAGTCGCCATTATTGTTTTCACGAGTTATATTAACTGTGTTTTTTTGTGGCGTTTTTAGAATAAGTTCAATTAATAGAGTTCTTATTTATAAACTGTGTAACAGTGGGTTGTCGATCAATTATTTTAGACTTTTATTTGGTGATTAGTTTTATGTGTAACGATAGTTAAAAAACGATGTGTTTTTTTATGTATCCTTTTAGTCTATATCTTGTCATTTCTTTGAAAAAACCTTAGAACAAAAAGAAACAGGAAGGAGTCTGTCATATTTTAACTTTAAGAAAAATTTGAGACGGAAGTCGGTCATCTTGAAGCTCCTTGTATGACTCATTGTTTATGTTTACAGTATGCTGTCAAAGCAATATTTGCATATAAATGTCAATAATTAGCGCATAGGCGTATCATTCGGTTTTTATAAACACAAAATGATTTACAACACTAAATGTATTCACATACTTGATTGGTTGGAATTTATTCAAAATAAAGACCCTAATATAAATTTGATTTTTTTACGGTACGGCATTGGAAACGGAAATTAAAATTGACATTTGGCCGCCATATGCAAGCTCCTTTCTGGATTCAAGGTCATTTTGCATATACTCCTTCCTGTTTCTTTTTGTTCTAAGGAAAAAACACTAAAATAGCACTGTCTCAAATGTCAAAAAAACCATCAATAACAATGATAATGGAATCGGTTCGGGCGAAAACCCGATAACTGACAAAATCAATGTTTCGAGATAATCGCAATTAAAGATTTTCGTAATTTTGAGGAAGATTTAAGACCATCATAGTATATTTTATCAAACCTTTTTTATATCCAAACGGTAGAGAATTTAATACTTAGTTACAATATTTTATTCTCATTTTTATTTATAAAAACGTTTTTACAAAAAAAAATAAAACGTGATATTTATCGGGTTTTCCCTGTTGAATGAGTACAAAATTTGATTTTATTGGTTTTTATTTTTCATTTCAAAAATAAAAATAATTGCATATTATTCAAGCAAACAAAAAAATATTCTGATTTTTTGTTATATAAATTTAGGAGGTAATGTCACTTCTTCCGATTCTTCTCCCATCATTACGTCTGGAATTCGGTCTACGATATTGGCGGTTTTTAAATTTGATATCCAAGCATGCAACTCTTCTGGAAAAATATTTTTTTTGCACATCTTTATCAAGTCCTTTTTCTTCGCTTCACTTATTGAAAGTGTACTTTTACACAACTTTGGTAAATTACTTGGAGTCGGGAAGACTTGGTTTGCAATTAGTTTTTGCCTTTTAGAGCGTAAAGTGGGTTTTTTTTATTTTAAGCCAATATCTTCTGATATTTTTAAACACTTAAATTCTTCTGAGAGGTCATAGTTGAAAAAAATTTGTCTTTTCTCACCTTTAATATATTTTAGTCTCTTGATTTTTAACCACTGCACTGTATTACCTTCCAAATCTACTATTCTGTTTTGAATTATGTTTGCTGCAAGTGACTTTAGATCCAAAAATTCGTTGTATTTTATTTCTTTTACCTTGTATGTGCCTGTAGAATGTTTTACATTGTCTAGTGTCTTCACTTTCTGTTTTTTTGCCGTTTGAAATATATTTTTCCAGTCATTCATACAAGTTACATCCACGTGTTTACTTGCAGATTCTATTGCCGAGTGCATAGAATCCGCTTCCATATAAGTATGTCCTGTTTCTAAGAACTTTTGTTCTATAATTTCTAAGTGGTCGATATTTTGTACAATCCACAACAGCAAAGCAGCAATAAATTGATTACGGTTTTGACCGCCACAAGTATCCGAAAAAATAGTTACATGCTTAACGTCAGGTCTTAAGCATTCACTTAAATAGTAATACATACAGGTCCCGATTTCAGAACTACCTTTTTTGCCATTGATTTCATTCCAGCACAAGCAATACGCGTTATTTGGTAGGGGTGATTCCCAAATGGTAAGATTGTATACTACCAATTTTCTACGATAGTATAATTGCCCAACAGGACCTTTGGGTATTTGTAAAATTGCTTGTAAATGTTGCTTGTTAATATGGTTTTAAAACAATACTTTAGGAATTTCTTTTAGAAGGAAATCAGTTAAGTTGTTTTAGTTTATTATTTCTCAATTTATTATGAATTTCAATTTCCGATAAAATTAATTATCTGTTTTTAATTCAGAAATATTTCAAATAAAATAAGTAACTTGGTTGAGGAAAAAGAAAATAAATGATTCTACCGGAATTTAATTTTATAAATATGTTTACACCCAGGTATTTTTAATGTTATAGTTATATACTGGTTCGGTGTTATTTGGAAAAGGTAGTTAACGGATTTTACCATGTTTAATTTTCGTCAATTATCGTGCTTAAAAATGTTAATACCAAATAACAATATTTACCATTTGTAGGAGATGTGCTTTTAATACAGTAGAAATAAAAAAACCGTTTTTCATAATTTTGGCATTTATCGGGTTTTCGCTCGAACCCCTCGATATATGGTATTTGCAAATGGCCGCTATTACGTAATTTCCGTCGGAAACTACCAACTTGAGAAAGATGTTAGTCTCCTTCCTTAGTTTTTATATCCCAAGTTTATATGTTAGTATAATTGCTTCCAAAGGTTGTATCTTGGTACAGAAATAAATGTAAAGTAAACACACAACAAAAAACGACGCACGTCAAATAGTTCAATGGCGTCATTTTTAATGATAACAACATAATCATAGATAAGAGATATATATAACATAATATCGTGGAGAAAGTATAGTCTGCTACTGGGTTAGAACAAAAATTCGGAAAATTAGGAACTATTTTTATTATTTAAATGTTTTTTTGACATAGTAAAATTTAAATTATTAAAAATAATTTGGCTTAGATCTTAGTACAATTGCTTCCAAAGGTTGTATCTTGATACAGAAATAAATGTAAACACACAACAAAAAACGACGCACGTCAATGGCGTCATTTTTAATGATAAGATAATATCGTGGAGAAAGTATAGTCTGCTACTGGGTTAGGATGAAAATTCGTGATGCTCGTGGTTCCCCATACTCGCCTTCGGCTCGGAACTTTCCACTCGCATCGAATTTTCATTCTAACCTTATTACAGAATATAAAATATTCTGATAAATATGAACATATTTACTGCCAAGAATTGTCCTTTACCTTCAGATTTTGAAACTACATCAACATCTACTCAAGAGGTGAATTCAAACTCAAATGACAAAGATAAAAAACTGCAGAAATAGATTTAAAAAAACAGACAATGCTTATGCAGATAGAAAAAGAAATTTATAATATAAATACAACTGAGAAGTATCTTGGATTAAAGCATTTTTATTTTATTACTGCAATTTTTAAACCTGTGCCATTTGAGTTTGAATTTACCTCTTTAGTAGATTTAGATGTAATTTCAAAAATTGGAGGTAAAGAATAACTGTTGGCAGTGAATATTCATATCAGAAGTAATATTCGTTGCCTAAATTATTATATTACAGGTACATGAATGGAGAATATTAAACAAGAACTCGGATTTTTAAAGATTTATTTTCAAGACTTGCACAATTGACAGACCAATATTAAAAAACATCAAAGCTCAAAAACTGACATTGCGAAATAATAAATACCTAAATATCCCACAGCAACCAGAGACAACCAATAAAATAGTCCTGCTAGCTCTATACTTGTTTAGTTCACAAGTTTATGAAATGTCACATCTCTGTCTTATTTTTGGAAAGTAAGCGCAGATGGCACTAGGAGCATGGAACGTTGACACAACGGCAAACCTTAGAACATAAGTTTGTTTGAAATTCTGTGGTAAATGTGACGTGTCAACTGCCAAAGTATTCAGTCGCCATTATTGTTTTCACGAGTTATATTAACTGTGTTTTTTCTGGAGTTTTTAGAATAAGTTCAATAAATAGAGTTCTTATTTATAAACTGTGTAACAGTGGGTTGTAGAACAATTATTTTAGACTTTTATTTGGTGATTAGTTTGTGTGTAACGATAGTTAAAAAACGATGTGTTTTTTTATGCATCCTTTTAGTCTATATCTTGTCATTTCTTTGAAAAGTTTCCACGTTCGGTATGTTTTCATTGCTCGTGTAATTTGTCCAATAGGCCATATATTATGTCGAGGACCACAATAATGTTTATGTATATGATAACTTTAATATATTGTTTACATCATTTATGTTTCATACAAAACCTCTTTTTGTATTTTTCAATAAAGTATGTTTTTTTTTTATTTTTGTATTTCATTTTTATAGAAAGAAATAAGAAAATAAACAAAAAAGGGTTTGCCAGCGCTTTTTTAAATTTCCTAAGAAGCGCTAGCGCCTTCTCAACTCACTTTCCGGTTCTGGTGGACCAATTCATTACTGAACAAAACTTTAACATGTACTTGGGCGTCTCTTGGTTGTCTCTGATAGGAACTATTTTTAAATTAAAAATAATTTGGTTTAGATCTTAGTACAATTGCTTCCAAAGGTTGTATCTTGGTACAGAAATAAATGTAAAGTAAGCACACAATAAAAAACGACGCACGTCAAATAGTTCAATGGCGTCATTTTTAATGATAACATAATATCGTGGAGAAAGTATAGTCTGCTACTGGGTTAGAATGAAAATTCGTGATGCTCGTGGTTCCTCACACTCGCCTTCGGCTCGGAACTTTCCACTAGCATCGAATTTTCATTCTAACCTTATTACAGAATATACTATTCTGATAAATATGAACATATTTACTGCCAAGAGTTGTCCTTTACCACCAGTTTTTGAAACTACATCAACATCTACTCAAGAGGTGAATTCAAAATCAAATGATAGATATAAAAATTGCAAAAATATACTTAAAAAAATATTGATTGAAGCATTTTCATTTTTTTACTGCATTTTTTAAATCTGTGCCATTTGAGTTTGAATTGACCTCTTTAGTAGATGTAGATTTAGTTTCAAAAATTGGAGGTAAAGAATAACTGTTGGCAGTGAATATTCATATCAGAAGTAATATTCGTTGCCTAAATTATTATTACAGGTACTTGAATGGAAAATATCAAACAAGAACTCGAATTTTTAAAGATTTATTTTTAAGACTTGCACAATTGACAGACCAATATTAAAAAACATCAAAGCTCAAAAACTGACATTGTCAAAATAATAAATACCTAAATATCCCATAGCAACTATTTTTATTATTATTTAACTGTTTTTTTTATGAAAGTAAAATTTAAATTATTATAAATAATTTGGTTTATATCCTTAGAATATAAAAACGAAGGAAGAAGCTTTATACGTAAACACCAATAGTCCTAGATAGTGTTTAAAAATGGCGTCAGCAGTTGCAGGTTTGTCAGTGTCGTATCAATTTTATTTTATGATGAAATGTTGTATCAATTTCAAAAATAAAAATACTGATGTAAGAAAGTTTTAAAACGTAATACATTTTGTAAACCATATTTCTATATACACGTTTATTAAATAAATATATAAATATTACATAGCTGTGCATATTCAGTAAATCACTTACGTAAATAAATTGGGTACGTTTTTGAATTCTAGTTTCTTAAACACTAAAACAGTACTGTCTCAAATTTCAAAAAAACGGTCAATAACAATAATGATGGAATCATATATGGTATTTGCAAATGGCCGTTATTACGTAATTTCCGTCGTAAACTACCAACTTGGGAAAGGTGTTAGGCTCCTTCCTTAGTTTTTATATTCCAAGTTTATATCTTAGTATAATTGCTTCCAAAGGTTGTATCTTGGTACAGAAATAAATGTAAAGTAAACACACAATAAAAAACGACGCACGTCAAATAGTTCAATGGCGTCATTTTTAATGATAACATAATATCGTGGAGATAGTATAGTCTGCTACTGGGTTAGAATGAAAATTCGTGATGCTCGTGGTTCCTCACACTCGCCTTCGGCTCGGAACTTTCCACTAGCATCGAATTTTACCACCTGTTTTTGAAACTACATCAACATCTACTCAAGAGGTGAATTCAAAATCAAATGATAGATATAAAAATTGCAAAAATATACTTAAAAAAATATTGATTGAAGCATTTTCATTTTTTACTGCATTTTTTAAATCTGTGCCATTTGAGTTTGAATTGACCTCTTTAGTAGATGTAGATTTAGTTTCAAAAATTGGAGGTAAAAAATAACTGTTGGCAGTAAATATTCATATCAGAAGTAATATTCGTTGCCTAAATTATTATATTACAGGTTCATGAAAGGAGAATATCAAACAAGAAGTCGGATTTTTAAAGATTTATTTTCAAGACTTGCGCAATTGACAGACCAATATTAAAAAACATCAAAGCTCAAAAACTGACATTGCGAAATAATAAATACCTAAATATCCCACAGCAACCAGAGACAACCAATAAAATAGTCCTGCTAGCGCTAGCTCTATCCTTGTTTAGTTCACAAGTTTATGAAATGTCACATCTCTGTCTTATTTTTGGAAAGTAAGCGCAGATGGCACTAGGAGCATGGAATTTTTAACACAACGGCAAACCTTAGAACATAAAGTTTGTTTGAAATTCTGTGGTAAATGTGACGTGTCAACTGCCAAAGTATTCAGTCGCCATTATTGTTTTCACGAGTTATATTAATTGTGTTTTTGTGGCGTTTTTAGAATTAGTTGAATAAATAGAGTTCTTATTTATAAACTGTGTAACAGTGGGTTGTAGAACAATTATTTTAGACTTTTATTTGGTGATTAGTTTGTGTGTAACGATAGTTAAAAAACGATGTGTTTTTTTTTATGTATCCTTTTAGTCTATATCTTGTCATTTCTTTGAAAAAACACTAAAATAGCACTGTCTCAAATGTCAAAAAAACCGTCAATAACAATGATAATGGAATCATAATATATGGTATTTGCAAATGGCCGCTATTACGTAATTTCCGTCGTAAACTACCAACTTGAAAAAGATGTTAGTCTCCTTCCTTAGTTTTTATATCCCAAGTTTATATGTTAGTATAAATGGGGGAGTCCCTTCATGGTAGCCAACCTGAAAAAAGAGATGAAAAACCACTGCCTTTTTTTTGGGAATTATTCAACTTTGAAAGTATAGTTTTCACCACATTCAGTATACTGTAAAAGTTTTTCTTGTCACGAAGGCCTCATTTATTAGATATTGGATAAAATGTTTTTCGTAGGGATTTTCGTATGTTATGTTTTCACTGAAGGATAAGCAATAGAAACCATTATAATATGTCATTTTCTATTTCTTTGTCTGTCAAGTATCTAATATATCAACAGCGTTTTGACACTTATTCTCATTTTTTAACCAAAATCGTCTTGTCTACTTAGTTTATTGGATTTCTGACTCTTTTCGGTATCAATTTATCCAGATCATGTAATCAAATTCAAACAAAAGCAGAACACAGAACAAATAAAATTCCTTAGAACATAAAATAGTTTATGTTCTAAGTAAAAATCAAAATAGCAATTTAATGAAAATTGACAATGATGGCATAAATGAAAATTGTCAATTGTCACAATTCATTACTGAAAACATAACATACGAAAATATCTTACAAAAATCGATTTTTTCCAATATCTAATAAATGCGACCTTCGTGACACGAAAAAAATTTACAGTATACTGAATGTGGCAAAAACTATACATTCAAAGTTAAATAATTCCCAAAAAAAAGGCAGTGGTTTTTCCAGGTTGGCTACCATGAAGGGACTCCCCCATTGCTTCCAAAGGTTGTATCTTGGTACAGAAATAAATGTAAAGTAAACACACAACAAAAAACGACGCACGTCAAATAGTTCAATGGCTTCATTTTTAATGATAACAACATAATATCGTGGAGAAGGTATAGGGTGTGTTCGGGGAGCACGCTATTTGCGCCATTTGGCGCTATCTAGTACTATTCCTCGTTTGCGTTATATGGCTCTTGGCGCTACAAAGCTCGAAAGCGTGCTCCCCGAACACACCCATAGTCTGCTACTGGGTTAGAACGAAAATTCGGAAAATTAGGAACTATTTTTATTATTTAAATGTTTTTTTTGACATAGTAAAATTTAAATTATTAAAAATAATTTGGTTTAGATCTCAGTACAATTGCTTCCAAAGGTTGTATCTTGGTACAGAAATAAATGTAAACACACAACAAAAAACGACGCACGTCAATGGCGTCATTTTTAATGATAAGATAATATCGTGGAGAAAGTATAGTCTGCTACTGGGTTAGAATGAAAATTCTTGATGCTCGTGGTTCCCCATACTCGCGGTTCCCCATACTCGCCTTCGGCTCGGAACTTTCCACTCGCATCGAATTTTCATTCTAACCTTATTACAGAATATAAAATATTCTGATAAATATGAACATATTTACTGCCAAGAATTGTCCTTTACCTCCAGATTTTGAAACTACATCAACATCTACTCAAGAGGTGAATTCAAACTCAAATGACACAGATAAAAAACTGCAGAAATAGATTTAAAAAAACAGACAATGCTTATTCAGATAGAAAAAGAAATTTATAATGGAAATACAACTGAGGAGTATCTTGGATTAAAGCATTTTTATTTTTTTACTGCAATTTTTAAACCTGTGCCTTTTTAGTAGATTTAGATGTAATTTCAAAAATTGGAGGTAAAGAATAACTGTTGGCAGTGAATATTCATATCAGAAGTAATATTCGTTGCCTAAATTATAAAATTACAGGTACATGAATGGAGAATATTAAACAAGAACTCGGATTTTTAAAGATTTATTTTCAAGACTTGCACAATTGACAGACCAATATTACTGACATTGTCAAAATAATAAATACCTAAATATCCCTTAGCAACTATTTTCCAAAGGTGGTACAGAAATAAATAAAAAGTAAACCTTAGAACATAAAATAAAGTAAACACACAACAAAAAACGACGCACGTCAAATAGTTCAATGACGTCATTTTCAATGGTAACATCATAATATCTCTCATTTAAAATTAAGTTATTTTAGCGCTGTATTGTTTTGCCAGAAAGCGCTGATGCTAAACAAAATATGCCGATTTACAGCCGTTTACACCGACTTAA
The DNA here is from genome assembly GCA_035357415.1 of Ophraella communa. Lineage (NCBI taxonomy): Eukaryota > Metazoa > Arthropoda > Insecta > Coleoptera > Chrysomelidae > Ophraella > Ophraella communa. The sequence goes on along the minus strand of CM068986.1, from coordinate 10,113,415 downwards.
GGTTCAAGTTTGTTTAATTAAGCCATAGCTAGAAATTTAAGGGCCGCATAATAATTTTATCCAAAAACGACCATTTTCCCTACTTAGGGATGGAAAATATATTTATTATATTTATTAGAATTATATTTATAAGAATATTTTTAAAATATTTTAATATAAATATTTTAAATTAACCAATAAAATAAAAATACAATTATATAGTTAGTGCTCAGGTCACAAACTTCTTTCTAATCTATGATTATGTTATCATCACTGACATCATCTGAATCGTTTGAATGTTTGGTGTATTATGATTAGCGTATTATTAAACTTGACAAATGCTGACTTTTCTTATTAGTTTTTAAATATGACAACGTCACAATTATGATTTGCCACGCTTTTGTTTTTGCGTTTACTCTATTTAAAGTTGAAGTGAATATTTCGTACAATTTTCGTATACTTACTACATTTTATCTTTGCTGCTTTAATTCATGTACCTAACTCCAAATAAATAAGCTAAAATTAACTTTCATAAAAAGTTTGTAATTAATACTAATTTCACAATTAATTACGAAGTTTTCAACTTTGGATATGAACTTTAATTAGTCTATGGATAGTTTATTCGTAGTAAAAATTTTATATTTTTGTTTCAGTTTGTTAATTTTCTTGAACGTCTGGCAAGAGCATTAAACATGGATGAAATTTCTCAAGATTTGGGAATTGATTTGCATACTGAAACTTTACTAATGAGAGCCGAACAGTTAGCCAGGTTGGAAAGTGAGAAGATAGTCGATAAGGTGAATGCAAATAGTAAATAAATGTAATTTTTTTAAACATTTAAATTGGAGATTCAAATTTTTTATTTGCAGTATATATTCAGTGCACCAATTAAACTACACTACTATTAATATTTATAAACAAAAACTGCGAGACTTATATAAATGCTAAAACAAATTACACAATTTATTTTATTAAATGTAATTATAAACTAAACTAAATCAATTTTTAGGATTATTTAAAATACGTTTGGCCATATGAAAAGGTAATTTAGAGATAAGCTTAGACATTTTCATTATATGCATGTCCATTTGATTCATTTATTAATACAGTCACATAAACATCATCCATTATAGATTTTGATTAAACAAAACAAATATTTATTATGAATACCTTTTTTAGGATTCATATTATTATAATTGGTATTGGCCTCGTGAAAAGGTAATAACAATAGAAATAGAAAAACATTTAAATCATTGCACCTACATCTCATGTTGTTGGTAGAAAGTAGTTAATCAGTTAATAGACAATTAACATTTGGTAATTGTTATAAGAAACCGCACATGAACATCTTGTACTTTTCTGTTTAGTCATTTAGTGATTTCCTTTTATAATTGTTATTGTACCAATCTGTTTGAGACATGCAATCACTATATCAATATTTTACAGAAACTCATAGAGATGCAACAATGAAAGAATTTATACACATTACCTTCATTGGTCATATTCACTAAGCTTTTTATATACTTAAATTAATAGTTACATTAATAGTGTGCATAAAACGTGAAGCAGATTTATCTAATTATTAAAATTATACAAAAAATTCAACTACTTAATATGTCGAAATTGCAAACATTAATACGCCACATTATTATGACGTGACCGTCGCCACTGCTTTTATCCAAACAAGTCAATTGCGCACAAGCGATATACCAAAAAACGAAAAAACGGAAATAGTCTTAAGGTACTCGTACATTTCAGCCTTTTTCCTGCAAGTCTATTTTGAATTGCTAGCAAATTTTGACCATGCCTTCGGACATTGCCGCAACTTTTGAGATTTTTTTTTCGTCATTTGACAAGTGTTGTCAGTTTCTGAATATTTGAGGTTATGTTACCTTTAATTTAAAACATGGATTTTCATACAAATACAAACTGTAAGTTCACATGAACTTCGGAATAAACATATAGATATTATTATAAAATACTTCAATGTTTATTATGCTTATAGGACAACAGGATAGAATCAGCTGACGTAAACTGACATTTCTGCCAACATAGATTTTGGGTTGTCTGATCAAAATTCCCTAAAAACAGGCGAGATTGTGCGGATTTGACCTTGAATACATATAAATGGTTCTATACTTTTGTGCGCCTTTTTGTTGCAGTCACAAGTCTGAAACGCATGCGCAGTTGTTTCACAAAAAAAGTTAGAATAGAATTGCGAGCAAAAGGCTGAAATGTACGAGTACCTTAAGCACGAGCCGAAACCGATTTTTAAATTAGTGTTAATTTTGTCTATAAGGCACTGGGAATCTTTATCATGTATAGAATTATATAGACAGATTATTATAGTTAAGGAATCGTTTAAGTTAAACTGAAAGAAATTTTATTTTGTTTTAAGGCAAGAATAAATTAAAATAATATTACTTAACTTTAAAATCAACCTTAAAACAAAATAAAATTCAAATTCCTTAGCGATACGTCGGTACGTCAATAGAAACGGAAATTAAAATTGACAATTGGCTGCCATATGCAAGTTTCTTTTTGGATTCAAGGTCATTTTGCATATACTCTTCCTTCCTGTTTCTTTTTGTTCTAAGTTAATGCAGACTACCAAAAGGCCAAAGTTTGTTTGAAGTTTCATTTTATTTAAAGATTAAGTTTCCTGGAAACATACTTAGGTACATGACAACTAATATTCAGCTTAAAGGTAAAGAAGAATATAACCTATAATCTGTCAAACTTACAACTAACGTCCGCTAGCACTACCACTACAAAATTTTTGGTCAAAAATGAGGGTCTATTTTCTAGACCGTTTTGTTCACTTGTGTGATATAGAATTACCTACTATATTTTTACATTTGAAGTAATTTAAGCACTTCCTGAGTACATACTTTTGCAAAATAAATATTTTTAATTAATTTCGGAGGAAAAAATTTTCTTATCAGGGATTTTAAGTATATCTAGTTGTGTGATTCTAGTAGCCACCATTTACAATAGTTAAAATTGACAGTTAAAGTTCTCATTGGTGCACCAATAATAGCGAAAAACAGTGTCAGTTATTCAGATTTATTTATCTGTGTGCATCTTGATTTTTTCTTTGTTTATATTTGTTTTTTTTGTGGTAATAGGTTCTTGTTTCCAGTTAACTCAATCCATTTCAAACATTGTGATGCATTTTTTTATAGGTGGTAAATGGGTAAAACTTGATTTTTTTATTTTTCAAATATCTTGAATCGCTCTTGCAATTTTTGAATGAACAACGACGCATTATAGTAGATAGATAATGCAATCCAATAAACTAAATGTCTGTCTTTTGTCTTTACTTAACACTACACTAATATAATCTGGTATTTGTATAATAATTAATAAAAAATAGGGTCCGAACATATAAATCACAAAAATTAACACAAACTAATAACAGCTTCTCAAAAAAACAAATATAACCAAAGAAAAAATCAAGAAGCACACAGATAAATAAATCTGAATAATAACTGACACTGTTTTTCGCTATTATTGGTGCAAACAAAAATTTCTTAGTAAAGCGACCAATGAGAACTAACTTTAACTGCAAAAGTATGTACTAGGGATGTGCTTAAATTACTTCAAATGTAAAAATATAGTAATTCTATGGATGTAAGCAGCTGCAAATTTCTTGAAGCGGTAATTATTTATGCTTTCCAACTAAGCGCAGAATTTGTTTTGACATTTACAAATTGTCCATAACCTTAATATTTTTGTTTATTGGTTTCGCGTTTCGCTTTTGTGTTTAAAGTTTATTAACTATGGATATGAGTTTATTTGATTTGGTATTAAATGAGGAGGGTGACCGACCAATAATGGACATTCTAAAATGATTATAAAAATCATCAGCACTGTAATTTGGTATAACATTCTTATAGGTAATAATCCTCATTTCGAACAGGAACTACTCTATCAGGTTCCACTATATCGAATGCGTGAACTAAATTACCTACAATAGCCCTTATCTGGCCAAAATTTAGTTCATCATTCATCAATTCCATTAGAGTTACTCGCTGAATGTTCTCCATTCTAGATTGAGGTTATGTGACTTGTCAACCTCAATAGATGTTGAAAACGTCAAATAATAACGCTGAAATTCAACAATGCGTTCACCTATTTTTAAGCTGTCAACTCATTTTATCACTAAACTGTTGAGAGCTTTAAGTCAGCTGCTGAAGTCGGGTGAAGGCACCCAATAATTCTAAATGTGTTGGCTTTCTTTCAAATTGAACAGGAACGAGTTCGGAATGGCATACCACTGTATACACCACTGTATAGTAAAAGTCATACAGGTAATTAGACACCAGTAGTCAGTTACTTAGCAACAAATAAATGACGTCATTACACGACTGTAAAATTCTGAGTATAACAATGTGACCAAAAGAACTATCAGTGCAAAAATCCTTGTGGAAATTCCTTAATAGGAATGAGATTCTCTACTACTAAATCCATTTCTTAAATGCAAACTTCATTAAAAAGATCATCAACGTTCTTACCTCAACATCAGGGGATTCTAATACTGTTATAATCGCCCTAAACCACCTGTCAAAGATGACTCTATCCCAAAATGTCCAACTTCTCTTTCGTCTACAGAAATTGAGACAAATTCAGCATCATTCTCTTTGACTGAATAGTTTTCCCTGTTTCGTCCCAGCGGTTGCGGTGTTCTTTGGGCAAGGCAGTAAGCCTCTTTACAAGTTAGTTCTGGTCCTATGAAGCAGTGTCACCCTGTTGTTCACCAGATATTTCCGACGTTGGTGACAGTTTCATATTATATTCAGATTTTATAAAATGTATAAAACTTATTATTTTCTAATATAAATAAAAATATGCACATTAAAGAATATAAAAGCATTATTTTACATGTTTATAATGTATAAATACTTTCTACCCATACGTTTTTTATGTTGATTTGATAAAATTCATGTCAGAGGATCAACAGCGTTTATTGAGAAAAAATCGACAAATCGAGACGAATGAAAATTTGTAGATAAATCAGAGAATAAAGGTACATGGTGTTTCCTTTCTGAAAGGGGAGATGTCGTCATGCTAGGACACATTTTGTGTCACAAGAGATTGCCGGGGAACGACCGAAGAAAAAAATATAGGAATTACACAAAAGATAAAATTAAATGGATAATAAGGATGAAGCAAGGTGTCCGTTTTCAGTATGTCTACAAAAAAAAAGAGAAACAGTTATTTTTTTTGGTATTTGATTAAAAAACATAGCTTTTTCTTTAGTAATTTTTGAAATAATAAATATGTACTAAGAATAATAAATAAATAATCGTTTAAACTTAACTTCTACGTTTAATTAAAAAAATAAACTTTTAGTATACAATGACAGCTGTTTTCGCTTCTTTAATAAATTTAATCAAAATTTAATTTTTCCTGAATATATCCATTAGCCAAGTAGTGTTCTTCTGGATTAATTATCCTGATATTCTAAAAATCATCTGTTTTTTCGCTTTTCCATCTTATTTTAAGTCTTTTTTACTTTATAATGTAGTTGTTAAAATTGTTTTTTTCTAATTTTAACATATAATGTGACACTTTAAAACTGACTGACATTATGAAATGTCTTACTTTTTGTAACTAGTTACATAAAGTAAAATCTTATGCAATTGGTGACGAAAAACGTATATCAAAATTAGTACCTAACAAAAAGAATTATTCTATTTTTATTAAACTGTTATAATACAAGTTAAAAACATAAATTATAAATTAATTAATTATGATAAATATTGATAACACAATTATTGCAATTATTCAAATTAATTCTCGATGACAAATTTTTTTTTCATTTTTCGAACTTACTGTTATTTGGGAAGCGGCGCACATTGTAATAGATGATTCAGCAAATATCTCTTGCGCTATAAGTTTTTTTATTACTTATGGAATTTTCAACATATCCCTCCGCAACATAGGTAGATTTCCAACCTCCGTGCCTCTTTAATTTTAAAATATCGGCGCCACTGTCTGCTAGGAAAGTGGCTGAGCTTCTTCTGAAGCAGTGGCCAGTATACAGAACAGGATTTGAAAGAACAAGAAATTGTGCAATAACTTTTTGCAGACTGCTAAATGTGTTAGTTCCCACAGGATTTCTGGTACATTTTCCATTCACATATTTTACGAAAAATCTGTTGTGTTTAAGAACCTGGAGACGCAACTTAATATTTTTTTTTAATATTTCAACAAGATTCGTATTTTCAATGTCTTCAGTGGTAATTGCAAACTGTCATATAACTTTTGTTATTGAAGGCTTTCTTCGTCTATAACATTTTCAACTAGAATAAATATTAATTCTGCTTTTCTGCATGCTCCTGTCATTTCAATTATCATTGCAACCTCAGCTATTAAGTATTCTTTGTCATCAGTTTCCACTAAAAATTTGGTAAAATATTATTTAATAAAAACTTTTGACTTTTTAACCCTGTACCCGTCCGCTTGCCTTTTAATATATGCTACCAAATTTGTATACTTTTTAATTTCAATATTCCTTTTCAGATTTAGTTTAGACCTTAACATTGAGTAAAGTGTCCATAATGTGGAAGCTTTTAGATCTTTTTTATTCTCAAAATATGCAAGTAAAACTTTCTCATAACATGTTTAATTTTCTTCTCATCACAACACGTAACAAATTTTTCGTATGCCAAATCATAAACTGACTTTTTGGGAATTACTGATAATAGAGCATTAACTGCTGCCTCTTCAATATCGCTTGTTGGCAGGGAGCCAATTTGTAACTAAAAAAACTCTTCAAAAGAGATCCCGGCTAAGAGACCCTCTCCAGGGGGTGGTTCGACTCCAAGTTAATGCTCACCAGGATTGGGATGTATAAGTAATAAGGGCGCCACTATCTTTTGAACGCTATCGATTAAGCAGACAAACTACACAAAAACTAAGGTGAGAAAGATAGAAACATCTTGTAATTACTTTAATTAAACAACAAATAAAGAAGCTACTTGAAATAAAGACCGACCACGCTACACCCCTAAGGTATATAAATGAAGCTGTTTTTTTTTAAATTGATTATTTATTGAAACTGTAAGTACTTGCTAATAATGAACTGGAGTTGTATAAAGTGGACTTAACTTTAGGTTTCTGTGCTATCTAGGAGGGCGGCTTCAGCTTCTTCGTGGAGAGATGAAAGTTTCTTTAATGGTTCTGGCTGCTTGGGATGTAATAGTTTTCTTAACAGCTCAGAAGTGGTTTGAAGGACTGTATTCACATAGGGACCTTCCAAAAGCGGTAACTGGGCTCTAAATTAGCGATAACTTGACTCCAACTTAGCGGTAACTTGACTCCAACTTAGCGGGTTGAATCTTTCAACAACCAAAAAGGAAATTCACAAGATGAGCTACTTTAACGTTTTTCTTCAGATTCTTCAGTCGGCCTGTTAGTCGATGAAAGGAGATATGGTTGCCTTACGGGTCTTTAAATAGTCTTGCTCAAAACGGAAATCGTGTTTGTGTCATTTGTCAGAAGAAATGCGTTCGTTATTCAATTGCAAGCGAGGGTCGCGTTCTTTGATTGTCCTCGTTCGAACAGATAAATAGTTAGCGTCTATAAGGGGTGTCTCGTGTACAGTAGCATTAACAGTGAATCGGGGTCGGTTTTAACGGTAATAATAGCGGTATCGTTTACGGTCGGTAATAGTGCAAGGTGACATGACGATAGACATGTTACACCGTCTAGACTTTTTTATAAAATGTCAAACTAACAACTAACATGAAGTAACAGCAACAAACTAAATTTATGTTGTCCAAATTTTTATCAATTATATTAAATTTTATTTTTTATTACTTTCTTCAAAATTAGAAAAAATCTTGTATGCAATACGTTACGAAATGAAATTTTATTAGTTCTTCTTTTCTACAGGTTCTTTATCTTTTGCCTAACAAATAGTTTTCTTAGTATTTTCATTACAGTAACATTGTTTAGTCAAAAACTGTGTATTTTAAGATCTTAATAAAACCAGTATAATTTCTGCATCAAATCATCAAATTCTGTAAACATTTTTCAGAAAACTTAGCAAATTTAAAATCGCCTGGCTTTTAATTCTGGTAAATGAATAAATTCATTTGGCCAAATTAACAATAATTTTTCTTTGTCAGACAACGTTAATATATCAGCTACAACGCCGAGTAAGAAGTCTCAGAGAACAACTGCAAAGAAAGGAGCTCCACTTGGATTTACTTCGTAGAAAACTTTCACTACAAGAGGATAACACAAGGACAAAATGTTTAATTCAAAACGAGAGAGATGAAGCCAACTTGCGTGTTAAGAAATTAGTAAAACAAGTTGATCGACTTCAGCTGCAACTTGCTGAAGCTAAAAGTCAAATTAGAGATCTTAACGCTCAGTTGGCCGAAGCTGCAGATTATAAGGTATGTAAATACAATTTACTTACTTTTAATATTCACGAATATTCTGCAGAATGTTAATGAAGAGTTGGAAAATTTGCAGACATTAAAGTTACTACATAGTAAACATTGTTTCCTGGTGAAACCTATGAACGCAGCTTCGTCAAAGGATGAAGAAATGTTAATGCCTTATAAACTAAATTAAAATAAGTTTTTAACTTACGATAGTGTAAAAGGAGTTACAGATGCACATGTTATCCACACCATATCATTTTGAGCTCGCGTATAGGATTAACAGTGCAAAAACTATTAAAATTATATAAAACTGAAGTAAGAAATGTAAATGCATTTTGTTTATATTATAAAATAAAAATGAGATGTAAAAAATATATTTGCCTTAAACATTTTATTTAAAAAACTCCCTAACTAACTTTCTAAGGGTTTTTTTTGCTTGACGATTTGACGACATTGTTTGTAGTGGTAAATATTACTTTGTCAAACAAGAATTGTCCTGCCGAATGACTGCCTAAGGGTTTTAGGACCCAAATCCTAAAATCAAAGTTAACCAGAAACCAGAAGTTATATATAGTCGTCGAGAGGTAAATAAGGGGTGAAATTAATGGAGTTAAATCTTAAAATTACAGTAATAACAGTTTTACATTATTTAATATTAATTATTTTAGATATATCAAAGACATTAATATACTTGCATCGTTTTTTTTATTTTATTTATATACCAAAACCATCTGATAAAATATTTAAATAAATCCTAATTCCCTGTTACCATTTTTATCGACAAAGGGTGCATATTAATATCCGTCGAGTTTTCCTCGTCCTAGCTTTGGTTTTTCTTTGTCTACGTTTTCCACACATACATACCTAAAGCGAATCTATTATAATTAAAATTATTTAGTGGTTCTCACCAACTGTACTGAGTTTACGTGATATACATGTACAGCACGAATTTAGCATGTCGGATTAGCTGCAACTAGCTGTAGTTAACGACGCCTTAAATCGTTGCTACTAACAATTGGCATTATGTCCACAATTTCATTGAATTCTGAAAATGGAAAAGGCAATAATGCTTGCCACTGTGACCACCAATTGGAATATGACACAATAAAGTGTATTGCATTCTTTAATGAATTTAAAAATGTCGTTTCTGTTATCACCTACACTATGCAATTGTTTTTAATGTAACTTGTGTTTGTAAATAAGTAAATTAATAAGCTTATGCACAAACTCTAAAGGGCTGCTGCTGCTAGTTTTTTTGCAACTTTTTTTTTAATTCAGAAACCATTCAGAGCAACTAATTAATATTTTTTATTGTTTAAAGAATTTGTAGTTTATTTATGGAAATACATTAAATTTTAACAAATATAAAACATAACGGCTGGCAAAATTGCGCTCTGTTGCCGCGTTCAAACCTAGCGTAATATATACATATAATATACATATATTAATACTATAAATGCTTGGCAACATAGTCCCGTTCTGACAGCTGTATGGAAGAGCCAAATGGACTAAATTTATTATTTCGGTTACACGTCAAATTTAAATTGACATTCTTTAAAGTGAAAATGTGATCCCTACCTTTAATCCCCTTTTAGTGACAGTTAGAACCCCCAATTTTTTAAATGGGGAACATTTTTGTATAGAGAATTAAGAGACCTTTTAAACGATGTATCACAAGCCCATACTTTCCATTTAAAAGATTGGGGGGATCAAATTTTCACTTTAAAAATGTCAATTTATAATTTAAATTTGTCGTGTTTTGGGATTTTCTACAAATATGTACAGTAATCGAAATAATGCAAATATTGCGAAAAATTATCATTTTTAGAATAATTTATTTTTCTGTAAGTCAAATAACATTTAAAAGATAGATTGGGTTAAGTTAGATTTTATAATATAGTACGTTTGAAAAATAAGGCAGAGTAAATTCTCAGAAAAAAAAACTAATTTGTTATGCATATTGTAGTACGTGTGCTTTTCGTACAACGTCAATATTTTGCTTTAGAATTGCACTATTTGGTTTATATCTATATTTTAAGGTTTAATGGTTTCAGAAAAGTTTTGTTTTTTAGATAATTTCTTTGGAAAAAGGTAGAAAAATCGAAGACCTTCAAAAACGTTTAATAGAATCCGAAACATTGAGAAACAAATGTTCTCGTCGTGTAACCCTCTTAAAGGATCAAGTAAGGACTACTGGAGAGACTATCGAAAGGGAACGAAATATTAACGAACATTCTATTCATCTCCTTAGAGATGATTTGGCTAGAGTAAAAGAAACTCTTTTAGAAGTACAAAGAAGAGAATCACAACTACAGAGCTTCAAACATTCTGTAGCCAAAATCTTGGGAATCGGTTTACCTATTCCGGATTATGAATTAATATCTAGGTAAAATATAAGGATTTATTTTTTAGAAATATGTTAACTTATTTTTTGAGTTGACACAATTTTTATTAAAGATGGATGTTTAAAATATTATGTAAATTAGCACGTACATATTTTAATATTTGTTTTTATTTTGGACAAAAATTCTGAAATAGGTCAATTTTTGTTTCAATTCTAAATGCTAATACTTTTAATAATGGGTGAAAATGATGCCATCAGTTTTATAAATAAAAATATACGTAATGTGATAAAAAAGACGGTAAATAATTTTGTTACGAACAAAATAATAAGCTCAAATCAAAATTAAATTAATTTCTTTAAAGTACTTTTCTTGGCTAGCTTTTCTAAAAAGTTCTTTTTGGAAGGGTCTCTCAATGTCGGGAAAGGTGTCAAAACGCTCATCTTTAAGCACACTTTTAATTTTTGGAAAGAGCCAAAAGTCAAATTACGTAAAAAATACGTAAAAAAATAAAGGGGCCTTGTCTAATCGACAAGAAGAATCCCCAAACCTAGGGCTCAGTCTCAATAGATCGCAGCATCAAAACTGCTCTACCAGGTACAACACCCTGCCAGGTAAAGTGTGTTCAACAACGGACTGGAAATGAACCACTTTTATTGCGATCGTCTGTCACGGTTTATTGCTTAGCGTCATAATTTGCACACAGGATCGGTTCTTCTATTTGTATAATTTGGGTTGAGTATAATCATTTATATTTGTGTTCCCGTAATGAAAGTTAGTCTGTGCTGTTTAATAATTTTTGTGGAAAATGTTTTGTCCTTGGGAAACTGCATCAGCGGCGCTCTGTGTTACTGTTCCTGTTCGACGACGAGTTTTATTCCTTGATGCAAAGAAATCGTCAGACATGTTCATCAGAAGCTGGTCCAAAGGGGTTGGGCTTTTACTCCTGCTGTAAGAGAAACCAGCGATTTGACAGGGATACCGGAATCATCAGTGAGAGTTCACATTTCGAGGCCAATTCAACCTGTCTCACGACGGTCGAAATCCGGATACTAAGACAGATGTGGACAGAACCTTTGGTGAAAAGCACCTTGGCAAGGCGAGTTGTCGTGATGATGAAGGAAGCGCATGTTTCTGGTATCTTCTTTTCTCAAACGTTGCAGTTACAGCCCTTGTAATATACAGAGTTTTTACACTTGCTCTGCTTAGAACGAACTCTCATAGAAAAAAATGAGCATGACCTTGACGTTTGACTTTGACTGATGTATCTTCTTAGGATGACGAGCCATTCATTTTCCATTGGGAACTCTGCATTTTTGTCCCAGGGTCATAACCATACATCCAACTTTCATCTCCATTTTTAAATTTGGTCATGAAGACCGGATCTGGATCAAGACGATCCTACAATTTCATACAAACTGTTACACATTTTTCCTTCTGTTCACGAGTCAAAAGTCTGCAAACAAATTTCGGATTCACTCGTCTCATTTGCAAATTATCGAAATGCTCAGTTCTTCGGAAAGCTCTGGATTAGTCAATAACCTGTTTAAACGATATATTTTTGCCACTTTTTGCACGTTTTCATCTGTTTTTGAGGTTAAAGGACGCCCAGACCGTTGTTTGTCTTCAACCAGCTTGTTTTCGCTTTTAAATCGCTCATACCACTTGTAAACCGTCTCCAGAGTTATCAAATTATCGCCATATACTGATTTTAACATTTCATGAGCTCCATTAGCACTTTTTTGTAACTTAAAACAAAGCTTAATGTTAACGCGGTTAACAGAACCTCACTTTTCTAGCTCTTATCAAAATAGTTATATGCCTCCTACTAAGCTGCTTAGTTTTACTAGAAAGAAAGAAAGTCTGTTCTATTCTTATTATTTTTCTACCAAAACCATTTAAGATCTGTTGTATATTAACTACTGAATTGCCACAGTACATAAATAACTAACAATAATTATATTAAATTGATTGTGTTAACCTCTACTTTTTGGAAGTTCATCTTACTAAGAACAATTAATAACTGCACAGTTAAACTAAACTTCCACTATTTATTTGAATAATTCGCTTTAAAATCAATTACAGCTGTTTCGCTATCACTAGCATCGTCAGATTGACATATTGAAATTACATGTTGTTTGTTTGTAACTAGGTGCTTGATGTTGATATTAGCCCTAAGGGCTAATAATATCTAGGCTTTAATATTGTTATGTCTTATTACTTCCTTACTTGGTCTAGCCTTAACTCCTTATCAACATCAAGCACCTAGTTACAAACAAACAACATGTAATTTCAATATGTCAATCTGACGATGCTAGTGATAGCGAAACAGCTGTAATTGATTTTAAAGCGAATTATTCAAATAAATAGTGGAAGTTTAGTTTAACTGTGCAGTTATTAATTGTTCTTAATAATTATATTATTACGATTTTTTAGGTTACAAAAACTGGTTGACGCACATCATGATTTTACATTAGTATCAAGACGTTATGATGATCCAGTGCTAAGATTAGCAACTAGAAGTCCTACTGGAGGAAGCAGATGCACACGGACTCCGGATAGATCCAGATATGACGATTCGGGATACATTGATGGAGTCGATTTAGATGTTTGAGTTTTAAAAATGGTTGGTTAATTTTTGTTGTTATCGATAGAAGAAAGCTTGTTGTCCTATAAAGTTGGCTAATTGTTGTTTTTTGAGTCGTTGGCTACCGCTGGTTTGGTGCAAAATAATTCAAAAGATGTAGCTGTAGGAAATAAACACATGATCAAAGGTTTTTATTGACTGGTTAAGAAAATAGAAAATTTGACTAACTTGTTTTTTCTTGCGGTTTCTTAACAAATTGTGTAGATGTAGATTTCTTTTGATTATGTTTAACAGCTTGAATATTCATTGTATGTATTTCATTTACTCTAGATTTGTTTTTCTCTAATTGTATTGTTTTATTTATTTATTTAATTTGGTTATTTTTCTAGTCACCTTATTTCTAGATAAACTGTTTATCTACACTTTTTAACAGTAACTTGGTAATAACGGTAATATTTTTTTGTTAAAAATCTATTTTAAAAAATATATTATATATTGTTTTAATTAAAATGCATTTCAAGTAATCGCGTTCAATAAAAATGGCACGGTTCACTGCTTTAAATTTCAAAAACGTTTAAAGATTCGAGAGCATATTGTTGGCTATAAAAATTGGTGCAAAAGTTGATTAAATCCACTTTAGAAGGCACAAACTGGAATTGTATAACTCCGTATGTACTTGTGACCTGTGCAACTTTAGTTTTAGGGATAAAACCCAATTTTAATAAACTTGATTTAACAATTTTGATTATCTTTAAATAATTATTGATTTGTTACAGTTCGCCATTGTTTACATGTAATTTATAAAACACAGTGCAATGTAACTAGTTAATTTATATACGAGTATAGTTATTTTTTGTTATGCAAACTTACTATTATATTATTTCACAGTTATGTTTTTTAAAAGATTTTTTAGCCCACCTTATCTAACTACCTATATTTTCCTTTTGATTTACCCTGTCATATCAACGTCATCTTCTGTCCAAGGAATTGAGCTAGTTTTTCAGAAAAAGAACAAAAATGTTTTAAAAAAGGGTATAAAAGTATAATGATGTGGAAGTACAAAAAACAATATTTTAAAATTCCTGTTGTATTCAGATCCGTTGCAGATTTTCAAAAAGCTGCGAAGGTTTGTAACAGGTAGATAAAAAATAAAAAGTGAGAACGCCGAAAGTGGTGGAGCTAACAATAAACCACAGAAAATGGCAAGACTAACACCTTTGAATTTGGTGCCTTCATATTTTGCTAAAAATCTAAATTATGTTATTTTTGGTAAAAATGGTCTAAAACTACTAAATCGACCACGTAGAATACGAAAATAGTGTTAAAATTGCAGAATTACCGATGGTTTCCAACAAAAATGGCATCTATAGAGTTTTAGAGCACCACTTCCCCCGAATAAAGATTTCCCATGGTTTTAGACATCCTATCGAACAACTGACTGCACCAGTCAATTCAGCGACTTAAATAACCCCATTTTTCATATTTTATCAACTACGTAAATTACGAAAATAGCGTTAAAATTGCAGAATTACCGATGGTTTCCAACAAAAATGGCATCTATAGAGTTTTAGGGCACCATTTCCCCCCGAAAAAAGATTTCACATGGTTCTAGACTTCCTTTTAAACACCAGTCGATTCAGCGGTACTTATCAAATAACATATAAATTTTATTGAAAATGTAAATGGGTGTATAAAATTTTGCATTAAACATCATAAATTTGACATTATAATATACATCTTTAAGTTTTTTTTTATGACTAGTTATTGAGAATCTGTAGCATGAAATAAAGTTTAAAGTACGAGCGTAGTTGTGATTCGTGACATAAATGAGTACACCATTAGTTAAGGGAGTATAACGTCGGACAATATCCATCCGTCCATCCATCAAGTTAGCCACCTCTAGCGGCTCTTTCGTAACGCACGTGCACCTTATCAAAATCTATTCAAATTATAGGCCTGAATATATATTTTGCAATATAAAGTTGACATTTTACCTCGCCAGAACGGATGGTGATTTTTATTTGAAAATTCATCAATACATTTTGAAATAGAATGATGAACTTTACACTGTTACCATAATGAAATCTTAAATAAACTATGTATCAATAATTTTTTTTATTTTTCTATTTCTTTACAAAGAAATTAGTGGAAATGGGTAGTGAAAATGTAGACTGGAAAAGATAAACCTTTAAAAACTAATAACTTAATTCCTATAATCAAAAGATTGCTATTGGACTATTTCAGTTTTTGTAAGACTAATAAACTAAAAGATTTACAAAATTTGACTTATTCGATTTATAAAATTTGACCTCTGTCAGAATCAAAAATTCTAATTTTGCAAAGGTTCGCTGTTTTGCATCCTCTGCCGACTAAAAAGAAATTAGCACCCGGACCAGTCAGCGTATACAGGGTGTCCAGGAAATTAATGCCAAAAATTCGGGAGCAAATAGAAGAGGTCAAAATAATGTTAAAAGTTCAAATAAATTTTTGTCATACGAGCCTTCGCTCCCGAGTTATATAGACCTCTAAAGTTTCGAAATAAAAACCTTTGTTTTGTCATAATTTCTAAACTATACATTGGAATACTATAAAATTCCAGTGACGGATTGCATACATCGATGTCCTGTGTTTGACGGTATAAATGAATCTACATTACGTACAGATAAGCAGAGCCGGTTTGTGCCCATTGGTTAATAATTCGTAATTTTAATAGCGATCAATGTTACCATATACCCCCTACCCAAGTTACCCCAGTCATCAAATATAATTATTACACCACTGTCTCTATATATATGTCTGGTTTAATTATGTAAACTATTGCACTTATACTTAAAGAAAATCATAAAAGCGATGACATTAAAAATTATTTAAAAGTTACCTTTCCATCGAGAAAGTTATTTTAGTTGGAAAAATATCGATAAATGATAGTTGACCTTGTATCACCCTTGTTCTGGGTTCTGTAGTCAACTAAATCGAGCACTCACAAAATTTCGTTTTCAAAACCATTTTAGTGTAAACCTTAGTAGGAGAAATGAATTACTTTCGAAAACTAACGGAAGGATAAGTTAATTTGTATTAAGGCTAAGTTATAATCAAAGTATACCCGTGATTTAAAGTATCCCCATTCTACGGTACCAAAAAATCCTTCGTGGAGAACATACTGGATACTAAAACGAAAACTGAAAGATCATTCGTTGTATCAGGAAATCCGTACGAAATATGTTAAAGATACATGGAAAAAAGGAAACTTCCTTAATTTCCAGAGCAATAAATGTACCCGTCAAGTTGGGATAAACAAGTTAGCATACCTACCAAAAAAATTGCTGAGTTCTTGAAACTACCCGATGCCACCCAATATACAGGCCATTGTTTTCGTAGAAGCTCTGCAACGCTGCTTGTAGATGCAGGAGGAGATTCGCTGCAACTTAAGAGACATGGGGGCTGGAAATCGTCCACATTAGCAGAAGGCTACGTAGAAAAATCCATGGGCGCAAAGAACTCCACAGCTGACAAAATAATCTCTTGGATTTGTCCGTATAAAGAGTATAATGAAAATAATTTATCATTTGATGATCTTAAGCCCAACGCTCCAGCAACCAAAAATACAGAAAAACTGGTCATGACTCAAGAATCGATTTTGACTAATGTAGTAGAATTGGACAGTATATCCGAAAAGTCTGGCTCGTTTGTATTCAATAGCTGCCAGAATATAACTTTAAGTATAAATAAAAATTGTAAAGTACTCAGATGTCAGACTTTCAGTAGTAGAGTACAAAACTCGTGCATAACACTTTTTATATAATATACTGTTTAATTTAATCTGTTTGTTATCTTTTTTATTAAGTTAGCTATAAATCTGCAACAAAAGATTTATTGTCTTCTACTAACTTAATCTGTTTTCTCTCTTAGTGTCCCCTATATTTTTCCAAATTTTATAAATGATCGAAGCATTGTTTACGCGTTTGCATTGCATTTGTCTTCCATTAAAGTTTCAATACTGGACTTCAACTGGCCTAAGTGGTCTGATTATGGAACCTAATCTAATGTTAATGTCGTTACACACACACAACTAACTCAAATAATTGATGGGTGGTGTGAGAGTGTAGGTGAAGGGTGACAAATGATATACACACGAAAAGAAAGATGTGGTTAGTGACCGCCCATTGTTTCATTTATATATTTATTTGTTTCGAGTAATTGCGTGTTAAGCACCTACAAAACTTTTTATGTGAATTTTATTCAAAAGATTGGTATTTTAATGTAGCTATTTATCTCTTTTACGGGGGAAAGATTTGGTTAACTTATCTTAACGGTATTCTGTATTAAGGGTAACCGTCGGCCAACCGACGTTGGATAATTTGTGGCAGGTTGATTTAGTTTTCGGTGCGTACCGATTAAATAACTGAAATATTTAAGCAAATAATTCATTTCTCAATAAATGTGACCCTTGCTAAATCAGGGATGGAAAAACCAATATCAATATCACAAAATTATTATTAGATATAGAGTAAATGCAAAACACAATAGTATATTAAACAACGCATTTCATATGGAATTCTGTTATGACACGAGTTCAAGTTTAATATTTTTTATATTTTTTATATTTTGCTATTTTATCATTTTTTAAATTAATTTATTAATTTTACGTAATACCGAAAATTTTGATTTTAAAAAGTATGTCGGTAGCACTGTGTTATTTATAACATTTGACAGATCTTGACAGTTTTGACATTTAAATTATGAAATGTTAATGTTTTAAAATATTTTAAAATGACTAATACACCAATAATAATATATTATATAAGTAAAAAATGATATTCATATTCACAAATACTTTCTTAAAGAACAATATAAAATTAATAAATTGCTATTAGCCACAAATGTCAATGTCAATAGTCTTGCCTTTAGATACTTCACTCATGTCGCCAACCATTTAAAACAAAAATTTGCGTGCGCAAAAGTTACATTACGATAAGCAAATGCGTTTTATAATGAAGATTTTTATAAGTGCAAAATATAAAAAGTGTTTTACGTTATAATTGTGATGTTGTCATATTTATAGTTTATTTGTTTAGAGTTGGCAGCTAAGAAAAGTCATTAAATCGTAAAATGTTGTAAACAAGACCCCAAATCAGTAAACCACGTACTTATTTATATCGGTATTAACAGATTTTGGGGACAAAATGAAAAAAAAACAGTAAGGAAAACCAGAAGTTGCTCTACAAAACTCTTAAATTAGTAAGAGAGGGTAACACCCATAATACAATGTACATAAAAAACAAAAATGGAGATATATTAAAAAACAACGAAGAAATAATGAACAGGTGGAAAGAGTATTTTCAAGAACTCCTAGGAAATAACGACCAAGAAGAAAAATATAAAGCACTACAAAAAATGTCAGAACAAGAAAATGAGCAATATATATCACAGTGTGAACTGAAAGAAGCATTCAAAAAACTAAAAAATGGCAAAGCTGCAAGTTACGACAAGATAACAGGAGAAATGCTTAGACATATGGGTCCAAAAGGAACAACATTTCTGTTAAATATCCTCAACGAAGTATGGAAAAAAGAGAAAGTTCCCTATGATTGGCAAATGTCATTGATAGTTCCAGTTCATAAGAAAGGAGACAAAAACGATTGTAATAACTACAAAGGCATAACCATACTATGGGTGTGTTCGGGGAGCACGCTATTTGCGCCATTTGGCGCTATCTAGTACTATTCCTCGTTTGCGTTATATGGCTCTTGGCGCTATATAGCTCGAAAGCGTGCTCCCCGAACACACCCTATGTACTGCTATGAAAGTTCTAGAAGCTATAATAGACAACAAAATCCGACCATCGTTAGATATAACGTTGGAAGAAACTCAGAGTGGGTTTAGAAAAGGAAAAAGTGCACAAGATCATATCTTTACAATTAAACAGATATTAGAAAAAAGAACACAACAACAGAAACATGAAAATGCCAAATATGTGGACTGAAAATAAAATCACTGAAGACATGTGGTTACTGGGATTAAGAAATATAAATTTGAGTTTACGAATACTAGATGCCACGAGCATTTCCCGTAAACAGACTGATAACTCCACAGTTTGTACAAAACCCAAAATTGTACCATTAAAATATGTTAAGCAAATAGGTTAAGCAAATAGGATGACAGAGGAGTTATTATTACAATGAAGTTGGCAGTCTATACAATTGGAAATCACGTAACAACAATGTGGATTTTTGCTAGAGTCCAGTTCAAGATGCATATGCTTATTGGTACCCTAAAAGAATCAATTGGCGATGCAAATATGTCTGGATGGTCTAATTAAGGGCTTAAACAATTCATTGCTCAAGAAAATTGGCTTAGCAAAGAAGAATGGAATTGTAATTCTGACTCTTCTGCCTCATGCTTGGCATATGCTCTAACCGCTAGAACTTACTTTGTTTGTTCCTTACAAATATTTCTATACTTATAAAATTCTAAATTGATTCACTGACTGATTACCTGTTGGCATACGACTAGAGCCCAAACGGATGAGTAGAAACACCATTTTTGGAAAATGGATACCTTTTATGGTGTAGGTGTGCACTAGGAAAGGAATTTTCGAAATTCCATCCCAAAGTGGGCACTTTGCGGGTAAAAAGTAGTCTTACAGCAATGCTGCCCTAAACAGCTGGTTACTAAAGCAACTTGGTAAACTTATAACTATGTAATTTACGAAAAAGTTAAGTTTTCTAATAAAATAGTGGAAGCTTTATTAATTTTGAATGCTTTTGCGTTTCATTATGTTGAAGACAATCTTAATAGACTTAATATTAAAATTCGCCAGCTTTCGTTAGCTTTGTTTTCAGCTAAGAATATAAATGTATACTTTATTGGTTGGTTGATATTATAATCTCTTATACAATTTTTATTTAGTCCATCTAAGTGGTGTAAATATGGCCAATGTTTTTGATTTTAATTTACCACGACATTTTAAAAGAATTTGACGTTTACTATTACATTGTGTGATTTTTTAGCTTTTTTTGTAATAACTACAATTAAAATCGGGTAGAAATTTTGGAGCAATTTTTTTATTCCTTAATTATTGGATAGGTAATGTCATAAATTAAAATACACTTGACAAAAATACTTTTATTATAATATTTTTAATAAAATTACCAAAACATTTATATGTTGTATTTTTTTTCCTTGTTAAATCCTCCGTAAAAATAAACCATCTAATATTACTGTTCACTTTCAACTAAAACAATGACACTATTTTGTTTTTATTTTCCTTTTTGTATTACTTACGTGATGAATCGCTTTATATGGTTGCGGTTACTTTTATATTTCTCTATTTTATGATGTTAAATGTAACTGTGCGACAGTGCTACCAATAAAACAGATTTAAAACGTCCATTCGTGACCACTACGAATTTAGTTGGTGAAAAACGTCTTGATATACTTCTGCAAACATCCCAGTTTTACTCATTCTGTTATTCTCTCAGTAGTTACCACACATGAACTCTAATCCAATCGATTGAACTAGTAGATATATAATATAATTGATTCCGTCCAGTAAATTAACGTAAATAATTTAATTGGATTAACATAACCGCTTTGCGCTGTCAATTTGTATTAACTCAATATAATAGGCCAGTCGGTTTTAAGATCCGCAGGATTTACGTAGTAACTTAATTTAGTAATAAAAAAATAATATAAACTTAAACAATATACAAATATAATTATTACCGATTTAAAATAAGTTTCTAAATAGAACAAGAGAATAGGCAAAGTTAAAAAAATGAATAATAGTATATTGTTTCATCAGGAGTAAAAGTACAACTTTTTGTGGCGAGTCTGAATGTTTGATGGCCGAACGTTAGTGAGGCCGACAATTTCAGACGAGCCACAAAAAGTACTTTTGCTCCGAATGAAACATGCTATTTTTTCCGCAAACGGCATCCAGACTATAGAACTAATTAATATTTAAATAAAAATTCAAAACGATCGCAACGAAGTTGATAAATTCAGAGAATAGTAATTATAAAACTGCGCACTACATTTCCGTGGTTACTGGTTTTGTGATTGCCAAATCAAAAACAAATTTGACAGTTCAATAATATTTTACAATGTCAGAAATATTGTAAGTGATTTAAAGCAACAATTGGACTGTGCATTTTTGGTAAGTACTTGAGCATCAAAATTTCGTTTGTTGTAGTAAGGTGTACTGAAATTTTCTTTTAGATTATATTATGTCGGATTCAGAACCCAACTGTACACCGCCCGACGTTGTTGACATTGCTAAGGCAGCTACGAATGATTTAATTCCAACTAAGTCAAGTAGAGTTTATAATCATGCTTACGAAAGATTTACAACATAGTGCAATGATAAAAACATTTCAAACTATTCGGAAAATGTGCTACTAGCTTATTTTTTTGAAATGACAACTAAATTAAAAATGAAAAGTTCAACAATGTTTAGGTTAGGTTAGGTTAGGTGGTCTCATGATAAAATCATTACTGAATATTAAACATGGATTAAATATTAGCAAATATATGAAACTACGTGCTTATCTGAAGAAGCAGAATGAAGGGTATACTCCCAAAAAGTCAAAGGTATTAACAAAAGACCAGTTTGAAGATTTTTTAAATAATGCACCTAATGAGTAATATCTAGGAATTAAGGTTAGTTATAATATTCTAACCTGCATAAATACAATCAAGTTTTTAAATACATACTACTTTTATTTTTAATAATGGGCGTATCTGGAGCATGTAGATGCGATGAAATGGTAAACATGACAATAGACGATATAAAACATTTAGGATCTGTTATTCATATAGATTCCTGATAGTAAATCTAAAAAGCCACGATCGTTCACAATTATTGGAGAAAAATATATAAATCTCTACAGAAAATATACTTTACGTCCACAAGCTATGGAAAGCCGACAATTTTTTTTGAAATTTCAAAAGGGAAAATGTTATCGCATGGTCATGGGAATTCATACAATTAGTAACGTGCCCAAAACAGTAGCAACTTATTTAAAATTACCGATTTCAAAAGATTACACCGGCCATGCGTTAAGAAGAACTTCAGCTACTTTGCTTGTGGATGGAGGAGCTGATATTACTTGTTTGAAACGGCATGGAGGTTGGAGGTCGAGCACTGTCGCTGAAGGATACATTGAAGACTCTTTGTCTAATAAAAGACAAACTGTAGAAAAAATCTTGATGTCGAATTCTTCTTCACTGTACCTGAATGCAGCTTCTCATGAGCGAAATTATGACGACGTTGATGTAACAGAAGCAACAACAAGTAAGGAGTCACAGGAAATTTTGTCGATGAACTCTTTCAACTCTGCACAAAATTCGCTTGAATTGGAAGTGAATAAATCAGGTAGTGCATTAAATATGTGCGGTGCAACCTTAAATAGCTGTAATTTTACTATTAATAATTATTATCGATAATAAAGTTTAAAAGTTCAACTAATAATTATTTTCCCTGTTAAAAATTCTACTTTTTTGTCCGCTCACGGCCGTACAAAAAAGTGGCGTCTGTGAAATCATACTTCAACTTCATGAATTGACGTTAATAATGTCTACTTTTTTTGACGTTTGCGGAAAAAGCTATTTTTCCGTAGACCTCTACCAAAAATAACAATTTTCGTACTAATTTTAGAACGAAAAATGGCGTATTATTTAACATCTACATTTTTCGTACGCAAACCCTCTACGTCCGCAAACCTTTTCCGTCCTCACTGAATATGTCACAGAATTTAACTGTTTGTACGCAGCAATTCGTTAATAACAGGCGATTAAATAAAAATTGACATCTAGTTACCCGTTGCTGTCAAGTATCTGATTTTGACATTTTGCAGTTGAAACTCATGAAACAAGTTAGTTGCAATTTAAAATTAAGAAAATAGAGGTTCATTCCGAAAGTGATAGCGATGTAAGTATTTAGTAATACACCTCCGCAATCGCAAGAAATTGCAAATGAAGTTTCTTTAGATTTATTACCTCAAAAGTCAAGAATACTTTATGAAAAACAACATGAAGTGTTTTTTAAGTGGTGTCAAGAACACAAGGTGAAAAAATTTACAAAAAATATAGTTCTGGCGTACCTAATACTTATTTAAAGCCAAAAATTGCAAATCATCGACGTTGTGATCTTCTTATTCAATGCTTAAATCTAATTTTTCGATTAAAGAAAATCTGGACATTAGCAAAATTTTTAAACTTCAAGCATTTTAAAAAAAACAACATGGATATCGAGCCATATCGGGATGAAATAAATAGGAAAGTGTACTGTACAAGTCGTTGGTATTGACACATTTGCAAAAATGCCCAGCTTAATTGCAACATTTTTACATGTACCCAATGAATCAACGTGTACTGGCCCTTGTTACAGACGTAATCTGCTACACTGTTGGTAAATGCAGGTGCGGATATTTCTCAGACTAATTCTTAGTCTGAGGGATAATCTATCATTGAAAAAACATGGCGGCTGGAAATCTTCAACAGTAGCCGAAGGTTGAAGATTCTATTCCAAATAAAATTCATATCTCAAGAAGAATTTTAACAGGTAAGATTTTACAGGATAGTATAATTTTTTTAATGATAATTCTTCATTTAATACAAAAAATAAACATTTGTCACTTACATCGACTTCAACAGCAGGAATAATTATTAATAATTGTACGTTTAATATTAATATTAAAGAATAGTTACTTAAGTTTTGTTCGTTTCATTAAAAATAAAACACTAAGAAAGATAGGTATAGAGGTATGTATACTTATGAATTTCTCAAATGGCTTTAACTAGTGAAGTCGACGGAAAAATTAAATATGCACCGCGAAAAAAAGCGTCGATTACGCCTTATCTGCTTGCAGATTCGGCTTGTAATTGACACTTTTTCGTCCTTGGTACATAAATAACCATTATGCAAGGTGTCAAACATAATAACAAATAATATTAATTGTTGTTTCTCGTTCTTTGAAAAAAATGTACTTGACTTGTAAGAAGAGGAGGAGAATCTACATTTTCTTATTCTAGCTGTAGTATTTTAATTGTAATCATCGTTTCTCGTTTGGCCCCGAATGTTAAAGGGCTTTTATATCATTTTGTTTTAATTATCTCTCCTTTTTTTGCTTGTCATTGTCAGTTGTACATGTCAGATCGTCGTCTTATATCGGTTATCAGTCGATAATCCATTTTCTCTGTCATTATTATTGTTTTTACTAGATATAAAACGTTTAAAAAGATTCTTCTTATGCGAGGAATTAATTTATTATCTAGGCTATTGACAAATAAGAAAATTCTGTAAAAGTTTCGAAGTTTAGACGAACGTCTACACATATTCTGTTTGTTTTACAAGGTGGAGGAACCCTTCGTCAGTTACAGTACTGTTGGCTTCGTTTGTTTGAAATTCAATGCTCTCCCAAATATATTGACAAATTATGGTGTAGTAAAGTGATTGTGAATATAAATGTTACGTAAACGTTTATATTTTATGGAAACTTAAAAAATTATTATAACTTTTATTTTATTTTTATTATAACTCAGTCACAGTTTAAAATTATCACCAATAACTCAATAATTTACTTTCTTGAAATGTTACTAGATCTTCAATTACTTATTACTTAACTTCAACTGCCTTCCCCTTTCCTCTAATATGTTCGAAGGCTGTCTGATGTTTTTCTGTCAAATACTTCTCTTTAAAATATCACTATTTTTTTTAAACATTACTTATATCTTTGTTTCAGACATTACAATAAAATACACATAATTATTTTTTATGGTAAATTGAGAAAAGTTCCATGTTAAATTTTATGTATTATACATAAATAATTTTAACAAAACATACAATAATATTACAAATAAATAAATAAACTTATAAATTAAATTTCTTTTTGAAAATTAAATGTATTATGTATGTATGCTGTCAATAAATCTGTCTAAATATAATTATTGATTGTCTTTCAAATATAGTATTAATGTCTATAATTAAATTTAATTTTTTAATTTAGAAGCTTAAATAACAGACTTGATACAAAAGTTATTCGAAACACTACAGAGAAGATATGGTTCATTTGTTTGGAGTTGGCAGCATAGAGAATTCATTATAAATGCAAATCCTTTAAAGCCCAAGCAAGGGTGGTTCGTGAAAAATAACTAAAAGTAGTATACATTTCTATGGAAGCATAGTCATTGTTGCTATTTTTTAAAGAGTCCACCCTGTAGTAATTAGGGATTAACTAACCCAAACACAATATAAACCCTAGATAATATTGTCACAACAGGTATCTGAATAGATTCCATGACTGTGGAACCGAAGTTTTTTAAATCAAAAAAGTAACCCACAATTGCAATTTAATTGTGGTCCTAATATTCATTATTTTTTACACTAAGGTACGCTTTTTGTTCTCTTTTTTTCATTTGAACCACTAAAATAACCTCAGACCCTAACATTTATTAAAGGAAAAAGCTTACCAGTCAATATATTAATTTACGTGAAATATTTCATAAATATTAAAATGTAATATCATTGTAACTTCTGGTCTTATTACATTTTAGCTCAAAACAAACTTTTAATCTTAAGAGAGGGTCGCAAATTGCTGTGATTATTACACTAACAATATGCCAGAGGTACACTTTGGCTGGCCTACTCTATATGACCTCGTGTATAATTCAAAAATATAATGGAGAAGCTTTGTCTCAAGTGACAGCTGATGTTTAATTCAACGATTTGCATATTTTATATTCCATCCAAAAGCTAGCAGGTAGGTAGGTATCTTCGGCAGGTAGAGAGTGACAGATTTTAGGATAATTAATATTTATATAAATGTAACTTAGAGAGTGCTTTCTGTCTGTTTTTGTAACCAGTATAAGCTTGAAATTTATGTCTCGACGAAATGTTTGAAAAACATTTTCGACAAAATATGTTATTTTACTGAAAATGTTGGATGATTTGTAGCCGTAAAATTTTATGTAGTGGGTCAAATTTCGTTGGACGCACCAACTTCTCCGGATAGAAAGTAAAATTGTAGGATACATATATGAAAGGAAATAAACTAAATTATTTATTTATATTTCCTGTTATTTCGTAACAGCTACATTAGGTGTCAGGAAAAACTGAAAAATAGCTTATTATAAAATGGGATGGTCACAGTGCCGTGAAGAATTTTATAGCAAAATTGTATACAGATTGTACACAGAGAATAATAGTAGTTTGTGCAACAAGTGGAAAAGTAATTGGCGCACATGTTGCACACAATAATTTTTCTTCGATCACGATTTATAATAATTAAAATAAGAAACTTATTTGAAATCTGTAACCATTTTTATTATTATTAGGTATATTACAGGAAGGAATGCAAAATAATGATTATAACACTTAATTTAAACCAATTTAAATGATTATATTAAAGTTAATTAAATATAAGACAAAAACAATAAATATTTTTATTTGAAATTATAATTTATGGTAAAATTTGAGCAATTTTGAAGTGTTAATCTAGGAGTCTCTCTATTTTTTACCAAATTCTCGGTAAGTGTTGAAATATTTGCCGATGATGTGGAAGGTTTTTCTTTTTGATTAATTGGGGAGTCTACTGTGTTTACAATTTTATTGGCGATGGCGTCATCGACATAGCTTTCTGCAATATTGCTTGATCGCCATCCACCATGGCGTTTAAGAGTTAATAAATCTCCTCCTGCGTTTACCAAAATAGTTGCAGAGGAGCGTCGAAAAGAATGGCCAGTATAAAGATTGGGGTTCAGCAATTGTAAAAATTCTGCCACTTGTTTAGGCATGTTGCCAATTTTGTTAATTCCGACAATTTGCCTTGTGCATTTACCCCCTTGATAATTCACAAACAGGCGTCTGTCAATGACGTTATCAGGTCGCAGACAAGCGTACTTTTTGTAGATATTGAAAATTTCTCCAGTTACCGTAAATGATCTTTCAGTTTTAGTTTTCGTACTTCGAAGCCCAACCAATAGGGCAGTCCCTAAATCTTCCGAGTCATCTAATTTTATATTCCACAATTCTTCTCTTCGATAGTCACCAGTTAAACCGATCGCAAGGACAGTCTAGAAGTTTAAATAATTATTTTTAAATAACTTATATTATAAGTAATGAAACGTTTATTTGCCTTTGTAAATATTTATAATCAGGTGCTTCTTTCAAAAATTTATGGATTTTTTCAGATGTTAACGTTTTTGATTTTTCTAGGCTTGTTATTGTCATTTTGTCGTTTCAGAAATGCTTTTAATTTTACATATTTCGAAATATCCACATTGTTTTTTATACTTAATGTACAACATTGAATATTGGGACCATAGTGTCGAAGCTTTATAAGATTTTATTTGTTCTTGAAAATAAGCAAGCATTACATTTTCAGAAAATGATAGTATTTCTCGAGGTATTTCTTTATTTTCTTTCCATTCCATAAATTTTCGATAAGCGCATTCATACTTTTCTCTTGATTTTTCTGGCAAAAGGTTTAGAGTTGCATTCAAAGCAATCTCCAAAATTTCTGGTGGTGTGTTTTCCATATATTCATCTTCTGAATATGAATTTATTATCAACTACTTCCATTATACTTTGAAACAATTATATAATGATTCGTCGCGTTGTCAAATATTTAGATTAAAAGTTTATATAAATTCTTATGTATTATTTTTCTACAAAAATAATTAAAACCATTTAAATTTGGCTAACGTCAAAATATATATTACAAATCACGAACTGTCAGCCTCCTACAGAGCCTCCTACGATAAGATGAGTAATAGGTAATGGGTATGCGCATGTTCAGAATGCCGCACACTTTCCCACACAGTGTATGAAATTACTAACTTTGCATTGAAGTAAGCCGTGTGTATTTACATTCTTTTCATAGTGATCGTAGAAAAAATAAAATAAATATACCCAATTATTTACATTACTAATTTATAAAATATAAATCTTCATTTTTTAAAACACAAACTTTAGTAGTAAAATTTAAAAATTATACTTAAGATACTTAGGTGACTATTGAGTCGTAATTTCTGGGCAAAGCTTTTGCTTGCTTCTTTATTAACCCCACCTTTTAACTGGAGCTACAGCTCTTCTCTTTAGTTCTAAAATAGGCAACTGTAGATTAGATTGGATTATAATTAATTATAATTATAGTTATAATTAATGTTAATATTATATTATATTATCAAGTTTTTCTTCATTATCCAGTGGAAACTCTAGTTCTTTATGGGTTTGTTTCCTTTATTTAAAATAATTTCTTTCTTCTTTCTATGTCGTTTATTAATGTCTGTGTTCCCCCTACTGTATGTTGTGTCCAAAAACGAGCATAGTTTTCAAATTTGTGTCGGGAGAAAATTTGCTCATGGATTGTTAAAATGAAGTAGCTTACATGGCTTTGTATTCGTCCTTCGTTGATTAAAAATAACTGTGGCTGTTTTTATCAGTTTATTTGGGAATACTTTGTTAGTTAGGATATTACCTGCTTTTACAGGATTCCTACCTATCTCTTCAGGAGTAAATGAGTTGATACTCTTCAAATGGAGGTGTTAAAATGTCCGTTTCGCGTGCCTATTATCCCATACTATTTTTTAATTTTATTATTTCACTGACTTAAGTGTATTCTGTGTATTTATACTATACCACAAGATAGTATTTGTCATGTTTTTGCTAAGACTTTAGGTTTCCCAAAACAAAAATAGCAACAGTAGAAGATGTGATAAAAATGTGATAAAAATATTCCAACACCAACTTTTCACTGCGAATAAATTTACAGTGGTAAGCATAGCATGACAGCGTAGGTATTTTCATTATTCAATTTAATCGTACTTTGAAACAATGGTCCCTAATAAAATTACCATTATTCAAATACTTTAGATACACATAAAGTTTCCGAATACCTGAAAATGGAATTATCATAAGAATTTAACAAATAAGCAGGGTAGGAATCAGTAGCGTCTGGGGCAGTTTTAAATATACTTTCTTCCTATGACTACGATCAAAATTTACTGTATATAAATATGCTGATAGTCGGATTCAATTTGATTGTAATAAAAATTAAAACATATTTGATAGATGTTATAAAATTTTATTATTATTTTAATATACAACTATATTATTTACAATTATGTTGGTAAAAAATGTATTGTAGATGCATTCAACATTATTTTTTATTTTAGTTTAATACGAACATGACAGATACCGTTGCATTGTGATGTAGTATAAATAAATAATGAAAATTACAATTCAATTATCCGTTACCAATAAAATGTTTATTTAATTCAAATTAATTGAAGATTCATTTAAAAATATACTGTAAAATTAACCATTAGGTACATGTTTGCTTTTAGTAATGTTAATATTGACTTAAGAACGTTAAACAATAAAACTTTTTAACAAAACTATTAATGTTAATTAAAAAATAAGCTTTTTAAAATTTAATGACAGCTGCTTCGATAAACCATTATTTTCAGATTGACATATTGAACTTACATTTTGTGTTTTCAATATAGCTATCTGCTGTCGATTAAGTAATGTTAAGAGTAGACGATCAATATTAAAGCCTAGATTTTATTAGCCCTAAAGAATTATGCTGAGTATATTTCCCTCTAAGATTAGTATTAACTGTGATATAGAAAAACCTGGAAAGAACTACCTATATCATGCTGATCTGCACAATAACTTAATATATTTTTGTTACTCTTACTTCTTATGTCGATATATAAAAATTCAAGACTCAATCAAAGTTAAGAGTTTAATAGTGGAAAACTTTCCAGATTTATTTATTCATTAATAACTTTAAACTGTTGACCTTCTAGATGTCTTTTTATTTCGAGTTCTTCAAGAATATCCAAATTTTGTTTTTTATCTGTAACTGAGTCTGTGTGTTAAGCAGGTGTTATTTATTTATAAAATATGTTAAACTTATAGATACAGGAACAACTTGTAACATAAAAGGAACTCAAAATTCTTAGCTAACTAGCGTCACTGTAATCTCATTTAAAATAAGAGTAGTTACTTTCGTTGATGCATAGGCCAGATATCTATTTAAGGCTCTGAACACATTTGATCCATTTTTGTCTGCCAAGAAAGTCTTTCCAGCTACAAAAACAAAGGCCACTCTTTGCTTCTGTTTGAGTTTTCTTTTTTTCCACTATTTTGAGTAGACGAGATTTCTTTATTTTTTTTTTCAGAATATACCCTGGGCCAGCTAATGGCCTCGATGATTCAGAATTCTTTGGCCTAGACAGTTATTTCTGAAGATTTTAATTATTTTCCCTTATTTGTTTAGATATTTTGCGATGACCGCCCTCACATCCAGCCTAGTTAACGGAAAACCCCAATTAACCACCACTCAGATATACTGTATTGAAAGTACTCTTAGGCAACCTGCTGATCCATATTTTTTGCCAAAAATCTTACGCCCCAAGGTTATTCGAGGTATCTGATAGGTTTGCACACCTGTTTTCTTCGACATACCCTCCTAAACAGCTTGAAAAGGTTTTTGCATGGTCTCTTCTGAATAGTCTTCGTTGGGCTTAATCCCGGGTGTTCTTTAGTATTGACTCATCATTTTTAGTTACTAGTTATTTGCAACAAACAATAGACACTTAAAAGACACTTAAAGTTAACAAGGAATGACCACTCTACTTTTAGATAATATTTATTTAAAAAAATCATAAAACAAATTTAGCAAAGACATTTATTCCTAAATAAAAAAATTAAATACATAATCTGCATAAATGACAAAAGTTCAATTTAAATTAAATTGAGTTTTTGTTAATAAAAATTTTAACAAAAGACAATTAATATTCAGTCGGCCCTCCTCTTGCTCTTATATAAGCTTCTATTCTTCGAAGAACACTTTCAATTAGATTGTTTATAAGATACTGATGAATATTCTCCCAAATCTCGGTAGCAGCATGGATAAGGGCTGGAAGACCCGCATAACCCCGATTTAGATCCGGAGACTTTGGTGACCACTGTAAACTAACAATATCCTCGGTTTCCTTAAGCTCAATAACCCGTTGGGTGCGATGTGATGGCGCGTTGTCGTCCATAAACAAGAAATGTGGTCCTACAGCATCTCGATGTATACTTGACCAGTCATGTTGCCAATGATCAAAGGGGAGTCTGACCATTCCACATCATACCTCCCCAAAGATTGCACTACCACCTTGAAATGGAACAACTTCTTGGTAATTAGTGGATCTAGATTGACGTCCTGGAACTCGTCCGACACTAAAACAATCCTGGTTTCATCCGAAAACATCACATTCTGCCATTGATCCAAACCCTAGTTTTGGAGTTCATGGCACCAATTCAGGAAAGCAACTTTATTATCATTTGTTAATTTAAAACTTTTAAAGGTCTATGGGCCCTTAAATTAGCCTCATGAAGTCTTCTTCTAATGGTTTGACCGGTAACTTCAATTTGGTGTGCTTCCTGAAATTGCTCTCTGATGACCTCGGCACAAATGTTCGGGTTTCTTCGAGCCAATTGAACAATTAATCGATACCGCCGGTAGGTACTTTGGTTGACCTCAATAATTGCAGCAACCTCTCTTTGAGAATGACCCCTTTCAATAAGTGTCCCTATACGACCCCTATCTATCATTGAAATCCCTTGAAAAAGCACTTAAAATAAAAAGTACAATAATTACAAAAATGAAAGTCGTAGGTAAAGGACGCAGTTGACTAAACAATATTTTCAGGCGATCAGAAGGCACTTCAATGTTATCACTTGCCAGTGCTTTTTGTTCTTTTTAACGATAGTTTCAATTAAAAATATAAACACAAAATAATAATATATTGTTCAGAATTAAGAATTATAGGGTGATGCAGTATAATAATGTTGATGAGTGTATTAGTATAGATATTATTATATTATCATTTATTTGCTTAAGAAAACGTGATTTCATACTAAATCAATTTCATTAAAAGGTTATCCCCTTAAAAGTATTGCGATTCCGCCGCTAATGCGATGACATATTGCGTGCCGTAGCCTACTAGGTGTGTGGTCAAAAAGTCACTGATATCTTATCTATGAGCGGGAGTTCAAATAGCACATTAGATTAAATACATGAGGGCAATTCATTAAAAAAATGCTAATCTAATGAAACAGAAAATAAAGTTTAGTTTTTTCTAGTGTTTATTGCGGTAATGACTTTACAAGCTTTTAATGACGGTCGTAAAACATTGTACCACTACAGCCGCTGTTCTCCTATAAAAGTAAATTAGGTGGGTCAGAAAGAATGATAACTTATAAATTTATTAGTGTGACGTTTCATGTTGCCGCTGCGTTAAAAATCACGCACAGGTAAAAAGCAATAGCGCAAAACCGGATAAGTAATTTTTTTGAATTTGCTGTTAATTTTATTTCACATTATCAACCAAAACATCAGTTTCTCTCACAGCAACGAAACGAGTTGTCTTGAATTTTAGGTTATTAACAACATCCGAGTTAAACTTGTTTGTGATTTTCGTAAAACTTTTTTTTAATAATATAAATTTCCATATAAAACATAAAACAAACACACATGAAACATAAAAATAAGATATATAGATAGTTTTATTATCAATATTAATGTACATATTGTGACAATTAAAATATCAAATAAGAGTCTAATAAATATAACATCTACAGAAGTTGTTTTATTCTATCTCAATCTGATCTGTTATTATATATTTTGAGTATACGGTTACTACATTGTATCGGTTTACATAAAAGGGTTTATTCTGAAAGTAATTTGTAAAAACAGTAAAATAATTTCAATTGTAGATAATGAACAGAAGTCAATGTTAATACAAAAGCAATTTTTACTATAATAATAAAGATAAGGTATAATTTAAGTGATATCAATATGAAACTAGTAATATTTTCTAATGTATTATATTTTATAAAGATGTATATAAGGAATATTATTCAAAAATAACTTCCTAGTAAATTAAAGAAAAAGAACAGTGACATCATAAGACTTTCAGTATTATTTTCTGTCTTTCTTTTCTCAGATGTTTTTTCTGGTTCCATTCATGTTGGAGAAGCAATTCAGCTTATCCCAACGGTGTGAAATAAAGAAAAAGTATTCAATATAATAATTTCTTATAGTAAACATTCAAATAGATAGAGGATGTACTTGACAAATTTATCTTGGATAGGATCCATGGTATCAATCAATAACAATCCAAATATGTACAATTCCAATAACAATTCCCAATTCATGTATTAATGTAAAATTGACATAATTTTCTGTTGAAGTTAAAGTTGAAATCTAAAACAAATAAAAAAAAGGAACAAAATTAAAAACTATTAATCTCTTTCAAATGTTTAGTAAATAAATGTGTAATTTTAAGTAGTTAAGTTTATTAATATTATTTATAAAATGAAAGGACTTACCAAGATAAAGAGTCGGATTTCAAATTCAAAAAACTTAAATAATTTGACTTAAAAACTTTTATAAGGCGCCCAACAACTATCAAACATAAAATTAATTAATCATTAAAACAATAAAAAACAAATCTTAACAAATCACCTAAATCAATTAATTAAATTAATATAATATAAAAATCATATAAATTAAATCAATACAATATGTTTGATTTCTAGAGCTAGGTTCTCGTTTTTAGATTTCTTTTGCCCTTCTGTTTTGACTACATTCTGGGATAGTGGGACTGCTATATCAATTAGTTTTGCTTAATTGCCTTCCATGTTGATAAGGACAATATTAGGTCTGTTGAAATCTACTGTTCTGTCAGGTCTATCCCAATATAATATGTACCCTTGGTTCTCTAGTATGCTAACATGATTGTATTTATAGTGAGGAACTCGATCTTGAATTAGTCCTGCTTTCAGTGCTACTTCTTGGTGCAATAATTTTGCCACCTGATTCTGTCTGCTTAGGTAGGATGTTTGAGCAAGCTGATGGTATCCGGCTATTACGTGCTCTATTGATTCTCCAGGTAAATTACATATATCAGCTGTATTCTGTTTCAGTATATGCTTTTCGTAGTTTTTAGTTCTTATCACTCTGTCCTGTATTGCGATTATGAATCATTCTGTTTCAGGATATAAGGATCCGCTTTTAAGCCAGCTAAGCGAGTATGTCATATCGATTGTATCATTTTTTAGTTCAATGGGGTATTTTCCATGCAGCTCTTTGGTTGTCCATTGTTCTTTAAAGTTAATTTTTGGTGTTGGTTGGTAATTTTGTTTCCAGGTTTAATGGTGGGTACCCTTGATCTGATAATGTAATATTTTTTGGTATCGGATTGTTGGATTTGAGGAAATATTCTTTATATACGCGTTCGGTGGCTGAGTTGAGGTGCAGGCATCTGAATTTGTTCAGATGCGTTCTTGTTAGTCTATCCAGCTGTTCTAGATCAGTTGTTGTCCACTTTATTACTTCAAATGAATATGTCAATTTTGATTTTTGTCGGATAACTTATTGTTCAGGAGTTTTGTGACTCTTTTCCTATAGGTTTTTTTACTCCCAGATACTAGTATAAATCATCAGACTCTAATTCCTGTATGTTGCTGAAAGTTTTTGTTCTTGTATTCATGTTAACTTTTCCCCATTCCATTTGTATTTTTGCACACTTATCTAAGCCAAAAGACATTTGGATACTGTTGCTTTCTTGAGCTGTAATTTCAATTAGACATTTTAGTTGGTTTGATGTTTCCGCAAACAATTTTAAGTCATCCATATAAAGTAAGTGGGAGATTCTCGTTTTATTGTGTTTTGTATTTAGTCTATAGCGCAATTCGATGTTTTCAGGAGGTGTGACAGAGCGTTAATGGTCAAACGGAACCATAACGAAGTAAGAGAGTCCCCTTGGAAAATTCCTCGATTGATTTGTACCGTTCCCATCTCAGAAGACTTCAACCAAATCGTTGATCGTCATCTAATCATGCAGTGCGCCAGGGTAGCTCTGATATTGGGGTCAATTTTGTAGATGTTTAGTATTATTATTATATTCCTACATTGTTTAGGTTTAACAATGTTTGAATACCTTCTTTATTTTACGTCCTTTCTTATGATCCCGTTTTGTCTTTCTGTTTCCCAGATGTTTATTTTAACTTAATAAGTTTTTTATTTTATTTTACTCCGTAATTTATGACGATATTTTATATTTTTATTTATATATTTTGACTAATGTAACTTTTAATATTGCACAAATGCATTGAATTTTACATGATCAGGTAAGCTTTTCTTGATACTTGAGGTACTTTTGTACCTCACTCATTTTACTATGTTGTTCAACTTTATATTTATTGTTATAGTTCTTGTCTTAATCCTTACCTTACTGTATTTTTTTTATTTTTAGCTTGATGATGGTCTAAGACCGAAACTAGTTGCACTTAGCATTTTATTGATATATAATATTTATACTTTGTTTATTGGTAACACTGATTATTTTCTCAACAAAAAGGTTCGTTACAAACGCAATTTCAATGAATTCTTTAAGATTATACTAAAAAAAGATTCAATAATATTATTAAAAGAAAATGAAAAAATAAATATTTTCCAGAAAGAAAGAGGGGTACAAAGAAGTATGCACCAATTAACAAATCGACGAATTGTTGTTGAAGAGTCACTTCAAAAATTGTTTAGAACATGACAATAATCCTGTATCGGCACGTCCATGTTCGTCAAACGTCCCAGAAACAAAGATACTTTTGGAAACAAAACAAAAATGACAGCGACAAAGGATTTTTCATGTTTTTCTCTCTTAAATTTATTTCCACGTCTGTTAGTAAAAGTGAAGCTGAATATCCGTCAGTCAAATTGACTTTTTGTTGTGTTTTTCTGTATGTTTACGGGGTTCCATTGTTCTCTGTTAAATTACTGCAGGTTTTATGTAACGGATTACTGCTTGCAAAATTCATTATTTTAGAGGTTGGTCGATACGTACAGAAAAATATTTTATACATGCACCAGTAACCAAATTTTAATTATTCCTCGACTGGAGTAAAAAACCTTCTCTTCAGAAAAACATTGTGTTGTTATTATTGCCAACATTTATAACAATTTTAGGTTTATAGTGTTAAACAAATTATCTGTACCAGTTTTTAACTAAGATAACTCATATAAAGTCATCTGTAATGAAAAATCTGTCCTAATAAATCCTGTCATTCAGTCGATAGGGGGATGTAAGCCACTGAGAAAACGAAAGCTTTATAGGGGGGACTACCGTTGTTGTACAACAATGGTTGAATGATGTAGAAAATTTCAACAATGGAAAGAATCCGGGTCACTGCTTCAGATACGAGATAGTTGGGTATATGAAGTGGTAACTCTTGAAATAACCTTCTTGCAGTCCTGATTTATCACAGTGTGTTTGTCATTCGTATGGTAGGCATATTGGAAGAATTACTAATAATAAGGCAATAAATCGTGTATCGAACATAGGGATTAGTTTTAACGTTTTCACTTACACTGTGAAAAGTTAATTGTTTCTCTAGAGATTGAGGAAAATCTGCATAAGACCACTCGATAATTTGCCACCGACAATGATGTAAGTAAATCATCTAATTTGAGAGTTTTTCATAAAGAAAAATACCACCGTTACAAAGTTTAGTTAGTTCAGGATTTAAATAAAGATGATTCAAGAATTCTCTGAATTGATGATGGACAGAATATAAGCAGATTTGAAGCTGTAATAAAAATAGTTTTTTATGATAAAGTTTTATTTAAACACAGCAGAACTGTAGATATTGCAGCAGACGAAAGAAGTCAGTCGGTGCCAAGTCAGGACTATACGGCGGATGACTCATCAAATCGATGTTTTGGGTGCTCACAAATGCAGTTGTTTGAGTCGATGTGTGGGGGCTCGCATTGTCGTGGTGAAGAGTGATCCGTCTTTGGCGGTTGGTTTTCCTGATTTCTTGGAAGACAACTGGCAAACAAATGGTTGTGTACCACACAGAATTGATTTTCCGGTATTGTTCTAGTGGTATTGCAACATGTCCAGTTTTTCAGAAAAAACGGGCGACCATTTGCTTGGAGGGGCTCGGCGGCAAACAACTTTTAGGATTGGGCTGATCTTGAAACACCCATACAGTCGACTGCTGTTTACGTTCTGGCTCATACGCGTAAATCCACGATTCATCACCTGTCACGATGTCATAGACGTGTTTCGAATCACCGCGATCGTATTTTTTGAGCATTTCCTTCATCAATCGACACGAGCCTTTTTTTTGAGCGATTGGCAAATTGTGTGGGATCCAACGCGGAAAAATTTTTTTGGCCGTCAAATATTTATGCAATATTGAATGTATACTGCTCCCACTAATGCCTAAGGTTGTCTCAATCTCACGATAGGTCACATGACGATCTTGCAATATCAGTTCGCGCACAGCATCAATGGTTTTCGGAACAACTGATTTTGGACGACCTGCATGAAATAGAGCTGTCAGTTGTCAGATTGCAAAACCAGGATTGCCAAATCCTGAAATATAAAAGGCAACCCTCGTACAGTTAATGGTGAGGTTTATTTAGACTTTTTTATTAACCTATTAGTGCCTAAATTACAAAGACTTTTTCTGGGTGTTATTCATACAAATGAGATAGATTGAACCTTTTACTACTACCAATGTGCATTTTGCACGTACAGTTAGAAATTATTTTAACGAGTTTTTAACGAGTCCTAAGCCGGCTAGATCCCCCGATTTGACTCCTATCGATTACTTCTCATACGGTTATTTAAAATTTATAGTATATTTTATTAGACCAAACAATAATGCTTATTTAAAAGTTAGGTAAACCAAAGAAATTAACAAAGTAACCCCCGAGGTCATACAAAATTTTGTATGAGAATTCCAAAATTGCCTCGGTTATTGTCAAGAAGTGAATGATCTTCATTTTGAACAGTTAATTTAATTATAAAGATGCGCCAAAAAAAAGGAGACTAAAATCAGGAAGCCTGTGAAATATAATAGCGTCATAATGAAACAGGTGACAATAGTTGTCATGGTATTTTTAAACGTTGTGTATTCTAACAAACTGTCAAAAAGATTCGAAATGCTGCTTACAATCACCGAAAAGAAGTCTCTGAAGAACATCTCTAAAAATGAATTGAGTGAATCGTCTACCCGAAGATTGTTTAAGAAGATAAAATACAGATTGGGCAACACTTGACTAGACAAGACAAGAAATCAAGAGTTGTTTATTGTGCTTCACTCTTGGTAATGGTTTATGAACAACTTCTTTTTCTAATGTGTGGTTTACAGACGAATGTCACATTCATCTGAATGGATTTATCAATCGGCAAACAAATCGTTTTCTTGATTTTGAACGACCAAACATCATCGCAAAGAAAGCTCTTCATAGTGACCGTGTAAAGATTTGGTGCGCAGTGTCAGGTAATGCATTATTGGACCCTCACTTCGTGGAAGACGAGCGTAGAAAACCCGTTACACTAAATTAAATATAGATCAAATTTTGACACCATTTTTTATAGATCTCAGACAATTCTGTCGTGCCAGAAACATACAATTGAATACCCAATGGTTCCAACAGAATGGGGCTACTTATCATATCACGACAGCATCCCTAAATCTGGTTCGAGAATTTTACTAACCCTTCTAATTCACCTGATCTAGCAATTCTTTATGCTTACGTATAGGGTATGCCGGAACAAGCCATTTTTACAGAAAACCGACCGGCAACTATTGATGAACTCCGTGAAAAAACGTTTGTCCTTTTTCAGAAGAATGCAGCAGTCTATTTTACATGATATTTAACATGCTAAGTATTTTTGTATAGAAGCAAAACTTAAAATTCGCATTATTTGAAATAATGGTTATTTAATTTTTCATGTTTAATAAATCTTTTGTTTGTTTTGGCGCATACTGTACCTACATTCAAAAATACATTCTCAATATTATATGACATTATTATCTTTATTCTACGTACAATTATCCAAATTGTACATCTTAAAAATCCTCAGTCATGATTGCACCTAACTTTAAAAACTTTATATTGAACAGAAGACTAAAATCCATTTACAACAAGATGACGAACGACTCCCTTTGTTATTTAATATTTTCGAGGAAATGCTTATAATTCAGAAGGGGTGGAGGAGGATAATATTTTCATATTGTAAATTGTCAATTTAAGAATAAAAATCGACCTGTTTCAGGTTCAGGTTTTTCTTACAGTATATAGAATAACGCTAACATTAAATTTATTCCATATATATGGACTGCACTGTATATAATCGACACTTATAATTAAGTGGCACAAGAATAATTTAAATGACACGAATTTCCAAATCGAATTTTAAGTTTATGTTGAGTTGTAATTAACAAACTTCCTAAAAGTTTTATAAGTTTTATCTTGGTTAATGTTAAAAGTTGAATTGCACATTATGTACATTGTCCTTGCTGAAAAAAATCCATTCAAAAGATAAGAGCTCTTTTCTCTTGTCACGTCTCATCTTGCGGTATTACCAATAGTTGAAAATAGTCGCTTATTACTTTCATCCAGATTTATCCCCTTACTTTTCCTCTTTTTTTTTGTTATAACTACGTGAACACACATCCAAAGAATCAACTCCATCGTCAAACAGTTTCCCCTAAGACCCTTAAGGGACCCCAAATAAACCATTCGAATGCGCAGTCCTCCGTGGCATAAATCTACACAGTATTCCTGCACTCAGTATTGCGCCGTCTGTCGTCGCGATGCCGTCATGTTATCACAATTACCCTCGGACGTCGGCGTCGTACGTAAATGATACATGAGTTTCAAATATAAAAATAAATAATTAAAATTAATTTAAATGATGAAAAGACTGTCGTTATTATTTTTTGAACTATTAAAATAAAAGGGTGTAGTTTTAGTTGGTTTTATTTTAAATGTTTAAAAGTTTAAAAATTTTTTTGAGGTTATATTTGGCGGAGCTGTTAATTAATTGTTAATTTTTTTGTTTTCGAGCGAAATGGCTTCTACTAGCGATGTAGTTAGGGATGGAAGGTAAAATTTGTAATTTGTTATTTGATTTTACAACTGTCATATTTTTTCTATATTTTAATTTATAGTTTTTTACTAATTTCATACCTAATTGGTTAACCACTTAAAACAAATATTACAGTATATAAAAAAATCATAATCTATTGTAACCAATGTTTTAGTAGGTATAACATTCAACGTTTAAAAAAAAAGATTTTTTTTTATCAAGAAGAAAATCAAAATTTACTGATATTTATTTTTACTTATACAAGCACAAAAATAAAAAGAACAACTTAAATAAATAAATCATCATTACTAAATTACTGTTGAAATTTTATTTTTATTATTTTAACCTAAGATTTTCTTCTTTCAATTTAACTTAAATAAAAAGGATTAAGTACACTCTGACATTTTGAAAAAAAAAAATTATTGTTTTATTTTACTAGTGCTTTCCTTGAAATTTTCATTAATTAAAAAAATGGTAGTTTAAACTGGATTTGTATTTACCATTGTACCTATAATAAACAAAAAAACAAAATTTTTTATCTTCAAATAGATTCCTTGAAAATGAAAACAAATTTTCGGAAAGCTTGGAAAAACGTATAAATTTGTTTTTAATTGCACCATACCCTAATATTCCTAACATAAAACATACATAACATAAAATATTTAATAATATCGTCTTAAATAGTACAAGGTACGCTAAAATTAGTTTTTAAAATTATAATTTTTTTACACAGTAGGTAAAAATTTTAAAATATTCTGTTTTATTTATTAAGGTTAGATTATGTTATATATATACCTACATATAGTAGCTGTTTAGTTTATTCAAAATATTATTGTTTGCCCTAAACAATTGCAAGCGTGCGTAAACTACAAAAAAGTTGATAATTTATTTTGGTTTTGTATGAGTGTAATGAGTTTTTAATTTAATTTGAAGTATATTAATTATATTAAAGAGAGAAACTGAACCAATCAGAAATATAAATAGATACTTTTCAAAAGTAATCTAATGGTTTTTCTTTTGCATTATGTATTGATATTTTACTGTGTACTAAAGTTTCATGTAAAATTGTTTTCTTTTAAATATTATTAATAGTGTATTACGTCTTACGAATGATAGGAAGCCAATTACCCAAAATTCCAGAATGATCCTATTTGTTCATATCTTCGAGCTGCGTACTATGTTTTTCTACGACTGAACATAAAAAGGCATGGTACAATATATTTAATTGAGGCTATGGGTTTAGATAATAAAATCAGACAGTCAGACTCAATTAAAAATTGGTGACATTACTTTCTAGACATTATTTTATTATTGTATAGTTACACTATTACAGTTATTTACAATTTATTATGGTGAATTGCAGCTTATAATTAAAACAAGTGATTGTTGCTACATTGATATAACTAGATTCATTACCGACTCAAAAATTTCTGAATAATAAATTTACTAAAAATAGAATTTTTATTTCGATTTTAAACAGATCTAGAACAGATTTATTAGAAAAAATTAGTTATTATTTTTAAAAATTTTTGACAGAAGTGTATTATAAATAAACTTACCTGTTGTAAAAATAAAGGGAGTTAAAAATATATGATCTTAGTTTGTATTAAAACAAAAAACGATCACACTTTTGTTATTATCAATAGTCGGTACACTCTGTGCTTGTTTTTATATACATTAGATATAAAAATAAGGCAAAGTATACTTTTTGATTTTGAATTTTTATATTTGAAAAACTTTTGCTTGCTGCAGCATCAATGAATATTTCCATGATAATCTAAAATCTAAATCGCGATCTTTCAGTAAATGTTTTTTGCGAGACTAATGAATATTTATTTTGAAAGCACTTCTGTGAGAAATTTTTAAATATAATGAGATATGTATCATTAACTCTGATAAAGATTTTCTTATAAATACATTTAATTGTCCATAGTCCAAAATGAGTGAATTTTCTCTTCAAATTTACGCTAAAATCGAAATAAAAATAATATTGTTAGCAGATATATTATTTAACAGTTTGTGGCTTGGTAATAAATCTAGTTATATCCCAGAATAAACAACCACTTGTCTTAATTATAAGCTCTCGTTTACTGTAAATTGTAAATAATTAATTGTAAAATTGTAACTACGAGTACTAAACAATAACTATGATAAAATAATTTATAGTCATATTGTCATCAGAGAAGGTCTAAGCCGTAAACATCATAATCGAAAAAATCTACAAAGGCCTTCTTTTACGATTTCTTTCAAATTATTTACCTCCACCTTCTCCTGTCATCCCATTGGCCCTCTCTCAGATCTCTTGATCTCATTGCCTTCGCTATTCCCTCTCTCCAGGTTTTACTGGGCCTTCCACGTTTACGACGGTTAGATGGTATCCAATTCATGACTTTCTTTGACAGTCTTGACTCTTCCATTCTATGAACATGCCCATACCAAATTAGCTTTTTTCTTTCTATGTGTGTTCCTAAGGAGCCTTCAATTCCCATTTGCATGATGTCGAACGTCATCATTTCGAATTAGTTGCCTTCTACTGATTGTTTTCCGTTAATAGTGTCTCGGAATGTTGTTTCCATTTGTTGATAGAAATTAGTTCTATATTTGTGTTTTTTCTTTCTGTTGTTTTTACCCTGTTTATAAACTTCCACGTCTCTGTGCATTTTTTGCCTCCCAATAAGTTGTTTATTTTTTGACATTTTTTGTCCCACATTTCTCTTTTGGTTGTATTCACTGTCCTTCTCGTCGTTCTTCGCAGTTCTACATATTTGTTTTGGTCCTCTGGTTGTTTGGTGCTTAACCATTTCTTGTAAGCTTCCTTCTTTTTTGTTTCGCTAATGTTTCTATTTCTTCTGTTATCCATAGTTTATTACTGCTGGTCTTATATCCTATTCCTAGTGATTCTTCTGCCGCTTCATGCATACTGGTGATTATATTATAAACATCCTCTACGGTATGATCTGTTGTTATATTCAATAATTTATTATGTGTACAGAATTTTAGTACTTTCATTTATTAGGCTGTCTAAGTTGTATTGTTTGGGCGTTAATTTTATTATGTTTTAATATCAAGTGATATTAGCGAGTTAAATGAAATAAACAAATGAAATAAAGCATGCAAAAGTTATGAGTACTGACGATACTAACATATACATAGACAATAACCACATCGAAGGCGTTAACGAGTACATATACTTGATCCACCAGAAGAATCAGGCTGAAGTGTCAGCTTTTGTGGGAAAGTAGGACATATTCTGAAAAATAACAATATATCCCGATAAATCTAAAAACCAAGGTGTATAACAAGGCGAAGCAAATTCAACGACATTATTGAGAAAATGACAAAGAAGAGACGATGGACAGGACACGTGGCAAGATTAACAAAAGACCAAAATTAGGTAACAACATGGCAAACAAGGAGAAGGAAGATAGCAGGAAAACAGAGAAGACATGATGTTTAGGAGAAACCTACATCCAGGAGTGAGATTAGGAAACAACATAAATCCGTCTGGTACACAGACGGATCCAAAACAAGCACCAGCACTGGGATTGGGATCTACAATGAAAATACAGGGAAGACTAATAGTCTCAACCCGGGCTCAGTTGATACTATCCCGCAAGCTGAAGTGGTTGCCATTAATACATGGTCGGAAATCATCCTGAATTAGACAGTCCCTAACAGGACTGTCAGTATCAGAAGTGATAGCCAAGAGGCTCTCCAAGCAAAAGAGAGCGTACACACTACGTCACAAACAGTGAAGTACTGCCTAGGAACTTTGGCTGAACTCGCACAACGCCACAAGGTTATCCTTGAATGGGTACCAGGACATACAGGGATCCTTGGAAATGAAAAATCTGACCTCCTAGCCAAGGAAACTTCAGAAGGAACCCTGATCGGACCTCTCTCCACATGTGGGGTCTCATACCAACATGTAAAAGGAATAATAGAGGAACGGTTAAGAGGGGCGTTTCTAATTTGGTAAGCCTGTCTGAATTTAGTGAAAAATCTGGTTATTTTTAAATTACAAGAATGAACAGTAGATGGCGATAGTGGTTTCAAATTAGTATTTTTGTTATAAATTTGAATATTTTTAGAGCTTGTTGACTTTCTTTGTCTAAGACAGAGATAAAAATATGAATTTTGCTTCGTAAATCTTTGAATGTTTCCACGACACACACCTTGAGACCATAAACAGATGAAAAATACCTGTATAATTTTTATTAAATATCCTATTTGAATATGTTTTCGAAGTTTTGTTGTGATATTG
Organism: Ophraella communa; assembly: GCA_035357415.1. Taxonomy (NCBI): domain Eukaryota; kingdom Metazoa; phylum Arthropoda; class Insecta; order Coleoptera; family Chrysomelidae; genus Ophraella; species Ophraella communa. Next base: position 10,068,889 of record CM068986.1, on the reverse strand, counting down.
TTGTGTCATAGGCGTAACAAATTAATTGTTTTTAGGATCTAAAATATGGATATATAAAAAAAATAAAATAAAACAAGATTTCGGCATTCCTAACAAATAATTAAATAATGAAATTTATTGTACTAACCAGAGTTGGGTCGGATATTGAAAAAAAGTATCCGGATACCGGATACGGATACTCAAAATGTATCCGGATACTTTTTTAAAAAGTTCGAATACTTTCATTTAAAAATGTATTCGGATACAAGTATCCGGATACTTCCTAGGATACTTTGAAGGATACTTTTTTTAAAAAGGACATAAATTATTAGTATTAAAACTATGTGATGTGCAGGTATTTTTAATATAATATATAATAATAAAAATACATTTAACTAACGAAAAATTTTTCGTGTCACTGCCTGAACTTTTGATATTGAATTTGGCCAGCGTCGGACCAGCCGAGTTTCCAAACTTTTTAGGGGGTGTACTTATTTGTACTTGTAGGTACACTAAAATAAAAATATAAATATTAGGATGACCTTTATTATAATATCCGAAAAATAATTTCTTCTAATAATTATAAATACAGGGTACAAAGGGGTTCTTGAAAAGAGAGATATAGAAAATATAAAAAATAAATAACGTAGGTACTTATAAAACTGATTTATAGGTAAAAACAAAGCTCCATTAGAATATAATAATATATTATAACGGTGACCAGTACGAAAAATGGGATTTAACATGTTAGACACATCTGAATTAAAGGAATAAGGGCAGCGTTGTGCCTACGTTAGGTGCATTATCGGAGGGCGATAAATAATGTTTAAAAGTATCCCAATATTAAAAACAGTATCCGGATATCGGATACTTTAAAATTTGGTAACGGATACGGATACCGGGTACAAAATTTAAAAGAGCTTTCGGATACATAAAAAGTATCCAGATATTGTATCCGTATACAGAAGTATCCGGATACTACCCAGCTCTGGTACTAACCCTTACTAATTAAGGTATTTATTAGAATAAATATGTTAATTATAATAAAAACATATTACGGTTTCTGAATATACACACATCAACATGGTCTAAAGAAAAATTGAAATAAAGTGGAAAATATGTAATTATACCTTTTTTAAAATTGAGATTGAAATGTATTGGCAACAATGCAAAATTAAACGAGGTTAGTTGTTAGTTTGATCCTTAGACTAGGAAAGAGAGAGGACAGCGCATGGCAATGAAAACCTTATTCGTGTGTGAGAAGCCAAGTTTCAAACATTTGACATATGTTTGGTGGTAAACAAATTTGGAACATCGAATTGTATTTTTTTAGTTTTTTTATTAATTTTCACCTTTTTTAATTACCTGAATAGACATTTTAAAATGGTTAATTGTGCAGTTTATAAGTGCAACAGTCAGAGCTAAAAAAGAGGAAGGAATTTCATTTCATAGGTAAAAAGTATTTTAAAACTATTTCCTTGAAGTTTATTTTTATTAATATTACAGCTTTCAGGTAATAGATGTTTAACTAAATCACATATGTTATGTATGATAACTTAAATTAATTGTACATATTTTTTGAAAATTGTTTTCATTCAGTTTTAAAAATTATTTTTATATTTTGCACTTATAAAAATCTTCATTATAAAACGCATTTGCGTATCGTAATGTAACTTTTACGCACGCAAATTTTTGTTTTAAATGGTTGGCGACATGAGTGAAGTTTCTAAAGGCAAGACTATTGACAATGACATTTGTGGCTAATAGCAATTTATTAATTTTATATTGTTCTTTAAGAAAGTATCTGTGAATATGAATATAATATTTTACTTATATAATATATTATTATTGGTATATTATTCATTTTAAAATATTTTAAAACATTAACATTTGATAATCTAAATGTCACAACTGTCAAATTTTATAAATTACCCAGTGCTGCCGACATACTTTTTAAAATAAAAATTTTCGTAATTACATAAAAATAAAAAATTAATTTAAAAAATGGTAAAAAGGGCAAAATATAAAAAATATTATAAACAACTTATTTCATATGGCTGTTGTGACACTCTTTCTTTAAAAAACTCATCGCTTCGCGATTCGTTTTTTAAACTTGAACTCGTGTTATAACAGAATTCCATATGAAATGCGTTGTTTAATATACTATTTTCAATTAATTGTTATTATTTTCTTATAGATGTAATAGTTTTGCAGTGGCGTGAAACAAAAACATATATTTAAAATAGATTAAAATTGTAATATTTATTAAATAAATATGTTTTAAAATGATTGTTGTTTTTTTTTGGAGCCGTACATATTTAAAGACTTTTTTAAATTAGATTTGTAATACGAAATAATGAAAATTATTATTTAATAATCGTATAAGAAAAATCGTATGATACGCCTATGTCAATATTGTCCGCCATTAGTTTGGTGGTAAATGGGTTACATAAATTGATTCCAATACGCAGTCCTCTCTCTTTCCTTGTCTAAGGTTTGATCAGAGATTAATTTATTTACTTTCTGATGGATGTATTATTTGAAGGTGTTGAAGTAGATGTAAATTTTTAGAATATATTTTGTGGGGGAAAATTTAAATACTTTTCCAAAACGTTTGATGATTATTGCAAAAGTGTTACTATAATGTTTGTAAACATTAACAGGTTAGTCTGTCTTCAATATGACTTCAAGTAAGTAGGTACCTTGCTAATTATTTACTGCCTAAATAAATAAATATCACTTATTTTTTAGAGAGTATTGGACATTCCTAAATTACCACCCAGATCCATGATTTAATGAAAAATGGAGTACAAAGTAAAGCACACACTACAATAAAGCTTACCTATAGTTTATTTTTATTTTGAGAATGTGGCACAAGAAAAAAATAATATTTTCAATAACCTACGATAATTACTAACCAATCTAGTATCTATAGAAATACACTTTGTGCAGCTGTTTTCAAGATACCTAAAGAAGTGGGATAAGCTGACTATCAGTGATTGGCCAACAATACTCTTGCAAGTACTAAACATAATTGTTAATATGGATATATCTTAATAAAACCAATTGTATCATTAAATTATGGCTATTAATTATATTCCAAAAATGTCAACCCCATACTTTGTGGAATCAATTGAAATTAAAATGTATCCAATAGGATTGTAACTGAATTTTTTAACTGGTATCTTTCACAAAAATGAAAAAATTTTATTTATTTTATAAAGATCCATATTTTATTTACATTTGAAAGCACTCTCCATCTAGTAATCAGAAGTGATAAGAGGTAAGTTTTAATTTGTTTATTTACTGGTTTAAATTTTTTACAATTAATAGGTAGGTATTATATTTATTTTATTATCTATGATTCAGATCTAAATATCAAATTTAGTTTTAAAAGATGTACTGATATAGGTATTTTGCATATTAGATACATGAATTTTCTTCTTTTTGAGTACCTACCAATAGTATTTGCCCATGTTGAAGTATTTTCTTTGGAAAATTGAAATCAGTGGTATTTTGTGTACTACTGCTACTGTGTGCTTTTTCCCCTGTGAATTTGCCTCTTGATACTAAATAATTAGCATTAACTGGATGGCATATTTGTTTGGTTTCATGTAAGAGTCTTTACTAGGGCATCTCAGAGAAGTGTTAATGCTACTCGTCCTTTAAGCCATCCTTTGTGTACTTTAAATACTAGGATACACCAGGAAGAATATTAGTATCATTTTCTAAGTAAAAACTATTTGATTAATTTTTGATTTTATTAGGTGGAATATGGAAAACAAAATATTTCTACAAGATTCAATAGGTTACTACCTTTCTAAAGTATTTCAAAAATGTCCTGAAAATACTATTTTTAGCAATATACTTTTTCTGGCAACCATATATGTTATTTCATCTATGTTTAGATAATTAAATTGTATAAATCAATGGTTTTCAAAATATATGCTACTGTTTTCTCAAAATCTTTGGACCTCAAGTAACTGCCTACACAGGGTTTATTCTATTTATAGTAAATAATTAATAATTTTTACTGTTAATTCTAATCTTTTATATTTTAGAACTCTTTCTTCAAAAACATTGAATCTGGACCCTTATAGAACCCATGGCTACATCAATATGAAACCTATTGTGGGCTACTATGTGTTTTAAAATACAAATGTTTATTTTAGGGTTCAATTACATCTTAAACATTAGCAAATAACATCTGCATATTAATAGTAAATAACATGTAAATGTTTTATGTTTTTCTTTTTTAGGACTCATTTTCTCAATTATATGTACCCAGTTCATTCTGACATGAATATGGAACCCTTTGGTCTGTTTTATCATTTACCAACAAACTTTTAATGGTGAGGGGGATATATATATATAAAGATAACAGACGTATTCAGTATCCAACCCAAATTTGTAAAACTGTTTTAATAAAAATATTACATATTTGACTGTAAATTTTCATTCTTCACATTATCTAAAGAGAAAGCTATTATATTTATGCATATTGAACATGTAAATAAATATTGTAGAAACCCTTACTTTGTGGACATTATTATCATGCCTATTTAGAAAAATAGTTTAACACTTAGCTGTTAATATTTACATATGTAGTTTTAATTTATAAATGTAAATCCCTTAGGTTGGGTTTATGTTATTGAACAAATAAAGATATAAGGTAACTTAAAGATTAAAAAAGTATAAAGAAAAATCAGGTCTCTCAAAACTCACATTTTCACCAATTCGACTAAAATAAGACAACTGTGTTTAAGTAAAAAGTAATTTAGGAAATAACAACGGTTCACAACACTAAACTCCTTGCACATATCACAGTTGGATAATGCTATAAACTATGTAAAAACCAACGCAAATTGTGAAAATATACTTTAAATTTATTTTTTTTAACTTTTGGTAAATTATAAACGAATATTAATATAGACAATTATATATTTAAAAGCAAAACACTAAAATTTTTGAATTTTGAATTTTGACGTTATAAACGAGAAATAAGGTTAGGTTGGTTATGTTAAGTGAAGTTTGGATTTGGAGAATTAGAATCGACATACGTCTTTGAAAAAAGCGCCACCAAAACTGTTGAACTAAATTGACAGATTAGTGCAATGTTCAAATTTTGCGTGCAACAAATCTCAAAAAATATACCTTTCTTTAACTTCATATTTTGCTAGTCGCATTCTCTATGCTTTCTTTAGGAGTTAAGCTTCTGGCGTTAAAATTCGTGATCACAAATTGTCAAACTTTTTTAAAACATACCATCACTTAAACACCAATATCTCTTTTATTACAATATAAAACTCAAATAAAAAACCTTATCTCCTAGAGAAAGGTCTAAGCTATATCCTGTTAAAATTTGAATACGTAATTTAAAGGCGTTCTTTAGATTTGTTGTTTACAAAATGATTGAAATTTTGGGTACAATTCAGGCTTGCCACCCGTTTTCAGCTGTCACATTTTTGACGCCCCTCTTAAGGGAACAAAATAAGAAACTACCTGGGCTCAGGCAATCTAGGCTATTGATAACAGATCCATCCAGGAAGAAAACTATGAAACTACTCAGTCTAAGTAGGACCCAACTAAGAAAGGCAGTGAGACTGCTTACAGGACACTGACATCTCCGAAAAGACATGAACATAATGGGACTTGCCGAGGACCCGTTATGCAGAAAATGTGGTGAGGAAGATGAAACTATTCTTCATGTAATATGTCACTGTCCAAGCCTTAAGTGGCTTGGACAGAGACACTTTGGCATTCAGTTTCCTGAGCCAGAGGAAATCGTGAAAGCGAATATCAGGGACATTCCAGAATACATGAAGAAAGCGAACCTGGTATGATTACTTCAGGGGGGTACAATGAACCTCGAGCTCCAGTACATGTTTTGCAATGATGAGATTGAGTTCTGACTAACTGGAAGAGTTTATTATTCAAAACTATTATTTCAATCAAATATCTTGCACCATTCCTTTTTATGGTCAGTGGTAGAATATTTATAGTAATCACTTCGAGGATAAGGCAAATTATTTCAATATTTAAAGCATCTTGGTATAATTCCACTAGTAGCTTTAAACCCAGTTCCCCTTGTTTCTAATTAAATGGATAGGTACTTTACTTTATTTAAAAATAAATTGCAATGCAATTGTATTTATACCACTTCTTTGTTTTTATTTTGTATCATTTTGTTACACATGTGCAAAGTAACGCCGAGTGGTGAGACAAAAGCGTAAAAAGTCCCAACCCTTTTGTGGTTATTTTTTTTCTTTCGGCACGAAACTTTCATAAACATCTTTTAAATCGTTGGAAATAGAACTTTCTCCACAATTTAGGCCACAGGTGTAAAGTAGTTTTAAAGAAGCCGACGCACGGCGCTAAACACTTGGCAATAATATCACAATGTCAAAACACCAATTCTGTTACACCAGAATGAAAAAAAAAGAAAAAGAAAACCGTCGGCATCGACTTTAGTTGTATTTTCGTTGTTGACACGTCGTGTAAACATAAACATTCTAAGAGTAATTCTTAATTACGAAACATTAAGAGTTCAGCAACAGTTACCGCGTGTATATTTTTGAAAAAGAGACTAATATGTATCTGTTGGTGTTGCATACCATACTAATATATTGTATGTTCCTCTCAGGAAGTGTAAATGAAGGGTCTCTATCTGTACAACAAATCAACTCGGCTCTAGTCATATGTACACCTTGCGTCACTTTAATGACTAAAAGCTTTACGCCAATTAGGCCAGGTCTTCAATTTTTAGTGTACATATAAATTACGACACACTTAAACTATCTTTTAAAACAATCAAATAAAATTTGAACAAAATAGTTTACATAGTTTTATGTTTATCAATAGGTATAGTAAAATTAAAATAAAAAGCGTTGGATGTCACAGAGAGGCATTGTAGTACAGTGTGATCAGTTAAGGGTAGCGAGCGGCCATATCTCATAAGATATTGGTCGTATATATTTGAGAAAAAAAATCATGATAAAAGTCGCCAAGATAAATTCTGTAAATTATTTTCGAGTTTGTCAAACGTCCGCTAGAGGGCGTAACAACCAACACCAAGTAGAAAAATGGGATTCGTATAGAATTTTGCACAATGAAAGTATATCGATGATATCATTTTCATATTTACTGGCCATTTCACCATATTTTTTGTCTAAAACGTTTTGTTCTATCTATCAAAATAAAGCGGGGGGCAGTTCAATTTTTTTTATAAACAAAGCAAGATTTCTACCGTTTCGTTTGACCGATTTTAGCAAACTTAGGCTCATATGAAAGAGCATAATTGGTTTTGAAATCTGACTTTTGCTGTCACCGCTAGATGTCGTTAACTGAAATGAGCAAATTTTTGAGTTTATTTAAAAAAAAAAACAAATATAATGGTATATTAATTTTTATACATTTTAAAAGGGGATCAATTTCTCTATAATTGAATTAACAGAATTGATCATATACCTTTTTTTGAACCGGTGATATTGACCAAAATATAATTTTATTACATTAAAAAATGGCACGCCACTGTTTTTTATCAGCTTTTTAATCTCTAATTAGTTGCTAACAAAAAAAACCTCTTGACTTTTTTCGTTAGACAAACGGTTTTGGATTGAAAATATAAAATATATTTACATGGGGCGCCCATACATATCTCGAAACATACTAATTTAAATATATGGAAAAGAAATTTGAATTAAACTGTCCAACAACAGCAGAAGCAATAACAATAAAAACAATAACACAGAACTTTAAAAACAAACTTTAAAAATAAATTAATAGTTTTATCGTAAATGTTCAAAATGTTGTCCATTATTTTGAATGCACTGGTCCAATCTCTTCTGAGTGGAGTTGACAGCTGCCTCAATTTCCGCTCTTGGTATAATATTTATGGCGTTTTGAATTCGGACTATCATGTCTTCTCTTATTTTTTCAATACAAAATATTTGAAGGTAGTAAGTCTTCTTTGCGTATAATACTTAAACTTGGCGTTAAATGGCAAAAAGACAATCCACGTAGAGGCCTAATGGAACTTCCTCATAATGAATGTAAGGGAATACAGTTTTTAAGAACATATATAAATAGCTGAGAGAGAAAGGACTTTTATCACTTTTATCAATCCATTTATGTTTAAAATAAAATATTTTTGCATTTCCAGTACTTTTATTTTCAAAGTAATCCTCAAAATGTTTGTTCTTAATTTGTTGTTTTACTAACATTGTTTATAGAATCTGCTAGGCTAGATAGTATTTGTTCATTGGACATCGTCGAATTGGTTTTAAAGTATTTTTTATTTTCAATTTCAACTGGATTAATACCCGTATTATGGTCATCACTGTAAAATATAAAGAATTTAACGTTACATCTATAAGTAGGATAGATAAAGAATTTATATTTTTGTTATTATGGTCCGTCAAATTTAAAATTATATTCTGTAACTAACTTCGTGAATGTATTCTAACCTAAAATTTAAATCAAATTTATTGTGATATTATTTGTTAAAAAGCTTATGCTGTGATTAATTTTTATAAAAAAAAAATAATTTTCGTAAATCTGACATCTGCCAAATAGCAGCGTCGTGTACAGATCTGGGGTATCTAGCATTTAACGCCGATATAAAACAGAGTCGCATACCAATATCACATTAATTGAGCGTCTACCCTTACGGTTGATATAAAGATGAGGTTGATGTTCTTCATCTGTTGAAGAAGGAGCTATGATTTCTATATGAGTCCCATTAACGGCTCCAATAATACCTCTCATGCCCCATTTGGTATAAAATCCTTCTTGTTCTTTTTCTTTGTCTTCCCTTAATGCTGGAAATTTGATCCAAATATGTGCCAGATGTATAGTAATTAACCTTCTAACTTCGCAAAATTTCTAAATTCTGTAACTTTGAAGATTACACAGCTTAAATTATTTAACGCAGCGACCATAACACGGCGGGTATAAAAATAAACATAATAATCACTAGGCAACTGATCGAAATTTAATAAATCCCAATTGTTAATACTAGTTTTGATATGTGGCAATAATATCACAATGGGATGTTAAAAAATATAATATTTTCTCAATGTTACAAAATCATACTAGGAAATCAATTAATTTTATTGTATTTAGTCTCACACGGTTTTTAAGTCGATTTGAAAATTCAACTTTTGGATGATTTAAATAGTCCGCCATTCAAGCGGTGACGTAGATAACCCAAAAGTAAAGTTAGCTACATAAGGGTCGACATAGACCGCAATTCTCTCGTCTTCTTTTTTAAAATTTTGATCCTCAAACCACAATTTTACTGCCTTATCAACAATTTATAGGTTTAACATTTGATTTTAAAAGGTTTTAGCATATTTAACTTGGAATGGAACGACAAGGATAAATGTAATGATGTGCAATACGAACGAAAGAATTTAAATATTTCATCATTTTCGCAAAATAAAACATCAAATTGACCTATTTTTATGTGTGCCCAGTTGTATTCTAATCTTGCAAATTAAACAAAATTTATTTTATCTACGATCATAGCATAATACAAACTTTATTGATATGAAAACCCCACTGTAAATTTTCATTTTACCCATCGATAACCTAAAGGAGAGCTTTGATTGGTTCTCAGCTATAGGTAAAATTGACAGGAACTTTTATCCACTGGAATATGAGGACCGGACATATTGGGATTTTTATATTTTCCCCATTATTACGTTGGCTACAGCTTTCAGTTGCTACGGTGACCAAAAATTTAAACAAACAAAATCACACAATTGACAGCAAAAACGTACAAAGTGAAATTCGTGGGTTTTAAGGTAGTTTTTTGTGACTGTGACTGAAGAAAATGTCGACAGAAGAGAACGAGATGTCCAGTACGCCACCTGACATTCGCAATATTGCAACGACTGCAATAGAAAATCTTCTACCACAAAAATCACGGCACAAGTACGAATGTGTTTATGAAAAGTTTTAAAAGTGGCGAGCAGAACAAAATCGTAGATAAAGTATAGAATTATACTCGCAAGTAAAGGTTTTTATCCACTTTTATCCACTCGCTTGCGGCTCGTGCAGCAACTTTCATTTTAGTGGATTAAAACCTTCTTTACTTGCTCGTGTAATAATATACTATTAATGAATATTGTAATAGATATTTTTACAATTTTTCTGCTGTAATTATTATTTAAGTTGTATTAATGGTTGATTATGTTGTGATTTTATAAGTTTTACAAGCATAATTCGATGAAATATAGACAAATAATCACCTTGAAGTGGTATTTAAACTGGAAACGTTTATTGCTGTTTAATCCCCGGTAATTGCCGGATACTTAATGATCTGTTGATCGGTGTGTAATCGAGCTCATGTCAAGATGTAATAGGTTTCGTGTGTCAGTTTAACCCAGCTGTTTAAAAAAATAAATAATGAATTACTTGTAATAATATTTTTAATTTTAATAGAATTTAATTTTTTAGTAAATGTTTCATATTTTTTTTATAAAAAAAGTACAATGACAGCTGTTTCGTTAGAATTAGCATCATCAGATTGACATATTGAAGTTACATTTTGTTTGTATCTAGGTACTTGATGTTGATTAGGTAATATTAAGACTAGACCAAGTATGGAAGTAATAAGACATAACAATATTAAAGCCTAGATGTTATAAGTCCTAAGGTATTATCCTGGATGTATTTCCCTCTAAGATCAGTGTAATTTTAGGAACTTTTTGAAAATGTTTAAGTTTTAAATTTTTAATATTTAATTAAAATTCAAATATATGCAAAAATAAAGAAAATATTTCAAGTTTTTTAATTGGTATCTACTTACCTATTGTGGAGCCTATTGTTAAGTCTTATTATTTCTTTATAGTCTCACACTTAAGATGTTGTGGTAAAGGTAATGAGGGCTTTCGCAAAACTCACACCTTGTTGACTTATTTCACGATTTTCCTGACTATCCGACATGTTTCTAGGATTACTGATTTTTGCATGTCTGTTATTAGTTGGAATGGTAGATTATGTTTCGTGAATCCTGCGGGAAGTTCCGGTGGTATGAGTCCTGTGACTGAGATGACTACGGGGAGAATGAGGACTTCATCCATTTTCCACATTGATTTTATTTCCTCTGCTAAGTCCGAGTATTTTCTTATTTTCTCTGATATCGTCTTCTGTATGTTGTGGTCCAGGGGGTGTGCAATATCTATTAACGTTGTGATTTTGTTAATTTTGTCTATTACTGTTATGTCTGGTCTGTTGTTTATAGTTGTTTTATCGGTTATGATTCCTCGATCCCAGTATATTTTGTAATTTTGGTTCTCGTTGACTTGGTCTGGTGTGTATTTGTAGTATGGCTCTTCTATTGTTTTAATGTTATGTTTGTGGAGTAAATATTTGTGGAGGATTTTGGCTGTCAGATTGTGCCTGTTTAGATATTCAGTTTGTGCTAGGCTCGAGCATCCCGATGTTATATGCTGTATCGTTTCGGGCATTGATTTACACACTCTACAGTTATCATTTTCCGTGTTTGTTTTTGATATGTATTTTTGGTAATTTTTTGTCGGTATAACCTGGTCCTGTATAGAATACATGAATCCTTCTGTTTCACTGTACAGGTGTCCGAGTTCGATCCATTTGGTTGACAGCTGGTGTTGTTTGTCTAGATCGTTCTTGAATCTACCATGTAGTTTTTTGCTGTTCCATGTTTGTGTGATGTTTGTAAAGAATGTTTTCTTGTCTATCTGTTGGATTTGTGTGTGTGTACTGAGTGGTGTGTATTTTTTGTCTGCTTGTTTGATGGACGCGTGAAGTGGTGACTGTGTTGCCTTTATGTTGAAGTATCTTAGTAAACTGTGTATTTGAATGTTGTGTGTTAGTTCTATGTTTATAAGGCCTCGTCCTCCTTGTTTCCGAGGTAGGTACAATCTTTCAACAGCCGAGTTAGGATGTAGAGCCCTATTATCAATTAGGATTTTTCTTGTTAGTCTGTCTAGTGCTTGTACGTCTGTTATGGTCCATTGTATGACTCCGAATGAGTATGTTAGTATGGGTATTGCCCAGGTGTTTATAGCCTTAATTTTATTTTTTGCGTTGAGCTGAGTATGCATGACTTTCCTTAGCCTGTTCTTGTATTTATTTTCTATGTTTTCTTTCATTTCTTTCGTTTTCTGTGTGAGTGTTTCATTTACTCCTAAGTATTTGTAAGTTTCGTTGTTAGGTAGTGCAGGGAATGTTATTTTATTTATTAGCAACTCTATGTTGTTAGTTTCTGTTGTTTTACCTTTTTTCGCTATAAGTGATGCGCATTTATCTAATCCGAAGTTCATTCGCATGTCCTTAGAGAACTTGGCTGTGGTTTCCAGTAGCGCGGATAGTTGGTTTTGGTCCTTAGCATATAACTTTAAATCGTCCACGTAGAGAAGGTGGGATATTTTGTAGTCTTTTGTTGGGCTGTATCCAATATTTGTCGACTTTAAAAGGCTACTCAGTGGGTTAAGTGCTAGGATAAACCATTTTGGGCTCCATGTGTCTCCCTGGAATATTCCTCTATTTATCTTTATGTTATCAGTTTCTAGATGTGTGTGGGGTAGAGTGAGTATCAATTTTGTTTCCCAATTATCCATAGCTTGTTTAAGGAAGCGTATGATGTTCAGATTATTATTATTATTATTATTATTATTATTATTATTATTATTATTATTATTATTATTATTATTATTATTATTATTATTATTATTATTATTATTATTATTATTATTATTATTATTATTATTATTATTATTATTATTTCAAAATTTCTTGTCGACTTCGCCTACTGGCCACCCGGCAATATTCTTGGTTTAGAACAGGAATCTCGGCGGGTGAATAGTCGACGCATTTTACCCCAACTACCTGCTAGATAGAAAAAGGTTCATAATCCAACATGAATATTCGACACAGAATGTTCAAAAAAGATATTTCCCTAATCCCTTTATTGCCAATAAAATATGTTCCTTCCAATTTGATATTTTTATAATTAACAGGTAAATTTCTTACACTTAGGTAAACTTTTCTCAGTTTTGTTTATAATTGTGAGTTTTGATGTTGTTTTGATGGGTATAATTAAAAGTTGTCGTAATAGAGATTTGCTATTTTTAGAAAATTATACATTCTCTAAAAGTAGTAGGTTAGGTTAGGTTAGATACTTATATAAAAATAAATAGTCTTAGCAAAACAGCAAAAATTAAAGACAAAAATGTAACAAATAAAATTGCGTTTTTATAGAGCGGGTCACAGTTATTATGCAGCGTGGCCGACATAGGCCAATGTAAATCTTATGGTCGAATATTCAACACTGTTGTCCCTTTGGTTACCTTGGTTTCCTTTAAACGCGTAAAATTTATCTAAAAGCATATTTATAAATATTCTTAATTACTCACTAAACGATTTTCAAATGAATAATTTAGTCAACATTTAAATCATAATAGTAACACAATGGCACAAGTTATATTCCCGCGCCAGTTGGAACCAAATTCGAAGAACATACCGATATGGCAACGCCGTCGTCCATAAACGCAATGCTGCATAATAACTGTGACCCGCTCTATAGAACGAATGATTGAAAGTCTAAATTTAAATCAAATAACATGACTAGTTTTTCTAAAGTGAGTGTCTTATCATTCATGTTATAGTAATAGTAATAATTAGTTTATTATTAATATTTGAAATGAAATCAAATCAGTTTTCGAAGATAATTTTGTTTTATTACCTACTTACCTGTCTGTAAGTACCTAAATTCTTGTGTCGAAAATTCCTGTAATAAAAACATAATATTTCTAACCGTGTGGAAAGTTCCAGTCCCAAAAATTTACCTGTTTTCTTGCTTCGAAAATTCATACGCTCGGTAATCTAGGGTCGGTATTTATCTATTAATTCAAAATATTCAAATTTAGAATAAAAGATCGGGTCATAAATTGCATTTCATTGTTACTTTCTAAAATCTATGAACAGACTATAAGTAGTTTTCGTTTTACTGCGAATTTTACTCTTATTCTTTTGTAAAAAAAACTAAGATTATATTCCTTCTTCTTTCTGGAAGCATAAACTGTTTTTCTAGATATTTTCAATGCTGCTGCTACTCTCTACAATAAAATTACACTAAGAACATAATATATGTATAGGAAGATAGATTTTACCTCTTTACGTTTGAAATATTAAAAGTTTAGGTCACTTTTTCATTTCAAAATACCCAAGCAAGTTTAAAACAAGTTCTTTTGCTTGTAATTTTTTATTTTTCCTAGCATGTTCTAAGACAAAGTTAAAAATTTGCTTATAAGTATACACGATTGTCATAATCTGTAATAATTCACATAAAGATACAAGTATGTTAACATCACTACTTTTATAGACCTACATATATACATCATTACATTTTGGACAATTAATTTTGTAAACACCAGATTTTTTTAATTTAGGTAATTTTGTTTTTACATTTTGTTACATGTTTTTACCAACATTATTGTGTGACTTGAATGAAATTAATGCAGATGTTGCCGAAGATATTTTTGAAATTGTATTAGAAATATTTCCGCAATATGTAACACTTTTATAACTTTTAATTTCTTTAGTTTTTGCGAATAAATAGTGAAAGTTTAATTCAACCGTTTAGTTGTTTACTGTTCTTAATAAAAAAAGTAGTTAATAAAGTCGCAAAATTTATACACAAACGTTATAAATTAAATCATTTTTCTAATCAACATAATATCTCACCAAATATAGTCAATATACCTACCCTATTATAAATTTAGTTCTTTTCTTTTGTAATATAATACTTCTTTAAAATATAATAGAATAAAATTTAAAAATTAAATTCTATTTTTCCCATGTTCGTCTTTCATTTTTTTAACTTCTCATTAGAGGTAAACACCTTAGTAAAGGTGTCCTCAAAATGTGCAAGGTGACACATTTTATATGCGTGAAGTTCTCCATATTTTTTAAACAAAAGTTCTTTGCTGATGTATTTTCTATTAGGTACTGTTTCGAAATTAGAAACTCTCAAACTCTCTTCAAAATGATGCATTCATCTACGTATTTCAATTCGGTTCCATTGCATTTTGGTACATTTTGGAAAATTTACGAATTTACGATTTTGAAACAAGCTAATTTAATACTTTCGAAATCATAAACCCCCAAATTCTCCAAAACGATGCATTCATCTTCGTATTTCACTTCCGTTCCATAGAATTTGTAAAAACTCGTTTTCCGTCAAGGTCACTATTTTACTAATCAATCAAAATAAACTGTTATTCTTTTATTGAGCTGCTTTTCTTAAAATTCAGGGACTATAGCCACTCCTTTAACTTACACAATGTACAACAACTTTATAATCACTTTAAATTCGTATTTGCACTACGCACTTGCGACAAACATATTTTTTACGTGGAAATACAAACATAAAATTGTTTGTAGACAAGATACTGAACACTGATGGCGATTGAGGATAACGTCTGCCTTTTATATATTTACCTTATGGTTTTCCAAAGAGGGGAATATTTATCTAAAGATTTGTGTAAAGTTTTATTGTTATTAATCTGCCGAAAAATTCTTTGAACTTGGATAAAAGTTTTTTAAATTGAAACTTTCTAAATGACTTCCGGTAAAATTCGTAGTTTCTAGGGAATACTTTTATTACATATTTTTATGTATTAGTCTAATAATAAATTCTTTTTGTCGACTACTGGCTACTGGCCACCCGGCAATTTTCTTGGTTTAGAACAGGTAATCTAGGGTCGATATTTATTTATTAATTGAGAATATTCGAATTTAGAATAGAAGATCGATTGTGGGTTTATGGCTACCCTTCAATAATCCGCTTTATATAGTTACTTTCTAAAATCTATGAACAAACTATAAGTAATTTTTGGTTTACTGCGAATTTTATTCTTATCTTTTTGTAAAAAAAACTAAGACTATCTTCCTTATAAACTGTTTTTCTAGATATTTTCAATGCCCTTCTTCATTATGGTCCAAATACTAGATGGTAAAATCAATGATTATGGATAATGAGAATGTCAACATATTAAGTTTCCCAAAGTTGATAGCTTTTTTGAAAAAACAAACTGTAGGTTTGCTGACAAAGGAACAAATTGAAAGCTTCATGAGGGACGCTCCAGATAAAGAATATATATTACTGAAAGTGATAGCATTATTTGGAGTTGCTGGAGGTTGCCGAAAGGAAGAGATCTATAATTTAGAAGTTAGTGATGTGGAGGATACAGGTACTAAGCTAGTAGTTAAGATTACCCAGACAAAAACGCGCATGCAACGAGCCTTCACTGTTCTTAACAGTGATGAGGTTCACTATTTGGATGTGTTTAGAAAATGCATGAATTTACGGCAACACGTCTGCCTAAAAGCTCTTTTGGTGGGTTATAGAAAAGGAAAATGTCTGTCTCAAAGAGCTTGTATACATATTGTTGGAGGAGCACCTAAGAAAATAGCTGATTTCTTAAAACTAGACCAACCAGAAAAGTATACAGGTCATTGCTTCAGGAGGACATCCTCAACGTTGTTGGCCAATGCTGGAGCTGACCTTAAAGTTCTAAAACAGCACGGTGGAGTTCTTCAGTTGCAGA
Source organism: Ophraella communa (assembly GCA_035357415.1). NCBI lineage: Eukaryota > Metazoa > Arthropoda > Insecta > Coleoptera > Chrysomelidae > Ophraella > Ophraella communa. Next base: position 10,052,315 of record CM068986.1, on the reverse strand, counting down.
AAAGTATATAGAAGAATCGATTGTAGGCAAAAACAAGATTGCAAGAATGATCCAAAGGGGCAAAACTATAATTTAGAAGTTAGTAATGTGGAGGATACGGGTACTCAGCTAGTAGTTAAGATTAACCAGACAAAAACATATATTCGACGAGCTTTCACTGTGATTAAGAGTGATGAGGTTCACTGATGTGTTTAGAAAATAAATTAATTTGGTGGGTTATAGACAAGGAGAATGTCTGTCTCAAAGAGCTGGTATACATACTGTTGACAGAGCACCTAAGAAAATAGCTGAGTTCTTAAAACTAGACCAACCAGAAAAGTATACAGGTCATTGCTTCAGGAGGACATTGATGTTCTAAAACAGAACGTTGGATGGAAGAGTTTTTCAGTTGCAGAAAAGTATGTAGAAGAATCGATTGAAGGCAAAAATAAGATTGCAAGAATGATCCAAAGGGGCGAAACTTTTGTTGAAATGCTACATCACAGCCACACGTCTTCCGCGATTACAGAAAACACTGTAAACCCATCAACAACTCCATTAATACATATTGCTGGCAACAGCAATTGTACAATTAGTGTCAATCTTCAAAAACTAGAATAAAAACTTGGTTTATGTTGATTCACTTATTATTTCAAACAACATTGGGAGAATTGAAGAGTACTTTAAAGTACAAGTGTACCGTAAACTGCCATTTCCCGGACTCGTTTGAGTCCTGGACCGTACAGTATGAAAGAAATATTTTTTCTAGCATGTTCTAAGACAAAGTAAAATATTGTTATATTTGCTTATAAGTATACACGATTGTCATAATCTGTAAAAATTCACAGAAAGATAAATGTATGTTAACACCATTACCTTTATAAATCTTCTTATAAAAGACTATAAGTGTTAAGTGTTTACATGCATGTATATTTCTTCCTTATTGGTTGTCAACGTATTTTTTAGTTTGGTTGACAAGTCTACGAAAATTGTTCCTGTTACATAAAAGTTTAACCAGCGTCTAAAAAGTAAGGTTGTATTAATAGTTATTTGTGCACAGTTTTTCGTAACTAGAGGATTTCTGCGAAACGAGCAAAGCGAGTTGCGCAAAAGAGGCCAGTTACCAAAAATTGTGTTTCCAACGTGTTTCACACAATATTTCTTCTAATTTTAAATAGGATGTGATTGTTTGAATTCAAATTTAAAGCATTCTTTCTAATTTTGACATATAAACTGACACTTTAAAAAAATCGTTGACGTTATAAAACGTCTTACGTCTTCTATTATATTTCATTTGTGTTTGTGATGAGCAAGGATTCAGCTTTATATACTTTTTTTGGGTTTCTTCATTAAAAGTAAAAGTTAAAAAACTCACTTGTCTCAAACGTGCTATTCTCCCACTGAATTAATTGTTAAGTTCTATTATAGTATTATCTATTTTATTTAATTGAAACGGTGAACTTTATTTTACAGCTGCCCAACAAATTAATTTGTTGGTTGAGGTTCTGGCCTAAAACAGCTGACATGAATATGATTTAAAGCAACTATGCGTTATTTAAAGATCTCCTAAGTGCTTCTTTATAGACGTTACTTACGTATCTTAATTTTTACAGGTCACGTTTTGTGCAGTTTATTGCATTTTTCTTTACAAGAAAAATAGAAAGCTAGACATTTAAAAATTATTTCACTTGTAATCAATAAAATTTACTTAGAATGTCGAGATTTTATGCTTTCGAAGAGTTATGGCTTCGAATTTACTGACTTTGATTATTCCGTTTAGAGTTTCATGAAGGTTATTGTCGTTGATAATAAAATACGTTCAACTTTGTCAGGTTCATTTTACTGCTATGCGTATAATAAAAAATTATATTGTAATAAAATACAAATTCTCAAAATATTTTGTATAAATTTGTGTTTTATTACAACAATTTTCACGAATTTCGAGTATCTATAAAAAAATGTTAAAAATAACAGGAATTTTATTAACGCATATATTAGTGGTTAGATGAAAACGAAACCGTTTTCAAAAACTGTTTCAAACCCTCGAGTAAAAGGGAGATACACCCTTTTCCTGTATTTCAGCTTCGCAATTTCCACATTCAAATGAGGGTACTTTTTAAAATTATTTTCGCAATGGTATATCTCAAAATTTCAATGGTCTAGGATATATATATTTTTAAATTTTATATTATTTGACAAACTTCAATGTAAACTGTTTTAAAAGTTTGTTCAAGCAGCCATCAAACTTATTGAAACGATCACACTGAATAAATAATATTAGATGTTTAAGATTTATTAAGATCTATTTATTTACTGCTCCCGGTTTAAACGGCGCTTATTACCAAGTTTGATTGCCAATTTTAACTTTTATTTTTAAGTAAGTTCAAGGTTAACAGCACAAACTTAAAATAGCTAATGTTAAAGTGTTGCTATAACAACTGTTTTCAATAGATCAAGTATCACTTTAACCACAAGAGTAGATAAAATATTTTAACTTTTTATTCAATAAAATTTACACGTTAAGGATTAAAAAAAACTGAATTTTTACAAAATTAATTGTACTAACCCTTACTATGTGAAAGTCCATCTTATTAAGAACAGTAAACAAACTGCTCTTGAGAAGGAAAATGTAATTCCTTCATTTCAGTTTGGCTTTCGAAAAGAACATTCTGCCACTCTACAGGTAAAACGTCTCACAGAAATAATAGAAAACGGCTTCGAACATAAACAGTATACTGCTACAATATTTCTTGATGTCGCTCAAGCCTTTGATCGAGTATGGTTAACTGGACTGAAGTACAAATTGCTTATACTTAAATCGAACATTTGCAGTACGTATACAAGAATGTCTCTCGCCAGTAAAAACTATTCGTGCCGGAGTTCCGCAAGGTAGCGTTCTCGGACCAAGCCTATTCAACATTTTTGTCCAGGACATTCCCAACTGTACAACTATCGCTATGTTTGCTGATAATACTACCCTGATCTCATAAGATTGGGATCTAGATACTGCGATAGAAAACCTACAGAGAGCAGTTGATATTATCACTAAATGGTTTAATAACTGGAAAATTTCTATTAACCCAACCAAATGTGAAACTAAAATATTTTCTTTAAAAAGAGTAATCAACCCAACCAGAATCGTAATAAACGATGAAGCTATAGAGTGGAATCCCAAAGATAAATCTGTAAAATATTTAGGAGTACATCTGGATAGTCGGTTGACCTGGAGACTACACATTAATATGAAATTAAACCTATCGTATGCGAGACTAAGGCAACTTTATCCACTGCTTAATAAAAAGTCTCACCTCAAAGTTGAATGTACACTTCTACTTTACAAAGCACTCGTAAGACCACTGTTCACATATGCATACCCAGTGTGGGATAACACATCTAAAACAAATATTAATAAGCTGCAAACTCTACAAAACAAGATGTTACGAATAGCTGTTAACTCTCCATGGTTCATCAGGAACACGAACTGCGAATGCCCACCATCAAAGAGTACATCCTGTCCACATTAAAATCATTTTTAGACAGTATTTACAATGAAAATGCTCTTCGTTACCAGATTGGCATACAAAATATCCACACAAGATTAAAGCGAAGACTCTTAATCAACAAACGAATGTATTGTGGCTGTGTTAGGGTGTGTTTGTAGAGGTAAAAATTGTTAGTTATTGTAAATCTCTATTATTCAATACTGTGAATAACAACTTTTTCTTTTTTCGTTGTTGAACTGTTAATATTAAAATTAAAAAAAAGAACAATAAACAACTAAACGGTTGAATTAAACTTTCACTATTTATTCGCAAAATATGTCAAACTGACGATGATAATTCTAGCGAAACGGCAAAAATAGCAATAACCTTCATCAACAAAAAGACTTCATCAGGATCTTCTGTCAGCAATTTAAAATAATGTCATCTGACTCCAGGATTTTGGACTTTTTAGCTTTATATCCTCCACTCAAGTTTTTTAGTAAGTTGCTGAATTTAGAAATGTCACAATTTTCATTTATCAACAACGATTGCGCATCGCTTTCTTCGACTTTTCAGAAAAATACGCCAAAAGTATTTTTTCACTCACGCTTTTCCACTTTTTAAAAGACTGGTATTCTTTCTCATACATCATCCCAGCAATTGTGGTAGCAATAAACTTTCTGCTTCCAACGCTGAATTTTCTACATCTGATGGCAGGTTTTTCTTTTCTTGTGTCAATTCTTTTCCGTCCATTTCGTATTTATTCACTTTGTACACAAAACGCAACAATATTCTCCGCAAAAATCAAAACGTAGCATTTGTTTGACATTTGTTGACAAAGTAATTCATATCCCTAGCATCGGAGCAACACAATTGCGATTTTTGTGCCCAAAATAGCAATTTTCTTTGAAACTCTATTTTTCACCTGAACTTAAATTCTTGCTATAGAAAAAAATGTTGTATTGCACACGACGATAAAATCGCATTAGCATAATTAGCGCTCGAAGATAAAGTACAATTTTATCGTCTTGTACAATAAATAACTATTATCATCTATGAGCGGTAATTATCATCTATGAGCGGTAATCCCCCAAAATGTTTACTTCTTATAAAGTAATCTATTAGTTTACTTATAGTTCCAAGATAGAAAAGGGTTTAATTTTACGGGGCGAAAATATTTCATTTCCTATCTTGAATGTAAAAGTCACCTGTACCTCTTTCCAGGCTTTTGGTATCTTTGCTACGGTTAAGATGGTATTGAATAAATTGAGTAAATACTGCTTTAACTGTTCAAAATATTTTTATAGTGATTTAAGAAATTTAAAATTATTAATTGCCTGTAGAGTCAATTGCAAGTCTTTTAGTTAAGATCTTCTTTAGTGCATCTTCTGATTTTGAAAGATGGACTGTATGCCTTGATTATCATATTTTGAAATTACTGCTTCTCACTACAATCAATTTTACTGCTTCTCTTCATTATAGCGTGGTAGTTCTAGTCCTCCAGTCCTCCAGTTGCTTTAATCACTAATTTTGTATTCTTTGATGCTTGAAGCCATTAAATCTCTTGTGTATATAAGCTAAATGAAATAAATTTATTGTTTGACTGTATGTTATATGGGGCGATACAAATCTGGTCACATCAGTCAACTAATAAAAGTTTTAAGGAAACTGGACACATTTTTTTTTAATTTATAGAAATTTATTTATATCGTAGTAGGTACAAGTATAATATTAAAATATAAAAAATATATCTTATTTTATTGTAGCACAATATATGTGAGAAACACTTGTTAGGTAAGGTTAGGTTAGGTTAGGTTAGGTTAGGTTAGGTTAGGTTAGGTTAGGTTAGGTTAGGTTAGGTTAGGTTAGGTTAGGTTAGGTTAGGTTAGGTTAGGTTAGGTTAGGTTAGGTTAGCACATCTCCACACTATTTTATTAATCATTTCAATTTTAATTGTTCGATGTAAAGAAAATTTATAATGCTCATATAAAATTTGGCTCTGCCATTGCTGACTCGACATAACTTCAGCATTAAAAAACATATTCGCTAACAAATTTTTTTCACTTTTTTGCACTTCACTACATTGGAACTGATGGATCGCCCGAAAATATTAAATAAAGTTATTCAATATGTACGAAAGTTACTTAGTGCCTACCTAATTAGGGTCGTAGTACCTGCGCTTGTTGTGACCACTTTTAGTACATATTTATGTGTTACCTGCGCTTATCGGAGGGTAAAAGTATTAACATTTGACCAGATTCATTACGCCCGTTATATGTATTGTATGACTACATATTTATAAAAAATCCTGAAAGAATACCAATTGAAATTGTAAATTGACATTCTATAATGTGAAATTTATTCCTTTTGATGATAACGTCTATATTGTTTGAAAACAAAAATATTTTGCTTCTGTTTTGCTGATAATAGATAGTAGAAAAATTAGAACTTCTGGATTACTATTTTGTTAAATAAATGTACTTTAAAAATACAAAAAAACTATTTTAAATTGTGGCCCGTTTCATAAAGATATCAAACGAACACTTTTTTTTAAATAAAAGAACATTTTATTAGTTTTAATAAATTTTTCAGTTAATTTATTAAAAAAAAGGAGGAATTAAGTTTTTAAATGAATACAACTGATTTATTATGTGAATAGAGTATACTGCTTTTTAACCAGGGTTTAAAACATCATTTTAAATCCGTATATGTTAATGATAAGAAAATAAATAAATTTACGCTAGAAAATAAAAACAAGTACATTAATCTGACTAAAGATAGCAATTTTATTTATTATGTAACAATACATGCACTTGCTCAAAAATAATGTAAATTTCTTTCGAACATTTCGAATTTAAGTTAAAATTCCTCCTTCTAGCGATCCATGCGCGTTAAAAACATAATAAATAGCTGGTAATAGAAATATCGAAAGTCTTGAATGCAGATTTTTATCTTAGAGCAGATGAAGGGGAAGCAGGAAAAAAGGAAAACGTCCGGCGTGGGGAATAAAGGGATAGAGGGCGGGGAAAAGTAGTAGAAACATCAGCGGAACTTTGCATAATGTCGGCGGAGACAGCAGCGACCTGCTGTCTATAAATCACAGCAGCTGCACACCCGAATGCTGAACCTTTTAGAAAGAGATGAAACAGAAATTGTAGCGGTAACGGATCTCGAGTGTTTGGAGGGGAGGGAGCGCAAACAGTTTCTTTCAAGTTACAATTGTAATATTAATGTAATAAATCAAATTGGGTTATACTAGAAGACAGCTTACGATGACAATGGTTATAAGTTAAAAGAAATATAATTGAAATTGGAATTAAAAAAGCATTACTTTGTTGCTAGAATTTATTTTTCTAATCCGTCATTTTTTTGTCTAGAAAAACCCTAAATTTGTTTTCATTATAATTTTTATTAAAAATAAATATCAAAGGAATGTAGATATTAAAAAATACAGAAGAAATCTGCAATCAATTTTTAGAAGGATAAACAGGGTGTCCCGAAAAGAATGGTCATAAGTTATACCACAGATTTTGGGTTTAAAAATATGTTGATTGAACCCCAATTACCTATATACAATAGTGCACACAAAAAAAAGTTACAGGGTGCTAAAGTTAAAAATTTAAATAATTGTTTTTAACATTACTCTAAAACGGTTTAACGTTAATGTATGAAAATTTATAGGAAATACTAGTAGAGAATGGCCAATGAATTGGAAACAGTTGCATTTAATTATTTTGATTTATTAAGGTTTTTCAGAGGGGATCAACACCCCTTTCACCCCCCAACTTTTTTTAGGGCTATAATTTAACAAAACATGGACCGCCACTGGAATCAAACGTCTATTCTTAAACTTTTGTATCTCTATGTATTTCTTTGTAAATATTTTATTATGGAAGATACAGCCACCCTTTAAAATGCCAATTTCAATATTGAATATTTAAACCCTGTATACCATTGATTTAAAAAAGAAATATACCAATATAATAACTTTTCTTAAAACACAAAGAACTTATGTAAAAATACAATTCCAATTGTAAGATGGTAGACGATAGCCTTTACATAGGGCTACATAAAAGTATAAAAGACAACATGAGAAAATGTTGTGTAGTTACTTACAAACTTCAAAGAAGTTTAGATTAAAAATATTGACTGAATGTTGCATTTAACCAAAAATAATTAAAAGAGTTTTTTAATCAAGTTTTATTTTGTTGCTTTTATATCTTTCAATAAATTATTACTATTAATATCTTATGACTTTCTAAGAACAATAAAAATAGAGCTTTTTAGACAAAACTTCCAATATTGATTTAAAAAATTGCCTTTTCAATAACATATGTTTCGCTAAAAACTAGCATCGTCAGATTGACATATTGAAGCTACATAAAAAACAAAATGTAACGTCAATATGTCAATCTGACGTTACTAGTAGTCAGTTTGTATGTTCCTTCTTTTTTTAAAAAGATGTGTTCCTAGGAAATGGGTTTCTAGGATTGGCTTCCAAGATCTCCATATCCATATACCACTTGATTTTTTTCTATGAGGTTACTTAAACACTAACTATATAACTATATATACCTTGCCCCGTATAAATATAGGTGCACGTCATCAAAGTGAACAAATCGCTTTGTTCGTTTGACTTCCTTCGTTCGTTTGCTACTGTCAATCAGTTTCTTTTTTCACCGTATATTTGGTAAATATTGACCGCAAGTTATTACAAAAGATAAATAAATGCTTTAAGAGAGGTTTCGTAATTAATTTTATATCAAACACAACTCGTGAGCTTATAAAGTACAACCTTCAAGCGAACATAGCTCATGCTAAAATATTTGATATGTTAGAAAAATTGCGCTCTGTTGCCGCGTTCAAACCTAGCGTAATATTATTATTATTATCAAAAGACTTATGTACTTACTGGTAATATTTACCTATCCCGAGCGTAAATGCAAATGGGATTAGGCTCAAAAATTACATATTTAAAAATTTTCTAACAGTGTGACAGGTATTTAAAATTGCTGCCTTTTGCAAGTCAATAAATGTGTTTTTATGAAGATCGGGTTTTTTAAGACTGTCTTCAAGACTTTTGAGAATGAGTCCAGTTGATGATACGATCATCGGTACCACCTCCACTTTTTCTGCATGACACATCTGCCCTACCTCTGTGACAAGATCGGTGTACTTTGCCATCTTTTCATTATACTTATCCAAAACTTTGTTATTGTTTGGAACTGCAACATCGACTAACAGCACCGATTTAGATTTCTTATCCACTACTACAATGTTATTATTATTATTATAATTGACAAGGGTCTTATAATGCCGAGAAATATCAATATAAATTATAAAGAAATGAATAAAAACTAAGATAAACATTAAAACAAGTAAGAGTCCAATTTGTTTATGAAACTGTTGATGCTTTCAGCTTCGATTTTAGTCAAATAAAAAAAAGAATATTAAAGAAACTTCGTTTAATATTTACTAGATTCTAATACTATTTTAAATGCTTGGCTACATAGTCCCGATCTGACAGCTGTGACGTACATCTATATTTATACTGGACAAGGTATAGACTTTAAACTTTAAATTTTAAAAATAGAATTAGGGTGTGTTCGGGGAGCACGCTTTCGAGCTATGTAGCGCCAAGAGCCATATAACGCAAACGAGGAATAGTACTAGATAGCGCCAAATGGCGCAAATAGCGTGCTCCCCGAACACACCCTTAGATTGAAAATTTTTTCATCTATCAAATTTGACATTTCAACAATCTTCCGACTATTTTTTGTTGTTTTTGTTGTTGTTTCAGCCAATGAGCATGCAATTAGGCGATAATTTTGCACTAGTGCAAATTATCAGGTCCTTCAAAATAAATGCAGACGTAATTATATTAAACGTTTATTATTTATTGAAATAACATAAACACTGTTAAGCCTAGTTATTGAAATTCTTACAATTAAAAATGCAATTATTAAAATTTATGATTGAACCAGTCGAAGTTTGTTGTCGGTCAGAAACAACGTTACTGGAAGAAGAAGTTGAAACTGAAAAATCACCAACCTCGCTGTTCTCACTGTTTCTCATTTTCTTTATTATTTCCTCATGAAACTCTTTATCAAGTTGTACATAAGGTTTTATTGAGTTGACATTTCCATGTCCCTTTATTTTCGTTAGCTGGTTTTCGTTTACCCCAACCTTGGCTAGATGGCTTACGGCAGTTGCTCGATGAGAATGGTTTGTGAATTTGAACTTTTCGCTATCGAGACCTGCTTTTTGGACAGACAGCTTTGTCCATTTTGCGATCTCGTTTCTACCAGCTGGGATGTTCTTGAATCATATACCACTATTTTGCCATTCTCGATTCGGTGTAAGAAACAGACAGTTCGTCTTCACGTTAGATCCTCGTTTTGACAAAAGTTTTCTGTATAATCTTGAAAAAAAGCATTGAAAAGTAAAATTAAATAAAAAACCCTTAATTTGACCTACCTAACGGGGCAGATGTCTTCATTAATAATGTTTCGGATTAACCATTTACTGTCCGCTAATCTACGGCCTCCTCCTTAGCAGATTTTTGAAAATACTGGATTATATTCTATTCTATTTGTGCTTGTTCCATCATGAAATGGAAAAATCCGTCGAACAGTTGACTGCCTCACCTCCTCGAAATGCTAGCTCATAAGATATGAGATGAAAAATTTTTTTCTGCTGACCTTCCGGCTCGTTTTCATCGTAAAGCTTCAAAATTTGCAGCAATTCTTTGTGAGTAAAAGCCAATGAGCTTTCTTTTCTCTTTTCCGAGTTCATTTGTAATATTTTGCGCGTAGCATCTCGGGCACTCTTAGCAGATTTAAATCTTACATCATTAAATGGATCTATTACAATACCGAAATCTTCGCAATATTTTTCCTGAACAACTTTTGTCTCCATACCAACATTTTTGACTTTTTCGTATTCGTTGGCGTAAGATTGTCTATATTCTTGTCAATAGTTACAGCAGAAGCATTTCCAAATCGCGACATTGTACAATATTGTTATCGCCACAGGTGACGCCAATGTAACAGCAACTGACAGTGACACAAAACGATTTGATTTATTCATAAACTTTTCTCATAAAAATTATAGTCGCTACAGTTGATGTCAATGTGACAGCAAATGACAGACGCACAATACGATTTGTTTGATTCAAAATATTTTCTTATAAAATTTAATTCGTGCAATGAAAATGAATCGATAATTTTTGACAAATCTGCTCTCACGCAGAGTTAGTGATAGATTTATGATAGCCCCAAATAAAAAAATATTTGATATAAAACTAATCTTAAATTAGTTAAAATTTATATGGTGCTGCGAACCTCGCATTATTTACAATAATCCCAAATATAAAAGCAGTTGAACTGATTAAAATCCATCTAAACTAATTTAAAAATTATTAGTTATAATTAATTTCCTGTATCCTATTCCCTCAAGCCTGTTGTGTTAGACCTTAAAAATGAAAAATCTAATTTATTTACGACCAGCATTTTCTAAAGAAAAATGAATAATAATAATAATTCATTGAACAAGTACCTGTTATATTCTTGTTATAAATTACTCTCTTAACTATTCTTATTATCCTAAGATACTATTTGTTTCTATTTCTTTTCTATTAACTAAATATTTCTCATTATCCAAGATCTTAATCCCTTTGTTATAAATTGTTTATTATTATCGCTCACTATGAAAAGACCTAATCTCATTGTTCTTTGACATCAAAGTGTTCAGAGTTAAAACAACAACAAACAGGATGTTGGAAGTTTCCTACATACGAGACATTTTTGTCGTTCGTAAAAAAAACGCAAATAATAAATATACAAAGAATAACATTTTCATTGTTTTTAAGAGAATCGTCGGCCGGGGTTAGATGACGTCGGCGTCGGCATAAACGTCTTCTTTTGACACGGATCACATGCTTTCTACTCATGATCGTCTTTAGAGCCTCTCCAAATGGCAAGAATTTAATTTTCGAACGAAGGAAGGGTTGAGTTAAAGGTTATTTTTATTTTTAGACACTTTCAGCGTAATATTTCAGTTTGAAGAGATTTTTCGACAGTTTATTTATCGGTGTTATTGAAAAGCTTTAAAATACACTTTTCAGTTCCTTATTTATAAAAAACTTTCAAACGAACGTTAACAGAAATGTCCGTGATTTTATTTAGAGGAGATTTATATTCATAATATATAATGTATACATGCATTGTTACCTTTATTTTAACTTCCGTGTGTCCCAATTCGTTCGGAGAACGTAAACATTCTGAAATCTAAAATATCGATATACTTTCAAAAATAATTAATACATCAAATAACTAGAAATAAATAAAACAATTCATATGTTAATAAGCATAAACAAATACTCTTTAAATTTAATATAAAAAATAACAATTGTTTTTCCGGGTTCATTTATTGTTCTGGAAATTAAGGAAGAAGCTTTAATTATTCTTATCCTGTATTAGTTTCCTTTTTTCCATGTATAATAATAATAATGTTTATTCAATAAAAAAAAAAAAAATTTACAATAGAGTACAATTTAAACAAATAAATAAATTTGAATAAACAATGCAATAAAATGCAAAAGACATCACAGAAGTAGTTTCAACCACTTGTACGTGATGAGGGACATATGTACAAAGGGCCACTATTCTCCAAAATGGCAAACACCAGGATGATATAAAAAGTAAACCCTTTGTGCATCTGCCCCTATTAAAAATTTAATACATTAAATTAATGACAACACATTTAAATTTTTTACATAAGTAATGATTGAGAAATTAAGCGTCATAATTGGGAAGAGTTCGTATCCAGGTAAACAAGTCCATAGTTAGGTAAGTAAGTCATGTCCAGGTATACATATACACATCCACATACATATAGATCCACATCCAAATACACATACATAGCCATCCACACACAAAAACACACATACTCATACATAAATACATATATCTAAAAAAAAGTAATGTTTAGGTCTTTTAATAGATACAATGATTAATAATATCACTGGCTAACCTCCGATTTTGTTCTTGCATCCAAATTTTCACCTTTTTTTGAATGATTTATAGGGAGTAATTGATTTTATATTTGTGGGTAACAAAACATATATTCTAGGTGCTATATAATTACTACATCTTTGACCAATGGTTTTTTCTGAACGTGGAAATAAAATAGCTTCTATTCGACGTGTATTGTAGCGATGCTCATGAGGAACCAACCTAATTTTAGATTGCTTTATAAAGAGTAATGTTTTTAAAATATATAATTGTCTAATATCAAATATTGAGGACTCTTCGTAGAGAGAATTACTCGAGTAATAAATATTTTTCCTATAAATCACTCTTAAAATCCACCTCTGTACCACATGGACATCGCTCAAGACATTATCGTAAGCACCACCCCAACCTATGATTCCATATGATAATATTGACTGTATTAAAGAAAAATAAATAGTCTTCAAACCATTTATATTCATAAAATCTCTAAGGTACCTAAATCTTGGTAGAAATCCTCTTAATTTCTTTGTAAGTTGCTTTAGATGGATGTCCCATCTCATATGTCTGTCAATAAAAACACCAAGATATTTCACTGAAGAAGATTCTAAAATTTCCATATTTGTTTTTTTTAGAGGTCCCAAATCTGGAAGTCCTGGACTGTACGAAGAAAATGGCAAATAGGAAGTTTTTTGATAGTTTAAAGTCAATTTATTAAATTGGAACCATTTTATTATTTTTTTAAAATCATTTTCTACCAAAACTTTTAGGTTTTCCCATGAAGATGATGAATATGTCACGACCGTGTCATCCGCAAAAATAATAATTTTCCCTACTATGTCCAAATTCAGTAAGCTGTTTACATACAATATAAAGAGTATTGGTCCTAGAACGGTTCCTTGAGGAACACCGAAGGTGACTATTTGTGTGCTGCTTTCTATGTTGTCTATCTGTACCAGTTGTTTTCTATCTGAAAGGTAACTTTCGAATAATTTGTAAGTTACCCCACGAATTCCATATTTTTCAAGTTTCTCTAATAGCCTCTTATGACAAACCGTGTCAAAGGCTTTAGAGAGGTCAAGAAATATACTGAGAATTGGCGTCTTTTTATCTAATGACTCATATATGTTCGACGTTAAGCTATAAATAGCATCATCAGTTGATCTCCCCTCTCTAAAACCGTATTGACAATTAGAAAGAATTCCAAACTTCTTAAAAAACTTACAAAGCCTTACCTTTATTACTTTTTCTAATATTTTGGAAAAGTTAGATAACAGTGAAACTGGTCTATAATTACCAACTTCAGATTTATCACCACTTTTGTAAAGTGGTTTGATGACGGCACACTTAAATATTTTTGGGAAACATCCTGTATCTAGACATTTATTTATAATAAATGTTAGAGGATCAACAATCTCATATGCAATTTCTTTTAAAGTTTCTGCTCTAATTTGATCTAGTCCTGGTGATTTTTTAGTTTTAAGATTTTTAATAATATCTAATATTTCTGGTTGATCTGTCGGATACATATACATGTTGGCTCTTTGTTTTGACTTGAATCTGTAGCATTTTCGTTTTAAAAATGCTCTTAATTTGTCATAGGTAGCAATGTTTACATTATGTCGAATGGTTAATTGATACCTTAACATTGAGCAGTACATGGACCAAATTGTAGATGGTTTGTATTTTGTTACTATTTCTCTGTTGCCATTAAAACATTTGTCTTGCCGCCAATCCATAAATACTCCATAAACTTGTTCATAGTGGTCCTTAGACTTTTCTGGTAATAAATTATTCAGTGTAGCTGCTGCCATTTCTAATATTTCTGACGAAATATTACTAAACTCATCTTCAGGGTATGACGACATCTTGAATTCTTCAAATTTATTCTTTCTGGCTTATTATAATAAATTGTTAAGCACAGCGACTATAAATTCACACTATGCTAATGTCAAACTTAAATAATTTTCTTGTGAAACTTTTGACAGTTCAGAATTCTTTTAATTTCAAAGCTCACTTTATACTTTCAAAGCCGACTTTATAAATTCAAAACTATTACAAACTCCCCCCATTTTGTAACACCTATTTTTTTGTTGAAAAGGTTCGATTTTGAGTCATACAAAACTGTTACAAAATGGGGGGTTTTGTAACAGTAGAAAAAAATATTTGTATTAAGTGTAATATTCAGCTTAAACTAAAACTGCCATATTAAGCATGGGTTAAATTATATTCAATACAGCATCGAAGTTTTTCATTTCTATACAAAAATCACCAATATCACTAGGATAAGGCGAATATTTGTAATAAAGGTTAAAAAACATAGATTTAATTTTATTTTTTGATAGGTACGCCCATGGCTGTCGTAAATCTAAAATGTTGTTGGAGCTTTAAAAACCACAAGGGGCTATATAAAAACCAACATGTTTAAGCATTTTAAATGAATATAAAAACACTACTTTTCGATGAAATGGAGAAATAAATCAAGTTTATTAAAATGCAAAGTTTATCAAGAATTTACCTGGATGTCCAGCAACGGTCTCCAACAGGGTGTTTTAATGTAAAACACACATTTATCGCGGACATTATAATTGGCATGTAAGAATGTTACAGTTGTAACAAATATGCACTTTGTTATCAGCATTGGCGACACACGCACAAAACTAAAAAAATGCATGGTGCAAAGAGAATTAGATACTAAAAATATTTTCAGTTTGTCAGGATTGGATCAGGAGATTTGGATTCAGTGGAATCATTGATTATGCCTATTTAAATTATATAATAAAATAATTATATGGAAGATTTACTAAGGATAATAAAAAACTCTTCGTTTTAACAAAACTTCCAATATTTATTTAAAAATTGCTTTTTTAAAAGACTCAATGACAGCTGTTTCGCTATGAAGCATCGTCAGATTGACAATCAGATTGACATAGCGAAACAGCTGTCATTGAGTCTTTTAAAAAAGCAATTTTTAAATAAATATTGGAAGTTTTGTTAAAACGAAGAGTTTTTTATTATCCTTAATAAGATGGACTTCCAAAAAGTAAGGGTTAGTACAATCAATTTAATGGAAGATTTACATTTTATCTGAAGATAATTTTTATAAAAAGGTAAAAATAATAATTTGATAAAACTGGTGCGGTTTTGTACAAGGTTACAATTAATTTTTTAACTAATAGTGTGTAGTGAAGAAGTGAGTTTTCTTAGTTAAAATGAATTTAAAAATATTCAGAATACTTCGGAAAATTGAAAATTTTTGAATTTTTCTGCCTTTAAAATTTTCAATTGTTAATAACAAAAATGAAAAGTAAAAAGATGGTCTCAATTTTTTGGAAGTAGCTATAAAAATATTAAAAATAGTGCCACTATTAAAAAAGATTCTAAAAGAGGAGAAACTGTCACCAAAAAAGCCTGTATCACCGGAATTGTCGCTCTATTATTCATAATTTTAATTTTACGTCGAAAATAGTGTTCACGCTGCTATTGTATAGCGGTCGAGTTGCCAGCAAATAAAGAGGACATAAGAAAATTATTTTTTTATAATATTTAATATAAATTTAATAAAACTTAAAAAATTACAGTCCTATAAAAACACTTGAAGGAATGTAACTTCTATATATAAAAAAAAATTAAGTTTATTTTTGTTCAAGTTATTAAATTGTTAATTAACTAAACTAAAATTTGTTTTTCTATAGTAGCCCATTATTTTTTTTTATTTATATAAAGCATCAACCACTTGGGTTATAAGCTAACAATACACATACAATATACTATACAATAACATTAATGATACAATGCGATAATCGAGTTGTTTAACTATATGGCGTGAAGAAAATTACAATTTGCTCCTAATATTGAGCGAATGTTATTAGATATTAGATTGCTTTGTCTTTCAGTATTATACGGGGTTGGGATAAAGTATGGAACCAATTAAATATCTTTTTTCTACAAACGTGTTAAAAATTCCATTTTTAGCACTCCATAGAAGCCTTAAAAATTACACTTTAAGGCACTGAGTGCCTTAAAATCACTTTATGGCACTGAGTGCCTTAAAATATTTATGGCACTGCTGTCAAAACTGAATTGTCAGATTTTGAAAGCAAACGTCAAAATATTTAGATTTTATTTATTAACATTAATATTAATAGTACAATTTGTGCAATTACTTTAAACGTTTGTAGAAAAAATATTGTATAATATACATGTTAAAAGTACCTTTTAAGGCACTCATGTGAACCTTCACATGCGTGCCTTAAAAATGTAGTTTTAACACTTATATCAAAAATAACTATTAAACGAAAAGAATGATATTTATGCAAATTTGCAGGTAAGTGCAATGGAACAAAACGCATCTGATGTACATTTTTTTGATAATAATATACTTCCGGTTTAACCGGAAATGCCATCAACTTCTTTAATTTAAATGGGACACCCTATATACTTTTACAGATTTTGAAAGAGCTTGTTATTTTGAATTTATACATACTGAGCTTAATGTAAACAAATTTGTAAAAACGAGGAATATAGCACTTTAACCAACCTCCTTTGAGTTTTTTGCATTTTTTGCAAGTACTGTTTAGTACGTCTTTTGTTCTTCAAGGGTCAAATTCTAAATGACGGAAATAAATTGCACAATTTAGAATGGTTCAATTATGTAAGTAAAGAAGAGCGTATTGAACTTTTAATGATGATCGGTTATGGTGATCATGAAGAAGTGTGTCATATTTTTAATAATTTGCATCCGGAGAGAAATCCTATATCACGCTCAACAGTAACTAAAACATTACGTTTTAATACTACTGGGATGGTAAAAAATTTGCTAAAACCTGGAAGACCGCGGACTGCAACGTACGAAACTGTTAAACAAAATATTGCAATCGATTTAGAAGAATCACCTCAAACTTCCACCACAAATTTGGCACTAAACCATGGTATCAGTCGACGTTCTGTAGGAAAGATTATTAAAAAGTGAAAAGTATCATCCTTATAAGGTACAGTTGGTTCAAGAATTGTCATACGATGATTTTGACCGACGGCTGGAATTTTGCGAACGGCTAATGGACATTTGTAATGTCGACGAAAATTTTGCTTCTAGCATAGTTTTTTCCGATGAGGCAACTTTTTGTTTAAATAAAAAAGCCAATTTTTTAAATAAAAGTGGAAGTTTTGTTCAAACGTTTAGTTATTTATGGTTCTTATTTAATACAAATTGTTTAGAAAAAAAGACCACTCAAATTTTGACTGTGGAACTTTAACCAAAGATATTACTGGATCCTGCAATTTTTAAGAAATGTGGATGACAGAAGTTCATTAATTTTGTTGTTTTCGTGATTATTTTCTGGTTTTTCTTTAATGTAACAATCTAAGAATGTCAAATATTTCTCGATTTTTGTAATAGTACTGCTCTGTCTTTTTGATCCCAAACAAATGATTTATAGCTTGCATTAAAGTATTTTACAATAACCAACTTTAGCATGACACATGCTATGCTACAATAAAGAATTCTGCTGCCAACTTTGTAAAACAAATGTATTTTTTTAAATGTATACAGAAAATATCTTTGTGGCAAATTAATGGTCCAAAAATACATTAAAAACTAATAATACAGATTAAAATCGGTCATGAACAACACGCTAAATAAATAGTAAATTTTACATTGACGGAAAAAATAAAAATTGAATATGCGATAAAAGTTTGTTCAGATAACTGTAGAATTATTCATAGGCTTACATTTCATGTCCTTTTATATAAGGAGTGTATTTAAAATTGTAGACTAAAAATGAATCCAATTCGTATATGAAAAAATATTAACGAATTCTTTGTATTAAAATTAAATATAGCACCTCCACACTGACTAAATTAAAAAAAAAGTAGCCCATAATTAAGAGCTAATTAAAGGCTAATTTGTACCACAAAAATTAAAATTTGTACCACCGCGATAATCGAGAAAAATCGCCTTGAAAATGGGGGGTGCTAGGTTGAGATAAAGGCAGCACCCCCACTTTGATCGAATTCCAATTCAATTACATCAAAATAAAAGGCATATTAATGGCAAACTCTAATAACAGAAAAATTAGACGGGAAGAGTATGAAATGTGGGTTTCAGTTTAAAACTCACAAAATATATCCTACAGCAGATACTGCTACATTTCATAGAAAATGTAAATGTGGTAATGCTTTGAGAGGGGAAATTTTGTCTATGAAAGGAGAAGTAATCAAAGTGTCATGTTTTATATCCAAAATTGGCAATAATGAAATATCGAGTGAAATATGTGGCAAAAGGTATTTAAAAGGCGACAAACGATAGGAAGTTGCCAACAAATCAAATTGTCATATGTTTTAGAATTATGACAAAAATAAAAGATTTCAGCGTATCCGCCACCATTTAATACGACCGCAAAGAGTTAAATTCAATTGGCGGCTTTATATTGAAAAGTATAAAAATTTCTTGTGTGGTACAAATTTTCCTTTAATTAGTTTTATAATATTGTATGTTCACTTTCTGAAAAGACGAAAGTGGGGGTGCTAAAATTATAGAGCAGCGATATTTACAGCCTTCGATTTTATTTTTTGACATTCTAAATAATAAAATAGATTAACTTTTTGTGGTACAAATTAGCCTTTAGTATGCCCTTTATTTTGATGTAATTGAATTGGAATTCGATCAAAGTGGGGGTGCTTAGCCTTTAATTAGCTCTTAATTATAGGCTACTTTTTTTTAATTTAGTCAATGTGGGGGTGCTAGCTGGATTGACATAACTAATAGCGTATTCCATTGGGAAAAAAGGTTTGACACTGAGGCCAAAACTGACACTGGTTGCGTCGAGAAGGAATTTGCAGAAGAAGATAATAATTTTTCCAATTAGAATTGGGTTTGTAATTCATTTGACACTAAACCTAATGGCCTATCACTGGACGAATCAACTTAATAGACGTTTCATTCTGCACTAAAATCTTTAACATATTTCTGGATCAAATTTTCAAATGACATAAGATGCCGTCCTGAAGGGACACAGTTTGAGAATCGCTGCCCTAATTCTTCGTCAAATTTGGGAATTTTGAATTAACAAACAACAAGCGCAATTTGAACAATTATCCAAATACTGAGAAGGATAATACAAGTAAACAGGGACACCTATGCAACATCCATAGATTGAGAAACACACATTCGAAATAATCAACTGAAAAGTTGATACTAAATGGATATAAACGGCAAAAGCCTGGATGAAAAGTTTTACTTGAAGTAACTACCACCCTCGAGTAGTTATGAATTAGTTTTATAACAAAATGGGTGCTGAAATTTCAATTTTTTGAGCTAACTTCCTCAGGTCTCATCTAACAAAAGCGTTAAAATAAATGAGTTCTCTTGGCGTACGCGGGGGATCACGACGTCTCATTAATTTCAATCAAATTAAAGTGCACATAAATGAATATATTCTACACACTTTCCTCCGACATGCTAATGAAAACAACTTTTCTATTTGTAGAAATTGTCTCCCTATAGAATGTTTTGAAATTTTAATACGGTCTTATAATAATTCAAGCTGCTCCTAGTTTTTTAATTAAGAAGTAAGTAATTAGTCTTTTGTTAGAGAAATAATAACTCTTCATTAATATTCAAATAGTCTAAGGAAAATCTTAATTATGAAGTAGAGTAATAACGAAGTCAATATAGGCATTTGATTAAGAAAATTTTGAGTAAATTGAGATATAGCTTTTTTTATATCAAACAAACGCATATTAAAGAGAATGTGAATACAATACTTTTTGCCTCTCGAGATATAAATTATATAGAAAAACAGTTTTATTTAGAATTATTGTTTTAAACAATGTTTACTGACCCAGGTATACTGTGTTCAATAATATAGTGCCTACAACAAAAGGTGACTGATGGATAAACCACTTTTATTGCGATCGTCTGTCTTGATTTATTGCTTATGGTCAAAATTTGTACACAGGATCGGTTCTTGTATTTGTATAATTTGGGTTAAGTATAATAATTTATACTTGTGTTCCCGTAGTGACAGTTAGTCTGTGCTGTTTAATAATTTTTTTGAAAAATGTTTCGTCTATGGGAAACTGCATCAGCGACGCCCTGTGTTACTGTTCCTGTTCGACGACGAGTTTTATCCCTTGATGCCAAAGAAATCGTCAGACATGTTCATCAGAAGCTGGTACAAAGGGATGGGGCTTTTATTCCTGCTGTAAGAGAAACGATAGTGGTGTTTCCAGAACCACTGATAACGGTGATAAACATTTGATAAGAAGAACTATCTACTCTATGTACAAAGAAAACTTGGTGCCTATTATCAGATCATTGCAAATAAGACTAAGGAGCTCCACTGAGATAAGGATATCAATTGGAAACCTATGGACACTTTTATCCAAACTAGGTTTCAAATACTGCAAAATTGACAAAAGACAAGTTGTTATGGAATCCCAACGAATTAGGCAATGGCGTTTTGAATATTTGACTGCCATAAGTGATTACAGGTCTTTACAAAGACCAATAATCTATTTGGATGAGACCTGGTATGACACCCACGATACGCCGGCAAAAGGATGGACCGATGGAACAGTGCGATGCCAATCAAAAACTCCATCGAACAAAGGAAAACGGATCACGATTATTCATGGTGGATCAGAAGATGGTTGGATTCCAAATAGCTTGGGACTTTTGACGAAGAACATTCAACATTCGTCGTTGGATTACCACCAAGATACTACAGCCGAATTGTTCGAAAATACTTTACTGCCAAACATCCTCCGCCAAATATTCCTCCGCATAGTGTCATAGTTATGGACAATGCCAGTTACCATAGTAGCCAATTGAAGAAGGTTCCAGGTTCTTTAAATACAAGTGGAAATCTGGGAATTTATGCTCCAAAACAACATGTACTTTGAAGAAGGATATAAAAAAACGCAGGTTTTAGAGGTTCTAAGGACATTTAACAATCAGAAGACATACAGTTCTTCGTCTTCCTCCTTACTACTGCGTATTCAACCCGATTGAGCATATGTGGAGAAAACTAAAGAACAAAGTGCAGACCCAAAATACTATACCTACATTAGGTATATCCTTCTGTAATTGCATTAATCCGGCAAAATATAGATGATCCAGACGCTAATTGTTGGAAAAGAACAATAAACCATGTTATAAAAGTGGAGGATTCATACAGGGCATTTCATACTAACATAGAACCCCTTATAATTGATGTAGGGGATGATAGTGATAGTGAAACTGAATTGATATATTAACATATTTAAATTTTTATTAAATTTTATTGTGAATATCTTTTAATATTCGTTTATATTAAAAAATTATTTTTGAAAATTTAATCCTGACCTGCATTCTTTACCCAAATTTGCCAATACCTGAGATAAAAGTAAAGTACGTTTCACAATAAATCGTTGACTTGGTACCTGCTCTTAACTGCTCTTAAGGGATTACTAATAAAAGGTGGTTATTATTTCTTCGAACATTTACAGAAAGGTATTATTTATTTTTGTCCAGGAAGATATATACGTATACGTATACGTAAGTTTCAACAGTTTTGTTTAATTTCAATTAATAAATAAACTTTACCTAAGAAGTTTATTATCACCATCAGTCCCCTTTTATTGTAGGCACTATATTGTTGAACACACTATACAAACGTCAATAAATTAAATATAATAAAAAAAAGATTTAAAAACTTTTATCAAAGTTAATACCATGATAATCAATAAATTTTTAGTTTCTTTGAAAACTTTTTATTTGCCAAAAATACAAAAACAAACTGAAATTTGATAAAATGACTAGTCCGTAGAACGACTGATTTTATTTTATTCAGTTTGTTTGCCTAAACTAAAAAGTTTCAGACTGAAAAATAAATTTTTATTTACAGGACGGGTATTTACATAATTACATTAAGAGAATAATTTACAAAATAAAAATTATTAGACATATCTATTTGAAGTTTACTTACAAGACCACATTTATCTGTAAGTACCTATTTAAAAGTTTTAAATGCTTGCAGAACCAGGTTAGCATTTAGCACAAAACATTGAAAAATAAACGATGGGTGAAATCACAAAACTGTAATATTTTGACAGGTGAAAAAAATAATCGAAATTAAATTAAAAAATAAAAAGCTTTCAAAGGATTTATTACTTCATACATGATCCTATGTAAAATTATTTTTCAAAAGGGCCGTAATTTGTCAATTGTTAAAAATTTCGTCACCAAAAAAATGTAATAAACATTCCCTTGTAAATTTTCTCAAAATTTTAAGTTTTCAACTCTTACGGAGCAGAAAATATAGACAGGAGAGGGACTTTACAAACAATCAAATTAATTTTAGAGTACATGTTAAAAAAGGTAATTGTTTTTCAATTTTATTTTACTCTTAGTCCATGGATCAAACACAACATACTGTCTAAAGAAAATTTTTCCAAATGTTAAATTACCCACAATTCTAGGATCAAAAATAATATCAGGATTTCCAATTTCACAGTTTCTTGCGTTAGAACCCATCAGCAGAAAAGATTTCTTGTCCGTTATTCCATCCTTTAGCGCCCCTCGTTGGGGCTAAATCGTGACGTACATACGTAATCCTTTACTCAGACCGATGTGTTTAGGGAGGACACTCAAAATATTATATTTTCGTTAGCTCAGTACCGGCTTCATAAAACATTCGAGGATTCTGCTTTTCCGAGTATATTGCAGTTTATTCTTATTACTGGCACACAAAATTAACTTTCTGTTATACTGGATGTTTTCTCTTGCTCTATTTATGACTTGAAAAAATAAAAAAGCTTTTTCCATAAGTGTTTAATGTTAAAACTATTATCCTTTCACATTTTATGTAATACAATTTAAAACTTTAAGTGGCATATTTATATATCCATTTATATTGCACTATAAGACCACGTTTCATACGATAAAGGTTTTCTAGAAAGAAATACCATTAAAAGACCGGATGAAGAAATTGCGATTGCCTAAACAACCTTGCCTCTTTGCAACCACCATTTAAATTAGACAAGATTTAAACTCCTCTGATTATCTTTCTCAGTAATGAGAAAATTTATTTTTAATTAACAATATTTTTAAATAAATAGTTTTACTGAGGTATTGTAACTTTAGTTTCATTCATCCTGCAAATTGGTGGGTGAGTTTAAAGTTGAAAGTTAACAGTTCTTCAACAGATTAGAATGGAAAGTGTTTCTGTAGTGACTAGTAAACCAGAGAAAAAAGTCGTGGTAAAATAAGAGAATCAGTACAGAATCACAATGAAAAACTAATTCAAAAGAGACAAAAGTCGTAGAAAATCAAATTCAAATTGGCCAAAAAGAACGAAAATCACTATTTACTGCACACAGTCGTAATAATGGTAACAGAATGATTAGGGCAAAAAATTCCTACTACGATAATTTAAAAACAACATTAAAATGTTGATAGAGTTAAAAAATTATTTTAACACTATGTTATCCGATTTTGCTAAAATTTTAATAATATTTTTGTAATATTTAAACTAATTTCTTAGAGAAGGTGCCCCGACAAACTTATTAACTCATATTGGTTATCGATAACGTAGATGACCCTGCCCAGAATCTTTTAGGTTCATTCTATTCTAGTTTAAATTTGTCAGGCTATTTTTGTTGACAATAATAGTACACGTTACAATCCAAGGATCTAGTAGATGGTAAATTTTATAGTAGCTGTCAGTACATACCTATTTTATATAAAAATTATTAAACAAAGATCTTTGTAATAGAACCACCGCTATTTATTGAAAACTTTTTTAGACAATGGCAGTTGTTTATAAGCAGAGATTATAATCGTCATATTAACAGAATATGTCAATCGTAAACCCATAAATTCTAGGAATTCAGCTATTCATTAATATCCTATATGAAATTTAATATTGGATATTACTTTCCGAGACATAATTAAACTCTCATTTATTGACAATAATAGCCAAAAATTGTACAATTAGTTTGCTGTATAAATAAAATCAATTTATACATATAACCAAATTTTTTTTTCGATTTAACAGTATTGTTTGGTTTTTTACTTAACTATTCTTTGGTATTTTTAAAGTTTTATTTACGTCAGTTTGACAAATATTAATAAAAAAATATTATATTTCCCCTTAAGTCAAATGTTATTTGTCAGTTTAATGATTGTTAGAAAAGTATCTTCTTTCCCTTTGGGTCAGTCTGCTCTGGAGTTTACTAAAAAGTTCTATGGTTTACGAGAATATTCTGTGACGTTCAAGAAAATCTAAAAAATTCTATTTACAAGGGGACATGTGAACTTGAAGTTGAAATTAGTACGTAAAAGTTGAGAGTATGGTTAGTGATAAATAGCAAATTTTTTAAACTATATATACTGATCTTTGTGTTTCTGTGAATAATTTAAGTGTGTTACGGTATTTAATATTAATTCCAGACTTTATTATGATTTATATCAATAAATAAAACATTTATCCTTAAAACTTAATAGTTTTCTAAGTAAAAGAGTTTTCCTGACATCTGTTGCAGGCCCGATCCTGTAAAACATCCTAATGTGTTATTGCTTCGACTTATTGCAGAAGGCATCTTTGAGGTTAAAACAGAATAAGTATGATGGGGATAAAGCGTTTAGCTAGTAGACAGGGGTAAATGCGGTGAAAACTCTTACTTGGCCCCCCTTTAAGAAATCCTCTGAAAACCAATAAAGCATCTTAGGTGTAATCAGCCATTTATTTGCTTTTGCCTTTTTCTGTACGCCAAGAAAAATAGAAAGTTTAAAAAAGTTTATATGGATATATATAAAGTTACTTCAAAGTGTCTAAATGAAAGTGCAGATTGTTTTTCAATTAAAAATTGAAAATGTAAATCAATAATTTCACTACTTACTTACATAAAAAAATTAATTTTATCAGCCAATAACAGCTGTTTAAATTAGATAAAGATCAAATCAACATTTTCCTCTATTCAAATTTGACAGACTTTATCAGGATTCTTCTGGTTAAAGTTTGTTTCTTCTTCTTTTTCCCACCAACTTATTTGTGAAGTTTGTTGAAGAAATCGATATTCGTTTATCATTTTGTAACCCAGGTAATGCAGTTCCCTTAATTTGATAATGTTGATTATTTCTTTTTATTTGTTGTAAGACCAACCAAGGCTCAAAGGCTTTTAGTTTTTAATTGTATCTTGTGTTATCGTTCAAAACTCTACTCCGTAAAGTACCTAGCTAATATTTTTATAAGAAACCGCGATAAAGAAATATTTTATTTTATTTAAATAGGTACCTCTTTAAGTATATATAAGGTCAATGCCAGTTGTTTAAAATAATGAATCATCGTTGACAGACTTGTATGTATGTATGTATGTATGTATGTATGTATGAGTTAGGGGTGATAATTACACTGCGACCTATAGGATCTATTGTGTCCCCCCTTACTTGCCATGTTCTGATATATTCTCAGACCTATAGCAGCTCTTCGAGTCCTATTTTCCTGAGGCATTCCCAAACCATCTTCGAACTGATTATATTTGAGCTCAGCGCTTTGATGGCTGCTTGACTATCCGACATGATCACAATCTCTTGTCTGCGGTAGTTTCTTCCAATATTGAATTCCACACATCTTTCGATGGCACGGACTTCTGCTTGAAAGATACTCGGGTATGTGCCCAAGCTTTCTGAGTATTTGGCTCTCGGTCCAAAAACTCCTATCCCAGTTCCCTCGTCTAGCTTGGAACCGTCCGTATACCATTTTATGGCATTCTGGTTTAAATTCTGTATGGTGTCTTCATCCCATTCAGATTTATTACTCAACTTTGTGATGAATTTTCTCACAAAATTAAATTTCTTTGGCATATTATCTTGGGGCATTTCCCAAGTTTGATAAAATTGAAGTGATCGAGGTTTTTCCCTGATAATTCCTTCTTTGATCATTCTATATATTGTTTTCTTCCTTACACTTTCAAGCCGAATGTGCAGTGGGGTTAAGTTTAAAATCACCTCCATTGCAGCAGTGGGGCAAGTTCTCATTGCTCCAGTGATACAAGAACAGGCTAGTCTCTGAATCTTCGAGAGGTTTTTCCTCGTCGTATTCAGATTAGCCCTTACGCCCCAAGCCACTGCCCCATATGTGATTAATGGTCTCACTATTGCTTTGTACATCCATTGCAGGATACGTGGGTTACATCCCCAGTTCTTCCCTGCAATGTTCCTACACACCATGAGGGCCTTGGTTGCTTTGTGTATTACTTCGTCTTTATGTTTGTTTCAGAGTAACCTGCTATCTAGGATTAGCCCTAGATATTTTACCTCTGTTTTCCACTCGACGATGTTCTTCCCTATTTTTATGATTTTTAGATTAGGTTTCTTTTTCCTTGTAATGGCTACTAGTGTGGTTTTGGTGGAGTTGATGCTGAGTCTCACCGAGTCACACCATTGTTTTGCAATGTTCAATCCTCTTTGAACAGTATCACAGAGAATATTTTCATACTTCCCTTTTGCCTAGGCAATTGATAGAGCAGACTGTCCACAGTGAGACTCTACATAAGCGGGGATGCAACTCCCCCCTGTGGACAGCCTCTGGTTACATTAATGACAGACTTTCTAAGAATAATAAAAAACTCTTCGCTTTAACTCAACTTCCAAGTTTAAAACGAAGATTTTTTATTATTCTTAGTGAGATGGACTTCCAAAAAGTAAGGTTTAGTACAATAAATTTAATCGACAGACTTTATTAGGATTCTTCTTCCAAGAAGTCTTCTTCCTGTAACTTTCCTTGTAGTGTTTGTTGCAGCAATAGGCGACTGGACTGAATATTATATATTAGTACAATATTGAATATTGTACTTTGAACTACATCATCGTATTGTTACAGACCCTAATTAATTTTTGCATCCCATCAAAACTATTATAGATGCGATTTATGAGCCTATTCGTTGTTCGAAATCATAAAATTTCATAACCTATTTTAAACAATCCATGACAGAAAAAGATACTGATTGACAATAGCAAAAGAACGAAGGAAATCCAACTAACAGAGCGATTTGTTCACTTTGATGACGCGCACCTATATTTATACTGGACAAGGTATACTTAGGATATAGGGAAAACCACGAAATTGATTTTTGACCCTCATTTACAACTTTCTTTAAATATTCGTTTTTATAAATCTAACGACTTACTCAATAAACGAAATAAACGAAAATAATTCTTACTTATTTTAGGAGCTACCATCAGAATTATATTGAAACGAAGAACTCTTTCTAAGAATTTTGCTTTATTGTTTTCGTTTGATGCTAAATGCCTAATTTGAAATGTGAAAGTTTAATTTTACCATATGTAGGTGACTATTTAATTTTATTTATAGTTCCTTCTTATCTTATCTATCTCAATATTGTCTTACATTTTTTATTTTATTATTAAATATATGCAAAATCAAATTGTTTTCAATTTGATATATTTCTATATTTCTATTAAAATGAAAAATTACCCCTTATTGAATATATAATCTATAATTGAATGAAAATCTCTCTCCTATAAATTCTGCTAGAGAACTAAAATGTTTAGTAAGTTCTCCAGTAGGGATTTTAATCCGCAGGGACTATCTACATATTAAATTAATCAAAGCAATCAGCGTACTTGGTTTTCTATCCGAAATTCAAAAAATACCCTGTCTACGATTGAATTTGGGATTTTGGGTAAATGTATTTTAACCCTTTTTGTTTATCTTGTTACCATTATAATCATATTTTAACCTTGAATGTATGCATCGATTTACACCATCTTATTAATCACTTTAAATAAAATGGAGAATATTAAAAACGGGTTCAAATACTGAAAAAAATAAAAACTTGCTTTAAGTTGACACATTATACATGAATAAGCAGAGCCGTACATATATTATAAAAATTTGTATATATAGATTTATTAATTCAGTTATTCTTTTTTAGGGGAGTACAAAAACCAAATACATGCCTTTCTCCACATCGTAAGAAACGGTATGTTTCTGAAGATGGAGAAGAATCTGGTTTTGCAGGTGTAGTTCAGAGAACTCCTCCTCCGATTCCTCCAGCACTTCTTCGTAGAATTGGAGTTAGGGAAGTTACTGGGCTTGGAAAGGTATGTACCTTCTACTTTCATCTGTAAATTGTATTCTTAGAAAGCCAACTATGTGCAAAAATCACCTGCTAATTATTAATAATATAATCACAAATGTCACAAGAGCAGTAATTAGTGTAGAATACATTTTAAGCACGAGTAGCATACGACAATTTTTATACGATTAGTTTAAAAATATAATTAATTAAGGAAATATATTGAATCAACTATTAAAACCCTTAGGTCTTTTCACTTAGATATTTATTTTAACATAAGTACATATTTTCCATCATAATAACTAATTTACTGCAAAAATGTATTTTGACAGTACCGCACTATCTTAAATAGGTATAACCAAAGAAATACGTAGGTAAATCTATATAGAAATAACTAATTCAATAATAACACTATCAATTTATATTGCACCAATTGTTTTCTACTTTTATTTAAAGAAAAAGTTACCAATCTATGGATCAACCTTTAAAATAAATTCTAAATTCGTCACATAGGAGACAGGCCAAACTTCAGTAGCGGAAATATAACAGTGAACGGACAATAAACAATAAATATTGACAACCTTAACAACCCTTCGTCCTGCAGGACAAAAACATAGTTTTGTTCAAATATTTATTAAAGACTTATTTAACAAAATGTTTAAAACTGTACATTTATTTACAATAATTATTGATATTATTTAAGGTTTTTGTAACAAAAATATGATAATAACTAAAATTCTACAAAATTTTATACATGGTTTAACAATCTAAACAAATATAAATAAAAAAGTAAAAATATTAATGAAATCTATGTTTGAGCAACAAAAGAATCAATGACACCACAGGGCCCAGGTTGAGAAGTTTGGGAAATTTGCTCTAAACTCTTTCCATAAAACGTAATATCCTATCACTTCTAAAAATACAAGAAATTGTGTAAATGAAAGGTATTTTTGTCCATAATTTCACCATATTGTTTTTTTATGTGTTAAATAGGTAAATTTTATACATTTAGCAACATTAAAGTTTAACCTATAACCGTTACAGAATCTGAAGTTTCTGGTTTTTTTCTTTCACACAATTGTGATCTTGTGGGGTAGTCAAGCAGTCATCAATGCGCTAAGCTCACATGTAATCAGTTCGAAGATGGTTTGGTAATGCCTAGGCAAGCTGGACAGAAGAACACTGTCACTCTCCTATGGGTCCCAAGACAGAAAGAAATAGAAAGGAACGAGGCAGCAGACACGTTGGCAAAAAAGGAGCCGAAACCCCGCATCTATGACCAGAACCATCATGAGTGATCGGCAGTAGCGCAATCTTAAAAAACCTAAGAAAATAAGAAGGAAGAACCCAAGTACTGGAATCAGCTGGAAGGATTGAGACAAGCTAAGATACTTCTTGAAAAATATGACCAGAAGAGATCTCTTAGCTGCCCCAACCTTAGCAAAAAAGCTAAGGAATTGCCGGTAACGAAGTCTTATGAAGAAACTAGGGTTTGTAGATGAAGCAAAGTACAATTTCTGTGAGGAAGAGGCCGAAACCTCAATACACATACCTGCAGAATGCCCTGTCTTGCAGAATTCTAGGGCCAGATACCTAGGAGCAAACTAAATATAAGAGGGGGATCTACCTGATTTGAAGCCCGATGATACCCTAAACTTTCTTAGGATAATAGGTCAAGAAAAGCCGCATAAGTTTGAGAAAACGTCAGACCCATGGCAATTAAGGGAGATACAACAGATCTTAAGAGTTGTAGTGCACTTATCACTCCTAACTTCATACATATATCTTCTACGAACAGCGCTGACGTACCATGAAGCAAATTTGGATATTATAAGACCTACGCATACGGAGCTATTGCATGGGTTCCTATAACAAAATATGAAACTAGATTTTTGAGTTTACTCAGAAACCCTGTACATCTAAAATCAATGGGCTACCCAAAAATCTGCAAGTGTATTTGAGAGGAAGCTGACTGGCCTAATTATAGCAGCAAAGGAATAACCACCAAAAATGTTTCAGGTAAATCAATTGTCATTCATGCAAATGGTATACAAGCACTGCTACTTCTAAAAATTTTAATACTTTAAGACTTCGGGAACAGTGCTAGGATGTCAAAGAACCCTGAGTAAGGCAACTATGGACAATAAAGTCGCAGTTAGTAGGATGCTGTCGTACGCTAGCTCAGAAGGTAGCCACATAGTTGAATCTGAAGGACTACTTCTGGGCTCCTCAATGTATAGATACAGATGCAGAAAATGTTCTTCGCCAAAATCACATATTTCAATACTAATCACTTTGATATGTTTAAATTTCTACCAAAATAATTATTAGATAATTGTATAGACATTAATTAAAAAGCTTAACAGTCACAACTTACTCTTACAATGTATAATGAAATAAAATAAAATAAAAGTAGAGGAATTTCGTAAATACCTTATATTTGGCTTTAGTGTCACAACCCAGCTATTATCTAGCTTCAAGTACATGTTGATATTTACTCTAAATAAATGTTTAACTAGAGTTTAAATTAATTCAAGTGTAGAAATCCTTTCTGAATTTAATGTCAGATTCGCTCACGTTTGGGCAGAAACAATTTTCCACATACACATCCTCTTCTAATCTAGTTACTTTGAAATAAAGCAATTGTCCAGAAAGGTCACTGGATGCTAACAACAAACTCTCCCTAATGAACTGACAGGAAAACTTCCAAACACAAATAAAAGATTAAACTTGCTTAGGACGGACAAGCCAAGGAAAAGTTTCAATCCGGGTTTAGTTTTAGACACATTCATAACGATTAATATAAAAAAGGGGATCTTCAAATAAACTTGTTAGCATACTTTGAAATTAACCATTCTTTCCACGTCAAAGATTACCTTTTTTATCGGCTGCTTCCAGTTACAAAACAGAACTAAGAAAATTTAAGAATATAAATCAGTGAGGGAAGAACAGTAAGAAATATGTCAAAATAAGGAAAAAGAAATAAATTACAACTTAGCTCGCTACAAAGAGCACGTAAGAGTTGAAAAGTCTGAAAACTTTTGGTTTGCGGATGAGCATAAAAAATCGGATATAATATAAGGTTTTTTGTTGTGCGTTAATTATTTATAATTATTACGTTTTATTAATATTTACATTGCAAAATCTTAGTTTGTCAAATTTATAGAATACACAACAGAATGGCAATTATTGTTGAACAAAAAATTGTTAAATACAATCAAAGTAATTTTCTAGACTAGACTAAAGACAATATAAAATCTTAAGTAAATCCTCTTCACAAACTTCAATTTTCCAAAAATTATTCCAACCAACTTTAACTATCCTCCCCCCTGGGCCATAAAAATCCCCAAATGCAATACAAATCTTCTACAGTACCCTAAATCCAACACTCCGTCAACCCTGATTCTGCAACATTTTGAAGAGATCAAAAACAAATATAAAAACCACTGCCAGATATACACAGCTGCATCAAAAACTTCCGAAATTGAAGCAGTAGGAGCAGCTTTCGTCGACGAGACATCCACCTATAAATTTCACCTACCTGAAGAGTATTTCATATATTCGGCCGAATTGTTCGCAATATCAAAAGCTCTACAACATATATCACGCCAGTGCAAATCAAATGCAGTAATCTTTACCGATTCTTTAAGTGCAGTGCAAGGGATACTAAGAGTTTACCCAAACCACCCAATACTGAATCAAATTAAAATCGACCTCGAAACATTTTACAACAAAAATAAATTAGTCGAGCTCGTGTGGATTCCATCTCACGTCGGTATAACAGGTAATGAAAAAGCTGATGGAGAAGCTAAAGAAGCATACAGTTCCAGAGATATAGATATTAACCCCCTTAAAATACCACATTTTGACATTAGAAGTCGTATCAAAAAATATTCGACGGAAATATGGCTGAGAAGATGGGAAAAACTTGAAGGCAACAAACTACAACATATTAATCTAAACTTGCAACCAAATGGGGAAATGCCACAAGGACGGCGAGATTAAGTCATACAACACCGCATGAGGATAGGTCACACAGGGTTAACCCATGAGTACCTATTAAAGAACACACAAAGAAAACAGTGTTTCACGTGCGATATGCCTTTGACAGTAGAACATATTGTTGATTGTCCACTCTATCATCTGGAACGAATTCAAAGTGAACTTCCATGTGAAATCAAAAGTGCAATAGACTATGTTAACAGTGATAAAATGATTAAGTTCTTAAAATTGACCAAGACTTATAAATTAATGTAGAGTTTAGATTTTTTTTGTTATTATTGATGTAAATCAAGATTAAGACTTTTTTATTGCTCCGCCGCCAATAACCTTTCATGGTTGACGCGGTTATTTCAATTAAAAAAAAAATAAAAAAAAATCCTCTTGTTCCTCACTTTTATAACTAAAATAAAATAGTGAAAAAAACAAATAAAAATCTTCTACGACTTGGTTTTGTCCAAACAACAAAAATATAAAGGAATACACATAAAATATGGAGTATACCTAAATTTATCTTTATATATTTTTACTTCCAGAAAAGACCCCATTTTTCTATTGCTAGAAAATACCAGGGGTGCTATTCTCGAGTTATGAGAATGATTTGCGTATGCGAATTTATTGGTTTTTCGTATGAGAACTTCAAATACGTATTCTTGTATTCTTGATTTTTTTAGTAGCGTAGGAGAATATTTTCATGCGAATATTTTCTACTGGGTCTGCTCCATGAGAAACGCAAAATACGAATACTGAGAGAGTTTAAGCAATCAAAAAATATGGCTGTATTATACGAATTGAGTCAAATAGCGGCCATAAATATATTAGAGAATATCGAAGAAGAAGCAGAAGAAGTTTCACGTTCCTTTCCATAAACTCTACAAGAGTTTCTTTCTGTTCTTGGGATATATTACCCGTTCTAACTTTTTTTGCAGTTGTCAACATAATTAGAAACTCAACCAAATAACTTAAACTATAGGTTTTATAATCAAAAATCAGTTTATAAGATTTATAATTGTGATTTATAAAGTTTGACATTTGTTTGTCGAGACGACAAGGTAAGGTTACGACTAAAGGTATGTTTACCGAGACAGAACAATCGTCACTGTATGGGCGTCTTACAAATAAAAGCTGTCAAATTTAACAGAAAACGAAGATATTACCAACATCAACACCAACCTTTAAAGTAAAACTTGTTTTTAGGATGGATGCACTGCTTTAACACAGTGTTGTCAGATTAGTCACACGAAGGATATTCGTGTACGTAATCAAGTTGTTTTAGTGGTGTTCAAGAATACGGGTTTAAATTCGCATGCGCATATTTTTAAGAGAATACTTTCGTATGAGAAACTTTTCGTGTAAACTCGAGAATAGCACCCCAGATAAGAATATTCGAGGCGTTAGGTGGGTTTAAAAAGCGGCACACGCGGCGAGACAGGGTCAGTTATCATAGAGAAGTCTTAGTGAACAGTGAGCAGTACACGGCATAGTAAAAAAGTGTCTATGAAAAATTGTTATATCAGAGTACTATAAATCAATTAGACAGTAGCTAGCGATAGTATTTCACCCACAAAAACAATATTAATAAATATGAAAAATATTACAATATTCATATAAAAATATAAAGAGACTTATCCTTCGTTT
Organism: Ophraella communa; assembly: GCA_035357415.1. Lineage (NCBI taxonomy): Eukaryota > Metazoa > Arthropoda > Insecta > Coleoptera > Chrysomelidae > Ophraella > Ophraella communa. The sequence goes on along the minus strand of CM068986.1, from coordinate 10,018,123 downwards.
TAGTGCATCCAGCTGTCAGATCTTCCTCCAAACGTAATATTTTAATAATGCTCTCATAGAAGATAACCTCGGATGTCTCTTGTGAATATATTTGAATGTTTTTCTTTGAAGAGTTGTTGGTATTACAATTCTGCCATGTTGTTTTCTATAGATAATATGTTTCTTTTTCTAACTTGCTTCATATTGAAAATTGCACCAATTGACCTTCAAGATTTGAAACTATTTTTAAGATGACATCATTATTCTCTAATGTTTTTCTCCGTTAGCGTAATATCGGCAAACTTGTTTGATTGTAGCCTGTTAATATTAATATATTAATAATATTCTATTAATGTTCCTGAATTGTTCTACATATTTTCCAGGATTTGGTCATTTGTTCGCCATTCCAGATGCATTATAAAAATATAACATTTCAAATTCCTTTTAAAGAAAAAATGTTAACAACTACTTCTTTTTCACAAAACGTTTTCTTTTTTTATTTCTGTAATCCTGTTGTTCTGTGAAATATACTTATTAGAGACCTCTACAGGTGGTAACAATGAACTAAAAAAGCGAACATTGCGTGAAACGTCAATAGAGTAAGTGGTTTGTGCACTTAATCTTTCGACATCAAATGTCGATTGAGTTTTGAATAAATGTAATTATGTATCTTCTTTTTTGTAATTATGCAGAAATGAATAACTAAAAAAAATATAATTCGGTTAGAACCCTAACCTCTAAAGAAAAACGAGAACTGTATCACATTATGTTTTAGGGACAACAACCCTACCTACCCCTAGTTTAAATCGTTTTACTTGTGCTCTCTGCAGATTTATTTTGCCTCTAGCGTGTAGTTAAAATTAACAAATAAGATTTATTGCTTACGTACATCCTTAGTTGGTAAAGAGATTAATGATTATGATTATACAGTCGCAAACATCTAAACAAGTTTTGATATTTCATATTTATTTCGATATTGTGTTAGTTATCTGCTACTATTAATTATTTACATAAAGTTTGCTTCTCTTGTATTATAAAAGATTTTGTTGCTCTTTTTTCTTGGTTATGGTCAATTGTTATGCCTCTAATACTCATAAATTGTAAGGAAGTAAGTTTAAAGGCCACTTCTAGGAGATGTAAGACCTTGAAGTTTTTGGAGGGCGTTCCCACGCGAGATGTGGGAGTGAAGCCTACCAGGAACCATAGCATGGAGGAAGGAACTTAGTCGTTGGTGTGCTGCGCGAATTATGTTTCGTCCGTCGAAACCTGCCTGGTACAAGTCTTTATGACTAGATTGGATGTGGGTGATTGTCTTGATCAGCCAGCCAAGTGGAAGGGGACCACAATAAAAATCCTCCCAACTTCAAGATGGAACAGCATAAGCCGAGGAATGCCTGGTTAGAGGGTAGTATCTGCTATTATGCGAATCCCAAGCACCTGGTGAACTTCGCCTTTCTATGGCATGCGGGGCTCTGTCGTAGGTGACCTACCTTTCCATACCTTCTCGTGGGATTATTAATGGCCCAAGAAAAAAATTTGGCCATGAAGATGGTCGACTCCTGTAAAGGGGATGCTAAAGAGGATTACCTCAAAAAGGGAAAGACTAAAACCTATAATCGTAACGGCTAAAGTATCTCCAAATAAACCTTCAACCTTCAAAAGCAGCAACTAGCGTGCTTATAAGAAGGCTTATTGAGGAAAACTTGGCTATAGGACTGCTATAGGAGCCTTGGATGAGTAAAGAACGAATAATATTAAACGAAAAATATTAAATTTATACCTGTTCCAGAATTTATCACGGCAGATTTGGCAACGGCTATAGTGGAAGTGCTAACAGAAGCAGGCAAAAGACAGATCGTTATTGCCTCGGCCTACTTCCCCGGTGATTCTATTGAAAAACTACATCTAGAGATGTCCAAAGACTCATGAGTTGGTGCAGGAGAGGAAACAGGCACTTCATTCTGGGCTATGATGCTAATGCACACCACACTGTATGGGAAGCATAGATATAAACAAACCAGGTGAATACCTTTTAGAATATTTGTCGTCAAACAAACATAGACATTATTAATAAAGGAAACATACCCAGTTTTATGAATGCAATTAGGAAACAGGTACTAGACATCACCTTGGCTAATTCTTTCATAACAAATAGTGTATGTCGGACCACCGACTCATAAGATTCGACTTAGGCTCATTGGAGTCAGTCATCGAGGAGTACAGGGTTCCTAAATTGACTGGGATATTTACAAGGAACATCTCGAAAAGAAGATTAAAGGAATAGAATTACCACTCGACAACGAAGAGGATCTTGAGAGAGCTTTACAGCAATTTTTAAAATGTTATAATTAAGGCATTTGAGATAAGCTGCCCCCTAAAACAAAAGGCAACTAGAAAGGATGTGGCTTGGTGAAACAAAGAGCTAGCCACACTCAGAAGAGCTAGGCAGCTCCTCAACAGAGCTGAACTAAAAAAAACTCTGACTGAGTACAATAAAGACTCCGAAGGTCTAAGAGGATATCTTGGAGAAAATTGTGCGAAAGGATAACGGAATTAACCCCAGCACAGCGTCTACAAAAAGTACTCGCAAAAGGTTCGGATTACTTAAAAAGTCAAACGAAGAATATACTGAAGACCAAGCAGAAAGTCTTAGAGTGCTATTATAGACTCACTTTCCTAGATCTCAGTCAAAGTTAGAAGATAATCCACCAAACTCTCAACCAAAAGAGTCTCGTAGTAGACTCAACAGGCTTAATAGGCATCTGGTCGATAAAATCTTTACTATTAACAAAATTAAATGGGCAATTAAAAGCTTCAAACCTTTTAAATCGTCAGGTAAGGGGGGAATTTTTCCAGCCTTACTCCAAAATAGTTTAGAGTAAGGCCTGGAGGGAGACAAAGGCGGCTTTAATACCCAAGACGGAGACGTCCATGGATGATCCAAAGTTTTATCGCCCCATAAACCTTACCTCTTTTCTCCATAAAACTATGAAGAAACTAATAGATTATAAGAAGCAAAAATCATGCCCACAGCCTTAGAAGGCCACCTCAGCTGTAATATTGCATTATGAGAGAGGTTACACCTGCAGGAGGTGCCTTACGACTGCAGCAGACACAAAACTGAAAACCTGGTGATTTGATCTCCAAGAGAAGTATTCAGGAATTTTTACTAGACGAGAATTATCAAATTGTAATATTAAACATTACGGAGGCCCATTCAGATCGTGAAAAAACTCCTTAAATCAATCATTAAAAGAATGAGGAAGCTGATGAAAAAAGGGTGTTTCTTGCTCTTTTGTGACCTCACAAAAAGCTGTACCAAAAAAGAATTCAGTTCTTTTAGTAGGATCTACTACGATCTCACTGGATAAATATGCCAGAACTGAGGCAAGCTAATAGGTTTGCAGATATATCACCTTAAAGAACAAAATGCCTTCTCGAAATGAGCAAAAATATGTAAAATTGGCCGTAAGTCTTCTCACTGGACACTGCCCTTTGAGGTATTACCTCAAAATAATGGGCTAATCAGAAATTGAACACTGTCCTTTCTGCAAAACCGTTAAAGAAACAGCGGAACACATACTATGCGAGGTGGTAGCATTGTTCTGTAAACGGATTAAATTCCTAGAAGGATTTGCTCTGGCACCTTATCAAATTAGGAATTTGTCTTCTACAAAGCTGCTTAACTTCGCCAGAAGTATTGGCATACTAGAGTTCAACTAGATTAAGGTAGACACAAAATATCTTCATAGGTTAAAGTGCACAGAAGTCAGACTGGCTTATACGACATAAGACAATCCAATCTAAGTTTAAAGGCCTGTATAGTGTACTTCCAAAGATTGCCCAATTTAAGATGAAGTGCAATTTGCTAGGAACATGTTTCAAATTTATTAACGCCAACTACTTGATTGGTGCATTTTCCTTGGTATATATTAACAAAGCTACGTCTGTGTCTATCAACATTTTGGGGAGATGCTTCATCAAACGCACATAATTAATTGCATGTCTTAAAAGGCCATTTCGTCAATAGCAAAACCCCCTTTTTTCTGTGCTGTTGTATTATATCACCGGATATAGGAGGTTTAACATATTCTACTTCAGTAAAATGAAAACCACTTTAAAAAATAATGTCTAGCGCGTCATTTTTATTGTAATCAATTAATTAATCATAAAAAAATTAAAAATCTGTCTAAAATCTTGTATTTTCATAAATATGTTCAGTACTGAGTTATCAATGTTTTTTCATATACTTATATTATTGTTTCAATTAATTTATAAAGCTTCAAGGTCTGCATCTAAGCATTTTTTGCTTTATCCATTTCCATCGACACAAACTGTCTGTTTCTAAAACCAAATAGGATTATTTCCATGATTGCAGAAAACTGAATACATTTCCAATAACAATAGTTCTATGAGTTTAATCGCCATATACAAATTAATATAATAATTACTCAGAATGTGCAGAATATCGAGTAGTTAATATAGAATTCCTTTACAGTTTATAATTTATAAACTGTAATATTCTATTATTTATACTCCCGACGAACAAAGCATTACGTATTTAAATGTAACATTGTGCAATTTAATTTCACATTCCAAATTTTACAGTCAAGCATTTATTACTTATTAGTAGTAGCCGCAATACTATTCGGAAAATGTTAATATTTACATTGTTTACAACAATGGAAACGAATTTAATGAATGCATGTGTTAACACTCCCGCGTTAAAACAAAATAATAAAACTACAAAATATCTAAGTAAAAAATTAATATTTTATTATTGGCTTTAGGAAGACGTGTTACAAAATAAAGCTTTTATGGGAGTTTTACAGCTTTAGTTATATGCATCTATAAATAAATATGTACATGAGAAACAGTTTAAAGAGTTACAGTAGAAACTCATTTTATTTATGTTTTACATTAATATGACAGTTTTACGATTAGTTTTATAACAAATATTTCGTTACTCAAATTACATCTAATTCCGTCAATGAATTTACAGGAAATACAGATTACTTACATCAGGGTTGCCATTAATTTGATAACTACAATATGTATACCGAAACCGTTTACACTACCACTACACCAACACAAGCTTTTAACTCACACACATTCTAACCAAACCCGTCCCTCCCAGAATGCATTCCTCTAGGAGCAGTGTATTCCGGGAAAAACTTCCTCCTCCTCCCCCATCACGTCCGATGGGGCCTCAATCCTCGGGCTTATGCTCTTCCTTTTACAATCCTGGTTCGGAGATAGTTTTCAGGTGTCTTCTGTTTGTTCCGGGATGGTACTTTGCACCTCTATCCTCCTGTCTTCTTTTTAGGCGTTCTAGAGTGTTCGTGTTCTGCTTCTAAAAAATTAGTCCTTAGTTGACGAACTGAAGCTAAAGGTAACCTTAGAAAGTGGATCCACTTGTTAAAGCTGTCCCTACTCAAGAACCTGCGCATCTCCCTAGGCATGGGTAGAGTCTTTTATAGATGGTTCCTCTTCTGTCTGCTTCTTGAAAGTTGTTTCTATTTAGTTGGCCAGCTGTTTCCTTGGTCTTGGATGTCTTCTGTAGTCATCTGCTTTGTAGTTAATTAATTCCCTAAGTGCTGTGTTCGGGTGTGTCCTGAGTTCTTCGAATCTTTTTCTGGCTCTGGCTCTTCTGCCTTCTCCTGGTCTAGTTTCCTGTATAGTTGTGTATTTCTTATGTACCATGGAGCGTCTGCTGCTTGTCTTAAGCTGATGTTCTGCTGTGCTTGTATTTTCTTTTTGTAGGTTTTGGCTGTGTGTCCCCAGGCTATGGAGACGTACAACATGATCGGAATAATAATTGCATATATTAGATGTATATTTGTCTTCAGTGCTAGTTTGGATTTTATTTCTATGGGTCCGGTTAGTCTTCCTCTTGCTTGTTTTGCCTGCTTTGTGATGTTTTCCACGTATTCTTTGAAGGTTAGTCCTTTTTTCAGTATCACTCCTAGGTATTTGGCCTTGTTTTTCCATTGGATCTCTTTTCCTACGTAAATGTTTTCTTCTGGTTTTTCCCTCTTTTACTGAAGTAGACTGCTGGGTTTTTTCTGGGTTTATTTGGATTTTCCATATTGTGCACCATTCGTCTATATGGTCCATAACCTGTTGTAGTCTTCTTGTGACCATCCTTGGTTGAGTGCGTCTTGTAACGATAGCCGTGTCATCTGCATAGAGAGCCATCATTGTGTTATCTATCTTTGGAATTTCTGCCATGTATATGTTGTAAAGCACCGGTAAGAGGACTGCTCCTTGTGGTACTCCGGCTTCTAATGTTCCTACTTCGGATTTTGTGTTTCCTATCCTTATCCTGAATCTTCTATTTTTCAGATAGCTGAGTAGTAGTTTCGTCAGTTCTCTGGTGTATCCTGCTTCTCTCATCTTGTTTATCAGTCCTTCGTGCCATACTGGGTCGAAAGCTTTGCTAATGTCCAGAAAGATGGCTGCAGTTGATTGATTTCTATTGTATCCTTCTGTTGTGTATTGTACTATTTTGAGTACTGGGTCCGGTGCGCTGTGTTCTTTTCTGAATACGAAGTGTTCTTGTGGCAGTGTTCCTATTCCTTCGGTTTCTTCGTTTAGCTTCTTGAGGATGACCCTCTCGGCTATTTTGCTCATCGCTGGTAGTAGGCTGATGGGTCTGGAGTTTTGTGGAATCTTGGGATCTTGTCCTGATATCTTTGGCATCACTATTTCTGCTCCTTTGCATTGGTCCGGAAAGTGCTTTGTTCTTAGTATTCCGTTTATGATCGCTGTCAGAAATACTATTCCTTTTCTTGGTTGATGCCACTTTTAACTGCCGAAGATAAACTGTAGGTACTGTAGCTTACCTTCGGTCTCTGAAGGTAAGTTTTCGAAATGTCAATCAGACAGTCAAAAGTTTCTGTTGGTATCAGTTTCGCCAACTGTTCCAGATTCAACATTTTATTTCCAGTATGTATGTATAGAATTTGTTAAGCAATAAATTAAAAATATTAATGCAGATTAAAGCCGCGGTAAAAAATATCAGTTTTTTACTTTTTTGTACAATTTCAACAGCCTTGTTAGTTGTTGCCATTTCATATAGCCTGCTTTCGGTTTTTCGTCTCAAAGCTCTTGAATCCGCAGTCTTATTAAGTCGTCACAGTGGCAGTGGTGGCTTTCTCCTCTGTTCGACAGAACCTGTAAATTTCTCTTAAGCCTACAGTATCCAATTCACAGTTCTACCATTATTCTTACTGACTTTTTTCCGTGTGAGAGTAGGTCTACAGGGAAGTTTACCCAATTTCCCCTTTAACTTTGATGTTAAACACCAGTATTATGATGAATAATGCAACTTATTATAGTCGCCATAGTTGAATAAAGTGCCAAATTCGACCAGCAGAAGAAAACTGGCAAAATGTACTCTGGACCAAATGGAATTTATCCCATACTGATCCCGAAAGGACTGGAACTACTAATTCCATATCCATGTTACGTATTTAAGGCTTGTATAGTTGTTTGACTTCGGTCTACGTATACCTTCCCAACATTTAAAGGACTTTTTTGCACCCATTCGCTGATGGCTGCTTTTTGTAAGTGTGACAAGTTTAGGTTCTACAATGGGGGGATTCACCTCCTCGGGTCAATTTATCAGCTTTGCTTTTTTAATACGTCAAAGCTTATTGTTATTTGCTTACAAAAAGCATCTAAAGAGCAATATTAAAACCTGCGTAGAATAATTATTAAGATATGTCTATTTTTAAAATATCCCTTTTTTTGTGAGAGGATAAATTGCCTTCTAACTAAAAATAACAAAATTAATGGTACCATGCACGTTTAAGCGATCCCTCATAAGGATATCCAATATACCAATGTCAAAAGATATTTGTCCGGTTTGGAACACGGTAAATCTATATAATCAAATATATCATCTAAAATCTTTTAACAGCTTTATCACATAACGGAAAGTAAATGATTCGACATAATCGCTGGTCGTGGGTCCTCCGGTCACTGACAAACAGAAAGGAGGATAACCAGAGATTAAGTGGACCACCACAAACGAGATCAATAATGTCTAAGTTTGCACATGAGTTGCTGGTCTGTTTAGTTGACGATTTAATATAATAATATTATACCTACGTTGACGTTAAACTAATTGTTTTGGAATTGGACTGTTAGTCCGGTTACAATTGAAGTTAAATCCGGGAATTATTTGTAGTTGAGATACCAATATTACTGTCGAGAGATTAAGTCATACGGATAAGTAGCTAAGCATATTGTTAATGTAACAGTTAATTAAACAGTCAATTGAACAAAACTTGATAATGCATGTTGTATAGAAATATTTTGATTTAGTACTGTAATTTATTCTTACAAATATATTATAAGTGTGATATAACTGCAGAAGTTTTAAAGGACTACTTTCAAAACAAATTTTTACCGAATAATAATAATAATAATAATAATAATAATAATCTTTATTCAGCTGTATAAAGTAAGTACACGTATACACACAATATTATTAGCACAATATTAAACTTTAAATATGTAGGTAACTTGGTAGCCCATTGATGACCTAACGGTTGCGCATAGGCTGCTGAATTACTTACTGTTAATAAACATGTTTAAATTAAAGTCTAGCCACTGTAACATTTCTAACTAATTTTAAGATTTTGTAAATAGAATGCATTATTTGTTTACGCATAGGTATAATTATTTTCGCACTTACTCAATTACAAAAATTAATATAATTAATACAATTAACATAATATAAAACAATGGCTATAGATATGAATAAATAAGTATAACATCCACATTTTTCTTTTTTATAATAAAATATCAAGTAGGTATGCATAATTTCATCACATATTATCATTAAGTTTCTCACACGCTATTCAATCAATGTTCTTAAGATTATTCTGTTATTTATAACATAATTTTTCATTAATGTTTTAAAGAGGGAAAATGAGTTTATTGCATTTAAATATATCTTGTACATTTCTGGGAGGTGATTAAATATTTTCCACTTATATATAAATAATATCTTTGTAATATTGATTTACTTGCTAATTTGGTATATACTGAGCCTGTTTTTTTAAGTCTTGTTTCATAGTTAAATGTCTTTCTTTGTAGGATATCTTTATGTTTGTAAGTGTACATTAAAACTGCATAAATATATAACTGTCTGATGTCCATAATTTTAATTTCATCATATAGTGAATCCGTAGAATATCTAATATTTTTACTGTATATAATTTTAAGTAATCTCTTTTGAAGAATTTCCAGTTTATGTAAATGGTTCTTAGTGGTAGCCCCCCAACAAATAACAGAGTATTGAAGTCTGCTTTGAACAAGTGCATAGTAAATAGTTCTAAGAATATACCACCAAACAGCAGTATTGTGATAAATAATGCAAGTTGAATAAAAAGCCAAATCCCACCAGCAGAAGAAAAATGGCAAAATGTACTCCTCTGGATCAGATGAATTTATCCCATACTGATCCCGGAAGAACTGGAACTACTAATTCCATATCTAAAAATAATAAAAAACTCTTCGTTTTAACTAAACTTGCAAGTTCAATTAAAAAATTCGGTTTAAAATCAATTACATCTGTTTCGCTAAAAAACTAGCATCGTCAGATTGACATATTGAAATTACATTTTTTGTAAGGTAGGTACCTGATGTTGATTAAATAGGTAAGGCTAGACCAAGTATGGAAGTAATAAGACATAACAATATTAAAGCCTAGATGTTATTAGCCCTAAGAGATTATCCTGGATGTATTTCCCTTTAAGAAAGGACTGCAACATGGTCTGCTAAAACTACTGATACTCAGTAAGGAGAAAATGCAATATGCCCAAGAGGCAAAATACCTGGGAGACATTTTTGGCCAACCATCTTTAGAGGATCAAATGAGGAACAAATGTTCATTGTCCTTCAACACATATAGGAGAATGTGCGGGAAAAATTGGGGGCTTACCCTAGTCTGGGACTTCCTGAAAGCCTTCGCAGCATAAAAAACCTCATAATTGCATATGTACTCAATCATAGTGAGCATAAAGGTAACGAAGGTGGACCTAACAGCCCGACAAGGCCCAGCCAAGCCTCTTACTAGACCATATAATTCTACTGTGGCTTAACAAAAAGTTTCACATGGATAAATGGGCAACAACGAAGTCTCAAGAATGGTGGACAAGGTCACGAGGACTACCATAATAAATTTGAAAAGGTCAAGGGGAAAAAGGCGTGTAGCTACACAATATAATCTAATCTAAATGCTAAAGAAAATGCTAAAGATGTAAAAGTATACTGTTTGGTTAAATTTAAATGTCTTCAAGAACAAATTTAATGAAAGTCATAAAACAGATTTTCATTAATTTTATGTAACAAATATACATCAACTGTGTAACATTAAAACCTAATGCAATACTCTAAAAGTGAATATTTCTAAGACGCAGTGTAACACAATATTATAAATCACTATACTTTGAAAGCAATTAGTATTCTCGAGAAGTGCACTTAGTATTTTCTGGTCTTAATCAATCAATTAAACCCTACAGTATATAACTGTCCAAGATTTCCTATCAAATAACCTTAATGACATTAATTGATAAAATAGCCTGGCTTTTTATCGATCATAATAATCCTTTAACAAAAAATAAATGTGAGATGGTAGGGACCGTTAATTGGATCAAAACCCGGCAGTTTTCTTCAGGCAATCCCCTTTCATTTTTAATAACGACAGACATATAGCTTATGAAAGGTAATAAGATACTGTTCTTTCCAGAAAAATTAAATTAAGAGACTATCGGTTTGTATATTATTTGGTATATTGAACACATTTTAGACCTTAATAAAATTTCTGTGGGTTCTAAATTTATAAATTTGAACCCACATTTTTTGTGAGTATATATGATGATATCTATATAATACATGCCTCTTTTTAAATGACTAACAATAAATTTTAACAACAAATGTTGTCCAATAAAATGTTTTAAACGCTGTATGGTATGCAATATCAATAAGGAGTATAGTTTTAAAAATCACAGCATACAAATACCGTTCGAAAACTGTATTTATATATTAAAATGATTTACTTGAACCCGAATTATAGTAGACTCCATATCTGTAACTTTTGCTCACCGTACAATGGTATATGTTATAAAATATTAAATTTATATAAATATCAATAAAAGCACATAATATTCTACTGGAAGTTGGAATGTCAATTAGAAGGCTTTGATTGTCTATAAACTAAATTTTTTTTAAACTATGCCCATTTCCTAAAATAATACATAATAAAATATTATAACCAACATAATCAACATAATAATAAGAAAACTTATAAAAGTATTGATAGAATTTAACTTATAATTATCACAATATTACAAAAGAATCACACAATAGTACGTACCAATAACAAGATAGTTAGTTTTTTCAATAGGTAGTTTACCATAGTAGTATACATTGCGTCCATAAAGTAATGCATAAATTGATTATTGGCTGAATGAGCAATAAAATTGGAAATTCCCGAAACAGGTCGATTTTTGATTTCAATTTACTACTGTTCTAAATCATAATCCAACATACAGGGTGAACCACTTTCGTGTAATGATGTCATCACCATTTTTTTCAAATAAACCCCCCCTTTTTTTTCAATTTCGAAATTGCCTTTGCTGAACTGATTCTCTCTGTATTGTAATTCCTTAGTAATTTGTATAAAACTTCCGAGAATAAGTAAAACCTGTATTCTAACCTAAAAATAAAAATTAATTTTAAAAGTAATCAAATAATCCAAAATAAAACTTTTAAAAACTAGCAGTATTATCGGAAATCTTACAACAACCATTTGTAGTTTAAGCATTTCCTAAAATTAAAAAACAATTAATTAAAATCGGATTTTCTTTAATCCGGAACATTTATTTTATTACACATACCTACCCCAAGAATCCCCGAAGGAATAACTTAAGTATTGCTGTATAAACAATTTTCCACACTCTGGATGTATCAATTTATTTGATTAATTTTAATCCAAGGGCAACTTTAATCAACCCTTGTCGGTAAAAATAAATATTCAGCCCTAGAGCAAAAGGGGAGGGTTTGACTTTCACGCCTCATCACCTCCCCTCGCAAATCAGCCTCTACGTTTGTGGCGAGTATGATAATTCAACTTGATTGGGGTTCATTGTGGCCTCTCCAAAGACATTCGAGCCAGAAGGGCGATACACCGTACGAGACTTAAGATTGTGTCAGAATGTAGGGCTTTAGGTAAAAAAAGGGATCGTACATGTTCTGTTAATAAAAGTTACAGTAGTGAGCTGTTTTTCATAAATTTACTTTTTATTTTTTGAATATGTATTTTAGATACGTTTCTTAAAGTTATTAGTGACCCTGTAAAAAGGATAATTGGTATGTAATTATTTATAATAATAATAATTCCTGGCTCATAAGCTTTTTAAAAATCTATAAAGTACATCCTGCAATAATTACTTTCCTTGAAGCTTGGATGAAGCAATGGCGAACAAGCCCAGGTCAAAATTAAGGGTCAGTATATTAAGACTGGGTAAAAAAAGGTATAAAAATTTATGGACAACGCTTAAACCATCTAAGACATGCTGATCACCGATACACATTTGGATTCAATCTTAAGACTAATAGAAACATCAATTGCACCGTTTCCCATCTTCTTTATATGGATGACATCAAAATTCTTTGCTTCCAATCAGCAACAAATCCAACATTTTCTGGATATAACTGAAAGGTTTTCCAGTGATTTACGCGTGGAATTTGGATAGCAGAACCTTAAACATCAAGAAGGAAAAAACTGTAAATGGAGATGTGGCGCTGCCTAAGGGATATATAATGGCTGCTGTGCAGAATGGGAAACATACAAATATCTGTGATTCCAACAGGCCAGGTTAGACCAAAAACAGTCCTAGTCCAAAATCAGGGATCAGTATACACAGAGGGTTAGTTCATGACTAAAATCTGAATTGAACGCAGAAAATATTAACCAAGCAATTAATACATATGCCATACCTATGTTAACTTTTTCCTTTGGGATTCTACGATGGACAAAAACTGAATTGGAAGATATTTAGAACACAGAAAGACTATGATGACAGGTACATATAAGTAATAATATAATATATTGTAATAACAATCAGATGATGACATTTGAAAATTGTAACCTCAATTTAATCTTGTTAAGAACAGTAAACAACAAAACGGTTGAATGAAACTTCCACTATTTATTCAGAAATACGTTTTAAATTCAATGACAGCTGTTTCGCTAAAAACTAGCATATAGATTAAAACAATTAAATAAGTCAAACTATGCAAAATACGTTCTCAAATATCCAGACTCACTCATACACACTAATGACATTCAAATACTACATATATGTGATAAAAAACAAAATTTAGATTTTCTTGAAGAACTTTTTAGCAGATCAACAACTTAAAGTAGTTATATAATGAACAAATAAATCTTGGAAGTTAAGTTGTTTCCTTTGATTAAGTCTTTTTATACATAGATAAGACGTAATTGTAAATAAAATATATTAAGTTATTGTAAAGATCAGCATGATATAGTTTTTTCCTGGTTTTTCTATATCATCTTAGAGGGAAATACACCCAGGATAATCCCTTAGGGCTAATAACATCCAGGCTTTAATATTGTTATGTCTTATTACCTCTATACTTGGTCTAGCGTGTACCTAGCTACAAACAAAAAAAAATGTAACTTCAATATGTCAATCTGACGAGAAAGTTTCATTCAACTAACCGTTTAGTTGTTTACTGTTCTTAATAAGATAGACTTTGTCTTATTACCTTTATACTTGGTCTAGCGTGTACCTAGCTACAAACAAAAAAAAATGTAACTTCAATATGTCAATCTGACGAGGAAGTTTCATTCAACTAACCGTTTAGTTGTTTACTGTTCTTAATAAGATAGACTTTGACATAGTAAGTGGTAGTACAATAAATTTTAATATAATCTTATTGAGTAAATCTCAAATATTTTAAATTTTATTATTGCTAAAGTACCTACTTTTTTTTACTTGAATATTTAAATTTAATGTTTGTTATGGTTTGAATTCAAAAAATCTCCGGGTCTAGCTGTAGTAACTTTTTGTTTGGGAAAGAATATTTGTGCAATTGGATCACAAAATGGTTACTAACACAAATTTGACCACCGTTTTTGTATGCCAATGTATTTTTATTACTTAAGACCAACTTTTTTAACGATTACTCTTGTATTTTATGGTACTTTTAAACTTTATTGATTTTCCTTCAATCATAACCTGAATCATACTTCCCACTCCTATTTTCCCCACAATAATTACAGGCCTTTCCCAAATATTATTTAACCAATAGGTTTATGACCTAAACAATCCTGTCCACCTTCCTGTATTTAAAACTCACCTATTCCGTTCAATCTTCACCATTATTTTTGTCTATTCTCCTCTTTGACTTTAGTAATTCATCCAGATTCCTTTACTTTTTAAATTTTTTTACTTCCTTCTCATAGTTAGTCTCTGACTAACTGACTAACTAGTAGTTGTGTGAGAAGAACTATCACAGCCCACTTGTCGTTACTGTATTCCATATTTGCCAAACTATTTAAATGCATACACCTAAATTTAAGATTTCAATTACAATTACAATTTTTTATTAGCTTACGCCGTATCAAAGGTGTAGAGTTAATAAAAGATGCAAAAAAAGTAAAATCGTACTTTATTTGCGTAAGATTTACACCACAGACTATTTTCTGCAGTGTCATCTTCCCAATTAAAAGTCTATGCATATTTATAAAGCCCTCAATTACCTCTAATTCAGACCGAAATAGCAGCGAGAATAGAAAATTTCATTTTATTCCAAACAATTCTCTGGTCTCATCTGCTCTACTGTCACTTCCCGATTCGTATTCAAGAAGCGAAGTTGAGTCCAATTATTGGTCTTTCTTTTCATTTCTCCTTACTGTCGGTTTCTAATAGTCTGGTTTGGAAACCCTAAAAAAGAACATACAATTCAACTAAACATATTATATCGACCAATAAAATGTTTCGGTAGGATTTCTTCGGTATGAATTTTTTATGGTGCATACACCATAATACGTTTTTTGTTTTAAGTTGGTAATAATAGAAATAACAAATTATATGCAAGAGCCTGCTTTAAAAGTATGTCCATATAGTTCATTTTCTTTAATTTTTAGTTATATTTGCTTATTTATATATAATTCTCCTGACCCGTTTAACATTATCTACCTTCCTAACCACGTTGTTCAGTGTTTTTTCACTTTTAAGGGTATCATAAACTCCAACGACTGCTTCAACGAAATTATGAATATAAACTATTGCTATAGCAAAAATTCTTCAATTAAACAATTAAACAGTATACACAGAGGGTTAGGTTAGGTTAGGTTAGTTAGGTTAGGTTAGGTTAGGTTAGGTTAGGTTAGGTTAGGTTAGGTTAGGTTAGGTTAGGTTAGGTAAAGCAGACAGAATTGTAGGTGCCCTTACAAGAATTCTTCCTAACATCGGAGGACCTAGAGACGTCAAAAGGAGGGTGATATATCAAGCAGCTCAATCACTCATGCTTTATGGGAAAAGATATTATAGGTTAAAAAATATAAGGAAATGTTGATAAAGGTACAGAGGCGGCTTTTCATCAGAGTGGTGTCTGCCTATAGAACAGTATCGGCGGAGGCTGTGCAAGTTCTTGCAGGCATTCCACCTATAGATCTATTAGCCAGAGTAAGAACAAAATCTTTAACTAATATAGAAATATTCGGTAAAGGTGAAGGATTGAAATTGGCAAAAATGGCAACTATGAGAAGATGGGAAGACAAATGGAAAAATGGAAACAATCGGGCAGGTTGGACAAAAAGATTAATAACGGCGTGGGTAGAGTGCAAACACCGCACATTGGGGTATTTCACAACCCCGGCATTTACAGGACATGGGAGTTTCAAAAGTTATACTTACCGCATAGGGAAACCCAAAGTTATGGTCATGTCAGAACATAACTGAATGGAAATTAGTAGGTGAATAACGAAGGTAATGGAGACTAAAGAAAAAGAAGAAATAATATGACAAGGGAAAGAGTGATTGGCAAAGGAAAGAAAAAAGGCTTCTGAGGAATGTGAAAAGCGGTACCAGAGGTCTGAGGCGTAGTAAAAGGGGAAGGGTTTTTTAGTGGTTATTGCATTATTGTGAGTCGATTAGTTTGTTTGGTGAATGATATTTCAGGTGCAAAGGCGAGAGAGAGATACCTGATTTGAGCCGCCGCGGGGCAGCCACATATTATATGCTCTGCTGGTTTATCATATTCCAGGCAATGACGACAAATTGGATCCACTGATAGTCCAATTTGGTGCATTTATGATTCAAATGACAGTGGCCTGTTAAAAGACCGGTTAGATAACGTAGGTCGTGCCTGATATAGTCTAA
The DNA here is from genome assembly GCA_035357415.1 of Ophraella communa. Lineage (NCBI taxonomy): Eukaryota > Metazoa > Arthropoda > Insecta > Coleoptera > Chrysomelidae > Ophraella > Ophraella communa. Next base: position 10,001,714 of record CM068986.1, on the reverse strand, counting down.
CATTTATTTAGAGAGGGATGTATAAAAGCCTTTGAATGAACCAATGCTCGTAAATTATGCCAAAAGTCTAGCAGAAGCAGCTCTTCTTGCTGCCCAGGTATTTAGTGTTTGTTTAGAAAAGCTTATCGCGATGCCAATAGGTTCTGGCCCGATAGATAGAACCCTCTCTTGCTAGAGAGTCTGCCTTCTCGTTTCCCTTCAAGCCAGGAATCCAGACCAGCAATACTTTATTGAGTTCCTCTATTGAGGAGAGTCTTTTTTTGGCAGTCTAAAACCAATTTTGAAGTTACACGGTGAAATATAAATGCTTTCAAAGCCTCTTGGCTGCCCTCTTGGCTGATATATGGGATTGGTTTACTCCAATCTCTCTAGATATGAAACAATGTTGTAAATTTTCGTCTGAAATACGGTTAAATAGAATCCTAGAGATTTTAAAATTTCTGTGCTTGGTCTACACCCGTATACAATGCCTAATGGTGTTTCAGAGCCATCTGTGTCCGCTCTTAATAGCTCATGCTTGTGGAGGGACCCAATCATCTCTATTTGGAAATAGGACGGTTTAAGGCATATCGAAGTTTATGTTCCCAGAATACTTTGACTTTCAGTGTCCACTAGCATTCTGCTTCGCTCTGTATAAGCCTGATCTGTATATTTAGAGATATACGCAATTCTGTATGTCATCCGTCTAGCCTCCCTTTCCAAAAATATATGGAGAGGAGGTAGGTTCAGCAGGATTTCCATGGTTGCTGAAGGTGAGGTACTAATGGTATCAGTAATTGCCTGACAAGCCTGTCTCTGCAAACCAGAGAGCTTGGCCTGGGCCGTTCGCTGTAAAGCTTTTGGCCACCAAGCTATATGTGATTATTGGTCTAACAATCATCACATAATATATCCAATAGATTTGTTTGGGACCGAAACCCTAAGATTTTGCGACATGTCCACAAAGATAGTCTAGCCCTGTAGATAACTTGTGTCAGTGTTTCAAGTAAGTTTCATATCTAGGGTAATTTACAAATATTTTACTTCCGCTGTTCCTTCTGGCACTAGCTGTAAACATCTTCCAACAAGGTCGTCTGCATACGCTTGCAGTCTTCTTTCGAATGCGCTAAGCACAGAGGGTTAGTTTATTACTAAAATCTGAATTAAACGCAGGAAACTTTAACCTAGCAATTAATATATATGCTATACCTGTGTTAACTTAAGTTATTCAGGGAACAACAAGGACTATGATGACCAAGCACAGATATCACCATCCAATATTGTCAGTACTTAAAGCAAGACTGCCACAAAAGCCAGCGACTGCACCAACCGTTTGCATCACTGCCACTTTCAGGTATATTGCTATAGCAAAAATTCTTAAATTAAACTTTGCTCCCTAAAAAGAGGCAAGGAAAAGTATATTTTGGATAGAGATAGGTGCAAAAATATTTTGTTTTATGTTGAAAAAACATTCTCGTATTGAAAAACCCATTTTTAAATAAAAATTTTACTAAAGAAGTCCGCAAAGAATTGAAAAACGCGACCTTACTATTACGGCTGCTTTTATAATTCTCCATACCAAATTAATACAATGAAATTGTTATTATCAAAGATAAAGAATTTTGGAAAAAAAATTATATCTCAGGAGATTTAATTATGTGATAATTTGATTTAATTTCGTTAATTCGATGCCTCTTTTTGAGCCGCAAAAATTAGGAGAGGAAAAAAACGTTTGCATAATTTCTTTAAATCAACAAAACTTGATCAATAAACTTCAACTGACGCTGTTAACTCTAAAAAACTCTTTTAAATTTGGTTAGTGGGCTATTTAGATACTTTTTATAATTCGGGAACTGGTAATACGAATGTATCCAAACATCTGTCTACTCCGAAATTGAAGCGCTTCTAACCGCTTTATACAACACTATAACTACTGTAGCTTCTTACTGTTCAGATCTTGTGATTCACCATGCCTGTTTGTATATTCTGTCCGAAAAATACCCAACAAACCAAAATTGTACAAAATTGTATTGTTAACACAGAAGCAAAACCATCTAGCATCAAGTAATAATATTGCCGTAAAAAGTTGGAGGAAATCAAGCGTTTCATCTAAATTGTTCTCTTGTTTTGTTCTCTTCCACCAAAACACAGATAGGTCTGCGAAAAATCAAGATGTGACAGCTGATCTTGGAATAAGCAGAATAAAAAAACATTCAGCAAAACTACAAAATCTCATGACACACATCAAACAGAACATCAATCCGTTCTCCGATGATCTTTGACAAAAATTCACTCTACAATATTTCCACAGGTCAATCAGTTAATGAAAGAATAGAGAAATTTTTGTTTAATGCAACTAATTTAGGACAACAGCAACAAGATAAGTTCATTGAAGAATGTTGTAGAGATGAAAGTATGTTTGAAAATCCTATAAAGAAAAATTCAACCCACACGTTCGTTGAAGCTGTGGCTAAGAAGAAAATAGCAATGCATGGAAAAGTTATTCAGATAAAAATGCACCGTAATCTATTCGGGAAATTGTTCAGACTATCCTTGGAGAAAAAGTTGGATTTAAATTCGGTGTTGTCATATCCGTTGACACCAATACCGCTATCTTTGTGCCATGTAGACGGTGCAATATGTAAGACGGACAAATCTGTGCTGTTCAAGGTTTTGGAGAATGAGATAAAAGATAAATTGGTATCCGACACGTGTGAGGTATGTGATATCATGATTTTCGATGGATTATTTGTAATTCATCAAATGAAAGATCTACCTCTGACGTTTGGAAGTATCTCCAAACAAATATTGAAAGATTTTGTGCTCTTCCACCAAAACACAGACAGGTCTGCGAAAAAATCAAGATGTGACAGCTGATCTTGAAAACAGCAGAATAAAAAAACATTCAGCAAAACTAAAAAATATCATGACACTCAGTGGTTTCAATAATGTCGAATCTGGTCTACGAGTAGTTTTCTTCCCTTTAATTTGTAAAATGATTTAGATGGTCTAAAGGCGATCTTTAGACCATCACGTTTTCTATTGAAATGTAATCCAATGCCCGGTGGGGCATATAACCCTGGAAGTAGTTGTTTGTTTTTAGAAAATGGTCAAGCTCAGTTGCAAATTTATTTTAGGTTTCTATAACTGAGAAGGTGCAAGTAGAAATATTTTTATATTTTTCAATTTTTAACACGAGTATAATGATCATCATGGGAATATTTTTGAAAAATAGTGAGGTTAGTTTCATTTAGAAAATGTCATAGGTAATTAAATATTAAAAGTATTTTTTAATATTTTTTCGTTTTTTCCTGTATAACAAAGCAATAACAAGGATTTTACATACTTTTTGTCGTTTTCAGATCACATATAAAAAATATTGTTCAAATGCCAAGTTAAAGAATTCGCTAACATCCATCAATTTTCCTCGTCTTTCCTCAAACGTGAATGGAAATGCAATTTATGTTTTCCCTAAAAATGGATGATGCAGACCAAGAATTTTTAATGTTTTCCACGCTTACTACGTCATATATTGGGGAATAAAAATACAGGTGGTGTTTTCTAGTGATGATACAAAAATGTAGATATTTACAGAATTATTGTTGAGCTCAGTGTAACTACAGTTTTAACTAATTATAAATATAATAGTGTAAAGGGGCGTCCACAGTCTGATAGCTGAAAACGTGTGGCAAGCCTGAATTGTATTCAACATTTTAATTACTTTGTAAACAAAAAATATAAAGAACGCCATTAACTTACTTATTCAAAACAGAATATACACTGCTCAACAATCAAAGTAGATATTTTTTAAATTTCAGAAAATTGCGTACAAAAATATTTTAAATATACGTTTCATGTTATTAGTAAACTCTCTTTATAGCAAATTGTTTTTGTCGTATTTTTTTCTTTTAATACGCTGTAATCTCTTTCACCAGAATTTTTGTGCTTTTATGCCTAGTAAAATAAATAAATATTATTTTATTTTTTTGGGTATATTGTAACGTAAAAAAATAACGATTTACTTATTCTATTTTATTGTTTGATTTGTTTAAACTGATATCTTTTCAATGTTGTAGATTTATTAATGATTTGTTAAACGCTATAATTTAGAAAGAACTTTTGTCCTCATGGACACATACTCCTCATTGTATTGGTCTTATCTTTTAGTATTTAAACTCATATTGATCAGTCTTGTTATCTTTAAATGTTTATCACTATCACTGTTAACTTCTTTGTCATTTATGATTTCTTGCTTACCAATTTATTGGGTTCTTTGTAGGCTTTGGGTATTGCGTTGTGGAATTAAATAATGAAAGTTCGTGAAACAACGTGTAAAATATATTCAGCAAATTTTACAATGTCACTTATGACAGAAGAATTTGTACAAAGATACCTTGATTGAGAGTTTAGTGTATATGTCGTAGGCGTATTTGAAAACCAGGCTTTTTATAAAATGTCTAGGCTTTTTCAAAATGACTTGGCATATTGTAAAACCATTATATTTCTACAATCTGACTACAATTTTAAGGCATATTATAAAACGCCGATGAGATTTTAGGCATATTGAAAAAATTTAAACATTTTACAATTCACCTAGTTTGAGTTAGGCGTTTCGTAATACACCTCTGCCTTGCTTCGGCTCAAAAACTGTTACGGCGGATATAATGTTACAAGAGGCTGACGATATTGTTGAAAGGAGGGAGAGAAATAATTATTACATAGAATTAGATAAATTCTATGCAGGTGAGTACAAGATTCTGTTGTAAATGATACAGAGTTTCTAGAAATAGCTGATAATATGTTTCTAGCAGAAGCCGATAATCTGCCAGCAGTCTCAAATCTTTATTGCTTAAAATGTAAGATGAAAAATCCCTTTAAACAGACTGTTGCTGATGGACAAAAATGGATGTGTAAGTTGTGCCTCAATCAAGAAAAAATAATAACAGAAAGAATAGACAGTGCTATCGGACAGAAACGTGCCGCCGAAAAAATGCTTGAAACCTCAAACAAGAGGTTGCAACCATTGAAAATCGGACAAAACGTTATAATTGAGGTTTCAAAAGTAGAAAGGGGACCTCTAGATCCTAAAAATATAATTGGATCAATTTTGGATTTTAAAAATGGAGTGTATCAAATTGGTACGAAGTACGGTCTGTTAAATCGATGGTTCTCCAGAGATGAGATCAGTGGAATAGAGAGTAACGAACGAATTGAAGTTCCAAGTTAAAAAACTATTTCTTTAAGAGAAGCAATGGGAATGTTTTCCAAGTTTGGAAAGCAAGGTTTTAAAAAATGTATGTAAAAACCCAACAAAAACCAATGTAGAATAAATAAGTGCTTTTGTTTCAAGGCCCACATGAAGTATACAAGCAAATGTCACTTTAGTGGCTCCTGTGGGAATAAATAATCACTATCTGGCGTTGATCCTTCGGTTTTATAAGTTCCTTAATACATTTTTAGTTTATGTCTAAGTTATAGTGTAACAGCAATAAAAGAGTTATGTTAATAATTACTATTTTACTGGCGAATAGTCACTGAGTATGTGTAGGTACCCTACCTATTTTTAAATAAGCCAAAACAAGGCATAGGCGTATTACGAAACGCCTAACTTAAACTAGGTGAATTATAAAATGTTTTAATTTTTTCAATATGCCTAAAATCTCATCGGCGTTTTATAATATGCCTTAAAATTGTAGTCAGATTGTAGAAATATAATGGTTTTACAATATGCCAAGTCATTTTGAAAAAGCCTAGGCATTTTATAAAAAGCCTGATTTTCATATACGCCTACGACATATATATTGTATATAAGATACCTTCTATATATTATTACTACATTCTTTACAGCCTGATGACCGAAACTAGTTGCACTTCTTCTCTATTGGATTCAACCACATTTGAGATCGATGACCTATCTTATTTATATATTTTATAGATTTGAAAACTTACTTATCAAAATACATACAAGACAACATCAATTTCTCGCTAAGAATCCAGTTGAATATATTCGTAGCTAAAGCTATGAAACGTTGCAATAAAATCTTCTATTTTCCGAACCGTTCGAATCTATTGGATACATATAGTGTACGACAGGCATATCCACACATGGTCAGTTTAAATCAGCGGAGAGGGATGCGATGTTAAGGAAAAAGGGGAACCGGGCGGTAAAATATTCGGAGTGATTTCTGAAACACATTTCATCTGATGGGATTCTCATGTTGTATCTTTTAAAATGGATTAAAGTAGACGAGATTTTTTTAAAATGATGAGTGGAAACGTAATGCTGGCGTGGTATCTACTAAAAATATCAGAGGTCGACAAAAATAATCAAAATAGAGCGGTTTAAATGTATCAGCTGTTCCTGTATAATATAGAAAAATATTAATAGGAATCTTTTAAGTAGAATTATCATAATCTTATATAATTTTATAGTATAGTTTATGTATAATTTATGTCTGTAAAAATGTTAAATTTTTTTTGGAGGTAGGTAAACATTGGGAAAATATTTTTGAATCTTTAAATTATTATTGTTAAGTTTTTAATGGACTAGTTTAGTAGGATCATATTAATCAAAATGATAGCAATATATTGTAAAGATTATTTATGATTTGAGAGTAAATTTATTGATTTGATTGATTTATTTATTAGATTGATATTACTTATTTAAATGTACTAATAGCAACAAGATCTTTTTCTCAGGGGGTGTTTGGTTATGCTAGTTTCTATTGGGTTATTAGGTAGAAGGTATTTGAGTAAAATTGATTAATTATAATTATAAATTTATTATAAAATAGTTAAATTAAAACAGTAATGTTGAAAGTTTAATAATGAAACTAATTAAAAAAAAATATTAAAAAGAAAGGCCTTTAGTAATTATAAAAGAACTTACTTGATGTGAATTAAGTTAAACTAACCAATGTTGTTTATGTAATAGCAAGTAAGATTATCAAATACACTAATTATTAAATATCAAGTAAATTCCTTTTTTTTTACATTCTAAAATTCAACTAACTACTACAAATTTTTTTAAAAAATTACAATTTTATCTGACCTTGATATATAAAGTTCTGTTTCCTGATTGGTGGACAAATCTGTAGGTGATCTATGAAAAATGGAGACGAACGTGGTATTTGCAATTTTTGGTAAACTGAAGTGTTGTTAGACGATTAGTCTCTTGTGTAATTATTGTCCTTTGTTTGTTCCTCAAATTTTAGTGTCGATGGATTAAAGTTCCTTTTGTTGTATTATAATAGTAAGTACTCTTACTTTTTACATCAAACGAAAATGTTTTAATTTCACTTTTGATTAGTTTTTAATGTCACTTGGCACTTTGTTTTACTTTATAATTGTTTTACTTTGTATTTTTAATGTCACTTTATTATAACTACTTTAAAAACTGTTTGTTCACTTTTTAACTGACTGTTCACACTCAGATCTTCACTGTTTGACCTACAATTATATACTACTACTACTCCCCTTTAACGACCTCTGTTCAGTCTTTTATAGGTTTTCAAAATTTCTAGAATCTTCGTTTTTGTTCTATGGTTTAGACATTTGTGGAAAAAATATGTGTATCTCTTTCTTTCATATTTATGACTAGACATACTCGCTTTGTCTATCATCGATAATTCCAGAATAAAATATAGTAAAATATATCTGTCTCCTTTTTACACATTATCTGTCCTTTTTTTACACATTATATAATCAATTTTCGCGAAGTTTCTACTAAGTACTAGATATATAATATCGATACATTATATAATAAAATAATTTCCAACTTAAAATTTTCTTACAAATATATTTCTTACAATATATTTAGGATAAGATACCTACTTACTTATATTGGTATTCATTTTGCAATTAATTTTTCTCATTTCGTAAAATTTAGCAATAAATAATTAGTAAGTTTTAAACGTAGCGCCAACTAATAACCAATAATGCAGTGTGTTTAAAAGTCAACGTTGTCACATTTTAGCTACGTTCGTTTTAAGTATTCTCAAAAAACTGGCGGCACAAAACACCGTGTTCTGTGACTAACTGATTGTACCAATTGACAAGATATATGACAGGAGAGAAAATCGTGTTTATCTGTAATAAACAAACAAGACTCCTATTCTTGACGGTGATAGAATAGAACAGCCAATAGAAAGTGGGTGTGGTTCTATTGAAAATGCCAAAACGGTATTCTTGAAATTCGTTCTCTCACTTTGCCGATAGAAGGGTTGCTCCCCGAGAGAACAATTACTTCTATTGGTTATTTTTGAAGGAACCGCTATAACTTCAAGAGAAGGTGTTAGGGATTTTTATTTTCGAACCAAAAATAGTATAGAGGTAATTTCTTTCATAAACCAAACACAACCAAACAACAAATTAAACTAACGAAAATGACAGAATATTTTGTTTAGTGTTTTACTCCTTATTTGATAAAGTGTCAATCAGAGAACAAAAATATCGATATGTTTCTCTCTTTTTAATGACAACAAATAAGAGAGAGAGATAAATTTCTCGGTTAATATTAAAGCATATCGACAACATCGCAAATTTTCTACCAATCTTATTGAAAGTACGTCACTTACCACTTGTGACGTATGTAACCATTAAATTTAAATTTCAAAAGCCGATTGTAGCTAGAGGATTAATTTTATAAAAATTTTATTTGTACAGTTGAACCACTAAAAACCTATTTTATAAGATGCAAATATAAAAAAAAAATCACTAAACTAGTCCATTGTATTTGTAAGTAAACTCCTAAATGTTTCTGCCTTGATGATTAACGATTCATATGCTACTCTTGATGCTTTTATAACATTTATTCAAAATATCTTTGAATTCGTAACTTATTCTGGATTATAGTGTTTTTCAAGAAAAATGGTTGACTGCAGTCAAGCTAATTGCTTTAATCCGATTGTGTAGCTTATCAGTAAACATGGAAAGTATTGAGGGCCAGATTTTAAATATTTATGTATTAAATTTATGTAATTTTATATGATTTTAAGTAAAACAGGTGATAACCTGTGCTGATAGAGCGTATTAGCAACGTATTAGGTTTTAAATACAACTGAAGACTTCGCGAGGAATGAAAACTGACAAATTTGACCAAAAGAGCTTATAATTTTAAGTATGCATGTTTTAAATTATTATAATCCGGTCCCCTCAGCTAATCGGGGATGTTTATGGCCAAATTTGGCTTACATAATAAGATTGCCTCAGATATCTCAACCGCAGTCAACCATTTTTCTTTAAAACACTATACCAATACATGGTTATATATTTCAGTTTTCTAGATTTATTTTTTTAACTGGTTTATCGCCTTGGTTTATATTCCAGCTACTCTCACAAGAGCTAGGGATTATCTTTTGATTTTTTTAATACGGTACCTGTAAACCCATTTAGAAACCTCTTTTCCTTAAGAAAATACAGAACCTGTGTTGCAATGGATCTAAATGAATCATCGAGCACTCTTATTATTGGCTTGGTGTCTACTACTATCTCTCAGTGATAGTTTTCTGAAGGACAAAATATCGTCTTTATTAGAATATCAAGTATTTTCCTTATCGTAATTAGATGAGTGAAATATAGATGTTTTTATGTTATTATTTTGAATTAATCAATGTCAAATATATTTCAATGTATAAAAAGGATTTTCATTCAATTCTAATCCTACAAGATATAAAAATTTGGCGACGAGGGTTAAGAAAAACATTAAAATTAGCAATCAATTAATCAAAGAAAACAAATAAGAGATGGATGCAGAACAGTTCAAACATGATGGTAAATCCTGCAATTTTGGAACAGTTACAGAAAATTCCAGCAAGAAATTCATCTTCAACCACTTTTGTACCACCATTTGAAATTTTTTTTCAAGAAAAAGAATCTTTTCGAATATACAAAGAACGTTTTTATTAAATCGGTTCAAAAACATTTCAACATTATCAGCACTTGTAGCACCCAATATACCAAACGAATTTTATTATAACACGCTGATGAAACATTTCCACTATATTTGTCCAAAAATGAATATTTTAGTATCACAGTATAAGTTTTTGTCAAATTTTCAACAAGAAAACCAGTCGATATCTGAATACATTGCCAGTTTAAGATCTTCAACTATCGAATGTGATTTCATTTCACCATGTGAATGAAAACAAGTAAGATATTATGAATGCAATAAAAACTCTTGGAAATTCGAAACTATAATCAAAAAGAATGGTTCCTTAAAAAAATGAAACAATTTTAAGCCAACCAACACCTCTAATAAAAGAAGATGAAGTAAAACCGCAATATCTAGAATATGATGTACCACATTTTCTATTATCAACACCAAAAAATTATCAAATTCGAGATAGAACTGTTATAAAACCCAAACAAGTAGAACAACCTTTACCAGTAATATACCTGTATCAAATTCTTATGTACAAGATTCAAGTTGTAATGAAACTGTTATACCAAGACCGAGTCATAATTTTCCAGAATCTGCATTATCTAGAGCATTATCACATCCTCAGTTAAGAAGATCTGAAAGAATTAGAAAACCGAATACCAGATTGTGTGATTTCGAAGTCTAGAACACATTTTTTTAAATTTTGTTGTTCTTAATTAGCATGAGAGATTATTATAAATATACCTCTGTAGTTTGTTATGTGACTGTAGATGTTGCTATTTTTTTAATTAATAAATGTCAAATATATTTCAATGTTTAAAAAAGGATTTTCATTCAATTCTAATCTTAAAAGATATAATACTCTCCTTGATGAGAATCTAAAATCTCGGATGTAAATATAAGAGACTGACATGGTCGGCGATTGCCAGTAGGGGTATGTCAGTTGGAGCTAATATAAAATTGCTTTATTTTAAGTATAATAATGAATCTGAAAATTCCAAATTTAATAAAGACACTTTGGCATAAACAATGAGAAATTTTTGATAAATCAGAAAAGTTTGCTGATCTTTTTAGCAGCAGTTTTTTAGTTTACTTATGTAGAATACAAGTCGTCAAATCATTTGTACAAAAATGGTATCACTATTCCTAATAATTAAATCAAATAAAACGGAAAAAATTATAAACCAAATAAAGGTGTCTTCAGTAAAAATTAAATTTGGCGAAAAAATACTATTAATCGCTTTCTTTGTTAGATTCTATGAATAAAGCTAAGTCCTATTTTTAGGCATAAGCACTTAAGTCAAAAGCTTAATATAATATACATCTTTCCAGAGGGTAAAAATAATTGTGAGATTTTCTAAGATAAATCAAATAACTGCTCCATTGTTAAATCTTCTTAAAATATTTTGATCTTATTCGATAAGAAACTCGTTTTTTTCTTTCGTCATAAACTAATTAACAGAAGCTTTATTTATCTGCCATATGAATCTGTCGTTTTATTCACCAAAAGTATGAAGAATACTAAGTCTTAAAAATAATATAGTGTAAAAGTAGATAAGCAAATAACTTTGGAACAAAACTTCCACACCTTAAAAGTTCCATATTATGTGTTAACTACATCTTTCTATATTAGTTTTCCACCGACCTTGCCGAAAAACCAATCATATGAACACCAAAAATAGGTCGGAAAGTATTGTTTATCACTCCAATAAGGTCTGCTGCTGCTATGCTGCGGCCGAGGCCAAAACATCCAACGAAGAAGAACCTCAGCTGACAATTTTGTTTGTGTATCTTGTTATTTGTTCGTACAAAGCACTTTTTGAACATTTTGAAAACACGAAAGAGAAATTAGACAAATAATCCAAACAGTCATAACAAAGATAATATTAATATCTATTTCGAGGTTAGATTAGATGTAGAGTTTTTGACGTCACTAAAATAAAGGTTACGAGTGACGTCACGTTAAAAGGGAGCCTTGCTTTCCGCTTTGATAATTTTCTTAGGATAGAAATACAGCTCAAAGAAAATTTAAAATGCGAATGCTTTTTTTATAAAATGTTTTAATTTTATGCAGTAAAATGTTGTTAATGAAAAACCCCATTATTAAATCTGGTCCAATTTAAATGATTCAAGGGATTTTTATTATTCCTTGATTAATTATTTTACAAATTTACAACCCTTACTTATATAAAATACAAAATTGCTTATTTTCAAACAAGAAATTTCTTGATACACTGTATCCGTGAAATGGAATCATTTTTTAATTATTGCCTACTTTTATAAAAGATTTTTATATTTTTCGTGGACTTAAAAGTGGCAACACCTTGTACATTCCAAGGTCATTTCATGGATATATGTGTTCGTTTCTGAAATATAGTTTGCGGGTGAAACTGGAGGGGTTGGTAGCGTATTGGCAATTTCAATGTTCTGTAAGCAGCCTCTTCCTCATCCTGGTCTCGTATCCAATCTGTTTAGCTCGCTTCATTGAATTTTATACCTCATTGACTTGGTTGCAAAGGTAATATTTTAGTTTTCTTATTATCTGAGAAAAGCTAGGGCTTTCAACAATTTCGGCTGTTGTTATTAGAATCTTATTATTAGAACGTCTTTAAATGACGTACGTTAAGTTTAAATCTACCGCAAAATAAAAAAAGTATTTAGTTTTGTTTTCCAAAATCAATAATTAAGTTTAAATTCAATAAAATTATGCAATTAAAAATTATTATCAATCAATAGTTTATGTAAGAAATAAATACATTTCTTATTACAAGAAGTTTGAGCATTCATTACAAATGTTCCAGCCCTTGCCATAGTTATTATTGCATAAACAAAAAAAAATTTAAAATTAAAGTTGTGTGACTATAAACTAATTTTATTATAACATTAACAAAAGTACATTGGCGTGATAGCTTAGGAGAAACAAAAAAATTATTCTATTGTAAATTGTAAATGAGACAACCTGTATATTATTGAATTTTTAAAAAGATGTTTTTCTTCTGATTTCAAAAATATACCATATCATATCCCTGCCTTACACCGTTCTTAAGATATTAAATAAAAGGTAAAGATTTAATTAAAATTAAAAATAATAGATAACGAATATAACAAATATAACTTTACTACTATAAATAAATAATTTATAAAAGTTGTGTACACCATTATTTTCAATGCATAAATGAAAGCGTCTAATTATAATTTGAACTGCATCAGAAATGGCTTGATTGTTTTTCATTTGGATTATTAATTTCTAATTGAATTCGGTTTTTAATGACTTGAATTCAGTCATTATTATTATGTCTTTTAAAAACCCCCCAAAAAGGATAGGTCCGGACTGTTAGGAGGCCATAATACGTTTCCATTCCCTATCCACACTAGAAATACATTGTTCAAATGATCTCTAACAGGTAGTACATTATACGGAGCTGCCCCATCCTGCATCCAAATCATATCCTGAAGTTGAACGTCCAAAAAATTATCTACAACTTCAGGAAGAATCATTTCCAGATAGGTAACTCCAGTTAAATTGAAATTATAAAACATGGGTCCAACAATTTTATTTCTGAAAATTCCACACCATACACTGAGTTTTTCTTCGTGATTTTTTTATAGGTTTTACCAATCTTTTTCTATTCTCATTTTTTCCCATGACCTACGATTTTTCCTATTAAAAACTTCAGCCGTGTAAAAGGATGATTCATCGGTCCTTAATATTTAAGTTAAATAATCAGGATCTTTATCTAACTTTTGGAGCATCGCTTTGAATCATAATGCCAGGATAATATCCGAATATATATGGAATATACTAAAACTCAGGTCATTTACACTAGAAGAATAGTGTTTTTCTGTTATTTCAGCCCTATATGGATTATTGATTTCTATAGCTTCGTTTTCGCATCCAACGATGTCATTTTTAATTTAATCACAATGTCTATCACTGCTCTAAAAGCTTGCTTAACCTTAACCTTAACCTTAACCTAGGAATATTATCTTGATAATCATTAGGTGTTCAATTTTATTTGCTAATTTTGCACCCAGTTCACTATAGTGTTTGTTAAAATAATTTGCAATATCTTGATCTTTAGTTATCATTTGATTTTCTACGTTAATTTGAGATATTTTCTGATTCTACTGAGAAACCCCATAAAAAACACATACCTAACTAGTTAAAAAATAATAATTGAAAAGTTCATTGTTAAGTTTATGTCCATTTAAACTGTAAAACCAGGCTGGCAGCTTATTTAACATATTAACCACACAATATTCGATGGCGGGGTATAGTTATGGTGTTCATATATCTAAAGTTAAGCGTGTGAACATCAGTTCTATAACTAATATTATTCCACAGGTATGGTGGAGATTTTTTTTACAATTTTAAAGCAAAACAATAGTGAGTGAATTTCTCTCCGATGTTTCATATTTCTGTTTTTCTGTGATTTCAGCATATTTTAAGCCTTTTATGGATTATTGTACTATATAGCTTCGTTTTCGCATCCAACAATGTCATTTTGAATTTAATCATAATATCCATCACTGCTCTAAAAGCTTGTTTAACCTTAGCAACAGTTATCTTGGACATTACCGAAAACAAACCTGAAGATACCAAAAGCCTACTAGATATGTGAAATGCCTAACTATTTCTCATTTTTATCCCCAAAATAAAAAAAATAATTTTTGTAATTATTATGAAAACAACCTCTAGTGAAAATCGTTAAAATGTGTTTAGATGTATTAACAGTCAGAGTGTTTATCTAGCAATATTCAGTTAGACACTTAAGCTTTTTTAATCATAACTGGTATGTTTGTTTTAATTAATTTTAATCTTTCAAAATTATTTATTTTAATACCTAAATAATGTTTTTTCAAATGTAATACCTAATCTAATCCTTAAAATTGCATTGATACATTTTTAGTTTCCATGAAATCTTTTTTATTTAGCAATACGAAAACAAACTGAAATGTTTGTTTGAGTAGGTTTGCCTAAAATAAAAAGGCTTAAGTCTGGAAAATAAAATTTTAACCAGTAAAATTTTACAAGACGCATGGTATTTGAAAAGATTTTTGAGCTTTTCTTTACAAAAACTACTTTATTTAATAACTGATAGATATATCTTTATTAACAAAAACTAACTAAAAGTTCAACAATTGGAGAAGTATAAAATTTAAATTTCAAAACCAACTAATTTACGTGGATTTTAATAAAAAATTATGAAAATGGTATTTTCTGCTTTAATTTAAATATTGGTAGTACTGATTCTTCTGAAGGTTACAGTAACAAGAAATGCCGTTACCCCTCCTATTGACTTATCCTGTACATTAGATAGTATTGACAGTTGTGAGTTGTCGCGAGCGTCGTGAAAATAGAGTTGTAATTTGTGTGGTTTTATCAATATTAACTGGAATGATTGGCTAGTATGAAACATTGAAGATTAAGGGTTTTCATTGGACGAGAGATATTTTGAAAGGCGAAAAAAATGATCATCAATAAATTTTGATAAAGATCTAAACCATAGTTTTTTAGGTCTTAGCTCTAAAGACGGATAAATAAAACATTTAACTTTTTTTGCAAAATATCAAGGAAAAATAATGTCGTCTTGTATATTAATTAAATTACCTGCATACCGAAAACAATATATTTATATATTTTTTAATTATCATTTAATGCATTTCAGAAAAAATCTTCAATATAAATCTGCATATAAAATGAAAAATAATGATTTCAGTTAACTTGACACCATTATCCTTTTTGCATACGAACCCCATACGGTAAAAAATTTCACTATTTATCCACTCAAAAGTTCCATGTTCACCGTAGCAGACATACATAACTTGGCAATTAATCTAATTAGGCCTAAAAAGTAACGTTGCAACGGTTCCGTCCACCGGGAGCTGCCATATTTTGACGAAGGGTCAGAAAACTGTAACCATTGGCGGGAATAAAATTTTGAGTTAATGGCAATAACCCGTGATAAATCGACTAGGGCAATTAGTCACATACAATCGCAAACATGGGAATATTTGACGTGATACATAAAACTTTGTAACAAAAAAAGGTACCCATAAAGTTTTTACTAACGTGATTTTATTAGCTTAAAGTTTAGACGGAAGTAGTCTTAAATGGGGTAGAATTAAGGGAGTGTAAAACATGTTTTCACTATACTAAATATGAAATAATAAAATTTATTGTATAATATTCTGTGAAAGTCAAATGGTTTTGCTTTAAAATTAACAGAATTCGCTTAATGACAGCTATTTCTAATAAAAAAAGTAAATTTCTCTTTCATATTTGGTCGAAATGGAAGACCGACAACATATTTGAACCTTCGACGTGTACATGTTTCACTTATATTCCGTTTAAGTACTTCTCGTACAAGACTTCTTGGCGAAGATTTGATGTCAATTCATCTTGACATTGCCGATCATAGTACAAATTCTTCTTTTCTAACTTGAGCTGAATGTGCAGTGGAATCAAGTTTAGAATTACTTCCATTGCAGCAGTGGGGCAGTTCCCATTGCTACAGTGCTACATGCACAAGCTAGACTCTGAATCTTCGAGAGGTTTTCCTCGTAGTACTTAGATTAGCTCTTGTGGCCGAAGCCACTGCCCCATATGTAATTAATGGTCTTACTATTGCCGTGTACATCCATTGCAGAATACGTGGGTAACATCTCTAGTTTTTCCCTACAAAGTACTTTGTGTACTACTTCGTTTTCGTGTTTATTCCAGAGTAACCTGCTATGTAGAATTAGCCCTAAATATTTAACCTCGGTTTTCCACTCGACGATGTTGTCCCCTATTTTTATGATTTTTAAATTGGATTCCTTTCTCCCTGTGAAGGCTACTAATGTGATTTTGGTGGGGTTGATGTTGAGTCCCACCAAGTCACACTATTGTTTCTCAACGTTCAGTCCTCTTTGAAATATATCACAGATGACATTTTCATACTTTCCTTCTGCAAGGATAACCTAACCATGTCATTGGAATACCCTGTCCACAGTGAGACTCCGGATGAAGATAGTGTCTTGTTCTATCTCCATTTCTGCGATTCTTGTAGATAGAAGTTGCGACATCTAGATGGAAGTCGTTCTATCTACTTCTCTCCCATTCAAAGCTCTTTTGAGAGCCTCATGTGGCATATTGTCAAAGGCTCTTTCTATGTCTAGAAAGGATCATACCACTAGAGCGTCTTGGATTTAGCCAGTCAATTGTGTCAAGATGGTTACCGTGGATTTTCCCTCTTGGTACGCATGTTGACGGGGGTGCAATGGCACATGTTTTACAGATTTCTGTTCTAATGCAGTTGTCTAGAGCTTTACAGCTTTTTCCATCGTTTTGAGAGCAAACGATGTCCCGATTCCTTACTTTTGGGATGAAGGTGATTTTGGCCATGTTTCTGGTATTTTTATTATTATTTTAGCCATTCGCAAGAGGGCATACTGCACTCGAAGGTACAGTACTGTATGAGATACTAATGTGCTCTGGTTTTAAAGCACTGGATGTTGTATCTATCTGGAAATACTGATGTTGGTAGTTTGTTCCATTCCATGGCTGTTTTATAAAAGAAATATTTCTGGTTCAGAGATGTCCTTGATGTTTCCAGTTGCACAGTCCAAGTATGTGAGTTTTGTGCCATTTTAGTATTACATCTGAATGTAGCTTGTGGTGGCCATGGAAGTATTTGTAAAAAAGTGTTAGATTCCTACAAATTCTTCGGTGTTCTAGTGCTTGCAATGAATCGATGAGCGCCGGATTGTTGATTAATTTTATAGCTCGCTTTTGAATTGAGTCTAGTAGTTTGAGACAATGTTTAGGAGCTGAATTCCAGACATGGGAACAGTATTCCATTTGCGGTCTTATCTGTGCTTTGTAGATCGTCAGTAGTTGCGCAGTAAAATATTTTTTCGCTCTATATAGGAATCCAAGTTCCTTTGCAGTCTTTTTGGCAATTGCCTTAACGTGCGCTGCATATGAAATATTGTTGGAGACTGTCTTTCCTAGTATATGATGTTAT
This sequence comes from Ophraella communa, assembly GCA_035357415.1. Classification (NCBI taxonomy): domain Eukaryota; kingdom Metazoa; phylum Arthropoda; class Insecta; order Coleoptera; family Chrysomelidae; genus Ophraella; species Ophraella communa. Next base: position 9,983,846 of record CM068986.1, on the reverse strand, counting down.
ATTTTTACCATTCCTTATTAAGGTTGCATTTGGGCAACTCGTTTTGAGAGAAAATGTGGTGTATTGTGTTTTGGCTGCATTAAAGTTTACCAGGTTCCTACTTTCCCACTCTGTTATTATTTTCTAAAAACACCAGAGAAATAAAGCTACTTACCTTTAAAAAGTCCAGATAATTTAAAGACGCTTTTACCCGTTATAAAGAGTTAAATAATTTTCTGTCAACACACTTAAATTTACACTTAAATTATTTTCCAGAAAATGTATCCATGGTTACGTAATTCAGTCTTTGTTGTATTTGATCTATTCTAATTTTGTGCATCTACAGTATTTTTTATTATTTTATTATTCGTATTTCAAATGTTTTATTATTAAAATTAAGTTACTATTATATGACACTTTCGATTTGCAGATACCATTACATTAAATATTTCACTTTCTTCGTTGTAGTGTATAATTCTAGTTAATCATAACTTGAATATGCTTTATATCTCATTTATAGCTCATTTTTGATAAATTTAATATCGTAACATACTTTTGATAAGTCACGGTTACTGGACAAAAGCGCAAGCTGCATTAGAAGGTTACCACATCGCTGACTTTCTGAGAGAGATTTAGAGAAAGATGAGACGTAGCAAAAGGATGTAGACCATCAAAGGAGTTACTTAGCTACTCAAACTAGTAGGTGCACAGTCAAAGTACTCTTGGAAATTACCGTAAAACAACTCAGACTAGTGACGGAGATTCTGGGGTCTCCAAAAACTCCTCTACATGATGAAAGTAAGTGCAGAGGATGTGAATGAGAAGAGGAAACTCGACTCAACTAAACGGAAATCCTTACTTAACGATTACTGGCCAAAACAGGCCAACAAAAGAAAGACTTCCCTGGAGGACGTCGTCAACTACTTTAAATCAGTAGGCAGGCTCAGGAGAAAGCAGAATGAACCTAATGCAGATGAAGTTTTTGAGTTTTATCCTCCATAATTTGGAGATACAGATTTCTCATATAAATCAGTACTAATTTGTTTTATTAAAAAAAATACCAGAAAGTTTAAGCAGTTTCTATTATTATTTATCAGCTAAAATGAAGTATTGCAGCATTCATACTTAAATTTACCATTTTATTGTGAGTAATCTTTTATCGTATATTCAAACTCTTTAATTCCACATTAACGTTTAATCATTCTGAAAGGATTGAGATAACAGTTCAACTACGAAGGGATACGTATTTAATCTTTGTCGAAGCTCTTTATCGGATATCTCTTTCAACCCCCTATTTAGTAATTATGGCACCGACTTTGATAAGTCATATTTTCGGTTTTCCCTTGTCACAGACTGGCTTGTTTTTACTGGCTCATTGGACATACACACGGCCAACTTGACAAGGCACTAAATTATTCAATACCACTCGATCTGTCACAGCTATTTACGTTGTTATAACTCGGCTGACAACTATGAGCTTGTCGGCAAACATTTGCAAAAATGGCAAATTGATTGACGGGAATATTGAATGAATAGACGAAATAATGCATTTGTTTTCAGTTCAATACTCAAAAATGTGTATTATCGAAACCATCATCAGGATAGCGAGTCGTTGAATTTTGACTTGATCTCTAATAAACTCAGTTTTGTGAATTTTATGTTTCATTTCCATTTATTAGAACGGAACAAGGACTCAAAGTAAAGTAATTTCATTTTAAATAAAAGATATTCAGTTACATACCACGTCAAAAACGGAATTACTTTTGTAGCGAATGTACTGAAGAAAATTAAACCACTTTTGTTTGAATGATAGTAGAACTCGTTTTAATATTCTGTAGCTAATCGTTTATTCTAGCATAAAAGCTATATATTATGATTGGTAGATAAAAAGTTATATTTATTAACCGTTGTTAATTAAAATATTGAATGGTTTTTTACCATCCAGATAACGACCTGTGGCGTCGAATTAATAAATAATAATGAGGAAAAGCCAGTGCGGTTAATTATCTAGAGGTTAAGCTAGATAAAAGACTTACAAAGCAAAACCTTTGGACCCTTTTGTCTTGGAATATGTGGTATGTCATGGGGAATGCACCATAAACAAATGTAATGGCTATATCTGACAGTAACAAGTCCTAAGATTATGTATATTGCAGCGGTCTTTTTTTTCGGACTGAGATGGAAAACTTATGTTCGATGGGTCCTTAACCAGAACCCAACAGTGTTGAACTCATCTCCAGGAGGATCCCTATCAACCAAACCCACCTCAAAACTCGCCTTTACCCCAGTCTCGGAATCACTAACCTAGTATACTATAAGAGGGGAGGTGTTTCCTCACATACTATCGCCATACATTCATACCACTCATGTCATCATGACAAGCCCTCCAGTGCTTCGCTTACCTCTACCCATTCTTGATCTCCTCTTCACCACTCTTCAATACACTGCCTTTCCAAGATTTTTCTCCAACTGCTTTAACAATTCCTCGTTCTTCCAACATCTAAACATGTGTCCTTCATCTTCCTCCACCCCACACCTCTCGCACATTCCCAATCTTATGTAGATACCCCATGTCCAGTGAGCACCTGGGTCAAGAAGTAGTTCACCTCCCCAGTCCATTCACTCTTTTCTCTAGTTGTCATTTTTAAAGCAAGTCTAAAGGGTATAACCTCGACAGCACAGCTGCTGCTATTGCACCCACTATTCTGTACCCTTGCACCACCCTCAACACAGTCCCTCTCTGCACCTGCAGTAGTGAGTTTTTCCCCGCATGGATCCCTACTCTTTTACCCCACGCTTTCGCTACATACAGCATAATCTGCCCAATCGTCCTACCAATAACTCTCTTCTTCCATTCTTCCGGCCCCTTCACATTACACATCAGTATCCCCAGCCTTCTGAGCTGCTTTCACCATATGTTGCTTGAAGGATAGTTGGCTATCCAACCACATACCCATGTATTTCACCGCCTTCTCCATACGAAATTTCTTACCCTGCACCATTGCACCATCATTGCTTCGTCCCTTTACGAGCAATCCCACCGTTTTATCTTCCGCTACTTTCAATCCGCATTGCTCTTCCCCACAATCTTAAAATAAATTTCAACAAAAGTCTACCATACAGAAACTGATTTGGACATAATCTTCATCCACTTCACATTTGGTTGAAAAGAGAGGCGAAGCTTGGTGTATACAGAAGCTGGTGAAATGTCAGGATGAAGAGCAGAGTGGTGCTAGCACGACGGCTGAAGAGATAAAAAAATCATCCTGGTCAACCTAAAAACAACTACTACAAGCTATTTATAGTCCTATTCCTAAAAAGGAGAGAATGTGTTGTAGCTGAGGTATATAGAGAGAAACCAAGGATGGATCTAAACCAGAACCTCTTTACAATTTTTGTAAATAAAGGTATTTCTAATAGAGATGTATCTTCAAGAACTGTTAGAGTATGCCTGCCAGAAGATAATTATAAAAATGACTTCCGATAACCAGGCCGCGCTTTTATCACTGTAATCAAATCGGATCGACTCCAAGTAATATTACATCGGGTACTGGGACATTTTGGTATTGAAGGGAACAAGAAAGCGGACCTTCTAGGGAGGGTAAAGTTGCTACTAGAATATTTATAGGTTCGAAACCATTGTTCATCAATATCTTTTATTCCTAAACGAGTTGATAATGTGCCTATAAAAAGGATGAAGAACAAATGTTTAAACCTTCAAAATAGATCACGATTTTTTTGTTATTTGTTATATTGGCTCGATTCTATTCAATTTTTATTACTTTTGTCTTATACAATAGTTTTTGTATTAACAAAATGGCAAAGTCACTTATTTTAAGTAAGGCGGTGTTGCCAATTAAATTCACGGTTTGTAAATCTACGAGAATAACAGCTACATGCTACCAACTACGCGCTATGAACTATGAATGTAGAATTTACAGCAACGTGCAAAATTAGATTTAGGAATGGACACGTAGGGCTAGATGTATGGATTACTTTTTGACAGTGAAGCTATTTGATTTCATCATAGCAACATTTTACATTAGATTAAATTTATTTACGTCGTATAAGCCACTTAGACCTCTCTGCACCTCAACCTCCGAAGATCTTTAGTGTCTGCCTTAATCTACTAAAACTCTAGAACGTTAATACTTTTGGCGAAGTTGAGCAGCATTCTAGAGGTCGCTTTCGCATAAACGACAGTTTTGCCTCAAAGGGCAAAATTCTGTTGTACAAAATCACCAAACTTTTTTTAAAAGAAATCTTTTCAATTAGGTAACTGGAAATCCTTACCATAAAGCTTTGGCCCGACATTGAATAATTGTATTTCATTTAATAAATCGTTAATCATCATTATTTGTCAAATTATGTATTTTTGTTTAATTAATTCATAACTTGAGATAGGTCCGACGTGAGTAAGCGTGTTTTGTTTGAACAATGGACTCGAATAATATGCAGACTTTGTAAGCAGTTTTCACCCCAGTCTTTGCGTAGGGATAAAATTAAATTTTCCAACAACTAATTCGGCGAAATTCCTTTAGTCTGTTGAATTTCAAAACGTCAAGTATGACGCTGTAATGTTTAATGTTAGAGAAAATATAAGCAGTAGTCTAGTATGAATCTTTGACACTGGGTAAATACAGCCAACTTACAAATTATATAATAAAAACAACCTAAACATTTAAAATAATAGGTTTTCATTGACTTTATTCAAGTTTTCCACATTATTTCTGTTAATTTATATCTGAATCTGTACACAAGGACAGTTTAGAGGGTATATTATTGTCATTTCTTGGCATAACTAAGACCGCTATAACAAAATTTATTTTAGTTGCGACAGGAGAATTCACATGACAAGGGGAATTTGTGTTACAGAAGCCTATTCAAAATTGCTTAATTCTCTAGGTCTATTTACCCACAGAAAAGTCTAGGGATTTATAATTAATTTCTGTATTGATTAAATTACAAGCCGTTATTAGTTCAATTTCTAATGATAAATATACTGATTCGTTTAAAAAAGTAAAACAAGAATAGTAAACAACTAAACGGTTAAATGAAACTTCCACTATTTATTCGTAAAATATGACTACGGTCGATAGCCTTTTGGGTAACCAATAAAGATATCTCTCTCTCTCTTATAAAATATGTTTTAAATTCAATGACAGCTGTTTCGCTAAAAACTAGAATCGTCAGATTGACATATTGAAGTTAGATTTTGTTTGTTTGTAGCTAAGTAGGCACCTAATGTTGATTAAGTAGTTAAGGCTAGACCAAGTATGCAAGTAATAAGACATAACAATATTAAAGCCTAGATGTACATCCTGGATGTATTTCCCTCTAAGATCAGTATAACTGTGCAATGATATAAAAAAACAGGAAAATACTATATCATGCTGATCTTTCCAATAACTTAATGTATTTCTGTAACAATTACGTCTTATCGATGTATAAAATGAAGACTTAATCAAAGTAAACAGTTTAATAGTGGAGAACTTCCAAGATTTATTGGTTCATTCACTACTTTAAATTGTTGATCTGCTAGTTATCTTTTTATTTCAAGTTCTTCGAGGAAATCTAAATTTTGTTTTTTATCACAAATATGTAGTATTTGAATGTCATTGGTGTGTATGAGGTAATTTAGGTAATTTTGCTTTTACATTTAACAATTTTGTGTGATTTGAATGAAATTAATGCAGATGTTGCCAACGGTATTATTTTTGAAATTGTATTAGAAATATTTCCACAATATGTAATACTTTTAATTTCTTTAATTTGTTGAGGGAATATTAGTTGTACTGACATTTCCTGTTCTTTCTTATTAATTAATTTATTTACCAAATGTAATGGATAGCCATTTCATGAGTTACAGTCTTAGAATAATAAGAAATGTTTAAGTTAAAACGCAATAACGTTTTTGTTTGTTTTGTTGAATTTAAAAAACCTTTTTTAGTTTAAACTTAATGATTTTGTTTAGAAGATTTCTCATTGTTTTTATTAGTTTTAATGTAGTAAAAAAAAAATTATTATAAATAATCAGATTTTGCATTGTAAAATTATTATTCATTATTCATAATTCATCATTCATCTTTAGATCTTTTGATTTTGATCCGTAATCTTTTAGTTTTGAAATTGATATTTAATAGTATTGTTAAAAGTATAACATTTTGTAAAGTAGTAAATAAATAAATTTTTTAAAAAAGCATCTTCGAATTCGTTAATCATAAATCATGTAGCTATTTGTTTTATAATCTCAATTTTTTTATTAAAATTATTTTTGATCGTTGAAAAATTCTCTATGTATCATAAAATTATAAGCTGCTAATTTATGTAATATAGGACGATTTGAATGATATGGTATGGTTACATCTGTTTGTGTTGGTTTTCTGTATATTGAATAATTTAATGAATTATCAACTTTTTCAATTCTCAAATCTAGAAAATTAATTGAATTATTTTCTTTTACTTCTAAGGTAAAATTAATTTTAGGATGTTAGGATGGACTTTCACACAGTAAGGGTTAGTACAATAAAAGTAAAACAATCCTGAGATATGGAAAAACTAGAAATGCTACATTTGAGTTGGTTACGACTTTACAAAGAGCGCATAACTTATCTATTGGTCGAGATACAGTGCAAAATCGTGTTAATGAAGCCATCTTGATCAGTAGACCGCCACTGAGATATCCACCTCTGTCTAGAAGTAATCGTGTGTATTTATCACAGACAATGCCAAAAAAAATGTTAACCAGGGTGGTTTAATGAGGCAATAATTAAAGATGGAGATTATGGACCATCTTGGACAAACTTTTCCTATTTATTTCTAGACATGCTTTAAGTGGAAATCATAAATGCATTTAGGAAATGTTGGATATTTCCTTTGGACCGAAATAGTTTTAATGAAGACTTTATGCCAAGTGTCCCAAGACAGAGAACTGGTAACAACCAAGACTCCCCAGGTTCTTCAGAATTGACATTAAAAATACGTCTGAAAACATGGCAATAAGAAAGACTACTCCAGCCACAGAAAGACGAAGAGGAACTATCATGAAAGCAAGTGAACACGAGGAACTAAGAAATAAGCATTAAAAAGTTAAGTATTGCAAAGAAAAAGTAGCTCTGGCAATGAAATAAACCATGAAAGAGGAAGAATTATTATAAATAAATCTTAACATAGGATTAGATCGAATGTATTTTCCAGTTGACTGTGCTTTAGTAAAGGCAAAATCTACTAAGTAGGACCAGTTTTGCCCGTAGCAAATCATCTGTATCTGTAATTCTGGAAGGGTGGGTTGCCCCACTGCACTTAGGCCACATTTGACCCATTCTGCTTCCTTCTGAGATTAAGTCTAACCTATAGGCTTGTCAACCATCCTACCTGTTTAAAGTAGGTGATAACGTCGCCTGTAGGCAGCTCCCCCAAGTTGGCATGTGTTAGCCAGTTCTCGCCGAATACAGAAAGTCTTATTTGAGTGAGTGCCGGACAATCACAAAGGACGTGCTCAACTGTCTCATCCTCTTGTTCACATCCTCTACATAGTGGGCTGTCAGATAAACCCAACCTGTTCAGATGTTTTCGTAAATGACAATGGCCAGTAAGTATACCTCTGACTAAACGCAGGTCCTTTCTGGTCATGGCCACGTATTTCTTGGCTGCTCCGCTATTCGGATACTTCAGAAGTTCCTTGGATAGTATGCAACCTTTTTCTTCGTCCCATCTTCCCCTGAATTTGTCAAGGCAGCGAATCATGATGCTGATAGTTTAACAAAAAAGTAAGTAATTAGGAAGTAAATATTCAGCTTTATTGATGTATTGGTATATAATGGAGAGTAATTCCAAGAGAAAATAAAAGTACCGATGTTAAATTTCAATTAAAACTAAAAGCTACAAGTGGAATGTCCCTAGTATTAACAGTTCAAGAAGTAAATATTCTTACATAGCGTTGCTAAGATTGAAATCAAAATATATTGTAAGGTTTTTATAAAACAAATACGTAAGTTAATGAATAAAATTCCATAGAATAATGTAACAAATGATTGAGAAAATTTGCGGTACAAAAAATTCATAAATATCATCAATATCTCGTAAAACCTTTTTCTTCGTCCCATCTTCCCCTGAATTTGTCAAGGCAGCGAATCATGATGCTAATAGTTTTACAAAAAAGTAAGTAATTAGGAAGTAAATATTCAGCTTTATTGATGTATTGGTATATAATGGAGAGTAATTCCAAGAGAAAATAAAAGTACCGATGTTAAATTTCAATTAAAACTAAAAGCTACAAGTGGAATGTCCCTAGTATTAACAGTTCAAGAAGTAAATATTCTTACATAGCGTTGCTAAGATTGGAATTAAAATATATTGTAAGGTTTCTATAAAACAAATACGTAAGTTAATGAATAAAATTCCATAGAATAATGTTACGAATGAATGAGGAAATTTGCGGTACAAAAAATTCATAAATATCATCAATATCTCGTAAAACCCAATATTCCTAATAAAACAGCGTGCTACTAAAATAAGTAACATATGCCTCTCTTATTTTAAATAATAAATAAGTTTCGTTCGTATACCACACCTTCACTTAACTAGAACCCTATTAGTTACGGCATTTAAAATTTTAATTACAAATAAATGCAAGCTAAACCACCCCTCCATAGCCGTCCTTTAATACGGTAGTTATTCCTACTTGGAAGATATTTCTATTTATATATTATTATTTATCACTGACAGTTGTATGAACTAAATTGAATTTTCGGGCTTTTACAGTGGATAGGTAAGTGCTAGAGGTAATATAATATGAAGTGGGACAAAATTAGAATATAATACTATGTTATTTAATTTTTATAAAATAATATATTCTGTAACAAGGTTACAATGAATTTTTTATTCTAACCTAGTAGCAGACTATATTTTCTCCACGATCAAAGATTTTAAATATATATTTTTAAATGGAAACGAAAAAAAAATAGCGGTTTTATATACCCGTCCAACCCGCTGAAATGACGCCGAGAACTTCCAGATGATTCTAATAGACATCGTGTTCCGGAACAATCGAGTACAATGCCGATAAAACCGGCTTATTAGACCTGACATATTCGCCATTTTTTAGTGCTTAGATTAGTCAGGGTCAGCGCTTGAGCTTGGCGAGTTTGTAATCCAGTTATATTTCTTTATGTTTAGTTAGAAATAATATGAGTTTTCAATTATATTTATGAACGAATAAAACTACAAAAAATTTCCGTTATGGATATTCTAATTTGCTTTGATTCCTGGTCACTAATAGACAAATTATTACTGAATTATTATTATTATTACTAAGTTATAATAATAATAAGCTTTATTATCGAAAAATTTAAAATTTAAGATTTTAATTTAGTCAGAGTAACAACAAAAAAACAACAAATAACAATAAATAAATATCATAAATGAACCTTCCAGTGCTTGAGATGGTCCCAAATATTTTATGTAAAAAAGTCGTCAACTGCATACAAAGCTCTCTCTACCAAGTATAATTTTAAAGCGTTACGAAATGCGGTTATTGATGAAATGGACTTTATTTCAAAGGGTAGATTGTTGTGCATTTTCTTAGCGTTATAAAAAATAGAGCTTTTGATTAGTTCTGTGCGTGGTTTTGGTAAATAAAGGTCATACTCTGCACTTCTAAGATGGTAGTTATAAGATGGTCTGTCTGAGACTTCAGGTAAATGTTTCCGAATTAAGGAAATGGATTCAAAGATAAATAGGGTTAATATTTTATGTTTTTTAAAGAATTCCTTACAGTGAGTTTTACTGCTTAGTTTCAGCGTATACCAAACAGCTATCTTTTGTAATTTAAAAATACGATCAAATTGAGTCACACAACATGTACATATCGGAGATGTGACTCGAAGAGGGCAAAATAGAGTGTTTTGGAAGCTGACAGGTGAAGCTCCCTAGATATTGTTCTCAGCGCGTAACAAAAAGAGCTTAGTTTTTTTGACAAAGCGTCAAGGTGCACATCCCATTTTAGAGAGCCGTTAACGACAAATTTTACTGCCTATGCTTAAATTTGCAATATCATTGATAAATAGTAAAAACAAATATAAGACCCAATACCGAACCTTGTGGAACCCCATATTCTATTTGCTTGCATGAAGACCTTAATTCATCAACTTGTACAAGCTGCAGTGTCTTACTAAGAAAGCTTTTGAGAAATTACAAAATATTGTAGCTGTAGAGTGTTGATTATTTAAGCTGGAGTAGACATTATTAAAAAGAAAAAACAATACATCATTTTTGCATTTACCACTTAAAAATCCAAATTGATTTTAAGCTAGAATATTGTATTTAACCACAAATGAAAGAAGCCTTTTTTACCAACCTTTCAATGATCTTGGATAACGTAGGAAGAAGCGCGATTGGGCGATAGTTAGAAACTTGATCTTTATCACCTCCTTTATGCAAAGGAATGATTATGACTGTCTCAAGGCAAATAGAAAAAATACCAATTTGGAACGACTTTGTTAGAAGATCTAATACACAGTCCGGCAGATTTGCGAACATTTTGTGGGTAAGCCCATCTACTCCAGATGCGGATTTGTTTTTAATGTCTCGAATTGTACTACGAATTGTACTACAGGTGAAAAAAAAACTGTTTAAGTTCTCATTAAAATTCGGTAAATAGGAAAGTGGATCAAGAGTGGAAGTTATAGAATTAGTTAAGTTTTTGGCAACATTTATGAAGTAATTATTTAGGCTCTCAGGTGCAGTAGGAATAGTGCTGGGCGAGGAAACTTTATTTCTGAAATCATTAACTATGGACAATGTTTCCTTAGTAATATTTTTGGATCTACCAAGTCTTCTTTTATAGTAGATGTCCTTTGCAGCTTTTATAGTCTTATGATAAACTATGAATTATAACTATTAACTGGCCCATTAATGGTAAGCCTTAATCTGTACATCATGTACAAAGAATATATTAAAAGTATGTGTCTCTTTTGCAACAGTCAATTACAAGAATTCTCAAGTGACACGTCCCAAACTCCATTCTTATTCGCGTTCAGTTTCTTTGTCGAACTAACGCATTTTTCTTCTTCAACGTCACTCTATCCGAAAACGCTACCGACTTAATGAACTCGGTATCGTTCCCAGATTATCAACGAGTATTTTGTCTCTTTTTGGACTTTTCACCTTGTCCCTTTCTCTCTCTCTCTCTCACTTTTACATTGTACGAACCACTACAATACAAGTCTTTTTTGCAATTATCGATAAAAGTAACCTTTAGAAAAAAGTTTGAACGACGCGATGTTTAAAATCCGACACGTTTTGATGTTGGTCTCTTTCCAATTTAAAATCTCTACAAATAATGCCGATGACTGCATTAAAGAAAATAAAATTCTTTTGAGTAATTGAAATTCAAATTCAAGTAGTAGCGCTAAATAATAACGAACCAAAAGTACCAAAAGTTTGTGTGGATTAAAATATATAGTCTGTTCGGTGTATCTTTTCTCATATGCATGTCAATATAAGAAAATGACTAACATTCCGATGGGCGTTTAGTTCATATTGTTAAAATGATATTCTAATTCCTAAAAACTTGGAACATTAACTAAAATAATATTTAAACCCACATTAAAATTAGCCTACAATAACTGTTTTTCAAGAAATAAACCAAGTGACATAAAATTCCGAACGCCCAGTTTAAATAATTTTATTTTTATAAAATGTAAGCATAATATAAGCATAATAAGTAAATGATAAAAATTTCAAAATAATTGCATTGCTTTAAAGCCTTTTTACCTTTAATAATGTGTGGATGCACCCCTATGTGTTACGCATTCTCCAACGCGCCTATAGGCATGCGTCTGATCAGATGGTTAATATCCTCCTGGGGTATCTCATTCCAGGCAACCACCAATTCCTCTCGAAGTTCTTCTAGAGTCTGAGGAGGAGGTTGCAAATTAAGCAATCTCCTACCCATCATATATTCTGACGTAAACTTTTGCGAATGTTCCATTATGAACTGTTTCGCTTGCCTTTGTCCTGGTGAATTCCACCACCATTCCCTTGATTTATGTGCCACCCATGTTTTCATGGCCGTTTTTATTATATTTTTTGCAATGCCGCAGAAAGGTTCCGGTCCAATAAAAGGCATTGATGAGCCTAGTTTAGCCATTTCATCTGCCTTTTCGTTGCCTTTTAGACCCAAGCTACCGTAACCTTGCTTCGATCCCCCAGAGTATTCAGAGCATGCACACAGTCCCATACTAGCCTAGAATGGACCTCTACAGAATCTAGTGCCCTTAGCACCGCCTGACTGTCTGTGAAGATCGCTATTGAACGGTACGTCCTATCCAGCCTTTTAATTTCTTCTACGCAGTAGTGAATTGCCGTAATTTCTGCTTGAAAAATCGTGGCATTTTGGGATAGACTTACTGGGAATGTTATCCCTTGTTTCCTTCCGACTACACCGGCTTCCACGCCATACGGAGTCTTTGAGCTGTCCGTGTACCAAGTTGACTCCGCCTCTACGGGTACACCTTTTTTCCCAGTCTTCCCTACCTGGTATAACTATTTTAAATTTATTGGCAAAGCTATATCTCGTGACTGTTGCGTCAATGGGTTGCCCCAAAATGTTATCAGCTTTTAGTTCCTCGATTAGCTTACCATTATCAGCCCCATGCGATTGGCTTATGTGCTGCTGATTATTGTATTAATCTGTGCATGGCTGCTCTCGCTTCGCCCTGTATATATATGGTGGAATGTTTATCAAGACTTCCAGTGCAGCTAAAGGAGTAGTTTTTATGGCCCCCGTAACGAACAGGCAAGCTAACCTTTGTATGTTACTTAACAGCCTTACTGCTCCTGTTTGCTATGTCTTTGTCCACCATACCACTGACCCGTAGGTTATTATGGGTCTAATAACCCTTGTATATAACCATATGGTCATTTTGGGGTTAAGCCCCCAATTTTTTCCACACATTCGTCTACATCTGCTCAAGGACAATATAGCTTTCTGCGTGGTTTTTTGTATGTAAGTGTTCCATGAGAGTCTTTGATCTAGGAATACCCCTAGGTATTTTATTTCTTTGACAACTGAAATCACTGTTCCCCCCAGTGTTAGTGGTTTTAGACCGGCCAATGTTGTCTTTTTCGTGAAGTTGATAATTTGTGTTTTTTGAGCATTGAATGTTAGTCTCTCTTGCTTACACCAATTTTCAACCGTGTTTAGGGCTATCTGCATTCTGTCAGATAATACTCCGGCAAATTTGCCTCTAATGACAATCACTATATCATTTGCAAATCCTAGACACTGAAAGTCTTTTTTGGATAATTCGTTGAGGAGATCGTCTACTAGGGTTGCCCAAAGTAGTGGTGACATAACTCCTCCTTGTGGACAACCTCCACCTGCTTTCGCTTTGATGATAGCTTACCCTAGTGAGGATATTACAATCCTATTCTCTAGAGCTGCCCTTATCCATCTGCCTATCCACTTGAGGTGTGCCCCGTCTACTCATTGCATCTATCAATGAGTTCGTTGTAACATTGTTAAACGCTCCTTCGATGTCACTAAGTTGACGATATCGTACAGGTCTCCGTACCCTAGGCATCGTTAGTAGATTTCAAAAAAAGCAGTATAAAAACCGGAATCTTCAACTGATAAGGCTGAAAATTGTTTATTTCAGTAAAATAAATAAATTCACCAAATTTTATTAAAATAAAATCATTTTTATGTTACTTAGTTTAAATACATTTATACAGGGTGATTGATTAGTGTGAGGAAGCTCAGTAGATCTGTTATAGTAAAATTTACAAAAAAAAGTTATTAACAAAAGTTGTAGGCAGCTTTAAACTCCACATTTTAAAATTAGTTACAATCTTACAGGGTGTTCCATAAGATGGTGGCATACCAAACTTAAGTTTTTTTAAATGGAGCACCCTGTATTTTATTTTAAATTTGAAATCTGCTTAACTTCCACATCACAACAATGTAAAGTTTTATTATGTTATACTGGGTATTTAAAAAGTTATAACCAATATTACCTGAAAATCGTATCAAGTTTAACCCCCTGTATAATTAAAAAGGAGAATAGGAACATTAATCTATTGCAACCATAGTTTTTTAATAATTGTTAAAAATTATAAAACATATTCGTTTTCATAATATTCGTTAAATCAAATACAGGGTAAGTCAAAATGCTAGTACATTATTTTCTTGGTAATTTTAAATGGAACACCCTGTATTTTATATCACTATCGAAAATATCATACTAATATCATACTTCAAATTTTATGAAGTACTCCCTATACCTAAAGTTATCAGTTTTCTAGATAATTTTATTTTTCTATCAAAGTATTGATTTGGTAGATATTTTAACGTTTACCAATAATTATTGTGAGTTGGCCATGATTGGTTTGTCAGAAACTAACAATTTGACATTATTGTTTATTGATTCAGTATTGTGGTACACCGTAAATTAGCAACAATTATTAACAGCAACAATATCAATTTAATTTAAATTAGAAATAATAAATTTTACTACTAATGAGTTGGTAGATATGATCTGGATTTTGGGGGAATGCAATAAAAATTCATTACTCTCCGCTAGAATTTATCAAGAACGGTTTCCAGATAGGTGGCAACCTAGACAAGATACATTTAAAAAATTGAAAGATCGATTTAACCGCACTGGTTCAGTGAAATATGAAAAACATGAACGAACAAAACCGAGTGTGACAGAGGAAAACGAAATGAGTGTGTTGATGGCAGTTACAGAAAACCCACACACAAGTATAAGGAGCATTTCCCATGAACAAGAACTTAGTTACTACTCTGTTCAAAACATTCTATCTAAAAACAAGATGCACCCTTATCATATTCAAAAGCATCAAGAATTAAACAATGATGATTTTCAGAAACGAATAGTGTTTTGTGAATGGGCTTTAGAAAAAATTAATGAGCAGAGAGATTTTTTTGATTATGTCCTATTTGGTGATGAAGCTACATTCCATCGAAATGGTTCTGTTAATAGGCATAACTTTCACTACTATTCAACAAGTAATCCATACCACATAGTAACACATAGTCAAACAAGATGGTCTCTAAATGTGTGGGGAGGTATCGTCGGTAACTATGTAATAGGTCCATATTTTTTTGAAGATAACTTAAATGGTGAGATTTATTTAGATTTTATCGTAAATGAGTTACCGATATTATTAGAAGAGGTTCCTCTTAATATACGTGAACAAATGTGGTTTCTACATGACGGTGCTCCTGCGCACCACAACGAATTAGTACGTGGTGAACTTAATGATCAGTTTGGAGAAAGATGGATCGGAAGGGATGGACCGGTCAGGTGTCCCCCAAGGTCACCAGATTTCAATAAAATTGACTCATTTTTTTGGGGTTACGTTAAGAACGAAGTGTATAAAATACCTCCAACAACAAGGGATGATATGAAAGATAGAATCCGAATTGCATTTCAAAATATTTCTTTACAAATACTTAATAATGTAAGCAACTCTTTCAATGACCGCTTTCAAGCATGCATAAATGTTCTAGGAGGTCATTTTGAACATCTTACTTGAGTAAGATAAGTTAAAATTACTGTTGTTTTTTATTTTTCTCTGTTGTTAATTTTTTTTTCTTAATTTTCAGTCGGTTATTTTATATAAAATTTATTTGAAATAAATTGTTTTCTTTTCTGTAACGCTATTACTAAATTAATAAACAATAATGTCAAATTGTTAGTTTCTGACAAACCAATCATGGCCAACTCACAATAATTATTGGTAAACGTTAAAATATCTACCAAATCAATACTTTGATAGAAAAATAAAATTATCTAGAAAACTGATAACTTTAGGTATAGGGAGTACTTCATAAAATTTGAAGTATGATATTAGTACTTTTCGATAGTGATATAAAATACAGGGTGTTCCATTTAAAATTACCAAGAAAATAATGTACTAGCATTTTGACTTACCCTGCATTTGATTTAACGAATATTATGAAAACGAATATGTTTTATAATTTTTAACAATTATTAAAAAACTATGGTTGCAATAGATTAATGTTCCTATACTCCTTTTTAATTATACAGGGGGTTAAACTTGATACGATTTTCAGGTAATATTGGTTATAACTTTTTAAATACCCAGTATAACATAATAAAATTTTACATTGTTGTGATGTGGAAGTTAAGCATATTTCAAATTTAAAATAAAACACAGGGTGTTCCATTTAAAAAAACATAAGTTTGGTATGCCACCATCTTATGGAACACCCTGTAAGATTGTAACTAATTTTAAAATGTGGAGTTTAAAGCTGCCTACAACTTTTGTTAATAACTTTTTTTTGTAAATTTTACTATAACAGATCTACTGAGCTTCCTCACACTAATCAATCACCCTGTATAGCACATTAGAATCAAAAGTATAAATACGAATATCGTTTGTAAATCACGGTATTATAAAAATTCTTCTCAATAGAATATAAAGTACCTAAATCATATTACTAATCATGACCCTGTAACTTAGATATAAACTAATGTGTACAATAAATTTGACTTTTAAATAATTTATTTTTATAAATAATAAATACCTGCTTTACGACGAAACTCCAGTGATAATACCAACATTAATCAAATTTATTTGTATTCTCTGGAGTAAAAGGGTAATGAAATGAGTTTTTGATGAAAAATTTCTTACAGTTTGTCACCTTACCCAATCTAGTAAGTTATTCTTCCTACCAACCCCCTAGATGATCAAAGAAATTCCCCGAGATCATTCGAAAACCGCCAGCAAACTCGGAAGTAGCAAATCCTCGTTGAAAATCACGTAGGCTGGCGGCAAAGAAGCGATCCAAGTCGGCTGCGGCCGCATTACACATTCAGAGATGGAAATTGAAACGTGGATTGGCTCCTCTCAATTTGCAAGTCAGATTTCGCGTGACACCTTTCTACACTGTCGTACATAAGGGAACGCCGATATTCTTGACCCACCCTCTATAACAAGCTTCGATTTGCCCTACATACGTAATAGGAGATTCGAAAGCAAGCTTATGTAAATAAAAAAAATGTGTTTTGTAGTTTGAAAATTTTACCTTTTGCTCTATTTGCATCCTAACCCTACTTTTCTCTTTTTTTGTTATCTCTTTTATCCAATCCAGAAAAGCAATAGTGCGTGTTATAACAGGTATCCAGGATAAGAAATGCCAAAACTTGGAAATTAGTGTGGTTTTAAAATAATGTCAGCATTACACACAACTTTTTTTCTACGTTCTCCCTTTGTTAACTTGGAAATTAAAGGTTTATAGTCCGAGAGAAATGTACATTTTGACGACAAAATTTTAGTCTGTTATCCAACGGTTGTAGCTTGTAGAGGGGCTTATAATACGTGAAAAAAATATCATGTAGTTCATTTTTTAGGGGTTGAAAAGGGTGAAAATTGGGGATATCGCGAAATTGTGCAATTTGCGGCTAAAGTTGACATTCAAATAAAAAGTGTTCTACAGAAAAATTATAGATAATAAAAAAATCTAAAACTTATCCATTGGTCATTTTCGCACATAACCTCAACTTTAAAATTTTCCAAGAAATTTAAGTTTTCCTGAAAAATCATGTTTTTTTACTTGAATAGTCTGCTAAAAATAATTATTGTAGAAGGTTCATCCGGGGTTAATTTTTTTTGTTTTTACTTTAAAAAATACAAAAAAGCTAAAAATCACTTTGACAACAACAAAATGTATGAAAATGGTTAAATTTTTGTTAATAATTGTAAAAAATTGGAAATAGTAGTTTGTGCAACAAGTGCGCAAGTAATTTTCCCACGAGTGAAGAGGTTTGCCAACAGGAGACGCTAGGCAAGTGTTCGCAAATCGAACAAGTAGAAAAAGTACTTTGCGCACATGTTGCACATAATACTTTTTCTTCGATCACAATTTATAATAATTAAAATAAGAAACTAATTTGAAATCTGTAACCATTTTTATTATTATTAGGTATATTACAGGAATACAAAATATTAATTATAACCCAATTTAAATGATTATATTAAAGTTAATTAAATTTAAGACAAAAACATAAACATTTTTATTTGAAATGATAATTTATGGTAAAATTTAAGCAATTTTGAAGTGTTAATCCAGGAGTTTTTACCAACTCTACCCGAGTGCTCATTTTCCCCTACTAATTGTAATTGTAGTTTTCTAGTTGTGAATAAAGCTTAAGAGTAGAGCAATTAGATTATAAAATAAGATAGTAAGCCTTGCTTATAATTTCTCTATCAATTAATTTCAAGAGAGGCGTCAATTTGAAGGAAAAAAAGTGTTTTTATAAGTATAATAACGTAGACCCCCCAATAAGAAACGGAGTCTGTTCAAGATGAAGCACAATAATTACAAATAAAGACTTTTCTGATATTTCTAACCTTAAAATTGGTGCAAATACATACGTTTTATTTTGTATGATAATTAATTAACTGTAAATTGAAATCTACCTTTAATTTGGCAAATCAAAGAAGTTATTCTTAATTTGATACGCAAACAAAACATTAATACTTATATAAGCTCGGTGTATTTGTTTCTATTGGTTAGTGCCCTCGCCAGATAATATAATTGAATTTCAGTATCATTTTGTGCTAACAACGCCAATAGTGTTAACATTCTCATAAAACTGTCACCAGATTAGTAGTAAATTGTAATCAGCTGGAAATGCGGGTATAAACCAAATTCATGGGAGATTTCTACCATGAAAATAACTACATATAACATATTTGAAATCGATGTTTATGACAGAACGATAAACGAGCTTTCATGATATAAATTCGTCTTTTAAGATAGAAATAAAACGGAAATAATGATACATATCCACCGTTTACAAGCCTTTATGGGGATATAAAATATACTGGGATGAAAGAACTAATTGATAATTTAACTGTTTTTATTACTGATAATAATATTAAAATATAATAGTTTTGCCGGCCCAGATAACTTAACGTTTGTATAGATTTAATTTAAATTCAATTTCTGTCAACCACGTTTTATTAAGAAATTATCTTTCAAATTACAATTACAGCTAAGAACCTTAAAAATAGAACTTTTTAAGCAAAACTTCCACTTTATATTTAAAAAATTGCTCTCAATTTAAATGTACAAAGTCATACACTCAAGTCTGGCATCGTCCATGATCTAATTAAACACCCTGTATGTTTTTATAATTTTAAAAGCTCTTTAACAATACGATCTCAATACGATCTCAATGAAATATACCATGTAGGGTCTATTATGAATTGTACAGGGTGCAATTTTGAAATTATTTATAATTTTGTTCACGATAGTAAATACATAAAATAGGTACTTGACGTAATTGATTTTTTACATTAAAACAAAGGCTCAAAATGTTCTCCACCTTGTTGATGGCAATAACACAGTCTCCTATAAAAGTATTTCCGAACTTTGTTTAAAGTTTGAGGTAAAATAGCCCGTATTTCTGTAGTTATCCTTTCTTTGAGGTCTGCAATGCTAGTTGACTGTGTTGCATATACTTTGTTCTTGAGATAACCCCTCAGAAATAAATCCAAGGGCGTAAGGTCCAGCGATCTAGCTGGCCACTCGGTAATACCTCTTCCTCCAATCCATTTATTGGGAAAAATTTCATTCAAGTAACTTCTTACAATTAAAGCATAATGGGGTGTTGCTCCGTCCTGCTGGAACCAGATATTTTCATCCGGTAGGTTAGGATCTATTGCGTTGGGATACAAGTTGGCCAACTCATGCTTAAATATTTTTCGGCTGTCAAATTTCCTTCTACAAAAATAGGACCAATAATATGATCACCTATGATACCTGCCCAAACGTTCAACATTTGAGGATACTGAGTATGTGTCTCACGCATCCAATGAGGATTCTCCTCTGATCAATATCCATAGTTTTGTCTGTTTACTTTTCTGTTCAATGTGAATGTTCATTCATTTGAAAAAAGGCAATTTATATGGATGAAGTTTTTCTTTATGGAAACACCTTAGGACAGTTGTGTGACTCACATTATTTTGAAGAGAAATTTGACGTGAACTTGACGTTGTATTCTCCATGACACTTAACATAATATTCACTTTCACATCATCTTCAACGAAGTACGGATTCCTCTTTAATGGTTTGACATGTCCAAGTTCTCCAATTTGTGCATGAATTTTAGGCACGTACGGTGCAAGTGTATGTGTAGTAAGAAAAATAATATTCACAAATTGACAGGTGATGATAACAAAGAGTTTTTGTAAGCAAATTGGATGACACAACATTAACATTAAATATGTTAAATTTATTCTAGTATAAAAAAGCGAAAGAATTTGTTTGTTTAAAGAAGCTAATCTTTGGAATTACTGGTTGGAATTAAAAAGTTTTTTTGTGTTAAATAATTCATTTATTACGGAAGGTTTTCGGGTGCTGTTGAGGAGAATTAGAAATCAATTTAAGCTAAGAACAATGACATAATAAAATATTAAAGAAAGAAAATGTGATTAAAAAAGAACCATTGTAACTTTTAATAACAAATACTATTTTCTAGTAAAAATAAGCAGCTTGGAACTTGGGAAGTATATCGAAAAACCTCTTATCTAAATACTTTGTTTAAAGTATTACGAATCTCTCTGTGAAGAATAAAAGATATTTAAATTAAATTGTCTAGTTTTGAAGTTTTAGACGTTTCCTTAATTAGATTTATGTTGCAAATATAACTGACGATTGGTCGCTTTAGAGATAGAAGTATTTCATAATCAGAAATGTATTGTTTAGTGCTAAGATAAGTCCCCAATCAACCATTAGATTGTCGCTTTATAATTAACAATGCGCTTCTGGATTAAAGCGGGAGAACAATTACAAATAATCGGAAAATGACGTTAAGTTTATTAGATGTGGGTATCGAAGACGCAAAACAATAACTGGCGTAATTTATTTTCACTTATAATCACAAGAGCTTAAATTATTTCCGGAAATTATTTTGAGGACACGAAAATTTTGAAAATTTTCTTAAAATTATAGTGCCCGAAAGAAACCTGGAATAATTTAAGGTTAAGTGGTTTTCGGTAGAGAAATTTCACACCATAATTTGGTAAAAAATTATTAATCCAATCTAACATTTGTTACAAAGCTTAATAATTACTAGTTTATAGGTATGTACCATAGAGAAATATAATATATTTTTAATTTTCTATGATTTCTATGTTTTTAGCTGTCAAAACATTTCCACTTAAATATTATGGCACCACGAAAAAATTTCCGGAAATTTTTTTAGTGTCCATGCTAAATAGTCAAAACTAAATTCAGAGACTAGCCTGTTCATGTATCACTGGAGCAATGGGAACTTGCCCCACTGCTGCAATGGAGGTGATTTTAAACTTAACCCCACTGCACATTCTGTTAGAAAGTGTAAGGAAGAAAACGATATATAGAATGATCAAAGAAGGAATTATCAGGGAAAAACCCCGATCACTTCATTTTGATCAAACTTGGGAAATGCCCCAAGATGATATGCCAAAGAAATTCAACTTTGTGAGAAAATTCATCACAAGGTTGAGTAATAAATCTGAATGGGACGAAGACAACATACAGAATTTAAAACAGAATACCATAAAGTGGTATACGGACGGTTCCAAGCTAGACGAGGGAACTGGGATAGGAGTTTTTGGACCGAGAGCCAAATACTCAGAAAGCTTGGGCACATACCCGAGCATCTTTCAAGCAGAAGTCCGCGCCATCGAAAGATGTGTGGAATTCAATATTGGAAGAAACTACCGCAGACAAGAGATTGTGATCATGTTGGATAGTCAAGCAGCCATCAAAGCGCTGAGTTCAAATATAATCAGTTCGAAGATGGTTTGGGAATGCCTAGGCAAACTAAATGAACTGGGCCAGAAGAACACTGTCACCCTCCTATGGGTCCCGGGACACATAGGAATAGAGGGGAACGAAACAGCAGATAAGCTGATAAGTACTGGAATCAGCTGGAAGGACTGAGGCAATCTAAGATACTACTAGGGAACTATGACCAGAAGAGATCTCTTAGCTGCCTCAACCTCAGTAAAAAAAGGCTCCGAATTTTAACGGGAATATTAACCGGGCATTGCCGGTTAAGAAACCATATGAAGAAACTAGGGTTAGCAGATGAAGCAAAGTGCAGATTCTGTGAGGAAGAGGCTGAAACCTCAATACACATACTCGCAGAATGCCCTGCCTTGCAAAATTCTAGGGCTAGATACCTAGGAGCACATGGAATAGAGGAAGGGGATCTACCTGACTTGAAGCCCGACGATGTCCTAAACTTCCTCAGGAAAATAGGACTCGAAGAGCTGCTATAAGTCTGAGAAAATATCAGAACATGGCAAGTAAGGTGGGACACAATAGATCCTATAGGTCGCAGTGTAATTATCACCCCTAACTTATACATACATACAAATAGTCAAAACTAAGGAATCGTATTGGTAAAAAATTGGTGTGAAATTTTCGTTAAAAAATATGTTAACATAAAAATTTAAATTCATAAAAATGTTTAATTTAAACATTAATACAGTGAAATGGCGTTTAAAGCAAGAATAAATGGGGATCTAGAAAGTGAGGACAGCTTCAAAATAATTTTTTTATTTTGTTATTGTTATGTTTACACCTTAAGAACATATTATTGGTATTTGGTAGCAATAAAACTTCAAGTCAACCCACAATATATAATTTAATGGTAAAAATTACATCAGTGGAACATGTTTTGGTAAACAGACCATCATCAAGCTCTAAGAAGAGAACATATATAGTGTCAGAAGAAAAGTCAAAACAAATATACTGTTACATAAAAATAAATATGAATAATAAGAACATGGTTAATTTACAATATTAGCAAATTACAAATTACAACATAGCGTTTAAAAATATGAATTATAAACACAGACTCACCTGTATGTGACACTTGGTATTTATAAATGGTTATATAGTTTTGATGATTAATACATGGGGAAAGAAAAGGTCTACATAGCAGGAAAATTATTGTGTAAAATTACTTATACTATTTTAGGACAAGATATATAAAACACAGATTGGTATTGAAAACAAAGTAAAAACTAATAAATGAAATAAGACGAAAATAAATATTTATATGAAAAAAGAAAGAGAGAAAATAGAAGATAAAAGTTTTAAGATAGGATGTTTACAAGAAGTCTTCGAGGGACTCATGACGCATTTATGATCAAATTTTTCCGAAATAAGCATTGCTGGAGGTAGCTAAAATAATATTAGATGGGCAATAAGACTACAATTATTGTCTGCATTCAAAAACGATTTTCAAAAATATTAAATGTTGAAATTTGGATACTTAAATGTCCAAATGAGTACGGAAAAGATAGAAACTACTTTAACTTAGATAGAAACTACTTTTCCGTAATAGAAATAACGGTAAATAGAAATTATACAGGCGAGAAAATGCAAAGTTATGACCAATATGTAAATATTTAGAAAACTGTCAATTTAAAAAGAGTACATCCGGCTCGAAGGACCACAAACATCCATTTGGTAGTGGATCCATGTATGGACAAGAACAATAACAGTCTGAAAAACAATAAACCAGGAAATAAATTTTTTGAAAAGTTTTAATGATTGAATGGCTTGTTGCA
Organism: Ophraella communa; assembly: GCA_035357415.1. Taxonomy (NCBI): domain Eukaryota; kingdom Metazoa; phylum Arthropoda; class Insecta; order Coleoptera; family Chrysomelidae; genus Ophraella; species Ophraella communa. The sequence goes on along the minus strand of CM068986.1, from coordinate 9,960,239 downwards.
TTGAAGTAAACAGACAATATTTTCAGCATCTACTGTAACAGCCTTTACTTTATGTTTTTTATAGTTCCCTAGTTGTTTGCCACTTAAACTTGGACCTTCTTTTAACTGAATGCAAATATCTAAAGATATTTGTCTTCAGTTGTTGCAATTTTTCTGCGCCATGATTTGGATAAAACTTTTACTGTGCCAGTTTTTTTAAATTTTTTTACTAATGCACTGAAGGTAGATTTTGTTGTGGGATATTGATTAGAATATAAATTATTAAACATTATTAATATTAAATAAGTTTAATCAATTCTAGCCATCTTTTTTAACTTGAGCGGATATAATAAAAAGTTAGCTATAACTCCGAAATTATGACATTTAGGTATAGAAAATATTACATGAATCATTTTCAGTATTTTTCAAGGATTTCAAAAACAATAAAAAATACAGTGATTTGTTTGAAATAACAAAGTTTATTAGATTTCCATATTATACATACAAATTTGTCAAATATTAAAATTTATATAAATCGTTTCCAAGAATAGGCGTTCCAAACATAAAACTCACTCTGTATAGTAAAACATGTCTAATTTTAAAGATACAATGTTAATTTTCTTTATTTTTCTTACAGGTAAGCAATCCTCTTCTGTAATTGAAACTATAATAATAGAAAATAAAGGTAAGTCTATACTAAATTAAGTTTAAGCTTTTTGCCAAACCACCTTTTTATTATTATGCCTTTTTTAATTGTTTTAGTTGTGTTATTCTCAAAGAATGTCAAGTATTATGTATCAAGTAATTTTACAAGATATTTTAATGGTAAAACCGTATTTTTATAGAAGGGTATATTTTCACATTCTTCAGGAACATTTAACTTAAGTAAAAACACTTCGTCCATTTATTCAAGCTGCATATTTCGGACCCGTATTTACTTGGGTTCCGTTTAGTATTAGTTAAATTTAGAGAGGGCTCTTACTCCGCTTTGAAGTATCATCTTTTGACAGCATGCGACATTAAATAAACGATCCCGTCATTAGTAGGCTGTGCATTCTGTGTGACTAATTGTGTCTTGCAATTAACCTCCGTTTCACACTAACTACTCAGTATGTTTCTTATACATTATGCTACAGATGTTGCCAAATCAATTGCATTTTAATTCAATACCTTCAAAATCTTTTGTACATTAATTTAATTTTATTTCTTCTATTTACAAGCAAGCTTTTCAGATTGCAAGCAAGTTTTCAGATTAATTTATTTACGCCATTGTGAAATAATATTTTAAATGACCATTAGAGCTAAAACAATGTATTCTTCTGTTAGAGCTCGACTAAAAAAATATAGTCTATATGTAAAGCGTTTTAAAATAAATTAGATTATGTAAAGAGTGTGTAGAAATAATCCTTTTCCTATGTCGAGCTTCTCTAGAGCTACTGTGATAATCCGGTTTTTTCTACATATGCAGTTAGTCCAGCTGTGGGTTTTTCCCTGTCTTAATCCTGTTGATCTTTATGTGCCACTTTTAGATTGGTTTTGTTAAACCCACTGACAGATTTCTGTTTATTAGGAGGCTTTGCTGCTTTCTTGGTTCCTTTGTACTCGCTGTGATTGAGTAGCAGTGTAATTACTAGCTTATTTTTATGCCAATTTCTAATTAGGCTTCTGTTCCTTCCAGAACCTTCCGTGGAATTTAACGCTATTATTGCCTCGGTTTTCTGAAAACATCTTTGCCTAGAACACTGTGGTATACAGCACTAGATTAAAAGATATTTTTCCCGCTTCCCGCTTCTTCTTCGGTTTTTGAGCCGATTGTGTAGTAGACAAGTTTTGTTTGAAATGGCGGTTGTTTCTCTCTTTGTAATCACTGCTTTCTCAAAGATATGCCAAAAGGGGCAGATCATGTAGTTCCCATATAACAGAAGACCCAAACGTAGAATAGAAAAGACGATTGAGCTAGTGAATATGGCCAACTAAAGTTGTCCATAAATGGACAACGAAGTCTCAGGAATGGTGGACAAAGTCACCAGGAGTGAGACAGGCGAAGGATTGTATAACAGGTTTGACGTTAAAAGTAACAGAGTATCTGTTAAAGCACAAAAGAAGCAAAAAAAGAACAAAAAGAACAAAAAGAACAAAAAGAGCAAAAAGAACAAAAAGAACAAGAAGAACAAAAAGAACAAAAAGAACAAAAAGAACAAAAAGAACAAAAAGAACAAAAAGAACAAAAAGAACAAAAAGAACAAAAAGAACAAAAAGAACAAAAAGAACAAAAAGAACAAAAAGAACAAAAAGAACAAAAAGAACAAAAAGAACAAAAAGAACAAAAAGAACAAAAAGAACAAAAAGAACAAAAAGAACAAAAAGAACAAAAAGAACAAAAAGAACAAAAGGAACAAAAGGAACAAAAGGAACAAAAGGAACAAAAGGAACAAAAGGAACAAAAAGAACAAAAGGAACAAAAGGAACAAAAGGAACAAAAGGAACAAAAAGAACAAAAAGAACAAAAAGAACAAAAAGAACAAAAAGAACAAAAAGAACAAAAAGAACAAAAAGAACAAAAAGAACAAAAAGAACAAAAAGAACAAAAAGAACAAAAAGAACAAAAAGAACAAAAAGAACAAAAAGAATATAAGTCACCAGGAGTGGTGGACAAAGTCACCAGGAGTGAGACAGGCGAAGGATTTCATAACAGGTTTGACGTTAAAAGTAACAGAGTATCTGTAAAAGCACAAAATACACAATACCAGAATACTCGTCTTTTAACAGAGCACAACAGGCTCAATGAGCACGCGTTAACACTAACAGATAGTCCTTTATACAGATTCTTTGTCAATGTAAAGGTCTTTTAATGAGTCTTAAAAGCACGAGAAATAAAACCAATAATAGAAAGACCAAGAGCAAGATGAAATTCAGAAATATGCAGAATATTCAGTGGTCAAGGAGTTACTTGGGTTAAAGCAAAAATATTGGCACAAAATAGAAAAGACTGGAAGAATTTGTACACGGTTTAAAATTAGAAAAAAATATTACCCCTACTTTTGTTAAGTACTGATTGTAAATAATAGTAACCATGTACTTAATAAATGTTGTTGTTATTGTTTTAATTTAAAATATTTACAAACATTAATTAATGAACCTTATCTTACTTTATATAAATAGTACATAATATAAATTTAGTTACGCTTCTTTCAGCTTCTTTAGTAACCGAGGTTATTAAAGTTATCTAGAAATTATCACAAAAATTTTCATGCTAGTAACAGAAAAAATTGCTACAATAAAGGCGATAGATCATAATTTATATGATTATATACATTTAAAAGACAGGAAGTTATTAATTTAATTGTTAAAAAAGTTTAAAGTTAAATGGAAGAAGTCAATTTTAATAATATAAACAATTGATAAAATTTTCAGCCTTATCAGTTGAAGATTCCGGTTTTTATACTGCTTTTTTTGAAATCTACTAACAATCCAAAAATGAATATTGTAGCCATAGTAAAGATCCAAATTTTGCGAATATTGGTTCTTGACATTCTTTACGATTGGTTACGATGCCTAGGGTACGAAGACCTGTACTTAACTTAACCTAACCTAACCTAAACTAACCTAACCTAACTTAATGAGTTTGATAGGGAAGCTGGATTTTCTTTTCGGGAAATTGCAGTTAGCGTGCAAAGAAGTATAGACACTGTGGTAAGGTGTTGTCAGGCATGGCTTCGAGAAGGCCGTACGCAAAGAGCAAGGGGCTCTGGACGCTCCCATAGAACAGACCGTGAAGATCGCCGCCTAAGACTATTGGCCTTAGGGGGCCGTTTCTCCACTACCAGGTCCATTGCAAATAAATGGTTTGCAGAACTTGGAAGACCTATTGGCATGCGAAGTGTTACTGACGAATAAGACGTTTTGGCCTGTTTTCATACCTACCACACTGGGTCCTCTCTCTAACTCCAGAATACACCGACGTAATCGCCTTGAGTGGTGCAGAGAACGGTCACTCTGGGGTCAGGAATGGAACAGTATTGTCACAATAGACTTCTTTCAACATAATGATGTCACATTGTTACCTTGGCCCCCAAGATCTCCCGACTTATCCCCAATTGAGCACGTGTGGGATATGATTGGTAGGAGATTGCTTAATTTGCAACGTCCTCCTCAGACTCTAGAAGAACTTCGAGAGAAGTTGGTAGTTGCCTGGAATGTACACACGAGGACATTGACCACTTGATCAGAAGCATGCCTAGCCGCGTTGGAGAATGCGTAACACATCGGGGTGCATCCACACATTATTAAAGATAAAAGGACTATAAAGCAATTATTTTGAAATTTTTATCATTTACTTATTATGCTTCAGTTTTATGTCACTTAGTATAATTAGTCTACTTCCGGCCAATTTGTAAAACTATATGTTTTTTTTTAATTTGGAAAAAGGTATTGCTTTATACCTCTTAGATTTTTATAAAGTACATAAGACTTAATAAAAATACTATAGCTCTTTCTAGGTTCAATAAGTATCAAGACGGATACGATCTTCAGAACTAGGACGAATTAGTCCACAAGATCAATCACACCGTGGTGGGAGATTGCGCTTAATACATTTTCTTGTATAAAAGATGGATTAAGAGGGTATTACTGCTAGCCTTAAAAATCTCCAAAATCCGTCTGGGGCGTGGATCCTCACACTTTTACCTTAAGATTTTTTAAAACTCTTATTACTTCTTAATGAACATAAAACACATATGTACTTGTCTATAGAATCAAATTTTGACAAATTTAACTCTACATGTCATTAAATATGTATTTAGAATTGCCATTTTAAACATTTTTTACATCAATTTTTATTAAGAAAAGCTAACTATTTTTGCATTTCTGCTTCTATAGATTAGTTCAGTTTATTTTATTCTTTAATTATGTTATGGTCTCATATACAAAAATACACTTATTAATGAGTAATTACCCATTTTAAAACGTGGATTTTTAAGAGAAATGTATATTTGGTTGCATAGATACTGCATGAAACTAAAATTGTATGTTATATACAACCCAGTAGGCGTGTCCACACCAGATGCTGGAAATAGATCTTTTAGTAGCGTACTATAAAAACATGAAATTAGCAAATATTATATGTTTCGTTTATATGAAAGAATGTAAGAATGATAGATATTGAGTTCGATTTGATATAATATATAACGGTGAATCAATTTATTAAATAAAATAAAATTGTTACTGTTACTAAATTACGTTAAGCCAGACGGAAAGATTCAACTAGACAAACTACAAGCTAGGGTTTGTACACTAAGTTAATAAAAAATTAAAGTATTAATAATTTGCTTAAAATTCGTTGAGATTGATTTTTAAGTGCTTAAGGGCTTAAGTGATTTATTGCTGCACATTAGCGTATTAATGATTTTATAAAATAATTATTATCATAAAGGAAATTTTGTTAGCGTACGTATTGTTGATTAATAAAATGTACAATAGAATAATATACCAACAATATTGTAACTAATATAGGTATTTATAGTGTGGAAAAGCCAAATGGAATTAATTCATTATTTCGATTACTGTACATATTTACCGAAAATCTCGAAACACATCAAATTTAAATTATAAATTGGCATTCTTTAAAGTGAAAATGTGATCCCTACCTTCAACCCCCTTTGAGTGCCAGTTACAACCCCCAATTTTCTAAATGGAAGTATGGGCTTTTGATATTTCGTTTGAAATTCTCTATCCAAAACTGTTACTGCTTATTGCAAAAATTAACATAAAAAAATAAAATATCTGATATGTACCTAATATTTAATTGTTCATAACGTATAAAATATGAATGTCATGACGTAGATGTTCAAAATGCTCACCGCGAACGTCTTGGCAACATTTTAATCTTAAATAAAAATGTTTTCTAAAGTTAATTAACATAACAGAGGTTAAAGGTAGGGATCACACTTTCATTTTAAGGAATGTCAATTTATAATTTAAATTTGGTTTAGGGATTTTTTTATAAATATGTAAGTAATCGAAATAATTTGACCAAATTAATTATAACTAATGATTTTTAAAATAAGTAGTTTAAATTGATTTGGTTTAAAATTGTAAAAGTGTAAAATTCTGATGGCAAGTTTCAGAACCATTTAAAACTAATACAGAACCAAGGCAAGGAGATGGTCCAGCCTCTTTATTGTATCTGTGATTCATCAACATGGGGAAACAACGTAAATTGAAATTTATTTTGTTAAGGTGATTGTGTCTGAATTGTCAATATTCAAATAAGCTTACAAGCAGTTAGAAATAGTATTAGAGAAACAGGTTTAAGAGCCAAAGTACCAGACAACATCGAGATTACAATTTGCTAGAAATTGTTAATTGGAATATTTAGGTTTTTGAAGACGGTTGTAATCAAAACCAAGGGTATATTATTAGAATTTTATTAGCTGAGTATATAGATGAAATTCATTGTACTAAACTTTACTTTGTGAAAGTCCATCGTATTAAGAATATCGATGATTGCTAACAATTTCCAGAATTTGTCTAATGCTTTTATTTTGACCAACCTTTTCTGTAGTCCAAACTGTAGTTCCAATCATCTAAAATATCCATGTGTATTTTAGAACATTGATTTCCCTTGGGAAAATAACCGTGAGCTAATATACCACATCTACCATCAAAGAACATTCATAACGACCTTGACAATCAGTTCGAAAACGATGTTTTTTTGTTGGACAAACGATTTACGAAATATTTTTTGGCTTTTCCACACTATACTGTGCTCACAACACACTATGTTTTCTTTGTTTTTTCGACAGTTGTTCAGTAACAATTGCATTTTTGTTTTGACCTTTAAAAATTGATCTTTTTCTCTACTTTTTTCATAAATACCACCTGAGATAATTTATGTATGGTGTAAGTCATTAAATAATTTAATAGGGAGAATAAAAATAAAACGACTAAAACATTTGACTTTCTTTTATAATTGCTTCCGTTACATAAACTGGATTACGAATCTCCATATTTCTGGCTTTACGACTGTCTACTAGTTCTGGTAATAGATATATGATTAATCCAGAAATGGTCATCCTTTGAAATTATTTCATGCTTTAGTCCGAGTGGGGTCAAAACGGCAAAAATGCAGGCATCCGACTTAGTCACATGAAGTTGCCCTTGGAATTGGTAAAACCATTTGTGTTTTTTGTTTATCTCATCCGTCTTGTTCCAAAACGTAATTCTTCTTCTCTGAATATGGACATTTTAGAGGTAATACCATCCGAAGTTGCTCCTAAAAATTGAAAATGTCTATCAATAAATAAACCACATCTCGTAATTTTCACAGTTAACAATGTTCGAAGTTCAGACAAAGCTTTAGGTTTGTTCAAAAAAGTCATTTTATCAATCATCATTATGTTATTTTATATCCTTATCTCTAGGTAAAATATTTATTTTTACGGTAAATAATTGACTTACCTGATCTTTTTTTTTTGGAAAACCCTTTCTCTTATACTTTCTTGTCGATAGCCTTAATTGGGATTTACTTCCTCTTCGGTGAACAGGTTCATTGGTTTTCTTTGGAGACATTTCAGATATTACCTGAATCGCAAAATATATTAAGCACATTTTCATCTGTTTGTTAAAAAAATTTACTTGATGTATATATTCGAAAGTAATCAGAGACATAATCACAAAAGTCAAAAAATAACTAGCAAAATATTCAATACACAACCGACACACTAAAAACAAAAACAAATCACACTAAAATGAATGCACCTATATTCCAAATAGAAATAAAAAATACGTTGGTCAAGCCGCTGTAATATTTTAAACAAACCCTCTTCGACAATATACGAGTAGTGGGGTTTATTCAGTAGTAAGATGTACACACCCCTTACTTGTAAATTTTATCCCTCGTCTCTTACCGCTGCGTCCCTGAGAAACTCTTGAACACGAGTAATACTCTCTTAATTATCTTTATGAGGGTGCATACAGAAGGCTAATGAATTGTCAGGATGCAGGGTACCAGAGCCAGCGGCTGAGAGATAACAAAAAATCATCCAGTACTAGAAATGATACCAGATGCAATGCACGGATGGTTCTAAAATTGAGAGAGGTCTGTGGAGGGAAACCAAGAATGAATCTGAACAAGAATTTATGTAACCTATCCACAATTTTCCAAACAGATGTTTAGGATGTGCCATTCCTAGGTATAGAGTAACAAGAGAAACAATATGGAACTGGTTAGATTGGATAAGACGTTGTTATTGTTTGGAGCTAGAGGGTTTTGGATACTTAAAGGCATTTGTAGGAGAACTCTCTAAAAAGAGGTCTCAAGAGCTGCTGAATATGAGCAGACAGGGCTTACGAATTATTATAGGACTACTAATTGGACACGGTCGCATATGAGAACAATTGGACTGACAAAGAATGCGAATCAGATGAGGATGAAACGACGGAGCATATTTTATGCATCTGTCAAGAAATCGAGAGACTACGGATCAATAAATTTGGTCTGCATTCATTCACGTGTCACCAAGGATCCTGATGAGCTTTCATCTTCTTCTTTAAAGTGCCATCTCCGCGACAAAGGTTGGCAATTATCATGGCTACTTTGACCTTCGAGACAGCTGCCTTGAACTGCATCCGAATCATTCTCTTAGGTTCCTCAACCAAAAAACGCGTCTCCCTCCTATACTTCTTTTGCCCTCTATTTTTCCTTAAATAATGAGTCTTAAGATCCTTTCTTTTATTGTACTTTCCATCTTTCCTCTCTCACATAAAAATATTCAAAATTTAATTCTTTTAAGTACTGACTCCCTACATTTAACTTAAATCAAAACTAATTCATGCTTTTAATTATATTCAGCTCAAACAAATTAAACCAAACGATGTATATATCAAAAAATAAACAAGTATGTGTAGAGAACTTGACAAAAATAATATATTTCCAACATTCCTACGATTGTACATGTGTACTTTGATATTTCTGTGATATTTCTTTAGCCTGTCATCTTCATTATAAAAAAGTTTTTTCACGTTTAAATGTATAAAAAAATGTGTCAAGTTTGTTTTTATCCTGTTGCGACCTCGCTTGGTATAGCGTCGAAATTTATTCATTTCAGTATACAACATACGACAACCCTGCGACAATTCTCTCGATAGAATTACTGTTCGCATCCCGCCTATACTGTATTCTCTGCATGAATTCGAATATAACTTAGCTCAAAGAGGGCTCAACCCTTTTACGTTGCTTATATTCTTCTTCATAGCCCATATTTTCCTCAGATTTCATTACGATACGCTTAATTATCTATGAACTCACTGTTTTCGTTTATCTGATTACGTTTCCACACAATTTCGCAATATGTTTTAAATGTCTGGTGAACATTAAAAGTAACAAAAGCAATTAGAAAGGTGGAACGTTTGATCACAACATCGTGGCGATAAATTCTTTTGAGATGTCGAGAATTTCACGAAACAATACAGTTTTTGTCTAAATCTCGTAATTAATTTTTGTAAATTGTTTTTATGGGAAATTGAGTGCTTTAGATTCAAAGAATTAAGCTGGTATACCGGTGTTATGTTAAATGTCATCTGTAAAATATACCTCGTTCCATAGATAACCGATAAAAAAAATAGATGTCTTACACCCATTCTCAACCGGCCCCGCAGCAACAGGTTCTCTTTCAAAAAAATTTATCAAAGAAGCTACCAGTTTTTTTCAGCGACTATTTAGTTGTTTTGACATTTTTTCACTGACTACACTGTTTTTGTTCTTAAAAGAACAGTTTTTTTTATATTTCAAAACAACAACAATAAAGAATAACACAAAAACCACAAACAAAATGACAAATACAAAACTAAATATACTAATCGGTGACAACGGCAACTACGCGACTTGTCAATCACGGCTACCAACTTTATGTAAACAAATTTTAGTATTTTATATTGATTTATTGAATGGAACATTTAATTTGAAAGTTGGGAACGATGCTTGGTAATTCGGTGTTTTCCATTTTTTTCAAAACCATGCAGGAAGACAGAGCTGGAAAAACCACTGCCTTTTTTTTGGGATTTATTCAACTTTGAATGTATAGTTTTTGCCACATTCAGTATACTGTAAAAGTTTTTCGTAGGTCTCGTTTATCAGATATTGAAAAAAATCGATTTTTGTAGGATATTTTCGTATGTTATGTTTTCAGTAATGAATTGTGACAATTGACAATTTTCATTCATGCCATCATTATCAATTTTCATTAAATTACTATTTTGATTTTTACTTAGAACATAAACTATTTTATGTTCTAAGGAATTTTATTTGTTCTGTGTTCTGCTTTTGTTTGAATTTCATTACATGATCTGGATAAATTGATACCGAAAAGAGTCAGAAATCCAATAAACTAAGTAGACAAGACGATTTTGGTTAAAAAATGAGAATAAGTGTCAAAACGCTGTTGATATATTAGATACTTGACAGACAAAGAAATAGAAAATGACATATTATAATGGTTTCTATTGGTTATCCTTTAGTGAAAACATAACATCCGAAAATCCCTACGAAAAACATTTTATCCAATATCTAATAAATGAGGCCTTCCTGACAAGAAAAACTTTTACAGTATACTGAATGTGGTGAAAACTATACTTTCAAAGTTGAATAATTCCCAAAAAAAGGCAGTGGTTTTTCATCTCTTTTTTCAGGTTGGCTACAATGAAGGGACTCCCCCATTAAGACGAAATTAGTGACGTGAATCAAATTTTGTTTTGCACCAACTATACATTCTAATTTTAAATATTTTGCAACAATCTCGTTATGCCAGCTGTGACGTGCAACCACATTTATACTGAACGAGGTATACATTAACAAGCTCACTAGTTCATCTGCTTGACATATATATTATGTCAATTGTCATTGATATAAAAAGTTAATTTCTAAATAAATTGTGTGGATTGTTCATAACCTATTTGTTTTGACTTTTTAAGACAATGATCATGCATGTAATAAATTATACTTTAATATTTTTAAGAAAAAACAATTTCTGTTATCCACATTCGCAAAAAACGTGAAAATGAAATCCCCATAAAGACAATATAGCTTCCTCTATCTCGAAATACATTTTTTTACGTTTAAAATGCTTTTTCTCCATTAATCTGCCGAGGGAAACAGAAGGTTCATAAATAATCATCTAAAGTCGTGTCCCAAACAAGGGAGATGATTGACCCTGCTATTTAAGCATCTCCAAGGGACTAGTCAAAATCACTGCTAAATCCCTGCCCCTGGCCTTAGCTGGCCATTTTTTTTATATTCCATTGATCTTTTAACAAAATGTTTCCGAATATCCATTTTATTAGATTTACCTTTTTTATATTTTAGGACTGTAGTTGTGTTTTTATTTGAAGGGTTCTTCGGAATAATATTTCCATTTAAGAATAAGTGAACTTACAGGTTGTAGAAAAGTTTAACAAATATAGAAAACAGAAAAATATGGAAATAACCAGAACGCGTACTCTGTAACTCGATGGAGATAGAAATAGGAAAGAAATAGCAAAGAAAAAAAAACTTTCTATCAACAAATGCTACTCCCTATGAGTTTTTCCTAAAACCTTCGGGCAAGTTCGTTTACAGAGAAACGTTTACTATTGAACCTGAAAACACTTCGATTTTTAACCTATCTACCAGTAATTTTGACATCCTAAATGTCAATATTGTCATTTAAAGCTGTTATTACTTATTTTGTTCTCGTGTTTGTTGTTTTTGTGCTTTTCTATTAATTCAGTGAAATGAATTTGGTAATAGGGAATTTTATAGAAGGCAGAAGAAGATTGAAGAGAAATGCAGAAGATCGCAAGGAGACATCCAAGACACACGACAAATGTCTTAGAACTCCCTGAGAGTTCAATGTTTGCCAGGTAGTTGTGGTAAAATCAAAGTAAACGTTAATAAGCCCAAAGATAGGCTTTGTTTGATAAGAGCATGACATATTTTGTAAAGACAGACATTCTGAAGAGAACTATGAATAATTGTCACAACTTATAATTCAGATCTAAAAGTTCAAATTTCTCCTAAACCCTTAATTTTATCGAGTTCAAATAAGAGTACATTTTCATTAGTAAATGGATTGGAAAATTTATTTTTGAAATTTAAATATTATTCAGATGGTCCCTATTAGAATTACGGATTATTAACCAATGGGCACAAGCCGTCTCTGCTTATCTGTACGTAATGTAGATTCATTTATACCGTCAAACACAGGACATGGATGTATGCAATCCGTCACTGGAATTTTATAGTATTCCAATGTATAGTTTAGAAATTATGACAAAACAAAGGTTTTTATTTGGAAATTTTAGAGGTCTATAACTCGGAAACGAAGGCTCGTATGACAAAAATTTATTTGAACTTCTAACATTATTTTGACCTCTTCTATTTGCTCCCGAATTTTTGGCATTAAGTTCCTGGAAGGTCAAACACAAAGAAAATTTGAAGTAAGATTTAATGAACACTTAAGAGCATATAGATTAAAACAACCAGATAAGTCAAATTATGCAAAACACCTACTTGAACATCCAACCTCACTCTTGCACATCAATGACATCCAAATACTACACACTTGTGATAAAAAACAAAATTTTGATTTCCTTGAAGAACTTGAAATAAAAAGACATCTAGCAGATCCATAATTTAAAGTTATTAATGAACAAATAAATCTTGGAAGTTCTCCACTATTGAACTGTTTACTTTGATTGAGTATACATTTTATACATAGATAAGACATAATTGTAAAACACAAATATATTAAGTTATTGTAAAGATCAGCATGATATAATTTTTTCCTGGTTTTTCTATATCATTGCACAGTTATACTGATCTTAGAGGGAAATACATCCTGGATAATCCCTTAGGGCTATTAACATCTAGGCTTTAATATCGTTATGTCTTATTACTTCCATACTTGGTCTAGCCTTAATAATACCTAAACATCAGGTACCTAGCTACGAACAAACAAAATGTAACTTAAATGTCAATCTGACGATGCTTCTTAGCGAAACAGCCGTCATTGTGATTTAAAACATATTTTTTCAAATAAACTTGGAAGTTACGTTGAAACGAAGAGTTTTTTATTATTCTTAATAAAAAGGTTAGTTAGCAAGTTAGCAAGTTAGCAAGTTAGCATACCTACCAAAAAAACTGGTGAGTTATTGAAACTACCAGATGCCACCCAATATACAGGCCATTGTTTTCGCTGCTGGTAGATGCAGGAGGAGAGACATGGGGGCTGGAAATCGTCCACAGTAGCGGAAGGCTACGTAGACAAATCCATTAGCGCAAAGAACTCCACAGCTGACAAAATAATATCTTTGATTTGTCCGTATGAGGAGTATAATGAAGAAAATTTATCATTAGACGATATTAAGCCCAACGCTCCAGAAAATCCGAGTCCCAGTTGCTTAAAAATTCAATGGGCACCTCCAGCAACCAAAAATACAGAAACACTAGTGATGACTCAAGAATAGATTTCGACTAATGTAGTAGAGTTGGGCAGTGAAAAGTCTGGGTCGTTTGTATTCAGTAGCTGCCAGAATATAACTATAAATATCAATGTAAATATATAAAAATTGTTAAGTACTCAGATGTTAGACTTTCAGTAGTAGAAAAAGTACAGTATAAAACTTGTGTTGTATATTAAAACTATTATCTCCTATTTCATAGTGGTATTAATTTTTGAAATTATTGTAGTTTAATAAAAAGTCAAGTATCTTTCCTGATATTTCCTTAATATAAAAAAAAACTATAGCCTCTAACAACTGCACCTCGGTTGTAATTAAAACAAATTAATGAAAAAATAAACCGCTTTTAAAAAAGTTTTATTCTACTTTTAGAAATCTTCTGATTGTTGAATTGTATCATTAATAAACCAGGATACTTTAGAGAACCTAATTTGTTTCAGTTTCTGCTTTGTCCACCCCGGATTTTTAAAGCGCCGGAGGCAAGAGGTGGAAAAAGCATGGATTCAGTGAATGCCACTTTAACGAAATCATGTTCTCTATATATTTCTTACTTCTCGCCTGAGGACATCCATTGCGATCCTTTCGCAGAGAGTACTAAGTTTTCGCTTTTCCGATTGGCAACCATTTTACGACACACTTAAAATTTACAACTTCGCTTTTCCGATAAAACTAACAAAATGGAAGTTTGAAAAGCGTCACGTCCTCCGAACCCAGTTAATGAAAAATTCAGTTCACCAGGCTGAGTTTGAATTATCAAAGGGTATAAATATTTCAAGAATTTTTTGTTTTTTTGGCGTCAATTCTCGAATCGAGTGATGATTATTTATTCTGACGTTCTGTTAATAAACCGATTCTAATCAAAATATGTTTTTAACTCCAGGCATTCAGAACGAAACAGGTACGTATGTCGTATCAAAATAAAAACTATGCAAATTACTGCCTGCGTTGTTTATTTCTCGTCGACATAAAAATATTCACTGTTTTTTGTAAATGTCGACGTTTAATCCTATCGGCATTTTAGCGATGTTTGTTTTGATTCACACACAAAGAGTTTATATTACAGTAGTAAAAGATCGAACAAATTATTTAATTCATACTAAAAAGCGCGAGGAGCCAAAATATTAAATAGTAGCAATAAAACGAAGTCAACACACAGTATATAATTAATTTAATGGTAAAAGTTACAGTGCTGTGACATGTTTCGGTCAACAGACCATCATCAGGCTCTATGAAGAGAACATACAATGTCAGAATAAAGGTCACAATATATACAGGGTGTTTCATTAAGAATTACCCATATAGTAAATGGAGAAACCTTAGCACTAAATATGAAGATTTAAGCCAAAACACTTAAATAAAATATTCCTCCTAACCGAGATATAGGGTGTTTTATTTTAACTATTCTAAATTAGTGTAGTCCATATTTTTGACACCTTCCAATATTTTTTGTTCATACTTGGCAAAGAGTTTACACATATTAGGTTACTTTAAACAGTGGCAAGAGATATTTTTTCTCGATTACCAGAGGCGTGCGGTAGGGATGGATACTTTCCTTTATCCCCCTACAATTTACGCTACTGTCGTAATAATTTATTATTTTGATACTCCGTTAGTTTCTACGTACATATCATCCTCTTGTCTCAATACGATAGAGTGATAAATATATTTAAAGTGATACTCTCTTATATTTTGATTTAAAACTGTTTTGAATATTAAAAAAGACCGTTAATAGTTATGTGTAAAACGATTGACAAACTGAGTTATTGTGACAAAAGTTTTACACAATATTTTTCATAATTTGTATTAATTTTTTTTTTTTAATAAATCATGTAAGTCATCCATTCTCTAATGTGGGTAGAATCCAAAAGGTTCAAAAAAAAAACACAAAGTCGATCCCACAATTTTAATTTAATAGTGTAAGTTACTTGCTACTAGTTTCGGTCCACAGGACCATCATCAGGCTAAAAATACAATAACAATGTCAAATTTTTGAAAGAAAAACAGTAGTAAGACTTAATGTGATGGAAACAAAATCATGACTACAGTAAAATATTTGTAGGTGAATTATCAAACTACAACTAACAGTAGAGATAACACTGAATTATGTTAATACATATGAAAATCTCCAAAGAGATAACCGCACAGAAATATAAAAAAAAACATGCAGGCAAAATGATAATATTGTTAAGTTTTCTAATAACATTATTTAAAAATATGTAAAAATTTTTGATTATACAAAGCAAATCATAAAAAATACAATATATTGTAATGGTAATCAACATTATTACTAAAAGATGCATCAACTCACCAGAGATGAGTAAAGTACTTAAGAAAATTCAAGAAATATATAATATCAAGGGAAATAATTTACAAAATACTGATCAAAAAAGTGAACATTATAAACAATTTGACTTGACTAAACAAAGCAATGCAAAATTTAAAAATTTTTTAATTATTAAATATCAAATTCAAAAATTACAGATATCTTCAAACTTACCAAGAATCATCAGGCGAAAAACCATAAATCTTGTAACATCAGCACTTAAGCAGACATCATCAGATAAATAAGAAAAACGGAAAAATTGGGGAAAGAAATTATTAAAATATTAAAATTTAATGAAATATTTCAAAAAACATTTATGTATAAAAAAAAAATTTTTTTTGTAGGGCACGATATGGATAGTGGCTTGAAAACATAGGAAAATAAGTGGGAGTGTGTTATCTCAGTAAGGGAGAACACATGGTTTCAAACCGAAAAAACCAATATAAAAAAGGTTTTTCATGAGGAAAGTTATTGAAAACCCCAGGAAAAAGTATAAGAAAATCGATCCTTGATCAAGATAAGGACCAAGGGAAAGATATATAGGATATTAAGCCATTCGTGAGAAAAGAATATTCCAACACGTGGGATTATTCTGGAACATGAAGGAAAAGATCCATGGTTGCACCAAACAGCACAATAAACACAAAACCAGATGAATGACATCCAATTTAGTGAAAGAAATAAGTAGATAAAAGTTATTAACATAGTTAACACCATAAAACTTTTTTAAAGCTTCAAACTTGCCCTTGCAGAAAGCTAATGGATGTACCACACCAAATGAAAGAGTGAATATCGGAAACGGAACCGCAGTATGAATAAGAAATAGAAAAATATCCTATGATAGGACAGAACTAATATTTAATCTGTGAAATAAGACAATGACAGGACTAAAATTAATTTAGGACTGTGCTGGCCAAGAGCTATTGTGGTGGAGGCCATTAAACCAAACCATAGACAGAAATCATAAGAAGAAAAATTAGGTTATGTTCGAAAAAGTAGGTAAACAAACTGTAAATAAAAACAAATTAAGAAATTAAACAGAATGTAATCCAAGAAAAACATAATGTTCAAAGGGTTTAAGCTGTTCATTAAGACAATAATTGACATTGGGGTTAATGACTGCTGCATGTATTTCAAGACTCTCGAGTAAATTCAATCTGACACCCTTATCACATTTATGTAATAAGTCAACAGTGAAACGCTCTCTAGAATGACCCTCCGAAAGGACATGGTTAGCGAAAGAAGAAGGAGAATTGAAATGTCCATACCTTTGATACTTCTTGATAAAACCAATATGCTCAGACAGGCGTACCTCAAGTCTGCGTCCACATTGACCTATATATATAGAATTACAATCAGCACATGAAAGTCTATATACACCTGACCTATGCAAATCAGGAACCGAATCTTTATTATGAACTAGAACCGACCCAACTGAATTGTCTGTCTTGAAGGCTACATCAACTCCAAATCGTCTAAAAATATTCTGTAACCTATAGGAAATATTACCAAAGAAATTAATGGACCCCGAATACCTAGTTTCAGTAAGAGTAGTTTCACTTATATAAAAGTTAAAGGATAATCTGAATTTTATAAAATGTTTCAGGTACAATCTATGAATAATATCAAGTGGATAATTGTTATTAATGGCTAATTGTTTAATGATACCAATCTCTTTCTCAAAAGCAGAAGGGGACAAAGGCAAAGAAAAGCATCTGTGAAATAGACTGTTAAAGGAAGCTAATTTGTGGGACATAGGATGGCAAGAGTAATAATTAATAAGGCCATCCGTAGTTGTAGGTTTCCTATAAACCTCAAACTCTAAGTGGCGTGTGACAAGATTTTTTGAAATCAAAATATCCAAAAAAGGAATATGATTATGAGACTCTAATTCAACTGTAAAACGAATCCTAGGATGCAAACCATTAACGAAGTTTACAAAAGAATCAAAAGACGACATAGTACCTTGATACAAAATAATGCAATCATCAACATACCTATAGTAGAAAACTATATCATTCCCAAAAGATGAGTGTAGAAAATGTGATTCTAGGTTATTCATAAAAACTTCAGCCAGAAAGGGTGACAAGCTGGTATACTAGGGAATAAGTTGCTAACATCTAATGAAAACAAAAAGAAATTATCAGGAACTACAATATTTTTAAGTTTATTAGTTAAATCTATAGAATTCTTAATCGAAAATTCATTAGTGAAATTGGTTAAAGTTTTTAAAATGGAGCAGAGGAAAGAAGAAAGTCTAGAAGCAGGAGTATTAATGAAGCTAACCACTGGGCGGATGGGAACACCAGGTTTGTGAATTTTAGGCAGACCATAAAGTAAAGGTGTAACAGCTCTCATAGGACAAAGTTTGAAATGGTTCTGGTTAAAAATAGATAGTGTAGGATTGAAATTAATTCTTAAGGTGGACTTAAGATAAGTATGAAACTTACCTTTATCAGATTTCGAAACCATATGGTCATCATCCCTAATCTTACGGCACAAAGAAGAGACTGTCGAATGCGGTATGTTATAAATCCTGAAAAAATCATCTCTAGGAGACAATGGATTGCTGTATCTGTTCAAGACATACAAAATCTTACATCTTAAAGCATCTTTATCAACCAAATCTGTATTGGAAATGACGTTCTCACAATTAACAGACAAAAGTTTGATATTATTGTTATTTCTTCCATTATGAGTAGGTAGATTGAATTTTAAACCGGAATTTAAAATTTTTAAATGAGAGTCAGAAAAAACTGATTTACTAAGATTTAACGTACGTGGGTGAAACATAAAATTTGAAAATTTATTGTGGTTACCTAAATTATTAATTTTAGTTTTAGTTTTTGAGGATAAAAGAGAATTTAGTTTCTTATTGAGATTGTTATAGACGTCAGTTCCAACATCAGATATCCAATCACGTATATCAGAATCCAAAACTGAAAATTCAAGTGAACTTAATCTATCACAAAGAACAAAATGTAAAAATTTTAATTTAACATTAATAAATAAATAATAATAATAAATAAATAATTCTGTGCGGTTATCTCTTTGGAGATTTTCATATGTATTAACATAATTTAGTGTTATCTCTACTGTGAGTTGTAATTTGATAATTCACCTACAAATATTTTACTGTAGTCATGATGATTTTGTTTCCATCACATTAAGTCTTACTACTGTTTTTCTTTCAAAAATTTGACATTGTTATTGTATTTTTAGCCTGATGATGGTCCTGTGGACCGAAACTTTTTTTTTTGAACCTTTTTTTTTAATAAAATTATTTAACAATTAGTACTTTTTGTGTTCATTAAATTATGTTGGTACTTCTAAAATGACATATCTTACATATATCAAATTTGAAATTTAAATTTGATTTGAATATTAAATCGGAGTGATACATAATTTAGAAAAATATAATATAAGATGTAAATATAACCAATTTAAAGGAAAATGGAAGAATCTCAGTATTGTCTTATAAAATGTACACAATTACCAACTGTAACACAAAAAATAACTAGACGAGTGTGGAAAGAGATTTCATTTCCGTACTCCAATGAGTGTTACAATGAGTCTGTTGTAAACGTGAATTATAAAGAAGATTTTTCTGTATGAGACAATACCATGTCATCCCCTTCTTCGTATTTAAGAAATACAGTGTTGCTCTGATAATAGAACAAATTGGGAGAATGGTCCCCAGAGAACTTTCCATTCTATCACGGTCAAGAATCGAGCTTCTGAATGCATTATCGGCTTCTTTAGGCGTCCACAAAACACTTTATCCTTGTTCTTTGATAATAAGTAGCTGAGGGTTAAATCAAGACTACATGGTGAGTGACCCTTGGACTGATAAATAAATGAATATTTAAAATAAATTAGAAGAGTTAGAATTAATAACCATTAGCTTAAAAGAAAAACTTAAAGTCGATCCCACAATGTTTAATTTAAGTTTAAAAAGTTGCAATTAGTTTCTGTCTCACCAGACCATCATCAGGCTGCAAAATACAATAAATTGCCAATAGAAGTAGAAACAATAATAAAGCTAATGTTTTTTTAACGATAATTTATATTCTTCTTTCAAACCGTAGATTATCAGTTTTTCCTTAAATTTAGTGTTTTGTGTCTTCTTTTACTTCTTTGATTTCTGCTATTTATTCTATTGTAGTCTACTATGTTACAAGATATGACAGCTACTGGAAACAAAAATAAAAAAATAGTTAGCAATAGTTAATAGCAAAAAATGAGTTGTCGCAAATGTGCCTGCTTGAAATAATTGGATCCAAAAAAACAGTGTTTAGCTATAATGCATTTAAAAACCCAAAAACAATGAAGAGTAAATTTAGTCGCAAATTTGAGATAATTGCGGTTTTAAGAGTCATTTAAGCGTAAATAAATGGAAATATGGAAAGTAAAGCGATTAAGTAAGAAACACGGGGCATAATTTCTATACTAATGATTCATTTCCCTATCTATTTTTTGTAGTACTACCATGTATGTGAGCCATCCCGTTGCATAACAATTTTAGCACCGAATTCTGCCCTAAGTTACGGAATTAAACGAAATTCCGTTTGCCGGTAATTGTCGAAACTGCATTTGGATACAATCATGCACCAATAAAATATCCGTACGCCCTCCTGCGCTTGATTTCCCGCTCGTACAACTTTAAATACGTGAATATCCTAAGGCCGTTTTTGATGCACTGGTCTCCAGAGCTACATCAGCCCATTTTGCAATGAGATATTGTACACCACATAATTATGTTACTCAGATTATAATTGAAGATAAATACATTATGGCAGAAACAGAATTGTTAAACTTAGACAATGAAAAATTAGTAAGTAATTAATTCGCGTAAAGGATATTTGCATCAAATTTTAATAAATAACATACAGTGTGTGGAAACCACTTATGAAATAAAATTATTTGTGGGGTTAGTTTAGAAGATTATAAAAAACGCAGGGATCCGTCAACTTTGAAATTAAAATGTGAGCTTCTTAAAAATAAATTTTAATGTGCAGGGTGATACACGCAAGTCTGGCATCGTCCATGATCTACATTTTTAGTGAAACACCCTGTATGTTTTTATGATTTTAAAAGCTCCTTAACAACTATACCATGTAGGGTCTATTATGAATTTTACAGGGTGAAATTTTAAAATTATTTATAATTTTGTTCAAAATAGTAAATACTTAAAATACTTGACGTAATTGATTTTTTACATTAAATCAAATACTCAAAATGTTCCCCACCTTGTTGTTGGCAATAACACAGACTCCTATAAAAGTCGTCCCAAACTTTGTTTATGCATTTTCACATCATCTTCAACGAAGATTAAAATTATTCAATAAAAATATCGATGGAGAGTTTTACCGTCTGCAGAATATCGCAAGAAATTAAAAACCATAAAAATATACACGGTGTTCTGTTACAAATAACAAGGTTGACATTTGATAGCATTTTAGAATTCCTAGGATCTTTTTAAAAGTTGATCAGCAATTTCATTTAAAAATATTAAACCGTTGAGGAGGTTCCATAGTTTATGCTAACCCTGTAAATAAACATTCTATTTTTTATAAGTCGCACCCAGAAAGATGTTTAACAAAATAAAAAAATCTTTATTTGTTGATGTTGGTATTACAAATTTGAATTTGACAGCTGACAAAAAATACGATAATAGTTAGCTAGATGATAAATGTTACCTTATATTTATATTTTTTGGAAAATTATTTTGTGTTTTCTTTAAAATTAACATAAGGATTAACTTTAGAACAAAAAGATACAAGAAGGAGTATATGCAAAATGACCAGTCCAGAAAAGAGCTTGCATATGGCGGCCATTTGTCAATTTTAATTTCCGTTTCCATTGACGTACCAAAAAAATAAAAATTATAGCCGTTTTCTTTCGGACCGGATCAGCTGATCACAACGCGTTATCGCGATTTATCGCGATTTATCGTGTTCTTTCGCTGTTCTTTCGCAATTTGATGTTTGACAGTTGGCGGATCATGATTTGAAAATTTCTGAACATACTGAACATTTAATTTTTATGATTACTTTGTTTGGATCGCGATATCCTAACCCTAGTTCTCTCGGACGACAATATTCACACAATATTGAAACATGTTCTTCTGAACAAACGGCTCGTGATCTTGAAATCATGATTCGATTGAGTTGCGAAAAAAAACGGCTTATATCAAAGTTTTTATTTTTAATAAATTTTAACCAATCAAGTGTGTGAATACAATAATTGGTGTTCTAAATAATTTAGTATTTATAAGAACCGAATGATACGCCTATGCGCTTATTTTTGACATTTATATGAAAATATCGCTTTGACAGTATACTGATAGGGTGTGTTCGGGGAGCACGCTTTCGAGCTATGTAGCGCCAAGAGCCATATAACGCAAACGAGGAATAGTACTAGATAGCGCCAAATGGCGCAAATAGCGTGCTCCCCGAACACAGCCATAGTATACTAGGAGCTTCAAGATGGCCGACTTCCGTCGCAAATTTTCCTTAAAGTTATTATATGACAGACTTCTTCCTGTTTCTTTTTATTCTAAGGAATTAACTGAAAATGGCAATATTGCTTGTCAATCAAATGTCACACAACTTGTGTCTGTCTAAACAGTAACAGTACTTCCAAGTTTCTAATCCAGTACCACAAAATGGCACTGTTTTCAGTGTTACAAAGTAGATTTTGTATACGCGAAATATAAAAAAGATTTTTTATATTTTGCACTTATAAAAATCTTGATTATAAAACGCATTTGCGTATCGTAATGTAACTTTTACGCACGCAAATTTTTGTTTTAAATGGTTGGCTACATGAGTGAAGTACCTAATGACAAGATTACTTACAGTGACATTTGTGGCTAATAGCAATTTATTAATTATATATTGTTTTTTAAAGCCCGTTTGTAATTATCAATGATTCATTACAAGTTTTAGTAAATTTTTTAGGATCCTAAATAATTGATAAATACATACACATTTTGTGTCAATTTTTTTGTCAATTTTCAAATCTTCAAAACTTGTCCTATTTTCCTTCAATTTTAATTGACGTGATATATTTATAGAACCGGTCCTATTTTCTATCAATTAATTGACAGATTAGAGCAAAAATATAGGGTATTTTATACTTCAATGTTGTTTATTTTTGCAGAAATTGGTGTAACTGATGCTGTTAGTAATAAAAATTCAGCATCCATGTTTATAAGTTCACCGTAAAGTTAGAAATAATAGCATTAACAATAGCACAGTACACATAAAGTAACTTAGCTAGACACCGTTTAAAAGTCAAGGAGGCTCCCGCCTACTGCAGTAAATTATTAAAACTTTGAACATTGCATACCTACATTTGATTTTATTGTTTCAATGTTTATGGTCCTGAATTTAGGATCCTAAAAAATTGACTAAAACTTGTAATGAATCATTGATAATTACAAACGGGCTTAAGACAGTATTTGTGAATATGAATATATTTTACTTATATAACATATTATTATTGGTGTATTATTCATTTTAAAATATTTTAAAACATTAACATTTGCTTATTTAAATGTCAAAACTGTCAAATGTTATAAATTATACAGTGCTACCGACATACTTTTTAAAATCAAAATTTTCGTAATTTACATACAAATAATAAGTTAATTTAAAAAATGATAAAATGACAAAATATAAAAAATATCATAAACAACTTATTTCATATGGTTGTTGTGATACTCGTTCTATAAAAAACTCATCGCTTCGCGATTCGTTTTTTAAACTGGAACTCGTGTCATAACAGAAATCCATATGAAATGCGTTGTTTAATATACTATTATCTAAGGCTATAGGTTACTCTGACATAAATTATTAAAATAAACATTCATTTTCATGGAAACTTTAGCATAAGACAATATTGGTACAAATTTAAAACAGTTGTTTGTTTCATGAATTTATATTATTCAAGTTTACAATTTAATATTGAAAAGAGTTTATGGTTAAAGTATTCCCTTTATTTGGGTTGTTGCTAAAGTACTCTGTAACTCTTGGCTCCTTTATCAGGATAAGCACTTTTTAAACGAACATGTTTGGAGAAAATGTTACCCAACAACAATGAAAATATATCGATTCTCAATGTCGGAGTCAAATAAACCGAGTTCCACTCTGCATCCAGTGTCCCCAGGAAAAATACATATATTTCTGTAGAGCGATAGCAGATTGCGGAGGTACAGAGCAGAGAGGAATTTATGACGCCATTTTCAATACATTTATAAAAGGAATTTTCGAGTTTTACGGTGGTAACAAAACTTATGGTACGCTTATCGAATAAGGACAAAGAAAAAAGTGTAATATTGTATTAAAAAAAAAATAAGAGACTTAATAAAATAACATGAAGCTGTTTATTACAGAAAAAGCTGTTGTGAATTCATTACGTACATAAAATAAGGGTAGGAGCTTCGAGCATATATACTAACGTAGAGTCAGCGTCCAAATGAGCTTTGTTTTGTATCAGGGGCTCGATTCTTGAATCTCGAACGAAATTTGTCGAATTCGTAATTTCTCACTTTTAATATCGATCAATTTGTACGGGACTTATTCTTGAGTACGAATCGACATTCGAAATTCAATCGACATTTGATGTCGAAAGAGTAAGTGGCAACATCGTATTATTCTGACACGGAATACCATAAACAAGATTCTGTTTACGTCAAGTGTCACATTTATATTATTAGAGGAAAAAAGTATTGGTTGGTTTACGAATAATAGAAATAATATAATGAAATTAAAAGACCAAAGACAGTGTAGATTTTTATTAAGTGAAAACCTTATCAATTCAATTAAAAAAAAAATTTTACGCTTCTTTTAAAATTATAATCACTCATGTGAAACGCCTCTACATAGTTTATAATTTGTCTGGGAGCATTAGCTTCCAAGTTCTCTATTGCCACTCCTATCCTAATACTATGTTTGGATTCATTTTGAAACTGACAGTAAACAGTAATACTAACCAAAAAAATAATAATACCAATAACAAACAACTAAATACTAATAAAACGTAATAAAAATAAATTGTAACTAAATAAAATATCAAGAAAACTTTAAAACTTTTATATATTATTATATCTATGTTTATGACAGAGACATGACAGAATGAGAATAAATTTCGACAATTATTATGTCGAACGGTTTTACCCATTCGATGCAGTCTCGAACAACAATTGTCGAATTTATCTCGAATTCGACTTTCAAGAATCGCCTTTATACAAAACTATCGACATATGTCGAAAGTCGACACTGATATTTCGAATTCGAGATTCAAGAATCGAGCCCCTGGGGGGGAAATAAATGTCATATAGTGTCCAGCAATCTCATTGGTCCGTTTTGAGTTTGCGTGTCAAGTCGAATTGTCACATATGCCATTATTGTCAATTTGTTTTGCATCTAGAGTTATTTTTACAATTTAATAATGTTTAGATATTATTTTTAAAGCCATTTTTTAAATTAATTTGAATATATATTATATGGTGAGAGTTTGTGTGATTTATAAATGTAAATATGAAAATGAATCATCAAGGTCGTTTTACAAGTAAATATGCATTAGCATCTCTTACACTTGTTTAAAAATAGGAAAATGCATAAAGCAAATATAACGCCATATTATTAAGAATACTGAAAATCTAGAAATTTATGCAATAAATTCAACTTTCTATTTTATAAAAATCTTATGATTCCATGTAAATAATTAATTACTATTACTACTTAAATTCAAGTCTAAAAAATATTTTGTTAAATGCGTCAAAATGTATTATAAAGGTATTAATTTCAAACCCCCTAAAAATGATACGACACTGGCTGTAGTATCTGACAGTTTCCCCTGCGATACAAAACAATCACAATTGCTTGCTGTCTCTACGTTAGTATATATGCTCGAAGGGTAGGAGTACAATTCACAGGAGCACAGAACACAAAACAAAATTAAATGTTATATATATTATAAATTATACAAAAAAATTGGGAAAAGTAGTATATTGTGGGGAAAGTCAAAATTTCCTCGCGAGTGTGGAAGTTTTTGGTGCAAGCCTTGAAGATTTTTAAATAAGTAAACACGCTTTCTAATAGATAGAAGTAACGAAGGCGATAGTTTGTGTTACTTTTCGATGTCTTTTACTGTTCCCTTATTTTTTGAGGTTTTGTGAGATTTCAAAATTTTAAAAATTTCGGGGGTGGAAAACATTTTCCTATGGGATGACGGACAAAAAATTCGGAGTTTTTCTAGTTGTTTCTGAGCTAGGAAGGAAAAAGAGGATTTCATTAAAAATCATCCCCTCGTTAGTCAAATCAAACATACCTAGGAGTACTACCACCAATGAAAAAATTATCGAGATCAAACGATCCTAACCATTGTTACAGCGTGGGGTCAATAATTTACTTCCACAGTGAAAAATTACACATTTCGTTAAGTATGGAGGACCTTATAAGTGACGCCTATGAGGCCTATGATCTAGTGGCATGGATATTAATTATAAATTTGAAAATTTATTCCTCTTAAAAGCTACACTTTAGAGGTGCCATACAGGTAAATAACGTGGGGAATAACATTGTTCATCAGGCCCCAAAGTTTGTAAACGTTTGTTGTTGAAACTGGCCTAACAAAATATTAAACAGAAAAATTTCAATGTTCCCACACAGTAGATAAATAGAACGGATAGGAAAGTGTTGTTAAAAGCACTGGAATCTAATGTCAACATTTTTAAAACAACAGAATTTAAATAAAGGGAAAACGTTTTTTGTTTTTGTACTTTTAAAAGTACTTTTAAAAACATTTTCTATAAAAAAAATCATTTATAAATTGTAACTTATATGTAACAATTAGGTAGGTAAAAATGCAGGTTTTAATATCATAAACTTTACAGTGATATTAAAATATAAAAATGCATGTTTGCAGTTTTATATCAAAATCTGTCCAACATTTCAGACATTTTATATCCATTATAATCTTATCAAACAGCCCAACTGACAACACGAGCTGTGTTTTATTTACCACGTTGGTAATTTGAATATAGTATTATTGGAAATAAAAAAATGTAGGCAGAAGGTAAACAAAATTTTTACTTATGAAAATGGTAGAGCAAATACCTTTGAACTTGACTTCGAATTTTAGTAAAAAACCATGATTTGTTATTTTTGATAAAAATAATGTAAAACCACTAAATCAACTACCTAGAATACAAAAATGCAGCGAAAAATTTAAAAATTCTAATAATTTCCGACAAAATTTACTACTTTTGAGTTTTGCTGTACTACTTCTTCCCGATACTTTTACACCCAGGGACCCTATTCTCAAACTGTGACATATTTTGTCGCATGCGAGAAATCCTCTTTGTCGAAGAAAATCTGAATAACCCTATTCTCAAAAGTCACCTTTGCAAATTTTTGATAGACAAATTGTAGAATGGTCAAAGGCAGCCGACAATTTATGTCGAATGCGAGAATTTCATTATTTGCGAAATTTGTAGCTTATCATTATACATTTTAATTGTTGTTAATTTATATGGGAAATAAAACCACAATCCTTTTTTATGTTTTTATTTCAACGTTAAAAAAAACATAAAATGAATAGACCATAAGGAATATACAGAAGCTATCAATAGTTTTGTTTGGTACTCTTTCAGTACACCAGTGAATTAAGCGTCTAAAAAAACCCTATTTTACATATTTTCACGCATATTTGAGAGAAAAAAATTTTTACTTATGAGAATGGCAGAGCTAATACCTGATGATGATAATATCTGAATTTGATGACTTCGAATTTTAGTCAAAAACCAAGTTTTGTTATTTTTGATAAAAATAGTGTAAAATCAGTAAATAATCGACCAAGTAGAATACGAAAATGCAATTAAAATTTTAAAATCCCTCCCAATATAAACTTTACAAAAAACTCCATTATTGCATCCTTGGCTAAATTATTGCACAATTGTAAACTCGAATTTAAGTATTACTTTAAAGCCATTCTTGTTGTTTGATTTATCACGCCATTTCTAGATATAGCTGTTAAAATTTAAGCCCAACCGAATAATCAAAAGTTGGCTAGAGTTATCCTAACCGCATTTTACTTTGCTGCTCGCGGTACATTTTTTGGGGCTTCTCGGTGGATTGGTCAAATTTAAATTTAAAAGCAATTTTCATCGAAACCGTCCAAGACTCGTTAAACACGAACGAGCAGCTAACATAACTTAGAGAGTTAACAAAGTTTAGAACATACGTTTATATTATTGCGAATAGCTGCGAGGTTGCTCTTTAGACAGTTTTACAGTGGTGTGGATAGGATTAGGCTGAACAAAACTGTAGTCTAGAATAATATTGTACCAATAGATTAATAATCAAAAATCAAAATAGAAAAATTCAAATGAACTATTTGTATAAAAATTTCTTTTGGTTGTAGTGAAATGTCTTTTTTGAGTTTGGATAAATATGTTAAAGTATCTTTTAGTTAATTTTTCTATTTTAGTCCATAATGAGGATCCTATTCCCAAGTTACATAAATCAGGGGTTTATAAACTTCTTGCGCTGATTGCAAGTCAATTTATATTGGTCAATGCGGACGTAGACTTGAAGCACTTCTCTCTGAACATGTTAACTTCATTATAAAATACCAGGATTTTGAACATTTTCATTCTCCTTCATCGTTTGCTAATCACATTCTTTCTGAAACCCAACTTTTTACGATAGATTTACTACATTTTTGCGATAAGGGTTACTAGAAAGCCTTGAGATACACGTAGCTCTTTTAGATAGTAACATCAATTGTCTTAACGAACAACTTAAACCGTCTGAAAGTTATGTTTTCCTTAGTCTTAAAAATAATATTTTGTTAGTAACTTGAATTTCCTTATACCTTTTTTCTTTTTTTTTTCTATTCTAAATTTTGACATAATGACTTCATATTTGATTCTTTCTTTTTTAGTTCCATGCATTTCTGTTTTATGTTTGAAGTTTGTCAAGTTAACCTTATTATATCAAATGGTAGTGTGTCTACTTCAGATATAGTTTTTGAATAATCTTCTGGCATCCCATTTAGTCAATGGGTACAAATTATGAGTTTCACACTCATAATATTTCTAAGTGTTCTTGGTGGAATATTTTCCTGGTTGAAAGTTCCTTAATAAATTCCATCTACATGGGAATGATGAATTCCTACTTTTGGAACCTCATGAGTCCCCAAAAATGTCCACAAAGAATTATGGCTCAAGTATCCCTGTCTTAAGCTTCCCTTCCAAATTCTTTTAAAATTCAACTCTACAATAGTCAAAATATATAACTTGCTTTCATTTTTGGGATTCGCTATTACCCCACTATTTATATCTCCTCAAGATTAGCTTTTCTGGATGTTTTCTATTATATCCCCTATTTTTCCTATTGGGGTTTAAATTTAAAGAGAATATTAGGTTGTTTCCACTATTTCCATATCGATCTCTACATTTTGAGATGTTCTATTGAATCTTACAGAAATAATATTATCCAAATATCAACAAACACCATAGTACCTGACAGCGAAAATGTGACGTCACGCATTTCTATTGGTGTTTATTGTCACGTGACTTGAGGGTGAAATATTTAATTACATTTTATTAAATAAAAAATTAATTCCTTGTTTATTGAAGAAAATTTATTGTGTTTTTTATTATTTTTATTATAAAAACAACCTTTCCGTGGTAAAATTATATATACTTATTTGACTACAGTCCACACCCCTATTTCTTCTGCACCTACGTGGATTAAATTTGTTTGTTAATAATACTTGCGCCTAATAATTTCGATAAATATAGCAATTTTAGCCATTTATTTTTTATCGAATCAATAGATTCTGTAACTATTTGAGTTAACTTTTATATAGATCCAAATACACGTGAGATTTTTAAATCATCGGCAACAAAACAGCCTTTTGTCAACCAAGAATATATTTATCTCAAATTCTGCTACTAGTAAACTACAGCTGAACAAACATTTTTAAGCTTTATTTTTAAGCAACATGTTGCTATTCAGTCACCACTTAAGGGACATTTTATTCGCAAACTAGTCAATGCCAGGGAATTACGAGTGTTGACTTAAATATTAATCATCGAAAATAACTTTATTTTTTTTTTTAAATATTCCCCATGAGAATCTATACACTTTTGCATGCGTTTGAACCAATTGTCTAAGCACTTTTGCACTCTGATTGAGGTATCTCCAAAACATGCATTCTGAATGCAGTAACCGCTTCCTCAGATGTCGAAAACCGTTGACCTCTCAGTTTGTTTTTCACGTACGGGAATAAAAAGAAGTCATTCGATGCCAAGTCAGGACTATACGGTGGATGACTGATGTGTGGCAGCTCGCATTGTCGTGGTGAAGAGTGATCCATCTTCGGCAGTTACTTTTCCTGATTTCTTGAAAGACAACTGGCACACAAATTGTTGTATACCACTTAGAATTGACTGTTCAGCATTGTTCTAGTGGTACGGTTGCGATATGTCTAGTTTTTCCGAAAAAACAGGCGACCATTTGCTTGGAAGTGCTTTATACGTGAACAACTTTCGTTGGATTGGGCTCATCTTGAAACACCCATACAGTAGACTGCTGTTTACTTTCGGGCTCATACGCGTAAATCCACGATTCATCACCTGCCACGATGTCATAGACATGTTTTAAAGCACACCGCGATCGTATTTTTTGAGCATTTGCTTCGACCAATCGACACGAGCCTTTTTTTGAGCGATGGACAAATTGTGTGGGATCCAGCGCGGAAAATTTTTTTGACAGTCAAATATTTATGCAATATTGAATGTACGCTGGTTCCACTAATACCCAAGGTTGTCTCAATCTCACGATAGGTCGCATGACGATCTTGCAATATCAGTTTCGGAACAACAACTCATGTTGGACGACCTGCTGGAAATTCGTCTTTGACGGCCACGATTGTATTCACCATACCATCGATAAACACTGGTTCTTGATGGAGCTTCATCGGCAAAACTTAAATTAAATTCATCCATGCACTGTTGCTGAGTTAATCCACGTCGAAAGTTGTAAAAATGTCAAAACGTTCTGAGTACGTATAGCCTCAAAAATGTCCAAATTTACGATAGAGCTGTCAGTTGCCGGATTGCAACACAAGGGTTGGCAAATCCCGAAATATCAAAGGCAACCCTCGTATCAATTGTTTTATCATTATTTTCTGTATGCATATAAATAAAATTTTGTAATAGGTAACACAATAAACATGGTAAATTAATTTAATTTGTGGTTTTACTTCAAACAACTGTAAGGGTTGCCCCAATAATTTTTTCTTCTGCATTGTTTTTTTTAATCATTTATTTTCTATCTATTTTACTTCGTGTTTCTTGTGTTTTCAGAAATTTTTTTATCCTCATTAACAAGACTGTTAAAATAAATACTTATACTCTTCAGATATTTCAAATATTTGGATTAATATTTTGCCAGAAAAGGAAGTGAGTGGTAAATATTCTTACAAATAATAACTTATAACATAGATAAACATGAATTAGATTTCATCTCATTTGGTCAACAATATAATAAAAAAATTATCAAAAGCTCTTAACACCATTTCACTTTTTTTTTCACTGAAATGCAGCAAATTCCTTTGAAGCTGTGAATTTTAGCGACAACCCTATTAAGTTTCAATTTAAAAATTTTCAACTTAGCGTGCAACATTTAAATAAAACGCATACAAACTTGAAAGAAAGTACTTATCTGAAGAGAGTAACATGTTTAACGCCTACTATCGAAAAATTTACATTATAAAAGTGTTACGAGCCGCCTTTGGCAAAAAGTTGGGGGTAATAACATTTGAATCTCAAGGGTCTCATTGATAATTATTATAAGAGGAACGGAAACGTTAAGGGCAAGTTCAAAGGGCACTCGAGGGCCTCCGGGTGCAGGTCAAAACTCTACTGGAAGTAAATTTGCAATTATAAGGAGCTGTTCACCTGACTAAAGTGTAAAACAGAACAACATGTTTGAGCATTTACTACAATCGACAAGAAAGTAGTACTTCATATTCGTCGGAAGATTTGCGTCATTATTATATTGGTTTGGTAAGCATTATAATCGCATTTTAGAATTTATTTTTGCAATTTAAAAATATATTTTATTCGGAACTACGTAATGATACACAAGGAAACACAATTATACTGTCAACAAATGCCATTTTATTTCCATAGTTACAGTACCTAATTACTTGATTTGGAAAAACAGTTCAAACCAGTTCAATACTTTTTTTCATATTAAGCTAAGCGTTTGTAGAAAAAGTTTTGTTTGCATCTCATGTGCGAAATACTTTGGTGATCTCGACTGGTTATAAAATTTTTATTTATTAAGGTACTCGTACATTTCAGCCTTTTTCTCGCAATTCTATAGACCCATCTCGTTAATGGCAAAAATTGAATACTCGTGCGCGAACCAACTCCCACTCTCGTAGTTCCCCCTAAATATTCGTGCCCCTTATAAAATTGTGTTGGTATGACATGCAAAAGTAATCAGTAATCCAAAGTAAAGTAAATCCAAAGAGAAGTGTAGATACACACACAAGTCGTTAATATTAAATACACAAAGACAAGAAAAACACAATAACAATAACACAACTAGCAAGCGGCGTACACGAACGAAATAAAAATTAAAACTTCTCCTTTTTGTGGTTTATGGCCTGGGCTGCCGCGGCTATACGGCAAATAGAAGCTAGCTTTTGATAGCTAAAAAGTTTTTTTTCATTTAAATTGTGGTATTCCTGGGTAGCAATACGTTGTGTTCTATGGTAAGAAGTAGTCATATTTTAGCAGTGGAAGGGGAAAATTCAAAAATATTTGCGCATGAGTATTCAATAAAGAGATAGGTGTTGCTAGCTTTTTTTGTAAAACAAAAAAAAACAGACTTTTGACTGCAACAAAAAGGCGCACAAAAGTATAGAACCATTTCTATTTATTCAATTAATCAATTGATCAATTGATCGAACAACCCAAAATTTATGTTGGCAGAAATGTCAGTTTACGTCAGCTGATTCTATCCTGTTGTCCTATAAGCATAATAAAACGCGTGTAAGTACGCGTGTAGCAACGTAGCTGATAATCGATTTGAAGGAGTCGATTGTATGTCCACGAATGAACGAAACCAACGATGTCACAAATGCGCGTTCCATAACCGAGTATAGAGTATTCTCATGTAGACATACGATCTTTGCTCACCTAGCCTAAAGCTTTCGGCTGTTATACCTCTTGACAAACGTTAAAATTTGAAAAACTAGTGATTTTGACCTATGACCTAGGGTCAAACAATATATAAGTAATATTTGTAGTCAGGACGAATGTGCCTTTTGATTGAAATAACACATGATACACGTTAAAAAGTAATGATTTTGACCTTTGACCCCCTTAGGGTCAAACGATGTAGGGAATATTCGTAGTCACGGTGAGATTAGCTTTCGATTGATATGCTACACCATGTACGTAGGAATTTGAAAAAATTCGATTTTGAGCTTTAACCCGCGTAGGATTAACAATTTAGGTAATATATGTAGTCAGGACGAAGGTACCTTTTGATTGATATGCCCAATGACGTACGTTACCATTTGAAAAAGTTTTTGACATTGACCTTTGACCCGCTTAGGGTCAACCGATTAGGCCCAAAGTTATTCCTAGAGATGCCTTAGATGAGTACTACGTACATACCAAGTTTGAAGTCTGTACGTCAAAGCGTTCTCGAGTTAACGTGCGGACAGACAGACAGACGGACAGACAGACAGACGGACAGACAGACAGACGGACACGTTTAGCATGTTATAACTACGCTGATGATAGATCAGCTACGTAATAAATATTGAAGTATTTTATGATAATATCTATATGTTTATTCCGAAGTTTGTGTGAACTTACAGTTTGTATTTGTATGAAAATCTATGTTTTAAATTAAAGGTAACGTAACCTCAAATATTCAGAAACTGACAACAATTGTCAAATGACGAAAAAAAATCTCAAAAGTTGCGGCAATGTACGAAGGCATGGTCAAAATTTGCTAGCAATTCAAAATAGACTTGCAGGAAAAAGGCTGAAATGTACGAGTACCTTTAGATATATTTATGGTGAATTGTGAACAATTATTTAATGCAATTGAACTCTGTCCACTTCCCTCCTTTCCAGTAAAATTAACAAATTTGGTATCCACACTTGATACTCCGGAAACGCCAGATAATATTTGATTGCCGATGTTCGACTTATTGGCTAGCGAGTCCTCAATATAGCCCTCCGCGACAGCGGAAGACTTCCATCCTCCATATTGCTTCAACATTGTTATGTCCCTATCAGAATGCACCAATGAATTGATGATGTGCTTTTCCGTTCGCATACTTATAGAATTCGAGGGTCTGGAGGCTGCATATTTTCCGTAAATGCTTAAATATTCCGTTACAAAAGATCTTAATCTTTTGGTGTTAGTATTTGGTAGCATAATTAGCAATTTCTCGCCCATATCATTTATATAATCTGTTTTCATTTGCTCATCACATCTACAAGCCCCAGCGACTGCAACAATAAGTACAACCTAAACTATAAATTGAAAATTAGTTCTTTAATCCATAATAGATCATTTTCAATATATTCCTACCTCCGTACATAAATACACTTCATCTGGGGCATCTGTAAAAATTTCTCGATTTATTCTCTTTGAAAACGTCGGGATTTTTTTGCATGGGAACCGTCTGTCTGGTATGGCGTTTGAAAAAAGCCAGTAACTTCAGGTATTTTGCCAAATCAATGTTATTTTTTATGTTTAGGGCAGCTTTCAACATCGAATAGGTAGACCATAATGTTGAAGGCGTAATTTTCTTCGAACGATCGTAAAAATATACAATCAGCGCATCTTCAGAGAAAGATCCTATGTTTTTCTTCTGTCTATATTCCATGAATATATGTGAGTTCATATACAATTCTTAATTTTTCCGGTAAAAGGTTAAATTCCACATCTCACGCCTGGTCTATTATTTTAAGTGGTGTTAATTGCATCAATTCATCCTCACTTTGCAGTAAATCCATTTCTAATCCATTTTTAAAATTGACAATGACAAAGTAAACAATAAACAAACTGATTTGATTTAATTTCAAATATTATTAATAAACTAATTATTACTATAATATGAATGATAAAACACTAATTTTACAAAAGTAAGTCTTGTTATTTGATTTAAACCTAACCTAACCTAACCTAACCTAACCTAACCTAACCTAACCTAACCTAACCTACTACTTTTAGAAAATGTAGATATAATTTTCTATTAATAGCAAATCTCTATTATAACAACTTTTAATTATACTCATTTTAACAAAACAACATCAAAACTCACAATTATAAACAAAACTGAGAAAATTGTAAGAAAAGTGTAAGAAATTTACCTGTTAATTATAAAAATATCAAATTGGAAGGGGCAGATTTTATTGGCAAGTGATTAGGGAAATACGTTTTCTGAACATTCTGTGTCGAATATTCATGTTGGATTATGAACCTTATTCTTTCTAGCAGGTAGTTGGGGTAAAATGCGTCGACTATTCACCCACCGTTTTCAAAGCCGACTATAAATTCAAAACTGTTACAAAAACCCCCCCCATTTTTTAAAACCTACTTTTTATAACAGTTTTTGAAAAGTTCGATATTCAGTCATACAAAACTGTTACAAAATGGGAGGGGGGGGGTTGTAACAGTAGTAGAAAAAATGGTCCTAAATATTATATTTTTTAAAGGTTTAAAAATCTGTATTATTATGTAATCTTGCCAAATGTACACTATTTTTATCGGCATCCTTTAAAATTTAACCGAATAGTTACAGAATAAGCCCCTATTATAGTCTATCAATGATTAATCAAAAAACAACCACCCTAATTAAAAATATATACCTTCTCATTATTAGATGGTTCTTTAGTTTTAAAAACACTACAATAAAGACTTGCAGGTAACTAAAAAAAAGGGCTGGGATAAAGTATATCGCATGAATACATTCGAGGAAAGCTGCTAAGATTTCTCTCTACATATTTTCAATAGCGATAAGAAGCGAAGTTATGAACGCGGAAAACTTTGATTAAATTTGTACACTTTTAACTTTGATGGAAAATTTCTCTCGAATACCTTGCGGTGCAAAGAATATTGTTAAATATTCTGATTAAAAAAGTTTTCAAATACTTTTCGGAGTATCTTCCTATTAGGTTGATTTGTTTGTTACATCAGTTTTTCTATTTTATTTTCAACGCAAACTAAATTTAATTTAAATTTAAAACATTGCGCTTCTAAACTAATATCATTGTTGTACTTAAAAACCCCAGAATGTATTGCAGGCTAATTTTGTGGAGTATTCAAATTTTCTGGAGTATTCAAATTTCTCTTATAATTTTTCACATTTCAAGGGCAACTGAGATTAATTAAATAATTGAAAAATAATCTAGTTCCAATGAAGAAAGTTGCATAATGAAATAAAAAAAAAGAAATTTAGTTGCTCTGATCTAATACTTTATTAAGAAAAATATTTAAAATAGATGCAGTTATAAACTTTGAAAAAAATAAGTTACCAATTCTTTAAATAATTTTATAATTTGTTAAGTAATTAACTGAAATTGAACTGTAATTAATTATTTCCAATTATCTACCCTTAATTTGAGTCCCTAGACCGTTGAAGAAAAAGAGCAATGCTTTGGTCCTGCATAGATAGCCACCCTATCTCGGGGGGTGGACCTTTTTTATTACATTTTAACCACAGGAATCAATGGAAAAAGTGATTCTAAGCAAAAATTTTTTTTGTAAAACTAATATCTTCTTTAAAGAACATAATCAGACATTCTTTTAAAAAAGTCTTTGGCATAAAAATTAGGTAAGTAATGATAAAAATAAGGGCAGTATCTGATTTTTTATAAGAAAAAATTCGATGAAAACAACCTGCTAATTATTCCGCTAATTAAAATGGATGGCACCCTTCTGCCGTTCTTTTTGTACATGTACTGTTACTATGACCAATTTAAAGTGTCTAATTTTGGAAAAAGTGAAAAACAATCTTCTAAATCTTATAATCCATTTTTCACAATATCTCCGAAAATACTGAAGATACGAAAAAATGATAGAGTACTAAATTGTAGGTTTTTTAATGACTAAATTTTTTTTCTGTAGATTTTCTGTACAGTGAATATTTGGAGAGATATATCTATTTAAAATATTTATTTACGAACAAGCACCACCTTTTTTGAGCCCTTTACACTCACCCCATTTGAAAACCAAGCGGTCTTAAGTAATTTAATTGACAGATCCCTGAAGCACTTAACAAAAACTCTACAAAATCATTTTTGGAAAAAACACTACTATTATTAGTACTAGTAATTCAACTAAATATAAAGAAACTTCAATTAGTGAGAATACAAATTCCATGGTAGATGAAGAAATTCATAGAACATTTATATGTGGTCATTGTGGAGCATTGTGGAGGTCATTCTGAAGAGGGGCATTATATGTGTAAAAGTGGCCAAAAAATTTTCAAGCATAGATACACTTATAGTGTCGGTATAGGGCCACAAGAACTTACAAGAAATTCTGTTTGTAAAACTTTTGTTTTAAAATTTCCTCTCCAGTTTTTAAGGTAAAAATCACTACTTAAAAAAGCTACTAAGCGCGGCAAGGTTTGCATGGCAATACGATCCAAGCACTGCAAGAGTTTTCCCAAATCTAAATTGCTTCTATATTTTGTCTATAATTTCTCCCTAACGTATAATAAAAACAAAAAATACATAATAAGCTCGAAAAAAGTTTCGAAACTCAATTAACGTAACTTTGTTAATATATTTTGCCCTTAGGAATTAACCCTTTCATAAACCGTTTTAGTCCCTTTCATTGTGTTCCAAGGTTAATAAATATTGATCGGTTTATTTTAATTATAACGAGGTTTTAAAAATTAGTACCCTTTCGCGGAAGCTCATTAATTTATATTTTTAAGATATATATTTGGTCCTTGCAGATTTTTACCTACTTAAGCTGGTGTAACTTTATAATATACATAAAGTCAGAGATTTTTTGTTACAAAGGTCGTTCTAAGTTATAAATTTTCCTAATGAAGTTAAAATATTATTATTTATTAAATACAATTAAAAAAACTATTTATTGTTATTTAACATCAATATTTTAGACTAGAATAGAAGCCTTTCCAAAAAAAAATAGTAAGAAAAGACAGTAGGATGAAACTCATTGGAAAAGGAAGAGAATATTATAAAAATCAAAGAAGAACAAATTTACTGGTGAACTGAGGTCGGGATGAAAAAGGGAGTGGGTTTTTTTAGGACAAAAAACGGTTTTTCTCGATTTCCGTTGAAATCCCACCAATTCTTTGAAAAAAGTTAAGGTATATTTTGACTGGTGAATTTTCATTTAAAAATTAAGGTCATAAGAAAAAGAAGCAAAAAACTAACTATCCACTTGTACAGCGAAATCAAAAATAAAATTTGAGGACGAGATTCCAAATTTTAAAGTATAGTCTTCCTTAATATAAAAAAATTCGAGGTAACTACGGTAGCTAATCGCTAGACCAACCAACAAAAGGTAAATCAATAATCACTATCTTTTACAAACAAAATTGATGCAGCAAGCTGCAGGCAAATAGACTGTATGTTTGAAAACAAGCTAATAGAAACAACTCTTATGGAGGAAACAATGAAAGTTCCTGCTACCAGGGGATACCAACGGGGAAAGTATTGTCCCCTTTGTTGTGGAACCTGGTAATTGATGCAATCATTACAAACCTAGACAGAGAAAGACATAATATCATAGGATACACAGAACCTGGTAATCCCATCCCAAACTAAATTCAATTGTTGGATGTAAAACGAGATTTAATTTTTAAAATAATTTATTACCTTTTTGACAATACTATTTTTTATTAATCAATTCCGTGAATCAATTATTGACATGTCAAAACAATCCTAAGATATTGTGATAAATAAACAAAATATATGTAAATTATTATAATATACAGAAATACTCAAAGTAGCCCCAACATCAATAGTATAACCAGAGGTCAACTACAGATGGAACTTAATATAGTGACACACTGGACAGATAAGAGGATTTAAATATCTTCTTCTTTTTATTCTTTTATTAGATTTGTTGATCTATTAATTTCGAACATAGCCTTGTAGCATATCCTGTGATGTGGACTGTCAGTTGTCACTCCATCTCTTTGGAGGTCTCCCCAGTGGTGGTTTCTCTGCTGGTCTTCCAACTAAAGCTATTTTCGGTAACCTGTTTTTATCCATTCTTCTTACGTGATTGTGTCACTGCCTTCTTCTTTGTCTCCCTATCTACTACATCCTGTACTTCACATTGCTCCCTTACTTCTGTATTTCTGACTCGATATCGTCTTGTTTTCCTTACTAATGTTCTTAGTATGTTCATTTCGGCAACTCTTAGCATACTTTTTGTCTTATTAGTGTCCTCTTGGGCTTCTATTCCACATGTCTTGTAAACTTTGATTTTGCTCTCCATCCTCATATACTTATGTAAATTGCGAAACTTGCTCTATTATTTTATATTTGACAGCAGGTTTGCATCTGATTGGGTCTTTGCTGATCGTCATAAATTTTGTTTTTTCGGCCGAGATTGACAAATTCAATTTTCGATGTATCTGAGGGAATTTGTACAGTTGTCTTTGTAAGTCATCCTTCGTTTCCGCCAGGATTGCTGCGTCGTCAGTATAGCACACCATACTAATTCCTCTGTCGCTCATTCGCTTACTTAAATATCATTCCTTCCACATCTCAAATAGTTGTTTTCACCAAAAGAATAAATAGGGAACAGCTTGACCCACTTTGACTTCTGGGAAAATCAATACAATTGTCGGATTAGGTAAAATAACTTGTAGTTTTTCTTGTCCCAAAGTTAACCTGGAACCGACACATACTTGGGGACTTAGACCAGGAATTTTACTTTGGCTGTACAAAATGGTAGTTATTCTTAAGGTAACCTATCTATCTTTAGTTTGGTGGGCATAAATGAAACAAGTTTCAGCTAAGTAAAAAATGAGCAAGATACACAGCCTTGCCTGTATTGGGATAACTGGGGCAATGGGAACTACAACAGCGCTAGAAACACTACTGAACCTTCCACCGCTACATTTACATAACAATGAACGAAGCAAGGATAGCTCTAACCAGGCTGGAAATGAGACCAGCTCACAAGGGAACTTATGGTAAGGGGCAGACCACCTGCTAACAAAATACAATTTAAGAAATTTCGAAATTGTTATTCAAGAGTTTACAACAGAAGGCCTGTAAGAATCTACAGTGAAAGCCAAGCTTCCCTTAAAGCCTTAGAAAGCTTTAGAGTGTCATCCAGGTTGATATGGGATTGTGGCAAAGAACTAAAATGGCTTCTGCCACCAACCGGCAAAAAACCTTATAGAGGAAACTAAATTTCTGGACAGGTCGCAGTAAAATACAGAAAAATTCACAATAAGCTCAAGGGAAAAGGTGGGACCGGCCAATATTCATAGATACATTTATTTTGAATAACGATCTCTTATTTTTTAATGTAACATGTCTATACCTGAAATACTGAATTCCTAAACCAGCAATTTTAATATTTATTGCGCAGGTATTCATCCGTCTGTTAATAATAAACCGACGTTGTTTTTTGTTTGAAGTTTTTTTATCGATATATGTATAGAATATCGTATTGTTTTCGAGAGAAACATACTCCTTGCTTCTAAGTATTCGCAACTGTCTGAATTGGCTCTTTTTACAAATAAAATAAGAAGTTAGACATTTTTCAAAGAAAAGAACAACTCTATAAATATATTAAAGGTACAGGCAGATAAAGGAAAAGTGTTTTGCCAAGGAAGGAAATCCAAACTGACGGGTTCAAACCACTTGGGACACCGTCCCATTTGTAACGAACAAAAACTCACGTTACGTAGTTTCGGTATATATTCTGCAAAAAGTAAAAAAGAAACCATTTCGAGAACATAATGCTTATTAAATTTATTGTTTTCTTCTCTTAAATTGTTTCTTAATCTCCAGAGAGAGTGTTTTTTATAAGAGATTATCAAAATTCAGTGGCGTTCATGAAGAAAGTTATTTAGGAACTTAAAAGTGAAACTTCCTAAAAATTATACCAACAAATCAATCATTATTGTTTTAAATCAAATAAATGTATGAAAATATATAAAACAATTTAGAGATTCCGTTAATAGCTATTTACGTTACAAGTCCGGGAAGTACCGTAATAATCACTTCACGGACGTGTATCGTACTATATTTTTTTTATACTGCTTTTGGTTTTAAACGCAATAAAATATGAAACTGAATTGACATATTTGATCATTTTATTAGATGTAGACTGCTGTAAAACAATGATGTTACTTGATTTATTCTTATCATGGTTGATTAGCTTTATAAATAAAAAATTAACAGCGGTTACCAAGTAACAATGT
Source organism: Ophraella communa (assembly GCA_035357415.1). Lineage (NCBI taxonomy): Eukaryota > Metazoa > Arthropoda > Insecta > Coleoptera > Chrysomelidae > Ophraella > Ophraella communa. The sequence goes on along the minus strand of CM068986.1, from coordinate 9,918,955 downwards.
AAATAAAGGCAGATATATTAAATTTTTTTGTACACACGAAATATCTGCAGAGAAAATGAAAATGGAAATTAGATGAAATTGCTGAGAAAACTGCGGAAGCGATAGGGCAAATCATTCCAGTTAAGTCTGTGATTTTAAACTTGACCCCACTGCACATTCTGCAAGAAAGTGTAAGGAAGAAAACAATATATAGAATGATCAAAGAAGGAATTATCAGGGAAAAATCTCGATCACTTCACTTTGATCAAACTTGGGAAATGCCCCAAGATGATATGCCAAAGAAATTCAACTTTGTGAGAAAATTCATTACAAAGTTGAGTAATAAATCTGAATGGGATGAAGACACCATACAGAATTTAAACCAGAATACCATAAAATGGTATATATTGAAAGTTGTAATGAGAACTTGGTTGCCAGCTGGTGAAGCTTTACTTCAGATGATTGCCATTCATTTACCATCTCCTGTGGTAGCTCAAAAATACAGAATGGAAATGTTGTATGAAGGGCCTCAGGATGATGAGGCTGCTATTGGTATCAAAACCTGTGACCCTAATGCACCATTCATGATGTATATATCAAAAATGGTACCCACATCAGATAAAGGTCGTTTCTATGCCTTTGGTCGTGTATTTTCTGGTAAAGTTGCTACTGGTATGAAAGCTCGTATCATGGGACCTAACTACACCCCAGGTAAAAAAGAAGATTTGTATGAAAAAGCCATTCAACGTACCATTCTCATGATGGGTCGTTATGTTGAAGCCATTGAAGATGTACCATCAGGTAACATCTGTGGGTTGGTTGGAGTTGATCAATTTTTGGTCAAAACTGGTACCATCAGTACTTTCAAGGATGCCCACAACTTAAAAGTCATGAAATTCAGTGTCTCTCCTGTTGTACGTGTTGCTGTTGAACCTAAAAATCCTGCAGATCTTCCTAAACTAGTAGAAGGTAAGTACTACTGCTAATTTTAAACAGTATTATTAATATTATTATTAATATATTATTATAGTTAATGAGAATGTCAACATAACAAGTTTCCCAAAGTTAATAGTTTTTTTGAAAAAAACAAAATGTAGACCATCAGCCAAACCAGTCGAAGGTGCTGACAAAAGAACAAATTGAAAGCTTCATGAGGGACGCTCCAGATAAAGAATATATGTTACTCAAAGTGATAGCAGTACTTGGAGTTTCTGGAGGTTGTCGAAGGGAAGAGATCTATAATTTAGAAGTTAGTGATGTGGAAGATACCGGTACTCAGCTAGTAGCTCAAATTAACCAGACAAAAACGCATATTCGACAAGCTTTTACTGTGATTGACAGTGATGAGGTTCACTATTTGGATGTGTTTAGAAAATACATGAATTTACTGCAACACGTCTCCCTGGAAGCTCTTTTGGTGGGTTATAGACAAGGAAAATGTCTGTCTCAAAGAGCTGTTGGCAAAGCACCTAAGAAAATAGCTGAGTTCTTAAAACTAGACCAACCAGAAAAGTATACAGGTTATTGCTTCAGGAGGACATCCTCAACGTTATTGGCCAATGCTGGAGCTGACCTTAAAGTTCTAAAACAGCACGGTGGATGGAAGAGTTCTTCAGTTGCAGAAAAGTATATAGAAGAATCGATTGAAGGCAAAAACAAGATTGCAAGAATGATCCAAAGGGGCGAAACTTTTGTTGAAGTGGCACATCACAGCCACACGTTTTTCGCGATTACAGAAAACACTGTAAATCCATCAACAACTCCATTAAAACACAAAACATTTTAAAAACACAAACAAAAATTAAATACCAGTAATTACTTTATTTATTTATTCGATAAGAAGAGACTTCCCCATTGTTGTCATTATTGATTTATAATACCTAGTAAGAGATTTAATTCAATTTGATGAAATTGCAAATTAGTACAATGAATTTATTCGATTAAATATTTCCAAAATGTGTACCACTGCTTAGTAGTTTTTCTTATTCTACATCGTACTTATAAAACAGAACTATACACTATCAGTAATCATTTTAAGGTATAAACAGCTTTGCGGTGTAATTCTTTTACCATACTACTGAAAAATGGGATTTTCCGTTTCCTTTGATGTAAGTAAAAGCAGCAGGAAAGTTGTATTTCTTTTGTAATGTATACTTTTGCAGGACGTACAAAGTTGAGTTTAGATATGTCGTGGTTTTTATCTTTATGCTTTGATTTTAAAAATTAAACAAAACCATTATACAGAGTGAGTCAAATAAGTATTAGACATATCTATACGACATATATTAACTTTGGATGAATAATGGAACTGTTTGCTATATTAAATCAGTCTATAGCTGTACTAAAACTAGTAAAAATTTAAAGTGTCAAGTCTTGGTATAAGTCATTCAGCCAGAATCAATATATCTGAAGGTAATTACAAAGGTAGTACGTGTACACATTTTTCTTATCCATTTTTTGTTTAAAATACAAGACTAGGAAAATGAAGGTAATATTAAACAAAAGCTACAGTTCTATTAAGATTCAATTTATTGTACTAACCCTTACTTTTTGGAAGACAATCTTATTAAGAATAAATAAAAAACTCTTAGTTTGAACACAACTTCCAAGTTTATTTGCTAATCAGCGAAACGGCCGTCATTGTAATTTAAACCATAATTTTTCAAATAAACTTGGAATTTGGGTGTTTTTTAAAAAATTGGAAGATTGTATCGAGAGTCTAAGGTAAGCCTTTACTGTAGAGCATTAAAGGTATATTTATTGGAGAAAAGATCTTAGCTTTTATCAAGCTTCTATATAACTCATCGCAAAATAGTGTAGTGTGCAACAAGTGGGGAAAGCACTTTTCGCACTTACCCTTAAGGCACGCACGACAAACTTTCACAGTTCGACTTTCCCCACTAATTGCATAATATACGGTATGCACCAAAACAAACGATACTGAAAAACTAAAGCTTTATTAAATATGAAAAATTAAATAACATTTCAAATAATGCAAATTTTGTTTTGTGTTCATCAAAGTGCTCGCCATTGCGTTCCAAGCAGTACTCATAACGCTTAATAAGATTGCTTAGCATGTTATCAAAAATAGGCTGCTGTATTCTTTTGAAAAAGGTCAAAAATTTTTCACGGAGTTCATCAATAGTTGCCGGTGGGTTTTCTGTAAAAACGGTTTGTTTGAGCATACCCCATACGTAAGCATCAAGTAATTACGTAATTGATCAAGTATAGCCCGAAATATATTTTGGCTGATAGCTGCATTATCACTGTATTAGAATAAAATTATGTTCATACTGTTCAAGAAATATTCAATGTTTGTATTGGTAAAAATGTCTGCATCTTTAGCTAGTATGTTAATATATATTGTACAATTCTTTGCATAAAGAATTCAGTATTTATTGGTTAAATCATATATATTTTTAGCGTGGATAATTTATTCAAAAAATCTGTATTTGATTGTAAAATTTTACTCAGAAATGTTTCTTTCAAAACCTGTGTTCTGTAGGCTAAAGGCGGCTCAAGACCTAAGTATAAAGCAAGAACAGGTGTGGATTTCACGGCTCCTAGGCAGATTCTAAGAGATTTTATTGAACCACTTTAATTTTATTTAACAGTAAGTTGTTAGCAGTGCAATAAAAATACAACCATAATCCAGAGTAGATCTTATATGATATAAGATCGATAGAATAATATCCCTATAGATGCACGGATCCTAGACAAGATTTTACGATGGAAAGATTATGCCATTTTGACCTCGTTTTAGCATGTGATCGATGTGTTGCCTCTATGTTTCTTATCGAATGTTATCCTTAAATATTTTGTATAGATTTCTAGTGAAAATTGTGTACTTGTTGATTAAACAGTATTAGTTTTGGCGGTAATTATACTGTTAAATCTAGATGAAAAAGCATCTGGGGTGAAGTGATGCAGTGGCACCCAAAAGTACTGAATTTCTAATGGAACTATTAGGATTTTTGAAGTTTTGTCATTATTTTCGTGTCCTACAGGGTCGATTTAATGGTTGTATACAATTTTTGTAAAAAATAAAATAAAGTTGTTGAGAAAAACTTCAAGGCTACAGCTTTGCTATTGTTTTGGGGGAAAATTGTTTTTGAAAATGCTTGAAAATATAGAATATAGGGTTTTTAAAGACGCTGAATTGACTTGTGCTATCAGTTGTTTAAATCTTGATAAAAAAGCAAATATCCCAGCTGATATTTGAAAGCTATTGTTTGTCCATAATTGTATATGTGAATAACTGTATCAGCAAGCAAAAAACTACACCTACCAATTAAAATTATAACATATACAGATAGAATAATCTAGCTTCCTTTTTAATCTATTTGAAGGTTTTTTTACAAGTAATTGCTTGACATTTCTACCTATTTTTTTAACATAAACCAATTTTTTAATAGTACAACTAAAAGATTACAACAGATCATTTATCTTGAGCTAACTTACATTTTTGTAATATTTTTTTGGGGTGTATCACAAATAGCAAATTATTTTTGATATTTAAGGAATTAATCATCTGCAAGTTCACTCTTTCCTATTGTTCCGTGGTAGTAAAAGGAAATATTCTAGAGACCCTTTGGCTTCCTCTTTTGTAATAAAACCGACTTATTGTCAATAAAGACAGCTTGCGGCTGAATTCGTGACGACCTTTTGTCTTAAAAGGGGAGTATCTGAATTCGGCGAGATGTCTTGAATTTAATTGTTTGAATATTTAGGATTAGTCTTCAAAATGAGTTGAACTAATTTTAATTACGTCCTTTAAGAACTTTTATACGGGGACGGCTTAAATGTCCATAGGCAAGCGCAGTTTTGACAACACCACAAGGGGAAAAAATAATTCTTCCAATTTGATGTTAAATATACCTAAAACCATTCAACGTAGTTTTTGCACGATAAAAATTAAATTTAAAAAAGTAACAAAAGTGAAAAAAATATTAGTAGTAATAGAACTCCACGTCAGCCCGCAATTTAATTTTATTTACATTAACAACATGTTTCGTTGAATAAATCATCATCTGGGAAAAAAATTGCAAATTTATATATTAATAATAATAATATTTATTTACCATCCAAAAAATATATAAAATTACATAAAATATATTTCAGTACATAGTAGTTGCGCTTAAATTAAATATGATGTTAACCTAATTAGTAAATAAACTAGAAGAAATTCCCTGAAAACCAGAGGTTGTGCCCAGGGTTTAGCAATATTTTAGCTCCTAACATAAAATCAAGAATCCTTGGAAAACCTTAAAGTATAGATGTTCAAATTTATATCGCATCAATAATAATAAATTTAAAATATGTTACACTACAAAACAAAAAGCAAATATATCATAAGACTAGTCAGCCAACAAACAAGAAAAGATTCCCTGAAGAACCAGAGGTTGTGCTCAGGGATTTCTCTCATCTACAAACTGCAAAAGTCTATAATAATATAAATCCTAACAAAAAAGAAAAAAAATCAAAGAACAACAGCATTCAACAAAACATCAAATTACAGAGAAAATACTTTATTTAAAGATTCTGTTTCTATAGTTGCAATAAATTTTTTAAAAATTGATTTTATGAGATCAAATGAGTTAATTGTATTTATATACATTCTATACGTTTCAGGTAACCAGTTAAATACCCTGGGAACAAAATACATAAAATTAAGTTTACCGATTGATTTTTGGGTAGTGGTAATATATACACAATCATGGACTTTTCTTCTGGTACTATATATGTGAGTCAAAGGTTGTAATATATGTTTATTTTTAAATGTGTAAAAAATTACATTTAACAAATATAACTTCCTGACATTAAATATACCTGCTTCCTGATAGAGAAGGTTGAATGAGTATAAACGTGGTTTTTTCAGAAGTATTTTTAGAAATCTTCTCTGTAAAATTTCAAGTTTTGCCAAATGCGCGGCATATGTACCTCGCCAAGCTAAAATGGCATATCTAATTCTTGACTCTACTAAGGAATAGTACACTGTTTTTAAGTAAGGAAAAGTAATTACATTGCTAAGATATCTAAATTTGTATAATAATGTTCTTAGAGTTTTACAAACCATATCAATATGAATATCCCATTTTAAGTGGCAATCGATGTGAACACCTAGATATTTTATAAAATTTTTGCTTTTTACTGTAATAAAGTTATTACCGAGATTTATCTTTAATTCTGTAAAGTCTGGTAAGCCATTTTTACATATTGCAAAAGGCATAAAAAAAGTTTTCTCCACATTTACCGTTAATAGTTTACCCCTCAGCAATTCCATTACCTTAGCAGTTTCTCTTTCTGCTAAAGTTTTAAGGTTATTCCAAGATTTATCTGAGTAAAGAATAACTGTATCATCAGCAAAACATATAACTTTTCCTTTTATTGACACACTTGCCAAACTATTTATATATACAGAGAAAAGAAGAGGACCTAGGATTGTACCTTGAGGCACACCATATTCTATATTTTTCTCATTACTAAGCTCATTATTAATTTTAACAAATTGAGATCTACCGCATAGGTAACTTTCTAATAAAAAGTAAGGAGTTCCTCTAATTCCCATATCACCCAAAGTAGATGACTAACTGTATCGAATGCTTTGGCCAGGTCTAGGAAGATGGCCAACGTTGGTGAACTACTATCTAACATTTTATAAATATAATCGGTAACGGATGTTATAGCATTTCTTCTTGAGCAATCAGTTATTCCTCAACAAAAACATGGTTTTGGACAAGGTCGTTCAACACTGACTAATCTTGTTTGGTGTGTTAACGAATGGTCTGCAGCTTTGGATGGGAAGCAACCTGTTGATGTCATTTACTTGGACTTTGCTAAAGCATTTGATCGAGTACCAATCAATCTACTGCTATAGGAACTTAAACACCTTGGCATCCGTGGATATCTTTTAGAATGGATTAGCGCTTTTCTGACAGATAGAAAGTTTTGTGTTAGAGCTGGAAACTCGTTATCATCCGAACGAGAAGTGTTAAGTGTTTATTTATCTAATTATTGTACTTCATTTTTTCTTTACTTTTTTTATTAATGTGTTTGTATTAATTTCGTCAATGGGCTTATGGGTTTTCCAATCCCAGCCCTTATTTATTTGTAATAATAATGATAAATTAGTTTTGTAGCGCAAAATTGTATAGCGGAAATTTCTGCTTGAAATTGTAAACTTTTCCACAAGAATTAACTGCTTTCTTATCGCTATTTTATTGGAGTGTAATTGGATTAAAACTTTTATTTTTATAATTATATACTACTAACTGACCCTCCCTATGACTAATAAAATGGATCTATTAAAGTTATTTGCAACTATAAACTGCTTTATTACTGTTTAAACTTTGCCTTATCAACTGCAACTAGTTAATTCCATTTGATTCCAAACTTTTATGTCCCATGGGTGGATACATCAATCAGACTTAGTGCTTGTTAAATTAACTAAATTCTAGGTTAAACATCCACCTATTAAGAGTTACAGTACAAGATATCAGTTTATCGTCAGGGGTTAAAAAATGTAAGGTTTTATTTTGAAATAATTATTGTTTTAAATTATTTTAGATAATATTAAAAGTAGTTTTTAAAATGTTTTTCATGGATTTTAAGAAAGATTCGTTTTTTATTATCTTTATGTAATGTTCGATAACAACAATGCAAAAAAATTAATGATTCATTTATTTAATTTGTAATAATATTAAAGACAATGGACAGTAATGGGTTATATTATTGGTAGCAATAAATGTTCTAAACAAAAAATTTAATACGGGGTTGGGATAAAGTATGGAACCAAGTAAATATCTTTTAAACGAAAAGAACGATATTTATGAAAATTTGCAGGTAAGTGCAATGGAACAAAACGCATCTGATGTACATTTTTTTGATAATAATATACTTCCGGTTTAACCGGAAATGCCATTAACTTCTTTAATTTAAATGGGACACCCTATATATTTTTACAGATTTTGAAAGAGCTTGTTATTTTGAATTCATACATACTGAGTTTAATGTAAACAAATTTGTAAAAACGAGGAATAACTCACTGTTAGTAGTACAATAGATGTACTTTTCATTATTCTAGAATAATGAGAAATAAAATTACTTCAAATGTTCAAAATGCTCGCTGTTTACTTGCTGACAATATGCAACAACAAATTCTTGAGTCACTCTTTCCAAGACTTCTCCACGTATTAGTTCACATTCATCAATAATTCTTTGTCTCAATTCCTGTAAGTTTGTTGGTCGTCTAACGTAAACACGTGATTTTAGATAACCCCAAAGAAAAAATCTAACGGGCTAAGATCCGGAGAAAGAGCAGGCCACTCTATGAATCCTCTACGTCCAATCCATCGATTTAGAAAATTCGCATCCAGAAAATCCCTGACCCGTCTATCATGGTGGGGAGGTGCTCCATCTTGTGGAAACCAAATATTTTGTGGTAATTGCCCATTTTGTTGAAGTGCAGGAATAATTTCGTTATTTAGTAGATCCAAATACTTGTCACCATTCAAGTTTCCGTCGATAAAAAATGGGCCTATAAGCTTATTTTCGACAATTTCCATCCAAACATTTAACTTCTGTGGATGCTGGGTATGTGCTTCATGAATCCAATGAGGATTCTCATTTGACCAATACCTTGAGTTATGGCGATTAATTGCTCCATTTAAACAAAAAGTTGCCTCATCGGAAAAAGCTATGCTAGAAGCAAAATTTTCGTCGACATTACAGATGTCCATTACCTAGCCTTTCGCAAAATTCCAGCCGTCGGTCAAAATCATCGTATGACAATTCTTGAACCAACTGTACCTTATACGGATGATACTTTTCACTTTTTAATATCTTTCCTACAGAACGTCGACTGATACCATGGTTTGGTGCCAAATTTGTGGTGGAAGTTTGAGGTGATTCTTCTAAATCGATTGCAATATTTTGTTTAACAGTTTCGTTCGTTGCAGTCCGCGGTCTTCCAGGTTTTAGCAAATTTTTTACCATCGCAGTGGTATTAAAACGTTGTAATGTTTTAGTTACTGTTCAGCGTGATATAGGATTTCTCTCCGGATGCAAATTATTAAAAATATGACACACTTCTTCATGAGTTCTAACACAATCACCATAACCGATCATCATTAAAATTTCAATACGCTCTTTTTCACTTAATTGAACCATTCTAAATTGTGCAATTTATTTCCGTCAATTAGAATTTGACACTTGAAGAACAAAAGACGTACTAAACAGTACTTGTTTATTTATTACTATGCATACAAACAACATCAATTAGTTTATCTAAATAGTTTTTTGCTCTAATGCAAAAAACTCAAAGAAGGTTGGTTAAAGTGCTATATTCCTCGTTTTTACAAATTTTTTTACACTAAACTCAGTATGTATGAATTCAAAATAACAAGCTCTTTCAAAATCTGTAAAAATATATAGGGTGTCCCATTTAAATTAAAGAATTTGATGGCATTTCCGGTTAAACAGGAAGTATATTATTATCAAAAAAATGTACATCAGATGCGTTTTGTTCCATTGCACTTACCTGCAAATTTTCATAAATATCGTTCTTTTCGTTTAAAAGATATTTACTTGGTTCCATACTTTATCCCAACCCCGTATTATTTGTTAATTGGTTCCACAAAAGTACATTTATTGTTAATTTATTTTTAATACCAATTCTACAGAGCCAAATATTAACTATTATTTAACACACACTTAAATTACTTACTTTATATACAAACAGTATATCAGTCCTTATTTATTTATATAACCCTGTTTATATGCACTTATTTTACTGTTCGCTTACTTTCTGTGCACTAACAGTTAACTAAGAGTGTTCTAGCTGATAACTAATATTCTTACGCGTGTGTCGCCTGTTATGTCACCCTAAAGCATTCTCGAACTCTCCTTTAAATTTAGTAGGCCGAACGTTCTAGTCGATTTCATCTTCGAGAAATAGAAAACAACGGGGATAATTCTAGAAGAGGCATTCGCCATTATTTAAAGTTTTGGACAGGGCCGGCTACCAGGTATCAGGCGTTATATGAAACGCTCATAATTATGTATTTGCCCACCTTTATCATGAAGTATTCAGAATAGGACGCTTCCTTTAAAAATCGAATGCACTCTTCTTGTGATGGTGTCTTAGATTATTTTGCTTTCTAATTTATAAAATTTTGTTTAAGAAAAGCTCTCACTTTATAGAATCGCTCAAAATTTATATTATTTCTAAATTAAAAATGTGAAATCCAATGCATAGTTCTACATTGCTAGAACAATAAAATCGTGGCGTTATGAATTTTATGGCCTATTTTTGGTGTTCATATGATTGATTTCCGGTAAGGTGAGCGGAAAAATTATACTCCTATTTTCGCTTTCCGCTTTAACAAAGTTGTAAACAAAATGATAAGCTCTTGTTGAGTAGAAACTTACTATTGTAACAAAAGGTTATATTTTTGATTTCTGTATCCTTGCAGCTTTCTCTCAAAACAAAATTGGTCGATTTTGGTAAGGAGGCATAAAAAATAGATAATATTTGTTATTAATTAACTTTTTTTCAAAATTTTGGGAGAACTTCATAATTTAATTAATGACCCTTGATTTCCCCCTTCTTACACTTTTTTTATATTAATAATATTATATTTATAACGTCACTTATAAAATATTGCTGTAATCTTTCTAAAAAACCAGTTAGGCATTATAAACTTACACTATTCGATATTAAAAAAGTTTTACTTATTGTAAAAGTTGTTCATTATCCTAATTCTCTTGTACGAAACATATAAATGTTCATGGTTAATGAAAACATATTATTTAAATTTGAAAGGACTGTTTCCTTGGATTAGAACATGTAACTTTAGCCGTAGAATAAGTTTTTACGATTCAGCTAATGCCTATAGGCAATTTGCTGAATTTACGCCGAAATGCTATAAAAGTAGAGAATTAAATGACATAATTGTTGGGATGGAGTTGAAAGAGGATAACCGTTAATCGTCACTAATAGGGAATTATTTACGAACCTTTCAATAACACAATAGTAGTCAATTTTAAAGAGCACGCATGAAACTTAATGTTATTAATGTAGCACTGTAAAGTTTAATACTTACCCCACCTAAAATTTAAATAACACTATTTTATATGAAAAACTATCAGAAGTAGTTTAAACTTTTTTAGTAAATTTAAACCGTTTCCTACCCAATAGAATTTTAGATAATTGTCGATAATAAATGTCTTGGAACATTTTCCCTACTGTTATCTTTTTATTTGAAAATAAAATTACTATGTTAATTGTTTTCATTGTTTCTTTCATATGTGTTTAATTTATATCATTTCATTTGCATTTATCCCTTTCTTCCTAATTTTCCTTTAATTTCTTCTTATTTTTCCCCAGTTCCGCAATTGCACCTGATTGTTTTAACTTTCTTTTGTGTTTTTGTTCCTTATTTTTCTCTTTTTGTAAATTTTTCTTTGGATCTAGTTTCGGCTGTGTCCCAATGATCTTAGTTCTTTTTGTATTTATCTAGCTTCTCCTGGATTTTCTAGGTATTTCCCAACTTTATTTTCCTATGTTCCTATTAGTGGTATGTATGTATGTATAAATTAAGGGTGATAAGTACACTGCGACCTATAGGATCTATTGTGTTTTCCCTTACTTGCCATGTTCTGATGTTTTCTCAGATTTATAGCAGCTCCTCGAGTCCTATTTTCCTGAGGAAGTTTAGGACATCGTCGTGCTTCAAAACAGGTAGATCTCCTTCTTCTATTTCATGTGCTCCTAGCTATCTAGCCCTATAATTCTGCAAGGCAGGGCATTCTGAGAGTATGTGTATTGAGGTTTCATCCTCTTCCTCACAGAATCTGCACTTTGCTTCATCTGCTAACCCTAGTTTCTTCATGTGGCTTCTTAACCGCCAATGCCCGGTTAATATTCTCGTTAGAATTCGTAGCCTTTTTTTACTGAGGTTGTGGCAGCTAAGAGATCTCTTCTGGTCATAGTTCCTTAGTAGTATCTTAGATTGCCTCAGTCCTTCCAGCTGATTCCAGTACTTGGATTTTCCTTCTCCATTTCTTCCCTTAGTTTTCCTAAGATTACTCTACTGCTGATCCCACAAGATGGTTCTGGTCCCAAATGTGGGGTTTCAGCTCCTTTTTTTGCCAGCTTATCTGCTGGCAGTCACCCATAGGAGGGTGACTGTGTTCTTCTGGCCTAGTTCATTTAGTTTGCCTAGGCCTAGGCATTCCCAAACCATCCTCGAACTGATTATATTTGAGCTCACCGCTTTGATGGCTGCTTGACTATCCGACGATCACAATCTCTTGTCTGCGGTAGTTTCTTCCAATATTAAATTCCACACATCTTTCGATGGCGTAGACTTCTGCTTGAAAGATGCTCGGGTATGTTTTCAAGCTTTCTGAGTATTTGTCTCTCGGTCCTAAAACTCCTATCTCAGTGCACTCGTCTAGCTTGGAACCGTCCGTATACCACTTTATGGCATTCTGATTTAAATTCTGTATGGTGTCTTCATCCCATTCAGATTTATTACTTAACTTTGTGATGAATTTTCTCACAAAGTTGAATTTCTTTGGCATATCATCTTGGGACATTTCCCAAGTTTGATCAAATTGAAGTGATCGAGGTTTTTCCCTGATAATTCATTCTTTGATCATTCTTCCTTACACTTTCTAACTGAATGTGCAGTGGGGTCAAGTTTAAAATCACCTCTATTGCAGCAAGTTTCCATTGGTCCAGTGATACATGAACAGGCTAGTCTCTGAATCTTCGAGAGATTTAGTGGTATTAGTGGTATATTAGCTCTATGATGATGGCACTCCATTCAATTTGTGCTACTGTTACTCTTTACCAACTTTTCTTGTTAATAGGTTTCTTTTCACTGTTTTCTGATTAAAGTGTTTTGTTTTATTTTTTATAATTTCTGCCAACGGCGTGTATTCATATTTTTCTCTAATTTCTGCATTTGTTGTATGTCTTTCTGCTCCTTCTATTAATCCATAAATTTTTGTTTCTTTTCTTCCTAATGATTTTATATTTTCGTCTGATGTTGAATTCCAAATTGGTGCTCCATATAACATTACCGATCTTATATATGAGTTGTAAATTTGTTGTTTTAATTTATTTTTTAGAGCGTCTGTTTTATGTATATACGGTCCTATGAATTTTTCTAGCTACTTTTCTTCTTGTGTTTTTTATATGTTCATCGAAATTTAGTTTTCTGTCCAAAGTTATTCCTAAATATTTTACTGAATCTGTTTGTTTTATTTCTTGTCCATTAAATTTTATCTTGTGATTTTCCAGTGTTTTCTTTTGGTAAAATATTTTAAGTTGTTATTTTTTCTAGGTGTCTGTTTATTTTATTTGTAATGTTTTCAGCTCTAATTTTTCTTTCTCATCAATGTATTCATGTACTTTTGGTGGCATTTGTTCTACTTTTCTCTTCCTACTTTTTATGAATTTCCATACATTCTGGTGACTTTCTACCAATTAATTAATTCTTTTATGCCATCTGTCCTCTTCCTGTGATCTTAGTCTTGTTTGGATTTCCTTGGTTAATTCATCTGCATATTCTTTATACTGTAAATTTCTCGTTCTTGGATAAATTCTTCTAGCCATATTTCTTTATCAGTCCTTCCGTTTCCTCGTTTGTTATAAGACTGTTGTTTTTCATTTTGTGCATAGGTATATGTCTTTTTCCTGCTTCCTGTATTGTCATAGTTAGTTCTTCCACTGTTTTGTTGATTTCTCCTGTGTTTTCAAAGTTCCTTTTCATTGTTATTTCACTGTTTATTTGATTCCTGTACTCTTTCCAGTTGGCTTCTTTGTAGTTTATCCAGGTCTTATATTTTGCTACTTGTAGTCTTTCTATCTGGTTTATTATTCCTGTCACTGGCCTGTGGTCTGAGCTTAGTTCTTTTAATACTTTTATATTTCCTATTGTTGTGTTTTTTGTAATGAAAAGGTCTATCGTTGAGTGATTATGTAGTGGGATTGGGCTTATTCTTGGGCTTATTCCCGTTGGCTCATCCATTTTCTTCGCATATTCTTTGCAGTGTATTTGCTGCATCATCGTCCTGGCATCGTTTTCTTCAATCTGCAACCTTCCTCTGTAAATTGAGCTTATGTTTAGTTCTCCCATTTTGACCGTTACGTTTTCTAGGGGATTTGTTTTTATTACTTGTATGCTGTAGCCCAAATATTGTTTTATTGCTACTATTTATTTATATATGAGCAGCCAGTGTACTGCTGGACTTTGGGTATGCAGCAGTCAATGGCTGTGAGAACCATACAAAAGGCACAGCGAGAGGCATACTTGGGAATATCAGGAGCCATAAAAGGAATTGGTACTCAATGTCCCTTCTCTAGACATCTTTAAAGGCTAAGCAGGGATAGCAGCCTATACAGATGCAGTGGGAACTCTCAATATCATATTTTCAGTGAACACAAAAGGGTTGATGATTTACTAGAGACGATTTCGGAAAGGATGTCTAAAATAACCGTTTTTGGATAAACCATATCAGATATTTCCAGCAAAAGTGAATAGAAAACAAGCAAACCTGAATACATGAAAAGGGCGATCACCTGATATACTGATAGTTTTAAGAAGCCAACGGGAACTAAGGCAGGAATATTTGGGGTCGGACCCAAAGTGCAACTTGGCATAAACTTGGGGAAGCTGACCACAGTGTTCCAGAAGGAAGTTACGGCTTTGGATGAATGCACGAAAGTATGTAGAGATAGAGAGAGAAAAATCTGGCAGAAACCAACAGGGTGACACTGCTGTGAGTCCCAGTGCTCAGAGGAGTTGCTGGTAATGAGAGGGCCAAGTTGGCCAATGAAAGAGCTGAAAGACCCTTTGTAGTCCCAGGACCAACTTGTGGAGTGAATTACTGCCTTGAATGAAGAAATGATCACCAGTCTGGGTGACAGTGGGCCAATGAAAGAACTGAAAGACCCTTAGTATGGTCAGAACCAACTTGTGGAGTGGATTGCTACCTTATATGAAGAAATAATCACCAGTCTGGGTGGAAAAAGATCAACACAAAGGCTGGGAATGAGAATGAGAATGAGTCGGGCGCCTTGGGCAATAAAAGAATCAGATCAGACCAGATTATTAGCTAATCGGCAATCCTTTTATTAAAAAGAAATAAAGAAAACAGTTTTAAAAATAATTAATATTGAAAAATAAATTTAGAAACGTTTAAATTGTTTACTTAATGAATGTACTTTTTACAATAAACCTTTTTATTTGTAACTGAATGATTCTTAAAAAGTGCTTATGTATGTAACAATAATTTGAAACTGTTTTGTACGTATATAAACTCAATTATTTTAACTTTGTGTACTAAATGTAATAGCCACTTTACGAATGACATTGTGTAACGTTTAAAGGGAGAAATTGTAAAAGGCTTTTAAAAATTCAAAGCAACTGGGTATTTTGACACAATCTCCCTTCAGTCCCAATTAGAATGTTCAGAATATTCTACGCATTTACTAAAAAAACAAGGTCGTAAACTGATTATCATCTTATAAAATTCGCCATTAAAAGTTTACGAGAATATTGCAAGTATTCAGCTTATAGTTGAGTTTTAAAAAGTAAGAAGTAGACAGTGGCGTGAAAAAAAAAGGCAAAAATTAAAATAAATAGATAAAATAAAGCATCAACCAAATAGATATTGTTAAAGTTTGTCCCAATTTACATCGGCAATCATAAAAATAACGGGTTAATTGGACCATCTGCTGGTGAAAAGATCACCGATAGCTTGATATTGATATTCTAATGGTCCGCCTGGTCTTTGGTTTGGTCTGCCATTTTGATGGTGTAGCTTATGATCTTTAAAATTCGCCAGGATAAAAAAAACTGTATAGTCATAATCTTATCATATTATGTCCCAACGTTTTTTAAACCTAGTTCTTTATGGAAAATATGTTCAGTGCTTTTCTTAGAATACCTACATATTTCTGCTGTAGCTTCCTGTAATTCTTCGCTCGTTAAATACCATGTCATTTATATTTTGTTGACACAATTATTTATACAGTTTAAAATTTGGACAAACTGAAAATTCTTGGTTACCTGGTACAAAGTTGCCAACATGCTCAATCTTCATTTCGTATCCCAGATAACACAAGAACGTACACTGGATGTCCAATGGATATCCACATTGGATATCCAGAAGGATATCCTATGGACATTTATCGGATATCCATTTGCCACCAAATTGGACAATCACTGGACACGATAAATAAACCATGGACATCTCATGGACTATTCACGTACCTGAACTGGATGTTTAGGAGATGAATTGGATACGTTTTGGACATAAACAGGATAGGTTATGGACATCTCATGTACTTGTTATGGACGTGAATTGGATGTTTAGGATATGAACTGGATACGTTTTGGACATGAACTGGAAAGGTTATGGACGTAAACTGGAGTTTTGCTAGCGAAACGGCTGTCATTGAGTTTTAAAAAAGCAGTTTTTTAAATAAATAGTGGAAGTTTTGTTAAAAACGAAGAGTTTTTCATTATTCTTAATAAGATGGATTTCCAAAAAGTAAGGGTTGGTACAATCAATTTAATAAAAAAAAGTTAAATTTAACATATACATATATATATATTGAGAAGGTATATTAAGGGTCACATCAAATTTTATTTTAGTTTTATTATTATTTTCGGAACCGTCATAAATTCAAATAAAATGTCAAAGTCAAAAAAATAATTTATTAGGTTAAGAAAAATTTTGTAATGTTTTGAATTATGTAATAGTTTAAGAGTAGATAAGAAGTGTAGTGATAGTGAGTAAGAAAGTTGGTTACCGGGGATCAGGAGTTTGACAGTGGGATAATAAAAAAAAAGTCAAGAGATATTTTAGAAAAAGTAAATCAAAGAATATTTAAAAATGCAGAACGGTACATTAGGAAACAAAATGGAATTGGGATGAAAGAAGGGAAAGGGCATTTCAAGATTTAAAAGCAATATTTATAAATAAATTAAAAATTTTTAAAATAATTTAGAGCATAGGTAGAGTTATAGTGTTTAAAAAAATCAGTCTTAGCTGCATATAAGAATTCAAGAAGGAAGACCTACAGGAGAAGAATAAAAGAATCATCAATTTTCTACAAAGATAAAAAAACTAGGATAACAGTAGAAGAGATATAATAAATAAACGAAGACATACTTATTAAAAATTAAAATAATTAAGAGAGAACATTAGGAACTACAATTTAAAAATTAAAATTTAAACAGTTTTTTTTAAATACTTACTTAATAAAAAAAAATATAAAAAAAAACCTCTTAAATTTGAATTTGAGGGGAATATTGAGAAGGTATATTAAGGGTCACATCAAATTTTATTTTAGTTTTATTATTATTTTCGGAACCGTCATAAATTCAAATAAAATGTCAAAGTCAAAAAAATAATTTATTAGGTTAAGAAAATTTTTGTAATGTTTTGAATTATGTAATAGTTTAAGAGTAGATAAGAAGTGTAGTGATAGTGAGTAAGAAAGTTGGTTACCGGGGATCAGGAGTTTGACAGTGGGATAATATAAAAAAAAAGTCAAGAGATATTTTTAAAAAAGTCAGAAAAAGTAGTAGAAAAATCATTTTTAAAAGAATTAAAAGTATTAATAAAATTTTTTGAGGAACAGATTATAATAAAGAGTTCCACAAAATCGACAAGGAGCTGACAATTAGTGGTGATACTGACAATCAATTGAATATATTTACAAAAGCAAAATTTATCGAAAACTACTGTAAGTTCCAGACCCGTTAAATAGAGCATTTGTTGTAATTCCCATATTTCATCTTCGAGCAGTAAGCCGAAAGTTTGACTGGAATCACAGAAATCGATTAGCAGATAGGTATTCCGTGAAATAAGAGAAGATATAAAAGTGTTTAAGAGTGAAAAGTTAAAGCAAAAGTAATAGGAGATAGAAGAAAGAATAAAAAATTAAGAAAAGGACTACTTTAAAGACAAATTCTGCGGTAATTAAGGTTAGTTAAGGTAGTTAAGTAATTAGTTAAAGGTAGATAAGATTAGATAGGATTTAGTTAGGAAAAATAGATAGGATTTAGTTAGGAAAATAGATAGAAATTAGTTAGGCATCAGTTGACTTTGGATAATCATTTAAAATTCAATATAATAAAAAAAATTAAAATAAATTTGTTGTTGGAACCCTACCCTAGAAATACTTAGCAAATTAAACATTAAAATTCAAAATTTTATTCTACATTGAGATAAATTAAAATCATTAAAATATATATATAAATCGATGCGCTGAAGAGCTAATACATTCCAGTCACTTAAGAGGTTCACGAAGTGGCAACACAGTCCAAAAAATGAAGATTTAAGAAAACGTTCTAGCGTATACTCCTTTAATAAAATGACATCTTACAGTTACAAACGAAAAATTGTGAATGTTTTGTTAAACATCAGTTTTTTTTTCCTTAGGACCGGTTGCATAAACACTTGTTAAAGCTCTGTTACTTAACAACGTGTTACCTTTTGACAAGTGTATGTGCAACGATAGCGCATGCGCGGGTATTTCAAATTTATTGATTTTTAGATGCAGTTGACGGTGCGGTGTAACCTAAATAATTTCTCCCTTAAACCAAATAGTTAGATTTTAGTTTATTTAATTTGTTTATAAAAAAACAACATTTATAAATTAATGGACTTTCACTGCCAACATTTATAAATAATAAATGATTCTCTTGTTTTGATGGTAATCTGTGATTTTAATTTTTTAATATGGTTTCAAATGAATAAAAAATATAAACTAATAAAATAAAGGCATGGGGAAGTGAAAAATAGTATTAAGGATATTAAGTGGACCAATTATGATTTTAAATTCTCTCTATAAAATGGGAACCCAGGTAAGAATATTTACATTTAAATATTTTAATACCCTTGTACGTTCGGTAGAAATAAACTTTTTCACGTTTACAACCACAACAAAAACGTCTTTAAATTTTTAAATCATATCAGCTGATTGAAGATGTAAGAGACATGATCAAATTATGTAAAAATAATTATTATTATTATTAAAGCTACAAACAAACAAAATGTAACTTAAATATGTCAATCTGAAAATGCTAATTCTATAGCGAAACGGCCGTCATTGCATTTCATATTTTACGAATAAATAGTAAAAGTTTAATTCAACCTTTTAGTTGTTTACCGTCTTTATGCAAAAGAGTTAGTTTATTTGAGATATGAGAATTCTGGAAATCCATTTGGAACATACTAATTTGGGGTACCAAAGAAAAAAATGATTATAGTAAATATTAAAACGTGGCCTAATGATAAAAAGACAAGTTAAACGAATTATTATGCAAATGTAGCATCATACTAAAAATGTACAATTTTTTTTAAACAGCATTAGTATTCATACAATGTTATCTACCACATTATAATTCGAAGTGTCAATAGGTATTCACGAAGAGAAATTACATGTTCCCCCTTTTAGTAAACAAGTCGTAATGTGTGATTTGATTCAAAAAGGGTGCTTGTGAAAAGCAGGATATTTATGTAGATCGCAATAAATGGTATCTCTATATTCCAGGGAGAAATATACGAAGAATTGTCAAAGTGGCACCATTATTATCGTAGCAGGTTGCTTACAGATGTAATATCGGCAATTTCAGTACCACTTATATCCATCTTTAATTGGTTTTTACGGATTTTTTTTAAATATCTTAGATTTAACTTAGATGGTTTTAATAAGTATAATAATAAAAATTTAATATTTTTTAGAATAACCAATAATACATAACAATATTAAAGCGTAGATGTTATTATTCATTAGGGGTTAAACTAGATATATTTCCTTTCATAAAATACTTGAATATAAAGAATAATTAGTTGATGTGGAAGAAATAGAGACTATTAAATGAATCAAATAATATTTCACTTTAAGATTTTATTTTTCTAAAAGAAATACCACTTTAAATTGGTTCGTATTCTTCCAATTGCAGACAAAACTAATGAACTCTCTCTAAAACACAAGTGAATGACTCTCAGCATCCTATTAAGGACTAAAGGGAAGCTCAAGGGGAAAATTTGCCCTAAATAATGAGATGCTTTTAAAAAAGTTATATATTTTTGGAATTTTTAACAGTGTTAAAAAATAAATTTTCTATGTCTCTTAAAAAAATTAATTATTTATTATTAACTAAAGTATAATTTTTTTCAGATTCTTATATTTCTTATTTTAATATAGCATTTTACAAATAAAATCTTTTAAGCATGGAATAAGAATCTTAGCGGACTTATCTCTTTTGTAACTAATAATGTAAATTTTGCAATGTTTGTTTATTATCACTGCTAAATTAACATTAATTATAATTGCTGGCCTCAACATAACCTCACAAACATTTTCTTTTCTTTTTTCTTATTAAAAGATTTATTGCTGCTACCACATATTATTTTATATTTTACTAGCTTCGTTTTACCAAAACTTCCAATATTTATTTAAAAAATTGCTTTTTTAACCTTAATGACAGGCGTTTCGCTAGACTTAGCATCGTCAGATTGACATATTGAAGTTATATTTTGTTTGTTTGTAGCTAGGTACCTGATGTTTATTAGGTAGTTATAGGGCTAGACCAAGTATGGAAGTAATAAGACATAACAACATTAAAGCCTAGATGTTATGAGCCCTAAGGGATTATCCTGGATGTACTTCCCTCTAAGATGAGTATAACTGTGCAATGTTTTAGAAAAACCAGGAAAAAACTATATCATGCTGATCTTTATAATAACTTAGCAGTATATTTGTGTTACAATTAAGTCTTATCTATGTATAAAATGAAGACTCAATCAAAAGTGGGAAGTTCTCCAAGCAATTTTTTAAATAAATATTGGAAGTTTTGTTAAAACGAAGAGTTTTTTTATTATTCTTAATAAGATGGACTTCCAAAAAGTAAGGGTTAGTACAATCAATTTAAAAAAAGTGTGTTTGTTATTCTATTTTATCACTTATTTTATGTAGGGATCATTTTTATATATGAAGAACACCTGGCGGGGATAACTAATCGATTGATAGTTGATCAGTAGTCGACCGGCGCGGGCGGGAGATCAAATTGAATTAAAAAAAAATCATAGTTAAAAAAACTGGAAATAATAAACTCTGAATAAGAATTTATCGTAATACAATTGTAATATTTGATTGCCATCTTGCAACCTTATTTGTGGAAGGAAGGAAGGACATGTTGGGGGATAGGGGAGCATCGACATCGGGGTCATTTAGCACACTGTGGATAGGATAAAAAAATAAAAATCGGGATGGAAAAATAGGAGGTGTATGAGAGTAATATGAAATTTTTTGGTCTAAGTCTTGACAAAACAACCAAAAATCTTGCAAAAAAATAATTTTTTTAATTAACAAGTTACAAAATAAGGGTTGATCGTAGAGGGGTATAAATTTATGGCGGTATGTGGTTTTGTTTGCTGTATAATAAATAAATAAAAAAAATGGTTAAAAAAGAGAAAATTTACGGGTTCACCCTTAACATTTAGAGAGATGAAAAATATATGTTGTCCGATTCTCCACCCTAGCCGATATGCACGTTAAGATTGACGAAAATCGGTCGAACATACCGTGATACGAACATTTTATATATTAGATTTATTTGTTTGTATTTACTACTTATTTGATGCAATTTTTTATCATGCTTGCAAGAAATTAATAAGTACTTTTATTTTATATTCGTTTAGATACTAGCACCTCCCCCTCATTTTTTAAATATATAAAAAGTTAAATTATAAACAATATCTAATTTAATTTTAGTTGTCGTACATTTTAACTTGCATAAGTTTAATATAGGGCCCGCTGCATACACCCTTTTTAAACCTATGTTGGCTAAAATTCTGTTAACTTTTGACAAGTGTGCGCGGGGATTTCAAATTTATTGATTTTTAGATGAGGTTGACGGCTTAAATAATTTTTCCCTGAAACCGAATAGTTTAATGTTAGTTCATTTAATATGATCATAATAAAACAAACCTTAACCTTAATATTTATAAATTAAGGAACTTTTAGCCCCAACATCTATAAATAATAAATGATTCTCTTATTTTAATGGAAATTTGTGATTTTGATGAACTTCCATTTACTGATAAGATCAAAACCAATAAACCGATAAAATAGTTAATCCGCAGTAACAAATTAAATTTCAAAACATACAATTTTCGTCTCTGGTCTGGTCTCTGGCCCCCTTCAGCAATGCTTGCAAGTTTTATACGTTATAAGTCAACAGTAACAACTTCTTATTTTTAGCTTTACATTAAGTTATGTTTTTTCTTTCTTTATTAGTTTGTTTTTTTATAGGCCGAAACTCACTCGGTTTTTCTTACTTATAATCTTAATTTGAATGGTTAATGCCAATACTTTATTATATTTTGCATCGAGGTTTTAAATTAATATTCTTAAGTTCGGATCACGTTCCGCCCATGTTGAAAAATGATACAAAAAGAAAGAAGAAAACTCATTTCTCGTTTTTACGATTTTCTGTTATAATATAAAACTCTTACTGACTTAAAAAAGAACATTTTCCGCTTTACTTTTCGCTTATCTTGCTAGGTATACATTGTAACTTTAATGGTCAAATCGTAAAATATGGAAGAGCAGTGATAAGTTTATTACAAAATATTCTCGTCGATTAAATCCGTTTTTTAACTTAACTGCGTACATTAAACTTTAATATTAGCATGTAAGAAACTAGATAAGAAATTTATATTTTAGACCAAGCTAATTAACATTTTGAGATCGAAAAAGTAGCGGGTCTTAGTTTAGTTGAAATGAGGAGGAAAAGTAAATACCAAGAGCGTCTTATCTCCTAAGTGGAAATCACCATTGTCATTGTAAAATTTAAAATGTTTATCTCATTTCTATGAATTCAGGCTATTTGCAATTTTTTCTATAGCTGGCTAATCATGTTCTTTTAGTTAATTCTCTTGATACCATATTCTTCTTCTTCTACTACTTCTTTAAGACCTGTTAATCTGTTCATTTTGAAGGTGCCTCAGCACTTTTTCCTGGGAGGTAGATTGCCAACTATCCCTTCATCTTTTAGGCTGCCTTCTGAGAGGTCTTATACCGTGTGGATTTTTTCTAGGACGATTTTCGGGAGTCTGCTTTCGTCCATACGTTTAACATGGTTGTACCATTGTGTCTTGCGCTGCCTACCCCATCTTACAACATCCTGAATATCGCATTGGTCTCTGATGTCTATATTTCTCATCCTGAGAAATTAGAAACTAATTAAGAACAATAAATAACACTATTTATTCGAAAAATACGTTTTAAAATGCAATTACAGCTGTTTCGCTAATAACTAGCATCGTCAGATTGACATATTGAAGTTACTTATTGTTCTTAGTAAGATGAACTTCCACAAAGTAAAGGTTACCACAATCAATTTCATTAGAAACTAATTGTTTCTAAATATTAAGGAATAAAATGTTTTCAGATTGTTTTTGAAGCTTCAATCTATAATGAAAACGATTTTCATTCATGCATTCAGATTTTTATAGTGGGTGTTTTTTGATGACTTGTCTGAGAGTCATGGTGGGGATAACTTTTTTTTATCAAAAAAATCAAAACCACGTGCCTTTGTAAAACTTCTAATATCTGCTTCTACATATAGTAGGACCTTCATTGTTTTTAATTTGGGTAGCTATTATTGTCAGTTAAGACTAGAAAAAGTGTTAAAGTAATAAAAAATAATAATATTAAGCCTAGATGTTCTTAGCACTAGCCTTAGCACTACTTGATTAACATCAGATAGCTACCTTTTTTTTCGGGCTGAGATGGGAAATTCATATTCGATGGGTCCTTATCCAGAACCCAACAGTGTTGGACTACACCTCATGCATATTCCAGTCTCTCTCTTCCCAATCTTGTGCAGATACTCCACTCTTGACCCATATCCCGTGAGCACTTAAGCCAAGAAGTAGTTTACCTTCCCAAACTGTCATTCCTACTCCTTATGGCCATTTTAATGCACCTTCATATCTCTCCCACCTTCTCATAATTTCCTCATTCATCCAATCCTGAACTTCCTCTTTTGTGGCACCCTTCCACCATGGCCTTAGCCATCAGGTCCAAAGGATATGACCTTGACAGCACAGCTGCTGCTAATAGAAAAAAATTGTCTTTGCGGTGGTTTAAACCCACCCTCCCTTTCATCCACTATGCCAATGATCTACCAACTGAGACGTTCAGCCTTTTTAGATAGCTACCTTGAAAAAACAAAATTTAACTTCAATATGTCAATCTTGTTGTGATAGTTTTATCAAAAAAGCTGTCATTCAGTTGAAAAGTGGATGTTTTGTTAAATTGTTTCACGGTTTATTGTTTTCGTGGTAATATGGATTTGCACAAAGTTAGGGTTAGTAGAAAAAATTTTTTATGTTATTAAAATAAGAAATAAACATGTTATTATTTTTTTATCTTTTAGGTATAAAGCTTCAAAAATAAGTAAAGTATAATTAATAGTATAATATTTCATTTATTTTTATCATATTTATTATCTGTGACTATTTTTTTCACCCTTCAAAATATCCCAGTTTTGTGATTTCGTGCATTGAAATCGCTTAATTTTCAATGTTTTGTGCTAAATGCTAGCCGATCATTCTGTTTTATACTGACTATTTCACTAGACTATTTTTAACTGATTATTTTTTTCACCTGTCAAAATATCACAGTTTTGTGATTTCGTCCAATGAAAACGCTTAATCTTCAATGTTCTATGCTAAATGCTAGCCAATCATTCCGTTTTATAGCGATAAAACCACTAGTCGTTTTACCAGGATCGATAAAATTATAGAACTGTCAAAAATCAATATTGCACAATCAATTTTCTTGTTTATAAGTACCTTACTATAAATCAACATTTATTTATATTATCTAAATATTCTGAAATATATTTTGTTATTATTATTATCAAAATTCAATTCATCTAAACGATAATGAAAAACCAAATATGTAGTTGTGAATACGGTATAAAAATCGACCCTTTCACGGATATATCTTTCAAATGTGCAAGATTGGCCAGAGACACCAAGCGAAGGCAGCTTCAAAGTTGTCCAGAAGAAAAGAAAACTCAGTTCAAAAGCATTATCCACCGAAGAACTATTAAAAATGATCAAAAGCTACGACGAAGAAACCCCCGATGAAGCACAAAAAAAGTTTTTTCACCTTTGTTCATTTGAACTTGCTTGAAGAGGCAATGAGGCCGTAAACTGCAAGATTAACTTTTTCCAGAAGGAAATTGATATTATGGGAGAATTTACGGGTCGAATTGAATATAAAATTTTTTCGAAAACAACTCAAGGCGGGTCAAAAAGTTTGGCAA
The DNA here is from genome assembly GCA_035357415.1 of Ophraella communa. Lineage (NCBI taxonomy): Eukaryota > Metazoa > Arthropoda > Insecta > Coleoptera > Chrysomelidae > Ophraella > Ophraella communa. The sequence continues at coordinate 9,893,603 of CM068986.1, read as the reverse complement.
GCAGCAAATGGTGGAAATTCATCAAACGAAAATTTATGCCCAGTTAGACTATTCTTAAATTAATGGAAAAAAGAGGACCAAAGATTTTATCAGACAGACTCTTTCTTACCATTCACCCTAATTGGACGAATGAAACTTGGTTCAAAAACTGTTCACTTGGAAGAAACACAGTCTCTAAGTGGACAAAAATGTCAGCTGAAAACATTGGAATAGACATAAAAAACATAAAATAACAAACCATTCTTATCGATCTTCAGCTGTGACAGCCTTGTTTAAGCAAGGTAATGCTGTTCGCGTAGGTTGCCAAGCAACAAACTTTCATGCCAGTCGAAAATTTTGCCGGCTATTGAACAATTAATTTTCTGGCTTACAAATCAATATAAATCAACATTTATATATATATTATCTAAATATTCTAAAATATATTTTGTTAATATTATCACAATTATTTCGTTATTTTTAGTTAAATATATAATGATAATACTCCTTTATTAAACTTGACTTCTGTAACTTCATACATACGGCTAATATATTGCATTTTTGTACATATTATATTTAAAATAAAACTCTTAGTAACTCATGGATCCTATACTGAAAGAATCGGGTTCCTCCTCTTTGATTACGGAAACCCAAGAATAAACCTCAAACTTCCCTTATACAACTCTAAATAATCCGTCTATCGACATTCCTTGACGTATCGTCTCCAGCAATGCGTTTGACAAAACAAAAAGGAATAAGTAAAATATAATCAATTAAAAAAAACGTATTTCTTTATTCGCCCCAAGAGATTTCGGTCGTAGAATCAGGATCCTTTTATAATAGCTTTGCATACCATTATATTTTTCAATAAAATTTAAAATTAAGTACTATGAGATTACAATATGTTTGGTTTTGAGATTCATGAGATATTGTCAATTAAGAATATAAAAATAACAAAGAAAAACTTGCATTTTAATCAATAAATCTGAAATGTATTCTTTTAGAATCTGAAAATGATGAGTCACAAAATTTAAGAGTATTTCAATTCTTTTTCAACATTTCATTATCAGATGCAGTATGTATCCGTCACAAAAAGTATTGCGTACTTTCAAAAATTAATTAAAATCCGAAAGTAAATGAAGTAATGGTTGTCAAGAGAATTAAAAGATGATAAAAAAAGTAGTATTTAAAAAATAATAACGATATAGAGATACAAAGAAATATTAAATGTATCTATTTTGTACTCAGCATTCCTTCTGGGTGTAACACTTCTAATGTTACTGAGATATTAAAAAACTTGGTATAACATTTATGATAATGTTTGGTATAACCATTTTATTGACATGTTATTAAGAGAAATATATGGTTAAGCTTAGTCATAAAATAAGAATGTTTTCCAATATAAGTTTAATAATTTCATAAAAGATAACTGCAAAAATATACAACATTGTCTAGCTATTTCAGAATTATTGCGGAATTATTTCATTATACATTGACAACTAGGTTAATGTATTCTTTCTTAATTAGCCAAACAATTCCAGTAAGTAGTTATAAAGTAACACATACATTACCTGTTATTTAATAGATTTTGAAATGACTGAATGGTATTTCGCGTTTTAAGAGGGCGTAAATTCAGATTCCAGAGAAGGAGATCGCGTGTCGAATTCTACTAACGTATCGGTTTCAAAGTGCGTGGAATTAACTCGTAAAAAAGACGTCACATTTTCAATATTAGTAGATGTGCGATCAAGGCCGTATCAAGAAAAATAAGAAAACACATTTTATAAAAAAAATTGGCTTTCCCATATAGCACATGTACGACCCATGAACGTACTGGGGACGTACCAAACGGGCGTATCGTTCGTCCTGGGGACGTACGGATTAGGGACAGTTTACGTCCTATGGACGTACCGGGTACTTCCAGATTCCTCATAAATGGACGTCCCAGGTACGTACACTTTTGGTCCAAACTATACCTAATGTGGACAAATCTGGGACGTACCTGGTACGTCCAAATTTTTTGCAAATGGACGTCCTTGGTACGTACACTTTTGGCCCAAACTGTGGACAGTTCTCGGACGTATCCAGGAAATGGGTGAAAGATTTAAAAAAACCCTCAATCTCTTCTCTTGTGACTCTGGTAAGTATTTGTTTGTCAATTTTCTATTAATCGACTTGTTCATGTATCCATTTTTTATAAAATTTACTTTATCATTGTTGTTCTATTTAAAATGTAACTTTTATATAATAGTATTATACATGTATATATACATACATGAGATTTGCTTCTTGTAATCGAAATAAAAATTAAATATTGATATTCTCATTGTAATAATCTTACACTATCATTGTTTTATCTATTTAAAATGAAAAAAATTTTGAAATATTAGTATTATACATACATACATGAGATTTGCTTATTGTAATCAAATAGACATTTAAAATATTGATATTTAACATTGAATAAACCTATGTTTGGTTGACACATTCTCATTTATACTTAAACAATTGTCATCTTTGGTGTTGATGTTAGTCCTGTTCAATATCTCCCTTTTTTTACTACTGTAAAATATTTGTTACACTTTTTGTTTTACCATTATATTGTTCTTTACAGCCTGATGATGATCTGATGTAGACCGAAACTAGTTGCGATAATTATAAACTTTACCTGAATAAAAGTCTGTAGTTTTTGACTTTGAGTTTTATTGGTTCATTTCTATTGGATTCAACCACATTTGAGATGGATGACCTATCTAATTTAAAAATATTATTATAAAATTGTTTTAACAGTATTAAAGCACTTACCAATAAAGTAAATTTAACAAAAACTATCCAGATCACCGCAGAATTTATAGGATGCACTCCATTATTCCCAGAGGCACAGCCGGCAGACATTTTGCTTACTGTTGAATACCGGCGTAGAGCCGATTCTACCAATTCGGGACTTACCGTCATCGCTTGATATCAAAAAGACACCTATAAGAGGTATGTGCGATAAAATAGTATATTAAACAACGCATTTCATATGGAATTCTGTTATGACACGAGTTCAAGTTTAAAAAACGAATCGCGAAGCGATGAGTTTTTTAAAGAACGATACGCAAATGCGTTTTATAATGAAGATTTTTATAAGTGCGAAATATAAAAACTTATTTATGTGATTTCGCTTGATATTGTAAAGGTAAATTTTGTATAGTATAATTTGGTAAAGGTATCATTTCTTATATATGATAATAAAAATTTTAAATTTGCATGTGATAAGCACCTGAATAATATTAATAGTTTGCTTATAACGAACAACTATTCAATTAAAATTTATTGTGTTATATAAGAATAATATTGAGTTTTTCTTGAATCCTACCCAAGATAAAGAGTCGGGTTTTAAAATTAAACAAATCAACAATTTCACTGAGCTAGTTAAAATTTAATAGGGCGTTCAACAATCAAACATAAAATCAACAACTAATTTAATTAATTATCACATCATTAATAATTTTAAACATATCAAAATAATATAAAAACAATATAAAACTAAGATAAAATAGTAAACCAAATAAAATAAATCATTACAATATATAAAACTACGATACTACAATACCAAACTAAGTTTATTGTACTAACCCTTACTATGTGAAAGTCCATCTTTTTTTTTATTTAAAACACAAATGCCCGCATCATCCTCAAATAGTTATTAGCGGGAAATATACACAAAACAATCAATAATATAAATTCTATTGTATAAGTTAATGTCTTTAAGAATGTCTCTAGGAAGAATAATAAAAAACTCTTCGTTTTAACAAAACTTCCAATATTTATTTAAAAAATTGCTTTTTTAACTTTAATGACAGCAGTTTCACTAGACTTAGCATCGTCAGATTGACATATTGAAGTTACATTTTGTTTGTTTGTAGCTAGGTACCTACTTGAACATCCAACCTCACTCTTACACATCAATGACATCCAAATACTACACACTTGTAATAAAAAACAAAATTTAGATTTCCTTGAAGAACTTGAAATAAAAAGACATCTAGCAGATCCACAATTTAAAGTTGTTAATGAACAAATAAATCTGGGAAGTTCTCCACTTTTAAAGTGTTTGCTTTGATTGAGTCCTCATTTTATACATAGATAAGACGTAATTGTAACACAAATATATTAAGTTATTGTAAAGATCAGCATGATATAGTTTTTTTCTGGTTTTTCTATATCATTGCACAGTTATACTGATCTTAGAGGGAAGTACATCCAGGATAATCCCTTAGGGCTCATAACATCTAGGCTTTAATATTGTTATGTCTTATTACTTCCATACTTGGTCTAGCCTTATAACTACCTAATAAACATCAGGTACCTAGCTACAAACAAACAAAATGTAACTTCAATATGTCAATCTGACGATGCTAAATCTAGCGAAACGGCTGTCATTAAAGTTAAAAAAGCAATTTTTTAAATAAATATTGGAAGTTTTGTTAAAACGAAGAGTTTTTTATTATTCTTAATAAGATGGACTTCCAAAAAGTAAGGGTTAGTACAATCAATTTAATGTCTCTAGGATTTAATTTCTGCAATGCATCATACAACTAAGCTTATGTGTGTTTTTCCCCTTACCATTTTTTGCCATTCCTCGTTTATACAGGGTGGTCCTTAAGTAATTGTACAAAAAGGAACAGTAGATTCTACACTCTAAAATTTTACGATTTAACCCAACTTACTTTAATAAAATGTTGATATTAAGAAAGATACATGGTGGTAAAGTTGAAATTTAAAATTTAATTTTTCGCCATAACTTTCATGTTTATGGGGATTTATTTACAAAAATTTATAAGTAGAGGTTTTGAGTATGAGGAATTATAATTTGATGCATAATTTTGATGTATCTCATAGAGGACGCCACATATGCCACATATTTGATATAAATTTGCGCTTAACTTTTTTGCTCTTCGACTTAACAATATTTTTCTGATAAAATATGAAAGATACGATATTTCAACAAAAAAAGGTGTACTTGTTAATAACTTCAAAACTGAACAGTTTTCGAGATAATCGCATTTTACAAATCAGCTGCATAACTCCGTGTAACGCAATTATTCCAGGCAACGAATGAAAAATAGAAAAAAACATCAATAATTATAAATTTTGGTATGGAATATCTTCAACTAAAGTTGATAGTTTTCAAAACATTAAAGAAAAAATAGTATAGGCTATTATTTTTTTACATACATCATTAAGATAATTAATAATCTAATTATTAATTGGTTTAAAACAAAATTAAATAATTTTTATTTAAAAGTCATTCTACGCCTCTGTCAGTGTTCTAAAAAAAGGGTGGATGCACCTATTAGTATAGGATTGTTATGTTGCCGTAAGAAAAATGTTATATAAACACTATAAACTTGGATACGATCCTATCGAGTCATCTAGTTAATGCATTTGTGATTGTCATACTGCTTTGTCACGAAAAGAATACAAGGTTCAACGAATATTTTTTATTATTGGAGTGCTAATTTTTTATGTTATTGAAAAGAAGCACGCATATTAATTGGGAATTAAATTGTATCAGTAATTGGAAAGAAATGTTATTACTGTCATTTGCTACAATAACTAATTTTAAATAAATTTACCAGGTGATGTTTCGTAAGGGAACTTCAGCAGTTTTAAGTAGGTACTGAGTTCTACTACCAATGAATCAAAGCTAGTCTGGAATTGTAGACAATCCCTTAATAAAATGATTAAGGGACATAGCAAGAAATAAGGAAGCTGACATCTGGAGTAGATGGGCTTACTCTCAAAATGTTCGCAAATCTGCCGGACTGTGTATTAGATCTTCTAACTAATTTGATTAATGAGTCGTTCCAAATTGGTATTTTTCTTACTTGCCTTAAGACAGCCATAATCATTCCTTTGCATAAAGGAGGTGATAAAGATCAAGTTTCTAACTATCGCCCAATCGCGCTTCTTCCTACGTTATCCAAGATCATTGAAAGGTTGGTAAAAAAAGGCTTCTTTCATTTGTGAGTAAATACAATATTCTAGCTAAAAATCAGTTTGGATTTTTAAGTGGTAAATGCACAAATGATGCAATGTTTTCTCTTTTTAATAATGTGTACTCCAGCTTAAACAATCAACACTCTACAGCTACAATATTTTGTGATTTCTCAAAAGCTTTCGATTGCGTGGATCATAAAATACTACTTAAAAAATTGCAGTACTATGGATTTAGGGGCACCTCGATCAGGTGGTTCGAGTCCTTTCTTAGTGATAGACTGCAGCTTGTACGAGTTGATGAATTAAGGTCTTCATGCAAGCAGATAGAATATGGGGTTCCACAAGGTTCGGTATTGGGTCCTATATTGTTTTTGCTATTTATCAATGATATTGCTGGCTTGAGCATCGGCGGAAAAATTTGTTTATTCGCAGACGACACTAGCTTTTCTTGGAGTCACCCGGATATCACCGAACTGCATAGAATCGTTTCACATGACTTAACCATCATCAAATCATGGTGTGATTCTAACCATATGTGTTTGAACGTTTCTAAAACGAAAGTTTTACCATACACATCTGCAATTCAACCTATTATGTTGAATAATTCTACTATAGAGGTCGTTGACTCTGTGAGATTTTTGGGACTAGTCGTTGACAGCTCTCTAAAATGGGATGTACACATTGACGCTTTGTCAAAAAAACTAAGCTCTTCTTGTTACGCACTGAGAACAATATCTAGGGAGCTTCACCTGTCAGCTTCCAAAACAGTCTATTTTGCCCTCTTCGAGTCACACCTCCGATATGCACTTCCTTTTTGGAGTACATGTTGTGTGACTCAATTTGAACGTATTTTTAAATTACAAAAGAGAGCTGTTCGGTATACGCTGAAACTAAGCAGTAAAACTCACTGTAGGGAATTCTTTAAAAAACATAAAATATTAACACTTCCATCCCTATTTATCTTTGAATCCATTTCCTTAATTCGGAAACATTTACCTGAAGTCTCAGACAGACCATCTCATAACTACCCTCTTAGAAGTGCAGAGTATGACCTTTATTTACCAAAACCTCGCACGGAACTAATCAAAAGCTCTATTTTTTATAACGCTAAGAAAATGCACAACAATCTACCCTTGGAAATAAAGTCCATTTCATCAATAACCGCATTTCGTATCGCTTTAAAATCATACTTGGTGGAGAGAGCTTTGTATGCAGTTGACGACTTTTTTACATAAATTGTTTTGGACCATCTCACGCACTGGAAAGTTAATTTGTGATATTTATCTATTTTGTTGTTTGTTGTTTTTTTTGTTGTTACTCTGACTAAATTAAAATTTTAAATTTTAATTTTTTTATATTACTTATTATTTATCAGTCCCATTGTATAATGTATACATAAAGTATACATTTATTTTATTTTATTTTTTATTATTTTTTTTAACTGACCTTTCGCAATGTTTTATATTGTGAAGTTTTATATGTTTGTATGTTTTATGTTTTATTTACTTGTAAATACTCTTGTATTACTATTTTGTTCTATGTGATTTGCTTTTTTTTTTTAACAGCTTTGTCCACAAATTTAAAAAATTTTTTCGACAATAAAGCTTATTATTAAAAGAAGAGGCGAAAACACCATTATTTGATCAATATGCTTTTTGTGGTCTCACAAAATGCCAAACCATAATTGAACACCGTTCCTGCAAAAAGGATCGAGCACGATCTCACTGAATCAATACGCTGGCATTAAGGAAAACAGATATTTGTAAATAAATTATCTTGAAAGAGCAAAAAACCTTATAGAAGTGGGCAAAAAAGATACAACGCAGGTTCTCACTGGTCGTTTGATACGGATCACCTGGGACATGGATGGGGGCCGCTGTTGGTTCGTGATCCTTGTTAACAATCAACTGTGGATTTATCTATTTATCTATTTTATCGCAGAGTACTTCTTATTGACAGATAGATGGCACTAGATATAAATTTAAGGAATCTGTATTATCGACAATACTTTTTAACACAACCGCTGCTACTCGATGTCGCATAAGGATCTAGACAGTAACTAGGTTCTTGTCATTCCATTCGTAGTTCCGTATTCGGTGATTATTATTAAAGTATTTGCATTGAGAATTAATATAGGTTAAAAAACGCATAAATACAGAAATTATATCCATTTTCAAGTAATCTTCAGATATATTCAAGGGTAACAAACCTATTTGAATTGATCCTACATTCGATAAAATTAACTCTACAGTTGAATCATTTGGTAACTGTATTGAAACAATAAATTTTATTTTCATGATAAATTATGAATGAGCCCAAAATTGGATTTTCTCCATTTTCCCTTTGACAATAATAAAAAAAAACAATGACAATTTTAGGGTTATGTATACCATTCATAATTTATTCACACGAAACAAAAATCTCGTTATCATATTTATACTTGAAATTCACACATCTATCAATAGAGTGTACATGGTAAAGCTTCCGTCGTCGTCATTTTCATAAATCCAATATCCCAAACAATATTACATTTGCATAATCTTTCGATTATGTCTGTTTTCCTTATCTTCCGCTCGTCGATATTGTATTTGTCCGCTTTGTTTCTCATTTTAGACCCGAACGTTTACACAGTTTGTTAAAAATTTCGTCTTAAATGGTGCAAAATATTTTTTTCTACAAACGTCAGTGAAAGTATAATTTTTGACGCATGCTGTCAGTGTCTAAAATGCCATGTTATTACACTAGTCTTAAAAGAAATTCATTTTTAGCCTGCTTTTTTCAATTAAACCTATAATTAGTTAAACTACAATTAGGATAAGAAACTGCATGGCCTTTTTTGAGGAATACTCGCCCCCATTATCACTTCTTATTCGCTTTATTTTAAAGTCATGTTGTCTTTCCATATCTGTTATATAATCTTTTAAATTATTTTCGGCTTCATTTTCATATTTCAATATTTTAACCACTAAAAAGTGTGAGTAATCATCTAAGATTGTCTGAAAATATTTCCCTCCATCTAGGGTACATGGGGTTATTGGTCCACTCAGGTCACTGTGAATCAGTTCTCCTATAGCACTTGCACGTTTTTCATTTGTTTTAAAAGGAGATCTGGTAAAACAGGTTGGTCTGGAAAAACGGGATACCCTGCTTTATTTCAAGACGAGTAGTGCGATCTATCGGATATGACCGTAACTGATAACTCTTGGTACCACTGATGGCCAGCAAGTCATCTACCAACTCTATTTTCACTCTAGACGGCGTAAGAGGTGAATGTGTCAAATTATGAGGTTATACTAAAATATTTAGCGTGCTTTCAAACGGTGATTTTTTACTCTACAGTCAAAATTAATTGAATGTGAGTAGATTTAGGGGATACTGTGTTTGTTTACTATAGTTATGCAAAATAGGTTTTAGGAATTTGCTTTGTTTTTTATTAAAATATAGTCACATGTTTTAGCAATCCACAGTTGGGTAAAACCGGTTACTGTGTGGTTGGGTAAAACGGGAGGTATCCCGTTTTACCCAACTACATCGTCAATGTCTTTTTCAGGCTAGAATTCCAATGGGAAAGTATAACAGAAAAACGCAAAGGCAGTCTTGGGATGAGAACAGTATGCGTCAGGCTGTTGAGGACGTACTGGAGGAAAGAATGGGGTATCTTAAAGCTTCTAAAGAACATGGGGTTCCTCGTACAACCATTGAAGCAAGGGTGAAGAAAATTAAACAGGGTGCTCTTAACAGAGAGGATTCATCAAAAAAAGGACTAGGACGACTTAAACCTGTTTTTAGTCCTGCTCAGGAAAAGGAATTAGTGGAGTATATTTTGTGTATGGAATCACGCCTGTTTGGTTTAACTCTAGATGCATTAAGAAGTTTGGCATTTGAATTAGCAGAACGCAACGGCTTGCCTAATACATTTAATAAGAGCAAGAAAACGGCTGGTAAAGCATGGCTGTATGCCTTTCTCAATCGGAATCCGAATATTAAACTTCGATCTCCTGAGCCAACCTCACTAGCTAGGGCAATGGGTTTCAATAGGCCTTGCGTAAACAAATTCTTCTCGCTGATTACTGAAACGATGGAGAAACACAAAATACCCCCTGAGCGCATTTATAACGTCGATGAGACAGGGATTATGACAGTACCAAAAAAACGGTCTAAATGTTTATCATTGCGTGGAAAGCGACAAGTTGGCTGCTTGTCTTCGGCTGAACGTGGAGTTCTGGTTACAGTGGAGATCTGCATGAGTGCTAGTGGTGCATTCATGCCACCATTGTTCGTTTTCCCAAGAACTAGGGCAAAGCCAGAACTGTTGGATGATGCTCCTCCTGGTAGTATAGCTCATTACCATCCATCAGGGTGGATGCAAACGGAAATATTTTTGAGTTGGTTCGAAAAATTCATTGCTTTTTCCAACCCTTCTAAAGAAAATCCCGTTCTTTTGCTTCTAGATGGCCATGCCACTCACACCAAAAATATAGAGCTAATTCATAGAGCTAGAGATAACGGTGTTGTGTTACTGTGCTTTCCACCGCATACAACACACCGTCTACAACCCCTAGACGTAAGTTTTATGTCACCACTCAGCACGTATTACAGTTCAGAGGTCCAAAGATGGATGCGAGAACATCCAGGCAGGCCTATTACTATTTCTCAAATAGGCACACTTTTTGGAAATGCTTTTATGAAAGCCGCTAGCGTCCAAACCGCAGTTAGCGGATTTAGAAAAACGGGGATACATCCACTAAATCCAGAGATCTTCCCAGACTGGATGTTTGAACCGGCCGAGACTACAATTAGGCCCACTCAAGGTGAAATAAATGATAACCAGTTACCAGAACCTAGAAACTCTCCACCTAGAACACCACCAAGGACACCACTAAGAACACCACCGAGGACATCACCAAGAAGTTTACCGAGATCACCACTGAGAACACCACCAAGCATAAGACCGATTCCTACAGAGCAGTTTTATGCAAATTCGACTCCTTCATGTTCCCATACCACCCAGAATTTCGTTATAACGCCACAACAGATTGTTCCAGTTCCTCATTGTGAACGAAAATTAAATCTTAATGACAGAAGAAGGGGTAAAACTGCAGTTCTAACATCTACACCATATAAAAAGGAACTAGAGGATTCAATTTCTAAGAGACTTCCTGTAAAGAAACGAAAGTTAAACTTAGGAGATACTGAAAAATATAGCCAAACTGAATAAAAAAAGCAAAATAAATGACAATGAGATGACGACTAGAAAAGACGCAAAAGCAAAGAACCCAAAGAAGAAAGACAGCAGTGCAAAAGAAACGATCGTGAGCGACAAAAAACAAAATTATACCAAGGGTCAAAAGAATATAAAAAGAAGGAAATCGAGGGAAAGTAATGATTCAAGTTCAGAAGATGAAAGCGAAGAAGCCGTCTGCATATTTTGCAGCGAACTTTATTCCAACTCTAAGGGAGAAGAAGGTTGGATAAGGTGCCAACATTGCGAAGGCTGGGCCCATGAAGCTTGTGCCGGAGTGGGGGAAGACGAAGACGAAGTTTTTACCTGTGACTTCTGTCAGTAACATATTTTAATAATTTGTTTTGTTAACCTTTTCTCTTATATTGTTAACAATAATAATGATAATAATAATAATTTTTCTTTATTTACCATGTTCTGTTTTACTTGCTGGGGACTAAACGTTATGGAAACTATACATCCCGTTTTATCCGACTAGGCGGATAAAACGGGATACTTGCTACTTTTTTATTAATAGGTATTTTTTTCTCAGGTGGCTTCTGTTTTTTGCGTAAAAATGGTATCAATCAAAAGCCAATTAATAACGGAAACTGGAGCCAAAAAATAGTCCCCATCATTGCTTTATTAAAAAAGTTATGAGACCTAGAACACTAAGTGTCTCGTTTTACCCAATTCTCCCCCACATGTTGAACATAATCCATCTGACGTATTTAAGCCTAATTGTATTAAGGCATCGTTTCTTGCATGCCCCAATCTTCTGTGCCAAATATTTCCATCTGTGGAAACATAGCAATCTTCATTTGGCTTATAAATGTTATCTATGTTCAATATATACAGACCATTTTTATTTTCACATACTAATGAAAAGTTATTTCCACTAATTGTTGTTTTTTTTCACAACTATTTTATGGCCTTTTGAAGTCATTTTCGAAGCAGAAATAAGATTATGTTTAATATTTGGCACTATTGATGCTTCAACACATATGGTTTGGCCTTGACATTTTGCTTTTAAAATTCCCACTTTATTTGTTTCTAAAACTTCACCATTTGCTATATGAATAGATACTGGATTTGGTAATATTTTGGTATTGCTCATATATTCTTCACGAAATGATTACTTGCCCCTGAATCTAAGACAAACGTAGTTTTTCCTTCAATTTCATTACACATATTGGCAGCATATAACATTATAGGTTCCTCTGCTGTGTTTGCTTGCTGATATTGAGGTTTGTTACCTCTATAACCTCTTCCTCAAGGTCTTCTATAGTTTGATCTACATGATCCTCTATGATTATAATTATTTTGTTGACTTTGTTGGCGTGTATTTCTTTTAGGGCACTGTGCTTGGAAATGGTAGGTACTTCCACAGGTATAACAATTTTTAATGCTAGTTGTAGCTTTAAAACTTGTTTCATTATTTTCATCCATATTATTTTTTGAGTTATACTTTATTTCTTCATCTAACAGTCTTGCTTTTACAAAATCTATTTTAACGTTAGATACAGTTTCTAGAGCTGTAACTACAGTGTCATATTGTGGTGGAAGGGATAGTCACAAATGACAAACTTTATCGCCTTCATCAATTTTAGAACCCAAATCCTTTAGTTCTCTAATTATAGTATCAAATTTAAGGAAATGATCTTCAAGTTTTTCATTCGGCCCTGATTTTACACTTAATAGTTTTTTCCACAAGGATAGTTTAGTGAAACAGCTTGTTCGATGAAATAAACTTTTCAATGAATCAATTTGCTCTTTTGCAGTTGTGCAATCTTTCAAAATGTCTAAGTGCTTATCTGACACACCCTGTACTATTATGGACTGTGCTTTAGCGTCAGCCCTTTCGAAAGCTTATATTTCATCATCTGTTGCAGTCGCAGCTGGTGGAGTTTTAAGGGCAATTTTACACTGTTCCCTTTTTAACAACGTTAATATTCTAAAATGCCAATTATTGAAATTATTTCCTTCTAGGATGGGTATCCTGACGCTATTCAATCCCGCCATTTCTTATGCTAGGTTTGCCGAACTTAATTTGTTGCACTGTCGATTTTACTTCTTCAAGAGTTATTCATTTGTTGGAAAACACCTGGGCCCATAACCTTTTATAAATTTACTAATAAATGTCCTTTTAACATAAAGAAAGGTGTACTTTTCTTATCATACAATGATATACAATAATATTTGATTATGTGATAGTATTTAACAAAACTACAATTAGGATAAGAAACTGCATGGCCAGTCTCATTGGTAGATGTAACAAAATTTATTTTGGCGAAGCTTGTACAGGGGAGAGAACAATGTTATCTGTCGAAGTTTTGGACAAAATTTGATCCTTTGTAGAAAGTCTTTTATACAACCCTCTGATACTGTACTGGACTTCCATTCACCCTGTCTTTTAATTGAAGTAAGACTAGAACCAGAGTTCGCCAACAAACTTGCTGAGGAACGTCGGAAACAATGTCCAGTATAAAGTGAGGAGATAAGACGAAGAACAGGAGTGATGGATATTATCGAGCATGTGGTAAGGCAGGGATGGAAATTGACAAAACACATAGCTAGATTGCGTCATGACTGATGTAGGTACTCTAATGGTCGAGAACTAGAGCTGCTTTGGGTAGTCATCACTATTGAAAATAAATATTTTGTCATTTGCTCCTTTTACAGGCCACAAACTTGTCCAGAGGTGGATTTCTTGGATAAATTCTAAAGTACTTTGAGTGAGGTTTTACCTGCATACGACTATGTCCTTTATGGTGGAGATATAAATATTAACTTGTTAGATTTTACACTTGAATCTATTAGGAAGTTTAACGAAGTACTTGATACATTTTTCCTTCAGCAAATTATGACTGAACCTACTAGAAGAGATAAGCTTTCATCTACTAATTTAAAAATTAATAATGTTTACGCTGAGGATTCTTCTTTTGCTAAATGCACGTTAAGTAAAGTCCATAATAAATTTCCACCAAAATTCATTCGTGATTTCAATAAATTAAATAACACTCTTTTTGAAAATGATCTTAACTTAAACTTTGACGATATATTTCGAACTAATGATATAAACAAAAAATTTTAATCTTCAATCAAATGTTTATTTCCTTGTGTAACAAACATGCTCCTATACGAACTATTCGGGTCACACGCAAGAAAGCTCCATGGCTAACTTTTACTTTAACTTTAACTTTACTATGAAGTTGAAAATTACTGGAAATTTTATCAGCAGATGAGAAATGAAGTCAATTTTGCCATTAAAATTGAAAAAAGAGCATTAAGAATAATGAAAAACTCTTTGTTTTACCAAAACTTCCAATATTTATTTAAAAAATTGCTTTCTTAACTTTAATGACAGCCGTTTCGCTAGACTTAGCATCGTCAGATTGACATATTGAAGTTACATTTTGTTTGTTTGTAGCTAGGTACCTGATGTTTATTAGGTAGTTATAAGGCTAGACCAAGTATGGAAGTAATAAGACATAACAATATTAAAGCCTAGATGTTATGAGCTCTAAGGGATTATCCTGGATGTACTTCCCTCTAAGATCAGTATAACTGTGCAATGATATAGAAAAACCAGGAAAAAACTATATCATGCTGATCTTTACAATAACTTAACATATTTATGTTATAATAATGTCTTATCTATGTATAAAATGAAGACTCAATCAAAGTAAACAGTTTAATAGTGGAGAACTTCCAAGATTTATTTGTTCATTAACTACTTTAAACTGTTGATCTGCTAGATGTCTTTTAATTTCAAGTTCTTCTAGAAAATCTAAATTTTGTTTTTTATCACAAATGTGTAGTATATGAATGTCATTGGTGTGTATAAGTGAGTTTGGATGTTCCAGTAGGTGTTTTGCATAGTTCGACTTATCTGGTTGTTGTAATCTATATGCTCTTAAGTGTTCATTAAATCTTACTTCAAAATTTCTTTGTGTTTGACCTATATATACTGCATTACATTTTGGACAATTAATTTTGTAAACACCAGATTTTTTTAATTTTGGTAGTTTTGTTTTTACAATTTAACAATTTTGTTCCAATACTATTTTGTGTTTTAAATGATATTAATGTTGATGTTGCCGAAGATATTATTTTTGAAATTGCATTGGAAATATTTCCACAATATGTAATACTTTTATAGCTTTTAATTTCTTTAGTTTGTTTTGGATATATTAGTTCTAGTGACATTTTTTGTTCTTTCTTATTAATTAATTTATTTATCAAATGTATTGGATAGCCATTAGATGTAGCTATTTGTTTTATGATCTTAGAGGGAAATACATCCAGGATAATCCCTTAGGGCTAATAACATCTAGGCTTTAATATTGTTATGTCTTATTACTTCCTTACTTGGTCTAGCCTTAACTCCTTATCAACATCAAGCACCTAGTTACAAACAAACAACATGTAATTTCAATATGTCAATCTGACGATGCTAGTGATAGCGAAACAGCTGTAATTGATTTTAAAGCGAATTTTTCAAATAAATAGTGGAAGTTTAGTTTAACTGTGCAGTTATTAATTGTTCTTAACAATTTCGAAATTTCTTAAATTGTATTTTGTTAGCAGGTGGTCTTCCCCTTACCATAAGTTCCCTTGTGAGCTGGTCTCATTTCCAGCCTGGTTAGAGCTATCCTTGCTTCGTTCATTGTTATGTAAATGTAGCGGTGGAAGGTTCAGTAGTGTTTCTAGCGCTTTTGTAGTTCCCATTGCCCCAGTTATTCCAATACAGGCAAGGCTGTGTATCTTGCTCATTTTTTATTTAGCTGAGACTTGCTCCATTTTTTGCCCACCAAACTAAATTGCCACCAAAATTCATTCGTGATTTCAATAAATTAAATAACACTCTTTTTGAAAATGATCTTAACTTAAACTTTGACGATATATTTCGAACTAATGATATAAACAAAAAATTTTTATCTTCAATCAAATGTTTATTTCCTTGTGTAACAAACATGCTCCTATACGAACTATTCGGGTCACACGCAAGAAAGCTCCATGGCTAACTTTAACTTTAACTTTACTATGAAGTTAAGAGATAAAGCTCCTTTCCTCTAAAAGTGAAAATGACTGGAAATTTTATCAGTAGATGAGAAATGAAGTCAATTTTGCCATTAAAAGTGAAAAAAGAGCATTAAGAATAATGAAAAACTCTTTGTTTTACCAAAACTTCCAATATTTATTTAAAAAATTGCTTTCTTAACTTTAATGACAGCCGTTCCGCTAGACTTAGCATCGTCAGATTGACATATTGAAGTTACATTTTGTTTGTTTGTAGCTAGGTACCTGATGTTTATTAGGTAGTTATAAGGCTAGACCAAGTATGGAAGTAATAAGACATAACAATATTAAAGCCTAGATGTTATGAGCTCTAAGGGATTATCCTGGATGTACTTCCCTCTAAGATCAGTATAACTGTGCAATGATATAGAAAAACCAGGAAAAAACTATATCATGCTGATCTTTACAATAACTTATAATATTTGTGTTACAATTACATCTTATCTATGTATAAAATGAAGACTCAATCAAAGCAAACACTTTAAAAGTGGAGAACTTCCCAGATTTATTTGTTCATTAACCACTTTAACCAGATAAGTCAAATTATGCAAAACACCTACTTGAACATCCAACCTCACTCTTACACATCAATGACATCCAAATACTATACACTTGTAATAAAAAACAAAATTTAGATTTCCTTGAAGAACTTGAAATAAAAAGACATCTAGCAGATCCACAATTTAAACATGTGGCATTCCAAAAGTAGTAGCCTCCCCAAATTTAAATTTCCCTAACTGATGACATGGAAGTATATAAAACTCTTCTATCTATTAAGTCCAATGCTACTGGCGGTGACAAAATCAATATTAAAATGTTACTACTACACATATATTGTCTATTGTCACACATATTTTCAATTTTTGTCTCGAGCATAGCGTTCATCTGTGGAAGGAAGCTTTAGTAATTCCTCTTTTAAAAAAGAACAATCCAGAAGAATATTCTGATCTTCGCCCGAACAGCATCTTATGCTTCTTGTTTCCTTTAGTAATGTAAAACTTGAATTTTCCTCTGGGATACAACACTCTTAGCATGAATATGGTCCCACTTTTCTATCCACTTTAATTTAACCAACACACCCATCATTCTCTATCTTTATAACTTCTGAAGTTCCTTTTTCCTCTTCTTTTTTATATAATAACTCTCTTATTCATCCATTATTCTTCACTTATTCATGGATGTTTAAGTTTTAAATTTAAATTATTTACAATTCCTACGTTCTGCACATACAGGTGAGTTTATATTGATTATGTAACATATTTAACTTGCTGTTTTGCCATAGTTTTACTTATTGCAAAATCATGTACCTTTAACTTTTTACTTTAAACTTGAATTTTACTTCTATTTGTAATTATTTGTCATATTTGAAATGTTTTAACTTTAATCATTGATGTAATCGGACAACCGACACCATTCGCTCTTTTTATAACTATTTTTGATTCTCCTGATACCATTGTTTTCTTTATAGCCTGATGATGGTCTGAAGACCGAAACATGTTGCACATGTTTTGAACCTTACTATTAAACGTTGTGGATAAACTTTGAGTTTTATTACTACGATTATCTACATCATCCACATTTGAGAGATGGATTTCCTTTTCAATTTAGCATCTTATCCACTAAGGGTTTTGAAATGGTCATAGATCATTAAATGCGAAATTTTTCTGATTACTCTGGTATCATTCCTACCAATCAATCTTGTTTTCGTTCCAGTTACAGCTGTTCTACCGCTCTTGCAAATATACTGATGACATATACAGAGCGATTGATGACAAGATGATGTGTTTGCTTATTCTTATTGACTATAGTAAGGCTTTCGATAGAGTGCTATATGGTCTACTAGTATCAATCTTACATTACTCTGCCTTCAGTCCTGTTTCTCTCGAACTTCTTTAGAACTACCTCTCTCATCGATCCCAAAGTGTCGTCAGAGGTAAGTCTTCTTCTTCTAGAAAAAACCTAATCAATGGCGTCCCTCAGGTACTGTAAAAGGTACCTCGTAAAGGTATAAAGTATGAATAAATATTATTATTGGCACCTGTTATTTCTCAAATCAAAATATTCCAAAAACGAAAAATAATATCCGGTTTTACCTAGAGTCTCTTTTGGTGTAAAATTGAAGGATGTTTAAGTTCAGTTGAAAGTTCTATTCTTATGTTTAATTTTAAAAAAGTTATGTTAAATAATACTTGATAAGAACTGTGTTAATATCGCCCTCTATAAGAGTTGTTGTTGTAGAAAAGTAATTATTTTTAATTTTTTTACCTATATCCTGTAGAAAAGGTTACCATCATTGATGTTATTACCATCATTGATGTTATTTTTTTTATTGACGAATTAAAAACAAAATAAATTGTAATTTCGTTCAGGAACTGGTCTAGTATTATCCGCACAAAACCCCACAAAAAATTGACCGAATGAAAAACAAACCGTGATTGAAAATATACATATTCGATCCGCCCTTTTTCCGATCAGGAGCTTATATTTTTTCGCATTTATATTATTTCATCGCGCGTGAAAGGAATTGCCAATATTGTAAAGGTTAATCGAATATATACTGACTGTATTCTCCCCACGTTCCACATATACCTACTAAAATATACAAAACACAATCAGAAATATAATTCAAATTTTAAATTAGATTATTTTGTCTGTAAGGTATTTGTTCTTTATTTTAATCAAGGTGCTTTCCTACTACGTCTATTTCTTCCAGCAAACAACGTATAATATGGAAATAATTTTTGATTGGTTGCCCGGCAATGGACTAGTTTAGTGATTTTTTTTTATATTTGCATCTTATAAAATAGGTTTTTAGTGGTTCAACTGTACAAATAAAATTTTTATAAAATTAATCCTCTAGCCATAATCGGCTTTTGAAATTTAAATTTAATGGTTACATACGTCATAAGTGGTAAGTGACGTATTTCAATAAGATTGGTAGAAAATTTGCGATGTTGTCGATATGCTTTAATATTAACCGAGAAACTTATCTCTCTCTCTCTTATTTGTTGTCATTAAAAAGAGATAAACATATCGATATTTTTGTTCTCTGATTGACACTTTATCAAACAAGGGGTACATTCAGGAGGTCCCAGCGGCTGAGATCGCTTAGTAAGGAGTCTCTCTGAATGTAGCGCTGCTTGAAAGCTATTCAACAGCGGCTGACTGTTTTGCTCAGCGTAGAAATTTGTCGCTTTCTAAAAAGCGCATCGCGATTTTGACATTAATGACATATCGAAATTGGGTTATGTAGGTTTGTGTTGACCTTAATTATATTCTAAGGTGTTGATTGTTGGGATAAGATTTATCCAATTGATAATTGAAGATAATTATTGTAGTTTTGTACTTGAAAACAATAGACATATAAAAACCAAAATAAAAATTGGGTTATGTTTTCAAATGTTTTGACTTTTGTTCCGCTGTCAGTGAGCCACGCATTCAGGCGAAACAAAGGCGCTTATTAACAGCGGCCACAGCATGCTGAGTGGCTAGATCTAGCCGCTGGGACCTCCTGAATGTACCCAATGAGTAAAACACTAAACAAAATATTCTGTCATTTTCGTTAGTTTAATTTGTTGTTTGGTTGTGTTTGGTTTATGAAAGAAATTACTTCTATACTATTTTTGGTTCGAAAATAAAAATCCCTAACACCTTCTCTTGGTGTTATAGCGGTTCCTTCAAAAATAACCAATAGAAGTAATTGTTCTCTCGGGGAGCAACCCTTCTATCGGCAAAGTGAGAGAACGAATTTCAAGAATACCGTTTTGGCATTTTCAATAGAACCACACCCACTTTCTATTGGCTGTTCTATTCTATCACCGTCAAGAATAGGGGTCTTGTTTGTTTATTACAGATAAACACGATTTTCTCTCCTGTCATATATCTTGTCAACTGGTATAATCAGTTAGTCACAGGACATGGTGTTTTGTGGCGCCAGTTCTTAAAGAATACTTGAAACGAACGTAGCTAAAATGTGACAACGTTGACTTTTAAACACACTTCATTATTGGTTATTAGTTGGCGCTACGTTTAAAACTTACTAATTATTTATTGCTAAATTTTACGAAATGAGAAAAATTACTTGCAAAATGAATATCAATATAAGTAAGTAGGTATCTTATCCTAAATATATATTGCTATCATTTTGATTAATATGATCCTAATAAACTAGTCCATTCCACGATTGAAATTTGAACAGTAAATTTGCGAGACGATAGTCAATTTGGTCAAAATTTTATGAAGCAACGATTTGAAATTTGTCATATTATACCTGTTAAAAGTGGCCATTTGGACGAAACAGGGTTAACAGTTGGGAGCTGTTACATCTGAGTAAAGAGGAATCCTAGTTTTTCTTTGCATAGCTTTAAATTCCTCATGAAATAAATAACCAAACTATTTACGACAGATTAAAACCTATGTTATAGAACGTCAACTTGTTTTTGAAAAAAAACTCATTTGCATTGATTGGAAATGCATAAAATTATGAAAAATGGGGTTTTTTGAGACGCTTAATTAACTGGTGGCATTAATTCGTTTATAAAATTAGTGAAACACCCTTAAATCGGGATGGGGATGAAACAAGGTGAGAAGGATGCACTCGGCACTCAAAAGTAGTGAAATCAATGGAAATTTTGCATTTTTAACTTAAATTTCGTGTTCTACGGGTTTGATTTGTTGGTTCTAGACTATTCTTATCAAGCAGTATTGAAATCAAACTTTTGTTGAATTTTAAAAGACTAAAACCTAGGCTATAGACCTTCAACTTTTTTTGGAAAAAACTTTTTTGTTTTGGAAATGCATAAAATTATGGAGAATGGTATTTTTTGAGACGTCTATTTCACTGGTGGCATCATTTTCCTAAGGAGATATCCTGAATATGTTTCTCTCGGTTTAGTATATTATGAAAACTGAAAATTATTTACATTTCACTATAGTTTGAATTGCTAATTTGTGCGACCAAAAATGATATGAATTATTGGGTATAGTTATAGTTAATTATCAGTATACCGGATAGTAAATATTTACTATTGCTTGTTCAATTTAATTACATACAGAAATAACATTAATATATTAAGAATTCAAAGAATTAACATTTTTATTATTCTGAATTTAATTTCTTTATTATCTTTGTCTATGTAAAACCCAGTGGTTGTTCTTAAAGATGGGAGATTTCGCTTGTATGTTAAACATGATGCCCCACTGTGGGGAAATATAAATATTACAACTCAAATAATGTATTTCGCAAAGCTATTTGACATGAGGAGAACAATACGTGTTTATTTGAAAAACAAGAGAATATAAAAGCAAAGTTATGTTGGAATTTCAGTCATAAAGGAATAGGGTGATGAATGCTGGTAGAGGATGATATTAGCCAAAATTAAATGGGTTATAAATGTGAATATCATTGCTTTAGCAGATTTGCCAAATATAAATATTATTTCTTGATTATGCACAATTATAAAAGGACTACTGTCCAATTGGCGTATATAAAATAATTTTATAAATTATTTAGGTATTTGCCAAAAACAATAAGTATATTTTTTCAGATAAAACAATAATTCTTTATTGTGAACTTTTATGTTAGCTAATTTTAAGTATTCTCTAAATATATCAACAATATATTGTTAATGTTTTATATGAATAAAATTTATTTTTAATTTTATGTTTTTCGAATATCAACTTTTATATGGCACAGTATCTTGGATAAATAACTAAGCTATATATTTCATTTAAGTATACCTATCTTATTTTGTAATTACAATTTTAAAAAATTCTGAATCATTTCACACTGCTCCATCCACCAAGAGTCCCTCTTATATAATCTATGGTGTTCTGGAATATTTTGGGTATTCTATTAACAATACATCTGTCTTTGTTTTGTACATTACAAGGATATATGCACAATTCTTTTTGGACACTAATATTATTTTCGTATTAACTAAGATCCATTTAGTATGTATACACATTATTTTTATAAGTTGTAATTCTTCAAGTAAATTATCAATTATTGTACAAAATAATTTCTGTTGAAACAAGCCTTACTGACATGGGCTATCATCATTAACTAATTGTTATGATTACAATATAATAAATAAATAATAAGGTAAAAGTGGAATTCTATAATGGTATTCTTTTCCCTAATCCTTAAAACTATTCATCACCATTGCTTTAATAGCTAAACCACAAGGATTTTTGGCAAAATCAAGCTGTTAAGGCCTAAGAAGAAGAAAGAAAAAAAATGAATATAATCCATATTTATTGACGTAATTTCATTCCATATGTTAAAATAGTAAATACGGAGTTGGGAAAAAGTATGGAACCAAGTAAATATCTTTTAAACGAAAAGAACGATATTTATGAAAATTTGCAGGTAAGTGCAATGGAACAAAACGCATCTGATGTACATTTTTTTGATAATAATATACCTCCGGTTTAACCGGAAATGCCATCAATTCTTTAATTTAAATGGGACACCCTATATATTTTTACAGATTTTGAAAGAGCTTGTTATTTTGAATTCATACATACTGAGTTTAATGTAAACAAATTTGTAAAAACGAGGAATAACTCACTGTTAGTAGTACAATAGATGTACATTTCATTATTTTAGAATAATAAGAAACAAAATTACTTCAAATGTTCAAAATGCTTGCCGTTTACTTGCTGACAATATGCCATCCTATTAACAAATTCTTGAGTCACTCTTTCCAAGACTTCTCCACGTATTAGTTCACATTCATCAATCATTCTTTGTCTCAATTCCTGTAAGTTTGTTGGTCGTCTAACGTAAACACGTGATTTTAGATAACCCCAAAGAAAAAAAACTAACGGGCTAAGATCCGGAGAACGAGCAGGCCACTCTATGAATCCTCTACGTCCAATCCATCGATTTGGAAAATTCGCATCCAGAAGATCCCTAACCCGTCTATCATAGTAAGGAGGTGCTCCATCTTGTTGAAACCAAATATTTTGTGGTAATTGCCCATTCTGTTGAAGTGCAGGAATAATTTCGTTATTTAGTAGATCCAAATACTTGTCACCATTCAAGTTTCCGTCGATAAAAAATGGGCCTATAAGCTCATTTTCGACAATTCCCATCCAAACATTTAACTTCTGTGGATGCTGGGTATGTGCTTCATGAATCCAATGAGGATTCTCATTTGACCAATACCTTGAGTTTTGGCGATTAACTGTTCCATTTAAACAAGAAAAAAACAGAAAAAACTATGCTAGAAGCAAAATTTTCGTCGACATTACAGATGTCCATTAGCCGTTGGCGTTAGAAAAAAATTTCACTAAGCCAACCCCAATTATTTTTCTGTTTTTTACCTATCCTAGAGACGGTGTTACCTTTTTTTGAAACACCCTGTATATCAACAATATATTGTTAATGTTTTATGTGAATAAAATTTATTTTTAATTTTATGTTCTTCGAATATCAACTTTTATATGGCATAGTATCTTGGATAAATAACTAGGATACTAATTAGTTTATTTGAGAAAGACTCCTTCAAGTCTAAACCACAAGGATTTTTGGCAAAATCAAGCTGTTAAGGCCTAAGAACTCTTTCCATCAGGCTTTAAATTGGATCAATGTATTGTCAATTGCCATTACATGATTTTTAAAGTCAATAAAAATTTCACAAACAATATTTATATAGTTTTAAATGAATATATTCCATAATTATTGACATAATTTTATTCCATATGTCAAAATAGTAAATACGGGGTTGGGATAAAGTATGGAACCAAGTAAATATATTTTAAACGAAAAGAACGATATTTATGAAAATTTGCAGGTAAGTGCAATGGAACAAAACGCATCTGATGTACATTTTTTTGATAATAATATACTTCCGATTTAACCGGAAATGCCATCAACTTCTTTAATTTAAATGGGACACCCTATATATTTTTACAGATTTTGAAAGAGCTTGTTATTTTGAATTCATACATACTGAGTTTATATAATGTAAACAAAATTGCAAAAACGAGGAATAACTCACTGTTAGTAGTACAATAGATGTACATTTCATTATTTTAGTATAATGAGAAACAAAATTAGTTCAAATGTTTAAAATGCTCGCCGTTTACTTGCTGACAATATGCCATCCTATTAACAAATTCTTGAGTAACTCTTTCCAAGACTTCTCCACGTTCACATTCATCAATAATTTTTTGTCTCAATTCCTGTAAGTTTGTTGGTCGTCTAACGTAAAAACGTGATTTTAGATAACCCCAAAGAAAAAAATCTAACGGGCTAAGATCCGGAGAACGAGCAGGCCACTCTATGAATCCTCTACGTCCAATCCATCGATTTGGAAAATTCGCATCCAGAAAATTCCTAACCCGTCTATCATAGTGGGGAGGTGCTCCATCTTGTTGAAACCAAATATTTTGTGGTAATTGCCCATTCTGTTGAAGTGCAGAAATAATTTTGTTATTTAGTAGATCCAAATACTTGTCACCATTCAAGTTTCCGTCGATAAAAATTGGTCCTATAAGCTTATTTTCGACAATTCCCATCCAAACATTTAACTTCTGTGGATGCTGGGTATGTGCTTCATGAATCCAATAAGGATTCTCATTTGACCAATACCTTGAGTTATGGCGATTAACTGTTCCATTTAAACAAAAATTGCCTTATCAGAAAAAACTATGCTAGAAGCAAAATTTTCGTCGACATTACAGATGTCCATTAGCCGTTCGCAAAATTCCAGCCGTCGGTCAAAATCATCGTATGAAAATTCTTGAACCAACTGTACCTTATACGGATGATACCATGGTTTAGTGCCAAATTTGTGGTGGAAGTTTGGGGTGATTCTTCTAAATCGATTGCAATATTTTGTTTAACAGTTTCGTTCGTTGCACTCCGCGGTCTTTCAGGTTTTAGCAAATTTTTAACCATCCCAGTAGTATTAAAACGTTGTTTTAGTTACTGTTGAGCGTGATATAGGGTTTCTCTCCGGATGCAAATTATTAAAAATATGACACACTTCTTCATGAGTTCTAACACGATCACCATAAACGATCATCATTAAAATTTCAATACGCTCTTTTTCACTTAATTGAATCATTCTAAATTGTGCAATTTATTTCCGTCAATTATAATTTGACACTTGAAGAACAAAAGACGTACTAAACAGTACTTGTTTATTTATTACTATCCATACAGACAACATCAATTAGTTTATCTAATAAGTTTTTTGCTCTAATGCAAAAAACTCAAAGAAGGTTGGTTAAAGTGCTATATTCCTTGTTTTTACAATTTTTTTTACACTAAACTCAGTATATATGAATTCAAAATAACAAGCTCTTTCAAAATCTGTAAAAATATATAGGGTGTCCCATTTAAATTAAAGAAGTTGATGGCATTTCCGGTTAAACAGGTAGTATATTATTATCAAAAAAATGTACATCAGATGCGTTTTGTTCCATTGCACTTACCTGCAAATTTTCATAAATATCGTTCTTTTCCTTTAAAAGATATTTACTTGGTTCCATAGTTTACCCAACTCATATCATCAACTAATATTGCTATGTTGCCAGACTAAAAAAAATATAGCTATTCTTTTATATTTTATATAAATATTAGAAAATATACCTTATACAATAGAAAATACGAAATATATGCTTAAAATGCGTAGCAAATATTAACCTATCGTAGGTTAACTGGGTAGGAAATTTAAAGAAAACAAAAATATTTAAGTCCCCTTTCCGACCAAATGACATAGATCAAAGAGTATTATTAATGAATATTTGAAATAAAATAGGAAAAACCAAATGAAAAACTTATGAGAACAACTAAAAATTCGACAGTAAAATAATACGAAGCTATTCAAAACTACAAAAACCAAAGCTTAAAATTTGAAAAAATTAAAATCGACTAAAAGTATACCTGTTTTTTTTTAAATTCTCGATATATGCAGAGTAAATCTTTGCAACATTGTGGAATAAATTGAAAGGGTTTTGACAAAATTGACAGTTTGTTAAAATAACCAATAAATTTAAAGATTCTGTGATTAACTCAAAAATATTTTCTAGTTATATAATTGCCGCATTTACAACAGGTATGTTTAGGCTATGTTTACTTTGAACCTACATTTTTAGTAATTTATACTACTTACTTTCCGCACTTGTTAGGTAAACTACTTTTTAAATTATTTAGGTATTATTACCGAACATTTACTTTACTTTAGATCAATCAGTCATTTTGAATAGTTTCTAAATATCTTATAACCCATCATTTAATTGAATCTGATTTATAGTGCCAATTTTGTTAGTTTTTTAATATAAACTTAAAAAAGTAATACTGTTATTATTCCTTTGAGCTTAATAACCATTTTAGGTAAGCTTAAATGAGTAACTGTTTAATATGTTCAAGTTCAAACAACAGTTTAACAGGAGCAACAATGTCTGTGTGGGTATGTGGGGCTCTGTGGCTAGTGGTTGCTAGTTTATGGACGTGGTCAGTTCGGTGGTGTAGACGTAGCCAATTTATAACATACTTACCCAGGATAGGAGCAGCCGTTATGAACATCCATATTTATTTTATTTTAATATGTAATATCTAGCATATTATACTTAAATTGGCTTTTAAGTTACATGTATATAAAAAATAATAATAATAATATCTTCCAAATTAGTTAAAATGTATAGTTTATTAAAAGTTGTTTGAAATAAAAAGCTACAGCTGAATGGAAAAAAAACTATTTTATTTGTGCTTATTTTAAGTCTAAAAATTATAGAAAAATTTCCTTATTTTAACAAATTCTTCTATTCCTTTAATTCTTCCCCATTTTTCGCGACGCAGAATTAAGCTGTGTCATCTGCAAAACAGGACATGGCACCTTGGCTCTCTACAAAGAATAGTACACTATGCCGAAAATTTTTGAGGTAGCTATAGATACTTTCAAGACTTATCACTTAATTTCTATAAATTCCTGAATAATTCTAAGCAGTGGTTGCGAATACAAATATTCTCCAACCACTCAAGCAATAATTTATGGCAGAATTGGAAGCTTTGGACAAACAAACAAATAAGCTTAAGCATTTGCTTACTAGCATTTTAAAATATTAGTGGCAAAATATGGGATGCATTCAAAGACATAATATCAGATTGAAATATTTTCACATGACTTGCTCAATAAGCGACAACGCCGCAAGGCTTATCTGAATGATACCACCAGCAGAAGCGGTTATATTATGGAATTTGACACAATCTCTTTAATTATTTCAAGCATTGTTGCCAAAGCAATTGCAAATAGATTTTGGAGTTGTATCTGTGTTTTTTGGCTAAACTATAGGTAATATTACGTGAAATTTAGTCAAAGAAATAGCTCTTCATTGCCAAGTGTGTATAAAACCGGAGTATTTAAAAGTTAAAATATTTGTTTGTTTACAATAATTTAATCTAGTGTTATAGACAACCCAAATATGCGAAAAACCAGAAATCGCAATTTTGGCAGATACGACCTCCTGTCTTAGTACGGCAGTACACTTGTCTATCAAGCAATGACATACGTTTTTTTCAACTCTAATTGTAACCTTCGAATGTTAGAAAGAGATAGCATCAAAAACGTTTAAACGTTTATACATAAGAATTTATTTTGACCTCTGTCATTATTTTGTTCAAAGTGTTTTTCACTTGCATTTAAATAAATTCTATAAAATCGGTTTTTTTCAAAACCTCTTATTTGTTTTTTTTATTTTACGGTAAGTACAAATTTAACTGATAAGATAAAGAAACAATGAAGATATTTATGCACACGACAAAGTAACAGTAGCCATTTTTGACTCCGATTTATTTTGCGAGGTTTGTAGGTATGACGTCAGGGTAAAGGTCAATTTTTTCTACTATATGTAAATTTTAATATTATATTCTATAATTATTTGGTATTCACTGTCTTCATTATAATAGCTACTGCTTGATAGATTTAGAGACAACTTTTTTTATAAAAAAAAATTACTAATGAAAACAAACCATTAAATAAAAAAGCATAAAAAGATATTTGTTTTTCTTATTTTTAATTATAGCTACCATGTACCGTGTAATTCAGTAGTCACAGATTGTATTGAGACTATCTGCGAAACAACCGAGAGAAAAAGCTTTACATGTGAAGAACCCTAAACTAATTTGATACAAACGACAACGGCAAAAAATTATGCATGAGAAACTAGCGTTAATGAATAAGCAGTTGACGCAGGTACGGTCCATTTAACAAAGCGGGATAAAATTGTTGAAATGCCTCAAAAGCAAAACATTTAATGTGCACAGGCAGTAAACGTTAAATTCTTGATTTTATCCTTTGTACTTATTGTTGTAATTTCGAAATAACAGACGAAAGAATTGATAATAATGTACAAGGTAATATGTATGTAACAGAAAGTTATTTCGGTTGAAATTTCCGGTTATACTAAAACAAACAAAATGTTTGAAACAAAGAGCGTGAAACCGGAAAACAAATAAATAAAAGAAGAGAGACAGCTGTCATTAGCAAAAAAAGTTGATTTTTTAATAAAAGTGCTAAATAATTTAATAAACTGATGTTTATTTTGTATTTTAGTATTTCAAATAAAATTTAAATATTTGCTTGTGCTTTTAATTTGGATGTTAATTTCGGAGTTGATTAAATTCTGAACCCACAGACAACTAATTACTGAATTCAGTAATTTGGTATATGTTAAATTAAGTAATAGAGTTAAAAATATTTTTTTCATATAATTTTCAATTAATCTATAAAATATATTTATTAATTAAGTCATTACCAGTATCATCAGAACGTCTACATTGGCTGATCAGAGGTACTAATGAAGATGAAAATCTACAGATTTTGAAAACATACTGTAAAGAAGGATGGCCGTCAAGTAAAGCTAAAATTCACAAAGAGTTGCTTGAATATTGGCAGTATAGATTTGATTTACACTGCGAAAATGATTTATTATTCAGAAATAATAGTATAGTCATACCTAAAAAATTAAGACCAGATATTTTAAAAATAATACATAGTTGTCATTTGGGAATTGAAAGGTCAAAAGCCTTTACTAGAGGACATATACTTTGGCCATTTATGTCAAGTGGTATAAAAAATATTGTTCAGTCATGCCAGATTTGCCTGTCGCACAGAAATTCAAATGCTCCAGAGCCAATGCTTTCACATGATATAACAATACTTCCATGGGAAAAAGTTGGTGTTAATTTTATGGACTATAAATCTAAAAAATATATAGTAGTACAAGATTATTTCTTAAACTATATTGAATTAATGACAGTGGCAAGTACTAAAGCCTCAACAGTAATTGTTTCACTTAAAAGTATTTTTAGCAGACATGGTATCCCAGTAGAGCTATTCTCTGACAATGGACCGCCATTCAATTCAGCAGAGTTCAAGAACTTTACATCGGAATGGGGAATAAATCATAATACGTTAAGTCCTTATATACTAAGGGCAAATGGGTAAGTAGAGTCTGCAGTAAAGATATGTAAACGTTTTCTTGCAAAGTCAGAAGAGTCAGGAACAGATCTATATCTTGCTTTACTTTAATTTCGGAACACACCAAGAGGAAATCTGCCATCACCCGCGCAGTTGCTAATGTCACATTTCCTTAGAACACAATTGCCCACGGTGACTAAAAACCTAAAGCCAAAAATAGTCACATTTCAAAAATACGTAAAAACAAAGGAAGAAAATAAAGATAAAATGAAGAATTATTATGACAGAAATACTAAATCACTACCAGAGTTAAAAGAAGGGGATAAAGTCTATTTTAAGAAAATGCCAGATGCTCCATGGATTGAAGGAACAATTAGGTCGAAATGTCATCAGCCTAGGTCTTATAATGTTGAAGGGTCAGATGGATTTATAGGAAGGAGAAACAGACAGCATATCTTGAAGCCTACACAGTCAAAGCATAAAATGTCTCAAGATGTGTTAGAAATAAGTCCAAATCTCAACACTTCTCATAATTCCCATACTGTAGCACCATCTGCTGAAGAACTTACAACCCCACTTCTTGAAACACGCACTCGAACTGGAAGGGTGGTAAGACCTCCAAGGAGACTAGATTTGTGAGAAATTTAAAGCAGCAAAAATAGTTTTTAAATTAATTTAATCAATTGGTAATAAGGGGATGTTATAAGTGTGATAGATCATTAGTTGAGAGTGGTAGGTGACAGATGTCAAGATATGTCAATAGTTGTATAAAGTCACGTTGTAGATTGATAATAAATCTAGAGAAGACGTGGATTCACGAATACATATAACAAGGATGTGAAACTCGAGTGGAGAGGGTAGCAGGAGAAAAGGCGCCTATCTAGGCAGGGTTAAATTCTCGGTCGTTGCGTACTCCGTACTGCGCAACAGGTTGTCTTTTTCTTTGTACGAGCGAGATAACCAACCGCATGTGTTTTCGAATAGTTATGATCGTATGATGTTCGAACTGATGCGCAGTACAAAGTACGCAACGACCGTGGACTAGGCTCCGCCCAGATAGGAGCCGTAAATTCAGCCACGGGCGCTTATAGCTCGGCATAGGAGTTTCACATCCTTGTTATATGTATTCGTGCGTGGATTATTTTATTATTATACCAACTAATACAGTTAGGCTCAATTTTTAAATATAAAAAGTAAAGATTCAATCAACAATGACAGTTTCAAATTCAAATTCAAAGGAACTCCCTTTCTGAAAATAGGATCGATTACGATTTCATTGGATGAAAATTCCCGGACTGAGGCAAGCTAAAAGGTTTGTAGATATATCACCTGAAAGGTCAAAAATTCCTTTTCGAAATACTTCTCACTAGACAGTGCCCTTTGAGATATCAGCTTAAAATTATGGGCAAATCAGAAAGTTCTAGAGTTCAAGTAAATTAAGGCAAAAAATATCTTCGTAGGTCGAAGTGCAAAGAAGTCTATACATGGCTCACACGACCTAAAACAAATTAATCTAACCTAATATAAATCTAATAATTACTCAAATTGACATGAAGAAGCTAGTTTTAAGCGAAACAGCTGTCATTTAGATTTTAAAAAGCAATTTTTGCAATAAATGTAGAAGTTTTGTTAAAAAGTTTTATTTTTAATATTCTTATTAAGAGGGACTTCTGCAGAGTAAGGGTCGATATAATAAATTTCTTATTAATCCCACTGGTTTGTAAGTTTTTTAGTATTTTGATCTGCCGATGTATAAAAATCTAATTTTGTAAGATATCTCCATACTTACATTGGCTTCCAATTTCAGTGCAATTCGAATAAATCGTTTTATCATTATGTCACTAAAAAATTGATGAACCCTTAAAATGAACGAAAAAAAATGGGGTGTAAAAAAGTTTCCGTTTTATACGTTTCAACATGACTTGTTATCTTCAAATTTTACCTCCATTTTTTATCTATGTGGTGTGAAAAGTCTTATTACTTTATTCCATCTTTTCATTTTATGCCTCAATTTTTGAGAAGTATCTACCAAAGGCGTAACGATAACTTACGGTTTACAGTTTCCCCTGTTATTAAATTAATAAAATAGATAACAGAAATCTTAATTTAATGAAAATATTTCAGAAAAAAACACTGAAAGTTTGTAAAGAAGTTTCTGAAAGAGAGTTATTTCTATAACAGCAATACCATCGTTATTTTTAGAATGATTGCAAAAAATTTTATAGTTTGCAAATTTTATCTAATTCTTTTTTAATCAGTATTTTTAAGGTTCCGTTTATAGTAGTTACGCATGCAGTGTGGTCCATATATATGGAATTCATTTAATTTTAGCATTTCCAAGTAGCACAATAAAAACCTTTTGGGTTTATTGGGGTTTTAAAAAAGTTTTATTGTGTAAATGGTTTTAAAGTTACCTTGTAAGTATACTCTTTGTTCATAAAAACTGTTAAGCTTTAATACAAGCTTTAATGAATGGCATTACGAGTACAGCATAAGATTATTTAGACTTAAAGATTTTTTAGTTTTAATATAGTTTTAAAAATGCTTTAATTCTAGTATCTATAAAACCCTTTTGTTGTATAAAATACTGAAAGTTTCTAAGGTTTTAATGTGGTCATCCTCATGAAATTTTAGTTTTAATGTAGTTTTAAAAATATTCTTAATGTAAATATAAAATGTTATCATTAAATCTATTTGATCTTAAGGTTGTTTTGTCACTGAAGCGTAAACAATAAAACTATTTTATTTATCTGTAATAACAGCCTTTTTAAAAGTAATTATATAACCATTTTAAAACCGATTGTCCTTAGTCTAGTAAATTTGGTATTTGTTTAGGGTAATTGGATTTAAATTTGAAAATAATAAAACTAAAACCTTTTATGTTATAATGAACATCAAACAGTGGTGTAGAAATTGGGCGTTTTTGTGAAATATTTAATAAAAACATATTATTCATTTATTTGAAAAACTGCGTAGTTAAGATGGCAGAAATTGGACTGAAATATTTTAAAACATTTAAATATTTTGCATAGGTTAGATTCCATACTTTTGTTAAAAGACTTCCATAAAAATTGCAACACAAGAATCAACATCAATTCAAATTTTAGGTTAGGTTGTTTCTACCAAACAGCATTTGCTATAACCATATTAGGACAAAAGTTTAAATGAGTCGAAAATGCGAACGTTTTAAGTCTATTTCTTCTTATTGTGTCTTTGGAATAGGACAAGGAGATTTAATTCACATCGGAGGCCATTTTTTAATAAAAACTTTGCCGCCATGATGGAAGTTATTGAAGCTCATAATCTCTACCAAATTGTATATGACAAAAACATCAGCAAAACCGTGTTTTTCAAATATTTTTTAACATTTTAAACAAAAATTTTCATATTTTGAAATTTTTCTTTTTTTCTTTTTAACAAAAACTTTAAAAATGATCAGGCGCGCGAGTTTTTAAAGGCTATTTTATTAATACTATCAATCTTAAAACCAGTTTTTTAAGGTAAAACGGTTTTACCAAGGCTTTTATTTATAATTTTATTGACATTTTTAAGAGTGGGCCCTTTTGAGCTGAAAGCGGTTTTACTGCGACCTTAAAGCTTTCTTTAAGATGAAATGGTTTTAATAATAGTTTTAAAGCATCCTTGAAGTACCTAATAAAACAGTTTGGTGTTACTTGGGTTATTATGTACTTACTACATAATAAAAGTTAATAAGTACAATAAATTTCATGTACTTTATAAAAAAAGACTTAAAGCAGATCGATTTTTATTTTTAATTTGACAATTGACAGCATGAAAATATTATTCCTATCTATCACTCCTTCTGAATTATAATCACCCCATCGAAAATTTCGGATAATTAACCATTAAATGTTTCATAATTAGCAATCTACAAAAAAATGTATTTTTTTCTTTTTTATTTAAATTATTTAGCCGCGAATACAATCTTTTAATAAATTAAAAATTACTAGATTGAAGAAAGAAACAAGATCATTGAAACTTTGTCATATTTATTTCAAATAGCAGAGAGAAATTCAGCTCTGAACTTTTCAAGTTGTTGAAACGACACTGCGACTGAAACGTTCAGAATTGACTACACCTTTTTATTAAACACATTTTCTGTCGATTTAAGAATGCCTCACAATACAATATTTTTATCAACGTCGATCAGTTTCAATCCAATTTCACGTATTTCATTCTAAATTTGACTAAGTGGAAATATTTCAAAAGGGTGCTGCTAACCGACACAAACTTTTTAAATTAAGTACTGTTATTATAGTATTGGACGATAGGGAGTAATTACCTTTCAATGCTTTGATTTATTTATTTCATTAGGTAAATGTGAAATATATGAATGTATTTTAACAAAAACTTTGGCAGAATTTTACGAGGAATGATCTGAATATTTTTGGTAATGTAACATTTTGAAGTTTTATAAAGTTTTTAAAAGAGATGTATTAAATCTGTATTCCAAGAAAAATTGATAGTATTTTTATAGCAGTAAAGAACCGCGATGGTTTAAATTGAATATTATTACGTTCATCTTTGTGTGGAATTGAGTATCAAGAATTTTTTAAGAAAAGAAGTAAAATCCTGTAATAAACATTGTCATTCACAACGAAGTGGGCGCCATCTACATTTTGAAATTTGTAGGAAAAATTTCGCGAAAAGAAACATCTCTTAAGATCCAATGTTGTCAAAGTGTCGACTATTTCTATGTTAAGTAGTAAGTCAGCAGATAGTGGCTCAGAGATTAGAGCGTCCGCCTTGTAAGCAAAGGGACGTGCAAAAAAATTATAAATAATTTTAAAATTTCACCCTGTACAAATCATAATAGACCCTACATCGTATAGTTCGTTGAGATCGTATTGTTAAGGAGCTTTTAAAATCATAAAAATTTACAGGGTGTTTTATTAAAAATATATATCATGGACGATGCCAGACTTGCGTGTATCACCCTGTACTTATAAATTTATGTTAAAAAGCTTACATTTGAATTTCAAAGTTGGCGGGTCCCAGCGTTTTTTATAATCTTCTAAACAATCTTTTTGCAGTACATTTTGCTTTGGAACATTTCACACCTAGTAAGATAATTTATGTGAGCTCAACTGTCAACACTCAACAATGACGTATGCTTTATTTTCTCGGAATTTTGAAGCGCCACCTGGTGCCAATGTTGATCGCAAATTAAAAAGTTATTGGTTTGAAAACGGATTACCCAACAATTTTTTCAGCATTATTTTAGATAACGAAGCTTGTTTACTTAATTTTAAACTTAATACTTTATTTAGTTATATTTTTAAACAATTTTTACCACAACTGTAGGTCTCTTGATATTTTCCAAAATCTTCATTTTTGTGTAATTTAGTTTTTAATAAAAAAATATTTTATTTAAGTGATACGTCAAAAAGAAGCTATCAATATTTTAAAAATAGTGCAGCTTCAACTCTGCTTTATGTATATACATTTTAATAACAGACTTAAAAATAGTAGAAAACAACTACCAATTTAAAAGTTTAATAGTTCATTATGTAAATTATTTATTATTCTACACGCAATTTAAACATTTCATTTTTCTTCATCATGACGATACTATCAAATTACTACACTTTATTGTTTTTT
Source organism: Ophraella communa (assembly GCA_035357415.1). NCBI lineage: Eukaryota > Metazoa > Arthropoda > Insecta > Coleoptera > Chrysomelidae > Ophraella > Ophraella communa. The sequence goes on along the minus strand of CM068986.1, from coordinate 9,858,278 downwards.
AAAGCAAGGTAATCAACAATGCACCCCGATAAAATAAGCTTAGATGTTAAATTCCCATGTTTTACTACATATTTCTGCATTTCTCTAATAAAAAGTCTTTTAAATTCACAAACAACCTTACAACAGTAATATAATAAAAAAAACAATAAATATAAATTAAGGAGAGAACAAAAAATTAAATAAATAAAGAACAAGATGCTCTCTAAGATATTCATTTACACCGTGTTTTATAAGGAAAAACATACCAATAATTTTATATTATACCATCATTTTATTTTAAGGAATGCAGCAGGACCCCAAAGTAAAACGAATAGCTTAATTCAAACGTCCTGATGAAGATAACAGGACTAACTATTTAAATTAATCTATTATCGTTGGTCCATAAAAAGGATGCAAAGTTTTAAATTCAATTTAAAATACGTCAAAATCATATTAAATACATACAAGCATTTGTAACCAAATTGATCCATTATTTTTGAACAGGTTTTGAGAAGTTGTTAAAATAGCTTATTAAAATAAACAATAAAGTTTACGATTTCGTAGAATAATATTAATAAATCATCAAATTTCCAAGACTTACTAATGGTATTTATTGTTAAAAATTGAAAAATATTTCTGAGGTACAGAAACTATTAGTAGTTTTCAAAGCCAGCTCTACTATTTTCTAAAGAAGAGACAACTAATTCTTGGGCTATATGCTCCACCCGACTCATTTTAATAGAAACCGTGATGGTGATACTTAAGAACATCTCTGTCGTTTTGCAACTACTCGTAGACCGGTTTCGAAATTATTGTCTTATCATCAGTACGAAGTAGTTCTTATTTCTTCTTCTAAGGAAAAAACAACTACTTCCTCGGATATATGCTCACTGGACATTGGAGTACCTTTCATATTTCCTGTTTTAAATTATCTTTAGTTTGTTTACCTAGCCAAAAATGTATTAAATAGCTTCATTATAATATGAATAAAACTTACTTATAAAACCAGTTTTATAAGTAAACGATAATCCCGACTTCTATTTTACTTGTCAAAAAAGGATCTACATCATTACAAAAACCAAACTGAGGTTTTTTAACTTATCAGAAAAAATCTACTTACAAACGCAATTTCCTAGTCGACAATCTTTTCATGAAATCAGTGCTTTCACGATCCCATATCAAGTTCTATTATCTTGGTCTCCGCATTCCATCTTCCATATAATTTATAGATTTGCCATTCCCTGTATTTTCCCCTGTTTAGTTAAACGTTTTTTGTTAAGGTGGTCGTAAATTTAAAGCCTAATAAATGCGAGCACATTTCGATGTAAAAGCAAATTTAACGCTATTGTCGACAAAGTATATTATTACAAATCAAATAAGTGAGACATTTACACTGAAAAAGGATAATATTTCATCGGTTTGTGAAAAACATCGCAACTAAGAGTAACAGTAAATATAAATCCAAATTATTATTGGAAAAAAGTTATATATTTATAGTGTAAGGATATAAGAGGGTCAAAATTATATTAAAAATTGTAACCCTTTTTAGTCCCAAAAAGGAAGGGGGCCAATTTGTAACTAAAAAACTCTCCAAAAGAGATCCCGGCTAAGAGACCCTCTCCAGGGGGTGGTTCGACTCCAAGTTAATGCTCACTATAGGAAGGATTGGGATATATAAGTAATAAGGGCGCCACTATCTTTTGAACGCTATTGATTAAGCAAACAAACTACACAAAACTAAGGTGAGAAAAATAGAAACACCTTGTAATTACTTTAATTAAACAACAAATAAAGAAGCTACTTGAAATAAAGACCGACCACGCTACATCCTTAAGACTAAGTCTAAGGTATATAAATGAAACTGTTTCTTTTTAAATTGATCATTTATTGAAACTGTAAGTACTTGCTGATAATGAACTGGAGTTGTAAAAAGAAGACTTAACTTTGGGTTTATGTGCTGTCTAGGAGGGCGGCTTCAGCTTCTTCGTGGAGAGATGAAAGTTTCTTTAATGGTTCTGGCTGCTTGGGATGTAATAGTTTTCTTAACAGCTCAGAAGTGGTTTGAAGGACTGTCTTCATATAGGGATCTTCCAAAAGCGGTAACTGGGCTCTAAATTAGCGATAACTTGACTCCAACTTAGCGGTATCTTAGCGATAACTAGACTCCAACTTAGCGATAAATTAGCAATAACTTGACTCCAACTTAGCGGGTTGTATCTTTCTAAAAGTTTTATGTGTGTGAGAAGGAATCATGGAGGTATGGGCGTTAATATTGGACAGACTTTTCAGATAGGACAGCAAATTACTAAATTTCAACAAATAAATTGTCTTATCTTCAAGTTTTCCAACACAACGTCCATAAATATAATAAACTAATTGAAAATTTAAACGATATTGAAAATTATTAATGTACAGGACGGTGAAGCCGGTCCTGTTCTTTATAATGCAAAAAAATTATCAATAAACTAATGTGATTTGAATAAAAAAGGTATATATTTAACTAGTTCTAGTAAAACTTTGAAACAATCATATATTTGTACTAAATGCATATTTGTGAAAAATTTATTTTTTATAACATTACATATATTACAGTGAAGTGGTTTTTGTTTAATAACTATTATTAATTGTTTGACTCTAAAGCAAATTTTAATAGCGTGGTTGAAGACTACGCTCTAAGATTTTTATGAACTTAAAATTTGTCAATAATTATGTTTTTTTATCTTACGGAAAATATGATGTCTAGCTGTTTACTGATCAATTGTTATATTTTGTCTAAAAGTAATAGCTTACCTTGAACAATTATTGAAGACACGTGTTTGAATGCACGCTTCTGATACATTTTATTAGTTTTTAAAAAGTATGTGTACAAATTGTGTGTGAATTGTGTAGAAAATGTTTTTTCCTACGACCACATATGAAAGTGCTAGATTGCACACTTATTTGTACTTAAGAAAGTAGCTAATATCAATATACGTATTGAAAAGTAAATATCAATACACGTATTGAAAAGTAAAAAAATATAGTTCTATGATCTGTGACATTTACGTCAAATTTATCAATAGTAAACACATTAATGACAAAGCAAGGACTATTTAATTTTTTTTTAAATCTTCCTTGTGTCAAATATTGTATTGTAATTGCCAATACTAATTTTTCTGTATAAAGTAAGAATAAAAAATAAAGTTTCTTATAGGGTTTTAAATTTTTAAAAAATAAACATATTTTTATTCAGTATTATTATTTTTATAAAAACACTTTTAGAAAGAAGAACAGTTTATTCTTCTTTTTTATATTGGGTTATGTTCCATGAATGTGTCGAATGTGGATTTTTGAAGTTATGTTTGTATTTCTGTTTACAATTATCTTTGTGTCTATTATTATTACATTATTTTTCAAATAATTTCACCAACTGACCATTTTACTTTTAATTTTTATAGAGCCCACAAAAAAATTAAAATGTCATTTATCTAATAAATAATTTTGATGTGAATTCCTGAGAAAGGTGGTTATTTGATTTTAATTAATTATATTTCCATGCAATATATAAACTCGTTTAAATCCTAATTTTTAACATGACTAAGAATTAAAATAAATTTTATAAATAAATTTAAAATATTTATTATAATAAGAAATATTGGGGTCGTAGGAAAAATCGTGCACACAACGCGTTGAAAAGTGTATTTCTTGCACTCGTTACGTTTCCGCACTCGCCACTACGCGGCTCGTGCTAAACTTCACTTGTGCGTAATACTTCACTTTCCACACTCGTTATGTAATATACTATTTATTATAATTAAAGCATAATTATGTAACTAGCAATGAAAAGAATGGAAAAAAGTCTACATACCAACAACCAAAAAGGAAATTCACAAGATGAGGTACTTTAACGTTTTTCTTCAGTCTCTTCAGTCGGCCTGTTGGTCGATGAAAGGAGATATGGTTGCCTTAAGGGTCTATAAGGGGTGTCTCGTGTACAGTAGCATTAACAGTGAATCGGGGTCGGTTTTAACGGTAATAATAGCGGTATCATGTTACAAAATATTTCCTTTAAATTTCTATAAGAAAACAAATTATATTTAAAAATTATCTGACTTTAGATTGGAAGTTCTATAAAAATTGACTGTTAGGAGAGAAAAGATCTATGGTTTAGAAATTAAATAAGCTGAAGTTTCGTTTTCAATCCCAACATAAACTCTTATTTAGACGAGCTTCATAAGGGCGACTTAGTAGGTAAAAGATAATATTCAAAATGCTAAGTATTATGTAGATGACCAGTTATGAGACTATATTCACAACCAAAAATAGAGAATTAAACGAAAAGCATATCAATTTCGTATTCATAGAATTTAAAATGAAGTTCCACTTTATAATAAGGACATTAAAGACTAGCTCTCGACGAGAAACTGCTCGTTTAAATATTCGAGTTCAAAATAATTAGTGATAGCTAAATATAATATGCTTGCATCCGTGTAAGTTAATAGAGACATTAGATGTTTAATGATAAAACCGTTATGTTACAGTTTTAACTAAAATTAGGAATTAACATAATGTATCTGTATGTATAGGATGTTACAGTAGCAATATTTTGTCAAAAAAACGGGTTAGTACAATAAATTTCATTCTATACTTTAACTAGTCAATATCAATAGTTACTATCTTATACAAATGATTTTATCCAACTTTTCTAAACTTTACCAATTTAATAAGTTTAACTTTTTAATTTTCTTTAAGCTTTTTTCTTTTATCTTATACTTTTTCAGGATTTGTTTTCTGTTAATTAAAATCTTATTGTATTGATTCATTAATCAATTAATATTTCGTTAGCCTCATTAACGATTTTTGCGGATGAATGTTTTCTTAAAGTAAGAGTAATATTCTACCGAAAGTTTAGAAGTTCAAATATTTGTCATCGGAGCTTGAAAACTTATTTGAGACAACGTCTGTCGATAAATGTCAGAGTTGATTTGACTCTGAAATGTCGCTTTTGGGGATATTTCCAGAAGCTGTGATTATGTATAAATCGTCTACGAAACATACCTTTACCTAAGCTCGAAGCCGCAGGGTCGAATTTGGTAAATTAAACCAAATTATTTTATAACAAAAGTTATTTTCGAACGAAAATAATGTACCCAAATTACTCGGGTAAGTCCACTGGGTTACAAACTAAGAGGTATTACTGCATGGAGTAAACATCTGAAAAACTGCAGATCAAGGCCCTGTCTTGGGTACGTAATATTAAATTTAAAATTTCTCACCTCATTATAATATTAAAGAAAATCTCTGAAGCTCGAGGCACTGATGAGAAAAACCTTAAACCTCAAATAAATTGGGAGCAAGAAGAAATGAAGACTAAAATGGAGTAAGCTTTTATCAAAACATTTACAAAGATAAGAATACGTATTTTCTATCAATCCCCAGCTACCATAAATGAATGGATTAATGAACCAAGGCAATATATAGACAAAGTGAAGGAAAACACACCAAATATGCATAAAATATCATCCGAATCCACTTCTGAAATCATTTCCCCCAAATTCTACTGGGGGTGGAGGAGATATTGCACTGCTGGAGATTGTAAGAATGTGGATCGAAAATACAAGCACAACCAACAATAATTTTTCAGGAGACAAGGCAAATGGAACTTCATCTTCAAGCATTTTACTTGCTTTGCTCTTTTCCATACTTTTTCTTTGTATTTCAGCTTCTCTAACGAGATATTGTCTTTCCCTTTCCACAGCTTCCAACATTTCTTTCAATACTTTTTGGTCAAGTTCTTTCTGTTAATTTAAGAGAATTCAAGATTCATACTTGAAATACTTGAAATCTCAGTTTTGGTGTTGGGTTACACTACTTCTAACTGAAATGCTCTCGGGAATGCACCCATTCTCTTATTCACCAGACTCGACTTCTGCAGGTCTCGTATTGTGACTTGAAACAGATTATTCATCTGTCTGAATTCTGAGCTGCTTTGTCCAATTTTGATGCATATCGTAGTGGTGGAACTTCCTTGTTACTCTCTCACTTCTTCGCACCTTCTGGAGTTTTGACGGTTGTTCCGCTGTTTTGATCCATAGGTCGCTGGTTCAGATACGGTTCGAAGTACCAATGTAACTATTATTTGCCAATTAATAATAATAATAATAATAATATGTTTATTGATTTCATATAAGAATACATAATACATTTTTTTACATTAGTTTTCACAAATATACAAATTAATTAACATAAATATCATTTTAGAATTAAGAAAAACAAAAAACATTACAAAAAAAAACTCCCGTTAAAACCTATTGGTTGAGCACGGGAAAAGTTTATGTAGTGTAAAGTGTATAAATTCTATAAATACTATAAATACTATAAATTGGTGTATATATAAGTAATTCATTATTAAGGTATTACCAATAAATAAAACAAAACATAAGTACGGAAACCGAATACATATACATCATGATCACATTAGTATCGCCAAAATCGAAAAGCTGAGATGCCAGTGTAATATAAGTATTAGACATTCGCCTATAGAATATGTAAATATATGTTTATAATATTTAAAGCCCTTTAAGTTAATCGATTAAATCATGTACAAGCAAACGATCAAGATTTAATACATATTTTTTTAATACGGATTTAATCAAATTAGTTGAATTAATACTAGTAATGTAAGTTTTGTATGTATAAGACAAGCAATTAAATATCTTTGGAGCTAGGTATAGAGTAAATCTCAGACCCGCTGTTTTTTTGCTTATTTCTAATCGAACATTTAAATGGTTTTATTACGGGTGTCGTACTGGTGGGTTAGTTTTTGCAGACTATGCTTGTTCTTATATGTGTATAGTAGTATGGAATACATATAAAGCTGCCTTGTGTCCATAACTTTCGCCTCGCAAAATAGCAATTTAGTGGAATATGTACTCTTTTTGTTAAATATGATTTTTAGTATCCTTTTTTGTAGAGTATCAATTTTCTTTAAATAGGTTTTTAGAACACCTCCCCATCCCAAAATTCCATATCTAATTCTAGATTCGACCAATGAGTGATATAATATTTTAAAGTATTTTATGTCGATTATATTCTTTAAAAATTTAAACTTTGGGACTGAAGCTCTTAAACATTTTGCTATTTCATCCATATGAATGTCCCATTTTAAATGGGAGTCAATTGTTATTCCAAGATATTTTATTTTATAACTTGATTTTATAATTGTATTTAACTCATGGTTTATTGTAATAGATTTATAGAAAGGTAATGTTGTCTTATAACTACAAAATGGAACAAAAAATGTTTTTTCAAAGTTAATGGTTAATGCCTTATAGTTGAACCATTCCATAAGCTTAGGCATATCAGTCTCTATTTTATTTTTGAAAATATCCCAGTCATCAGCACTATACAAAATTGCAGTATCATCTGCAAAGCTGACTATCTTTCCTTCAGTGTGTATGTTATATAAGTCATTGATGTGGATATTAAATAGAAGTGGTCCTAATACTGTACCTTGGGGTACACCACATTTTAAGGTGTGTTTATCACTATAAATACCATTAATCTTAACAGTCTGTTGTCTACCGTGTAGGTAAGATCTAAATAAATCAAGGGCAGTACCGCGAACTCCATTATTTTCGAGTAGTTCTAATAATTTTGAATGACTAACAGTGTCGAATGCTTTTGCTAGGTCTAAAAACACACAGGCGGTAGGTTTACTTTTGTCGATTTTAGTGTATATTTCATTTGAAAGTTCAGTAATTGCGTCACTCGTTGAAAGACCCTCCCGGAATCCAAACTGTGATGATGATAAAATGTTGTGCTTATCAAGGAAAGCTGAAAGTCTAGTCTTCAGTGATTTTTCAAAAATTTTTGTGAAAGTTGTTATTAGCGAAATTGGTCTGTAATTTGATAAATTTAGTTTGTCACCTTTTTTGAAAACTGGAATTATAAGACTTTCTTTAAATTTATCGGGACACTGCCCAGTTTTATATATTAAATTTATTAAGTTAATCAATGGATTAATAATGTAATTAGATATTTTTTTTATTGTTTCAGTTTTTATGTTGTCTATACCTGGGGACTTTTTTATTTTAAGTGTATTTATAATATCCTCAATTTCTTTTACAGTTACTGGAGTCAAAAATATTGATCGCATTACACTCTTGTATGTGGGGGAAAAAGACTTGGGTGGTGTTATCTTTTTAGCAAAAGCTTGACCAACTTCTGCAAAGTAATTTGCAAAGGAATTGGAGACAGTCTTACTATCTTTTGTAATAGTCCCGTCTTGTGTTGCTATTTCCATAATGTTTTTATCAAGTTCTTTCTTTGTTAAATTGTTGACAATATTCCACAGATTTTTTGTAACATTATTATTTTTAAGTATTTCATTTTTAAAGTAATCTTTTTTAGCATTTTTAAGTAAAATATTTAGATGCTTTCTATAATGTAAATATTCATTTTTCTTCGAACTATTGTCAAGATCATTAATGTACTCATGACATAATCTATTCTTTTCATTTATGGATTTTACTAGTCCTGTAGTTATCCAGCATTGACGTTTAATCTCATGTTTTTTTATTTTTTTTGTATAAGTGTTAAATAGATAGAATATCTAAACTATACAAATTTATTATTTGACAAACATAATTTGACTTGATAGTTTTTCTATCCATATCATAACAATTTTTAATTGGGAAACCACGAAAATGATTGAAAAAATAAAATTCGTAAAATTGTATATAAACAGATAAAATATCTGAGAAGTATATAATATATTAATCTTTAGCAGTTTCAATATTATTTATGGAGAAAAATAATAAAATTGGTGTTATTTACCAAATTATTTAATGAGAAGTGACAAAAAAAAGTATAGCAAAAAGTTATCGACAGCGCTCCTTGTGAACAAATTCAGTGACTTTAGCTTCCGACTGTATCGACAAATCATATTAAATGCAACATTGTTTTAAATAAATTAGATGGTTTTTAACAAAATTGCGAGCAAATTTAAAACCAACCTTGAGAAAATAATATTCATGTACATTTATATGCCGTTACTGGAGAAAATAAGCTTTCTTATTTGGTTTTAAAATATGGATAACCAATGATTATTTTCCAAAACCTCAAAATCTTGCTTCGGTTCTGCTGTTTCCTTAACATTATTTGACAGACGACAGCCGCGAGCGTATTAAAATTGACTTACTGACGCGTATAATAAGAGCACCGTCGACAAGGGGCGTCATTTACGAAGAAAATATTCCAGCAACCCTCTGCGGTACAAAATTAATTACTACCTAGTTAAATCTCTTCTCTACATCCCTAGCATTACGGTGGTCCTCTCGTCTTAGTTGTACTTTTACTTACTTACAAGATACCCCGGAATTCCGTTTAATACTTGGTAAATAATTTTAATGTTGTAAGTAATAAAGTTTTAAATGCAATATAGGGTGCCCACTCTATGCAAATTTAGTTCTGGAGGAAGAGGGCTGCGGGACTTAAGTAGAATTATTATTTAATGAATAAACATTTGTATATTATATTGCGCTATCAACAGGTACATTACCTTTTGTTTGTTGGGTATTAACTTACATCTCATGCAATTTATTACCCACGGGATATTGTTAATGTGCACAATTTATGGATATCGGATGCTGGATTAATTCAAAACTGTATACTACAAAATTATGTGTAAATATCCGTATAGAACTTATTAAAAGCTTTGTCTGGTCAACGCTGTTTTAATACGTCGAATGGAAATATAAAGTCGCAGGATGGCGGTCGATGACATCAATCGTTCGGAAATGTTTCAAATGTGAATATGCGGTAATAGCTTCAAAGAGCTATTACATAGATTAAATTCAAAGAACATCGTGCTCTGGTTATGAAAAATATCAAATTATGTTTAGGTAATAGTTTATATATAATATACCTAAATTGAACGACTACTAACATATATTATGTTCACGTAATACTTAAATAAGCAGAGTTAATCGAATATTTTAATTTTTTTGTTATTGCTGGTCAATGTTAAATTGGATTTGTTATGGCCGACCTGAAATTTAGTCATTTTGAATAAATATTACACTAGTTAATTAAGTCGGCTACGAGCAACATTAAAATTTAAAATAATGTACAATACAAACCAGTTTATAAAAAGGTTTAATTAATATTGATCAATTTTATTTGTGATGCACACTTTGGAGGTGCCTAACAAATTTGACATGAATTTTAAATTAAATTATTATATAAACTAAAATTTTGCAATTTTAATTATCTTTGTATATAACTATTGTAGTAAAAACCAATTAGTAATTTTTTAAACCAGTATTTCCAATTTAAAAAAAAATGTCTAAGTTTATCCATATGTCCTCAAAAATTAAAAATTATCAAATTCAGCAGATTACCTCCATCTCCTACCCCCTGCATTCTAATTAATAACTTCCCTCTTCCATTTGTCGAACAATGTAAAATATTACGATTGATATTTGACTCTCGCCTTAATTGCAAACAGAACATTTTGGATATTAAGGGCAAATGCCTTCTTAGACTTAATATCATCAAAACTCTCTCGCATCACAATTGGGGTACCGATGAAAATACTCTACTTAAAGTATAAAAATCTCCTATTTGCTCCAAAATTGATTATGGCAGCTTTATTTATATGTCTGCCTGCAAAACTAACTTAAACCTACTAAACTCTGTACATAACACCGCTATACGATTGTGTCTAGGAGCCTTTCGCTCCAGTCCAGCAGAAAGTCTTTGCATCGAAGCTAACGAGCCTCCTCTCTGGCTGAGACGTCAACAGCTTCTCCTATCATATGCAGCTTCCGCTGCATCTAATCCCTCAAATCCTACGCATTTACTCCTTACTCATATACCAAACAACCAATCCAATCAATCTACAATAAAATCTATCCCACAACTTCTTTCACCATTAATAAGCAACATCAACCTTTCTCATACAATTCCGTTTCCAACTTCACATATTCCTCCTTGGCATAAACATATTCCTTGTTCAAATACCTTTCTGTGTAAATATGACAAACATGGCTCACCTAAAGCTATAATATTCCAAAGTTTTATGGAAATTATTCAAACAAACAATCATTTCCCAATCTTATACACTGACGCATCAAAAAGTGAATCAGGTGTAGGCTGTTGGGTCAGATATACCCATAACCTCTTAACCCCCTCACGTATTCCCTCCTATTGCAGTGTCCACACCGGCGAAATTTTCAGTATTCTTCTAGCATTCAAAAGCCTCACCCCATTAAATAAAAACATTGCCATTTGTACAGATTCTTTAGCAGCAATCCACTCCATACGCAACATATTCACTGACCATCCCCTCGTTCAAATGATCCACGATATTTATCAAAATCTTACCTCCCAGGGGGTAACAGTCACTATTATCTGGATACCTTCACACATCAGCATTACAGGCAATGAACTCGCTGATATCTATGCAAAAAAATCTGCCACATCCACTACTGGTTTTTCCAACATCCAGATATACAAAGATCTGCAATTAGAAATTAAGAGAATAATGTACTGCAAGTGGCAACTCCATTGGTGCCAAAACAAAATTGGTCCTCTTTCAACAAAAAAAAAACACATGCGGATTTAGTCGTCTATTATTACCAAAATTATTGCTTGCTTCAAATGATTTTAAATTATTTAAACTAACACTAACAATGATTATGTATAAATTACTACAACGCTTTCTAAGAGTCAAATATAGTTCGATCTTGAAAAAAATAAAAGAAAAAATAGTTAAAAATTATAATTTAAAGGCGAAAAAGAATTTTTATTGGTTTAGGGCTTCAAATTTCTCTACAGCTTCAAAAATATCACCAGCTAAGACGTGTGGTAACTGCATAGCCGCGAAATGTCCTCCCTCAAAATCATTTAACTGAACAAGGTTCACGTAAATATCTTTTAGCATACCATCAGCTGTATAAAAATCGTAACTAAATCTTGCACATGCCGTTGGGACTTTGATTTGTTGTCTAAAAAAATAATTCATAATTATTTTTAATCCAAGAGAAATAAAAATATATATAAATGTAAATATATAATACAAAAATAAATCCAAAAAGCATTGGTTTTTATTTGGTTAAATTAAAATTTATATTTCTATCGAAATTCCATTAGTTATTGGCTGACCTGCGACTGTTTAGCCACGAGATTTAAAATATGAAATATATTTTTAAATTATTATTAAAAAGTTTCATAGAATCTTTATTTTTCTTAAAATGTGATGTATACAAGAAGTTTAGGTAACTGCGAAACTGATGATTTTTTTTTTAAATTATATTTTAAGGAAACTATAATTTTAGTTATTAATTTTTATATTCAATTAACATCCAGATTATATTGTTTAGTATTTTTTCTCTCTTGGAACTCTTTGTATACAATATATTATAGTGTTTAAAAAAATGGCATACTTTTCTATAATTTTTTAATATATATTGTTTTTGCCAGTTTATTTTTTCATGATTTAAGAAAAATTGGACACTTTTTAGTAATTAATTTTCATAACCATGGAACATCCCGACTTTATTTTTTAGTATTTTGGTCTTTTGGGACATTTTGTCCATAATATGGCATATTTTATCAAAATGGGACACTTTTTATAAACAATTATCGAATTTTTAGGACACCTTATTTATATTTTTTAAACTCTTAATGTTTTAGGACACTTTATATATCATCTTTAATATTTTAACAAAATGGTAAAATTTTGGATGCTTTTCTTTGATATTATCATATTTTAAGAACATACCGATCATATTTTTAGAATTTTTGTATTTTGGGAGATTATTTATATAATTTTTAGGATTTAATAAAAAATGAAACATGCTTAATATATTTTTATATGCCTGACGTCAGGCATGTAAAAGTGTGTGTTGGTGAAGTGGTAGTATAAACGGTTTTCGGTATCAGTTTCGCCAACGGTTCCAGATTCAACATTTTAGATGCTTCATATAGGTATTTTTACAAAAAAATTAACAAACCTTTTGGGATACTCTATATATGAATACCTGAACACATTTTTTGTGACAGTCTGTATACAGATATAAACATTTAAAGTTATAGGAACACAGTAAACACAAATTTTTAATTTCTTTATCTTATGGGACACACTTTATAACTTCCTGAAACCATTTTTTAGTAGATTCAAATCCTATGGGACACCCTACATGTAGGTACGTGACTTGGAAACATTTTTTTATTCACTATTAAAAAATTCCCGTCTACCTTCAGAAAATATCCAACAATTTACAATTATAACAATTACTTTTTACTTTATTTAGAATTTCCAAAAAAAACCAGTTCAACAAATTTATTTTATGTCAAACAAAATGATGAACAAATTCATTACACATATTATACTTGTAACTACAATATTAAAATAATTGTTTAATTACAATAAATGTAACAAAGCCAGCTTATCGTATTGACTATGAAAAATAACATGGGTAATTAAAACAAATAGTTTTTATTGATTGTACAATATTAACAGTAAATTTAATTTGCACTGTTTGTTTTGTATAGTTAATTGTTTTTCAACAATCGACAGTCGGAATAGCATTTCCAATTATTTGTTTAATACAATGGGTTTAAAAAAAATAGATAAAAAACTATCAGGTATATTATATAAATAAAAACGTTTATTCTCTATTATCTAATTATTAATAACTAACTTCAGACCAGACTCACCTCATGATTCCTTTATTTTGGTATGCCTGGTTAAATGTTTCGGAGTAAATTCTGAAGGAAGTTGTTATCGACTGGGAAAGCCAATAAAACATAATGTTATCAAGTAAGTCATCATAAGTAAAATACTCCAATAGTCCACCATCTTCTCTAGTTTGCCATGTGTAGTTTGTACCTGTCGTAAACTTTTCCAAAATATAAGCAGCCAATCCAACTGGCGAGTCATTTAATCCTACACCTAAAATATAATTTATATATTCAATATTTAGTCGTCTATAAACAAAAATATTAATTCTAGTAATAGAATCTTTCAAAAAATTTGGTGGTTAGGTTAGGTTAGGTTAGGTTAGGTTAGGTTAGGTTAGGTTAGGTCTTTCAATATCGAAGGATATTTTTATTTACTACTATTAGAATGCTATCTAGTGGTGTTTAAGAATATTATAGACAACAGAGTATAAGTTAAATGGAGACAAAGAGACTGATCAGAGAGGACTTGATCTTGAAGAGAGGAAAGTAAATTGAACCTCATGTATCGTATTATTTTAAGAGGCTGCTTGCTTTTTACGGTTAATACGAAGTCTCTAATGAGTACTGGTCAAGATAAAGAGGTTATCTGCTAGGTGTTGTTTATTTTAAAACAGTGGCTTGATGATGAACGGAGAAGATATATTAGACGAATTCACAATGACCCTAACGAAGTTAGTGGTTATATCCCCGTTTGGTTGTTTGAAGAACGCAAATAACTGGTATTGAAGATAGTTAGAGAAAACACTGGAGGACTAGGAAAAAGGAAAAGGCAAGGAAAACAATATTGAAGGAAAATAAGTGGTAGGTAAGGTAAGAAGTTAGTTCAGTTATTAAAGGTAATTAAGTCAGATAAAAGTTTATTAGTATTTCTGTTTAAAATTCAAATAAAATTAGGTAAATTTTGATTTTGGAAACCTAACGTTCTAAAAGTAATTAAAATAAATTTTAAACCTCAGACCAATATTGACCTCCATTGCGAAACCAAAAACAGATAGGGTAAAAACTCAAAGATTATTGGAAACGGCAGAAATGAAAGTAAAATGTTGAATCTGGAACCGTTGGCGAAAATGATACCGAAAACCGTTTACACTACCACTACACCAACACACACTTTTATATGCCTGACGCGCGTTTCGATAACCAAGTTATCTTCTTCAGAGACCGAAGGTAAACTAAAGCTAGGCCTACAAACTAACCTTATATATAGAACATTTTTAGCGCCAAATGTTTTCGCGGTAAATCTTTTGGCGGCAAAGCCAATTTTTAGCGCGAAAACATTTTTACAATAAGTTTTCTTATAATAAACTATAAAGTGGACTATCTGGGATAGGTCCTTTGTCCTTATTTAATCTATTTTTACATTTAATAATTTCTATACTTTCAAATGCATCCAACAATCTATTGTTCGATACATTTTTTAACAATTTTAAACTATCTACATTTACAGAATGGTTTTGGTAAAAGCATGTTCGGCAATACTAGATTTTTCTATACGTCCATATTTTAGATGAGCTAAATGTTCTTTAAATCTAGTTTTAACCGATCTTTTTGTTTGCCCAACATACTTTTTATCGCAATCATTACAACTTATTTCATATATACCGCTTTTTTCCAGATCTTCTCTCTTATCCTTCGGATTTCCTAACAATTGTCTCAGGGTGCCACTAGTTTTATGAACTAAACCTAATCCCACCGTGCCGAAAATTGTATTCAATCCTTTGGTATACTGAGGGAAAAATGGTAATGAAATGAATTTCCTATCGTTGTGTTCTCGCTGGAAAAAGGTGGTTTCACAAAGAGATTTCTTAAAACTATGGCGATTGATCAGCTTATAAATTAGTTTTTTATCATATCCATTAAGTACAGCTATATCCTCAATTAAATTCTTTTCTCTGTTATATCTTGTTTTGTTTAAAGGAAAATGAATGTTTTTATTTAAAAGCTGATAAAGGAAACAAGGTTGTTATAATGGACAAACAAGACTATTTCGAAAGAGTGGATCACTTGATCGAGAATGGTCCTTACGTTAAGATTCAAAAAAATCCACTAAATAAAATGATTTCCATGGTGAAGAGCACTCTCAAAAGTTGTAAGAACCTTGTCACCGATTCGTTAAAGTATAAATTAACTGTAAGTAACCCTACATTGTCAAAGCTCTATTGCCTTCCGAAGATACATAAACCTGGGAAGGCAATGAGACCTATTGTTTCAGCTATATGTACACCTAGTTATAATATTTCAAAATGGTTATCGAACGAGTTTAAAAAATCTACCCAAAAAATGTAACAGTTTTTCAGTTAAAAATTCATTAGAATTTATCAAGAAAGTTAAAGATGTTGTTCTAGAAGATGGGGAAATTTTAATCTCGTTCGATGTTAGTTCTTTATTTCCTAGCGTACCGATTCCACAAACTTTACAGTATCTGGAAGAACTACTCATCTTGAATGATCTGGGTGTTGAAGTTAGAACTGAATACCTACGATTAGCTAAACTATGCATGGACCAAAATTATTTTCAATACAACAATCAGGTTTATCAACAATATGAAGGAACAGCAATGGGTAATTGTTTATCACCATTTATAGCCAACCTTTTTATGAGCAATTTTGAAACACAGATCAGTCAAGAGTTCGAGTATTTCCCAAGGATATGGTGTAGATATGTGGACGACATTTTCGCAGTTTTCAATACAAAGAAATCATCAGTAGAAGATTTCATTTCAAAATTAAATTCAAAATTCACAAGCATAAAATTTACGTTTGAACTAGAAAATAATGAACAGTTACCATTTTTGGACACATTAGTAATAAGAAATAATAACAAGTTAGAATTTGATATTTTTAGGAAAGACACCGCTACGTATAGGTATATTCCGATAGATTCTTTTCACTGTAATCAACACAAAATGGCAAGTTTTCATTTTTTGGTTCATCGATTAATTCATTTTCCTTTAAACAAAACAAGATATAACAGAGAAAAGAATTTAATTGAGGATATAGCTGTACTTAATGGATATGATAAAAAACTAATTTATAAGCTGATCAATCGCCATAGTTTTAAGAAATCTCTTTGTGAAACCACCTTTTTCCAGCGAGAACACAACGATAGGAAATTCATTTCATTACCATTTTTCCCTCAGTATACCAAAGGATTGAATACAATTTTCGGCACGGTGGGATTAGGTTTAGTTCATAAAACTAGTGGCACCCTGAGACAATTGTTAGGAAATCCGAAGGATAAGAGAGAAGATCTGGAAAAAAGCGGTATATATGAAATAAGTTGTAATGATTGCGATAAAAAGTATGTTGGGCAAACAAAAAGATCGGTTAAAACTAGATTTAAAGAACATTTAGCTCATCTAAAATATGGACGTATAGAAAAATCTAGTATTGCCGAACATGCTTTTACCAAAAACCATTCTGTAAATGTAGATAGTTTAAAATTGTTAAAAAATGTATCGAACAATAGATTGTTGGATGCATTTGAAAGTATAGAAATTATTAAATGTAAAAATAGATTAAATAAGGACAAAGGACCTATCCCAGATAGTCCACTTTATAGTTTATTATAAGAAAACTTATTGTAAAAATGTTTTCGCGCTAAAAATTGGCTTTGCCGCCAAAAGATTTACCGCGAAAACATTTGGCGCTAAAAATGTTCTATATATAAGGTTAGTTTGTAGGCATAGCTTTAGTTTACCTTCGGTCTCTGAAGAAGATAACTTGGTTATCGAAACGCGCGTCAGGCATATAAAAGTGTGTGTTGGTGTAGTGGTAGAAATGAAAGACTCAAGTCAAACTCCAAGAGAAAAACTAAAAGTGAGGAAATACTGGTATAATGGAAGATCAATGGCACGATCGAGGGAAATATGGTCAGACAACATTGATTGAGGCTAAAAACCGAAGTAAAACAGGCATAAACCTATTGATTAAGTAGGACGAAGAAAAATTAAAATTTAAAAGCCAGCTAGAGCAAACCATAAGTATAAAAAATAGATATTGTAAAAACAGTTCCAGATTACAATTTAATCATTTATTTATGGGTTTTTCCCTTTGTACTTAGAATAATGACATAAATATTTATGTAGAAAACATATAAGTTACTACTTTTGATACATCTACATTATAAACATTAGACGAAGAGAAATAAACAAAATCAATGTAAAAAAAATTTATTTATTTATTGACAACTACTAGTTTCGGCCATCATCAGGCTAAAAAAGAATTAAACAAAGACTAATCATTACAGACTAACAATGATTCTAAACATTAGGGTGTCCGTTATTTACCGATTTGATTTTTGAGTTTGCAGCGCCCCTAAAATTTTTAGTGTATGGCCCAAAAAACAACATCGAACCTATATAAGCCATTAATATTGATAACAAACCGTGCCACAGAGGTGATTTTTGAAATTAATTTTGTTGTTTCTCAGCCAGCTCATACAAAGCTGCGGCAATCAATTATTTTTGTAGTATTTTGTAGAGCATTAAATTTACGGTGGGTCATAACAAGTGCTACTAGTGCTAGTTAATCCGTGCATGGTAATAAGTATAAAGAAAAATTTAAAGTTGTAACACAGTGGCATCGTGTATCACAGTAGTACAAGAGTCCATAACACACAAGTGATAACACTGGTTTACTACAAATGAAAGTAAAATACCGAAATTCAATATGAAGTACAGTAAATTGAGTAAATTAATGCACAGAACAAAATGAAGGTACTTCAGAAAAATGTATATTACATAGAACATGGAATTATACATACACTTGAATCGCTGAAATAGGTTAAGAAATACAGCATTTTAATATATAATAATATAAATAGTAATTGTTTATGATTATTAGCAAAGCAAATAAAGAAAATTTAGCAATAAATAATAAGCAAAAAAAGCAAAAAAGAGAGATTATGTGGAAAACTGTAAAACGATGGAATCAAAAAGGCAACTGAGAAAAATGTAAGGATCTTTAGGTTTCAGCTGTTCATTCAAACAAACAAGAGTACTATGTTTAGAAACCTCATTAATCTCAAACATTTCCAACAGGTTTATCCTTGGTCCTTTATGCAATCTAGAAAAATTAGAATGAGAAAAATTATGGTTTTTGGAAATAATATGGTTTTGTAATAATTTTGATTTTTTTCTTCGTCTAATAATCAGTCACATTTGTGCTATGGATGATTTACTTCTTTTGATTATAAACATTATTTTAATTATACCGAATTTAAAGCGATTGTTATTATTTATTGGTTCATAAATTTTTACTTTTTCACATTTCAAACAAAGCAGCAGCTAAAGTGATTTATAAATTGCTAATTATACCATTTTCTTACCAAGCGTATCAGGTTTGGTTGCTTGTTCATGTAAATACCCAGTTTCCAGAATTCTTCTTGCCATATATTTCCCAAGAGGGAAAAGTCGATTGTAGTGCTCTGGACGAACGTACCAACTAGGAAAAGACGGAAAAATACTTGCCATTATCATTTTGATAAAACATAATGAATTGTAAACAAAGCACATATTAGAATGTAAACCTAACACAACTTCGGGATAGAGCACTGCCAGGTTTTGTTGAACTATAGCACCAAAATCACCACCTTGCATGTAAAACTTTTTAAAACCAAGTTTTTCCATCATATTCTTGTAGACGAGTGCTACATGGTCGGGACCCAAACCTGGTCTTACAGCCGCTTTGGAAAACCCAAATCCTAAAATAAATAAGCCAAAGGCTTATTGGTTAGTTAGTTGATAGAGAGGTAGTTTTAAAATTATACGTTTAAATATTTTAATGCAAAAATTTACATAAATGGAATTTTAAGAACTATAGGAGTCATCTCGAAATTTTTACATAAATCTGACCAATTATCTCGAAAATATCAGCTGTCTTTCAATTCTGATTGGTCTGTCAAGTTCGGTGCTTTCAAAGACGTAACCAATACCGCTCGGAAAGAAGTTTGAGGTCTGTCATAAAAATTATTGTAGTTATATCGACTTATCACTTCGTTAGCGATATAATCCTTAAAATTTTATGGATAAATTTTTAGTTTCCGCGAAAATGTATATTATATTATTTTGTATAAGTAATTTTGCCTAAAAAAATGAGTCTTGAAAACTAAAACGTGTCTAGTAAAATTTCACAGGACGACTGGTATTTGAGAAGATCATTTTTTGAATTCATATATATCTTTTTCATTAACTTTAGTAAATCTACGAGAAAACTGGGATAGGAATTTTTGGACCGAGAGCCAAATACTCAGAAAGCTTGGGCACATACCCAAGTATCTTTCAAGCAGAAGTCCGCGCCATCGAAAGATGTGTGGAATTCAATATTGGAAGAAACTACTGCAGACAAGATATTGTGATCACATCGGATAGTCAAGCAGCCATCAAAGCGCTGAGCTCAAATATAATCAGTTCAAAAATGGTTTGGTAATGCCTAGGCAAACTAAATGAACTAAGCCAGAAGAACACTGTCACCCTCCTATGGGTCCCAGGACACATAGGAATAGAGGGGAACAAAACAGCAGATAAGCTGGCGAAAAGGGAGCTGAAACTCCACATTTGGGACCAGAACCATCTTGTGGGATCAGCAGTAGAGTAATCTTAGGAAAACTAAGGGAAGAAATGGAGAAGGAAAAATCCAAGTTCTGGAATCAGCTGGAAGGACTGAGGCAATCTAAGATACTACTGGGGAACTGTGACCAGAAGAGATCTCTTAGCTGCCTCAACCTCAGTAAAAAAACGCTCCGAATTCTAACGGGAATATTAACCGGGTATTGCCGGTTAAGAAGCAACTAGGGTTAGCAGATGAAGCAAAATGCAGATGCTGTGAGGAAGAGGATGAAACCTCAATACACATACTCTCAGAATGCCTTGCCTTGCAAAATTCTAGGGCCAGATACCTAGGAGCACATGAATTAGAAGAGGGGGATCTACCTGATTTGAAGCCCGACGATGTCCTAAACTTCCTTAGGAAAATAGGACTCGAAGAGCTGCTATAAATCTAAGAAAACATCAGATCCTATAGGTCGCAGTGTACTTATCACCCCTAGTTTATACATATATACATACATAAATCTATTTTCGATGTTATAAAAAGTAAAGATTCAACAATTGGAGTTTAAAATTCAAATTTTAAGGCCAACTAGGATACGTGTTTTTTGTGTAGCCCATATATGATCTAATTTATTAAAATGTTAATAATTAAGGGAAAGAAAAAAGAAGAAGAGGAAGAAGAAGAAGAAGAAGAAGAAGAAGAAGAAGAAGAAGCAGAAGAAGAAGAAGAAGAAGAAGAAGAAGAAGAAGAAGAAGAAGAAGAAGAAGAAGAAGAAGAAGAAGAAGAAGAAGAAGAAGAAGAAGAAGAAGAAGAAGAAGAAGAAGAAGAAGAAGAAGAAGAAGAAGAAGAAGAAGAAGAAGAAGAAGAAGAAGAAGAAGAAGAAGAAGAAGCAGAAGAAGAAGAAGCAGAAGAAGAAGAAGAAGAAGAAGAAAGAAGCATAGAAGTGGAGTGGGTTTACACAGAATAATATTTAGTAAATATTATTATAAATATTATTTTTTATGAAAAAATACTTCCTAATATTTTGATCTTTCGATAACTATAATAAAAAAGTATGAAGATTACATTTTCTTTTAAAATTTGAATATTGGTAGTACTTATTTTTCTCAAGGTCAAGCTGGCATTAGAACTAGCAAATGTTTTTTTCATTTCGTAATCAATATGGTTTGGTGTTTACCTACATGGCCAAATTGATTGTTCAATATTGTTATTAAATTTTTGACAATTCTATAAATAAAACCACTAGGTGATTTGACGGGTGCGGTATTACTCTTACTGGTGATATTACATGATAAAACATTGGGAATTAATTTATAACGATAGTTAAATTAAACAGGTTCCTAAGTTGTTAATAAAAATAATAAAGTCAGTAATATTAACATTATTCTAAATCTCTGTTTTAAACAGCATAAAGAAAACTACATTAAGAACTGAATTTTATTGTACTAAACCTTATTTTGTGTATTATTAACAACACTAATCAAACAACTTTACAACTAAAACTCTACTAATAATAATAAGAAGTTTATATTTCCCAATTTTTAAAAATTGTATATCGTTACCTGGAAGATGAGCGGCGATAACTTCAAAAACAAAATTTTTTCCATCTTGCGGGGTTGTCAATAGAGGTAAAATATCATAAAATTCTCTGACAGATCCAGGCCAACCGTGTAGAAGTAATAATGGTAATATTTTTACGTCGCGGGATACTTTAGGCTTAATGTGAATGTAATGAATATCTAATCCTTGTATATTAATAGTAAATTGAGGATACTGGTTTAAATATTTTTCTCGCTGTTTCCAATCATATTTAGTTCTCCAATAATCCACTATTTCTTTTAACAGATTGGTGTTTATTCCATACTGTTGCTGAATACCTTCAAGAGGAGGTGTGAACGGTCTGTAATTGTCTAATCTGTAGTGAAGATCCTGTATGACCTATTCGAAATGCATTTAAACTTATTGTTAACTTTATTTTATCAATAACATTTTTGTTTTTTGTTTGAATGTTACGGCTCAAGATATAAATCTGCGTGAATAACGTAGTCGGCTTTTACCAGGTAGTAGGTACGTTTAGAAAATAAATTCTTTTTTAAGTAAAAACAATTTTTTTATTGGGTTAAACGATTTATAAGAGGGTTGCCTTTTATATTTTGGGATTAGAGATCAAAAAAAATATTAATCATCGAAAATAACTTTATTGTTTTTTGTCACGATGTCATAGACGTGTTTCGAAGCCAGATTGCATCACCAGGGTTGCCAAATCCCGATATATAAAAGGCAATCCTCGTATTACCAATTCCGAGAATCTTAAAAATGTCTAAGCATATTTTTAAAATGAAAAGTAAATTAGGTTAATAACAAAAATCATCTACAGAATATATGGATAGTTTAATAACCTTATTATGAATAAAAGCAATTGCAACAAAAGTCCTATTCCGTAGTTTTGTCCTATGAAAGAGATGCATGCTGCCCGGGCTCTTCCTATTTTGAAATATTGTGAACATTTTTTGATTAATTTATATAAAATGACAGATATACTAAATATTTAATGCATAGTGTAGTAATTTATAATTAATCTTTATTTTCTTAACTCATCTCGCAGTACCAAATTTAAATTTGCCACTATTAAGTTTAATATACAATTATTGCAACTAGTTTCGGTCTAAATTAGACTATCATCAGGCTGTAAAGAACACAATAAATTGGTAAACAAGAAAAATTGGTGGTTGAAAAAGATGCAAAAACAGTTAACGGTGGTAAAAAATAATATTAAACAGATTAAACAGCTATACCGGAGATAATAATTTTAGTACAAGAGAGAATGTGTCAATTAAACAAAATTTTTTATAAATTATGAGAGTATCAAAATCTTTCCCTCTTTTTCTTAACTACAATCTACAAATCTTATATATAATACTACTGTATAAAAGGGTTACATCTTAAACAGATCAAACCTACATGAACATACCTACTGAGCAATGGAAAAAATCCACAAACAAGTACTTACCAGAGTCACAAGAGTAGAAATTGAGGATATTAACATATCGTAGACTGGGTGTAAGTTGTAATATTGAATTTTAATTAGTACTAAGAGAAATGGATTTGAAGGTTGTGGTATGTGGTTTTAAAACATTTTTAAGAAGCAATGTAGGGAAAATAATAGGAAAATTCTGCTAGATGGAGTAAGAAACCAAAAGACGAGGGGAATTTGAGATTTGTACCTACTAGATGGAGTAAAAACCAAAAGTAGGACAAAAGGAGAGAATGAAGGGTACCCTCTAAATGGAGTAAGAAACCAAAAGTAGGAAGGGATTTAAGATTAAATGATTACTAATATAATGCAAATAAACAGGATGAAGTAAGGAATGGTAGACGACAGAAAAAGAACCACGGTAAAAGTAGAAAGAACTAATAGTCAAAAATTTCATACAATCAAATAAAATAGGAGAAAGTAATGTCCAGTAGTAGAACGGAAATTGCAATGTGTTGTTGTAGTTTAAATCATTATAGACATAGTTAAAAGTAATATAAGACTCATTGTCAAAAAAGACCGTATCAAAATAACGATAAATAATATTATAATATTAAAAATAATAAAATTTATATATTTTATAAGAATGTCATGTGTACTTTATTCCATTTTCATGGATTTAAAAGGGCTTTGATGTATATCTACAATTTTCTAGCTTTAAGGAAAGAAATCTGCCACCATAATTATGAAAAAAAAATAAATTAAAGTAAAGAAAATACATCATGAAAATGGAATATATTTACAGTCTCCACTGAAAACTTTTTGCATTATATTTTATTAATAAAGTGTTTGTTTATGAGATGACTCAGTAGTCTGGTGGTCAGTATTATGGAGAAACCCTGTCTACGTTACTTCTAGAGTCACAAAAAACAATAATTGAACCATTATACATATTAAAGTTGTATACAGTATAGTTATTTGAATGTTGCTATGACAACAAATATAAAAAGTGTGTTTTTGTTGTGTTTTTTTAATATGTTTGATTTTTCCTTCGATATTTCATTTTATTAATTATTTTTTTTTATTTAACTCTTATTACAATGTAGACCGCTATCAACAAATATTTTTATTAATGTTATAAAAATAGTTCCTAAGTAAAGGACCCAGAAATATAAATAAAAAGGTTATTAATTGGAATAAAATTAATTCAACTGAAATAGCCACTAAATTTAAATTAAAAAATAATTAAAATTAATCAATAATTTAAAAGTGTACTTACATCTTCGGATACATTAATAGTAAATGGTTTTACCACTGGTTCTATTAAACCCGGTTCACCAGGTCCCCACCAAACCTCCTGTAATTTTTCTGGAAGAGGTGGAGGATCAAAGAATTTTTTTACTTTGTAACTTAAAAATAATATACCCAAAACTAATAATACAGTTAGTTTTCCCATTATTATTCTTAAATTTACTATATATTGGGTTATATTTATACAATATATCTGTTCTGATAAGAGAAAAACATTTCTGATAACAATAAAGATTCATACACTGATTAAGAGACACGCAAGTGTGTAGAACGAATTATTATGATTAACTTTCTATTTGATCTTCGGAATAAAAAAAAATAATTTGATAAGGCATCTTTAAGAATATTAATTATTGTTACTAACATGTAGCTGTTTATCTTAAAATTGTATCTTACCGTTTATTAAACAATGATGATATATAAGTAGAGTTTAAAATGTTTTATTTTATATTTTAATAAAAGAAAACAATATAAAAAATATGTATATTTCGGTGAAACATAAAATATTAAAGCCTTATTGCTGTTTATTCTTATTTGCTTTTTCAATTTTTTCTATAGCTTCATAAACATCTTTGGCAAAAACTTTTGGTAATTGAAAGGCAGCGAAATGTCCACCCTCGAAATCAGTTAGGTGGATGAGGTTTACATAAATATCCTTCAGCATACCATCAGCGGTGTAAAAATCATTCGAATATCTGGCACAAGCGGTAGGTACATATATTGGTTGACTGAAACAATAAATAAAATAATTAACTCAAGATGAAATTGCCTTTATTATTCTATTGATCCAGTGATTTAAACATTAGATGTACTAATTTGTCTTCATTGCATTTTATTTAATGTTTCTGAATCCTAAAATTTTATTATACAGTGTGTCCTCAAAATATGAATTAAATTCGATATTTTCAAAAACTAAGGTTTTTTACAAAAAACTGAAAAACGTTGATTTTTAATTTTAATATTCTACACTTTTTTTATTTATTTTGTTATACAGGGTGATCCATATTAGTATGAAATGAAACACTCTGTATTAGGCTATTTAGTAACAAGCCGATTCCGAAAAGGTATATACTTGGGGTCTAAGGGACAGAATTTGAAAGCTCGTTATCTAAAATTGACATCAAATACTTTGTGTTGCATTTAAAAAAATTACCGAAAACGTTATCACATTAATATGGTTCACCCTGTGTTTTTCATCAACAAATAAAAATACGCCAAAATTTAATATTAAAAAAATAATTATCAATACATTTTTTCTATATGTCGAATGTATCTATTTTTAAATGTTAGATGCTACACAAAAATATATTTTTTGTTATCCAATGGAATTTTAACAAAAAATGTAATAAAACAAATGCACTACCGAGATTAATATGTAACTAAAGCCTTAGAATTTGTTTTACTTCATCAAGTTATTCCAAATAGGCTAACAAATAGATCCCCGTTGAAAAATTTAAAAATTTGCATTTTCTGATTTTATATTAACAATTGAAAAAATGTCAAAATTTAAGATTAAAAAAATAATTATTAATGATTTTTTTTATTTTTAAATGTTAAAAGCTACATAAAAATTTTCATTTAAAAACAATTTGCTATAAATAATTTTTTATTCGTATATTTCTTTTAAAACTTAATTTTATGATGAAAATAACCATAAGCATTTTTCAAAAACAGTTTTTTTTTATTTTTTAATTAACTTAATATTTCAGAACAATAAACAACTAAAAGGTTGAATTAACTTTCACTATTTATTCGTTAAATACTTTAAATGTAATGACGGCCGTTTCGCTATAGAATTAGCTAATTTTACGAGGCATGTTAAATTTTAAATACATGCCAATCATTATATCATTATTCACAAAATCAATAATAAAAAAGTGTTGTACAGCATACACATTTTATGAATAGATACGGTGCCAAAGAAAAGTGTCAAGAAATTTATTTTCGGCCACACTGGTAAAAAGGTTCTTCCCGCCCCTGGAATTTGCAATCTCTATTGTAAGTATGTTGTAAAGGTATGGGAAGGAAACGAATTCTAAGATAAATTGATATGTGATAAGTGGAGAAATATATCTTACCCCCATTAAAGTATAAAAATACGAGGAAAATGAAATAAGAACGTTCGCCTGTCATAAATATAAGTGCTGAAATATCAATGGTTTCATTTGATATCAATACAAAAAGTATCAGAAACGTGAATTACGAAAAAAATTTTTTTAAATTATTCTAAGAACATAAAATTACCTTAAATTGGTTGTTCTGTAGTTTCTTATACAGTGTGGGAACCACTGGAATAAAATTATTTGTGGGGTTCGTTTAGAAGATTATAAAAACGCTGGAACTCATCATGACTAGTGTAATTGAAAATAATTGTAACATTAAATCTGTATTTCTATAAAATTAAATTCATTGAACAAATTATGTGATGCAATTTTACATAATATGTATCATACATACCTTAAAATCCCTTTTTCCGAATAGGCACGGTTAAAAGTTTCAGAATACAACCTGAAAGAGGTTGTCGCAGATTCTGTAATCCAATAAAACATTATATTGTCAAGTAATTGGTCATATGTAAAATATTCTAAAATTCTTCCATCTTCTCTACTTATCAAAGTAATATTTGCACCGGTTATGAATTTTTCCAATATGTACGCTGCTAACCCGATTGGAGAATCATTCATTGCGACGCCTAAAAAAATAAGTATAACCTCATTTTAGATCCTAGAGTTGTAATGACAATAATATTGTTTCCAAGCCTACGAGATTAATAGCGGGAAAACGCGGCTACGTGCTACGAACTACTCGGAGACCTAAAACTAAACAGGTCTTCTGTGTTTTCCCTATAATACTTACCAAATGGCTGACAGAAAGGGAACAATACAGCTCTCTATCCGAATCCAAATGTCATTTTTCAGCTGCCATCTGTCAAATGTCATTTTAAAATATCTTTTGTCGAATTTCAACTGTCATTTGTCAGATGTCAATTATTAAATTTTACTTTTCAACTGTCAAATGGCATTTTTCAACTGTGGCTTGATAAATATCATTTTTCAACTGTCATCTGTCAAATGTTATTTTTCAAATGTCAAATGTCATTTTCAACTATAATCTGGCAAATGCCATTTTAACAGTCAATTGTCATTTTTCAACAGTCATCTGTAATTTTTGACTAACAACGTCATCTCAACTGTCATCTGCCTTTTTTAATTGTCATCTGACTTTTTTAATTGTCATTTGTCATGTTTTTAACTGTAATCTGTCATAAAATCACTGCGTGCCGAGCGAAGCGCGGTTCGCAGTACAATATTTTTGAATTGTCATTTGTCATTATCAACTGTCAAATGTGACTTTTCAACTATCAAATGTCATTTTTCAATTGTTAAATGTCACTTTTTAACTGTCATCTGTCAACTGTCTTTTGACAAATGTCACTTTTCAACTGTTATATGTTAACCGTCTTTTGTCAAATATCCACTGTCATTTGTCAAATGTCACTGTTCAACTATCATCTTTCAACTGTCATTAGTCAAATGTCCACTGCCATTTCTCAAATGAACAGTTCAAAAGTGATATTGTAGTTATTTGTTATATATTTATCTATTTGTAAACCAGACTATGCATGAGAATTGAGGATTCGTCGAAATTATTTTACAAAACTGTAAATAGAAAAATGATCAGTTTGTTGCATTTCAACTTGCTCTCTCCTTTTTTTATTTATTAAAAAAACGATAAAAAAAGAAACTATTTATTTAAAAGAAAAAACTAAGTAGAGAGCGAGTTGATGATCTAAATAAATTAATCTCTAAGGCAAAATAAACAAGGCTATAAAATCCACTAAAGACTAAATGTTAGTAAATATTATCAAACTCACCCAATGTGTCGGGTTTTGTAGACTGTTCATGGAGATATCCAGTTTCCCGGATGGTTGTATAAAAATGCTCTTTCATTGGAAATACTCGATCATAATGTTCTGGTCTGACATACCAACCGGAATAAGAAGGATAGATGCTAGCTAAGAAAGTCTTAACGTATTTCTTTAAAGTTGTTACCGTACACATATTGCAATGAAATCCTAGAACCACTTCCGGATAAAGAACAGCTAAGTTTCTTAAAATAATTGCCCCGAAGTCTCCACCTTGAACGTAAAATTTGTCATGGCCCAACGCATGCATCATATTTTTAAATACAAGTGCTACATTGTCGGGGCTTAACCCTGGTCTTACAGCAGGCGAGGAAAAACCATAACCTTCAAATATTTAAAGTAAATTAAAGACAATATAGTTATGACAATTTTTAAACAGTTAATAACAATAAAGTATTTGTTTTTAACAAATTTTGTTTGGTGTACCTGGAATATGAGGAACAATTACTTCAAAAACGAAATCTCTTCCTTCTTGAGGGGTCGTCAATATTGGTATAACATCGTAAAATTCTCTTACAGAACCGGGCCAACCGTGTACAATCAACAGCGGCAAAATTTTTATATTTTGAGGTACATTCGGTTTTACATGAATATAATGAATGTCCAGTCCTTGTATATTTATAATGAATTGTGGGAATTTGTTCAAATATTTTTCACGTTTCCTCCAATCATATTTGGTTCTCCAATAATCCACAACTTCCTTTAAAACATTTGTGTTTATGCCATATTGGTGCTGGATACCTTCAAGTGGAGGTGTTGGAGTTCTGTGATTATTTAGTCTGTATTTAAGATCATTTAGTACCTAAAATTAAATGTAAATGATATTTAACCTGAGATTAAACATTCTTATGCAAAGTTTTCAGATAAGCACACACTGATTACATTTTTTGAAAAGCAAATAATATGTTTTATAATTTATTGTTTTGGCAATAATATCCATTGTCATGTTGAAAAATGATTCATCTCTGTTAGTTTTGTATATTCCTCTAAAGATTTCCTGAAGACAAAGGGTGTACCACATAAAATTGACGTTGACCAAGCGAAAGAAAGGCCACATGATCCTGAAGAAATATGTGACCATTTGCTTCGCATTGCTTTGTGCGTGCATTGCACAGTTTGCTGTCCTTTATATTGTAAACTATCTTATTCAGCCCTGACCATAAAGTTCTACTGCTATGTTAGTGGCTAGTAGCCTGCAGTTGGTGAATAGTAGCCTGCTGCTTACTTCCTTATGCATAGCTGGACTTTTAAACAGTATACAGCAGCACCTACCTCAACGTCGTTTTCTAAACCATCCTTCTACCATAGCGAGTTTGCTCCAATCGATAACATTAGAACACTGTATACATTCGACCACTAAATTATATTATCGCAGGATAAAACATAGAATATACGACACACAAACTAGAAGAAGAATTTAAAATGTGGTTTCTAGAAGTAAACATGCAAAAGATCGAATATACACTCTTCACAAAAAGTATCACATAAGTGATTTATGAATAAAAACACAATTAACTTCGTGTGGTCCCATTATCAGGTGGACAGATCTTTTACAGCAAAGACAGACGAAGATATGGTAGAATTTCTCAGAATAGACTAAGATCTTCTAAATAAATTTAGACGGTTTCAACTTCTTAGGCTCTACCGTAACCAAAGAAAACTTCGAGGCAGAAGTACGAAGAAGCATAATGATGGTAAAAACTCCCAAAATAAAAAAATGAGACTGGTTGAAGCTCTCGTTTTGTCTTTTGCACCCTGATGAGCTTCATCGGAGGCATAGAGCTGATAGAACGACTATAACCTAGGAGTGTGCCACAATAGATCTTTCAGATCTAACCTAATTTGATGACTAGGTGAACCGATTAAGGGTGTGTTCGGGGAGCACGCTATTTGCGCTATTTGGCGCTATCTAGTACTATTCCTCGTTTACGTTATATGGCTCTTGGCGCTACATAGCTCGAAAGCGTGCTCCCCGAACACACCCTAAGTATAAACCAACACGGCTTGTTGTGTCAAACTTTTCGAGATGAGATGCAGAGGATCGAAAAAAATTGAAACAGCTAGTATAGACAACCTGAAGGAGGATATCAGAGAGAGGAAGAGAGAGAGACTGATGTTATATTGTATTGAAAAATTACCAAAAGAATGCAAATCATACTATCCCAAAATAGATTTTAGTATAGACAAAGATATACGTCAGAGTTTTGGAAGAAGATTTGTGGTAACATAAAAGAGAAGAAAGATTAGGAATCGCAGGACTTTAAAAAACACGTCTTAACGCAATTAATCTCATTATTGTACACAAATTTCTTTATGTTTAATCAAATTTTTACCCATATTTACATCGTCAAAGTTAATTTGCTTAAATATCTTAATAATATTGTAAATATATTATATAATAATTGAATAAAATCTGTTAACGCTAATTATTATCAGATTTTTTATTGGGGATTAAAAAATTTGGAGCACAGGGTGAATATTATTTAAATATTTAAAGTAAACGCAGGGAGAAAATGGAAATTGTAATTTTGAAATTTAACGCCTCCCTGAACGTCATCCCTGACATTCTCTGCATGAAGATTTTCTCAGCTAATTAGTTTACAAGTTTCTAAATACTTATACTTGTAAAACAGATTCCTTGAAAGATGAGGTTTAAAACCTCGACATTCTTTAACGAAACGTGAGACAAAAATACTGCAGTAAACTCTTTTCCATATTTTTGGCGAATATTCGTTCAATTAATACGAAATTTAAATTAAAAACTTATTTAATTAAAATAGGAATGCCTTGGGTAATAAGCAACGTACAATAACTTTGATTAAAACTTCGATTCGAAGATACTGCTTTAATTATAGTTTAATAGTTTGAAATAAGGGTTATAGAGTATTAGCAAAAACTACATGAATCGTCTAAATCTTAGTTGGCTGCATTTCAGCTTCAAATAGTTTTCACAACTGTCAGATTATAAAAGTTATTAAAACATTTTTTCTCCTACACCAAAAATAGGACAAGAAGGGAGCTTTATTCAGACAAAATTCTGTAAATTATAAAGCAAAAAAATCTAAAACACTATCACAAGAAGAATGCATTCGATTTTTAAAAGAAGCGTCCGATTATGATGAAGGCAAGTTTCTGCAGCTCCTGATTGTGGCGCAGTGGTATACATGCTTGCCTCTCATGCAGAGAGCTCGGGTTCGATTCTAAATATAAAAAGTCTTTTTTCTACGATTACTATCAAAAGTGAGCTTTTGCACGTTCAAATCTAACTACAAAGTTGATGTTTTACGCGATCTGTCATAACTTGACACTATTGCCGCTTTAAAGCAGAAAGTTTAGTTTGTCGCTTGCTTATTTTTATTTAAAATAAATAAAAGAATGAGAGTCATGAATAGAGATCAGCGATTTTTTAAAACATTGTAGACCTACCTGAGTCCAAAGTCCAAAAAAATTTTAAAATTACGTCAAATCCTTCTAACTCTACACTAATAATTGTTCTGAAACATCAACTTCTGGAATAAATATTAAAAATTGTCAAAATTGTACTTTCAATTTTAATATTGTTAATAATAAAAATACTCCAATTAGTTCATTAAAATGTTAATGTAAACTGGTTCTAATAAAATATATAACAAAAACTATATATTTTGAGTATCGTGTGATCGTAGAAAAAATCCAGTGTGTAATTCGAGCGGAAAGATCTTTGTCGTTTCCGATAAATGGTTTATCTCAAGCTGAAAGTATCAATTTTCGCTCTTAATAGACAAATAGCTCTTACTGATTACTTGAACATACCTTTTAATTTTAAAAACTAAAATTATATTAATTAATTTGTGTATAATTACGCTGTTAGCTTACCTATGTAATATTTTTACGTTAAATTTTTACGGACTCGTTTATTTTTCAGAGTTATTACTTTCATATAATTTTTTTCAAGTTTGAAACTCATTTTAGACTCTAATGCAGCTTTAAGTTCAACTTAACGAAACTAATGATTTAAATTGCTGTGGAAATCGGGAAACCTCCTAGTTTGTACCTTCATTTTCATTTTTCTTATTTAATTAAAACCGGTATGTTTTTTTACACTGTTCATGTATATTTTGTTACATTTTTAACTAAACAAAACCCTCAAAATTAATATTTCGTTTTACCAAGTTTGATGCTGCAAATTCGTAACTTCATTTTTACTCAAATTAAATTTAATAATTAACGTTATTCTGTCAAATATTTTTTAGGGAGGATAAATGTTTTTTGTGTCGGTTAATTGAGATAATACTTTTTAAGCAGCAGTGGTTGCGACAGGTAGACATGCGTACATAAAACTCTCTTTGATATTTTATTTATTTAGAGGTTAATTATAGAGGTTTTAACGACTTAACGGGAACGCAAAGGCTGAAATTCTAATTACGATTAGGCTCGGAGATAAAATGAAATTCTAGTTGGAAGCTCTCGTTCAAAATGGCATATGTCGCAGTTCACTAACACGGAGAGATAAAAACTGTCTGCGTATACACCAGGATGATTTAAAGTATTTTTAAAAGATATTAAAACTAATCAAAATGGAATGTCAAATTATTAAATATGGTGAAAAATTTTAAATTACATTATTATGAATTATTAAGAAAATAAATAAAGATTGGTACGATCAAGAGTGTGAGGTAGCTAGGGAAACCAAGAATAGAGCTAAAATAAAATGGCTACACACAAATAAAATGGTACACAAATGGATGAAGATTAAAAGAAATACAATAGAGTAAGGAATGAGTCAAACATTTTATATAAAAGAAAAAAGAATGAGTGAATCAATAAAAACTTAGAAGATATTGAAAAGGACAGGCAAAACCAAAAAATAAAACAATTTTACAAAAAATAAAAAATAAAAAATAACAAAGCAAGTCACACAACGACAGGTGCCAAAAACAAAGATGGTATCAACAAAGTAGTGGTTTCCGCAACTCATATGGATGAAGATCTGACGACTGAACTAGATATACATGACATAACAGAATGCCCTTCAGAAGAAGTAATTAAAGAAATTAGAAAACTGAGAAACGGTAAGGCAGCAGGACAAGACGGAATAGTAGCAGAGCTTATAAAATATGGAGAAGAAGAACTGCACAGACAAGTTTATTTACTGATACGACAAATATAGACAGAAGACAAAATCCCAGAAGAGTGGTCCACCGACGTAATTGTACCTATATATAAAAAGGGGGACAAAGAGCAATGTAAAAACTACAGAGCAATAACCCTACTGAATACAGCTTACAGACTATTTTCCAACCTACTAAACAACAGATTGAAAAAACATGCTGAAAACATCTTAGGTGACTACCAAAATGGATTTAGACTGGGAAGATCCACAATCAATACACAATTGAACAATTATACCAAAAATATCAGGAATATAACAGGGATATACATACTCTGTTTGTCGATTTTAACAGCGCCTTCGATTCACTAAATAAAAAGAAAATGCTAGAGGAACTGATAGAATTGAAAATATCATCTAAAATTAGGAAGTTAATAGAAATGAACCTAGACAACACAAAAGATACTAAGAATACAAAAAAACTCTTCGCTTCAACGTCACTTCCAAGTTTATTTAAAAAAATATGCTTTAAATCACAATGACAGCCGTTTCTCTAAGAAGCTTCTTGAACACACTTTAACTGTTTTACCAAGTTACAATGTTGTTTTAAAGACCACCAATGGTCACAGTTGATCATTGGTCACCTAAGAGTGATTTGTAACTGGTTTTGTGAACAGTGCTTAAGTTTAGTTAAGTTAAGTTGGCAATACTGACCCTTTCCTAAGGTTTTCTTGTTCTGTGGCACAGATTTGGGGTCCTGTCACAAGTGGTTAACTTTTTAATTGACTTTAACACAATTGGTTATATCTGGAGATGCATGGTCAACTGACATAAAATTAAATTGGCAATACTGAATTTTTCCTAATGTTTTCATGTTCTGTGACAAGTGGTTAATTTTAGGTTAAACTTTAACCGAATTCAACAAAATTTGTTGTATCTCGAGCTGGTCAACTGCCCTATAAAATTAAGTTGGCAATACTGACCCTTTCCTAAGGTTTTCTTGTTTTATGGCACAGATTTGGGTTCCTGTGACAAGTGGTTAACTTTTAAACGAATTCAACAAAATTTGTTGTATCTGACTTATAAATAAAGTTGGTAATACTGACTCTTTTCTCATGCTTTTTTATTATATGGCCCAGATTTGGGGTCTTCTTAACCGAGTTTAATAAAATCTATTGTATCTCGAGATGGTTAATTGACTAATAAAGTTGATTTGGCAGTACTGACTCTTTTATGATGTTTTCTTGTTCTGTGACATTAATTTAAGATAAATTTCTTAAACCAATTCAACAGAATTAGTTGTACTTTGAGATGATTAATTGACAAATAAAGTTAAGTTAGGTAATTAATTATTTTTTCCGTGATTTTTTCGTGTTCTGGAGCTTTCAAAAATTTAAATTTACATAATAATACCGTTGAATGGCACGGAGGGTAGAAGCAAAATTTTTTTTTTATTTTTGCACACTGTATTTACAATAGATATGAGTTTTTGTTTATTAATTGATTAATAAATTTTTATTGAACACAAATATTGTTTTAAAACATTTTTTTTGCCGATATGAAGTAAACATATTTTTAGAATAATTTTAAAAATAAACTGATAACCTAATCGGTTTTTAACTCTTAGATTAACATTTAGTTTCTTATAAACTTACATATTTTTAAAATAAAACAATAACTTACACTATCAGACACGTTAATAGTAAACGGTTTAATTGTTGTCCTTAAAGATTTCGCACTTTCAGGTCCCCACCAACTTTCTTTTAATTTCTCCGGTAGGGGAGGAGGGTCAAAAATTTTACCAATTTTGTAACCGACAAACACGACAACTACGAACAATATTATTGCAAATTTTCCCATACCAGCCACTTTATTTCGAAGCTATTTCAATACTACTTAAAAATAATTTTGTTCAAGGACTATCTACTCATGTAGAAACACGACAGGTTCGTATTTACACTTAATGAGATATACATCTATAACATAATGCGTTTTAATAATAAGTTCAAGGACATGATCAAAGTTTATGATAAAATATTTATTAAGATTAGGAAAAATTCTCCAAAAAATATTTTTTAATTATTATAAAAAAGTTTCTTTCTAGTCCTTTGCGTATACATGATTAGGTCAAATACACACATCAACATGGTCTAGGGATATTTTAATAAACTTTTTTCAGCTTCTATATTTAATGATACGCCTATGGCAGATACTTTTAGTTTTTGTTTATTGTAAATTAAATATTTAAATGGCGAGTTTTTGTATAATGAATGAATAAAAGAAGACTACTTATTGTTACTCAAATTAGTAGCAAATATAAACACATTGTTTCTTAATAAAATAGTAAAAATTTTAACAAAATCAAAAACCGAAGCAATAAAATATCGATATTGAACTACTTTTACTTTTAGGGCTTTTAAATATTTTATTCTAAAATAAACACTGTTTGTGCATGGTTTAATTTAAATAATCTTGGAAAGACAACATTTTACAGAGAAGCAAATGTTAAGGGCTGTAGGAATGCTACAATCTTGAGCTTCTCAAACGGCTGTCAGAGGCCATAGGTACAAGCCAAAGTGTTATTTGTAGACTGTAACATGTCTATCGTCATGTCACCTTGCACTATTACCGACCGTAAACGATACCGCTATTATTACCGTTAAAACAGACCCCGATTCACTGTTAATGCTACTGTACACTAGACACCCCTTAAGGACGCGTAAGGAACGCGTCTCTCGCTTGCAATTGAATCTGCCGAACGTATCTTTTATGACAAATGATACGAACACGCCTTGAGCTAGACTATTTATTGAATCGCCCAACAATTCTATATCCTTTTCAACTAATACGCTCGTCTGAGGAGTCAGAAAAAACGTTCAAGTTACTCATCTTGTGAAATTTGCCCTTTTGTTTGTTGAAAGATACAACCCGCTAAGTTGGAGTCAAGTTTCCGCTAAGCTGGAGTCAAGTTATCGCTAAGTTGGAGTCAAGTTATCGCTAAGTTGAACTCAAGTTAGCGCTAATTTAAATGCCCAGTTACCGCTTTTGGAAGGTCCCTATGTGAAGACAGTCCTTCAAACCACTTCTGAGCTGTTAAGAAAACTATTACATCCCAAGCAGCCAGAACCATTAAAGAAACTTTCATCTCTCCACGAAGAAGCTGAAGCCGCCCTCCTAGACAGCACAGAAACCTAAAGTTAAGTCCACTTTTTACAACTCCAGTTCATTATCAGCAAGTACTTACATTTTCAATAAATAATCTATATTTTTAAAAAACAGTTTCATTTGTATACCTTAGACTATAAGTCTTAAGGGTGTAGCGTGGTCGGTCTTTATTTCAAGTAGCTTCTTTATTTGTTGTTTAATTAAAGTAATTACAAGGTGTTTCTATCTTTCTCACCTTAGTTTTTGTGTAGTTTGTTTGCTTAATCGTTCATTTTTTAACAATCGGCAGGAATTAATTACTAGCCTTCAAAGAGAATGGGCAGCTATTGCGAGATAGATGAGTGGATTTTAAATATGGGAAGAAGATGAAGAGCTGTAATTAATGCTAGGGGGTCATAAAATGTACTAAATTTAAAATATAAAAATTTTTATGTTATCAATTTTAAATAAATAATTGACTAAACATCAAAAAAAATTTAAATGACTTTTTTATTAATATCCTTAGACCATGTTGATGTGTGTATGATTATGATAAATGTTTACACTATGATTATGTCTGGGATGTCTCAATTTGTTAGTTTTTATTATATTGTTTATAATCTACTATTAGGTGATATAAAAGTTATTTAGGGTATATACAAGTTCTACTTTAAAGTAATTTTAAAATCAAATAAATATTCCTTTATGTTATATGAATCTTATAACATTTATATAGTGACCTAAATAAGAATATATAAATTATGTAATATTTTTTTAATTAGTTAATTTAATTTCTCCATTGTATAAATTCCTCAATGTTTAACTAACTAACTATTCATTTAGGTATGTTTATTAATGCAAGAATTTATATGGTATGAAAAATAAAATCAATTCTTATACAATCTGTATTTGATTTTATTCCAAACCCTCGTAAGTACCTACACCATTCAGGGATTCAGTGAAAATATTAGTGTTTTGATAATCATAAGTAAACAGATCAATCAACCAAATTTAAACCCGGTATGTCGCATGATCAAGGGACAGAGTGATAAATGCATAGGCGTGTCGCTAAATTTTTAAAAGGAACAATACATTGAACTTTTTTAGGTACTTGTTTATTTTTTTTAAATAACTGTAATGTTTTTCTTATTTATTTTTACATTTTTTATGGGTGGTATAAATTATATACAATATGGCTAACTACTGTTTATTTATTTTATAAAATAAACACTTAAATTACTTAATTTATTTTTACCAATCCCTTATAACACTATTTATATTCACTTATTTCACTGTTCACTCACTTTGCGCGTTCTAATTGTTCACTGTTTACTTAAACTGTTCTAACTGATAACTGACTTCCTTGCGTGTATAGGTTATTCCAGAAGGATTCCCTGCTACTTATGCTATTTAGCAGGTTCGTTAGCAACACCTTTATGAAGTCCGTGAAATCAGTTATCAGTTCTTATCTAGTAGGTAACAAATATTCAGGAGTTTTTGAAGAATCATTGCTCTTTTTTCCCTAGATCTTGAATGATTTTTAGACTTACTTTGTGAACCATTTAACATCTTTATCATACTTTACCTTTGTGGAAACTTTCCATTAATCGACAGTAACCAGAAATAATACCGAATGGACAAATAACAATCCCAAGCAATCCTACTTTTTCCATAATAGACATTTAAATTCAGTGAAAGTCCCAAGTTCGAATTTAAAGAAGTAAAACCTTAAGTGAAATCTATCTATTGAATATATTGAAAATGCAAATTTAATTCATATCTACCTCTGCATTTAATGACCAAAGAAGTCATACTAAGATTTATCCAATAAGCTGTAGGAAAGAAAACAGCAGTAAAAAAAATAACCAAAATTCATATAAACTTTAGAGAAGCACTGTTACTCCTCAAAAGTTTTGAAAAACAGAAAAGGAAACCGTCGAATACGTCCTGTGTCCTCCGTCAACTGGCCAAATCTAGCCAATAGAAGAAAGTACTTCAAATTAGAAGGTTGGACAAACTAGATTAGATTGTCTTAGGTCGTATAAGCCAGTCAGACTTCTCTACACTTCGACCAATGAAGATCTTTTGTGCCTACTCTAATCTACTTCAATTCTAGAACGTCAATACTTCTAACAAAGTTAGGAAGCCAAATTCCTAATGTCATAAGGAGTCACAGTACCTTCTTTTAGGAATTTTAGCCGTTCGCCGTCTCTTTGGCGAACGGCAGTCAATTTTATATCTTTTTTGTTCATTTTGAGAAGGCATTTTTCTTTTTCAGGTGATATATCTACAAACCTTTTAGTTTGCCTCAGTCCTGGCGTATTCCTCTAGTGAGATTGTAGTTGATCCTCTTCCCAGGAATGGAGTTTCTTTTTGATTCCTTTTTTTAGATCACAAAGGGGTATTAACCCCTTCTTTTGCGAGTCTATCAGCTTCCTCATCACCTACTATCCCTCTGTGACCTGGCACCTACATCAAGGTGACCTTGAGTTAATAGTATATGATTTAATGGATTATATTTAAGAAACCTTAGCAAATAACCTTGAGAAAAACACACCAAACAATTAACTTAAATAATATGACAGTAACAAACATTTTAAATAACTTTTGATATATTTTATCTTGCATTAACCTCTAATATAAAATTATAAAAATATTACAATATTACATATTTATATAAAATAGATACATTTAAATGGTATGAGTAAATAATTGCTAAATTATTTTCAATTACTAATGGCTTTAATCTTATTCGTAGATACTTTCAGACGAAAACGGGGTATAGAAATTGGAAACAAAGGAATAGTAGAAAGCTATTTTAGTTGGTTGTCTTAATAAAAGAACTGAAAGAACAATAACAAGAGGCGATAATTGTGCGATAACAAATTATATTTTAAATTGGCAATTATCTGCACCATAACTACAATAATTGCACTATTTTAATGATTATTTTTGTATAATTGCGATAATCAATGATAGTTTTTTTAATAATTTAAAAAACATATTAGTAAAAACGACAGTAAAACAATAGAAATTGTTGTTGTTGAATATTACAAACTAATTTAAGGTAGGTAGTTTCCTTAAATAACAGAAAACATACTGTCGTTATTTAAATAAAGATAAATTGGTATTTTTAGAACCACAGTTAAATAACTACTTTTACTAAAAGCAAATTCAAAACGTTGTAAATCACCATTCGCTGGTTATGACCCTGTCTAACCGATATCGGTGACTTCCCTGGTGGCAGGCAATAAAGTTATAACAAGGAGGGTGTTGTGTCGCTAAAAGCCGAATTAATCACCAATGGAAATTGGATGACAGGTCAAAAAGAATTGTATGGCGCCACAGCAGTTGCACTCTAAGGAACGCGGGAGATGGAAATTACTAATGTGGGGTAGCCTAGTATATTGAATCCAAATTCGATTAATGCTGCAGCTGGAAAATCTGGAGATACGGAAAGAAATCCCTCTCAAGATTTCACACCAATTTATAGATTGGCTATGAACGTTTATAATGGCATACAGTGTCTTTATTGCATAGAAACGAAATACATTAATGGCAAAAACACCATTCGCTGGAAGCTGTTTATTTATATTTAAGTGTTTAATTAGGGACACTAATGAAATAATCAGGTTTATTAGGGTGATCGGTAGCACTGTTTTTGATCAAATTACTGTATGAATCATCAATGTATTTCCAAACAGTATTATTATTATTAAATTGAAAAGGTTATCCATCTCTCAAATTTGGATGATACAGATATATCGTAGTAATAAAACTCAAAGTCTATCCACAATTTTTAATAGTAAGGTTCATAACTTTAATCCGACAACCGACACTAATCGTTGTTTGTATAACTATTTTTGATTCTTCTGATACCATTGTTTTCTTTATAGCCTGATGATGGTCTGAAGACCGAAACTTGTTGCATTTAAGTTGTGAACCTTACTATTAAAAATTGTGGATAGACTTTGAGTTTCATTACTACTATATATTATTATAATTAAAAAATGTACTCAGAAACTAAATCCACTCGTAACAGTTATAAACTATAAACATTTACATTTTATTATAGTATATTTGTTTGGAGTTAATCTTCTTAGTAGTCATAATACGATAAAAAATCCATTATGGTCGATAAATTTAATAGAGATATCATTAGAACACAAGTCCATTATTTGTACTTAAATGAAGGACAGGTGGGCGAGCAAGGCAGAAAGGCCAACAAACAGATCGCACCTTCTATGACGTTACTCACAAGTCAAAAAAGCATTACCAGCGAGAGAGCAGAAGTAGCGAAGCTACTTCTTATCGGGTTTCTAGAGAGTGCCTTAATGGCGTGGTGCGCAGTATACCTAAACGCGTCTTTTTCATATATCCACTATTGAAAATTGTGCGCAAAGGGCGGATTCAGTAGCATAGCTACTTCGGCTCTCTCGCTGGTAATGTCTTTTTGACTTGTAAGTGACGTCATAGAAGGTGTGTCACGTGATCTGTTTGTTGACCTTTGCTCGCCCACCTGTCCTTTTGACTTGTTGCCACCCGTTATTGTCCTTTCGACCTTGTACATCGCGTTGAAGTGTTCGTTGCCGTCCATTAATGCCTTTTGGGCTTTGTACGCTGGTGGTGTCTGGCCCATAAGGATGCTGGGAATGATCTTTTCCGTTACACCCAGTATACACGATGATGACGTTGACTTCTTGTAAAGCCTCTGGAGATGTCTTCTTGTAAAGCCTCTGGAGATTTCTTGTAAAGCCTCTTCTTACATCTACCATTCGACACCTTTTCCGTTACACCCTGTATACACGATGATGACGTTGACTTCTTGTAAAGCCTCTGGAGACTTCTTGTAAAACCTCTGGAGACTTCTTCATGTTTTTTGACCTTACTTGTATACGTCGCGTTGGAGGCTGGCTTGTGTCCGTTGATCACCCGTGACCTTGAAAGGCGTCAAAAATGACGTTTTTAGACCTTAGATTTTCTTATGGAGATTTACATGTAAAAATGAGCGTTTTTGAGCCCGAACCGGTGTTGCCTATCTACTGACTTAATATGGGCACAGGTAAAAGGTTAGGTGACAAAAAACAATACAACTTTTAAATTGAATGACGTAAGACAACTTTTGATAAATTCTTTTGGAAACGTAACACGGGAGAATTGGACTAATGTGAAGAAGGAAAAAGAACGATTGTGGAGTGTTGATTTCAATATTGAAGAACTGTTCGTACCCATTGTAATTCCTTTCTGACCAGGCAACGAATCTGACTCATCGTCGGATGAATACGACGAAATGGAAGCCGACAATTAAGGGAGTAAGTGCTTTTTGCATTAATTTATATTTATTTCTTACTTTTTAATATGTAGCATATTTTTATTTTACTTTTAATTTTTATTTTAATTTGAATTATGCTTTAAAAAAACTTCGGTTCTACGGTCATGGGATCTGTTCAGCTACCTGTTGTGATAATATTATCTAGGGTTCCTATTGTTTTTGGGTTAGTAAATTCATAATTACAGCGTGGACTCTTTAAAAAATAACAACTATGACTATGCTTCAATGGAACTGTATACTACTTTTAGTTATTTTTCATGAACCACCCTCTTGCTTGGGCTTTGAAGGATTTGCATTTATAGTGAATTCACTGTGCTGCCAACTATAAACAAATGAATTATAAATAAAAATCTGTTCTTGAAAACTTTCAGAACTTGAATCACTTGGTTAAAGTTGTTAAGAAGGTCTTGCAGCTGTGGAGGAAGTTGAAGCTAAGGTCGTCTGGCACTATAAAGGGAACACTCCATAAGGACATGCTTGAACGTAACTTTGGAGCAAAGGGATCGAGGATCAGAGGTCATGAGCTGGCCATGTGTGAGCTAGGTGTGACCAATACGAATTCTATGTTAAACTGTCTAGAAAGGTCAGTAAGGTCACTAATTGATGATTTAGTGACACACGGCAGAATGCTTCTCAAGTGAGAGCTTGATATGTTTCATTGAGATTGCTATAGAGAGATACAGATCTTTCAAACTTCAGCATTGATATTTTTAGCGAATTGAATGTGTACTGATTACTGAGAATATTGATTAATGTTAGCAATTCTGAATGGTTTCATTACATTTTCTATAGACAATTTAATTCACGTATAAAAAATCCCATAAGCCGCGTGATTTTGTCATTATGACAGCGAAAAAAGTTTGCCCTAACGGTTGTCTCTGCCCTAACTTTTCCAACGACAATAACGAACCTAACTTTTGAAAGCATGACAACCAGCATTGTAATAGTATATTACATAAGGAGTGTGGAAAGTGAAGTATTACGCACAAGTGAAGTTTAGCACGAGCCGCGTAGTAGCGAGTGCGGAAACGTAACGAGTGCAAGAAATACACTTTCCAACGCGTTGTGTACACGATTTTTCCTACGACCCCAATATTTCTTATTATAATAAATATTTTAACTTTATTTATAAAATTTATTTTAATTGTTAGTCATGTTAAAAATTAGGATTTAAACGAGTTTATATATTGCATGAAAATATAATTAATTAAAATCAAATCACCACCTTTCTCAGGAATTCACATCAAAATTCTTTATTAGATAAATGACATTTTAATTTTTTTGGTGGGCTCTATAAAAATTAAAAGTAAAATGGTCAGTCGGTGAAATTAATTGAAAAGTAATGTAATAATAATAGACACAAAGATAATTGTGAACAGAAACACAAACATAACTTTAAAAATCCACATTCGACACATGCACGGAACATAACCCAATATAAAAAAGAAGAATAAACTATTCTTCTTTCTAAAAGTGTTTTTATAAAAATAATAATACTGAATAAAAATATGTTTATTTTTTAAAAATTTAAAAACCTATAAGAAACTTTTTTTTTATTCTTACTTTATACAGAAAAATTTGTATTGGCAATTACAATACAATATTTGACACATGGAAGATTTAAAAAAAAATTAAATGGTCCTTGCTTTGACATTTATGTGTTTTTACTATTGATAAATTTGACGTAAATGTCACAGATCATAGAACTATATTTTTTTACTTTTCAATACGTGTATTGATATTTACTTTTCAATACGTGTATTGATATTAGCTACTTTCTTAAGTACAAATAAGTGTGCAAACTAGCACTTTCATATGTGGTCGTAGGAAAACAAATTTTTGATGACGTTACGTCAATTTTTCTCAAACTTGCGTTGTCAGAAAAGTTTGTGACAAGTGACAATAATGTTAGTTATAGTCATAGTAACATGTTGATTCCGAATTAATGTGTTTTTCGATTTATGCCTGTACAATCTTTTATGTAAAATAAAAGTCATATAAAAGTAAATTAATTAACTAATAATTATTTAACTGATCCAGTATGGCTTGTCCAGTATAAATATAAGTGCACGTCATCAAAGTGAACAAATCGCTCTGTTCGTTTGACTTCCTTCGTTCTTTTGCTACTGTCAATCAGTATCTTTTTTCACTGTAAATTTGCTAAATATTTAAATTCGTAGGCCGCAAGTTATTACAAATAATAAATAAATGCTTTAAGAAAGGTTACGTAATTAATTTTATATCAAATACAACTCCTGAACTAATAAAATATAAACTTTAAACGAACATACCTCGTACTAAAATGTTTTAGATGTTGGCAAAATTGCCCTTTTTTGCCGCGTTTAAAAATGGTGTAGTATTGTAGTCAAATAAAAAGAAGAATATTAGAGAAACTTCGTTTGACATTTATTAGATTCTAATACTATTTTAAATGCTTGGCAACATAGTCCCGTTCTGACAGCTGTGACGTGCAATTATATTTATACTGAACAAACCATAGTTAAACACTGATGTAGTGGCTTCCTTGAAAGATGATTTAGCCAGTTGATTCTCAAA
This sequence comes from Ophraella communa, assembly GCA_035357415.1. NCBI lineage: Eukaryota > Metazoa > Arthropoda > Insecta > Coleoptera > Chrysomelidae > Ophraella > Ophraella communa. The sequence continues at coordinate 9,813,689 of CM068986.1, read as the reverse complement.
AATGTATTTTTTAACGATTTTTACGTTTAACTGTTGTATAATTCTAATTTACTTTTAAAAAGATAATATTTAATTTGGAACTTCGGCGTATTATTTTTTATTGTAGCACGCACTGTGCACTGTGTAAATAAACTAAAGGCGCAATAAGGCATTAACGGCTCTCAATTTGAAGATCTGGTTTCACAAGAGATACGTGCTACATTTAAATTTCTTTTCCGTGTTTCTCCTTACTAAATATTGATATTGGTATTTTCCCTTAAAAGAAATATTTGTTTTGTTAAAAGCCTCGAAAATAAATAATATTTATGTTGAAATGGAAATAAGCGAATATATCCTGAGGATAAAATTGTATAAAAGACATAAAAATATTTATATTATAACATTTTTAAAGAAAAAAGAAAAAAAGATTTAACAATATAAACACTGGTTCTTGATGGAGCTTCAACGGAAAAAATTGAATTAAGTTCATCCATGCACTGTTGCTGAGTTAATCCACGTCGAAAGTTGTAAACAACATAAATACCGCTCGTATGTCAAAACGTTTTGAGTATAACCTCAAAAATGTCCAACTTTACGATAGAGCTGTCAATTGCCACATTGCAATACCAGGGTTGCCAAATCCCGAAATATAAAAAGCAACCGTCCTATACGTGGCATATTATGAAAATTGTAGTTGTAAAAGTTGTAATCGTGGTAATTTATGCATCAGTTGGTCATCTATAGAGTCTCGGAAACTAGATCGTAGAAAAAATAACCAATACATTTTTATGATCTAAAACTTTTGTTTGAGCGAACTCTTACAATAAGTGTATTAAAACAATATTTACTGAAATATCAATGCATTGGATTTTCTTTAATGATTTAATTATATTTTGGCCAAAAAATATTTAGGAATAGTACATCTCTTCTTCTTCTTCTTTAGGTGTCGCCTCCTCAGTGGAGGTTGGTGATGGCGCAAATTCTTCTCTATTCTGCGTTTTTTTTATCAGATTTTTAAGGTCCATCCTTGGCGCAACCAAGTCATTTGTCTTCTGTCAGGACCTTATTTATATTTTATTTTTTCCTCCCTTATTAGCTGAAAGAAATATCACTCATGTTTAAAGATGTACCCCAGGTAAGAAATTTTGCATTTTTTGATGATTTTAATAAGATCGCAATCTCGGACGGTTCCAAGCTAGACGAGGGAACTAGGATAGGTGTTTTTGGACCGAGAGCCAAATACTCAGAAAGCTTGGGCACATACCCGAGCATCTTTCAAGCAGAAGTCCGCGCCATCGAAAGATGTGTGGAATTCAATATTGGAAGAAACTACAGCAGACAAGAGATTGTGATCATGTCGGATAGTTAAGCAGCCATCAAAGCGCTGAGCTCAAATATAATCAGTTCCAAGATGGTTTGGGAATGCCTAGGCAAACTAAATGAACTAGGCCAGAAGAACACTGTCACCCTCCTATGGGTCCCGGGACACATAGGAATAGAGGGGAATAAAACAGCAGATAAGCTGGCAAAAAAAGGAGCTGAAACCCCACTTTTGGGACCAGAACCATCTTGTGGGATCAGCAGTAAAGTAATCTTAGGAAAACTAAGGGAAGAAATGGAGAAGGAAAAATCCAAGTACTGGAATCAGCTGGAAGGACTGGGGAACTATGACCAGAAGAGATCTCTTAGCTGCCTCAACCTCAGTAAAAAAAGGCTCCGAATTCTAACGGGAATATTAACCGGGCATTGCCGGTTAAGAAGCCACATGAAGAAACTAGGGTTAGCAGATGAAGCAAAGTGCAGATTCTGTGAGGAAGAAGATGAAACCTCAATACACATACTCTCAGAATGCCCTGCCTTGCAAAATTCTAGGGCTAGATACCTAGGAGCACATGAAATAGAGGAAGGAGATCTACCTGATTTGAAGCCCGACGATGTCCTAAACTCGAAGGAGCTGCTATAGGTCTGAGAAAATATCAGAACATGGCAAGTAAGGGGGGACACAATAGATCCTATAGGTCGCAGTGTAATTATCACCCCTAACTCATACATACATACATACATACATATTAGCTGAAGGAAATATCTCTCATGTTTAAAGATGTGCCCAGGTAAAAAATTTAGCTTTTTTTGATGATTTTAATAAGTTCGCTATCTCTATCCATGCGTCTCAGAACTTCATTTCTGACCTCACTTTTCAGAGCTTTCCAAACGACGTAACGTACCGACAATCAGGGTAAACGTTTGCATTCCGTGCATAAGTACACCGTAAACATAGCATTATATCATGTGGTATCTTAGGTTGAGATTAAGGTTGCGAAGGGTAAGAAATTGTCTCATTTTTAAAAAGGTGTTTTTGGCCTGTTATATTCTAGATTTAATTTATTGTTCTGGATATAAGGTTTTATGTATCCCACAGCCTACATATTTAAATTTTTCAACTTGTTCCATGGGCTTACTGGTATATTTATAATCGGTGTGGTTCTCTTCAAAATTAACTTTGTTTTTGTTTTATTTTCGTTCACCTTAGGTTTGTTTTCACATCAAATCACAAACTTATTTCTTACAACTTTCAAACTAATCGTGTGCGCAAGTCACGTCTGAAATAAATCCCGAACTGATCTCTGATTAGTGTTAAAACTGTAGACAAAATGTGTATGAGTAAATAATCCTTAAGATATTACCTAAAAAGAAGATTTAAAAGAAAGATTCATCAGAATACATGTCTTTTTAGATTAAGTAGATTTATAATAATATTAAAAAAAAAACACGAAAAAATATAGAAACCATTTGACATAAGATTTAATAGGCGCATGTGCCAACAATCTGCTGTTAATTAATTCTTAAACTGCTTGGACTGTCACTAAACTGTCAGACAACGATGTGAAAACATCGTGATTGGAAGTCAGTTTCAAACTAATGCGCGAACACAAAATATGTGCCCAATCCAAAAGTTAGAAACAAGTTTCAAACCAATGTGAAAACAAACCTCTTAAGACCATGTTGTTTTCCATCTGGCAAGACTTTGTTTAGCAGTGTTTGTGATTCCTGTTCAGCATGTCTGATTTTGTTGACGATCCTCCCGTTGACTTTAATGTCCTATGTACTATCGGCTTCAGAATAGCATATACATTTTCAAACTCAAATCGCTTACAATGAAATAATTTTAAGGACGGCCTTAATTTTAAGGACGGCCTATTTATTGTGTATAACCAATCACGGTTTAAATAATAATAAATTTGAACTCAGTTAAACAGTTGTCCACGCCTACATCTTTAATGTTTGCAGCATAAGGTATTTTATTGACAAATTGCCTGTCTGTCCCTTGTAAATAAACTTAATCCCCAAAAACCATTTAATGTAGGCGTTTAAAGGGCGTTTTTATAACTTCGGTAGGTAAACGAAATTCACATTTAACGTGTATATGCTATTCTAAAGCCGACTGTACATCCCTATTGGTTTAATATGTTGCTTTTTTGACAGAAACATTTCGATTATAAAATAAACCTTTTTTTCAATTTTTTTCGTTAATTAACGACTTTTTTATTTTTTCTCATTAATGCTGCATTATAACAGGAAAAGCAATGAATCTTAAAATGACAAAAGAAAAACGCTACGTAACGGCCCTTCCTTGTCCCTCTCCCTTTTCTTTCAGAGTTCTTACGACAATCCTCTAATCTAATATTCATGTATAACTTTATGGAATTTTTTGTGACCCTCGATGTGGGGTGACAAGTTTTTATTCCCCTGCCACAATTCATAGCTCAAGTACTTAACTTTATCCAAGCATGAATAGCCTCAAGCGACACATCACTGCACTTTGAATCTGCTTTTTTCGCAAAAAAAACCGATGGGACGTGTGATAAAAATTAATTTTTCTAAGTTTTATAGCAAACGTTTAACTTTGTATCTTTATTGCATATAGTAGTAAGTCACATATTTAATATTATTTGTAACATTTTTTTTACTAATAATTTTATCTATTAATTATTTAAATTAAATACATTTAATACTTTCTGTATAAATTAACTTTTAATCAGTATTAATGAAATTAATTATAATGACTTAAAATTTGTCACTAGGTATTTTTATTACCCATCTCTAGATATGACCCGATTTTCATGTGAATATGCTGATGATAGTTTCTCATCAAAATTTCTTTTAATTATTCACATTCAAAATGAAATAACAATATATTAAAGGTAGACATTCCAATTCTCATTTGTGATAAAAAACAAAATTTAGATTTCCTCGAACTTGAAATAAAAAGAAATTTAGCAGATCAACAATATAAAGTAGTTAATGAACAAATACCACTATTAAACTGTTTACTTTGATTGAGTCTTCATTTTATACATAGATAAGACGTAATTGTAACAGAAATATATTAAGATCAGCATAATATAGTTTTTTCCTGGTTTTTCTATATCATTGCACAGTTATACTGATCTTAAAGGAAAGTACATCCAGGGTAATCCCTTAGGGCTAATAACATCTAGGTTTTAATATTGTTATGTCTTATTACTTCCATACTTGGTCTAACCTTATAACTACCTAATAAACATCAGGTACCTAGCTACAAACAAACAAAATGTAATTTCAATATGTTAATCTGACGATGCTAGTTATATAGCGAAACAGCCGTAATTGTAATTTTATACCTAATTTATTCAATTAAACTTGGAAGTCAAGTTAAAACAAGAGTTTTTTATTATTCTTCTTAAGATGAACTTCCAAAAAGTAAGGGTTAGTACAATAAATTTAATAGGTAAAACAGTAATGAATCATATAATTTTAAAATACTAGTAATAAATGTAATATTAAATAGTGGTTCATAGGCTGTGTAAAAAATAAATGAAGTTGACGTTAAGAAGTTAAAATGTAAAATAAACTTCTGAGCTACAGTTTAAAATTATCCTTCCTCATATTCTGTTTCAGACGAATTGTCATCCGATCCGAGAGAAATCATGATAGGTTCTATACTGCTATCTATTATACGATCAAGCTCCCACATATTTTTCTCAATATCCATAACGTGGTTAATACATTTTTGCCAATGTTCAGTCGTTACTTCGGATATTGATTGATGAAAAATATTTTTAACATCTGACAATTAAAAGTTCTATTATTTCGAGCAACGTTACCTTTGACTTCGGCTTATACTAATTCTATCGGATTTAGCTCGCAATGATACGGTGGTAGACATATTTTTTATAATTTTTTTTATTAATGTTAGCAAGCGCTAATAATTTTGCTTTTGTCATTGTATCGTCAAAGATTAAATTCTTAGATGTTAACCACATAGTAATTTCATCTTTCCCCCATTGAGTAGTTGGTAAACGTTCAAGTAATCTAGAGTGGTAACTTGCATTGTCCATCACAATTACTGAATTTTTAGGTATGAATTCAATCATCTGTTCGAAATATTCTTTAAACGCGTCTCCGTTCATCTCTTCGTGATAATCACAGGTCTTTTTTTATTCAAACAGCAGTAAACCCTCCGTAAGAAATCCATTCATACTACCTATATGAGTAACAATTAGTCGTCGACCCTTACCCGTTGGTTTCTTGAAACCAGTTGAATATCCTTCCAGAAATGCTTGTCGAGATGTTTTTATAGTTTTGTCGTTCCAAACTCTCCCTACAGTATGCCCTTCATTAACCCACTTTTCGTCTAAATAATAAATGTTCTTATTTTCTGTCCTCATTTTTTTTATTTTTCTGGGGTAGTCTCGTCTCCAACATACAATTTCTTCGGAATCAATAAGCATTGACTGTCTGCCAACTTTTTCATACTTAAAGTTTAACTCATGCAAAAATTTCCAAAGTTTGTCTCTACTTATTGTGGGTAAATCGGGATCATTGATAATGGCTTGTAACACTTTATTTAAAGTTGGTATTGGTTTGTTAAGAAAAAAAAAGTGGACCATTTTACGAATTGCATATTTAAAAAAATCATCCACATTCACTTTTGACAATTTTGGTCTTCCTGTTCTTGGTTTGGGTGGGGTTATACCAGCTGATTTCTCGTCTTTTAAAACTTTATATACAGTTGATTTTGCATATACCATTACTTTAAACGAAATTTCAACTATACTGTCAACAGAAATGGAGGGATTCTGTTGTTTAAAATTATTGTAGACATTCAGTATAATAGTCTTTTCGTTAATTTTTTTTAACTGGTGTATAATCACACGTGTTTTTTTAATTCCATATTTTATTCACTCTTTCAAGAAACAACTGTCAGATCTCTTCACTCGCTTATAATCGACCGAACAAAAATATTCTGATATTAATGAATTACTATTTAAAGAGAATTAATCATTTTATTAATCATTGGTTCTCATACTATTTAAAATAGCTTTCACATTTATCGGAAACCATCTTTCGCTAATCGACTTTTTCTTACTAAACTATCAAAACACCATTAACTAAATATCAATTCATTTTGACAGTTTCTTTATATCTTGTTATTTAATGGGTCATTATTATAACGACAAAAATAACCATAAATAAGGTTACTATTCATAAACAGATTTATATAAATATAAAATGCTTTGAAATTGGTTTATTTATTAAAATCTAATAAACCTAAACAAATAATGTAATTCCCTTAAAGTACGTCTATGAACAGCTGAATAATCCCTAGCCTATTGTTATAACAATAGCAGATAACTAAATTTTACGATAGTCCGTATGATGTGGCAAATTTTCTATCTAAATAGTAGAACCCAATGTAGAATAAGCTAAAATATTGACGTTGTACGAAAAGCACACGTACTACAATATGCATAACAAATTAATTTTTTTTCTGAGAATTTACTCTGCCTTATTTTTCAAACGTACTATACTTTCAATGTATTCAAAATATTGCTTATTTTCGATTTATACGTAGATATACAGCAGTTTGGATAAAAAAAGGAGCAAAAGAAAATACTAAAGATAAGCTTAAGAACCTTTTCTGGTAAAATATACAAAAGATTCTTTAAAATAGGTCAACTTCAATGCTATCTTTACCTATTTGGAAAAAATAAATTTACTTAAAACCCTTAAAAAAATCTTGATCTTTATAGCAACATTTACTTGAATAAAACCATTCTCAATATTTTAAACTCGTAATTACTGCAAGTTTTCAAGAATTAGAAGAATAAAGTCTAAGAATTAAGATTATGCAGCAGCAATTTAATTTATTAAAAAATAAAATCAGCACAGGTAGATAGCGTTTTCCAAAAAAAAATCATGCTATCGGCGAAACACACCTTAATTTTAAATTTGAAACTTTTTATTACTTCAGGGACTGCCAGTTTAACATGGCATGATTGTCATTTAATAAAACCCTGTCATTTTATGATCCATTACGTAATGAACTATAAATTCTGTAGGGGACTTTGTGATTACTTGAAATCAGTGGGGAAGATTGAGATGGATTGCTGGAATTCGGGACACTCCCACTGGAAATTTCACTTGATAATTATTACAAAATATTCATTTCGACTGGAAACATGCAATCGGAGAGAAAAATTAGTTCTTTGTCATACATTCAAACCAAAAAAGCTATCTTTGGATACAGGGTCTTTTAAACTAATCTTAAATCTATAATCTTTTAATGGTTTTTTGTTTGATTAAGGATAATAAAAAACTCTTCGTTTTAACAAAACTTCCAATATTTATTTAAAAACTGCTTTTTTAAAAGACTCAATGACAGCCGTTTCGCTAGACAACTAGCATCGTCAGATTGACATATTGAAGTTACTATTTATTTTTGTAGCTAGGTACCTGATGTTTATTAGGTAGTTATAAGGCTAGACCAAGTATGGAAGTAATAAGACATAACAATATTAAAGCCTAGATGTTATTAGCCCTAAGGGATTATCCTGGATGTATTTCCCTCTAAGATCAGTATAACTGTGCAATGATATAGAAAAACCAGGAAAAAACTATATCATGCTGATCTTTACAATAACTTAATATATTTGTGTTACAATTACGTCATATCTATGTATAAAATGAAGACTCAATCAAAGCAAACACTTTAAAAGTGGAGAACTTCCCAGATTTATTTGTTCATTAACAACTTTAAATTGTGGATCTGCTAGATGTCTTTTTATTTCAAGTTCTTCAAGGAAATCTAAGTTTTGTTTTTTATCACAAGTGTGTAGTATTTGGATGTCATTGGTGTGTAAAAGTGAGGTTGGATGTTCAAGTAGGTGTTTTGCATAATTTGACTTATCTGGTTGTTTTAATCTATATGCTCTTAAATGTTCGTTAAATCTTACTTCAAAATTTCTTTGTGTTTGACCTATATATACAGCATTACACTTTGGACAATTAATTTTGTAAACACTAGATTTTTTTAATTTAGGTTATTTTGTTTTTACATTTAACAATTTTGTACCAACATTATTTTGTGTTTTAAATGATATTATTGCTGATGTTGCCGAAGCTATTATTTTTGAAATTTTATTGGAAATACTTCCACAATATGTAATATTTTTATAACTTTTAATTTCTTTAGTTTGTTTAGGAAATATTAGTTGTAGTGCCACTTTCTGTTCTTTTTTATTTATTAATGTATTTATCAAATGAATTGGGTAGCCATTAGATGTAGCTATTTGTTTTATGATATAAATTTCTTTATCAAAGTTAATTTTGTCCATTGGAATTGAAAATGTCCTATGTATCATAGAATTATAAGCTGCTAATTTATGTGTTATAGGATGATTTGAATTATATGGTATGGTCAATCTGACGATGCTAGTTGTCTAGCGAAATGGCTGTCATTGAGTCTTTTAAAAAAGCAGTTTTTAAATAAATATTGGAAGTTTTGTTAAAACGAAGAGTTTTTTATTATCCTTAATAAGATGGACTTCCAAAAAGTAAGGGTTAGTACAATCAATTTAGTTTTTTGTTTGTTTTATGACAAAATATTCGAAACTTATTCAATATTTATTACACACTTAGCTAAAGGACTTTTTATTAACCTAACTACCAATAAATTAGTTGTGACTAAATAAAGATAAAAGTTTGTGAACAACGACTACTATTTTCTTGTCTTTATTTAATGTAAATCGTGTTGTTCATGGTTTAGGAGTGTGTATTTTCTTAACAATCTTAGTTTTACGCCCTAGAGTGCAAATGAACTGCAATAAATTTAATTGCTGCTCTCTAGATCGTGAGAATTATCCGTTGTCTTAAGAAAAGGTTAATTTTCAAAAATGCTAAAATAAATTGGTTCGCATAAATAAGTTTTTAAATGACATTCTTTAAAAGTATTCGATTATATATTATCTCTTAAGCTAAAGTAATTATAAAGTTTTATATTTCTCGTGAAATTATTGAAATGGTTAGGTACATTAATGTTGGCTGTAGGAAATTAGGTTCTCCCCAATTCTTCGTTTTCATGGCAAATGGGAATAAATCTCAACTGTATTATTTTAATTAAGTCTGTGAAATAATTAACCTTATCATAATCTTAATATTAGCTATTATCACTAATTATATTATTCACTTTCGTGATTTAGATAAGAAGGAGTTGGTTAAAGAGTTAAAAAGTATTTTATCAAGAAAACTACCAAAAAAATGCATACTGTTTTCTTTATCGTTGTTATAAACAAATAATATTCGACATTCCTCTTGGTACGCAAGTGTGAGTTCCTAGAGTACTAGGAGGATTAATTCCCTTTAATATTGTTTGTCCAGCGAAATCTCACATGTATTCAATGGGAATCATGTCTGGGGAATTTGCTGGCCTTGGTAATCTTTGAATATTCCAAATCTCCAGTGCATTTTGTACTCTTCTCGTGCTATGAGCCTTGTATTGTCATCCATAAAAATTAAATTGTCTCCAGTTTTGTTTCAAAAAGGATAAATAATGGGTTCAATAATGTTTGGAATATATACAGTGCGTCCATAAAGTAACGCATAAATTCATTATTGGCTGAATGAACAAGAAAATTAAAAATTCCCGAAACAGTTCGATTTTTGATTTCAATTTACTATTGTTTAAAATCATAATCTAATATACAGGGTAAACCACTTTCGTGTAATGACGTCATCACCATTTTTTCAAATGGAACCCCCCTTTTTTTTCAATTTCCAAATTGCCTTTGCGGAGCTAATTCCAAAAATTTACAATATGTTGCTTCAAATTGGTACAGGGTGGGCAAACTTGCAAAAATTTACTTATAAAGTAATGAAAATAACGAATAAATGTAATAAACACATTAAATGAAATTACATATTGTTATACAACTACTTTAATAAACTATCAAGAACATTACAGCTTTTATAAGTAATCCAAGCCCCTGGACTAAAAAAATCTTTTTGTTTGGCATTATTTTTTACCATTCTTTTTATTTGACAAAAACTTCAAAAACATTGAAGCACAGTTTCGTATTGTTAACGCTTTAGAGAAGGTAAGTTCGTGAACTTTTTTTACAAAATGCCTTTAACCGAAAGTGATAGGATGGAAATATTAATAATGATTGGTATTGGCGACAAGATGCGGACTCAACAAGAGGTATGCCGATTATTCCATGAAATGCACCTAGATCGTGAACCTATTTTACAATCTACGGTAAGTAGAATAGAGCGAAAATACAGAGAATTAGGACATGTGAGGGATGCAGCAAAGCAAAGTAGACCAAAAATTGATAAAAATATTCAACAAGACATAATTTTGTCGGCTGTAGAAAATCCACACTCTACAGTGCGAGGATTATCTAGGGATTTTAGTATGTATTGTAAAGTCTTCAATATCAAACATTTTCAAAAAGGTAAAATACCATCCTTATAAAGTACTTCTCATCCATGAATTGGCTGAAGACGACTTTGACCGAAGAACTGAATTCTGCGATTATATGATGAACCAAAATAACAATTTCATTGATAAGATTTTATTTTCGGACGAGGCAACGTTTTATTTGATGAAAATCCACACTGGATGCAAGAGTACCATACGCAAAGACCACAAAAAACTAACGTATGGGTTGGTATTGTAAGAAATACAATTCTTGGTCCATATTTTTTTATGAAAACTTAACAGGAGCATTATATCTGGATTTCCTACATACGTTAATTCCTAATCTGATCCAGCTTTTTCCTGATATTCAAATACCCACTAATGTAGACCGCAGAATCTGATTTCAACAGGATGGCGCACCGCCACATTTCGCAGTAGCTGTGCGCGATTTTTTAAACACAACTTTTCCACAAAGGTGGCTAGGAAGAAGGGGACCAGTGGAATGGCCGGCTAGATCACCTGATCTGAGCCCATTAGACTTCTTTTTATGGGTTATTTAAAATCTAAAGTCTACTTAAACAGACCTGGAAATATCTCTCAACTACAAACCGAATCAGACAAGAAATACAGAGCATAACACCCGCTATGCTACAGAATGTTGGAGACGAAAGTAATGCCCGGTTCAGTCATTTTCTAACGGTCAATGGAGAACAATTTGAACATTTATTGTAAATTTTTGTTTGTTTGTTTGCTTTTGGAAGTGTATCATATTAATTGCATAACTACATCATTCCATTTAATTTGTTTATTACATTCAGTAACGTATTACTTTCCATAAACAATTTTCATATTTTTTTTGCCTTTTTCCCCACCCCGTACCAATTTGAAGCAACATATACATTTTTGAAATCGGCTTAGCAAAGGCAGTTTCGAAATTGAAAAAAGGGGGGGTTCCATTTGAAAAAAAGGATGATGACGTCATTACACGGAAGAGGTTCACCCTGTATATTAGATTATGATTTGAAACAATAGTAAATTAAAATAAAAAATCGACCTGTTTCGGGAATTTCTAATTTTATTGTTCATTCAGCCAATATTGAATGTATGCGTTACTTTATGGACGCACTGTATATCCCCTGGAATAGAAATAAGCTGCCTACGACGGCCATGCATGTTGCCCCCTCAAACAATACTGATCATCCTTGGTATCGAACGACTTTTCTTACAAAAGGTAGTCTTTCTAGTTGTCCTGGTCCTCTCCAAACTCTTTGTCGCTGACTACCACTGACTAAACCAAATCTGGTTTCGTCCGAAAAAAGGACATTTCGCCATTGAACCAAAATCCAGTCTCTGTGTTCGTGTGTCCACTGTAAACGAGCGGCTATGTGTCTGAAAAATAACCTGGGCACTCTTAATGATATCCTGCTAGATACCGATCTTAAACTAGGACGCCCAGTTCCACGTCTCCAGTTAATGCTGTTAGTTTTGTGGTACAAATAGACTATGCAGATAACTGATGAAAGAGGAATCCCTTCTCCATCCGCTATTTGATGATTCAGCAGATCCAAAAATATTGGCGATGTGAATATACTCATACAATTCATTTTATGCATCTAACTACAAATGACAAACGATATTTTTTATTTATATATTTAATTAATGTATATAAAAATCAAATGCTATTCTCTTGTAACGGTAAATAACAAACCCGAAATTAATATTTTCCAATACAAAATGCTGTTAAACATTTGATATATTTGGTCTTTTTAAAATAAAGCAATTATAGTTTAAATTTTAACACGATGTGAAAGTGTAAACTTATATTGTACCTAATACGTCAATAACAATATTTACCACCATATGAAACATAAAATTGCACACAACTTCTTAACAACCCTTTTGCAGATTTCTCTAAAGCAATTTTCCAGTTTGAAAACCTTTTCCATTTCTCTTTACAACTTTCCAAAAATATTTTATTAACGAAAGACTTTTTAAATAAAATTTTTAAAACTGCCCGAATGCGTTGTATAAAATTTCATCAAAACTCATGTTGATATAAAATTATTTGATTTGTTTTAACTTGAATGAATCGACAATTTTCCATCAGCATTTTACTGGTTAAATATGGTTAAATATTAATCATTACATTACATCGATTTTGGTTTTGTTGAAAGCTAATGCAATGTAAACTATATATTTTAATATACAATAATACATAATTATCATTATTTATGATGGCTCGATGCGTACTCTCATTAAATGCACGCGAAAAGTTAAAACATGTGTAAAATTGGTTATAACCTTTAAATAAATAAACGTTTAAAACAGTGACAAGACAATGGGGTGTTTAACTAATTTAAAACCTTATAAATACTTAGTACTATATGAACAATCAACGGCACTCTAGTTTTTTTTTTATTTTAATTGCATACATAATTTTTATGAGCAAAAATATAAATTTTATTTTGTAGCGCCATTTCAAAAATTTCGTCACCGATGATCGAAGCGAAGTTAGGTACAAGTTTAATGTCAAAATTGTCAAGTGAATGTCATAGGTTCTCCCTTAGAACAAAAAGATACACGAAGGAGTATATGCAAAATGACCTTGAGTCCAGAAAGAGCTTGCATATTATGGCGGCCAATTGTCAATTTTAATTTCCGTTTCCATTGACGTACCGAAAAAAAATAAACATTATATCAAGGTTTTTATGTTTAATAAAAATTTCAACCAATCAAGTGTATGAATACAATTATTGTTCTAAATAATTTAGTATTTATAAGAACCGAATGATACTTCTATGCGTTCATTTTTGACATTTATATGCAAATATTGCTTTGACAGTATACAGTAAACATAAACAATGAGTCCTGTGAATGAGTCATACTAGGAGCCCAGCATCAGTGACGTATCTGTATTGCAGATTGCATAAAATCGTAAAAATTTTCTTGTTAATTTTATGGCAAATTAAGCAAATAAAAAATTAAAATCATGCAATTATATGGAAAACAGTCTAATTAGAAACATAAAACAAATAGGGTCAAATTTGGAATTAAACACCCTATTGCGCAAAAAAGTTGTATCTATTGCATCTATCTTGTCATTAGTTGCCAACTTAACAATACACTTGGATTAGTAATATCGACTTAAATAAATGCAGTTGTTGATTAATTTGACCCTGAGTTTATATATTTAAGTCCTTATTTTCCTTAGTTCAAATGATTTATGAGTTTAATCAAACATAGTTTTTATAATTCTCAACAATATTTGGAAACACTTTTGTTAATTCTTTTGATCTTTGTTCTTTGTTTGTTCTTTTGACTTGCTACGCAGAATACTACTAACGATGAAAATAAATACATTAGAAAATAAATAATCAAAATAAGTAGAACTTACATTTTTATCATAATTCAATATTATATGGCTTCATAGATCACCAATGAAAATAAATCATTATACACTTTGTTTACTAGAGTTGCACAAACACTTTAGTATATTTTGTGACAAGTCGGAAAGTGAGAATTAGCAGCCACTGGCTGTATTTGAAAATACCCAGCAAATACCAGCTAAGAGGTGCTAAAACATGTGTACACGTGTGACACACAAATGTTTTCCAACTACCTTTATAACTATTAAAAAGATTTTTTTAAATTCGTTGTCGTTGAGAATTGACCCCAGCCGTCCTCGTGAGATGCAAGCACACATATCACTGCGCCAGCAGGCGTTATAGAAAACATTGCTCGTATTTTAGAATTAATAGTAATATGTTTTATTAAATTCAATATCCTCATCTGAACTTTCATCGAGGTAATCATTTATTAATTACTTCATTACTTACAATTACTTAAAAATATATATATAAATAAAAGATTGGTACGTATAATTTCTAAATGTCAAATCCAAGGCACATTTTTTCAATACCAACATTGAAAAAATCGTGGCGTTATGAATTTTCCGCTCTTTTTTTTGGTATTCATATGATTGGTAAGAAAGTCGGAAAAATTAATTTAATAGGCATGATGACAAGAATCACTAAAATATTGATTTGTTATAATTATATAAGATACGGAGATTCTAAAGAATTTACTCATTTTTATATTACATGTGTGATTATATTTATTTTAGTAAAAATATAAGCACTAAGTTTAACAATCCGCCATATTAGCTGAAACACCAATCAGAAGAGCGTGACGTCGTACTTTCGTAAATATTGTTGACATTGACATTGGAACGTAAACAAATATCTTGTTCGGAGTTAATATTGATATATTCTTACATTGTGGAACCGCACAGCATCGATACACATTAGGATTCATGACTATGATAACTATTATAATCGCACAAAATAGGTAAAAACAAAATAAATTTTTTTAACCACCCTCTTTTAACCTGCAAAATGTTTGAAGTTTGACGTTTTCATCTCAGAATCCACAGATGACACGGATCGCAGTGTAGTATAAATGGTATTTAATGGTATTTACGAATCGATGATGTCATAGATAGACGCCATTACTATTCTAGCGTTTTGGCGGATAATTTAAAATGCATTTTTGAAAAGTAAATTTCTCATTTAAAAACTTTTTTTTTGCAAAAATAACATTTATTTTAGATAAAGTATATACGTGAAAACATCGTGGATCAGTTTTTAAAAATCAGTCATCATGCCTATTGTATTTATATTCCACATTTATATGTCCAATCGTATATTACTTATTCATTTTTGCATCACCCTGTGCTATAATACCCCAGCGGAAAGAGCAAACAACTTAGAATTTTAATTTTTTTCCTTAAGATAAACCTCTTCTAATTGATGATGCTGCAAATTTTTCTATGCTTCCCTACAACTGACAAGCAGATCAATAATGAGAAGTTCCAACTTCTTTCCCCGTCCGATCGTGAGTAACAGGAGTTACGGGGGTTCGAAGGTTCGCAAAGACATACAATAAGGGGAGAGCATTATTTATTATTTTAGTATAGATTGATAACAGCGTCATATATTAAAGGCGTTAAGTGGCGTAAAATCCTTCTTTAAACACTTTCAGACATGGCTTCGGCAATAATCTTACTGAAAGAAAATTTACGATACAAAATCCGATTACTTTTTTTATTAACGATATAGATGCAATCGGCATTAAGAGAATTAGAATCACCGAATTCTTAAAATACAGCTTAAAAAGTTTCGATCAGATGACAAATAAAAGTTAATTGTATAAAGTTTTTGATTAATTAATAAAATTAGCAACACTTTGTAAGTATACGAGTATAAACTGTAATTTTTTTATCGCAAGGATTATATGAACTTTCTTTCGATCCAGCCTCTCATTTAGCCTTCCAAATTAAAGTCAATGACATAACTTAGGTCACCATTATTTACTACTTATCTAAGTAGAGTTTTTCTAGATTAGAGACAGTTGTATTGTTTTTTCTTCTTCTTCTTCTTCTTTATCACAACTCTAAAGATAAATAGATAAAGCCTTTAAAATGTTAATTAGACAGAATCTGCATAAAGGACTATCTATCAGTACATTATTGAACCTGTTATGCTCTGTTAAAAGACCTAGTATTCTAGTGTTGTGTATTTTATGCTTTAACAGATACTGTTTACTTTTGACGTCGAACCTGTTAGAAATTCCTCTGCCTGTCTCATTCCTGATTACTTTGTCCCCCATTCCTGAGACTTCGTTGTTGACCATTTATATTCAACTTTTTGGTAATTTTGTCAAACCACAGAAAAAGAGGCTTCTCTGCGACTTCTCAGGCTAGTTGGTCCGGCTCTTCATTTCCTTTGTGCCCACTATAACTGGATACCCACGCAATTGTGAGATTTCCTTTTGCTGCCCAGGTCTGCCAAGGCTTTTAGGCAGTCCCAGACCAGCCGTAGTTGCCGTGGTGTGCTGGTCAAGTGCGTTGGCTGGTATGCGAAAGGTTCTGGGATTGATCTCCAGTACCAGTGAAAATATATAAAAATATAGTACGGCGGCTACTTTTCGGAAGGCAATGGCAAACCACCGAAAGTATTCTGACCAGGAAAGCCTCTCAATTTGCCGTTCAGAGCCGGCGTAAAACTGTAGGTCCCAATTATCTGTGTCGACAATTCTTAAGATACGCCCAGCACAGATAAATGCACGAGGTCACCTCTGCTCTGTACAGAGCACGCGAAGAAGAAGACCACCCTTACGCCTTTATGGCGGCTTGGCTGTCTGAGAAATAAAAATGTTAAGTATTTTTAAAAAAACATCGATCCAAAATAGATTAATAAAGTAGTTGGATTGAAGCTCTTTAGGAAACAATTCCTCCATCATTAAAGATTTAAAAATTTCTTGAGGGATGTAGTTTATACAAAAAAATACACCTCAGACATATTAAACCCATAGTTTCAACAATTATAGAGTTTATACTTGAGATTTTATTGATATTTAACGGCCGCAACCTAAGTATAAACTTATGGCTTATAGAATTAGTGCCAGGCATGTAGGTCTACAAACATGACGCTATATAGAACCTGATTACTTTTTGGCAGTAAGAACTATGTGGTTTCGTCTTGGCAACATTCAACATGAAAATGTTTTATTGGTATTTTAGACACCTCGCCAAAGAGTAAGTTACCAAACCTTGAGCGTTTTTATTAACTAACCAAAGGTTACAAAAAAAAGGAATTACCGTATTTGGCCTTGATTGTGGTTCTATTACTTATAATTAATATAGTCTGTATATAAATGCGATGCAGTTTGTGTACCTCTGATTTTTTAAAGGCACATAGTAGGTAATGTGTTTTTGTTCTTAGACAATTTGCAAAGGACAGACCCCAAGAAATTGTTCCAATGTTTTACGCTTTAATAGGCTGCAAATTGTGCAAGTTAATTTCTGTGTAATTTTGTATAGATGGTTATTTACATAGATAAAGATTGTTTCTGTAATTGGTGTTCCAGTTTGAGCTATTTAAAAAAATGGTATTGTACTAGTCAGATAGTTTGGTTTGTCAAGCTTACGTTGGAGTGGTACGTGCTATTAAGGATTCTGTATAAATCTTTCTGGACAGTTTTATTTTTAAATGTCACAGGTTTTTGTCAGGTACAGCCAGTTGTATTATAGGAAGCTTACACTAGAATCTTATAGGTTATTTGAAAGTATATATGATTGCTTTGTAGGAATTCAAATCTCTTGTAAAATAGAAGCCTATGTTGACATTTCTGAAATAAATAACCACCTGTCGATTTTTGATAAAAGAATTAGTTTTTCCAAAAGCTATTTGGGATTTTTTTTTTGTGTATTCCAAGTAGCGAAGATACCTCCTTTATATGTAAGTGTGGGGGTTATTTAATCAATTTAATAAATTTAATTAGCATCTATCGATTTTAATTTTGAGTTATGAATAGTTTTAAACACTGCTTATTATAAGAAAATTGTTTTTTGTTTACGTTGGTTTTTCTTTTACATATAAAGTTATAATAATATAGTTTGTAAGCCATTTGCTTTAGAAATTTGATATGTTATTCATAAACTTAAATCTTCTGCTAGGTATTACTCTCAGATTATTTATAATAACATATTTTAGGGTACAGACTGTAATAGAAACATAAACTAAATACTAAGAGTTAAATTTAATCTCTTTTGTCGACTGTTTAAAGTAAATAAAGACATTTTTACATGAGCTAAAATTCAGGTTTGAAGATGATAGCCATGCTTATCATAAAACAAAAAGTGCGAATGTAAAAAAGGATTCCAATTTAATAGAAATTCTTTTTCTCTTCAAAAAAATGGAAATTAATACTTTGGCATTATACACCTAGTAAAATAATTTAGGTACTTACTTTAAAAAACTATGTATAATAAAACGTATAATAAAAAAGTATAATAATAATTTCGGAAATATTTTTTGTGAACAGGTTTAATAGTTAAATAAATTCATAATAAAAAAAAATTAAAACAACGAAGAATTTCAAAAGAATTTCCGAAATTTTAATGAAATTATACATAAAGGCAGATAGCAGATAAGTATTACTATCCCTGAATAGGCCACGGATTACATCAGGTCTAGTATTAGAATGTCACATGGCCCTTACCGGAGCCTACAACAACAATGTGGTTACCCTAGGCTGGATCAAAGGTCATGGAATTTCAAAAGGCAACCGCATAGCTGACTCGTTGGCTAGGAAAGCTGCCTCCCAAAGTATCTTGGGACCTGGCATTCTTGTTAGCTTGCCGGCATCAGCGATGGTTGACCTAGTAAAGGAACGCTACCTTGACAAATTCAGGGGAAGATGGGAGGAAGAAAAATGTTGCAGACTATCCAAGGAACTTCTGAAGTATCCGAATAGCAGAGCAGCCAAGAAATACGTGGCCATAACCAGAAAGGACGTAAGTTTAGTGGCAGGTATACTTACTGGCCATTGTCATTTACGAAAACATCTGAACAGGTTGGGTTTATCTGACACTCCACTATGCAGAGGATGTGAACAAGAAGATGAGACAATAAGCATATCTTTTATGATTGTCCGACACTCTCTCTCTCTTATAAGACTTTCTGTATTCGGCGAGAACTGGTTGACGAGCTAATAGGTAGGTTCAATCTCAGAAGGACGTACAATGGGCCAAATGTGGTCTAAGTGCTGTGGGGCGATCCACCCTTCCAAAATTACAAATACAGATTAGGTAATTATGTTGCTATCTTTCAGAAGGAAACGTTTGCTATATATTTGTCCGCTAGGGAGCAATTTAATCGAACCCTGGTAAATCAAAACATATTCATAATTTTGGCAGCTATAAAAGCACTGAAATCCATCCGGAAGGATTCAAATTTGATGTGGGCTGTATCGAATCTTTTAATAACCTTGGAGCAAATAACAAAGTACCGTACTCTGGGCACTCTGAGTTCTAGAGCTTGGGGGAGTGGAGGGCAGTGAGAGAGCAGACACTCTGGCAAAAAAGAGAACGGATTCCTCGTTTATTATGCCGAACCATTTCTTGTCATAGCAAAAAACACTGCCAAGAACGTTATCTCTAGTAGGCAGCAAGGGAAACCATTTTGTACTAACAAAACAGCACAGCTCTTGGACTGGAGTAAAACTCACCTACGAATTCAAATTGAAATGGTCACTGGACATTATTGTATGAGAAACCACCTGAAAAAGCTTTGTCGGAGTAATACTTGGGACTGTCGCTACTGACGAATCGGCAAAACAATTCTTTGTTGCTGCCATGCTTTTAAAATGCACAGGCTCTGCTTGTTTGGTTTCATACAGCTTAAGTCTACCGACTTTGGGCATGTCTAACTAAAATCGATCTTGAACTTGGTTAGGAAGTGCAGACTGAATGGCTAAACCTAACCTAACCTAAGTTTGCTTATTCAAAAAATATAAAAGACAGTTTAAGCAATTCCAACTTGTGAATAACTTCTGAATATATTCAGAACTAGTGAAAATTAAGTGTCCTGCTTCAGATAAGACATTTAACCAAAATATTTTAAAAATGGTTATATGAGCAGTGAATATGAACGACAAGATCAACTTCAAATGTGTCTATTAAACAAAAATAATAATAATCTAATACTTCTGTGGAATTATTTCATTCATACTTACTTGTTATATCCCTCGTATACAAACATAATTCATTTGGTTCCTTTTATTGAAATTCGTCTTATTTATTATTGCCAAATGTCAAATAAATGGCATAGTAGGTATGCCGGTGCTCTGAAAGTCTTTAATCAAATTTAACGGCTCCAAAACGAGTCCTGCTTTCACGTGTTTGGAATTTCAATTAGTTTAAAATGTTCATATATTATGAATAATGCTGAGAATTTTTAAAAAACGTCTAATGCTAATGTGCGAGATACATGAATAAGTGGAGAGAAGAATTCCTCCAGTATCGATGTTTTCGTTTATGTGTTTTGACCTCTTCTCGCGGCCGGTTAATTATTACCGTTTTCTGTGTTAGACCAAAGAAATGTAAAACAATGGTGGTGCTTTCCAAAAGAGTAGTAAGTGAATTTTTGTAACTAACATTGAGTATAGGTCCTTCCAATAAATACCACTGCTTGCGTTTTATATGTATAAGGTGGACAAAGTTTATACAGTTTGAGTCATAATTGCAAAAACATTAAGGAAGTGCTTCCTTGTTAAAAGATAATAAGTATTTTCTTAATAAACATTTAAGTTTGCATGCTTCCCCCAAAAATGTCATCCACTTAAAGTTGAGGTATTTTTTTAATAGCTTTTTAGTTATCTAAAGGGTTGAAACTTATAACCCTTAACAATTTTTTAAAGAAATTTTAAACGGCGTACAATTTGAAGTTTAAAAAATAATTTGTCTCTTTGGTTTCTTTAATAAACTTTGTGGTTTTTAAGTAAATAAAGAAATTTTGTAATCATGCATAAATTTCATATTAAAAATTAAGTAATGACTAGTAGGCGGCTGTCAAGTCGATTTGACTTTTATGTCACAGTAAAATATAAATATTTATTATAATAAATAAAAATAAATATAAAAAAAATTAAGTGGATGGCACTTCTTGGGGAAGCATACAACCCTATATATTTATTAAGAACCATATTTATACGTAATCAATTTGTTTGACATTTATCTGCAAATGATAAAAGTAAATATCCTAAAATAAAAGGATATATTTTTTTATTTATAGAAAATCATCCTTTTATAGTTATTTGTATGCTAAGGCCGCGAAATACCTCTTTAACGTACCGAAAGAACAGTTATCGCCGAGGCCGCTTGCGGCCGAGGCAAGATAATCTTGAGGTCGTTAAAAAGTTTCGCGGCCATGGCATACACACTATTTTTCGTGCAATCGTTAAAATTATTAAAATAGATAGTTGTAAATAAATATATTATTGCTCTAAAATCAACAGCATTTCAATTCATTTAACAATATCACCGTGTGCTATGGAAATGATATGTTTCAATATATATTTTGACAGTTCTTGTCAAAACGCAAAATGTCTGATACTGATAGCGATATGGTATCTGGTTTGAATGTAGGCAATAACCATTATTCAGAAACACTAGATGTAGTTGCTTCAACTTCTGGAGTAAATATAAGTAATAATACAAACTGTACAATTAATGTAAATATTCATCCTAAATAATATAACTTATGTATTTGTTGGTATTCAATAAAAAATAATCCTTGTCTTTGTAGTATTTTAGAAATGTCAAATTTGGAAGTGACGTTTGGTTTCGCGGCCGTTGCTATGGGTAACGGCCGCGAAATTAAATTTCGCGGACTGTGCTGAGAACGCGAAATACTGACTTCGCGTGCGATTGCACGAAAAAGTATTTTTTCATACTTATGAAGTTTAAAATAATGAAACACTTAAAACCAAGAAAATTTACCATTTTGACATTGATTAATAAGTACTTACTTATAATTCCAATTACCTATGTCAATGGTATTAACCCCATAAAATATAAGATTTATATCCATACAAATAACCCCAAAGCTTTTACCAATCGTGATTTATCTGTTCATTGGAAAGTATATTACTAGGATTATAAGAGATTAGACCTACTTTATATCCCACACATTTGTTCAAAATTAATGTAGATAATGAACAATGTGCAATTTGTAATAATAGAAATTATTTGGATGAAGTTTTCGTCAGTAACAATAATCAATCAGTTACATTAAATAAATAGACATTATTTAATGCGATTCATATTTAAGCTCCATAGAAATTTGACTGCCAAACATAATTATTATACTACAAATTTTTGGGTTAGCTTTATCTTTTAAAGTATAGTGTTTTTCATGATGAAAAATGGTTGACTGCTGTCAAGATACTTGCTTTAATCCCATTAAGTAGGAAAGAGATTGTCAATAAACATTGACAGATTTAAGAGCCGGATATTGATTTATTTAATTTATGTAATTTAATATGATATTAAGTAAAACAGATAGATGCTTACCTGTGCTGATAGAGCGTAATAGCTACGTATTAGGTATTAAATACAACGGAAGACTTCTCGAGAAAAAAATCATAAAATTTAAACTGATATCGATGGCTTATTTGATATAGGACGTAACCCAGCCTGCTTTTATTTGTTATTTTTATATTTCATAAACTTACGACCAATCAAAATCGCCTATTAGTAGATTTAGCATTCGACGTAACCCACGAAAAATATAATTTTTAATAAAACAATATGTCTTATCACACAAAATATTCTTCGGGTATCGAAAATATAAAATTACCAAGTTAATATAAAAATTAAAACCCTCCTAATATTTCTACTTAAAAATTTTCAATATATTTAAATATTTTTATACTTATTAGTTTTTCTTATATTCTGAAAAATTTACTTCAGTGGGGTTACATCCTATTGCAAATAAGCCATCGACATGCAACTTTCAAATTATCCCGGTCCCCTCGGTCAATCGGGGATGTTTATAGCCGAATTTGGCATACATGTAGTAGAAAAAAATTGACTTTTATTTCTAATTTAAAAATTTTGTCCAGACATTAAGTCAATAAAAAAATGTCTTTTAAAGTTTAAAAGTCAAAAAATTAAACATTTTATATGCAAACTTTATAAATAAACAATGCTAAAAATTATTTAAAAGGGTCGTCCTTTAAGAAGATGATCATCATAGCAAGCATTAAAAGAGCTAAAGGCTGTTCCAAAGCCAGTTTGAGAATTAAATGACATATTGACACAAGTGCATAATATAAAAAAGCATAAAACAGATGCTAACTACTTAAAAATGTATTTTTATATTTTGCACTTATAAAAATATTCATTATAAAACGCATTTGTGTATCGTAATGTAACTTTTACGCACGCAATTTTTTGTTTTAAATGGTTGGCGACACGAGTGAAGTATCTAATGACAAGACTATTGACAATGACATATGTGGCTAATAGCAATTTATTAATTTTATATTGTTCTTTAAGAAAGTATTTGTGAATATGAATATCATTTTTTACTTATATAATATATTATTAGTGGTGTATTAGTAATTTTAAAATATTTTAAAACATTAAAATTTCATAATTAAAATGTCAAAACTGTCAAATGTTATAAATTACACAGTGCTACCGACATACTTTTTAAAATCAAAATTTTCGTAATTTCATAAACATAATAAATTAATTTAAAAAATGATAAATGGCAAAATATAAAAAATATTATAAACAACTTATTTCATATGGCTGTTGTGGCACTCGTTCTTTAAAAAACTCATCGCTTCGCGATTCGTTTTTTAAACTTGAACTCGTGTCATAACAGAATTCCATATGAAATGCGTTGTTTAATATACTATTTTATGATTGCCATATTCTTTTGAATATTAAATAATGATACTTTGAGCTGTAATCCCTTACATTTAAGATTCAAAGAAACCCCAGTAACTATTCATACATCTTAGAATATTATTTATTTTGGTTCAAAATATTATATTACAACTAAAAAACCGAACTTCTGTCGGCAAAAAGTAATTATTTTAAGTGGGCTGAAGCATAATGAACCAACTTTCAAAAGGATATTTATATTTGTTTACAATTTGCGTTACCTTTAAATAAAGCTGTCTTAGCCTTTTCAACAAAATTTTTCTTAATTTTCAAGGTATGACAGAAATTTCTTGATTATTTTTCCCCCGTGAGAATTTAAATAGAAAAATACCTCTTTTACGTTCTAATTAAGAATGTCCTCATTAATTTTTGTAAAAAATATTAATTACTTAGGTTTTAACTTAAAGTAGATATTCATACTGTACAGTAAAATTAAAACAAGAAACGTTGCACGTCATGGATTTCAATGTTCTCATTCGTCAGTGATAACAACACGATATTTAAGAAATGTCTCTTATTTAAAATTTAGAATCTGACACTATTTAAGGCTATTTTTTTTGATTTTATAATATTGTGGTAATAATATTAACTCAATTGTTGAAAATTACATTGATATGTATATTTTAACTTTACTATTTTTATTATGTTATTTTAGTCTTGCAGTCCATTCTTATATTTAAACTAAATTTGCATTTCCGGCCTTTTGGACGTCTGTATTAAATTTAAAAAGTTTCTAAAGTAACCTTCAAAATTTTTGTTGCATGTGTGTGTCATTTCAATTTCATTAAATACTTTTGCATTTCCAGGACATACATACTTCTATTTTCAAAGAAACCCTCAAAATATTAATTCTTAAAATGTATGTTTTATTAAAGTTGTCAATAAAATTAGCCAGCTAGTAGTTATTCATTGGATATTATTAAATTGGTGTCTTAAAGTATTTTATCTACGATCATAGCATAATACAAACTTTATTGATGTCAAAACCCCACTGTAAATTTGCATTTTACCCATCGATAATCTAAAGGAGACCTTTGATTGGTTCTCAGCTGTGGGTAATATTGACAGGAACTTTTATCCATTGGAATAAGGACCGGACATATTGGGATTTTTATATTTTCCCCATTATTACGTTGGCAACAGCTTTCAGTTGCTACGGTGACATAACCAAAAATTCAAACACACAAAATCACACCATTGACAGCAAAAACGTACAAAGTGAAATTCTTGAGTTTTAAGGTAGTTTTTTGTGACTGTGACTGAAGAAAATGTCGACAGAAGAGAACGAGATGTCCTGTACGCCACCTGACATTCGCAATATTGCAACGACTGCAATAGAAAATCTTCTAAATTAAGTTTAATAGTTTCATGTTTAAAAATAAATTATAACAAACTAATATATTTTTTTATACACTTGAAGTATAGTATATTATATTCTCAAGCAAAGGTTTTATCCACTCAAATGATTATATGCACTCGCCTGCACAGTATTTTTAATCTGTCATTTGTCATTTTCCAACTGTCAACTGTCATTTTCTGCTGTCAACTTTCATTTTTACTGTCAAATGTCATTTAAAGCTGTCAACTGTCATTTTCAGCTGTCAAATGTCGATTTTTTAGCTGTCAAATGTCAATTTTTAGCTGTCAACTCTCATTTTCAGCGGCCAAATGTCAATTTTTAGATGCCAACTGTCAATTTTTAGCTGTAAACTGTCATTTTAAGCTGTCAACTGTCATTTTAAGCTGTCAAATGTCAATTTTCAACTGTCAAATATCAATTTTAGCTGTCAAATATCGTTTTTACTGTCAAATGTTATTTTTTACTGTCAAATGTCAATTTTCAGCTGTCAATGTCAATTTTTACCAGTCAACTGCCATTTATAAATGTCAACTGCGTGCCTGTCATTTGTAATTTTTGAACTGTCTAATGTCATTTTCCAACTGCGGCAGCTTTTATTTTCGTGAATAAAAACCTTCTTTACTTGCTCGTGTAATAATATACTATTATCCAAAACTTTTGATTAATACATCTGTTAAATATGCAATTTTACGATATAGAATTGAATAATAATGACAGTTCGATGGAATAATATTACTCAATCTTCAAATTTGACAATTTGTGAATTTACTTGTCACTGTATTTGTAGATATACTGTCAATTAGTTTGTAAGTTCTTTGGTGTGTACATTCTCTGGTATTATTAGAAAAATGTCTGATAGTGAATCAGATTTAGACGATATGTCTTGTACACCACCAGACATATTAAAATTAGCGTCTAGCGCTACAGAAAATCTCCTACCTAACAAGTCAAAAGGTAAATATGATGCGGTGTACCAAAGTTTTATGGATTGGCAACTACTGGCACAAAAAACATCGTCCTTTTCTAAAAATGTAACCCTAGTGTATTTTGTTGAACTTGCAAAAAAATACAAGTTATCATCAATATTTACCATAGTATCCACCTAGAGACTTGCATGAAGTTACAGGCATTCTTAAAACGCCAGTCCGAGGGATATCAACCGAAAAAATCTAAAACTTTTACACTCGAAGAAATCAGTAAATTTATTAAAGAAGCTCCAGATCATACCTATCTAATGACAAAGGTATTATTACAATAACGTAATTTTCAGCTTAGAAATGGGAGCTTGCCCATCCAATGAATAATATTCTATGAAAACTAAAGATATAGAAGATTAAAATGGAGCTCTTATAGTGAAAATACCTTTTACAAAAACAAGGATTCCTAGATCATTTACTGTATCAGGTGAATTTACGATATTTGCAAAAAGTATATAAATCTTCGCCCATCTCATGCTAAATGCCTATCATTATTTTTAGATTATCAGAATGGCAAATGTACTATTCAGAGAGTAGGTATTAACAAATTAGCTTCTATAGGAAAGTACATTGCTACGTTTTTAAAATTAAAGAATCCCGAATTGTACACAGGGCATTCGTTCCGAAGATCATCTGCAACCATTTGCGTTAGCGCAGCAGTAAAGCAGATAAGGGGGATGGAAATCAACCACAGTTGCCGAAGGTTATATAGATGACACATAACATAACCAAGAAAATAAAAAGAGAAAATCAAATTTTAAACGAAATTAACAAACATACTAGCTATAATTACAATGAAAAACCTTGTACTAGCTCTAGGGTCAGTCCAAGCCCCATGATTTTCAATCAGACTCAGCTGGCAGACAAAGTTATCCCTGGCATGAATTTAAATAATTATTGTAATGTAAATATTAATAATTATTATGTAAGTAAATAAACATAAATTTATTATGTATTATTAACGTTACCAGTAATAAAAAATATAGTTCATTTGAAATATATTTTGCATTTTTTTTATAAACTTACATAGGTACATAGTTGTGGATAAAGTATAACATTAAACACGCGTATAATGCAATTTCATCTTCGTTTGTAATAGCCATCATTATACGCTTGTTGAATAATATACTGTTTATTTTCAGCTGTATTAAAAATAATCAAATAATTAAGGTTTTTAAAATGACACAAGATTAAACTGGGGGATTAAACTGATACAAATATATCATTATCACTGACATCGCATCAATCGAATCCCGGAACTGAATTTTATTATTTCTGTGCTTTGATATATTTATGAGTTCTCTGATTATTAAACTTGATAAATCCCTACGAATAAAGAATAGAAAGGAAGGAGCGTTGTCATATTTTAATCTAGCAAATAATCACGACGGAAGTCGGCCATATTGAAGAACCAAATATGACTCATTCGAATCGTCACATTTGACATGTATAGTTTTTTCATGCTGTTTTATATATTATTTTCTGATTTAAGTAGTCAACCCAACTCTTGATAGTGAATTACTTTTCATCTGTAGGGTTCTATTTATCTGAATTATTAAAAATTAACAAAATATTTTAATGACAACCACATTGTTATCATAGACGTTCCTTTATTTTTTATATAGACCAACTAAGTCAACTATTTATAATTACCTGCTTAGAAGTTTTTAATCTAAATTTATATTCCTACAACTTTATGACAATGTATATTACTGTACAGATAATTACAAGCGGAAAACAGTTATTTTTTTTTTGAATAATTAATACGAGACATAAGTTTATAATACCCTGTGTGTGACACCACTGGTAACCGGAAACTTCAAGTCAGCCATATGCAAGAACCATTGCGGACATCGTCAAATCGTATTATACTCCTTCCTTTTTATTATTTATTCGTAGATAAATCCACACTTTTTTTACTAGTTTTAATATATGGCAATATCACAATTATTACGTACAAAGCTTTTTGTTTTACCTGTACTGTACATATTTTAAATGACGTGACTTAATATTTACTAAGATAAAAAATGCTTTATCATTATATTGGCATAATTTTTGCACGATACCAAATAGAAATGTATATCCCTTTATTTCTTTTCAGGTGAAGGTAATGCTGAGGGTGTCCAATCCCACGTCTTTGGGCTCAGGTGTCGACGGTAGCAGTTTCAATGGTTTTTTCAGCATAGATAAGCGAAAAAAACAAGTGACCTTAACGGATCCTTCCATTTGTAGTGGGTCACTTGCCCCTGAGGATAGGAGGGTGGGTGTAGCCGCTCCCAAAATGTTCGCTTTCGATGCCATCTTCTCTCAGGACGATTCTCAGGTATATAACATTTTTTTTTTCGTACAATAAATATACTTGTCTCTATTACGAATATGCAATTTCATTACAATATCATAAATCTACAATTTTAGGGTACTGTAAATTAACATTTGTTCAGTAATTAATAAAAATAATATAATACTCTTTCTCACAGATTTTTTAGTGTATTTGAAAATTGTATTTTTATTTACTGCAAAAGACGCACATTCGAAAGCTTGTTGTTTAAATACCCAGTAAAAATTAGATTCATTAACGTTTTTCTAAATATCTTCAAATATTTTGGTTCTTAATTAATTCGTAATGTATTTTTCAATTTCAACCCCTCCTATTATTTAAACTTACCACTATGTACTAAATTTTTAGTAAAACTTTCTTTAAACTTCTTAAAAAGATACATTCATTGGTTATTCTGTTTGCTGCAGTGCATAATAAGCTCCGCAAAAATTGTAGTCAGAATTCAAATGAACCTGACACTTTTTCCTGCATTTTCGTATTATTGAGCTGATTGATTTTACATAATACCCGATCATATTAAATTGCTTTTCTTGTATTTAATATAAAAATCAACTTTTTATACAACATATCTGAGAGAAGTTGATCAGAAATAAATATTGCTTTTCCTATACAGTGCGCCCATAAACCAGCGCATACATTAATTGTGACATTGTCATTGTTAGTATTTACATCAAAACTCTCAAAAGCCATTCTTTTGATGTCATGAGTAACCCTCACATAATATATCTCACAAATTGCGTTACATTCCCAGTGGTGAGGAAGTAATCTCAACACTTCATGACGACATTTTCTCTATTTATTTTATCAATTCTTAGTAGTTAATGTTTTTGATTTAATTCTGTTTTTTATTAAAGATTTTTAAGTAACATTTTTCATTTAACAGTGAAAGTACTTTCTTCTAAGCTGTTATGTAAAGTATTATCTATATCAATTAATGATGGTTATTCTAAATTGTGAATTAAATGCTTGTCTACCTACATTTGGTAAATATTTTGCTGTTTATATTTGTCATAATAATATTCTACCTTTAATTTAGAACAAAACAATAAGTAAGTTTGCTTCAAAACCAAGCCATTTGTAAAATGCAGCTTGAATATTTATTATAAAACATTTTCTATCCTAACCTTTTGGCTTTCATAGACTTTTTTAATACTGGAAAATGGATTGGGGAATGTTATTCCAAAATCTATGTTTTATTAAAAATATATTTTGTACTCAAAAAAAGCAACACATATCCATCGTTTAATAAGTCCCGGGACTAACTAGAAAAAACACGTTTTTTTCAAAAAATTATTTTTTATTCATCAACATAATCAACTTTAAGTGTGATGCAATCATGCCAACGCTTTTCTAACTTTCGATACCATGCTTGTAGAAGGATTTCTCCTTGGCTTCCAAATAAGCTTCAGTCTCAGCTATTACTTCCTCATTCAAGCCAAATCTTCTTCTCTGGAGCATCCTTTTGAGATCAGCAAAAAGCCAGTAGTCGCAGGGGGCCAGATTTGGAGATTATGGTGGGTGGGGAAGCAAATCGAAGCCCATCTCGTTTAATTTGGCCATTTATTTCATTGATTTGTGGCACGGTGCATTGTCTTGATGAAAAATAATGTTTTTCTCCTTCATGTGGGGTCGTTTTTTCACGATTGCGTCCTTCAAACGCACCAATAACCTCAATGTAATAGTCAGTATTGATGGTTCTTGCGTTTTCAAGGTAGTCGATAAAAATTATACCGTTCGCGTCCCAAAAAACCGACGCCATGACTTTGTCAGCTGCCTGTTGATTTTGTAATCACCTTTTTGAGTTTTAAATACGCTAATACTGTGTTCAGTCATTTTCCGTAATTGACTAAAAACTGACACAAAATATTTAAACATAAACAAACAAATTTTATAAATCTACCCTCTTCTACTACCTACTTTAACTCGCAAGTAATGCATCAATTTAGGTATTATGACCATTTGGTATTCCAAATAAAGGTGTATTAAATGTTAGTGTAATAAGTGTAGACATTTTTAGCATTAGATATTTAGTCCAATCGGTATGTTAAACTTAGGTAATTCGTAGGTAGGTTTTAGTTGCTTAGGTATTTAAAAATATTAGGGTTTTTAGATTTTAGGGATTTTGAACGTATGTTATTTATCATTATTTTTTTTTAATTTAGACTTTGCAATACGTGCCTCTTCTACGCTCGTCTTCCACGAAGTAAGAGCCCAATAATCCATTACCTTATACTACATACCAAATGGTTACACGATCAGTATGAAGAGGTTTGTCTACGATTATGTCTGGTCGTTCAAACCCAAGAAAAGAATTTGTCTGTCGATTGATAAATTCATTCAGATGGATGTAACATATGTCTGTAAACCACACATTAAAAAAAAGGGTTGTTCATAAACCATTGCCAAGACTAAAGCACAATAAACAATTCTTGATTTCTTGTCTTGTCTTGTCTTGTCTTAAACATTCTTCGGGTAGATGTTTTACTCAAATTTCATTAATTTAGTATTATACGTTCCTTATAAACTTCTAGGTGAAGCTCGATATGGGATGGTTGATGTTTGTTGATGTACTGTTAATCAATAATAAATTTTGTAAAAAAAGGGTTCTAGAACATCCACTATAATTGTAAACACAAATAAATAGGGTAAACTAAATGGTATTTTTTTTACCCTTAAGGGAATTTGATTATAATTAATAACGTGATGACAGTTCGGAATAATAAAATAGGAAAAATCCTCGCGTGTCTAGAGAAGGCATCTAACAGTTAGGCATGCATTCAATTCAAATTCCAAAAACATTCGCCGCACATATAATTATTCTTCTATGTATTCGCGGCTCTTGATAAAAGAATGAAATTAATTGTTATACATCATACGTTCTGTAAATTTTTTAAATTTAATTTAGGCAACGCCAAAGCCTGTTAACAAATGCAGCTATAAAGTATTTTACAAAGAGAAATAAAATTGATAAAATGGCAATTTTACAATAGCTAATTGCAAAAATATAATCAATAATTGATATACTTCGATAGTTTAATTAATATAAAAAAAATGAAGTTGCTTTTTATTGACAATAATTTATTATTAAAAAAATGTGGTTTGTATCAACAAACAAGTCAAGAAAAAACTGATTTTATATTTTACACTTATAAAAATCTTCATTATAAAACGCATTTGCGTATCGGAATGTAACTTTTGCGCACGCAAATTTTTGTTTTAAATGTTTGGCTACATGAGTGAAGTATCTAAAGACAATACTATAGACAAAGACATTTGCGGCTAATTTATTAATAGTATATTGTTCACAATAATGATGAATCATGAAATCAGACAAAAAATAAACGGAGAGGTTATTGTTAGGTTCATTAAAGCTAAACGACCACCATCATGCCTCTCCAAAATATTACTTCCGACTTCCCTTGCAAAAGTTTGTCTCTCTTGTCGTTCTGGCCCTCTCCAAACTCTTTGTCGCTGACGATCACTGACTACACCAAATCTACCCAAGTAACAATTTAAGCTGATTATTGATTGTAAAAGCGCGTAGGCGGTTTTTTGGTCAGTCTAAAGCTGAATATTGGTATCAAATTTAAGTTTAATAAACCCTTGTTAAGCTCTTATTTACCCAAAAGTGGAGAATTTAACCAGCTATTGCTAGATTTTATGGATGCCAGTCTTGACTGAAGAATGGCTTCTTCAGTTCTTATTCAGTCGCCTAACCTAACCCAACCTAACCATTATTCAGGTCAGTAGCTTAATCAACGTTTAACACCCTTAACCAATCAGCTTATTGTCTGAACAGGCTCAATAAATCAGTGTGTGTTTTTTCTCTAAAAATCAAAATTCTACTGTTCTTCCGGATTAAAAAATATTGTTTTTTCATTTTTCATTTAAAAAACAGTTTGCTATAAATACCTAATTTTTTTTCGTATGTTTCTTTTAATACTTAATTTTATTATGAAAACAACCATGAGCATTTTTCAAAAAGAGTTTTTTTTCTATTTATTAAATAATTTAATATTTCTGTGCCTTAATACTTATATTTTTCAAATAAGGCTTTAATTGAGTTTTATGATTTTTTTGACTAAAAAATTAATAATTTATTTATTATCTATATAAAACTATTTTTCGATATTTTTTATCAACAATAGTTAATGATTAAATAAATAATAGAGCTAGAACTTTTATTAAAAGCTAAAATGGTTAATTAATTAATAGTTAAAATCAAAGACCTTAAGTATAATTGGCCTTAATGCCATAAATAAGTTATTTAAATAATAAAAGCAAAAGAAATAATTGATTAAAAGATTTTCCCCGAAGTAAGGGTAAAAACTGTTAATTTGGTTAAATAAAAAATAGTAAAAACAAAGGAAAAATTATTGTTAGTTTTCCAATGTCCTAATTTTCGAATTTTTTTATTAGTTTTGGTCTTTTGGAATTTTTCATATTCCCATCTGCAGGATCTCTAAATCAGCATTTTCATAAAAATATTCAAAACACATTTATTATGATCTGTTCAAATCTGAAAACAATTTAAATATGAATTCTAATGTAAATATATTCATTAATTAATATAATACCTATACATGATATTTAAAAATATGTCTAGATTAACTACACACTTAATGGAAAATAATCAATAGAGTCACAATCTAAAAATTCCGCTGGGAGTTGTTTACCCTGCTACGGTTAGTATAAACCTAATAATTCCTAGAGAAAATGAACCGGTGGCGACATCTCTCCGCCAACATCATTCATTTTGCAGCACAAAATCGCTTACGAGGTTATATTTCTTGTTATATCTCACTCAACGCTATCCAAAAGAAAAAGTTGTTTTGTAAACTCTTTTAGAGGTCCAGCACTGGCAAAATGAATAAAGATAAAATGCTAAATTTCGTTTTAAAATTTACAAGAAGCCCCAAGAATTTTGGTAACGTGAGTATAAACATAAAACAAAATATTAAAAAGGATTTATTCCAAGGTATTTTATGATATTAATTTATCTTGTGTTTCAAACCAAATTTTTACTGTAGTTTTAATGTTTAATCCATCAAGGTCTACAAATACCAACATAACACTTGGGATTTGATCTAGAGAAAACGATGGGGAAAAATCTAAAGCACATGCTATGTACGTTGAAATCAACTTGTTGATGGGTATGTGTGTGTGTAAAAATCAATTTTTATTTCCTTATATTGCGGTTTTCCTTAGTTTCTTGTTGTACACTTCTCTCATTATGTAACATTGACCCAGTTTGAGATAAACAATGATTTTAACGGATGATTTATTGATTTATCTATTATCGATTTAAACAAGGGGTACCTTTTTTTCAAAAAAATAGAGAATCAACTGACAGTATTTTAAATTCTGACCTTTTACCCCGTGAGCCAAGTCCGATCCTGACGTTTTGCAACAATAGTATACTTACTAGTATGAACAAAATAAATGAAATGATGTACTTGATAATCCACCAAATTTTCATCAAGTTTTAAATTGTAATTTTGTAGTTATGAATAAGAATGTATTTTTAATTTATTTAACGTCCTTTAATTCAACAAAGGAAGCACGTAGAAAAAAAGTTATATGAAGTACTGAGAATATTTTAACATTACCTATCTACTCACACCCCAGTTTTGACCTTTCTTTCTTGGGACCCCCGTGTACATTTAAAAAATGACATAAGCAAATATATCTCAATTTTCTAAAAATCAATACAATACCATTAATAACTTTGTCTACAATATTGGAAAATCTAAATAATAATAAAAATTATTTGCAATTGCTTTGTTTATGCTTAAACAAATTAAAACAATAAATTTTATTCTTAACTTTGGTTCGAATTCTTACTTATATATTGCAAAATTAAAAAAGAAAAATTAACCAAAATATAACTGCATTAAACTGATATAATCAGGTTAAATTAAAACATAATTACATTATTTTTATAATCCAGAGGACTGACGTCCCCGCAATCTTCGGTCCCCCAAGCATTTAAAATCTCATTTTCCCTCGTTTTGGTTCCTCCAACGTATTTGTTTTACTAAAATTGCAAGTTCATCAGTCAATCAGTGAACTTCAACCCCAGCAAGACTACATCCCTAACTTTCACCGTGTCTTGGCCGATTGAAACGAAAATCTCATAATAAATGATGAAGGAATTCAAGCACAGACATTCCTATAATACAAAATACAATCCAGCCATTATTCAGGTATAAATACAATGCGGAAACTCGATCTATTGATTTCTGAGGGATAGAATTGCGATATGGACGCCATCAAGTTTAATACGGGCTCATACCTGCTACAGCTCTGAATTATTAATTTTTAGTGCTACTACATTCATACCTTTTGAATGGACCGACGTTACAATGACATTGATATACAGTTAACGTATTCCTTAATAATTAAATAAATAAGAATATAGCAGCAATGCTTCTCACAATAATGGGTATTTTAATAATGAATCCAATCTTTCCATAAGCGTAAAAAAAGGTATAGTAGAATATCTATACGATAGGGCCAAAATAATTTGCTTCATAAAAATAAAAAATTTACTATAATCAGTTTTAAAAAACAATAATTACCGAACAATATTTATAAACAAAGAAATTAGGAATATAGAGAATGCGCATTAATAATAACAATAATATTAATAATTTATTTAACATAATATTTAAAAACTTAACAATAGCGTATGTTAAGGGTCTTCAATTCAATAGTACAGAAGGAGGGCCAAGTATTTGACGAATTTCTCTCAGAACTCCGAAGTAAAGTGAAAAACTGTGAATATGGTACCTTGGAAGATAGCTTTATTCGTGATAGAATGATAGTTTGAGTGAGAAGTGACTCCCTAATTTGCTTGCTGAACGTAATATCACTCTAAAAAGAAACTATAGACATCTGCCAATCTGCGGAGCAAGTTAAAATGCAAGTGAATACAATGAAGGATGCTACAGTAGACTCGGTTACTTGGAACAGAAAAAAGACACATTTGAAGAACAAAGAAAACAAAAGTGAAAAGACATTTCATTGCGGAAGAAGTGAAGTTGAAATTTGCTGCTCCAAAATAAAAACAGTGGATTTACTCCTTGAGAATGATGAAAATGAAGAGGAAGATGAATTTATGGTATCTTGTATAGGTGCGGAATGAAATATTAAAGTAGAAGATTGGTTTGAACAAGCGATTTAGTGGACAATCCTAAATTACCAACATGCCCGGCAGGTAAAATCTCCCATACAATAAGACAAAAAGTGAAAGATGAGTTGAATAGAATGGTTGCACAGAAAATAATTAAACCAACAAAGCCTACACCAGCAGTTTCACCGATGGTTGTGGTGAAAAAAAATTACAAAATAAGACTGTGCTTAGATCCTTCTGGAATAAATAAAAATTTAAAAAGGAGACATTATCCGATTAACACTATTGAAGAAATTCACGGATCAAGATGGTTCACAATATTGGATTGTAAGAAAGGATTTTGGCAACTGCAAGTAACGTCTCGCACTTCAGAGTACTTTAGATTTAGTACTCCTTTTGGAAGATATTTTTGCCATTTGACCTGGCATCAGCACCAGACGTATTCCAGCAAGTCATGAGCTCACTGATGGAAGACCTGGACAATACAAAGGTGTCCATGGATGTACTTTTATACGCTCCCTCCAAAGAAGAACTGGATAAGATAACACAGAAAGTACTGGAAAACTTCAGAAAAGCAGGTAAAGAAAAATATGGCGGAAGTAATCAGTCCTCTAAGGCAGTTATTACATAAAGATGTAGAATGGGTTTGAGACCAACCGCAGGAAGAGACATTGATTAAACTAAAAGAACCATTAAAAAACCCCCATGTTTTTGGATTTTATGATCCCAAAGCATAAATCTTACTGTCAGTGGATGCTAGCAGTTACGTTTGCGTAGGAATACTGATACAAAAGAAAAAGCCTATTGCCTACTGCGCTAAATCCTTCTAAAACTGAACAAAGCTATAGTCAACTGAAAAAAGAGGCTAAAGCAATTTTGGCAGCCTGTAAAAAATTTCACACATATATTTGGGGTTGTAAGGAATTAACAGTTGAATCGGACCATAAGCCATGAAAAAAAATTTCCAAAAAACCATTCACCAGTGTACCGCCAAGACTGCAAAGATTTTACCATATAATCCCAAGGTGATATATAAAAAAGAATCAAAGATGTAGCTGACGCTCTGAGCAGAGACCGAGAAAGTCTAATTAGTGAAGATTTTAACCTGGAAAACCTGCAAATATTTACTTTTGTACCATTTTCAAAAACGCGCAGAGAAGAGCTCAAAACAGAAACAGAAAAATGTGAAGAACTTACAATCCTAAGGAAAGTAATACTGAAAGGATAGCTTAAAAAAATAGATCAATTAAAAAATTATTGGTTTCTACTACAGAGAAAATTTAAGTGTGTACAATGACATAATATTTAAAAATGACAGGTACTAGTACCCAAATCTATGATCCCCATAGTAATGAAACAGTGTCACCTGAGTCACAAAGGTGTACAAGGGACATTAAGACTTGCACGTGACAATTTATTTTGGGCTGACATGACAGCTAATCAAACTATGTGAAAAGATGTCAACTTTTTGCTAAAGTCCAAAATGACAACCCACTGGAACCTACTGTTGTGCAAACTGCACCATACCGCCCATGGAGTATAGTAGCAACGGATTTGTTTCAACTAAAGGGCAAGCATTACAAAGATGAGCAGCTCCGAAATTATTAAGAATTTAAAATGTTGGTTCGCATCACAGACATACTTTTGACAGATGGTGGTAAACAATATAGATGTTTTTTGGCGACGGATACGCAAGATACTTGAGTATCATGCACTAATGACGTCATAAGTATCAGTTTGACATTGGATAGATACTCAAGTTCGGCAAGTGACAGTTGCTCTAACTTCGAAATCTTTTCTATTATTTATTAAGAGTAATAAAGGTTGTTTCAAGCACGTGGTTTAGGAAAATTTGACCAATCAGGTTACATCAGAGAGAGAGATAGAAAGTTAACGCGTGAGTTTACCACTCTTATTCATGGGTAAACGTTTTGACAGATTAATGTATCATGCGTATCAGATATGACGTCATAGCTAAGTCGCTCGAATGCAACATTTTATGGCCGTATTCATAGTCATCCCTTAAGTATGAGTGTGAGGGTAAGGGTAGGTTGAGGGCACTTGGGTGTTTCATAAACAACCCTCAAGATCTAAGGGTCCCTCAAGTCACCCTTAACTCAAGTGAAGACGTGACTACCCTTGAGGGCACCTTGAGAGTTTTATATTCGACAGATTTGACATATCTTATGCTCTGTATAGGTTATTATATTACATTATTGACATTTTTTATGGTATGTAGTAAATAGGTATTACATATATAATAAGAAATAGTTATTTATGTTTAGGTAGTTTTTTATTAAGGAAGAATAGTTATTATATTTATAGACAGTTTGCATACATTTTTTTTTTAAATGGAAGAATTTGATGAACTTTTTGAGAGTGATGAGGAATTTGAAGAAGTAAATCGTTTGCCTAAAAAATATATTAGGGACATGCAGAATCCTTTGGAAACGTTTGAGGAACGAGAATTCCAAAGATGATTTAGATTTAGCAAAAACTGTGTCACCAATGTTTTACTGCCACTTGTACTACAACATCTGATTAGACATAGGGTGTGTTCGGGGAGCACGCTATTTGCGCCATTTGCCGCTATCTACTACTATTCCTCGTTTGCGTTATATGGCTCTTGGCGCTACATAGCTCGAAAGCGTGATCCCCGAACACACCCATAGCAATCGACAAATTCAATAATGAAGATATCAAAAAGTATGTTATTATTTGGCGCATGCTCACAACCATAGAACGGTAAAATAAGCCAGCACAACCAACACAAATGCATTAAAAACCCCGAAAACGTGTTTACTCACTTAAGGGCTGGTTAAGTGACGTTTATGAAACAAGTAAGAGGTTGAGTGCTAATGGCCGTATTCATAGTCATCCCTTAAGTATGAGTGTGAGGGTAAGGGTAGGTTGAGGGCACTTGGGTGTTTCATAAACAACCCTCAAGATCTAAGGGTCCCTCAAGTCACCCTTAACTCAAGTGAAGACGTGACTACCCTTGAGGGCACCTTAGGAGTTTTATATTCGACAGATTTGACATATCTTATGCTCTGTATAGGTTATTATATTACATTATTGACATTTTTTATGGTAGGAAATAGGTATTACATATATAATAAGAAATAGCTATTTATGTTTAGGTAGTTTTTTATTAAGGAAGAATAGTTATTATATTTATAGACAGTTTGCATACATTTTTTTTGAAAATGGAAGAATTTGATGAACTTTTTGAGAGTGATGAGGAATTTGAAGAAGTAAATCGTTTGCCTAAAAAATATATTAGGGACATGCAGAATCCTTTGGAAACGTTTGAGGAACGAGAATTCCAAAGATGATTTAGATTTAGCAAAAACTGTGTCACCAATGTTTTACTGCCACTTGTACTACAACATCTGATTAGACATAGGGTGTGTTCGGGGAGCACGCTATTTGCGCCATTTGCCGCTATCTACTACTATTCCTCGTTTGCGTTATATGGCTCTTGGCGCTACATAGCTCGAAAGCGTGATCCCCAAACACACCCATAGCAATCGACAAATTCAATAATGAAGATATCAAAAAGTATGTTATTATTTGGTGCATGCTCACAACCATAGAACGGTAAGATAAGCCAGCACAACCAACACAAATGCATTAAAAACCCCGAAAACGTGTTTACTCACTTAAGGGCTGGTTAAGTGACGTTTATGAAACAAGTAAGAGGTTGAGTGCTAAGTGACCCTTACCCAAGTCTCCCTCAGTGCTCAAGTTGAGGGTTGACTATGAATACCGGCATAAGTGACCCTTACCCAAGTCTCCCTCAGTGCTCAAGTTGAGGGTTGACTATGAATACCGGCATTAGATACTCATGATACTCAAGTATCTTGCGTATCAGCATGTATCAGTCGCCAAAAAACATCTTATGACTGTCAAGAATTTAGAACAGTCAAAAAGGAATAGAATGATTTTGAACACAGAATTTTAATTTTTAATCCCCCATTTTCCGAGATCAAACGGTCTTGCCGAGCGTTAGGTGCAAGAAGCAGAAAAATTAATAAAAAATGTACAACTAGCGTTACTCCACCATAGAAACACTCCCAGACTAGACCTTGGATCACCAGCGCAAAGGCTATTCAACAGGAGAACCAGAAAGAACTTCACTGCAAACTAACAGTAAACTATTGAGACTTAAAATAATTAAAAACGTCACTGCAAAACTACAAAACCTGGAAGAAAACGAAAAAGAAAATGCAGACAGACGAAAAAAGGCAAATAAAGAGTTTATAAGTGAAGAAAAAGTGATGTTAAGGAAGGGTCAGAGTAACCTATTTAG
Organism: Ophraella communa; assembly: GCA_035357415.1. Lineage (NCBI taxonomy): Eukaryota > Metazoa > Arthropoda > Insecta > Coleoptera > Chrysomelidae > Ophraella > Ophraella communa. Next base: position 9,773,550 of record CM068986.1, on the reverse strand, counting down.
TTAATAATAAATTTGTTTCATACTTAGCGAATTCAGTGGATATAAAACATTAAAATATATTTTAATATTAATTTAAAAAAATGCAAAGTTTTAGATATTCGACAGATAAAATAGACCCCTAAATAAGATAATTTGTTCCAATTATTCTATGTCACAGTATGGAAAATAAAAAATCCCACAAACATACAGTTTTTCTCGAAGTTGATTGACTTTTATTAGTTAATGGGAAATTAAACGTAGCCGTTACTGACAAATATTTGTATTCCCCTTTTTTATCTTTTTACGCTATAAAGAGTCGAGGAATTAACGGTCCAAGCAGGAATAAAAGGGTTTTTTTCAAGGCATCTCACCCGTTCGTTTCGTTTAAAATTGATCGGTTCCGTTCAGGAATTTGCCATTAAATATTCCAACAGCCAACCAACGGTCTTGTCGGTTCAGCTTACATGGCGAGTTAATTAAATCATGACCGGTCGGAAATATTTGGCCATGATTAAATTTTTCTCTTCTAAAACTCTATCACTTCTCGTTAAAATAACATTCCTGTAACTTTTAATATTCCAGTTTAACTTAAAAGTTTTTTTATGGTGAAATAACCATCAATTGCAATTTCAAAAATTAAGTTCATTATTTTGCTTTACTGCAAACAGAGTAGGGATATAGTAATACAAATTAATAAACGAGAACTGGTATTTAAAAAACCTCAAAACAAATGATGCACAAGATCTATGGTACAAGTAGTACAAATTTGTATTTACCACATTTAATACATACCTACTATTTAAATATTTTATTTATTTTACATTTGAGAAGCCAGTAAAAAACTGTTAATTGATAATTCCTTTAAAAAAATATATACACAACAAAAACATATTGAATATCGCTTTATATTTTAAATCAAAACAGCATACCAGAGCTTAAACCATGGCTTAAACCAAACTCAATAGAAACAGTGCCACACGCCCGTTTGTTATGTTCAAATATTTAATAATTAATCAATAAGTCGATATTTATCAAGTTCAATAATCAAACAACTGATATTTTACTTAGAATTTAATTACTGTTCGGGGTTTTACTTGTGATTTGTATCAGTTTTCTTGTGTAGTTTTAACAATATTAATAATATTATATTGCAGAGATTATCCATAGGTAACTCAAATGTGGATGATACTAATAGTATTAATAAAACTCAATGTAAATCCACAATATACACAGCTTTTCAGATAAAAGTATCCATTTGATTTTCAATAATTAATAAATTTCGATAACAACTTATTATTTATCATTGTGGAATTAACAATAATTTAGTTGACATAATTTCTAGATCAAATAAGTTCCATTCTGTTTCATAAAAGGCCTTTTCTTACTAATTATTCTCTTTATTAGTGATTTAATATAGCGGATAAGATAATTATTGTTTTACATTTGTCTTTTATAATAAATTTGTAGTTATAATTAATCAATTTTTCATTTAAATACCTAACAATCCGACCATAATCTTGCAGAACATAAGAAATGAGAAGATCATGCTATATTAGCAACATTTAAATAATATCAATATCAAATATCTACACATATGTTCAAAAGTTTGGAATATTTAGAAATAATATATCTACGCCTAAGGTTTTTTGTTGATATTTATTTTAAAGCGTTTTTAAATCAAAATAATACTAAATTTGATTCTTTTTTATATCAATTTAGTCATATTTAATTGATTTGGGTACTTTGACATTATTCCAATTCTTGTTTAAATTTCATTTGAGCTGTTTAAAAATGCCCAGAGACATGATATCATATTTTAATAGATCTAGAGTAATTGCTTTGTTACAACAGGGCTTTAGTCAAAGTGATATCGCGAATATTGTTGGTGTTACTCAGGGTGCTGTATTAAAAATAAAAAATAAAAATCCAAGACACAAATGATGTGAAGAATCGTCACAGAAGTGGCAGAAGTCGATGTACAATAGCAGCACAAGTCCGGCAGATAACATTGATAGCTCGAAGAAATCGACAGGAATCTACAAGTGGCATATCCAGAGAAATTGCTAGACTTGAAGGACTGAATATCTCAAGGCAAACAATTACAGGAAGATTAAATGCGGTAGATTTATATCGCAGAAGACCTCTACGTGTTCCCAAACTAACCTTTTAACAAAAAATTGTAAGGTTGCAATGGGCTCAAGAAATGTTACACTATGTATGTATGTATGTATGTATAAGTTAGGGGTGATAATTACACTGCGACCTATAGGATCTATTGTGTTCCCCCTTACTTGCCATGTTCTGATATTTTCTCAGACTTATAGCAGCTCTTCGAGTCCTATTTTCCTGAGGAAGTTTAGGACATCGTCGGGCTTCAAGTCAGGTAGATCCCCTTCCTCTATTCCATGTGCTCCTAGGTATCTAGCCCTAGAATTTTGCAAGGCAGGGCATTCTGCGAGTATGTGTATTGAGTTCAGAACAATAAACAACTAAAAGGTTGTATTAACTTTCACTATTTATTCTATAAATTGCAATTACAGCTGTTTCGCTATAACTAGCATCGTCAGATTGACATATTGAAATTACATGTTTGTTTGTAACTAGGTACTTGATGTTGATAGGTAGTTAAGGCTAGACCAAGTAAGGAAATAATAAGACATAACAATATTAAAGCCTAGATGTTATTAGCCCTAAGGGATTATCCTGGATGTATTTCCCTCTAAGATCAGTATAACTGTGCAATGATATAGAAAAACCAGGAAAAAACTATATCCTGCTGATCTTTACAATAACTTAATATATTTGTGTTATAATTACGTCTTATCCATGTATAAAATGAAGACTCAATCAAAGTAAACAGTTTAATAGTGGTGAACTTCCAAGATTTATTTGTTCATTAACTACTTTATATTGTTGATCTGCTAGATGTCTTTTGATTTCAAGTTCTTCGAGGAAATCTAAATTTTGTTTTTTATCACAGGTGTGTAATATTTGAATGTCATTAGTGTGTATGAGTGAGTGTGGATGTTCAAGAACGTGTTTGGCATAGTTTGACTTATCTGGTCTAGCCTTAACTACCTATCAACATCAAGTACCTAGTTACAAACAAACATGTAAATTCAATATGTCAATCTGACGATGCTAGTTATAGCGAAACAGCTGTAATTGCAATTTATAGAATAAATAGTGAAAGTTAATACAACCTTTTAGTTGTTTATTGTTCTGAATAACATGAATTTTCACACAGTAAGGGTTAGTACCATAAATTTCATGTGTATTGAGGTTTCATCCTCTTCCTCACAGAATCTGCACTTTGCTTCATCTGCTAACCCTAGTTTCTTCATGTGGCTTCTTAACCGGCAATGCCCGGTTAATATTCCCGTTAAAGTTCGGAGCCTTTTTTTACTAAGGTTGAGGCAGCTAAGAGATCTCTTCTGGTCATAGTTCCCCAGTAGTATCTTAGATTGCCTCAGTCCTTCCAGCTGATTCCAGTACTTGGATTTTTCTTTCTCCATTTCTTCCCTTAGTTTTCCTCAGATTACTCTACTGCTGATCCCACAAGATGGTTCTGGTCCCAAATGTGGGGTTTCAGCTCCTTTTTTTGCCAGCTTATCTGCTGTTTCGTTCCCCTCTATTCCTATGTGTCCCGGGACCCATAGGAGGGTGACAGTGTTCTTCTGGCCCAGTTCATTTAGTTTGCCTAGGCATTCCCAAACCATCTTCGAACTGATTATATTTGAACTCAGCGCTTTGATGGCTGCTTGACTATCCGACATGATCACAATCTCTTGTCTGCCGTAGTTTCTCCCAATATTGATTTCCACACATCTTTCGATGGCGCGGACTTCTGCTTGAAAGATGCTCGGGTATGTGCCCAAGCTTTCTGAGTATTTGGCTCTCGCTCCAAAAACTCCTATCCCAGTTCCCTCGTCTAGCTTGGAACCGTCCGTATACCACTTTAAGGTATTCTGATTTAAATTCTGTATGGTGTCTTCGTCCCATTCAGATAATGTTACACCATGGTTCTAACTGGAATTACGTGATGTTCTCTGATGAATCAAGAATTGGCTTGGTTTCTGATTCGCGAAGAACGCTAGTTTGGAGGGCCCCAGGACGACAAGCCCGATTAGAAACAGCCCAACCACGTGTTCCATTTGAAGGTGGGAGTATTATGGTTTGGAGGGGTATTATGAGGGGTACACGGATGCCTCTCCTGGTTTTGGAGAGAAGAATCACTGGTGCTGTGTACATCGAGGAAGATTTAAATCGTTGTGCGTCTATTCTGGGGGGCGGTAGGTTATGGATTTGTGTTTATGCATGACAATGCACCTCCACATCGAACAGCTGCAGTACAAAATTTTTTGGAAGAAAAAGGAATATCCATATTAAGATGGCCATCAAATTCCCCTGACATGAACGTCATTGAACATGCCTGGGACATTTTTAAAACACGCATGAAGAAGCGAAACCCTCGCCCAATTACTCTACGAGAACTGAAAGATGCTGCTCGTGAAGAATGGGAGAGAATTCCGCAAGCCCAGCTCGACCATTTAATCGATAGCATGCTACATCGCCTATAGTCATGCATACAGTTAGAGTTGTAGCAAAATGATGTTTACTCACATCAAAATAATTATTTATTAAAATTAATAAAAAGGTGAAATATTCCATTATTCCAAACATATGTGTATAAATAAATTAAATTGATTGAACTAACCCTTACTTTTTGGAAGTCCATCTTATTAAGAATAATGAAAAACTGTTCGTTTTACCAAAACTTCCAATATTTATTTAAAAAATTGCTTTATTAACTTTAATGACAGCCGTTTCGCTAGACTTAGCAGGATAATCCCTTAGGGCTCATAACATCTAGGCTTTAATATTGTTATGTCTTATTACTTCCATACTTGGTCTAGCCTTATAACTACCTAATAAACATCAGGTACCTAGCTACAAACAAACAAAATGTAACTTCAATATGTCAATCTGACGATGCTAAATCTAGCGAAACGGCTGTCATTAATGTTAATAAAGCAATTTTTTAAATAAATATTGGAAGTTTTGGTAAAACGAAGAGTTTTTCACTATTCTTTATAAATAAATTGATAAAACTATAAATTATTATTAAAATCGTATATTCTAATGTAATGCAACAGCATAGGTACATCATATTCTATTAAAATGTACATCTTTTAAAAAATAACGTCAGTAACATGGAATGAAATCCAACCATAAAGACATACTTATCTGAACCAAATACTATCAACTTCCTTCAGAATTAAGAACTTATATAATAAATTTACATTCTTCATTAATATATAAATATTATTGTAACTTGTGCTCATGGCACTTTAAATAAAAAGGCAATGCGTTGTTATCAACGACGAATGATGACATTTAATTCTGTGACGTATCAATCTAATTGTATTGCGTTTATTGTAGAAGTAGGATTAAGATTATTTGCTTTAAATTCCGCTTTCGAAAATATAAACTTGTTTTACTAGTAAGCTAAAAATACAATAACATTTATATTATCTGTTGTACTTATACCTATTTAACGTGTTAAAGTAGTAAGTGGAGTTCGGAACAGCGCTATTACGGTTTAATTAGTCGTTTCCCAAAGTTTCGATTAACGGAAGAGGTTTTTCTTCAGCAATTAAATTAGCATAAACAGCGCCATCTATTCTGATTTTTTTCTCGAATTTATGTAAAACAAACGGATCGTCGGTAACGTAGTCAGGCACAGGGTAGTTAATGAATACAATTGCAGTGTAATTTATTATTTCGGAGTTGTACTGTCGCAATGTGACAGTGGCGTACATTCCTATAAAATAGTGGTTCAATACTCCCATGTTTATTGCAACCAGATTCATTAAATAATTTTTTATCTATAAAATCGCAGCAACAGAATGGCCATTAGCGAATTATTTGCAGAATACAATCTAATACAATAAATTAAACAATAGAGGTTTTTATATACACTCACCATCACTTGATCCATTTTACCCATTTTTAATAATACACGTATTAAAAACAAAATTTAAGAAAATCAGGAAATTTGCAACAATTAAAATAATATCATTAATAAATACAAACTATAATTAACTAAAAAAGAAACTAAATTGACTGCAGCCGATCTGATCTGAACGAGAGACAGTCAAATATTGAAATTTTAGGGCTAACTTTATTAGGATAGTTAGTATATTCTATTTCGAACGTAAACTAGTGTTCTGTGACTCTTTCGATCAAAGCTCATCTCAAAATCCATTACCTCTAACGACTGTTACCCCCTCCTTTACCCCCTCTTGCCCTGATCACATGAATAAGCCTGCGTTGAATGGTATCCATGATGAGATTGAATCTCAGCTAATGGGATTTTTCCCATTCTTTTACCGCAGCAATTTTCAGCTCTCGAATAATGGTTGGAGAAGGTCTTCGAGCTGACTCCGCTTTTTTAGGTTATGTTCAATTGGAATGAGGTCTGGATTGTTAGCTAACCATGGCAAAATTCTGATGCCAACTTCGTTAAGGTTGCCTTCGTGGGTTGTCTTGCTGAAGAACAAATTCGTCGCTAATATATGACGCAAAAGAAATGATATGTCCTTGAAGAAATTCTTGAACATACCTGTAAGCATCTACACCACCTCTAGCAAAAATTATCAGAGCCTCGTAAGGTATTTTGCCCCATATCATTATTTAGCCTTTGTAGCGTACAAAGCATCTAACCGGTGATTCAAGACGCCTCAAGGTTCGGAGCTAGTTTCGAAGTTAAGAATATATAAAAAATTGATGATATCTTTTAAAAACTTATATTACTCAATCTACATTGACAATCTATATCAAAATTAAAATGACAGTTATTGACAACTACTTTTTTGAAATAAAAATACAAAGTGTCAGTAAAAATAATTAAACACTAGCATTTTCCAACAGCCTCCTTGATGATCCACAATTTCCATAATAGTACCAGGAGCAAACCGCTCTATCGGGTATCTATATTACACGCTGGCAGTCATCTGGCAATTTTAAAACAATTCTGCTATTGTCAGAGAATAAAATACTCTTCTACTGATCCATATTCTGCATTCTACATACTGTATTTACGTGCAAAACGGAGTCTAGCTATTTCTTATGGTTCTCTTGCTGACGATTACCGGCTTCAACAGCGCTACAGAACTCATAACAAAAGGATCATCCCTCATTGAAGTGCTGCGATGGCGGTCCTGACAAGGCCTTCTGGAATGAGAATTTTTCTTTGGAAAACGCTCTATGGCATCTCTGACTGTTTCACTAGCCGCACTAATTATTCTAGCAGTATCACGTTAATTCTGTTCCCAATGGCATTGTTTTGTATTGAATAAAACGTTTGGAACTTAACCCTATTTTACAAAATAAACACCAACACTAAACAAGTCTAATTAAGTCTAAATTGACTAACATTAAATAAGCCAAAATGGAACCAAATTACTAATACAAAGAGAGACAATGGCAGAGAAATAATAAATAATAAAAAGAGTTAGGTGGGCGGTTAATTCTGCGGGTGAGTGTAGAATTAAGAATGTTTATTGATATTAAGAACTTTTTCAGACATTTTGTTTACCTAGAATATCTGATAATTTGCCTGGTAGTAGATTGGACGATACGCGTTGTTGCTAATACCGAGCATTCTTCTATAATAAATTTAATTATAAATTTTTTGTCACATTTTTCTCAATTTGGTTCCTGTTTAGCAGTGAATAAATGGTTTTAAGATTTTAAGTTAATGTTGGCCAGGGTGTTATGGACTTTTTGACTTAACTAAGTTTGGCTGTTAACGTCAACGCTCTCCTTTTTTTCCACACATTCCTTATACTCCGCACTTACTGCAACTTTCTTGCAATTTCCTTGCTCTATCTGCTACTTGGTTTCCTCGAATTCCTACATGGGATGATATCCAGAAATAAGTTGTTTGTTTTCCATTTAAGTAGACAGTATAAAGTTCTTGTTTTAGTTTTAGCGATTAAAGGGTTTTTTGAATATATCTTTTGGATTGATTACATTGAACATAGAACAAAGAAGACCGGTTAAATAGATTTGTGAAGAAAATTTCAAACACAAAAAAACGGTTTACCAAGAATAACAGGATAGAGGTAATGAAATAATACCAAAAAATAGAGGTGAAACTTAAAAGGTATAAGCTAAAACAAACAAAAGTTGTTCCAATTTGTTCATTATTAATATTATATTGAAGTTAAAGGGAATTTGATTGAGTATAGCATCCAAAGTTTGGCTATTTATTTTAGTTTAATCCATGGACATATAAACACAGATGGGTTTATTTATTTACATAAAATTTTGAAGCCAAATTTATTGAAATAGGTCAGTGCAGTAGTCACATTCTCAATACATCCGTGTTGTATCATTAAAATTTCTTGTTCACAAATTGCTTGAAATGTTACTTCATATTTTGCAGCTTAAAACCTGTTAACTAAAATATCGGATGCTCATATAATTTAAATTGATTGTACTAACCCTTACTTTTTGGAAGTCCATCTTACGCATATAATTTAATAGTTATCAACAAAGCCTTATGACTGAACCAGTCCTTAATCGTTATTTGTAAATTTAACATAGGTATTTTTACTTTCCACATTATACTGAACACTATTAGTAAACGGCAACGCTGTCATATTTATTAACTTGTTTGCGTAGATGAAGAAGTGTGGTTACGTAGATGAGGAAGGTTGTTTATTGTTATTTTTACAATATTTCGAGTGATTTTTGTAAAAAGTTTAATAATATATAATTATACTGGTGTTACAGTGCTGCATTTGCAGCAAAACTAAATTCCCTTATTTCACCTGCAAGTACCTATTATGTTTACGATATAGAAGATGAGGAAATTGTTTGTTTACATTTAAAGAATATCAGAGGTCTATCTTCATTAAGGAACTGTCACATTCTATCTTGCTTTATTAGCGATACGCTGTCGTAGGCTTTTAGAAGATCGATAAGCAGGAGGTGATTGTATGCTGCTTTTTTCTCTAGGATTTGTGTTAGGGTGAAGATGTGATCAATTGTGGATTTTCCTAACCTAAAGCCTGCTTGGCCTTCCGCCTCCGTATCCGCATAAATAATTATTTTATCACTTCTAATTCTCTTTATAGTTATTCAAATGGTTTATTTTTGAGATACGCCTATGTGTTACTGCCCTCGTTATATCACATCTATCTTCTCCCTCTGTGAAATGCGATAACTGATCAACCTGCAGTAGAAAAAGCACAAATGTAAAAGTCGTGTTCAATCTTACTGAGATTTTAAAATTCCTACAATGAAACTGTTTCCCATAATTTTGTTTCGTGAGGTTTTTAAGTTTTAGTATAGCAAGGGTCCCTTTCTGTTTTTATAAATCTACTGCAATATTTTTTCTTCTTGCATTTGTTTTCTATTTTGTAGCCCTGGCAAATAACCGGAAATGGTGATATCTGCCCTAAAAGGTTCAATCAATATTTTGCGTTGAGAGCTTTTGGGCCTTTTGGAATAAAAGAAACAGAAATTTTTAGAAAAATTAGTAAATATGATACAGAACTTTTATTTCTTTTAATAAATTATTCGTAAAAAATCAAAGTTGTTAGTTTAAAAGTTTATTCTGACTTTTAAATAAAAATTCAACACAATCTTTGTTATAAATAAAATTTTAAAAATTATAGTATAGTATAATGATGTTATTATTGTTATTTTATTAATAATTCTTTACATTCTTTAGAGGCTACAATTATAATTTGTGTAGATTGTTTTAAAAACATTTAACAAAGAAATTTGTCATAAAACTTGTTACCTCCACCATGTTCTCCCAATACACTGCCTCTCCAATTTTCCTCTCCAACCGCTTTAACACTTCCTCGTTCTTCCAGCATCTAAAAAAGTGTCCCTCATCATCCTTCACCTCTCGGACATTCCAGTCTCTTGCCAATCTTCCCGCCTCTCCTGTATCGTCCATAATCCATCCTTGCTTTTCCACATATCTAGCATTTACCTCAGGTCTACACAGCACATCCACTGTTCTCATAAAAATCACCTCATCCAATATATCATGCTCTATCCCCAGATTTATTTGTAAAACCCTACTCCCTCTAAGAGGTCCAAAGGGGCACTCATTTTTTTCTTTCTCTTCACTTCCTTCGTCACTGGGAACCCTTTCCCTATTTTACAACCTAGCTCCCCTGCTTTGTTATAAATAAAATTTTAAGAATTACAGTTAATAATGAAAATTTTGTTATTCAATTAACAATTCTGAAAATTCTTAAAGGACTACAATTATTATTTGTGTAGATTGTTTTAAAAACAAAGAAACACATTGAACAAATAGTGAAGGACATCCTCCATGATTTTCTGTTTTCTTTTTTGGCGCCACTTGGATATTCTATTGCACTGCCGTCGCTACATAGATATCCTTTCATCTCGGAAACTTTTTTGGCTCCTGCTGGTAGTCATCACTCTCCAAACCAGAAGCTTCTTTTTTCAACTTTTTAATCTTGAATTGAACTCCTCAAAATCTAAAATTGAGTGATATGAGACGAAAATTAAAAGGAAACAATCATAGATTAGATTCATACAGATACGAAAGCCTGACAGAGAACCGTAAAAAGCGAGAGAGATTGGTGGATATAACCATTTAAATGTCCAGCGTCGTGTGTCAACTTCATTCGGGTCGCTTTGCGAAATATTTTAGCAGGGTTTCGTAATTTTTTCTTCAATTTACGATCATAGGTCAAATATTTTATAAGCACTTTATATCTATATAGATATAAATATTCGACAATTACTTAGTTTTAATCAATTTTATTAAGATTGTAAGAAATATATAATTAAAAAGATCATAAAGTATAAAAATCATACTATAAATAATATACTTTTATTTGGCAACCAAGCGTAAGAACGTTGACGACTTGGCTCAAAGGACTTGTCAAAATGACATTTAATTATGTATAAAATTATAGTGGTACAGATTATTATTCTTATAAAATGAATAAACAGCACGGTGGAGTGTATTGTTCATACAGAGACTGTCCAAATAAATTTTATTCAGAAATTGTTAAATTTTTCAATAAAACTTGATTCCGCACTGGAAATTGTTATTGTCCCTGAGTGAACATTGCAATTTTGTTAGAAATTCTGATAATAATTCAAATTGGCAACATCCCGACCATACCGAGTTGAAGGTAAAAGGTCATTGACTACGGATTTTAAAATCCTGACAATTTAACGAAAAAAACTGCCTCTGGAAAAATTACAAGTCCGTAGGACGAGTAATTTTTTCTGGCAGTTTTTTGAGTTGAATCACCTAATGGCAACAAAATTCGAATTATAAATGTCAAGTTTACTTCGACAAAAAAAAAGAGCTAGAGTGTAATTCGATAAGACAATTTAATGAATATCTGAATCAATAAATTAAAAAATGAGATGTAAATTAGTTTATTTAATTTAACGGAAATGTACAATTGTTAAAAACACAATTATTAAAAATAGCTTGATTTTCAGAAGCTTCGTGTCTTTTGTTAATATTTTGCTGCATGCTAGTATTTTGAGCGGTGGTAGTAACTGTTTTCTGGATGGTAGTACAAATGGAACCACTGATTTCTCTATGATGTTCTTCATCTAACTGAAGGTACGGTTTTAATGACGATAGGTTACTATGTCCCGTAATTTTCACAAGTTTTTGTTCACCTATACCACTTCTGGACAATTCAGTTACAGCGGCAGCTCGATTAGAATGGTTCGTAATTTTCACCCGCTTGATATCAAGTCCAATATTTTTTGCCGAAGATTTGGTCCATTTAGATATTTCGTTTATCCCAATAGGAGAATTCTTATACCATCCTTTCGAATTTGTTTTTTGCCAGAAAGGATTTGGTTTTATAAAAACCTTTTCACATGTGATATGGTTTCCCCGTCTTCCCATAATTTGTTTAAACAATCTTACTGGACATACACAATCTTCTGCAGTGTTTGTTACCAACCATTTACTGTCGGCCAACTTCTGATTTCCCCCTTGTGCTGTCTTCGAAAACACTGGGTTATATTCAACTCTTCCGGTCTCTCTTCCACGGTTGTCTGTCTCGATTTTAAAATAGAATACCTTACAATTTGCTGCTTCTCCACCTCTCCAAGCCAATTCATACGCAGCAATGTGATAAAATTTTCTTTGAAAGCCTACAGGTTTTTCTTCACTCCAGGACAGTGCCATTTCAAAAATATCTCGTTGTGTGAGAGCTTTAGAACTCACCTTCCTTTTTTCTGGGATTGCTTGTAAAATTTTGCGTTTTGTGTGGCGTGCATTTCTCGCTTTCTTAAACTGTATGTCCGTGAACGGATTAAAAATTCTTTTATAATCTTTAAAGTACTTCTCTTGTAACATTTTTGCTGAAGTGTTCCAAATCGTCTTGACTGCACTCTCTTTATAATCTTCTCCATTGTTCTTCTTCATGTTGAATGCCCAGTCACATAAAATAGAAGCTAACTCTTCAGTGGAAGTTTCTGCAATGAGCTCATATTTTTTTCCAAACAAAACATCGCAAATTGTTGCCAAATTGATGTAGTTGAATTCAAAGTATTCCGAGGCACATTATCATTGATGGCTTTTTCAATTTCTCCACTCGAAGACTCTCCAAATCGCGACATTTCCACAAATGAAAACTTTTTTGACAACGCAAGTTTGAGAAAAATTGACGTAACGTCATCAAAAATTTGTTTACAATGCTGGTTGTCATGCTTTCAAAAGTTAGGTTCGTTATAGTCGCTGGAAAAGTTAGGGCAAATTTTTTTCGCTGTCATAATGACAAAATCACGCGGCTTATGGGATTTTTTATACGTGAATTAAATTGTCGGATGAAAACAGGGGCTCGATTCTTGAATCTCGAACGAAATTTGTCGAATTCGTAATTTCTCACTTTTAATGTCGATCGATTTGTACGGGACTTATTCTTGAGTACGAATCGACATTCGAAATTCAATCGACATTTGATGTCGAAAGATTAAGTGGCAACATCGTATTATTTTGAGACGGAATACCATAAACAAGATTATGTTTACGTCAAGTGTCACATTTATATTATTAGAAGAAAAAATTATTGGTTGGTTTACGAAGAATAGAAATAATATAATGAAATTAAAAGACAAAAGGTAGTGTAGATTTTTATTAAGTTAAAACCTTATCAATTCAATTAAAAAAAATCTCTACGCTTCTTTCAATGGATGGTGCAGATGCCCGTGTTCGCTCTTTCATATAAGGTGTCACCATTTCGATTAACTCGTGGGTAACAGCTTTTGTTAATATGAAAGTCTTTTTAAAATTATTATCACTCATGTGAAACGCCTCTACATAGTTTATAATTTGTCTGGGAGCATTATCTTCCAAGTTCTCTATTGCCACTCCTATCCTAATACTATGGATTCATTTTGAAACTAACAGTAAACAGTAATACTAACCAAAAAAATAGTATTACCAATAACAAACAACTAAATACTAATAAAACGTAATAAAAATAAATTGTAACTAAATAAAATATCAAGAAAACTTTAAAACTTTTATATATTATTATATCTATGTTTATGACAGAGACAGAGACATGACAGAATGAGAATAAAATTCGACAATTATTATGTCGAACGGTTTTACCCATTCGATGCAGTCTCGAACAACGGGCTCGATTCTTGAATCTCGAACGAAATTTGTCGAATTCGTAATTTCTCACTTTTAATGTCGATCGATTTGTACGGGACTTATTCTTGAGTACGAATCGACATTCGAAATTCAATCGACATTTGATGTCGAAAGATTAAGTGGCAACATCGTATTATTCTGACACGGAATACCATAAACAAGATTCTGTTTACGTCAAGTGTCACATTTATATTATTAGAAGAAAAAATTATTGGTTGGTTTACGAAGAATAGAAATAATATAATGAAATTAAAAGACAAAAGACAGTGTAGATTTTTATTAAGTGGAAACCTTATCAATTCAATTAAAAAAAATCTTTACGCTTCTTTCAATGGATGGTGCAGATGCCCGTGTTCGCTCTTTCATATAAGGTGTAACCATTTCGATTAATTAGTGGGTAACAGCTTTTGTTAATATGAAATTCTTTTTAAAATTATTATCACTCATGTGAAACGCCTCTACTTAGTTTATAATTTGTCTGGGAGCATTATCTTCCAAGTTCTCTATTGCCACTCCTATCCTAATACTATGTTTGGATTCATTTTGAAACTAACAGTAAACAGTAATACTAACCAAAAAATAATAATATCAATAACAAACAACTAAATACTAATAAAACTTAATAAAAATAAATTGTAATTAACTAAATATCAAGAAAACTTTAAAACTTTTATATATTATTACATATATGTTTATGACAGAGACATGACAGAATGAGAATAAAATTCGACAATTCATAATGTCGAACGGTTTTACCCATTCGATGCAGTCTCGAACAACAATTGTCGAATTTATCTCGAATTCGACTTTCAAGAATCGCCTTTATACAAAACTATCGACATATGTCGAGAGTCGACACTGATATTTCGAATTCGAGATTCAAGAATCGAGCCCAACAATTGTCGAATTTATCTCGAATTCGACTTTCAAGAATCGCCTTTATAACAGGTCGGCTGAAAAGTCCCCGGTCTACCATAGTAAAACACAATATTTTGACAAAATTCATTTTTTTTATTCAACATAGTTGCCTTCAAGGGCGATACAGCGATTATAGCGACCTTCCAACTTTTCGATACCATTTTTGTAGTACTCCTTCGGTTTGTCCTCAAAATAGGCTTCAGTTTCGGCGATTACCTCAGTATCAGAGCCAAATTTTTTTCCTGCGAGCATTCTCTTCAGGTCAGAGAAAAGGAAAAAGTCGCTGGGGGCTAGATCTGGAGAATACGGTGGGTGAGGAAGCAATTCGAAGCCCAATTCATGCAATTTTGTCATCGTTTTCATTGATTTGTGACACGGTGCATTGTTTTGATGAAAACACTTTTTTCTTCTTCATATAGGGCCGTTTTTTCGCGATTTCGGTCTTCAATCGCTCCAATAATGCATAGTAATAGTTGCTGTTGATTGTTTTTCCCTTTTCCAAATAGTCGATGAACAATATACCGTGTGTATCCCAAAAAACTGAAGCCATAACTTTGCCAGCTGACTGTTGAGTCTTTCCACGCTTTGGTGGCGGTTCACCGGCCGCAGTCCACTCAGCTGACTGTCGATTGGACTCAGGCGTGTAGTGATGGAGCCAAGTTTCATCCATAGTCACATATCGACGCAAAAAATCGAGTTTATTACGACTTAACAGCTGCAAACACGGCTCAGAATGATCAATTCGTTGCTGTTTTTGGTCGATTGTGAGCACACGCGGCACCCATTTCGCACAGAGCTTCCGCATACCCAAATATTCGTGAACGATTTGTCCAACACGTTCCTTAGATATCTTTAGAGTGTCAGCTATCTCGATCATATTCACTTTACGGTCACTCAAAATCATTTTGTGGATTTTTTTGATATTTTCGTCGGTAACCACCTCTTTTGGGCGTCCACTGCGTTCACCGTCTTCGGTGCTCATTTCACCACGCTTGAATTTTGCGTACCAGTCAATGATTGTTGATTTTCCTGGCGCAGAGTTCGGAAACTCATTATCAAGCCAAGCTTTTGCTTCAACTGTATTTTTTCCTTTCAAATAACAATATTTAATAAGCACACAAAATTCTTTTTTTTCCATCTTTTTGAAAATAACAAAAGTTGCTTCACTAAAAATGCAATATCTCACAAACTAATAGTCCGACAGCTGTCAAATTTTGACACAAATCTTTTGAAGGTTGATACTATCTAAAAATGAAATGGATTTAATTCTAGTGTCGTCATCTATAGGTCAGACCGGGGACTTTTCAGCCGACCTGTTACAAAACTATCGACATATGTCGAAAGTCGACACTGATATTTCGAATTCGAGATTCAAGAATCGAGCCCCAGGATTGGTTTAGTGTCGAACGATCATCGGGTACATGTTTGGCGAGTTCCAGGACGTTAATCTAGATCCACTAGTTACCAAGAAATTACCACTATTTCAAGGTGGTAGTGCAATGTTTTGTAAAGGTCAATTTTTTTACTATATTAGAGAAACTTTGAAATTTACTTTACTCTAATACTATTTTCAAAAGCTTGACAACATAGTTAAAATAAATATGCTTAATTTAAGAAAATAAGTATATTTAAAGTAAAAAAGAGATTTTTCCTGGTTTGTTTCATTTTATTGTGGTTTTTATTGACATTATTCGCTTAATTTATCTGACTTATTCACCGTATATGACGAATCGCCTGAACATGTAAAAAGCAGAATTGGACGACGAAACAACATCCCACTGGGCACCCTATGTGTTTGTACATAATATAATTTCCGAACATATTTTCCGCAAACGCCCTTGACACATTACTGAATAACAGATAATGCATATTTTCTTTGTGGTGCGGTGTACGTAGAAATTGATTTATATCTTCCATTATTTTTACTGTGTAAGGAACATGCATCTACGATAATAAAAACAGGCCATAAACTTCATCCATATATTGAATGGAAGTAATGGAACATCTGGGGCACTTGCCGATTTAAAGGGTGCGCGTAACTTTGACACCGATTGATTTCATTTCATATAGCCCCTTAAATATTGCTTTGTATCGATTGTCCGTACAGTTCTTCAGCTGGTGGGGTGAACGAGATTTTTTTAATCAAAAAATAATTGAATTGTGAACAATTCCTTATGGCTCTGTAAAACATGTTTTGGGAAATTTGCAAAAAGCGGAGCGATTTTCATTCACGAAGAAAAAATGAAACATATGAAATAAAAAATGTTTTAAATATGGAGTTCTAAATATACCAAGTGACATAAAAATCCGAACATTTGGTGAATTTATTTATTTTACTGAAATAAACAATTGATGAAATTTTCAGCCTTATCAGTTGAAGATTCCGGTTTTTATACTGCTTTTTTTGAAATCCACTAACAATCCAAAAATGAATATTGTAGCCGTAGTAAAGATCCATATTTTGCAGATTTTTGTTCTTGACATTCTTTACGATTGGTTACGATGCCTAGGGTACGGAGACCTGTACGATTTCGTCAACTTAGTGAGTTTGATAGGGGTCGTATAGTGGGATTTTGGGAAGCTGGATTTTCTTTTCGGGAAATGGCAGTTATAGTGCAAAGAAGTGTAGACACCGTGGTTAGGTGTTGTCAGGCACGGCTTCGAGAAGGTTGTACGCAAAAAGCAAAGGGCTCTGAACGACCCCGTAAAACAACAGACCGTAAAGATCGCCGCCTAAGATTACTGCAAATGAATGGTTTGCAGAACACGGAAGACCTATTGGCATGAGAAGTTTTTACCGACGAATAAGACGTTTTGGCTTGTTTTCATACCGACCACACTGGGTCCTTCCTTTAACTCCAGGACACCGACGTAATCGCCTTGAGTGGTGCAGAGAACGGTCACTCTGGGATCAGGAATGGAACAGTATTGTCTTTAGAGACAAGTCTCGATTTTGTTCAGGCAACATAATGATATCACATTGTTACCTTGGCCATCAAGATCTCCCGACTTATCCCCAATTCAGCACGTGTGGGATATGATGTGTAGAAGACTGCTCAATTTGCAACGTCCTTCTCAGAGTCTAGAAGAACTTCGAGAGGAATTGGTGGTTGCCTGGAATGAGATACCACAGGAGAACATTGAGCACCTGATCAGGAGCATGCCTAGGCGCGTTGGAGAATGCGTAACACATCGGGGTGCATCCACACATTATTAAAGATAAAAGGGCGGAGAAGGTTCCGATTAACTCCCATTGGAATTTTATTACCAAAAATGACTAACCTACTATTCCGAATATGCGGAATTCGAAAATCTTGTCCAGAAATTGCGCATGCGCAACCTAACCTAACCTGACCTAACCTAACCTAACCTAACCTAACCTAACCTTTTTTTTTTATTTTTTTTAAGGGAGGAAATCGCTTGGCACCCGACCACCTTCGATCGGGTAGTGTGGGACGCTATCCCCACTAAAACCTCCCTAGCTCACCAGACCTCGGAACCGTCTGTTTAGACATATCGTCGAGGTTTGGTAGCTGTCTTCATATCTGCGCTCGCCTCTCTTCTTCCTGGAATTCTTTTTCCTCCTCCTCCTTTTTTTTCATGACTTGCGTGATGAACGTGAAACCCCTGTCCCACGTCGCTCTGCTGCTCATCATCCAGTCTATCAAGGCATCCGGGTTACCTACTTCTATCCTCCATTCCAGCCACTCTCTGTCCTCCTGCCAACGTGGGCATACAAAACACGTGTGAGCTGTTGTGTCCACCTCCTGACAATACCTACAGGTGTCAACTGGGTCTTTCCCAATCCTATTAGTGTAGCACCTGAAACTGCCGTGCCCGGTCAGAAATAGAGTAAACCAGTAGTTTGTCGTCCTGTGGTTACATGCCAGCCATCTGCGAAGGTCTGGTATGAGGGCCTTTGTCCACTGTCCAACCTCCACCAATTGCTCCCACCGGACGCACCAGCGTAGGTTTGTGCGTTCTCTCTCACGTCTTCTGTCTGCGTCAGAGACCCTCCCTAGTCGGTATAGATATACTATCTCTTTGATTAGCTCGTCGATAGGTGGGATTCCACAGATCGCGGCGAGGACCTCGTTTGACACCGTCTTGTATGCCCTGCAAACCCGCAAGAGCATCTTCCTTTGCGTGGAGAGCAACATCTCTCGGTATTTTTTTATGTCAATCCCCGTTACCCAGACCGGTGCGGCATACAGTAGTACCGAGTGCACCACCCCTGCTAAAACTCTCCTCCGGTCCAAACTCGCGCCTCCAATATTTGGAAGGATTTTTCTCAGCGCCATTGCTTGCTTCGTGGCCTTTTCACAGGTCCTTCTGATGTGTTCGCCGAAGGAACCTCTGTCGTCGATCCACACCCCGAGGTACTTTATGCAAGTTTTTGGAGCTATAATAAGGTCCAAGATCTTAATGGTTATGTTAACCTAACCTAACCTAACCTAACCTAACCTAACCTAACCTAACCTAACCTAACCTAACCTAACCTAACCTAACCTAACCTAACCTAACCTAACCTAACCTAACCTAACCTAACCTAACCTAACCTAACCTAACCTAACCTAACCTAACCTAACCTAACCTAACCTAACCTAACCTAACCTAACATATTTTTTAAAACAAAAATATCAATTAAAAGAGAGCAGAAAAATAAAACGAACTTATGCAAGTAAAGTTCAAAATGAAATGGCAAAAAGAAGCGTTCTCGTAGCTTAAAATTAAAACTAATTTACTTCAATATGTATGCGCATGCACACATCTAGACAACTTTTTTTCGATCGAGCTTCACGAGAACTATTTACCGTGTTAATACCAAGACGAAATTCTGATGGGAGTTAATCGGAACTACAGCCAAAAGGGCTTTAAAGCAATGCAATAATTTTGATATTTTTATCATTTACTTATTATGCTTCAGTAACTACTAAATAAAATCATTTAAACAGGGTGTTCGGATTTTTATGTCACTTATTATATATTACAACAGTATTTGTACGATAAACAAAGGAAATTGTTTAATCTTAATAAAAGTAAGTAATATAAGGTTTACTAGAGTTTGTAGAATGTAAGAATTTGATTTTAACTTTCTTAAAACTACTGGTAAACTATTTTGAATCAGACTAATATCGTAAAAGACATTATAAGAAGATTATGTAAAGAAAGGTACGGATCATCAAGCAGTAACTACAAACACGATTTAATCCTGAATAGTATGGTAGCAACGAACAAATATACTTGGTAACCGCTGTTCATTTTTTATTTATAAAGCAAATCAACCATGTTGAAGAATAAATCAAGTAACATAATTTTTTCACGGCAGTCTACATGACTTCCTAATAAAATGATCAAATATGTCATTTCAGTTTCATATTTTATTGCGTTTAAAACCAAAGGCAGTATGAAAAAAAATATAGTACGATACACGTCCGTGAAGTGATTATTACGGTACTCGATTAGTTATTCTCCAAGACTGATAAGCATTCGTAAAACATAAATAAAATGGAATTTACTAATACAAGGTGTTACAAACCAAATATATACATTACAAAATTAAATTGGTAAAAAAACTTTTTTTCTGTTTTCTATTTTAAAAACACATTTTTTTAAATAATGTATAAATTGTAAATTTATGTTAGATAAACCAATTTGTTAAGAACCTTTTAAAATGTTTAAGTTATTTGAATTTAGCAGCTTTTGTTCCAATAAAATATTTAAACTTGTTTTGTCGATCGAGCTTCCCAACTATATCGAAAATGGAAGTAAGGTGTAGAACTTTCTTCAGAAATCGCTTTCTGCGTTACATGAGTCGTGTAACTATGCAGTTGCGACTTTTTTTGGGTAATTTAACATGTGATTTAGAATCTGGCTGCTTCCTTATAATTATATGCTGGGGATAACCGCAGTTACGCGAGCCAAGTAAGTTTTACAGTAGTTTATCGCCTTTGTAAGAGTTCATAAGACGCTGAAAATATTATAATAAACGCTTATTTCTGAAAATCAATTGTTACCTCAGGATTAAATACAAAAATATAGATTTATTCCTATGTTGGAATTTGAATTTAAGATTTAAAAATGGAAACTACTTTAGTATTGCTAAATCAGGAATATTTTTACAAGTATAACTTGGGCTTATAATATAGCGGCTTACGCTCAAGCAATACCAATTGTGTCAAGAATAGAAGTGAGAATAGAAGACTCAATTAAAGTAAACAGTTTAATAGTGGAGAACTACCAAGATTTATTTGTTTATTCACTACTTTAAATTTACAAATAAATAGTGGAAGTTTCATTCAACCGTTTAGTTGTTTACTGTTCTTGATAAGATGAACTTTCACACAATAAGGGTCTGTACAATAAATTTCAGATAGCTTAACAGAAGTAGACCACTACGAAACCTAGGAATTAACCGGAGTTTTCGCCAGCTACCTATAGAGAGTTAAATAAATAGAGCATCCAAAAAGTTGGTATTATAATGCAGAAGAGAACACTCCAAGACACAATCAGTTCCACTGTAATATATGAAAAAATGAAAGAGAAGCACTACAAAAATAATATAGCAGAAATGCTAATAGAAAGCAACGAAAAAAAATGTGTATTTTAAAAATCTCTAGCAGCATAATGAGACAGCAGGGACAAAAAGAGAGATATAGAAAGACTGGGACATAAATACCGCGGCTAGAGAGAAGTAATACCAAAGGGTGGTTCCTGGTGAAGTTACCGCAATAGATTAAATTGTTTTACTTGATGGTAGCATCTCCTGAGACCCAAACAGGCCTAGCGGTAAGATTGCTGTTGATCCAGTACTCAGGAACGAAGTTTTTGATATTGCTTTTGGTGAGACCACAAAGGGGCTGCCGACCAAGAAAAGGTCCATTTTTTGCAAGTCTATCAGCTTCCCCATTACACTTCGTGTAGACATCAAGACGACGTTATTTCTTGTCAGTTTCTTAAGAGATTATTTAAATTCTCAAACTAACTTTGATTTGTCAGCAAAAGAGCTCAAACCCTTTAATGTTACCTGGTTCTTTCTGAGAATTTAGATGATTGCCCATCGAGTGCCTTTGCGGAGAGTCTCTTGGACTCTAAGGTATATAGAGCCTGAAAGAAAGTTGAGGTGTTACCAATGGATTTGGATAACCCAAAATGCCTCAATCCAATCCTTCCATCTATCTTGGACACATCTGTGTACCACACACGAGTAAGCCGTCTTCCAAAAAAAAATCTTTTTTTTTATTAACTTTACGTACACTTCAGAATCTCAGGTGATTTATATTTTCCTTTTTCTTATATAACCTCTCACATTTTAACGCCAAAAAATCTTTGTGTTAGTCAAAAGTGACTTGCCCTAATGGCAGAATATATTTGAAAACCATCAGTCAAAACTTAATTGACAATCTTACAATTTTTTATTATAAAGATTATACATTAAATACAATGTTTTGGTATCAGAGATATTTTTAAAAATTTAAGGTGCGAAAAAATGATTTCAACCAAATGGTTACAGTGTATTTTAATTTAAAGAAAAAAATATGTTTTACAAAGGATTAATTTTGTAATATGTGACATTATAGGCTATGATTTAATATCCTAGAATTAAAAAACATTTGATAATAGGGATATTACGTAACAAGAATTGTAAGTAACCCATAAAGCAAAAATATCTAATGGTAATACTCATAGATTAGAAAGAAGTTTATAGATAGGCTTTTTTAAAAACGTTTTTACAGCGCCGCTCGTGACCAGGGTACTAACTATATCATTGTAGTAACGTACTATACTTTTTTTACAATCTTTTTTCTATGCAATAAAGGAAATTGCAATTATATAAATTGTATAATGTGTTGCCCACATTTAGGGACATTATCTACTATTTTAAACTAAAAGGTATTTCTAAATTGATGAAAAGTATACAGGGTGATTCATTACTAATTGGAAATAATTTAATACTAGAATGCTGACTTTAAATTATGAAGATTTAACCCAAAACACCTAAATAAAATGTAGCTGCTTACTTAGTTACAGGGTGTTTTGTTTAAAAATTTAAAAACTATTTGGGTTCATTACTTTAAGACTGTTTTACGTATTCATTTCATATTTGGCAGAAAATGTAGACACTATACACCCTACAAAATTATATTAAACAAACGTTTCTAGCTACCACCAGAGGCGTACGACAGGGGCAAGTGACAGGTTAATCGTTCCCAAATTCTACGCCACTGGCGGAATAGAAACTTTAGCACAATTTTTCGATTCTCCAATACTTTTTGCGTAAATAAAGTACTCTCTTTTCATAACGATAAAGTCAATATTTCTCGAGATATTTTAAGTTAAACATGAAGCTGCCCAATTTTAATGTGTGATAACTGTCGATGTTTTCGACCAGTGAATTGCATTTAATACGCAAATGAAACTTTAATCCGTGTCAACAATAAAGAACACATTTGCTGCTTTAAATTTTACAACAATCACAATTTCAAGTTACATAAGCAACAACTAATTAATAGCTATGGCGGCAATGACAGCACCCCACTATGGGTGTGTTCGGGGAGCACGCTATTTGCGCCAGTTGGCGCTATCTAGTACTATTCTTCGTTTACATAGCTACATAGCTCGAAAGCGTGCTCCCCGAACACACCCTATATCGAAGCAATTGATTCAGACCAGAGCCAACTAATATTGAAAAATTATCCATCAAATGCCACTTATCTGATTGTAATTCAAAATAGAGATCAGTTTATGTGTTTGAAAATATTTTAAAATCATTTTAATATTATTTTAAGTTTTTTGTCAACAATTTAATATCTTTATCTATGGATTAAAATTTCATTTGCGTATTAAATGCAATTCACTGGTCGAAAACATCAACAGTTATCACACCCAATTAAAATTGGGCAGCTTCATGTTTAACTTAAAATATCTCGAGAAATATTGACTTTATCGTTATGAAAAGAGAGTACTTTATTTACGCAAAAAGTATTGGAGAATCGAAAAATTGTGCTTAAGTTTCTATTCCGCCCGTGGCGTAGAATTTGGGAACGATTAACCTGTCACTTACCCCTGTCGTACGCCTCTGGTGGTAGCTAGAAACGTTTGTTTAATATAATTTTGTAGGGTGTACAGTGTCTACATTTTCTGCCAAATATGAAATGAATACGTAAAACAGTCTTAAAGTACTGAACCCAAATAGTTTTTAAATTTTTACACAAAACACCCTGTACCTAAGTAAGCAGCTACATTTTATTTAGGTGTTCTGGGTTAAATCTTCATAATTTGAAAACAGGATTCTAGTATTAAATTATTTCCAATTAGTAATGAACCACCCTGTATAATAGACCAAATGAAGTAGATAAAATGTTTATTGCAATTTGATTAAAGAAAGATTTCTTATTTAAACGTACGTATATGTTATGAGATATTAATAAAGTATCGCCAATATTTAGGGTCATTACTCTTTTAATTTAAAAACTATTTCTCTAGTACTAAAAGTTTTTTTTATGTTTTTACATTGAATAAAAGTAGAGTAAATAAAGTAGTACGTAGATTAAAACTTCATTGCAATTTGATTAAAAAAAAAGTTTTCTCCTACAAACGCGCATTACCTGCCTGTTTTTGTTAAATGTCACTTAACTACAAGGAATGCCGATTGATTATTAACTATATCTTCATTATTCAGACATTATTTTCTATTTACTACTTTAAAATTATTTATTTTCTTTTTTTTCTGTGATTGTGTGAACGACCCAAATTACTTTATCATTACTCTGAAATTGCTGCCAATCTAATGTCTTTTTAAAGGGACGGAAGACTTGATCATATCCGGTGGTAATTTTAGGGGAATATAAAGAGGCGACGCACTTTAAAAAATGATGAGAGATCTAAGAAACCTGCATCAGTTAGGTTCTGAAAACGTTAACTGTCAGAAATCTAGATAAATAAGGCGGAAATATTACTTTTACTTTACATTAACATTTAGATGTTAAAGAACTTGTAAATCCATGGATGCCACATTTGACATTTTTAAAAAGTAGAGGTAAAAAACATCAACATAAAAAAAGACATTTAGTTGTGTATAATTTCACTAATATCGTAAGCATCCTTGTAAATAATTTGTTTTATCAATTTAGCAGAAATAACACCCTTATTTTTTATTTGCAGACCGAACTTTGTTCAAGCGCACTTACGGACGTGGTACATGCGGTAATCAATGGTACAGATGGATGTATTTTTTGTTTTGGACAGGCTGGACTTGGTAAGTTTGTTTTCTTTAAATGAAATATTAATAAAGAATAAATATATACTAAGTGACATAAAAAGTACTTACTGAAGTATAATAAGTAAATGATAAAAATTTTAAAATTATTGCATTGCTTTAAAGCCCTTTTACTTTTCATAATGTGTGGATGCACCCCGATGTGTTAGGCATTCTCCAACGCGCCTAGGCATGCTTCTGATCAGGTGGTCAATGTCCTTCTGTGGTATCTCATTCCAGTCTGAGGAGGGCGTTGCAAATTGAGCAATCTCCTATCCATCATATCCCACACGTGCTCAATTGGAGATAAGTCGGGAGATGTTTAATGAAGTGTATTGTGACTCTTGCGGCATGTGGTCGGGCATTATCTTGTTGGAAAGTTGGATTTGCCAGGGTGTTAAGAGAGGGTAAAACATGTGGTTTTAAAACTTCTTGGAGAAGATTAAAGGTGTTCTCGAACCATAAGCTATAGCACTCCAAACCATAACCCAAAACTGTGGATTTCTCCTTTCACCACGTCGTCTTCTAACCCTCGCTCGACCATCGTGCATGCCTAAACAAAATCGACAGTCGTCACTAGAGACAATACAGTTCAATTCCTGATCCCAGAGTGACCGTTCTCTTCACCACTCAAGGCGATTACGTCGGTGTTCTGGAGTTAAAGAGAGGACTCAGTGTGGTCGGTATGAAAACAGGTAAACACTTCGAATGCCAAAAGGTCTTCCCTGTTCTGCAAACCATGCATTTGCAATGGACCTGGAAGTGGAGAAGCAGTCCCCTAAGGCCAATAATCTTAGGCGGCGATCTTCACGGTCTGTTGTTCTGCGGAGGCGTCCAGATGAGCCCCTTGCTCTTTATGTACGGCCTTCTCGAAGCTATGCCTGACAACACCTAACCACGGTGTCTACACTTCTTTGCACTCTAACTGCAATTTCCCGAAAAGAAAATCCAGCTTCCCGAAGTCCCACTATACGACCACTATCAAACTCACTAAGTTGACGAAATCGTACAGGTCTTCGTACCCTAGGCATCGTAACCAATCGTAAAGAATGTCAAGAACCAAAATCCGCAAAATTTGGATCTTTACTACGGCTACAATATTCATTTTTGGATTGTTAATGGATTTCAAAAAAAGCAGAATAAAAACCGGAATCTTCAACTGATAACGCTGAAAATTTTATAAATTGTTTATTTTACCAAAATAAATAAATTCACCAAATTTTATTAAAATAAAATAATTTAAACTGGGTGTTCGGATTTCTATGTCACTTAGTATATATTGATTAGAAATATGCTTGGTACAGTAAATAATGCAAAGAAATTTTCACTTTTTGCACGATCCTAGAAAAAAGTTACTGTATTATCCCAACTCAAACAGGTAAATAAAAAATTCGCCCATGCAAGATATTTATGTATATTTTAATATAATGTATACATACAAACGCAGTAAACCATAAAACTAACATCTTGGAAGTGAACGCGGTTATAAACATTCATCGTTTTCTTTGTCCTCCCCACATAAAAGAAAATCTGGGAGCACGAAACAAGTCAGCTTCTACTTATATATTACAGAAAGACATTTTCTTCTCAGATTTTAGCTAGTATGCATTTTCTAGAGTGTAGTTTGCATCGAAATGGGTCATTATACGAGAAATTCCCCGAGGAGCGCGACCAATCTGGAAGATGTTCAGCCAAATATGTTTAGTGTTTGCAAAAGCAAAGGGCGCTTAATATAACGCATTTTGAAGTGTCTTTTCACAGGTGGCTTTATTATAACTCTATTGTGGCAAAAACTTCCGTTCATTCTGTTTTGTTATGTAAATTTACTGTAAATGTAGTAATTTTTGTACTTATATTATATATAAAATACAGGGTGTTCCATTTGAAAGAAGAGAGAAAATGAAAAGTTCGAGTTATCGTCCACCCTGTATACGAAAGGGAAAATAATTAATATTTAATAGAATACGGTGATATTGTATCATATTACGAAACTCTTCAACGTACGATAAGATACAGAGCGTTGATTTACCTACGATTTTCACACAAACGTGTCCATAACTTCTGAAGGACTCTGTATAACGTATCAAAACCTCACATCAAAATCTTTAAAAAAAATGTGAGCAGTCAGAATTCACTCTGTATAGTTTAAGGTAATTTCAAAATATGGACCCTAAAGACATCTACTATTTTTGTTAATAACATTTTTTGATATCTTTTAACTTTGTCGTAAGGTTGGTACACCCTGTATTTCACGAATTAGGGTTGCAGCTTGTTCCATCTTTTTTTAGCCATTTTTATTTGTCTGCCAATGTCTTTTATTCCGGGTGGTTGTTTGACCAATCTGTTTTCGTTCATTTTTTCAATATGTATTTTCCATTTCCTTCTGTATTTTATCGTTCATTGAAACTGTTTTAAATTATTATAAATCTTGTCCATATCTCAAATATGGGCTGAATCAAAAGGTTCAAAGGAAACACTAAGTCTATCCCACAAACTGTTTATTAAATTGTAGCAACTAGTTTCGGCCCTGTAGGACCATCATCAGGCTGTAAAAAATGTTACAATGGACTAGTTCAGTAGGATCATATTAATCAAAATGATAGCAATATATATTTAGGATAAGATACCTACTTACTTATATTGGTTTTCATTTTGCAATTAATTTTTTCCATTTCGTAAAATTTAGCAATAAATAATAAGTAAGTTTTAAACGTAGCGCCAACTCATAACCAATAATGAAGTGTGTTTAAAAGTCAACGTTGTCACATTTTAGCTACGTTCGTTTCAAGTATTCTCAAAGAACTGGCGGCACAAAACACCGTATTCTGTGACTAACTGATTTTACCAGTTGACAAGATATCTGACAGGAGAGAAAATCGTGTTTATCTGTAATAAACAAACAAGACCCCTATTCTTGACGGTGATAGAATAGAACAGCCAATGGAAGGTGGGCGTGGTTCTATTGAAAATGCCAAAACCGTATTCTTGAAATTCGTTCTCTCACTGTACCGATAGAAAGGTTGCTCCCCGAGAGAAAAAGTGTCAATCAGAGAACAAAAATATCGATATGTTTATCTCTTTTTAATGACAACAAATAAGAGAGAGAGAGATAAGTTTCTCGGTTAATATTAAAGCATATCGACAACATCGCAAATTTTCTACCAATCTAATTGAAACACGTCACTTACCACTTATGACGTATGTAACCATTAAATTTAAATTTCAAAAGCCGATTATGGCTAGAGGATTAATTTTATAAACATTTTATTTGTACAGTTGAACCACTAAAAACCCATTTTATAAGATGCAAATATAAAAAAAAATCACTAAACTAGTCCATTAACAGAGAGAAGAACTTAAAAGTAACCAAATAACAAAGAAAGTCCGTCCAAATTCCTTCCAAATTTCTAAATCAGTGACAATGAATGATACAAAATCTCAAGTGTATGTACAACAACACCAAAAGAGTTACAATCAAAATTTTTTTTAAATGTCAAATTATATCAACATAATTAAATATGAAATTGTAGTGTGCAAATAATTAAGTAGTATATTGAACGTAATGAAATGTAACATTGTTTAAAAAGTAAAACTTGTAACATAAATAAAGCAACAGAGTTCAAAAATTTAAAAACATTATAAAATATAAATAGAATTTTAAATATATTACTTAAAATAATCTGGTAAAATAGTTCTAGTGTAATATCAAATAACTGAATATATTTTTTCTTAAGTCCAACACGTAAAATTGTTTTTCCACTATTTTAGTGAATGTTTTTATTTCTTATGTGAGTGAGACTATTTTACTAGCTCTAAGATAGGCCTCATGCTAATTTAAAGATGATTTTTATTTATAGATTCTTCTCAAAGAAAGAAACTTGCCACTAAACCGAGATATTTTCTGATTTCAGCACATAATAAGAGTTTAAAGACACCATTACACGAAGACTGCTAAACTAAAGAATAAAGTCTCGAAAATAGAGTTAATCCTACCGAAGGAGATATACCCTCTTTATAGGAGCTGTATTTATTCTGAAAAGGGATTTAGAGAGCTTATCAGCCTCTGAAAAACGGCTGAATCCGATATAGTGTTTGGTATGCATTGCCGTTCTATACCGAGACTTCTATCAAATTGCAAATTTTCCATGTGCTTGCAGAACTTTAGAAATGTTATAGCATTCAAATCAAGTCCATATCAATTTAAATCGAGAGAATGAAATATCTTTTTTTCTTACGTGGGGCTTAGTTCCGCAGAATAGCTTTTTTATAATCATATATTTTCCCAATGTTAAGGCTGTTGCAACAACAAATCAATACGAAACTGAAAATAGTATTTCATTTATTTACATTAGTAATTGTTTTTGTGTCATGAAATTAAGTCCGAAAGATATTAAGTAATTTTTAATACTACAACCTGGAGAATGACCATTGATTAAACTTTTTATCTGATCTAATTAATTAAATAATAACAAAGAGTCATTCTTTGGTGACTTCTTAGCGATTTTGGTCACTATGCACTAGAACAATGCTCTGCGACTCTTCTCTCAGTCGTAAACTCTACAAACCTATGAGGTTTGGTCCTCTTCAGCCTTTTCTGATTCTAGTTATCCAGTAGCTAGATGACTTTAATATTTAAATGATAAGGAATTCTTCTTTAATGAAATTTTGTATGTGTTTGTCGACAAGCTCCATTCGCAGATCCGCATGAATTTCATCGTTTCGGAAATATCAGGGTGCGCAGACAATACCTCTTAATACTTTATGGTTTGTACTTTTTGCCCTTTGATCATGATGATAGACCCCCATAACTATATACCGTACGTCCAGACTGGTTTTATAATTTGTTTGTAGATAAGAAGCTTGTTATGTATGGACAACTTCGAGTATGTTCCTAGGATCAGGACAATTTGTTATTTGATATTTTATTTTTATTTTTTCTACAACCGTTTTCCAGTAAAGCTTCGTGTCTAACGTCAAGCCCAGATATTGAGCAGGGATGGTTTTCGTTAGTTGTATTTGGGCTGCTTTGCATATGGTACCATCATCAACAACGTATGATTTTTAATTATCTCTTCATCCACAGTTCTGGCATTACTCTCTCCTGCTTCTTGGCATTTCATCAGCCTATTATTTGGAGGTAATTTGGCGTTGTTTTCATAAAAAATTTAAAGAAATTTCCAGCTGATCAAAAGTATATGGAAAAAGATTTCTGTGGCTCCTAAGTTTTTATTTTAGGAATTATGAAGGATAATTAAATAAAAGCCAGACAAAGGCCTGACATAAATATGTCAGTAGCTGAAAACTAAATTTGAAAACGAGCTTTTTCGTTTTTTAAGAAATTATTCATTTTAAAGTTTAGGAAATAATTTTATTTTTTGACAACAATACAATATTAGAAATGGACTAGGATTTATCGTAAATATTTACGACTTCAACAAACCTTGTGAAATTAATTTAATCAAAATTAATTGTTTAGTTTTTCTACTAATTATAAACAAATTTGCAAATTTATGTTAATATGTTTCACCAAATATTAATTGTTGCCATAAAACTTGATAGTTTTTTATTAATTCTTTTATTTCATTTTAAGTGATTTAAATAAAATGGGTACAAATTCATTTTTTCAGCTCCTAGTTTATTACAAAAAAATTAAAAATGTAGGTAAACTATGGCTGCAGTACATATTTTTACTATTTTAACCATCTAAGTTTTTATTTTAGGTTAATATTTTATTAAAGTGTGTTATCTTGAAACTTTCCAGAGCATATTTAACATAAATTTTATGAACTCTGTTCATTTATATGCCTCTGAAGAACATGCTGCGACTCTCATAAAATCCATTTTTTAGTACAGTTAGTTTCCCTAGTTTATTATATTGTTGAGCAAGTAACAATTTTCGGAGTTTAATTTTTAGAAAAATATATGAAATATCTTGTATCTTCTTAGACCAGGAAGAAAGCCCTAACGTTTTAAGTTATTTATTGGATCAAATAATCTTTGCTAAAAATATACTGATTTTAATACAATTAATTCCTAGTAGATAATTTTTATCAAAGCACTTACTTGAACAAAAAGACACTCACACAAGCCAAATAAAGAGAAATACTACAAATTTGTGATAAAAAACAAAATTTACATATATTTTTTTACAAATATATTAAGCTATTGTACAGTGTATAATTTTTTTTCGTTTTTTTTTGTATTCTTCTCTATTGTCGTAAGTTTCGTAGCCAGGATAACTTGCTTTTACCTATTCCTCTTTTACATCCTTCTATTTTAACCTAGCAGAGACGTTAGAAATGATAATATTATCCACATAGTAAAGTATTTTTTACAGAAAATGGTATTGGCTTATTAACTGCAATAAACTACCCGATTTAATCCCATTGTGTAGAAAATCATCAGGTAAAAGATGCAAAAGTACTACAGGGTCGAACTTGAGAAATTTGAATTTTGCATAATATAGGAGATATTCAAGTAATTTATTTAAATGTTACAATTCTATTCTATATTTAGTTCAGTGTCGCTATCGCTATCCTCATCTAAATTAATTATAATTGGCGCAATTGATTTTACAGAAAGGTACGAGTTTTCTACATTTATAACATGACTACCAGAATTTTTTCAACTCTCGGTAGGAATGCCATTCATACAGTCCCTAATTAATTCTACCACACTACTACTTAAAGTCGAAGACGTATTTTTTCCGCGCAGACTCGATTTAAGTTGGTGCCACATAAGCTCTATGGGATTGAACACGCAGTAGTAGGGAGGTAGTCCTTACACTATATGTCTCAATTTTTTTTCAATTGTATCACAAACATACGTTTTTTTTAATGACTGCAGCACTTGTGAAAGTTCTTTTTTGGATAATTTTCCTCAAAATACTTATATGTCATTTGCAGCCATGAAGTTTTGAATCTCCAATTTCGTAATCTTTGAGCCAGGAATTTTCGACTATGATAGCTTGCGTTGTCCATTACTTTAACGCTGTTTGGCGGAATGTTAGGTAACAGACATTAAACCAATCTTCAAAAAGCTCTGCTGTCGTGATAATCAATACAAGAGTCCTTAATATTTTTGGCAGAAAGCCACATAGCGTTTGAGACCCAACCATTTTGTGATCCTGCGTGTAATATTGTGATTCTCTTTCCTTTATTTGATGGTGCTTTTGTTTTACACTTATCAGAGGAATCAGAACATCCCTTGGAAGGGGGTGCCAGTCGAGGTAGAGTATTGGCCGATTTTCAGACCGGTACTTTCTTATTGACGTTATTTATTCAGAACGCCAGTTTATTAAACGTGTGGATTCCATTTTTACTTGTCTCTTGTCAATTTTGCAATATTTAAAGCCCATTGCAGACAGAGCTCGCCAAAGAGTAGTGAGGCTACAGTTGATGTGAGTTTCGTCATTGATGAGTCGCTGTTTCAGACTTTTGATTGTAGGGACACGCTGCTCATCGTACATAGTGTAGGTTTTTTCGCCTTATCAAATTTTTTTCCCAGTCATCTAGACTTTTTGTGACACCGGAATCTTTACGCTTTTTTCTTAATTCCATGGAATTTTCAACAATTCGTCTAACTGAAGTAAGAGGCACCTTCGTCAAATTACTGATTACTCTTGCTGCAGTACCCGCGTTATATCCTTACTGAAGTAAGGAACCATACACATTTTTATAATGATTTTCGCGTCACAAGATAAGTGGTTCTTCATTAATGAACCACTGGAAGGAGCACAATCACTTTTTATCCACGGACGCCACATACTTCCTATTTTGTACGTTGGGGTATAAAATATTTGCTATTAATGTCTGTAATAACAAATAAATGTTATAAAATTATTGCACGCCGTAGCAATGAATACTTCCAATGACATTCAAAGACTAAAATGAACAAGAAGTGTAAGCTATAATCCTCTACAATCCCTCTTTGAGAAACAAAATTACCTGAATCAGGTCCTTTTACATTTATGATGTGCATTTTGGATTTTACAACTTAAGGGTCTAATTGGTTGTATTATAATCCTTCAGTCAATACTATTTATTGTGAAAACTACTATATGTGGTAACCATTTTTCTTCTTCTGATGTTCTTGATAAGTTTACAGTCTACCAAACCAGCTTTTCTTAGTATGTCCTTGTTCGTAAAATAATTAACCCGCGACAGGGTCCACATTCACTAGGTGACAGTTTATAATTCAACCATTATTTTTCTAGACTAAAACTTAAAGAGTTGAGGAGTTGAGAATGCAGCTTTGTTTTACTTCAAGCTTAATCTTTATATCTTGAGTTTCGTCATCTCATTTTGTAGAACTTTTCCTGGTCTATCTGTGTTGGCGTTACACCAACACTATAAAAGTTTAATGTAAGTGGTTGTACGCTAAAGAAAAAGGCAAAGGCAATTTACTGAACTTTAATAGAGTTTTTTCACTGTAATCAAATCAGGAAGCCAAGGACAATGAATTTATATGAAAATAACCGTTACTGACGCAGTCTTGGAAAATATGTTCTTTTAATGTTATAAGAATTAAAATCAATATTAAATGTTCATTACGGTAAAATACATTAGATGGCGATATAAGCTTACATATATACAGTGTGAAAAAGCCAAATGGAATAAATTCACTATTTCGGTTACTGTACATATTATTTGAATTTAAATTATAAACTTCCATCCCTACCTTCAACTTTATTTGAGTGACAGTTACAATCCCCAATTTTTTAAATGGGAGGGATGGGCTTGTGATATATCGTTTGAAAAGTCTCTTTATCCTCTATTGTTTTAAAATTTATTGCAAAAATAACATAAAACAAATAAAATATCTGATATGTAATATTTAATTATTAATAACGTAAAAAGTATGAATGTCAATGAAGTAGATGTTCAAAATGCTCACCGATCTAATCGCAAGCGTTATTCGTTCTCTTAAGTCATCTAAATCATGTGGTTTAGTTTTATAAACAATATTTTTGACATAGTCCCATAAAAAATGTCCAATAGGGTAAGATCAGGTGATCTTGGTAGCCGTTCTATTGATCCTCGCCTCCCTATCCAGCGATTTGGAAATGTTAAGTTGAGGTAATGATGCATATTGAGTTGGTAATGTGGAGGTGCTCCATCTTGCTGGAACCATACGGTAATTGCTGAAATTTGAGGGTTTACTGGATCAGGAAAAAATTTGTCAAACTTGGCATCACATTATTTTGTAGGTTTTGTAGGTACCTATATGGTTTTTAACAATCCCTGCCCAAACATTAACCTTTTGAGGATTTTCCGTTGACCAGATCACTTTAACGAACAAAGTGCACTCATCAGAAAACTAAACGTTTTCCCATTGGATGGAATTGTTATTCAACATTTCCATCATTTATTCGCAAAAATTTGTTCTCCTATCAACCGAAATAATGAATTTATGCAATTTGGATTTTTCACTCTGTATATTGAAATTATAATTGAATTTCTATATATGAAAACCTTACGAATATTAACATTTTTATTTGATCCTCAAATTAAATAAAATCTTAAGTAATCCTTTGAAATGTTTCTAAGGTTTCTTAACCGTGTAAAACAATGTCAATGAGAATATTGTAAAAAAAAACATTTGCTGTGTAAACTACAAAGAAAGAATTGGAACTTCAGAAAATCTTTTATAATCAGCTATAAGTTTTTTCTACATAGTTTACTAGCGGTAAGATTTTATACTTCTCTAAAGTTATTAAGTACCATCTATGAGAGCTTGTAAATCCAGTGTTTCAATACAACCATTTTGAGGCAATTAGGAAGGGTTTAAACCTACATCAAGCCAGTCTGGTTTTAATATATAATTAATCCATACTTTATTATCTCATCTTAATCGTTATTCTGAAATAATAATGCAAAATCTTCAAACTCTATAGATAGCGTTACATAATATAGTATGAAGTTGGCCAATGTGACAAATGGGATTTTAACCAAATTAAATATTATACAGGGTATTATATAACGTATTTTTAAAATTATATATTTGTTAAAGCGTGGCTTATATTTGTTATACACCCCACAAAAATTATCGCATCACTCACTATTTTAAAAATACCTATTTTAAATTTTTCCCTTTTTTAAACAATTTTATTACTATAAATAATTGAAATTCCAATAAACCCCCCTTTTGCAACATTTATTGTAAATATTAGTTCAATATAGCAAAGTGTAGAAAAATATTAAAAAATGCTAAAGCCAGCTAATGAAATTCTAATAGCGTGTGTTACCGCCCCTGGCTCTAATTACAGCTTCCATTCGTCTTTGAAGGCTTCTGAACAGTTTCTGTATATATTGTTGTGGCATGTTTTCCCATAAGTCACAAAGAACATTTTGAAGATCGTCTAATGTTCTTAGTGGTGTCGGATATTGCTGAATTTGCCATCCTAGATGGTCCCAGACATGTTCTATCGGATTAAGATCCGGACTACGTGCAGGCCAATTTAGGGTGGGTATTTCGATTTCTTCTAGGTACTGTCGAACAACTCTAGCAACGTGTGGACGAGCATTATCCTGCATTAGCACAGAGGTATCACCGATATAGGGCATATAGGGCACTACATGGGGTTCTAGGATATTGGTTATGTACCTGTCGGCATTTATTCTCCCATCATTCACTGGTACTAACCATCATTCACTGGTACTAACTCCGTGCGGCCCTCAAAAGAAATTCCTTTCCAAACCATGATAGAGCCACCACCAAAGCTTTCAGTTTGACGAAAATTAACCTGACCACGTCGCCTATAAATTGGTATACGCCTATCTGATGAATATAAGCAAAATCTTGATTCATGCGTGAATAAAATATTGGACCAATCCTTAATATTCAAATTAACGTTTCCTCTAGCAAATTGTAATCGTGCTACTCTATGTTGCCTGGTAAGGCGTGAACCTCTAGCTGGCACTCTGGCTCGTAAACCAGCCTCTTTAAGTCTGTTTCTAACTGTTTGTAGGCTTATTCGAACATTACAGGCAGCCAATAGATCTGCTTGCAGCGTTCTAGCGATGGTATGCCATCACCCCGTTAACCTCAAATAACGGTCATCTATAGCCGAAATTACCCTTATGCGGCCTTGACCTAGTCTTCTGGATAGCTGTTCGGTTTCTTGGTAGCGATTAACGACTCTGGATATGGTGCTTCTAGGAGCGCAATTATTCTAGCGGCTTCTTCATTAGTCACATGTCTTGTTAAACGTTCAGACACATCCATATTAACAAAATAAATTTAAATTTTCGCTTAACGACGTTTCGATCTCAATGCATACTAGGACAGAAATAATCTACTTTCGAGCAATTATCTTAAAAAAAGTCTGTAAGAAATTCCGATCGTTTTTTGCCCATGACAAGAGACCACAAATACCTTTTGAGTTGGCATATATACAGACTATCCCAAAAAATAAAATTAAATATTAAAAAAATCCCAAAATACTACTAATGCGATCATTTTTGTGGGGTGTATATAATAATTATTCATTTCTTTGGTTGTTGTATTATGTCAACGACCTATTTCATGCTACATACTGACATGATTTGTAATATAGAATTTTCTGTTAACTTAAATAATATAGCTGGAAAAAGTATTAGAATATGTACAGCTTTTAAATGATCTAATTGTCAAACTAAATTGTGTTGTTTTTTATTTCTTGACTACAATCGTTTCCTTTATTTGCTATTACTATTAATATCAAAATGTCTAACTTGCTTTAATTACTTACAGGTAAATCGTATACTATGCTAGGAAGTCCTGAAAGTGCCAACACAGTTGGAATAATTCCTTGTGCAATTACTTGGCTGTTTAAAGGCATCAACGAACAAAGGCAAAAAACTGGTGCAAGATTTTCGGTACGAGTATCTGCTGTAGAAATATGCGGACCAACTAATCAACTGAAGGATCTCTTAGCAAGATACGCGAACGGTAAGTGTAAATGCTTAAATGTGTGGTAAAATTGATTATTGTACTAACCCTTACTTTTTGGAAGTCCATCTTATTAAGAATAATAAAAAAACTCTTCGTTTTTAACAAAACTTCCACTATTTATTTAAAAAACTGCTTTTTTAAACTCAATGACAGCCGTTTCGCTAGCGAGTTTTTTTATTATTCTTAAATTGATTATTTTTTACAATTTCTTACTAAATTGAATTCAGATCTACGTGGATTTATCACATAATAAAATTAGAGCATGTTACGGATCGTTTTTTAAAGCGAACACAACCAAATGAAAAATTTGTAGGGTATGGACGACTCTTTAACTAGGCGTCCCTCAGTAAAGCTATAATGCTATCATTTGTTGAGAAACTGTAGTGTATTATGTCAACGTAAAGGCTTTTAAGGTCGACAAAGAGCGGTTGGTACAAATGCTAATGAAGGGCGCGTGTCTAACCCAATCTCCGCGAAGTTGTCTTGTCAATGCTCAAATCCATTGTCTGCTTTCCACAACGAATTCAAATGGGCCAACGACTAAATGTTGCGGATAAACGCGAAACAGAAATTTACTATGGACGCGTTCTGAGCCTAGATTAGGTTAGGTTTGTGGTGAGTGGGTCTATAAGGCCCTCCACTTCGACTCACAACAGTCTATACGGGTATTGTGCTGGGCTTCGTGTATGAAGATACCGATTGTTTAAAAGTCACATTCATGAAGGTCCTGATGCCATTGCTAAAAATCCTCTTCACAATGCTCGACAATGAGTAACCATTTTGAGTTGGGTGTCAAGAACGTGTCAAGACATATTGTGACACGTTTTGTGAGAGATTTTTGTCACTTTAATATGCTTCTCTTATGCATCTTCGGTCATATTCAGCTAGGCTCTGAAACCACCGAACTCAGTTACAGTGAACGAAATAACGAAGAGAAGGGAATCTAAAGACGTAATTTAAAAATCAGTAATTCACCGGATTTAACTTCATCTGATGCCTACAATTGGTATAATATGAAGGATTCCATATTTTGCTCTCAAAATCCTCCCTAAACTGTTGGCAAAGAATAATAATTTATTTTCAATATTTGCAGCAACCAATGGACTAGTTTAGTAGGATCATATTAATCAAAATGATAGCAATATATATTTAGGATAAGATACCTACTTACTTATATTGGTATTCATTTTGCAATTAATTTTTTCTCATTTCGTAAAATTTAGCAATAAATAATTAGTAAGTTTTAAACGTAGCGCCAACTAATAACCAATAATGAAGTGTTTAAAAGTCAACGTTGTCACATTTTAGCTACGTTCGTTTCAAGTATTCTCAAAGAACTGGCGGCACAAAACACCGTGTTCTGTGACTAACTGATTGTACCAGTTGGCAAGATATATGACAGGAGAGAAAATCGTGTTTATCTGTAATAAACAAACAAGACCCCTATTCTTGACGGTGATAGAATAGAACAGCCAATAGAAAGTGGGCGTGGTTCTATTGAAAATGCCAAAACGGTATTCTTAAAATTCGTTCCCCCACTGTACCGATAGAAGGGTTGCTCCCTGAGAGAACAATTACTTCTATTGGTCATTTTTGAAGGAACCGCTATAACACCAAGAGAAGGTGTTAGGGATTTTTATTTTCGAACCAAAAATAGTATAGAAGTAATTTCTTTCATAAACCAAACACAACCAAACAACAAATTAAACTAACGAAAATGACAGAATATTTTGTTTAGTGTTTTACTCCTTATTTGATGAAGTGTCAATCAGAGAACAAAAATATCGATATGTTTATCTCTTTTTAATGACAACAAATAAGAGAGAGAGATGAGAGATAAGTTTTTCTGTTAATATTAAAGCATATCGACAACATCGCAAATTTTCTACCAATCTTATTGAAACACGTCACTTACCACTTATGAAGTATGTAACCATTAAATTTAAATTTCAAAAGCCGATTATGGCTAGAGGATTAATTTTATAAAAATTTTATTTGTACAGTTAAACCACTAAAAATTTATAAGAAAATAAAAAAAATTTATAAGATGCAAATATAAAAAATTTATAAGATGCAAATATAAAAAAAAATCACTAAACTAGTCCATGTTAAATATGTGTAATGATCTTCAGAAACTTCATGAAGCATATTTGCAACTCTATGGTGCACATTCCAAATAAATGTATAATAAAAATAAACTAATATTTTTCCAGTGTTTCCATAGATTGTCTATTGCAGATTGTACATCACGTATCTGTAAAATTTTGTTCCAATACTAATATAAAAATGTATTGCTAAATTTCCTTCATTTCCTACGTTATTAAGTATTTTATATATTTATTTCTTTCTCTAAAACTAATATTTACAGGAT
Organism: Ophraella communa; assembly: GCA_035357415.1. NCBI lineage: Eukaryota > Metazoa > Arthropoda > Insecta > Coleoptera > Chrysomelidae > Ophraella > Ophraella communa. The sequence goes on along the minus strand of CM068986.1, from coordinate 9,734,388 downwards.
ACCAAAATTTTTTACATCGATCTTGTTTATTTTTCAACAATATTGTATAGTTTTTTTGACTAGCATTGTACATTAGGGCCGTGTAGATTTGGATCCGAATTTTTCTCCTCGGCTACTGAGACTATGACGGATGGTGTTTCACTTATACCCTGATACCTCGTTCATCATTTTCACCTTTGTTTATAAATAATCTTTTCCGAGATAAACGTACGTTGTATATACAATTTGTATACAGTATGTTCAACGCTTATTTATGCGAAAATAATTCCTTTCTTTATTTCGTACACAGGTTGTATCCAAATACTTCATTTTCTAATCTTAAATCGATGACGACGTCAAGATGAAAAATATGTATTTAATTTTGCTTTGTGTGATTAAAAAACTCATTTTAATTTAATTAAAAGTGCTGTTAAAAGTATAAGAAGATTACTGAGAATACAGGGGATCTCCTAATGTACAGTATTCAAAAAATATATATGGCTTGTCCAGTATAAATATAAGTGCACGTCATCAAAGTGAACAAATCGCTCTGTTCGTTTGACTTCCTTCGTTCGTTTGCTACTGTCAATCAGTATCTTTTTTCATTGTACATTTGCTAAATATTGAAATTCGTAGGCCACAAGTTATTACAAATAATAAATAAATGCTTTAAGAAAGGTTACGTAACTAATTTTATATCAAACTAAAACTGAACTAATAAAATATAAACTTTAAACGAACATATCTCGTGCTAAAATGTTTTAGATGTTGGCAAAATTGCGCTCTGTTGCCGCGTTCAAAAATTGTCTAGTATTGTAGTCAAATTAAAAGAAGAACATTAGAAAAACTTTGTTTGACATTTATTAGATTCTAATACTATTTTAAATGCTTGGCAACATAGTCCCGTTCTGACAGCTGTGACGTGCAATTATATTTATACTGGACAAGCCATAGGAATTAATATTTTTGTTTAAAATGGCGTTGAAAATAAGCTTAACAAACTTTCTGAAGATCATTAAACATTAAATTGATTGTACTAACCCTTACTTTTTGGAAGTCCATCTTATTAAGGATAATAATAAAAAAAAAATCTTCGTTTTAACAAAACTTTCAATATTTATTTAAAAATTGCTTTTTTAAAAGACTCAATGACAGCTGTTTCGCTATGAAGCATCGTCAGATTGACATTTAAGTTACATTTTGTTTGTTTGTAGCTAGGTACCTGATGTTTAGGTAGTATTAAGGCTAGACCAAGTATGGAAGTAATAAGACATAACAATATTAAAGCCTAGATGTTATTAGCCCTAAGGGATTATCCTGGATGTATTTCCCTCTAACATCAGTATAACTGTGCAATGATATAGAAAAACCAGGAAAAAACTATATCATGCTGATCTTTACAATAACTTATTATATTTGTGTTACAATTACGTCTTATCTATGTATAAAATGAAGACTCAATCAAAGCAAACACTTTAAAAGTGGAGAACTTCCCAGATTTATTTGTTTATTAACAACTTTAAATTGTGGATCTGCTTGATGTATTTTTATTTGAAGTTCTTCAAGGAAATCTATATTTTGTTTTTTATTACAAATTAAATAAATGTAAATTACAAAATAATACTAAATTAGTATCATTTGATGTAACTAATATGTTCTCTAAAATTCCTCCTAAAGAATGTATAGTTCTAGTTAAAAAGATATTAGATGAAAGAAATATCCATCCAGGAATAATATCAGATATAATTGACTTATTTAATGTATGCATTAGTCAAAATTATTTTACTTTTGATAACAAAGTATATATTCAAAATGAGGGTCTTCCAATGGGAAGTCCCATTTCTCCAATTTTAGCAAATATTTTTATGGATAATTTAGAAAACAAAATCTTTAATTCTAGTTATAAAAACAATATTGTATTTTGGTATAGATATGTTGATGATGTGTTAGCAGGATTTGTAGGTAGCGAACGACAATTAGATATATTTTTTAATTATATTAATACCTTGCATCCTAAAATTAATTTTACTTTAGAAGTTGAAGAAAATAATTCAATTAATTTTCTAGATTTAAAAATTGAAAAAGTTAATAATTTACTAAATTATTCAATATACAGAAAACCAACACAAACAGATGTAACCATACCATATAATTCAAATCATCCTATAACACATAAATTAGCAGCTTATAATTCTATGATACATAGGGCATTTTCAATTCCAATGGACAAAATTAACTTTGATAAAGAAATTTATATCATAAAACAAATAACTACATCTAATGGCTACCCAATTCATTTGATAAATACATTAATTAATAAAAAAAGAACAGAAAGTGGCACTACAACTAATATTTCCTAAACAAACTAAGGAAATTAAAAGTTATAAAAATATTACATATTGTGGAAGTATTTCCAATAAAGTATCAAAAATAATATCTTCGGCAACATCAGCAATAATATCATTTAAAACACAAAATAATGTTGGTACAAAATTGTTAAATGTAAAAACAAAATTACCTAAATTAAAAAAATCTGGTGTTTACAAAATTGATTGTCCAAAGTGTAATGCTGTATATATAGGTCAAACACAAAGAAATTTTGAAGTAAGATTTAACGAACATTTAAGAGCATATAGATTAAAACAACCAGATAAGTCAAATTATGCAAAACACCTACTTGAACATCCAACCTCACTCTTTCACACCAATGACATCCAAATACTACACATTTGTAATAAAAAACAAAATTTAGATTTCCTTGAAGAACTTCAAATAAAAATACATCAAGCAGATCCACAATTTAAAGTTGTTAATGAACAAATAAATCTGGGAAGTTCTCCACTTTTAAAGTGTTTGCTTTGATTGAGTCTTCATTTTATACATAGATAAGACGTAATTGTAACACAAATATATTAAGTTATTGTAAAGATCAGCATGATATAGTTTTTTCCTGGTTTTTCTATATCATTGCACAGTTATACTGATCTTAGAGGGAAATACATCCAGGATAATCCCTTAGGGCTAATAACATCTAGGCTTTAATATTGTTATGTCTTATTACTTCCATACTTGGTCTAGCCTTAATACTACCTAAACATCAGGTACCTAGCTACAAACAAACAAAATGTAACTTAAATGTCAATCTGACGATGCTTCATAGCGAAACAGCTGTCATTGAGTCTTTTAAAAAAGCAATTTTTAAATAAATATTGGAAGTTTTGTTAAAACGAAGAGTTTTTTTATTATCCTTAATCATTAAACATGTTTAACAAAAGTGGTTGCTGGAAATGTTGAATTCTGGCTGAATTTCCAAGCGAAATATCATACCCCAAATATATGCATCAGGTGAAATTATGCTGTTAGAAGTCGCAGAACACTAGTTTACGTTTGAAAAGGGATGTACTAACTATCCTAATAAAGTTAGCCCTAAAATTTCATTCTTTGACTGTCTCTCGTTCAAATCAAATCGGCTCCCAAAATTATTTAAGTAGTGCAGTAAATTTAGTTTCTTTTTTAATTAAAAATAGCTTGTAGTCATTAATTATATCATTTTAATCATTTAGTAAGTGTAGTAAAGACAATAATTTGTCGAAAAATTGCTGCCAAAAAAGCGTAATGGTGTTGGATAATGCGTCTTAACATAACACTTTGTTGGATCTCTTTCCAAATTTTTCATGGAAGAAGACGCCATGTTAAAGTGGCTTATTGATAAAAATATCTTTTATCCAGCAATGTCTACAAAAACAGAATTATTTACAATGATAAAAATACACAAGCCTTATTTCAAAACATACGTTAAAGACAAGATAGACGTTATAGAACAAATATGAATTTTTTTCATCACTTAAACTTGGAAGAATTCTTTTTTGCACAAATGCATTTTTCCCCATTGAGCCAAGAAAGCGAATGCAAAAAACCCTAGTCTATCCAATTTTTTGCACAAATTTCCTGGATTTTCATAATTTTAGTGTCAAATTTCCTCGCCTGTACCCAGACAAAAATAAATTAACTCTCCTATGAAAATCAAGCATAATACTTGTACTATATTCGTCACTGTTTTTGAAATGACTATAATCAGTCAGTTATAACGTAACAGACCTCAAATATTCGAAATACTCAGGCATGTTTGTGTTTAAAATTGAAATTGCACACAAGTAGCAGATGTAAGACGAGGCCCTTGATGTTATTAGCGACAACAATGTCTCAGGGAAGTTTCGGCGAGGAAACAAGGTGTCTTTCATATTGCCAACAGCCTGTCATCGTGTAGCAGATGTGTTTTATTGTTATCGAAAACTTCCGAAGAGCTTTCTTATAACAGTTTTACGACCTTTTTTCGAGTGTACTGAATAAAGGGATGAGTATCATGAAGTTTTAAGGAGCTTAGAACGTTTCTTATGTAAGGGGTTCTTTATGAATAGTTAATTTTAATAAGCGGATTGCGTATCAACATTTTCAGTTAATATCGGGCTTTATTAAAAGATTGCCAAGCAAAAAATCTTCATAACCATGAGAACTTTCGATGAACGGGAATACATTATTATATTTTTTAGACAAAAAAAAAGGAAAGGGCAATCGTTAGGCAAAAATATGATAATTGGATTAGGAAATAAGTATTTTTGTTCTTATAATCAGTGGGTATTCTGTAGTTTCTTCCTTATAGACCAGTGCCGAAGCCTTCAAAAATAATAAAAAGTGTAAAAAATCATTGTAGGATGAATCCCATTAGAAAAAGAGTGGAATATGATAAAAATGAAAAGAAAATAAATTACGGGTGATCCCAGTTCGGGAAGTGAGTTTGTAAGGGTAAAAATTGGTTTATCTCGATTTCCGGCAAAATTTTACATAATTATAAAAAAAAATTCGAATTCAATTTTTTCATTTTTTTGCATTTTCTGAAAACATTTTCTATCCATGTATATAATTTTTCCACCATCAGAAAGTAGAGATTTCATCGAAAAAAATGTCCACCTACCAGTGTCTCTGTTTGCTAGGAAAGTGGCGGAGCTTCTTCTGAAGCAGTGGCCAGTATATGGAACAGGATTTGAAAGACCAAGAAATTGTGCAATACATTTTGGCAGACTGCTAAATGTGTTAATTCCCACAGGATTTTTGGTACATTTTTCATTCGCATATTTTACAAAAAAATCTGTTGTGTTTGAGAACCTGAGGACGCAACTTAATATATTTTTTAATATTTTAATAAGATTCGTATTTTCAATGTCTCCAGTGGTAATTGCAAACTGCCGTACAACTTTTGTTTTTCAACATTTTCAACTAAAAGAAATGTTAATTGTGGTTTTCTGCTTAGTCCTGCCATTCCAATTATCATTGCAACCTTAGCCATTATGTAATCTTCGTCATCAGCTTCCATTAAAAATTTGTACCCGTCCACTTGCCTTTTAATATATGCTACCAAATTCGTATATTTTTTAATATCATTATTCCTTTTCAGATTTAGTTCAAACCTTAACATTGAGTAAAGTGTCCATAATGTGGAAACTTTTAGATCTTTCTTACCCTCAAAATATGCAAGTAAAACTTTCTTTCTCATTAACATGTTCAATTTTTTCTCATCACACCACGTAATAAATTTTTCGCACCTGCTGCCTCTTTAATATCGCTTGGTAGCTCTTCAGAATTAGAATCACTCATTTAAAAAAAAACTAAAAATATATTAATCTCGCTAAAAACCTTCTGTCTGGACTTTTACAAAATGCCAAACTGACAACTAACATGAAGTAACAGCAACAAACTAAATTTATGTTTTCCAAATTTTTATCAATTATATAAAAATTCAAAATTAGAAAAAACCTTGTATGCAATACGTTACGAAATAAGTTTTCGTTTAACTTGTGAGTTTTTGCATAAATAGCTATTTTGAAGAAGATTAAAATAAAAAATAACCAAATATTTGGTTATTTGAATTTTTCACAAAAATGTTGAGGTTATGTGAAAAAATTTAAAATAAAAAAGTTATTTGCAATTTAACTTTTTTCCATAGGACTTTTATTTTTCCGTAAACCCCTTTCACTTTACGAACTCGAATCACCCGCATTTTCCTTTTATTTTTATCACATTTTTTCCTTTTCTAATGTGTTTCATCCTACTGTGATGTATTTTGGTTCCAAAAATTATCGACTCTGCTCGTTATCCCCACAAAATTTGTTTGTTCCAGTTTCCATTTCCTACGGTGTTCTTGGATGTGCCAATGCCCTGTTAAAAACCTTGATGGTTGATGGTTCCAAGCAGTCTTTTAGGAGATCCCCGGGAAATCTCTACAGGTGTGCTCTGAGTTTCACCTCCATAATCTTAAGCTCAGAGATGTACAAAGTCTTACCTATACCGCGAAAAGATTTTGGTATTTTAAACTGGGAATTTGAGATCTTCTTTGTTTGTTGGCTTCTTCATTAACTAGCACCAGGTACCCATATGTTATTTCTCATACCTGCCTCGATCAGTTTCTCCAGAAAATCGGGTCCCATATTGGATGTAATCGGAAGTAAGACATCGACCACAATACTTCACAGCAAGGATGATATTGTCCCTCCATGAGGTGTCCCGTATATGATGTGCTCACCTATGGAGGTTTAAGCTGCTTGCGTGGCGACAATTTCACAAATCCTTCGAAAGAAGGTTTTGTTAATCCCTCTCTGGGCATATCCATATCTTAATCTTCAAGAGAATTTTGAAGGAAATATTTTAGATGATACAGAGCGGTCCTGTCTATCTGCTCTCTTTGCAATCTTTCCAATATTCTCTCTAATAAAAATATCCCTGACTTTTCTAAACATCTTTAGGAAAAAAGAAGTGAAAACTACAAATTGAAAAGATTTCTTCACATCCTAGGGATGTGTCCTATCACCAGGCTATAGGGATGTGTGCTGCCACCAGGCTACTTCTAGATTTCCTGGTCCTTTTGCATGGGTGCAAGAAATACTTGATCGACACCTGGTGACTTAAAAAGGAGGAATGCTTTTATTGCCCATTTTAACCTTTCTTTAAAGTTTCCAATCTCTCCTTTTAGGGTACCTATCTGGTGTGAGTTTTAAGAACCATCTCTTAGTACGCTGCCTTGAGAAAAGAGTTTGAAGCAAAATAACTACCTGCTTCTTTTCTTCCTTCGCCTAGCCAGTTTTTTACCTTTTTTATCCCCTCCTTTTGCTTAGTTTTACGTAATTCCAATTTCCAAACGCAAAAAGTGTATTCAGCAAAGTGCATACTTTTAAGTGTTGGATTTTCCAATAAGCTACCAAATCCCGTATTAATTTGACCAGCTGCGTAAAAAATTCGAGTTTGGGCGATTTTAGTACTGAATTGCTGTGCCTATAATATATTCAGGTTGTAGCATATATTAGCATATCAGAAGTATCAAATTAAAATTGAATACATGATTCTAAACAACATATTATGGCATGGAGATCACGAGGATATAACCATAAATTTAGCCAAAAAATAAATAAGAATGGAAGCTTTGACAAGAAGAAAACAAAGTTGACTAGCAATGGATTCGAATACAGGAGTAAATAAGGTTTTGAATTAAAGAGAAACTTTGATAAATATTTTTAAATAATTCTAATTTTCTCATGAAAACTTATTGGTCTATTTTGTCTATTTTACTTTTTTGCTGAAACGCTAATGAGTCTCTAGACTATAACGATATATAATTAAATAATTATGTGGTTATCAACAACAACAGTTTTTATGTTTAAAGTTAGTGTGGAACAAATAAATCCTATTCGCTCTGTTCGCGTGTAATATAGCAACTTATTCTTTCGAGGTTGAACTTTATTCGACGCTCGGAACATTTAACATGATACCCGTTGACAAACACATTAATTTAACTCTAAGTAATTAATATACTGCAAAATAATTTCATGCTTCTATGCGGTAACGTCAAAAGTCATTTGATATTTCATTACTTGTGGAGTTACGTATATTTATTTAATTTTATTTTTATCGAAAACACAGACTAGTGTCATGTGAACCAACATATATTCATAAATAAAAATAAAAGCGATAAAATTTGACCAAATAGTTCTCCTATGGACTATTTTTATATTTTTTTATAAGTAATAATTTTGTACCAATATTTATGTTAATGAAGATATTATTTTTGAAACTGTATTGGAAATATTTCCACAAGTAGTATTTTTTTTAATATTCAATTTAAAAGTTGTATTGTTTCTTGCCACCTCACCTTTTACCTGTGCCCATATTCATTCTATAGGGTTTAATTGACAGTGATAAGGTGGCAAACGTAATACAGTTATTCCTTCGTCATTTCGTCAATTACATTTCTTTTATATTGTCAAAAGTCAAAAGAAATATTCTCGGTCTGGAGCCACTCTTTAATATCTCATTTTTGGATGACGTCGTTGGTAACTTTTCTACCAGTTTTGAATGATAACTAGCGTTATCTAAGACAACCACTGCAGCATTTGGCAAAAGTTGGAAATAGCTGTGAAAAATAATCTTCAAAAACATCAGAGGTCATTTCCTCGTGGTAATCTTTGGTTGACTTTGATACAAAATCTAATTTTCTACAAAACCATGTTCACTGCAAAATGTGTGCGATTATTAGTCTGGGACCTTTTCCTCGAGGAGCATTTAATCCTGTTGGATATCCCTTCAAAAATGCCTGACGGGAATTTGAAATATTGGTGTCCACCTATGCTTTAAAAATAGTGTGTCCTGCATTCAACCATGTTTCATCTAAATAAAAGATAGTTCTTAATAACAATATAAATAAGTACGTGCGCTACTGATTTAGGGTCTTGTTTACAACATTTTATGATTTAATGACTTTTCTTAGTTACCAACTCCAAGCAAATAAACGCGGTCCGCGGTCCACATCCAACCCGCCGACAGCGGGTGTGGACAGCGAGTACACAGGGATAGGTTTTGAAAATATTCTTCAGCATGTTAGAATACTTGGAAACAGTGATCAGACTTCAGTTAACATCCACTTAACTTTTCTGAACGAAAAAGAAAATGTAGCTTCAATTGCTTTCTTGATTGATATTTTTAAACAATTCAATGACCTGAACCTTAAACTTGAGGCAAGGGAAATATTATATGGGAGCTAATTTCATAAGTAAAAATCTTTTCGCGAAAACTCGATATCTTCATTAGTGATCTTGATAATGAATCCTTGCACCGAATTTAAATAAAATGATTAGTAGTGACAATGACGTCGGCAAATACAAGACGTTCATAAAGGAAAGGAATTTCAAAACAGATTCGCAGATTTTTAGAAAATTGAGAATGTAGAAATCCTCCGCTGCATGGAGTAAGGAAGGTCCAATCGTTATCGATAGTGATGAAGCTGCTCTACAAATGTAAATGGCCAAATTACAAGAAAACAGAGTTTTAAAATACAAACATGTGCAAGTTTCCTGTATGGGTTTTGGATAAAATTTGTGTGTGGTAATAAATCTATAGAACTACCAAAATTAGCTTTGAAACTTCCTACTTTGTTTGGCTAAACATATTTGTGAAGCAGCTTTTTCCAAGGTTAAGTTAGGTTAGGTTAGGTTAGGTTAGGTTAGGTTAGGTTAGGTTAGGTTAGGTTAGGTTAGGTTAGGTTAGGTTAGGTTAGGTTAGGTTAGGTTAGGTTAGGTTAGGTTAGGTTAGGTTAGGTTAGGTTAGGTTAGGTTAGGTTAGGTTAGGTTAGGTTAGGTTAGGTTAGGTTAGGTTAGGTTAGGTTAGGTTAGGTTAGGTTAGGTTAGGTTAGGTTAGGTTAGGTTAGGTTAGGTTAGGTTAGGTTAGGTTAGGTTAGGTTAGGTTAGGCTAGGCTTTTTCCAGCTTTTTCCAAGGTGAACTTCGACTTTACTGATGTACATCTCCAGGAACTTGTACTAATTTTACTCCAAATTTTAATTGTATTGTAATTTTTTTCACAAGTACAAGTACGAAATTAATTCTGGAATTAAATTTTTTCAATAGCGAAACTAATTGGCCATACCTGATGACTTTATAATTGTTTTATCTTATTCCTTGGTCTAGTCTTAAAACTACTTAATAAGCATTAGATAGCTGGATTGGAAAAACAAAATGTAACTTTAATACATGAATCTGACGACGATAGTCTATCGAAACAGCTGTCATTGAGTGAAAAAAACTAATTTTTAAATAAAAGTGGAAGTTTTTTTAAAAAGTTTAATGTTCTTAACAAAATTGACTTTCACAGTGTGAGGGTTAGTACAATCATTTTTATTTCACCATTTATTTTAAAAACCTAGTCAATGACAGCTTTTTGCTTCTTCCATTATTTTAGGAAAGCAAATAATATGACCACTGATTATGTAATTATATTTTATTTTTTGAATATCTGGCGATAAGAACTTCTGCACCTACTTTAAGCAATCTTCTTTGGTATTTTCTGCTTTACGGTTTGACTTTAAGTGTAGCATTTAGATACCTAGTTACGGTATAAATATTAATATAAATCAAATAAAATTTTACATTTCTTATTAATGTATAGCCTGTAGATCTACCCATATATCTGACCAGATATGCTCTTAGTTACTTAGACAAATAATGCCGAAAGTATTACAAAGTGTTAACAATAGTATTATCTAGTATTATTAGGATAAAGAGCTGGTTAAACATTAAATATTTTCCTTTCTACTCAGTATATTTTATTGCCGCAAGCCAAATAATTTATTTCCTTTACGCTACCAAATCCTGTAGAATATTTTATCGATAAAAGGATTTGTCTATAATATTTACCAAAATATATATGTACGTTTTAAGCGAGATTAACCTGAGAACCCTGAGGTTATCTAGACTATATTCCATAAGGATTGTATTTAAATAAATAACACTAATGGTTATTGATTATTGATTTATTTATTTCGAATAAAATATTTAATTTTAGATTCCGAGCAGTCGCCAGGAATGTATCTTAGAGACGATCATCTATTTGGTAATCAACCACCTCACTGTGAATTACGTGTACCCAGCGCAGAGAAAGCCGCTCATTATTTGGATGCTGCAATCGATTGTAGATCTTGTCATCGAGAAGATTCTAGAGATTCACATTTCTTATTTACGCTACACGTGTACCAGTATAGCGTTGCAGGAAAAGGTGGAGGTACGTATACTATCAATTATACTATTTCTTTTTCAATATTTAATCATTTATTCATCATCATTTATCGTTAAATAAAAATCAGAATACAAAAATTGGAATATTAAAGCTGTCCCAATTTTAAAAATCAAATTTATATTAAAATAAAACAATATAAAACATACTTTTAGTATTTCTCGGATATGTAGATGATCTGTCAGTCGTGGTATACGAACGATTTGCTAGTTTAGTTTCAGAGCTCATGCAGGAGGCTCTGAAGGAAGTGGACAACTGGTGTGAGGATAAGGGCCTATCGGTCAATCCTCATAAAACAGCAGTGGTCACCTCCCACTAGGGAAAAATTACTACCCACCTAAGATAGAGATTCCATTTGTAAGTCAGGCTTAATATTTGACCAGAAGCTGACAAGGGATCCACAAATCCAAACAATCACACAAAAGTCTACCATTGCCCTTGGGAGATGTGCAAGAATGTGCGGGAAAACATCGGGACTCAACCCAAAGATAAACCGTTGGTTATCCACTTTGCTTGCGAGTATAATACTATACTTTATCTACAATCAAGTATATACAAAATATATTAGTTCGTTATAGTTTATTTTTTAACATGAAACTATTAAAACTTTCTTATTTGTTCAGAGGTTAAAGCTTTGGCTTTTTAGGTGTATATTCCTCGGATTTTGTTTTTAAAAATGCTTGAACTTTTTTATAATTCTCAATATTTATATCGTCATGAATAATTAAAGTACTCTTAAGCATCGAATAATAACTCCAAAGAGAAGAAGATGAATATTTTTCTGCCAGCATCACAAAATAATTCATAAAATACAATATTTTCAGAAAACGATGTTGTATTTTGTTCTGCTCGCCACTTTAAAAACTTTTCATAAACACATTCATAATTGTGCCGTGATTTTTGTGGTAGAAGATTTTCTATTGCAGTTGTTGCATACAGGACATCTCGTTCTCTTTTCACTTTGTACGTTTTTGCTGTCAATTGTGGGATTTTGTTTGTTTAAATTTTTGGTTATGCCACCGTAGCAACTGAAAGCTGTTGCCAACGTAATAATGGAATAAATATAAAAATCCCAATGTCCGGTCCTCATTCCAGTGAATAAAAGTTCCTGTCAATTTTACCCACAGCTGAGAACCAATCAAAGCTCTCCTTTAGGTTATCGATGGGTAAAATGAAAATTTACAGTGGGGTTTTCACATCAATAAAGTTTGTATTATCCTATGATCGTAGATAAAATACTTTAAGACACCAATTTGATAATGTCCAATGAATAACTACTAGCTGGCTAATTTTATTGACAACTTTAATAAAACATACATTTTAAGAGCTAATATTTTGAGGGTTTCTTTGAAAATAGAAGTATGTTTGTTCTGGAAATACAAAAGTATTTAATGAAATTGAAATGAAACACACATGCAACAAAAATTTTGAAGGTTACTTTAGAAACTTTTTAAATTTAATACAGATGTCCAAAAGGCTGGAAATGCAAATTTAGTTTAAATATAAGAATGGACTGCAAGACTGAAATAACACAAATTAAAAATAGTAAAGTTAAAATATTAATGTAATTTTCAACAATTGAGTTAATATTATTACCACAATATTATAAAATCATAAAAAATAGCCTTAAATAGTGTCAGATTCTAAATTTTAAATTAGAGACTTTCTTAAATATCGTGTTGTTATCACTGACGAATGAGAACATTGAAATCCATGACGTGCAACGTTTCTTGTTTCTATGATCGTAGATAAATTTTTTTCCACAAACGTCAGTAATAATATAACTTTTGGCGCATACTGTGTGTCTAGAATACCATTTTATTTGATATATTTGCAGAGTAAATATAAAAAACATAATTCCAAATGGAGTGATACTACAATCATGATAAGAAACTCCATGGCCAGTTTCATTGGTAGATATAAGAGAATTTATTTTGGAGAAGCAGAAACTGTGTTAGATTTATTTCATCCGGGGCTTTTGCGAGAAATTTGTCCATTTGTTTCCTTGCCAATACTTTTTAAATTTTTCGGTCTATGTCCCTTACCTTTTCGCTTCAAAAAAGCCACAAGCTTGTAATATCTGCTTATGTTATGATTAATTATGTTCATAATCGACTTCAACATAGAGTAATTCGATCAAAACGTTTACGATTTCCATATTTTGAAATTTACTTCAAAGTATGCAAGAAGCATTTTTTCTCTGGCCTCCTTGCCACTGACCTTCTTCTGAATTTTAAGAAACGATCGAATGAAAACTTTCGATTTACTAGGCAATAATTTAAAAGCAGCTTTATTGGCAGCTTCTTCAATGTCCGGCGGTAGAAAATCATTTTCTGGATCACTTTCCATCGAGGAACGAAGAAACGAGAAAGAATAATCCGTGATTGATTGACGTTAGTTGTCAACGAAAGACAAATCAACAAGTTTTGTTTTTGATTACCTTGACCACTTGCTTCATGAATAGATTAGATGAAATTGGATTCAAAACTGATAATTTCGACGCTATTATAGTAAGTGACATAAAAATCCGAACACCCAGTTTAAATGATTTTATTTTTATAAAATTTTGTATAGGTACTTACTGAAGCATAATAAGTAAATGATAAAAATTTCAAAATTATTGCATTACTACTTTTACTTTAAAAATTAAAAAACCGTAGATTTCTCCTTTCACCACATCGTCCTCTAACCCTCGCTCGACCATCATGCATGCCCCAACAAAATCGAGACTCGTCACTAAAAACAATAATGTTCCATTCCTGATCCCAGAGTGACCGTTCTCTGCACCTCTCAAGGCGAATACGTCGGTGTTTTGGAGTTAAAGGGACGACCCAGTGTGGTCGGTATGAAAACAGGCCAAAACGTAGATCTTCCGTGTTCTGCAAACCATTCATCTGCAATGGACCTGGTAGTGGAGAAACGGTCCCTTAAGGCCAATCTTAGGCGGCGATCTTCGCGGTCTGTTAGTTGTTCTACGGGAGCGTCCAATGCCCCTTGCTTTTTGCGTACAGTCTTCTCGAAGCCATGCCTGACAACACCTACCCATGGTGTCTACACTTCTTTGCACTCTAACTGCAATTTCCCGAAAAGAAAATCCAGCTTCCCGAAATCCCACTATACGACCCCTATCAAATTCACTGACGATATCGTACAGGTCCCCGTACCCTGGTTTAGTATATTTCATCAATTAATGAGTTTAATTTAGAAAAATATATGTCATAAATAACTATTATATCATTATTAAGATGATTTCTGACCAAAATCGTAGAATCCGAATAATACAAGGCATTCAAATGTAAGAGATAGGTAACTAAACAAATCTACTGGAAATTTTCAAATTAAAAATGAAAAAGTAAAGTAACAGAGTAACGTTAATCAGAGCAGGCAATTATTATTCATTTTAATCTGATTTTTATTTCAGAAACAATATTAATGCAGTTTCAAGTTTTATTAAATATTTCATGAACCAAGACAAATATAATTTTAAATAATTACTCACTTAATAATCTTACTTTTGGTTTCTATTAAGATATAGATTCATGGTATTGGATATGTTAATTTTAGTTGCTGGAGGAAGAAGCCGTTTGCATCTTATAGACTTGGGTAATTCAGATCGTGGAAAATACAGTGGTGGAATTCCTTTATCTGGAGTTGGTAACATTATTCTTGCCATTTTCAATGGTCAAAAGCATCTGCCGTACAAAGAACATAAATTGACGCATTTATTAAAGGAATGTCTTGGCAGTGTCACTTGTCATGCTACCATGATAGCTCACGTTTCACCGCTGTCTACCAACTACCTAGATACCCTTACCACTGTACAACTGGCTTCTAGAATACATAGAATGAGACGGAAGAGAATAAAGTTCGTCTCAACAGCTACAGGAAATGGCTCAGGAGGTAGGTGTTAAAATTTTTTTAGTCAGTTAAAAAATATCAACATTTTAAGGAATTCTTGATTTTCTTTTTTTTAACAAAGTTATATATTTGAAACGAATAAGATAATTCAAGTTTGTATGTTATTGTTTTCATCATAGCCGCCATCTGCATATTTTTAAATAACTACTTTGGTTGAGTACAGCGAAGTTGATTCCAAAATCATAGTAACTTGTCGCAATAATAAACAATTAAATTAAACAAACTTTGTTAAAATATTGAACATGTAATTTTACATATTTTATAACTTATAACACTAGTGGCTAGCAAGATTACCCGATTTGACATCACTTAATTTTTTCTGTGGGAAGAGATAGCGAGAATATTTTGAAGAACTAACAAATTCGGATACTGAAAATCTAGAGGAAGAAGAAGATATCAACGAAGACCAAGAGATAGAACACATAAAAAAAGAAGATTTGGAAATGGCACCAGGATATGTAAAACTAGAAAAAGCAGCGGGGAAAGATAAAATCGCACCAGAGATGATAAGATAATATATGGGAAGCAAATTGCCTATTTGAATTAATATTCACGATCAGGCAAATGGGCAAGAAGACAATAGATACATGTATGTTTCATAGATTTAGAAAAAATAATTCTACGAAAGGACGTGTGGAAAACATTAAGAGAAAGAGAAGTAAATAGAAACACGATAGAAGTTATAGAGGACATGTATAAAATAACAGAAATGTAGTAAGAACTAACAATAACTTATCCAAGGAATTTACGACGTACCAAGGAGTTAAACAAGGATGCGTGATGGGCTTACTATCCATTTTAGTAGTCCTAGATGAAGCTGCGAAGAGATCCAAGAAAAAGATTACAAAACTTTCACCAGGATATTGGAGAATGAGAAAAACTCAACAACCGAATTATTATTTTTGGGCGATATGGCCTTGTTGGCGGATAGCAGTACAAAACTACCATACAACATGGAAATATTAGAAGAAGAAACATGAAAATAAGCGGGTATAATACAAAGCTGGAACAAAAGACACATGACATAAGATTAAATGGAAAGAAGCAAGAACAAGTGGGGGATTTTAGGAACAGTGATGGATGAAAATGGAAAACAGAACTAAGAACTAAACGAGAGACTGGAAAGATCAGGAAACATATTTAATACAATGAATACGGCATTTCTAGGAAAAATGAGTTGCCAAAGATATAAAAACTGACAATTATTTGTGGTGAGATATGGATTCTAACAGAGGCAAAAAGAAGGAATCAGAAGACTTACAAAACAATTGCTAGAAACGCGTGTGCAAGTAAAAAAACAGAAGAGGAAGACCAATGTCAGGAATGAAGTTATGAAGAGAGGAGTAGCTTGGGAAACAGCACAAAAATAAACAAGGGACAGGAAAACGTGGAGAGAAATATCCAAAATTCAACCCGATCATATTTACCCCTAAAAATGTAGAAAAACCTAGGAATAAGTGGGTAATATCCCAAAATTTTTTGGTTTATTTGTTTTAAAGATAACCCTGTATATCGGTCCAAATAATATGTTCATTTAATTTTAAAATAAATGATCATAGTAAATGTACTATTATTCTCTCCTACCCTTGAGGCTTTAAATTTATTATACGTGGGGAACCTACTGAAATAATAAAAAAATCTAAAAAAAAACAACTTATAAGCTAAATTATTTCATTTTCTTTATATCCAGCTCGTTATATGGTCGATTAAGTCCATTGAATCAAGGAAATATAGCTATAAACCAGTAGGATATCGTTATTTATGACTCAAAGACAGAAACAAAACATTAGATTCCCTTGAGTGCCTTAGTGGCAACCGGGACGAAAAGTTAAATAAAATCTAACGGGACAATCCCTTAAAATTAAATAAATGTCGATTAAGTGTGGTTTCTGACTATTTTTAAACAACTACACAGAAAAAAAACTTTAATAAAGCAATTTTAAATATTTCGTATATAGGATATTTGAAAAAACTGCATTCAGTAATAAGGAATATGTGAAAAATTTAAGTTTACCTACAAATATCTGTGCTTGCTAATTATTTTTGATCATGTCCGACAACTACAACTAAATTCAACAGTTACTGACGGAGCTTCAACATGAATCACAAAAAGTGGGATTAGAACCAAACGAAAATAAAACGAAAGCTATTACAAATGTAGCAAAATCTGATGTTTTAACAATAAAAGGTAAACTGGAATACATTGGACAAATAATAAAATGCGAAAAAGTCAATCAAATTGCCTAAAGAGAGCGAAGAATTAGACAGACTTTGGCAGCATTTGATATACAAAGAGAAATAATAAAAATAATGGAAAAAATAAGCACAAAGAACAAAAAATATTACACATAAAAATTAAGGATTTAAGAATGAACACCCAAGACAAAAAACTAAACTGATAGATGTGAAGTAGAGAGTAGCAAATCCAAAATGGAAATAGGCTGCACATACCATATATCAACCAGACGATAGATGGAATAAACAAATTAAAAAATGGAGACCATGGAAAGGAAAATGACCCAGAGGAAGGCCACAAACGTGATATAAAGATGACCTTAAACGAACAGCTGGCCTAGTATGGATAAGAAAAACCCAAAATCAAGAAAACGGAAAAAAGAAGAAAAAACCTTTGTGAAAGAAAATGATTTACAGTTGACAGAAGCAAACATGAACCCTGGGTGGGCGTGTCCTTGTCGCTGTAGTTGTATTTTCATCTCACTTATGCAGCCACTAAAATTGATATTATCGTTAACATTGGCTCGTGATTGGCTGATTGTGATAACGTTGAAATTAGTTGGCATATTTTCCGCGGACCATGTTTGCTTCTGTCGACTGTATTTGTTTTTTTGCAACTTGTGTCATAGTGTGCAGTTTTGATATAATTTTGACGTTGACATTATAAAATAAAAATTATTCTAAATTTGATTTTGGTAATTAAAGTTTTGAGTAACGTCAAGAGTTTTCCATCTAATTTATTGAACAATCCAATCACTTCTACCGACTCTTCTTAATTGAAATAGTTAATATTCGGGTAGAATATTGTTATTTTTTACATTAGGTATGTCCGATACTGGATGCAAGAAAGCTAAATTGATTGAAAGAAATACCCACATATCCCTGCTTACTAATTATTTATATTTACTTGCCGATTTGCATTATATATGGAAGCTTAGATTTGTTGGAAAGGTTACGAGAAATAAAAAATAAATCTGTAATTATTTAATTATTGGAACATCTGAGAGCAAATGACAAAACATGATCATATTTTATAAAAAAGCATGCAAGCTTGTTTGTTAAACACAAAATGAACAAACAGCACGATAAAATGTACTGCCATTGAATTGAGATAATTTGTAAATGTTTATGATTCAACAAAAACATTTATTAAATAAGAAAAGTAAGATGAAGATGGGCAAAGTTTCAATTACAGAAAAACACTTTTCAAAATATTTCTATTTTCTAGTTTTGTTTAATGTGAGTACTTTCTTAACCTAACAAAACCTCCTCGTATTATTTATTAAAATATTAAAAATGATTTGTCGATTTTAGGAAGTTCGGGAGAAGACGGTTCCAAAGCAGCAGGTACCAGCAGTGAACCAGATCCATCGAGTAGTGATTTATCCGCAGACACTGTTATATACGTGGGTAGAGCTGACGATGCAACGGACGGTGAACATCCCCCCGTTTACATCCCCAGCCTTAACTCTGGAGACAATCGCTGCTCGATGATAAAAGCATTAAGAGGTAAAGTTGTTATTTTAAAACGGTATAGATTGTAAAAGTAAATTTTAAGGTTCCATTGCCGAACAAAAACCACAATGTACAAAAGCAAAATCGGAAGACAAAACAATACAGCAAAGAAACATATCACGAACCAACCAGAGTCACAAAAGTTCACCAACTCATAATAGTTCCACAAAATCTTCTCCTGGTAGAAAAGATGCCATCAAGACGAAGACGGAGTCACCGAAGTACACAAAAACCGAATGTAGTGACGAACAGTGGATTGACGGGCCTCGAGTTTCTAAATCAAAGGTAAGAAATAATTGTGATAATTTTCTTGCAGCCTACAGCTTGCACTTTCAAGGCATATAAGGTAGCGCACTTCATCATTTAGAAACATCTTTTAGTTTTTAAACCATCCTACCTTTTTAAAATGTTTATTACCGTGGCCAACAGATGTCTCTTTCATTAGATCCAAAGATTGCCGAAAGCAGTTTGTATTGTGTAGGTACTAGAATGCTGAGAAGTCACAAATAATATACTCCATCCTCTAGTTTACAGTCTTTACGAGAGGAAGGATGACCTAGTTTCATTTTATATAAATGAGAGTATAGTTTAAGATGATTAGTAGAAATTTGAAGACTCTGACTGTTTATTGGTAGCTCTTTTAATTATGGAAACTTTGTTTTGTGAGGTCCATATCGTCAGACCTTTTGAAGGGCTTGACCATAAGTATATTTAGGCATCTATCTTCCTAGTGTAGTTTATTTTTGAATACATGTGATCTTTTATTTACCCAAATTTGATCAAATTTTCATCAAAGACAGCTCTTAAGGCTTTATGGTGGAACCTAGGCCATGAAGAGACATTCGACAAACTTCATGGTAGAACTACTTTCACATTGATGGAATTCAGTTAGAATTGATAGTAAGGCTCTGTCTTATACCACTGTGAAGGCCTAACAAGAGTCCGGTTTCTAAATCTTGGAGAAAAAAAACTGGAACTGGCAGACTATATGAAAAGGCTATTATCAAGATGACCCAAATTTGTAGTATTTCTATTGCCGGTAAAACTTGCTTGCTATCCATTTAGTTTTACTTGCAATATTTTTTGTACTGCTGTATAGTTGCTCGTAGGTTCTGTCCCAATGACTTTCGTATACTTACGAATTCCCCATTTAATGTTTAAATACAGGGCTCCAGAAAGCATCTATCATTCGAATCATTTGTTAGTTTTTGGCCCAACCGTGTGAATGTAAACAGCATCATTATAGTTTCATCTAATATATAAAATTCTCGTTGTGGAGAATCGGACAACATCTATTTTTCATCCTTCTAAATGTTAAGGGTGCTTCACCCCTAAATTTTTAGTTTAATTTTTTGCACACATTTTTTTGTTTTTATTCTTTTATGATACAGCATACAATATACATACAACCCTGAATTTTCACCCCTCTAGAATCAACCCTTGAATTTTTTTTATTTTGTCTTGGCTTAGAATAAAAAAAATCATTTTACTCTCATACAAATCCCATTTTTCCATTTGACATAGAATTGACAGAATGTGTACTACAAATATCATTAAAGTCTATAGGCGCTTTCTTCAAAAAGATGGTAGATGGCAAAGGGATATTTTTTAACAAAAATATAATAGGAGGGTATATCAAAAGGTTTGGTACATGATGACAAGACATTATTTAACGAGAATTTAATACGAGGGTATATCAAAATATTGGTAGACGGCAAACGGATACTGTTTAACCAAAAATATAATACGAGGGTACTTCAATCTTAAAAATTCATGTTTTTCACATTGACAGTAATATATTGCCTGTTCCCCTGTGGGAACACTAACAAAACTATTTATAAAAAAGAAAAAAAAACTAAGAAAATTTTATAAATATGAAGGACGAAATCTGAAGTAGCTACAACTTTATTAGTGTTCTTATTTATTCAAAGTAACAAATGTTGGCCAAAAAGTACTTGTTCTGTAAGAAATGCATTAAAACGAATTTAATCTTGATCATTTGTGAATGTAGTTATTTACATCGATTTTTATTTTAAGGTGGTAGAGGCTTTTCATCTCATGAAAGAAAAATGTCATGTACGTAAGTGTGAAACATGGATAGACGGACCAATGAAGGAAGACGGCACCTCCTCCTATGGATATATGGACAGCCATAAGAAAAATATGATAAGAAAATGGGTGGAACACCAGACAATTCAAATTCAAAAATCGAGACACGTCATCCCCAGAGCAGCGCAGATAAAATTAAAAGATTCGATGAAAGAGCTTACCCAGTTTAAATCTAGTGAACAATCCAGCGCGGTAACTGAAGTACGTTATTGTTCATTTTAATTGATACATTTACTTATTACATGAAAAATAATCAATACTATTTTTACAGGATACAAATATAACAAAACCAAATGTTTTAAAGAAAGTGGAAACTCAGGAAATTCAACATAAGATAAACAAACCACCGTCAATTGAAGAAGATGGCGAAGATGAAGACGAACCAAAGTTACCTCCTGCTCTTCCACTTATCCAGCCTTTAAGCAGCCGAGAAGTGTCACTGGAAAGTTTGGATCAAATTCTTAAGGATAGAATGATTTCTAATGCCGAATATAATAACTATCAAAAGCTAGCTTACGAAGAAACAAACAGTCAAGACGAAATATTGGAAATCATTGAAGTTGAAGAACCGTTAGAGCCAGTACCCACACAAGACAGTTGTCTTCAAGTAACAGAAGAAGATATCGCTTTGTGCATGGGTTACCTAGAAAACCCTTTACCGGAAGACGACCAAGAAAGTCCCTTAGATCATCCCTTAAGGATCCTTAGCCAGGAGAATCTAACAGCGATATCAAATTTTACAGATTCTATGTCGGCGTTAAATGAATTGGAAAGAATATTACCAAGGTACCATTTAGATATGAACGGTTATTATAATGATTATGAAGATGTCGATAATCCAAGTTTGCATGCCATTGATGATCCTTCAAATAAAAAATTAAATCAGCTAACACGTCTACACGAGCTTTATAGCCACGAACTTTCGAAAGCAAAAGTTGGTCATCCGGATTATTTTAAAAGTAACAATAAGGATAAAGCTTTAACGAGATGTGAATCGTTAACATTAGCAGATATGTTGTTTGGTAGTGAAAAAGAAAGGAATGACGATGGTAGCATATACAGCGAACCGGTTTATGTTCAACAAAAATTTTGCGAAAACTGTAAAATAAATATGTGTCGACCAACGGCTTCCCAAAATTGGCACATGGATTCCTTTTTCAGCAGCACTCAAAATATTTACGAGAAAAGCCAATTGAATTCCGGAGGGGGCTTTCAGAAGTAAGTAAAGCTTTTTTTTCAGGCTTAAGGCTGTTTTAACGGTGCACTCTGATATTTTATTTGGGAGATTTTTTTGTGAGTTGTGAATATGGTTCTGAGAACCTTACTAATTTTGTCAGTCACACCTTTGATATATGGAAGGGCAATCCTATTTTCTAACTGCTGAGTGGAAGATTTAGGAGATAATGGAACCAGATTCCGTCTGATAGATCTTTGGATATGATTTTTCTGGAAACCATTTTCAATAGAAAGAAGTTCTGTTTCTCTGTTATTGATACCACTTAGACGAATAGAGCGAGATATTAAAGAATTAACAAACGAATTGAGTTGAGAAGGACGATGATGTGATTTGGCGTTTAAATAACGGTTTGTATGTGTTGTTTTTCGATATACAGAGTGGGAGAAACCATTTTCAGGGTTTTTAGAAATAAGAATATCTAGAAAAGGTAAACAAAGGTTTTCTTCTACCTCTATTGTAAACTGAATACTAGGATGTATACCGTTTAGATGGATTAAGAAGGAGTCCAATGCTTCCTTTGCGTGAGGCCAGATAACAAACGTGTCATCAACATAACGTAGCCAACAAGGGGGTTTTAATGGTAAGGAGTCCAGAGCAATTTGTTCAAAATTATCCACGAAAATATTGGCGATAACTGGTGAGAGAGGAGACCCCATTGGAGCTCCCTTCACCTGCCGGTAAAAGTGTGTCTTCCGGAATTTTGTGAACTAAAAAATGAAATGGATACTTCTTAAGTCCTCTGAAGTCCAAGAGACTTGTCTAAAGCTGCATAAAACCAAACGAGCGGAGCCTGCTGATTTCCAAAGAGGGGCAGTAACAAAGAATGTGTCTGTGGATTCGTCTGCCATACTGCAGTAGCGACAGTCCAAAGTATCACTCAGACGAAGCTTCTTCAGGTGGTTCCTCAGACGACAGTGTCTATTCAGCAGACCATTGAATGCGTAGGTGACTTCTACCCCATTCCAGGAGCTGTTTTTGTATATTCTCCTAGTACAGAAGGGTTTTTCTTGCTGCCCAACTAGAGATAATCTCATTGGCAGTGTTTTTGGCTGTGCCAAGAGATGGTTCTGGACCAATAAATGCGGACTCTGTACCTTTCTTTGCCAGAGTATCGGCTTTCTCATTGCCCTTAACTCCTGCGTGCTCTAGAACCTAGAATAACGTTACTCTGTTATTTGCTCTAAGATTATTTAGTATATCGATACCTACAGGTCCACACCAGCTTTGAATCAACCCGGGTGGAAGTCAGTGCTTTCAGAGCTGTCTGGCTGGCTTAATTGATCAACACCTAAGCAGGTGTTGATTAATTAACCCCCCTGCTCACAAATATATAGCAAACATTTCTACCTGAAAGATGGTAGCGTACTTACCAAGGTTTATTGTAATGTCAACTCTCGATTTTCACACACCGGCTCCCACCCGCAATGGGATTTTCGAACCATCTTTGTATAGAACGTAGTGGGTCCCAACCTCCTTTGATTGGCGGTTGATTTTTGCCGGTCCCCTTATCATAGTTTTAAAAGTTTTCTCAAAGCTATATTTCGGTACTGATTGATCCCAAGTCATTCCAACTAATGGGTCCCTGTTCAGCTTTTGTAGCTCGAGATATTTGAATTCATGTAGGCTATATTTATTTCTTAGATACAACCATAACCAACAGGATAATCTTTCCAATTTACGACATCCTGATGGAGCTTCAAATCCAAATTTGGGAGAAGAGTTAACGACTAGGTTACCTGGAAATGGAGCGTATTTTAACGCAGTTTCAGATTTCGTAACAACTCAACCTTTGCCGCCTCCCAACAGCCTTCCTTCAGGTAAACAAAATTAACTAACAATATACCGTACTTGTCTACTATATCTTCTTCATATAGTAAAGAAATAAGAGAATCTAGAATTTAGATTATATAATTATTTCATATTATCAGAAGTAGATGTTGTTTATTATTTAATTTTTTATAGTTTTTTTCTCTTGTAAATTTTATGGTTTCCACCACAACCAACAATATACTTAATTGGTATACATTTGACATGATTTTATTTTTTGTTGATTCATCGTTTTATTTAGATTCTTTACAAAAAATATGTGATTAGGTTTATTAATGTGTTTATAAATAATTTACATTTAAAATATAGTTCACACTTAACCCTCTTTTTACTGCGTCATAATTTATTGTAGTTTATAAAAAGCTAAATGGATCACCAATCAATTTAAGGCAATTTATTGCCAAAGTACTCGATCTTGGTAGTATTTTACAAGACAACTTTCGTACATTATATCGTAAAAATTTTATTTTATATTAATTTATTAAAATATTTCAAAAATGCCAAAATGTCAAAAAAAAACAATACTAAGAATAGTATTAACAATGTTTTTAATAAAATTGTAAAAATGCGGTATCTTTTTCATATTTTGCTGTCAGACATTATTAAAATCCTACATGACGTCAAAATGAATGACGCAATGAAAGAGCGGTTTGGTTTAGACTATAACAATGTATGTTTTGTAAATAATGAAATGTTTTATTTTAAAAAAGTAAATTTTTAGCGGAAAGATTAAATCGTGCCATATTGAATCTGGAAACTGGAATAGCCGCTATAAAACTAAGCCGAAATCTAGGAGATGGTGGCCAAAAAATTGAAGAATATGACAGTGGCCATGACTCGACTCCCAGGACATCAAAACATAGTCCAGCCGCTATTTCTAGACGAGCCGAAAGTGGATATGACAGTATCGTACGCGATTCAGAAAGTTCTAGTATAGATTCAGAACAGAGTAGGATTTTTCACAATAGAAGAGGAAAATGTAAACATAAACATGACAAATCATTTTGTTCCTGGTTTTTAAATCCTTTTACCTGTAAACATTTTGAAGAACCACCAGAAACTCACTTTTAGATATGGTTTTGTAAAATAGCTTTATTTTTATTCGTTATTCAATTGTGCAGAATGGCAACATTACAGGATACTACAAATATTATTTTGAATTAACAGAAACATAGGTAACAACAATTTGATGTGCTTTCGAAAAATCCAATTACCGTCCGAGATTTTCTCAACGTAATTACATACTTTACTCTATTATGATAAAAATGAATTCCTAAAGCCAGTAAATAAAGTACTTATTTTTTTCTTTTCATATATAAACTGGTCATACAACGTAGATTTTTTGTCTACTAAACCATTGTTATTATTATTTGTTAAATAATATTTGTAATATTCCGAGAAGTGTTATTTAATAATCTTATATGAACAGGTAATTTGCAAAAGATGTATTACCAGAGAAATAGTTGTATTCATTTGTAAAGTATACAATTAAATATTATTATTTTCTTCTACGTCTTAATAGTAGTACTTTTTGTATGAAAAGGTTAAAATGGTTTAAAATTTGAGTCTTTTCTTGATAATTTAGCCAATTTATGAAAAGAAATTAATTAAAGTTTACTCTGTTATCTCTATTAATATATCTTTTTAACGATTACCGTTGTGAATGCAAGTTTTAGTCTTGTAAATATGACATACGTGTTAAGTTTTAGAAATTACGTCTGGATAATTGCAATATATTGTTAGGATTGAGTCATTCCATATAAAATGATCTTATTCCAAACGCCGATCCAGTTTAGATTTGAAATTGTAAATTTGAGAGACTGTTCATTAGAAACGAAAAATTTTTTATTTGGCAAAGCAATTTGAAATGTGATAAAATCACGAATTTGTTTGAGTAATTTTGCCTAAAATAAAAAAGTTTGGGTATGGAAAATTAAAATTTATATAGTCAAATTTTACAGCATGAGCGGTATTTGAGAAGATTATTTTTTGAACCTCTCTGTACAAAATCTTCTTTATTTAATAATTCATCGATATCTTTTTTATTATTTAAATCTATTAGCGCGGATAGACTCCATAATCTTTAAATAACTTTAATAAAAAATTATGAAGATTGCATTTTCTGCTAAAATTAACATATTGGTAGTACTGATTCTTCTCAAGTTAATAGTACGGCTACATTAGCAGTAAATGGAAGGGGTATTATGGAGAAGAGGGCAACTCAGGTAAGGGAAACGAAAAAGTCAAAGGAAGCTAACATTAGAACACGAAATGCCGTTACCACTTCTCTTGACTTATCCTGTACACTAGATAGTATTGACAGTTGTTATAATTTGAATAAATATGAAATTTATTTTTAAACCAAAAAATTGTCAAATTGAGAATTATTAGTTATATCCATTTGGAGTTTACTTGCAAGACCAAATTAATTGTTCAGTAGTGTTATTGAATTTTTGAGAGTTCTATGAATTCATCCATACTAATAAACCCACTAGTGAGTTATAGATAGCATTTAGTATAAAACATTGGAGATTAAGCGTTTTCATTGGACGAAATCACTCATTTGTAATATTTTGACAGGTGAAAAAAATAATCTGCTTAGATTTTTAATACAGGAATTTGCTTACAATAGTATTTCGCAGTGGATACATTGAATTTGTGAGCTTAATATAAAATATCCATTTTTCAAGAAAATATTTTTATAAGAAGAGGGCTCTTCAAGTAGATTGTTGGTTTTATTTCAACCATGTTGTATTTTTAGCACGCTGCAGGCATTTTTCAAGCTTCCACTGAAACTAATATCCTTTGTCTCCAAAATGCCACTCTTAATGTGTAGATATCGAATAAAATGGGCTTGTAAATTTTAAATTCGTGTTTATTTTTTACTTTTCAGATCCTAAAGTGTCTTAAAATTACAGAAAAATTTAAAACGGTACGGCAACATTTTTTTTTAATTTCAGGCCGTTTTGTATGGAATACCTCTATTGTTAATATTACTTATTTTTGGATAGTCGCATCCAATCTATCAATTTCAGTTAGAAATTAAAACAAATAATGATATATGTAACGTTTACTCTGATCAATATGTTCTCGTGAATACATTCAATTGCCCAAAAGCCAAAATTTTCCACAGGTTTTCACAAACCGAATTAAAAATTATAATTTCATTAAATGTATTGTTCAAAAGTTTGTAGGTTGGTACTGAATCTAGTTGTATATTATTATATAACTGTTATAATGTAAATATTAATGTATACAATTTTAACAATAATATACCCGAATAATATGTAGGCAAAATATCACCAATTTTGAACTAACTGACTGAATCGCTTTATTATCCAAAGCCATAATCTCATATATATTGAATCATTCCTTTCTAATATCAGTAGTAGTTCTTCGAATCTTCTTCTGGCTCTGGATTTTATGATTTCTTCTCTCTCCTCCGGGTCTAGATCCCCGTATAGTTGTGTATTTCTTATGTACCATGGGGAGTCTGCTGCTTGCCTTAAGCTGATATTGTGCTGTACTTGTATCTTCTTTTTGTAGGTTTTGTGATGTTTTCCACGTGTTCTTTGAAGGTTAGTCCTTTGTCCAGTATCACTCCTAGGTATTTGGCCTTGTTTTTGGTTAGGCTGGTGTTTTTCTTCTTTTAGTGAAGTGGACTGCTTGGGTTTTTTCTGGGTTTATTTAGATTTTCCATGTTGTGCACCATTCGTCTATTTGGTCTAGAGCCTGTTGGAGTCTTCTTGTAACCATTCCTGGTTGAGTGCTTCTTGTAACGTTAACCATGTCATCTGCCTAGAAAGTCACTATTGTGTTGTCTGCCTTAGGAATATCAGCCGTGTATATGTTGTAAAGCACCGGTGAGAGGACTGCTTCTTGTGGTACTCCGGCTTCTGTTGCTCCTACTTCGGATTTTGCGTTTCCTATTATTATCCTTAATTTTCATTTTTCAGATAAATGAGTAGTAGTTTCGTCCGTTCTCTGGTGTATCCTACTTCTTTCATCTTGTATATCAGTCCTTCGTGCCATACTCGGTCGAAGGCTTTGCTGATGTCCAGGAACATGGCTCCAGTTGATTGATTTCTATTGTATTCCTCTGTTGTTTATTCTACTATTTTGAGTACTTGGTCCGGTTCGCTGTGTTGTGTTCTTTTCTGAATCCGAACTGTTCTTGTGGCAGTATTTTTATTGCTTCGGTTTCTTCGTTTAGCTTCTTGAGGATGACTCTCTCGGCTATTTTACTCATCGCTGGTAGTAGACTGATAGGTCTGTAGTTTTGTGGAAACTTGGGATCTTGTCCTGATTTTCTTAGCATCACTATTTCTGCTTCCTCCTATTGGTGCTTTGTTCTTAGTTTATGATCGCCGTCAGAAATACTATCCATTTTCTTGGCAGATGCTTCAGTGCATTGTTGTTTACGCCATCGTATCCGGGAGCTTTTCTGGCTTTCTATCCTTTTATTATGTAGGCTACTTCTCCTGGTGTTGTGAATCCCAAGTTTACGTCTACTATTCGGCTTTTTCTTCATCCGTTAATACGATTTCGTTATCTCCGTGAATGGGGGGAATGTCTTTTTTGTCTTGTCGTAGTATCTTGGCTAGGTTTCATAATCCTGGTGTATTTGGGTCCAATTCTTCTATTCTTCTGTCCCAGTCCTTGGATCTCTGTGCTTTGAGTTGTTGCTTTACTTCTTCATGTTGTGTTAGAAAGAAATAATGTTACAGGTTACGCTTTAGTATTCGGCCTATTATACCGGAATCCTGTACCCAGACTTTTTTCAATGAGATACAAATCTGTAGTAAGTTCTATCGATTGCTGCAGGCATTGTTTTTATAAAATGAAATGCATAGCAAATTAGTGTCAAACATTCTCTTGTCTCAAAGTTATTATAAAATTTTCCAGTTTTAAGTAATCAAGCGTCTTTCCTAACCATAATTTACCTGCTTTACACTGTAAAATTAACTTTTTAAGAAATCGTAGCTGATGTATGTTTTATAGTTCTTTTATGATATTACCCACCTATCCTAGTATTTCCCAGAAGACAATCATTGTCAAACTTTCTAAGAATTTTTATAATTCATAAAATCGATTATTTTGTAAGAATTCCATTCCAGTTTTTAATTACTGATGCGATTATTCCAAAACTATGTATTTGTAGATATTAAACCAGTAATTAAAAAAAATTAACTCTTTATACTTTTTTCCAAGCACCCTTTGGTATTTAAAAAAAATAAATAACTATTGTTTTATATAAACAATTTTGCTGACATCTTTTTCTTAAAAGTTTTTTTTAAATAATAATTTTAAGTATATTTATATTTACCGTAGTAAAAACCAAACTTAATATCCTCAAATATACCTTAAAAATGGAAATAAATTTTCCGAAAGCTTGAAAACAATTATGAGGAGTTTACTTTTATTAATATTGCTGGTTTAATATCTTATTAGCCAGCAAATAAACTACCTTTACATATTTGTAGATATATATTATAAATATTATATTTTAAGTATGTAAATACAACACACCTGTAAGTTTATCAATAAATTAAATGTAAAATCGAGACTGTCCAATCGAATTATTAGAAAAATGTATTGATAGATAATTGTATCTTTTTCTTATCTAGTTAATTTTAAGTACCACCATATAAAATTTCATTTAAATTACAATTATATGAGAAAGGCAGTTATATCATTGGTAGCCAATCTTAGAAATCTAAAATTCGAAAAAGTCACAATAATAGAAGCAGATTCCTAATCATGATAATCTCTGTAATATGAACAATCTGTTGATAAATAAAAGGTCTGTTCAAATGGCAATCAAAGTACTCACATCGCCAAACTTATTGGACCCCTTTTTATGTTTTTCAAAATTAGACACTATATTTATTATATGTCAAGAAGTGTATTACAAAATATATTTAATTTGTTTATGCATTCAATGCAAATTGACTAAATTACATTATAACTCAACAAGAACGACTTTTCTAGCAAAAGTTAGTCTTTCTTATCCTTCTGGAGAGGAAAAAAGTACGTCCTGTATTCTTGTGCATACTGTAGACCAGCGACTATATGTCTGGGAAGTTATCTGGGTACTGGATTCTGGTCCAACTGGTTCTTAGGGTCCAAGAATTTTGGCGATGTGAGTAGTAGTTCGAAACATGTGCGTTGTAAGATGTTAAATACTTTTTACTCACT
Organism: Ophraella communa; assembly: GCA_035357415.1. Lineage (NCBI taxonomy): Eukaryota > Metazoa > Arthropoda > Insecta > Coleoptera > Chrysomelidae > Ophraella > Ophraella communa. The sequence goes on along the minus strand of CM068986.1, from coordinate 9,704,263 downwards.
GTGCACGTTTCCGACTATAAAACTAGTTTGAATGACCCTTAAATTATTTAATTAATAATTAATGTTTTTTACATGATTTTATAATTATTTTAGTATATATTAATATACTATTATTAGCTTAAAGATTATTATTGGGAAATTACTACCATTGATAAAATTGATCTCGTATTGAATGTGTTTTATAGTCTGTCCATATTTTTCTATATATTTAAAACACACTGAATTTATTTTGTTAAACATTATTACTATACAGAATTTAATCCTTATCTGTTTTTATTTTTGAGCAAAAGGAGTATTTAAAAACCATAGGTACTGATATATTATACATAATTGTTTTGTTCGTAACCTGTAGCAAAAAAACACTACATGATTTAATTAAAAAAAAATGCAAATAACTTTTGTTATTTTGGCTTTGACTGCCAAAAAATGTAGACAAACAATTTTAATACGAGTGAGATTTATTCAAAATTGTCCACATTAAATATTATGTAATTCTTCTCAAATGGCATGCGCTTTTATTGTCATCTATGCTTTTAAAACAACAGCCCTTTACGTTTCTTTTTATCTTTGGAAATAAAAAAAGATACAGAGACCATGTCTGCCGAACATGGAGGCTGGATCATCTTTATAGATAGTCAACAAGTCACGAACAAGTAATGGAGTGTGAGTAGTTGCATCATGGTGGGCAAAGAGCCATAAATCCAATAACCTATTATAACACGGGTCAGTAATTCTGCATGGTCGATGACCGCAATAAGTGATTCCTAAGAAAAGGTTTTTTTCGCCTCTGTTTTTGTTTAAAATTCAACAATTTTAAACAACCTTTCCTGAAAAGTGTTTCACAGTCAAATAATTTGATAAAATTCCATGAAATGAGACAATCGATGTTCCAACATAAGTGCTATTCGCTATTCTTCATAGCCATATTAATTATTTATTTATTTTATATATTCTGGAAATGTACGTGATCGTGGATTTTGATATATGATTTCACTGTAATTTTTCACAACTTTATTTACTAATAAAATATAAAGTATAAACATAAAATAGTGGACTGTATAAAAAATATAAAAAATCGTGGTTCTTCCCTTCGTCTTATTCGAGTCGGGAATTTAAAAATGTTTTTAAGTACGAGTCTAGGGAACGAGTGCTGTACTTCTCCTATCGGCTGTTGCTCCAACGGAAAATACGCTGTTGCCGCGAGCTCGCTAAATTCTAGTAGATGAATAAGAGTCTGAACATGCCGCCCCTGTTGAAAAGTCCTGCTTTTCAAAAGTCTCAACTGGTAACACACACAACTTACGGGTTGAGCGTTTCAACACGGAGCCGTTTGATAACTTTACCGACACTACACGCACAATATTGTCACTTCCGGGGTGTAGATCGATGATTCTTGCTAATGGCCAACATAAGGGAGGTATGTTGTCTTCCTTTAGTATCACCAACATGCCTACTTCTACTTGAGTCTTGCCGTTCTCGATCCATTTGTTACGATTTTGAAGACTAGTCAAATATTCCTTGTGCCAGCGGTCCCAAAAATGCTGGTACAATTGCTGAAGTCGTTGATATCTGGATAATCGATTAATTTTAACCTCTCGGAGATCAGATTGAGGAAGGCTTGCGAGTGAGCTCCCAATCAGGAAGTGTGCAGGGGTTAAGGGTAAAAAGTCGTTTATATCATTGGAAAGAGGTGTTAAAGGTCGGGAATTGAGACAGGATTCGATTTGGGTAAGTAGGGTATTCATTTCATCATAATTTAAATTTCCTAATACGCGTCGCAAATGAAATTTAGTTGATTTAACTGCAGCCTCCCACAGACCGCCCATGTGAGGTGCATGCGCAGGAATAAAATGCCAATTTATTTGAAGTTTTGATAGAGATGAAGAAATAATGGAGTTACGGTTTTCATCAATTAAGAGTTCGTGAAGTTCTAAAAATCTGTTATTAGCTCCGACGAAATTTGAGCCGTTGTCAGAGTAAACATCACTGGGTTTTCCCCGTCTGGAGCAAAACCTTTTGAATGCGTTTAAAAAACTGTCCGTTGTTAAATCGGGTGCTAACTCAATATGGGTCGCTTTGGTTACAAAGCAGACAAAAATACATATATAAGTTTTAATTAACCTACTTCTTCGTTGAGTACCTTCTTTTACGTAAATAGGCCCTGCGTAATCTAAGCCGCTAACTGCAAAAGGTCTGTTAAATTTTACGCGGTCACCTGGTAACGATCCCATCAAATATTGTATTGGTGTCGGGTTTGCGCGAAAACATTTTATACATGTACTTGTAATTCTTTTTACTGCGTTTTTACCATTGATTGGCCAAAATTTTAATCGCAATATGCTTAACAAATTTTGAACACCTGCGTGTAAATGTTCGATATGAGCCTGTCGTATTATTAAATCTGTGAGTTTGTGTTTGTAAGGTAAGATTATTGGATGTTTTTGATCAAAATCTAAATGTGAGTTTGATAATCTACCTCCTACTCTCAGAATACCCTTTGAATCTAAGATTGGTTGAAGAGATAAAATTTTACTATCGTTTAAACTTTGAGATTTCTCTAGCTTCGATATTTCGGATTGAAATTGATCTCGTTGCGCTAATCGAATTAATATTAAAAGAGATTCGTTTAATTCCTGTACTGTTAGGTTTTTAGATTTTGATTTGTTTTTAAATCGGTAAATGTATGAAATAATTCTCTGTAATTTCGTTAAGTCAGAATATTTTTCAAACCAGTTTATTTTAGTAAATGAATTAATAGCGTTTAGCGTTATATTTTGTGGTTTTAGTTCAGGTAATGTTTCTAAGTTTTCAACAATATCGTTATTTATGTCATTACAGTCGCGTTTCAAAAATCTGGGTCCATGAAACCACATTTCGCAATGTATTAATTCTTCTGGGTTTAAACCACGCGAAATTATGTCGGCGGGATTATCCCTGCTTTGTATATGTTTCCATTCTGAAATATCACTAATGTCGATTATTTTTGATACTCTATTACCTACGAATGGTTTTAATTGTGAAGGTTCAATTCTGAGCCATGCCAAGACTATCGTGGAGTCTGTTAAATAGGTTGTTTTGTGAATACCCATATTAAGAGTGTTTTTTATTTTATGTACTAGCTCGGCTAATAGTACGGCTGCTAACAATTCCAAGCGAGGAATAGTTACCTTTTTAAGTGGTGCTACCTTTGATTTGGCTGTCAAAGGTCTTACCTTTCGTTCTCCGTTTCGTTTAGTCGAACATAAATAAATGCATGCTCCATAAGCTTTTTCCGAACTGTCGCTGAAACCAATGATTTCTACCTTAAGAGAGTCTTTTTCCAAAACATGTCTTTCTATTTTTATATCATTCAAAGTGTGTATTTGTGACGTGAAGTTTAACCATGATTCCTTAACATCCTTAGGAACTTCTTCGTCCCAACTCAGATTTAAGCACCATAATTTTTGTATGATTAATTTTGCCTTTATAATCACTGGTCCTATTAAACCTAAAGGATCAAAGATTTGTGCTATAACCGATAATATTGTTCGTTTTGTGATATTGGTTTCGTTTGATTTTATATTGATAGAATATTTCAGCAAATCTGAACTTGCGTCCCAAACTACACCTAGCGCCTTAAATTCTTTGTCGTGATACAATACTAAATTATCGTCATCTTTATTTTTACTATTTTTTAATATATAATCGAGAATTGATGTGTCGTTTGACGACCACTTTCTTAATTCGAAACCCGCTTGTGTAAGAATATTCGTTATTTCGTGAAAAATGTTTTTTGCCTCGCGTACCGTGTCCACACTTAATAATAAATCATCCATATAAAAGTTATTTTCAATTATTTCCGAAGTCCGAGGATATTTATGACGATTTTGTATAGATAATTCTTTTAAACATCTCGTAGCTTGATATGGTGCCGATGATGTACCATAAGTTACGGTGTTGAGTTTATAAACTTTGATAGGTTCGTCCGGTGTGTCTCGCCACAAAATTTGTTGAAAGTTTCGTTCACTTGGCTCTATTAAAATACACCTATACATCATTTTAATATCCGCGATTAAAACAAATTGTTTAAGCCGTAGTCGTAATAAAAGAGAAAAAAGATCTGGTTGAATTGTCGGTCCTGTGCAGAGTAAGTCGTTTAAGGATATGTTTGTACTACTTTTTGCGCTAGCGTCGAAAACTACTCTGCATTTTGTAGTCAATGAATCTTTAAATACAGCTGAGTGCGGTAAAAAGAATGACTGATTATCTACAGAATCGTCTGCATCTAAATTACATTTAAAGGTCATATGATTAAGAATTTCGTATTCGTGCATAAAATTGACATATTGTGATTTTATATCTAAGTTTTTATGTAGCCGTGATTCTACGTTAATAAATCGTTTCAATGCAGATGTTTTTGAATCGCCTAGTTTATTTTCGTAATTTTGTACAAAAGGATAAGTTACTATAAATTTTCCAGTTTCGTCCTTACGAGTGGTCGTTTTAAAATTATCTTCGCAATATTTTTCGGTTTTCGATAAAACCTTTTTTTGAGGCATTTCCTCTAACTCCCAAAACTTTGTGAGAGAATCGTGTAATTTTTGATTTGTGGTATTTGTCGATAAGTTGCATAATAACTTATTGTTCGCGTTATTTTTAAAATATAAATTTCCGGTTATAATCCATCCAAAATGGGTTTCTTGCAAAACGGGTAGATTGACTCCTAATTTTATCGTTTGGCTTTTAAGTAATTCGAAGAAAATCCCTGCCCCGAGTAACAGGTCTATATCTTTTGGAACGTTATATTCTTCGTCGACAAAAATGATATTTTTTGGACATTTAATTTGCGATTTTTTGAATTCTATTGATGGCAACTTATCTGTGATTCGAGATAATATTAAAAACGATAGTTCTCTCTCAAAATTTTCTGTTCTCGATTTTATTTTAGCCTTTGTTATATAGTTTACATTTGTTTCGATTTGATTTACACCTCCTAAAGGTATACTTATTTTTTCCCGTTTTAAATTTAGCTTATTGCTTAATGATTCGCTTATTAAATTTGGTTGACTTCCCGAGTCCAACAAAGCCGTGCATTTTATCCAGTTTTGATTTTTGCTTTGAATTAAAATTGTCGCGGTAGACAGTAAAACTTGATTTGACGCTAATGTTTTTTCTTCGTTTGAAGCTAATTCATAATTATTATTTTTCGTGCCTAAACGATTATTTACATCAAGACTACAGAGCGCGTGTATATCCGAAACTCGGCCGGTATCGTTTGTAACCTGAGATGTGCTTGCTTTCATTTCGTTTTTATGCATAGACCGCCTAGATTGATCTTCGCTCGTTATTAATGTTTTGGCGACGTTGTCGTTATTACTAACTAAATCCGCTCTTTGACGACTTTGATAGTGGTTTCTATAATTGTCAACATGTAAGGTTGTGTTGTGTTTTAAATTGCAATGTTTACAACCTCTCGACCTGCAATCTGATTTTACATGACCGGGTCTTAAACAGTTACTGCATAATTTATTTTTATTAATTTCGGAGTATTTTTCGGACAATGATAAATTCATGAATTTAGGACAGTGATAAATAAAATGTTTTTCTTTACATATAATACACTTAAGAAAATCATCATTGTAATTAGTAGCGTGACAATTAATTTTTTTGTTAGTTTCTCGATTCTGAATTTTTGTTTGCGAGATATCTTTATAATGTTGAATATTATTAGATTTAACATCATTCATTTGAACTGCTTCTAAGGTGAAACATTTTTTCGTTAAAAAGTCATTTAGTTCTTTTAGAGTTGGCAAATTTTGATCGTTTTGTTTAAGTTCCCACTCCTGCTTCGTTTTATCATCTAATTTTCTTAAAATAATCGGTATTAATAACGCGTCCCAATGTTCGATAGGTAATTGTAGTTTTTCTAAGTTTTTTAAATGTTGACTAAAAGTGTCTATAAGTTTCCTCAACCCTTGCGCCGATTCTTTATTGACGTCTGGAAGGTTAAAGAGTAAGCAATTTATGTGAAAATTTATAATTACGCGCTTGTTATCATATCTTTTTTCTAGTAATTCCCTCGCGATTTTATAATTATCTCCCGAAGATTCTAACGATTCTATAATTTTTTGTGCCTCACCCTTGCAACATAATTTAAGGTATAAAAATTTATCAATGTCATTAAGGACGGGGTATCGCTGTACATCAGAATGGCACCTGCAGACCAAAAGTTTATTCTAACTTTCTCCGTTATTATAACTCAAATCGTTTTATTTTTTTCACTAAATTGCATATAAAGGTCTAACTTAGGTAAGGATTACATTTATTTTTTGTTAATTAATGGTTTAATATTGAAAAAGAGCTGTTGAATGCGAACTATTTTAGACCTTTACATTTGTATAAATAAACAACAAGCTAAATAAATTTTCTTAAAATGAAACTAAACCTTTCCTAAGTTGAACATTTTTCTATCAAATAGCCCAATCAGAATTTTCTAAAGAGATCAGACCTAAGAAATAGTTAGAAACTAAAATCATGCTGCATTTTATTTTTATTTTTTCACTTTGGATCAAAAATGGACGTAGTTAATGACGAAATAATTGTACTTTAGTTTATAACTTTTATCATAGATGGAACTAGGCACTATGTATTTTTTTCTTTTTTTTATTAACGAAGTTTTGTATTATAAATTAATGTAACGTTTTTTAAATATTTTACGATATTTACAAAACAATTATTCAATAAAACAAATTAGTAAAATGAAAAAAAGAATACTGATTTGCGGATATTGATTGTCAGCAGACCAGTTATATCATTGTTATATCTTGAAGAAATTTTAATTATAATATGCCCAGCGTACGGCTGGCCATCTATAGTTATATATGAGGGTAAATAAAATTATTGTGTGTGCCGAGCGATCGCTTACAGAATAAGTGTTTATTATTCCATTTTCTCAGCACAATTAAAAAAACATTAGACACAGAATAAACATCGTTGTAAATAAATATAAAAATTATAAAATTGTTAATAACAAAAAACTGTAAATTCAAAATTCTTGAAAAAAATATCAATTATTGGTCAAATTTTGGAAGAAATCTGGTCACAGGTTTCTGAGAGAAAAAAATGTTAGCGTAAATTTTGTATACGTGGTTCTGAATTAAATAAAAAAAAAACTGGCATCAAAATATTTTATTTAAAAAATATACTTTTATTATTTACACATTTAAATTTTTTCTGGTGGATCTTTACATTTTAATCTTTTGCCTCTCCTATTTAAAATAACTTCCGGCCCAACGCAATCCTCATAGAATCGTTTCAACTTTTCTACCATATTATTAAAAAAAGTTTCGTTAAAATTTATCTTTTCGGTAAAAAGTGGATTATCATCTCCTGTATAAATAATAAAATGGCATGTTTTCCTTCTTGTGATGCCGAGTTGTCCTTGTATCTAAAAACAATAATTTGTAATATTCTAAAAAAATTAGAAAAATGAAAAGCCAGTAACAAATCTTACCTGATAATAATAATTATGATTTTCCTTCAAGTGAATTTCACTATTTTCAATTTTTAAACAAGGAACCATACGCTTTTCTACGGCCTCTCTCAATGAAATTTTTGATGTGGCTACTTTTAAAAAACATTTAACTTCAACAAGTTCATCTGAATCAATTAAACCTAAAACATAATAAGTTATTAAACTCTGATATGTATATAATAGTTACAATAATTCGTTTACCATCAGGCGATGCACCTAAGAAACCGTATTTCAAGTCAACAAATAATCCTGAAGGGTTAACTATTTTGCCAGTTTCTTCCTGAAACTTGTTGATAGCAACACCTTCATTTTGAATTCCATACTCAATTGCCGGAGTGCTAATTCCTTGTTTATCAGATAAAATTTTTTTCACTAAAGCATCGCACGGAGTACGGGCCCGTCGTTTAGCAACTTCACCAAAATGTGAGGCTGTTAACCGATAAAGCCTTTCCTCTATATACCTAGTGTTGTTAAACTGACCTATAGTGTCTTCTGCAATTTGTTCTTGTAGCTTTGGCGTTACCTAAAAAATATATGGGTTTAAAAATATGTAAAAATGGAATGTTGATGTTACATATAATACCTTTAATCGATTGATTAATTTAGTAACCTCTTCTTTAAGACATTCATCGCTGATGTCTACTTCTGATATATTAGATCCGTACTCTGTGCTGGGCATTACTTTAGTTTTTTTTATTTGCTTTTTTCCTTTTCACACTAATGGGTTTTCTTTTAATTTTCTCCCGTTCTTCATTACAAACAAATTTTCTTAAAAAAATGGGTGGGTCTCTATTAAAGCTTTGCCTCCAAATTTTGATGTGCCAATTTACCCCATTATTGTAACGAAGACCGCTCAAAATACATCTTGTTTGGAAAGAGTTCCTCTGAATTAGATTTAACCGTTTTCCCATGTTGAAACGAGCAATTACATTCATAAAGGATTCGGCTTTGTTCGTTGTTTCATTTGCTAGCAAGAGGTGTGCTTTTGTTAATAACAAATTTAATGCAGCAAAAACGTGGTGGTGTGCTCCTGATGTTGTAAATTCAGACATTTTGTTGGCATCATTTCTAGCGTCACATATTTCCTTTCTACAATTTATATGATTGCCAAAAACATGTGCTATGCTATTCCTTAAGTCTTGCTTAAGTTGTGCAACGCTTCCTTCTTTATTGCTGTAAACTGCGAATTGTGCTGCCTTTACTAATTTTTCTATGATATCTCCTGTTAACTGTTTCCTAGCCTTTAACGATACCGTTTTAGTGTTTTTCTTTATGTTGTAAAGATGTTTGCTGTAATTTTTAATGCAATGATTCGTGCATTCCGATTTTCTTACCTAGAATACAAAAAGAATTAAAATAACGAAAACTAGTTAAATATCAAGTTTTTACTTCTGTGCCGTAGGTAACTTGTTCTTTTATTCGCGAAAAAACAGTTGAGTCACCATCTGCCACAAAATATTTATATTTTATGCTATGCATTCTCATACTTTCGTTAAATCCCTCAACAATAATACTGGCCTCCATTGCGCTCGACGACCCTGTCCAATTCTTATAGCATGAGTGAGGCTTTGCATTCTTTTGTTGATTATCTGCTTTTTGACATATTATGCAGAATTTATTTCTGACGTCCATGTATAACACTTTGCCCGTATTTTTTCCTATGATAACACCCTTCAACAAATGCATAATTATAGTAGAATATTTAATAAATAATTGATAAAAAGTTTACTTACAACTCCTGAAGCTGCATTAAAACTGTGTCCATAGCTACGCTTTGACCACCCACCGTCCACATACACAGTAGTAAACGGTACACCATTTTCAATATTTCTGTTTTCGGCAGCTATTTTCTTTTCTAGCTCTATATTTTCAATTCTATCATGTTCAAAACATTCTTTCCAACCCTATAAATAAATAAAACAAGCTTCATGAACCATATTTATAAATTTTTGTATCTTAATATTTTAAGATTCTTAAATGGTTTTTAGATTGTTTTTGGATATTTGCTATGAATTGTTAATAAAAAAAGCTTACCTTTGCCAATTTATTCTGTATGGAAAAAAATAATTTTCTCGATAAATGAGGTATGTCCATTACTGAAAGAAGTTCTATTAAATGTGCAAAAGTACCGCCGCTAGCTAATGTTCCCCAAACTACTCTCTCGTTAATATGTTTATAATTACATGGCTGTTCAGTAAGAATATTGAACATTTTATCACACTGATTGCATTTAAATTTAATGGTGCTTGCCAACCCTCTACGTGTTTCATTACAAAATTGAAGAAGACCGGCAGTACATTTTTTACTATGGTTATACTGCATAAAAATAGTCTGTTCTAAAAAAAAATGTATATCAACTATGCGATACCCTTCAAGTTTTTTCGTACAGGTATCTGGTTCAACTTCGAGCTGAATATTTTTGATCCTAAAATGTAAAAAAATGGGTTGAGATGATGTTATTTTAATAATAGCAATATTATTTACGCTTCATATTCCTCAAGAGAACCCCATGTAAAATCATACTCGTCATCCTCATTACCTTCTTCTGGCTCTTCCAGAATTTGGGTTCTAGAAGTTGAAGGTTTAATATTTTCTTTGTTGGACAAATAATTTATATCTTCAGATGATGATGATGATGATGACGAAGACAGAGAGCTTATTTTTTCTAAAGTATTCTTTAAAATATCATTAATAATATGTTGACAATTTATTGTCGATTCCTTGGAAAGATAGTCGACCTGGCTTAAAATTTTTTCTAATGTTGTTTCTACATCTTTTCGCAGGTATCTATCTTTTTTTATTTGTTGAAGCTTTCGATGAGATCTATGTTTAGATTTGACTGAACGTGGCATTCTAGTCAAAATTAACTCAACTGAAAAAAAAGTTTATATCAGGTCGGAAACTTTATTTAAATTTAAAAAAAAAATTAGGGGTTGTTATCTTATAGATTTTTATTTATATACTTAGGATATTCCCCCAAAAATTATCAAACTCTATGCGGTTTATATTTCTGCAGAACTTTTTTTAAAACAAACTTTTATCAAAAGAAAACAGTACCACAAATCAAAATTTAATAACTAGACATCGTAGGTTTTTAAAATGAGCCCTTTCTAGCCTTTATACTGGTAGTGCAGTGCAAAAATGTTTTTAAAAAAAGTTTGTGATATAACCACATGAGACCTTTACAAAATGATATAGCGTCTCTGACCGTTTGAAATCAGTAATTACCTACATCATTTTTTATTTGTGACAACATTATGAAATTTGTCAAAATTATGTTTTATTACTTTTTCACGTATACCTCGCAATAATTTTGAAAGTAAATATAGTTATTTTACTAACAAGTGCGGAAAGTTATACTTTTTTCGCAATATAAACTAAGATATGAAATAGTATATTGTATAACGAGCAGGAAATGCCCATTTCATGCGAGTTATACACTATAATTTTTCTACCACTGTTTATTTTTTTAAGTATTTATACCATTTATTTTTGACATCTAACCTCAAAATAAAGCGGACACATAACATCATCCCGTATCTCGAAACTAAACAAATGATGCTCTTTATCTAAGTAGCTTATGAAACCAGTGGGAAACAATTATTTCCGTGCAACTTGGCCGTATAAAAAAACTCGGTGGTAATTACGCATGTTTCTTAATCAAAGTTGCGTATGAAAAATGTATTTTTCTTAACAGTCGTAGAAAAAAGAATTTGAGACCTTTACAAGCTGATACAAAAAAGGAGGTGTCAAGAACATATGTCTTAAAGAGGAAGGCTTTATAGATGTGTAAGTCTATCAGAAACATTAAGTCAAGATATTCAACGCAGATTTAATCATTTTTAGCATTTATAAAATCAATGCGGAAAAGTACCACTTTCCGTTCTCAAATGCGTGCGGAAAAGTATACTCTTCCGCACTCTTGTAGAAAAAGATATTAACAACTTTTTTTTTATTCGGCAGATGAAACTTAAGCGCAGATGGCTGCGTTAATTTAATTTCTAGCAAAAATCTAGTTTTTTTTTAAATCAAAAAACCTAAATATTTACTTTTTTGCAGTGCTCTTTTAAGTAAAAGAGAAACTTTTTTGTTTTAAAAAATTTTGATATACTTAGTATCTACGTACGAAACCAGAATCACTGTTCCAAGTCTTATAGTTTTCGATTAGGGATGAGGTAAAGTTGAACATTTGAGCGTGTCTACATAAGCATGACATCACAGCAGACTGCGGCCCCTGGACTTGCGACGAAGTTTACAATAACATAATATCTACTACTTTAGTTTTTAGATCAACAACATAAGATATTTATTATAAATATCATTCTTATTAATATTATTACCTGTTATCACAAAATATTCATCACAAGATTAAAATCTTATTAAATAAATAAATTTCGTAACGACTAAAAATTTTTGAAATTGCTCATTTCAACTACCTAGTCTATCAGTTCATAAAGGTTACGTATGGTTGGTTATACCTTAAAAATATATCGAGAAAGAAGCGACTTTTTCCCCATTTTATACTGCACTATAGCAAATTTTTCTATTCCTTCTGCAGAAGCAACAGTCTGCTGGGAGTAGCAAATTAATTCCTAGTATTAGTTTTTGTTCAAAAAACATTCCAATGATTTTAATTCCTCGAAAAGAGAATCCCCATCTAACTAAACGTCCTAAACCAACTTTGTTAATTAAAAATAAATAAACCTTATTATATTTTACTTACCGCAAAATGATTTATATAATATATAAATATCTCGAAGAAATAAAACAATACTTAAACAAGTGGACACAAAACTTAAAACAAAGTATTCTCAATAAACTTAGATTACACTCGCACTGGACAAAAACTGTATCTCAACTAACTATACTCTTGGTAACTTGTCAACAAGGTTAGACTAGATTGTGCAGTTATTAGATAGAGGTAAAAAATGTCTAAGGGATCCTACCTGTTCTGGGAATTTCCAGCTTTCATAAAATTTTGGGGACAGGTTACTTCGACCACGAGTACCTGCATTAATCCTTTTTTGAAAAAGGTCAAGTAAAGCCCACCCTTCAATTCGACCACGATAAAATTTTATTTCCTAATCGATTTAATGGAATTCTTCGAAAATATGTAATTAAAATATCATTCGGGTAGTAATAGTGGGTAGTTTGCAGCACTTCATCAAATTTTAAAACATTAGTTTAAATCCAGCAAAGTTCTAGAAAACATCATTATTCTTCATAAGTATCTAGTCGACGCAAGAAAATAGGTATTACAAAATTAAAATATGTTGATCACTTTAATGTGTCATTTGTAAATGCATCGTAATAATATTTTAATAATTTTTTGACACTTACCTAGAACTGATCTAAAAAGAATCACACACAACTATAAAGTTATAAAAATAATAAACTTACCCTACCGGTGATTAGGTATATATAGAATTAAAAATACAAATAAAAAATGTTTTTAATAAAAACTAAAGATAAAAGTAACAATTCTAAAGCACCTATTGATATTACTAAATGTTGACCTACCCTCGTTCTTTCCCGAGATAAAATACAAAATATATTTTGTTTGCTGGCAATGTCTAGAAATGAGAATTATATAACTGGTTTTTAGCCATAAAACATGTGTTTTTAGCAGGTAAAATTTTTTCCGATGAATAGAGCAATTTAGTGAAAGGATTCTATTATTATTTCGGTTAGTTTATCCTGTTACTAAGAGATGTCTGCACTTCACGGCCAAAAAAATCATTGACACATTTTCGTTCAAGATTGCATGGGATACGGGCTCCTTAAGATCAGTTCGTCGGTCTACTACTGAATTGAATATATCTTTAAAACTTAACCAGGTATCGTAAGTTCCGTAAAATTTCGGTAGTTCGATATCTGGCAACTTTGCAACTGCGCCGCCGTGGTTTAAATTTTGAATATTGTTATGGGGTGTTGTTTTCGTTTCGCGTTTTTCGGACTCGTTTTTTAAATAAGTTTTTCCTTTGCCTATAACATTATAAAACATTTCTTCAATATCATCTCTATGTTGAGTTTCTTCGTGGTTTAAAAACTCTAATCGTGTCTGACAACGATCAAATTCCGCAAAATCGTCTTCTATACTTTTCAACCGAATTTCTAATTGAATAATGTTTACATCTGTTCTGTCTAAATACTTACTGAATCTATCTAAACGTGCAGAAACTACCTCGCGAATATGAAGTAATTCCGATGTTTCTTCATCAATAGCTTTTTCGTTCGATTTATTTTTTGATTTTGGCATTATTACTCGATTTCCGAAATAAAAAATTAAATAATTAAATTTATTAAAAGCGAGTACCTACTTAGTATTTTAAGCAAATATATATGTATTTTTACTTTTCCGTGTTAAAATAAGCAGTAATTTAGTTTGCTATAGTCGATTATCTAACTACTTATTTAATACCTAAGTCTTGATTTTTTGAAAGAATGTTTTCGTAATAAATTTATTGACAATTAATCAAGTTAATCGAGTAATACTTAAAAACTTGCAATAAATTTTGAATAAATATGTAAATATTTCGTGATAAATGCGTGAAAATGCAATTAATCGAGTAAATATATATGCAATCAATAATTGTTGAATTTGTAATTTTCGAGTTACTAACTACAATTAATTAAAATAAAACGTGTAAGAGTTTTTAGGAATATGATAATTTAGGAAAATGGAACGAGCTCACCCTTGTTATTCTATAAGCACATGTAGTAGTTCGTGTATATCTTGAAATTCTTGATTTTCTAGTTTTTTCATCTGGATCGATGGACCAAAATGTACGTGATCGTGGATTTTGATATATGATTTCACTGTAATTTTTCACAACTTTATTTACTAATAAAATATAAAGTATAAACATAAAATAGTGGACTGTATAAAAAATATAAAAAATCGTGGTTCTTCCCTTCGTCTTATTCGAGTCGGGAATTTAAAAATGTTTTTAAGTACGAGTCTAGGGAACGAGTGCTGTACTTCTCCTATCGGCTGTTGCTCCAACGGAAAATACGCTGTTGCCGCGAGCTCGCTAAATTCTAGTAGATGAATAAGAGTCTGAACAGGAAATGCTTTCACCAATTTTACTTACTACAGACTCATCATACACATTTTTTAACATTTCACACACTTTGTATTACACTTTATTTAGTTTCGCAAAATTTATTACAAATCCTTTGATCCAATTTTGTTAACACACCGAGGGCTGGTTGCATAAACGTTTGTCAAAGCTCTGTTACTTAACAGCGTATTAAGTCTATATTAAATTGGTAAAGGTTACTTACATCCCCCTTAGGCGCATGCGTCAGTTTATATTTGTTTCAATTATTTAAACCAAATAGACAAATAAAAATATTAAGAACAATAAATAACTGCACAGTTTAGTTTAACTGTGCAGTTATTTATTGTTCTTAGTAAGATGAACTTCCAAAAAGTAGAGGTTAACACAATCAATTTCTTTAAATAAAAATATAGTTTTTATTGTTATTGTATAACAGACAGATATTTTACATTAATAAGTTTAAAAATATGTCCATAGGTATGTCTCATTTTTTTTAATATCTTAAATTTAATTTTTTTTGTTACAAACTTTTGCTCAGAATAAAACCCATCTACTCAACTTTGTATACGTTAACATGTGTCAAATTTTATATTAATTTTATTAGTACGTACCCTATTTATATAGATATATAAAATATTTTGTACTTGCGCATATCAACACATCCTAAGTAAAAATGGGATCACACTCTTTGTAACATGCCAATTTTACAATGCTTTTGATAATGATATTTCGACTACGTATGAGCTTTTATAATAAAAAAAAGTCGTGGTTTTCTACTTGCTTCATAATGTATTATAGTACTTCCAATTATTATTTGTAAAATAGAGAGTGTTTTAAATAGTTTGTGCATAGCTTAACCTACTGAATTTCTTTTGTTGTGCAATAATTTTGATATAATTCATTTGGAAAATTATATTGTGTAAATTAAGATAAAAAATGTATGTATATTTTGTCTTCCTTAATTATCATTATAACTGATTGCCATATTGTTAAATTATTCTAAGTTAGTTGGAAATTGTTTTTAAATTTTTTATAACCAATAGACAATAATGGACATCCATCTTATTTGATTAAAAAGGAAGTCTAATCAAAATTAAATTTATCCCCATTTTCTCAAAGTATTTTATGAATAGTAATGGCTGTTCTGTTTATATTCTTGTTCATAACAAAGTGTAACAGGCACCAATTTATATCAATAATAAATATTAATTATATAATTATAATTTATATTAGCCGTTTCTGACCAAGTTTTATCATATACAAACTAGCAGGTGTTATCAAGGCAAAATTAATAAATACACTAAATATAAATTAAATTTAATAGATAATAAAATGCTTATAAAACATTTTATGATGTTCACTGGTTATAAAAAATATTGAAAAGTTGATTTTTATTTTAATTTTTTTAGTTTTATTAATGAATAAGTATATCTAAAATACTATAACACTAATATAAGAAGAAAATATATTATTAAAATTTTATGCTAATACAGAAGATCAAATATAATGAAATTTGCAGTTTATTTGTATGCACTAATTGATACAGTTTAAAATAAAAGTGAGGTTGTACATGCTTTAAATTTTATTATTTTATTTTCTATGACTACTACTAAATTTAAAGAATACAATAATTGATAAACATCCTTTTTGCTTTCTATCATCACAGTAGTTTAATGTTGATATTTAATATGAATTTATCTTATACCTATAGAAAGATAATTTAATTTCTTATTCAGCAGTAAAGTTTTTTTATCACTAGTTTGATTAGTTTTTGATTCATAAAACATAAACTATCAGCATTAAAAGTCAACAATACAAATAAGAGAGACTCAAGTAAAATAACATTTAGTTGTACAAAATTGTTTTTGTTTTTATTTCCTATTGTAGTTTTTAAACTATTTTTTCACCTGCCTTTCTTCATCAAAATTTACCTATTACTGTTGTTACCTACTACATTAGGTACTTACTTCTAAAGAAGGGCTAGAAATGATTAGAATTTAACAAATTAAAATCATCAAGTTTTTAGATATGCTTATTCTTATATACAATTTTCTGATGTAAAGTTATTACTTCAAACCTTTAATGTACAATAATGTATATTTATGTATCAATTTCTTATTGTTATTGATCACTTAAGTTTATTTGTGAAAAACCGTTAGAGAATACATATTAAAGTTGTATCTAAAGTATTGAAATAAAATAAATTGACTACAAAAAGGTTTTATTTAGTTTCCTTGAGTTGCCAATCTCGAAGTATTTTGAGTCGTAAAACACGAACAAACCAAAGGAAAAATTACCACCAAATATTACCCGACAGAGATATTCCCATTTTTAACAAATAGCACGCCACTGATTACAAGGGTAAGATAAGCTCCTGAATAATGATACAGCGTTGCCAGCACGAGGACGGAACAAAGAGAATCGATTGGTATTCTTTGTCATACTCATAGTCACTCTCTTGTAATCATTGCGACAAAACAAAGTTTTATGAATGGAACATTGCGTCTCCTCTGCTAATTAATCTATGATTGAATTAAATGAATTACAGAATTCTAGTCTTCTGGTTGTATCTCTATATCCAACCATTCACAGTGGTTCGGGTAATGAGTCCATTTAATTGTATAGCAAAATATCAAGAGTGTCCAGAGTTCAGCCATCTTATGGAGGAGCTGATGCGTAGCGGATATTCCCTAGAGGAGACTGACTCTAGTTTATCGTTAAGAATATTTCATCCTAACTGTCCTACTTTTACATTATGCACATTATCAAACACTCCTTCCACATTAAAAACGACAACAAGTACTATTTCTTTGTTATCCAATGCCTTTCCGACCTTATCTACAAAATTTAGTATTAATCTATCGCTTAGGTAGGCGTGCTAGATGTTATGTATGGTTTTGATAAAGAGACTTACCTGGGAGGCTGATGGATCAACAAGATTTGCGTTTTTTTTTACTTAGCAACTTAGTCAACAAATATAATCATGTGTTTAATTTTAAAAATTTGCGTCGTAAATAATGTACCCATATTTTTACTTAAATTAGCTTTTATTTTCAGTAAACAAACATATTATTAGTAAATACAAACTTTCACATTTGTACGGAATACATAAAATAATACAAAACATAACTTCTTTGGCAATATAGTTTGAAAGTATATTAACTAAAATTTAAGTTTAAATTAATTAACGTATGTACATTTGTTCAGTGTAATTGTTTAAGTTAATAAACAATGAGTTTGCTTTGAAAAGTGTAATGTATAAAAGAAAATTTCTAGTTAAAAATATTTAGAGTAAATCCAGTCAAATTATGATTGGAGATGGATGTGAAACACTTTTGAAATCGGTCAATAAAACTGTATTAATACCACCTCGGCGGGTTTTTCAATGCTTATTCTTGTATAATTAAAGTTTTTTTTCATCGAAAAGCAAGAAAATTCATTTAGGTACCGATAATGCTCAAAACAAATCTAAAATCTTGTATTATAAAAATTTATATGAAATATAATTTTCTAAGTGGCACATTTGCTTCTTACCCAATGAGATCAAACTAAATTGTTTTTTGCATTCTTGGGTTTTGCAACTTAAACAAACTGAATTGCTTATAAGGGACACATTTTTTAATTAAAATTTTGCAAAAGGGTTAATAAACAATTGCATAACTTAGTGGTATAAGAAATACTTAAAATAAAATCGAGGTTATTGCAAATAATTGTTATAATAGTGAATTTTAAAGTAGATCGATTCGTTAATATTAATAGTTACATCCCACTGGAAAATCTTTGTTTCTATGAATATTTATTAGTAAAATTACATAGAAAGTCGATAAAATCGACAATGATCATTTTTTTACAAAAAAGCATTTTAAATTCTGTGATTTAAGAAACGAAATATATTATATACAATTAGTATTTTTTGATTAACAACTGTTTATTTATATAATTTAAGCTACTGAATCTAAAGAGTAAAAGGGTTAAACTTATATTAAAATAAATTGCAGGATTAACATCTTGCCTATATATATTCTAACAATAAATCAACAATAGTGAGCAATTTAAAAAAGCTTTACAAAAAATAGAAAGCTAGGAATGACAATTAAAATCAATAACCCAAAAACTAATTTTTTTGTAGTACAAAAAGCGGTTTTAATATAGAAATAGAAATACTGCTTGAGATTCAAAATAATTAGTATACAAGACTCTCAAAAAAAAACAAAATATTAAATTTTATATGTAAATGATTTTCCTTTTTCTAAAATAAAAAATATTATTTTCTTTTACTATGGCTAAAATTGCTTTAAATTCATGCTGATTATATTAACCCTACAAAAATAATATAAAACATTTATTAAACATTTATAGTTAAAAAAAAGTTAGATACATACGTAAACTTAAACAATAAAATGTAACTTACAATAAAAATGCAAAATTTACAAATAAAAGCAATACGTGGATGTGTATCAGTGTATCTGTTGTCATGTGCATGATTTGGATTCTATAAAAATATATGTAAGCTTACTCTAAAATTAATAGAAATTTACATTCAATTCTTTGTACTTACTAATCTACTTGAAAAACAGATTAAGATATCGCACCCCGGCAAGAAAAGTGTCACAATACAAAAATACCTGTTTCGAGAAATTGCTACTTTTATAGTTTTTTGTTCAGACAAACGTCAATAATTTAAAAACTATAATAGTCAGATTAGTGAAATTTTGCCTGTAAATAGGTTATTTATTTGTTTATTATAAAACATAAAATGCAACAGCAAAATCGTATTTTTTTCAAACTAACTTTTAAGAAAATTTTGATCAGATGTATATTATGACTCTTTTTTCCATTGAAACGTCTGTAATTTTTTTAAATAATACATCATTACTTGTCTTACAAAAGTATTTAATATCAATCAAAAATAAAGGAAACGTAAACAAATTATAAACTTCTTATCAAAATATAATAAACAAGCAAAAAACTCGAACTTCTTAATGTAAATTACTAGCTTTGGCTTGTTATCAATCACACTACTTTCAATAAACTTAAATACAGAAGATCCAATTTCATCAGCTCCGCGGTTTGCTTCACCTTCATACCAATAGAAACAATCGTCACCGATATGAGACACTGTAAAATTGAAGGTATTGCCTGGTGGAAGTTGCAGGACTGCTTGCAAATCATAAATTGCAATAATTTTATTTGGACCTGAGCTTTTTTTTATCAGCGTCTTTTTTAAGTCGAGAAAGATCCTTTTCTTCCATATGTTTAAGATACTGGATTTCTATATCTTTCTTTGTATCACCCAGAGCATTCTCATAACGTACACAAAGTTCACACCTGTCTTTTTTCGGCTTGAAAAAGCTGCTATTAAATTCGCCATTAAATATTCTTGAGTACAATGTTTCATTGGCAGAGGGCACGTTATTAGATTCACAGAAGATTTTATAATCTCTATAGACATCACAGTGACTTTCCCTTGATGAATTTTTTCTTATGTAGAGAGGGTATTTCAGCATAATTAGAACCACAGCGGGTATTAGGTGAGCTAGGTTTGGAAACAGCATTTTTGCTGCCGACACTGCTGCTGTTTCTGCTATCTACTACTATTCGAAGAGGAAGTCGGTGAAGAAGAATCAGAAGACATGGACCTATTGCGCTGTGGAATATTCTTAGACGTAGAAGAAGTCACAACCAAATTATCTGATGCACCAGTATTTGCGCAAGGTTGGGTTTGAAGCTCCTGTTCCGACAAAATTAGTGAACTCCGTTTAACCGTTACACCTTTCGTTAGTCAGTTGTACTATCAATGCTGCTCGACTATTTTTATTCATGTTGAACCTATTTATTTTAAAAGAAAATCTCATAATATAAATTTAATCAGAATAATATTTAAATACATAAACAAAGTACAATATAGTCATAATATTGTTTTAGTTCAATTTTATACAAAAAAAAAGACCGAACACAACATATAATTCATGACTATTAAAATATTTTGGAAAAAAAAGACATTACATGTATTGCGTCTTTATAATATTCCATAATACACAAATATAGATCACAAATAGTCGAAAAAAGAGAGCCTTTACAGGTTATGTCTGTTTTTTTATATGACATGGCTATATCTACAAAGCTTTTTCGTCAACAAAACAGTCATAACATAGATTGTGTCGCCTTTTTTGTGAAAAAACTAATTCTTTAACGTAAAACTTACCGATAAAAAGTCACATCACACAATAAAACACTTTTCTGGCGGCACAATACAAACCTACCCCGTACTAACACAAATGTGACACTGTTCACGCCGGTGATCAGAGCGAAATGGCTCTGTAAAAAAGAGTACTTAGTACCATCTAGCAGTAACCATGCGCCACATAATAATGACGTTAATTCAGCCGAACAAATGAAGTGCGCGCTATTTAATGCTGTGTTTATGTCATTTTGTACACAATGTGTGTTATGACTCTTTTCTTGCCTGGGTGCGATATAATATTTTTACATTGTAGTGGTAGAAATAATAAATAATCATTTAATGTTAATAATTTTTCTGGGATTTTTTTTATGTAATATTCCATACCAAAAATAAATAAAATATTCCTTATTTTAAGGAAAGAGAAAATAAAATTTACAAGCTTGGCCAATTAATTTGAAAATGAAGAATTATCTGTTTTATTTAGGTGTAAGGTCCATTACCAGTTTTATAGATTTGACAATTAAAAAGTGAGTATTAATATTATGTTATATAGTTAATCATTAATAATTTGTTTAATTTTTTGAACATATTTGTCTTACAGTAAACTTGTACTTAATAATTATCTTTTTACTATTTACATATTTGTACAAAAAATATATAGAATAAACTTAACTTAATAAAAAATATTCAAAAGTGTAAAATGTTTAAATTTAATGTAAGTATTAACGAGTTTAAAAAAGTTTGGTTTTCTAGGAAAATACATGTTTTTAAAATATATAACAAATAAGCAATAGGTACCTACTGGTATATTGATTAAAATTTTGAAATAGATTATGTATAATCAGAAGTGCTTCTCTTTTTCCATGTATTCCAGAACATTTGTTTATTCCTAGTTCCAGATAAATTTACAATAAGTTAAAATTTACACAAAACGTCCCAGGAACATGTAAAATATTCTAAATGAATATTAGTAGAACATTTTTAGAACATACTCTTAACATGTTCCGCAACAATAAAACAAAAATGTTACCAACATGAAAATTATTAGTACAATCTAAAAAAGAATATTTTAATTTTACATGGTTCAGGATAATATTCTCTCAAATTACATGCTTTTTAATATTCTTAGACTTTTCTATGGTACAATCGACTATCAAACCAAAATAAATGTTCCGCCATATGGATGATTATGGAAACTGAACCTGTAGATGTTTATAATTTCAAATTTTTTATTAGAGAGTGCACATGTTCGCAAAATGATCAAAATTTGATCTCTCTACCTTCAGAAACCCCAGCCATAAAAGTTTTACTGCAAGGATGTGTCTTCCTAACTATTTTTAAAATTTAGTTAGCTAATACCTAAAATACGTGGTAAAGAAAGTGCCACGAAGTAATAGCTAACGATAATGAAGACATGTAGTAAGATGCTAAGGAAAAATTAAATATCTTTGTATTGGAAATGATGCAAGAAATCTGAAACTTGAAAACAACAAGTAAATAACTTGTGAAGGCACATTCAAATAATTGGAATCAATATTTAAAAGAGAAGGAACAGGTGCCAGAAAAATAAATGCATGAAGGGCTATCAGATGTTTAAATCGTGGAATAAAAGTATCAACAAATTTAACACTTCCAAAGTCAGCTCTAGAAGAACATCAGGAGCTCCTTTGTGAAGAAAAAATGGGTTAAAGAAATTGAATTAAATTGATTAGCACTACGAATATTACAGAAGGATAATGGAACAAAGGATAGGAATAGAAATTAGGCATCCAAACATTTTGAACCTTCTTAAACTCAGATACTTTTACGAATGTTATAATAATGTTCATGAGCTCTCTAGATTTTTACTTTATAACCTTTCCAGGTACTTTTTTGCTTCTTGTATATACCTTAGTTTTACGTCTTTTATGTACTACAAGTTTGAAAACCAAACAATTTCTTAAACAATTATTTTAAACCTGAATATTATTCCAGTTTCGGTTATTCTCATTTACATAATGATGTAATTCTCTCTTATCATCTAGTTTTGAACTAAATTTACCATCGTTCATGGTTTTGTCCTTTATTAAACTTTTATTTTGTGGCATATTAACGTAGTTGTCGGTTGATTTAACGATTTCTGCTTGGCACTCTTTATCGTTAATGATGATCGTGGGTGGCAGATGATAGCTGGGATTGGACACTCCATTTGGACTATTAAGAGGAGTTTCTCCATCTGTGTCTGAGTTGATGCGCAGCATAGGCAACAACTCGTGTCCGTTGCCTTCGCAAGGCGCATTATCCTTTCTATTTGTTACGTTAAAATCGAATACTTCATCTGAAAAATAAATTAAATATTAATGGTGAAACTATATAAATCATTGGTTTATATTTAGATCAAGATTTCCAAAGTTTGAATCGTTTTAGAAATGTTTCAAGAAGATACTACTTCTGTATGCATTTGTGCAAGTGAACCTAGTTGCGATAAAATTAACCGTGCTTACCATCCGTAACTCGGGGGCTAAAAATAGTACTCGGTTTCATACTCATGTAACCATCTTCAGAAGATTCCGGATTTACATTATTTGAATAATTAGGACTAACTATCACATCAAAGCTGGGTGGACTCAACATCGAGAGATAATCGCTTTGTTCTTCCAGCATTTTTGTATTTATGGCCAAGTATGGATCATTCAGATCAATGTAGTGCTAAAAAAAAGCATAAAATATCAAAAATGTACACTTTATATGAATAAATATTGTTTGGTTCACATTGTAGTTGAAATTTAAATGAAATTATAATTTTATTTATCTGCTTTAACCAACTAAATGAAGTATAATGATTTTGTCATTAATACACAGGTTTTATTTTTAATTTGAATTAATATCGATACCAAGAGAAATGATTTACCTTTCTTACAGTATCCTCAAGCAAAGTGCCAATCCTTTCAGTTAGTCTTGAAAAAGATGGTCTGGCTGCTGGTTTATACGACCAGCATTCTGTCATTATCTGGTATCTACAAGAGAAGCAATCGTTCAGTTATTCTGTTATGACAGACAGCGCCACCTGTTTGTGTTTTTTTTATGTCAATAGAACGTTCTTTAATATTTAATTTTTCTCCACGTTGGGCGCCGAATGTGCGAGACTTGTCTAATAGGTATGCACATCCATGGATTGTTTTGTAGTTTTTATTTGAAAAATAGTTGATTGACTAGTTGTAGTAAGAAAAAGACAAAAGTCAAGGAAACAACTGACAGAATGACTTTTGTCTATGCAAAAGGGAAGAAAATATGCACGTAACGTATTATTTGAACCATCTGCTCTTGATACTCTTCATCTGCTGTATAGTAGTAGTAGGGCTAAAGAGATAGCCCGTTCATTCACATACAGGATGCTTTTGATAACACCTCGGTTAAATCTAGGAAAAGAGGAACACAAAGGCAGCAGAGTACAGCATACTATTACAAGGGATACAGCTAATGTTAAGAACCAGAATTATTACAGTTAATATAGGAGGAGAATCGGTGACCGTTATTGTTAGTATTGATATTATTAGTATTGTGATTTGAGTACATTTTCGCAATATTCTTCCTGAGTAGGTCTAAATAGGTAAATCTTCCGCATATTAGGTTTCCAGATCTGATATGAACAAAATAACAACCGAAGACTTGTAAACAACACTTTACAGAGCAAACAGCTTGCGCTTTCATAACCTAATGTGCAACTGAATAATTAAGCTCATCAGGGTGAAAACAGTATGGCAAATTGATTAACACAAACTGTTAATCTATTACGAATAAAAATGGAGAATATCTGAACATAGCAATTGAATAGTGCAAAGCTCCTTTAATTTATCTGTAGTAACAGCAGGTAGATCAGAATAAGAGTATATGAATTAAAGTACTTACAACTCCTTGGGACAGTATTCTGGACTTTCTAGCCTATATCCATCTACTAGTTTGTGATAAAGTCTTTCATCTGCTTCCATTCCAGGATACGGAGTTCTTCCTAAAGAAAATAGTTCCCACAGAACTATTCCGTAAGACCAGCAATCCGATTGTGTGGAAAAAACTCTATCTCTGATGGATTCTATAGCCATCCATTTTACTGGTAATGGACACTAAAATAATATTTAAATTATAAAATTTACAATCTGATAAACAATCATAAAATATGGAACCCAATAATGATGTTAATCACTAAGCAAATATCTTTGAGCAGCAACTCGCCCTGTATAATTTGCTTGCGCATAAACACAAACCATGTCACGCATTTCTGCATTTGAGAAATTACTATGACGAGGCATTTTCACAAAAAAACTCTTTTAAAACAGTAACAATTTTTACTTCAGCCTACTTGTTATAAACCTTAGTCAATAAATAAGCCCTACATTGTAATGTTGATAATACCCAACAAGAATTATGGTAACAAAATGAAAATGCTGTGAATTTGATCTTATTTATTAGTATCTGATAATAAAAATCATATTTTTGAATTGTCATAAATTTAAAATTGAAAAACATTAATATGAAAAAATCTTTTGAAATGAAATTTACTGAAACTAATAAACTTTATTTAGTGAAATAGTTATTGAGGCATGTGAATTTACGATTAGAATTAACAAATTTTTTTATCAAGCTGGTTAAATTATTAAGTGTTCAGTGTACTCGTTCAGTGTAGAATGTCGAACGTATCTATGTAAGTCAAGTGAACAATGTCACTTGTCATATATTAACCATGTCAAATTTATGTATCACTTGAGATCAAAAAATAAAAGTTTGTTTTAATATATTTAATCCTGTGTTTATTCTTAATATTAAATAACAAATAGTAATTGTTAAACATGGCGCTGCGAAAGTAAAAAGATATTTAAGTACATAGTGACACAGGAAAGTATAAAATATTATATTGTAAAAGTGAGGTCAAAGTTGTTTTGTAACCCCTAAAAAATGGCAAATTTAAGCCTAGGGTCAGTAAAACTACCTCCAGATTTTGATCTGCAAGGTCATAACGCTGCTATAGAATGGAAATTTTGGAAGCAAGCGTTTGAAGACTATTTATTAGCTACCGGCAATCACGAGGCGGCCGATAAAGTAAAATTATCATTGCTGAGAAATATTATGGGAACGGAATCAGCTAGAATTATGGCAACTTTCAATGTACCTACAGGACAGAATGATGAATATAACTGCATGATAGATCTAATATCTAAATATGTGAATCCAAGGGTAAATGAGTGTTTCGAACGGTATAACTTCCTCAAAAGAAAACAGAAAGAAGGTGAGTCTTTTGAGCATTTCTTAACTGATTGCAGACATCTAATTAAATCCTGCAATTATAATGTCGTTGACCCGGATGAAACCGTGGAAGATAAAGCTTTAAGGGACAAAATTTGGTTCTGGTGAACAATAGGGAGACACGAATTTCGAAATTTAATAACTTGAAAATTAAAGTAACTTACTTTTTATAATATTTTAACCAAATTATTTGCAAAAAATTGAGTTTTATAAGCCAATTCAATTTATATTGCTATAAATTTTAATAAACCATTGATTAACCTCACTTTTAGAATTATTTCTTCCCATGGAACTAAAAATTTACCACGATTTTTATGACAATATACTGTTTAGACGTTGACATTTAATATAAGTTTTCTAACGTTAACATTCCAACATTGCCATATTTTATTCACAATTGTTGGTTAGACTATTAATTACTTGTTTTTATTTATTTTTGAATTTAAAATGGAAATTAAGAATATTTTAGATGTAGTGAATATACATAACAAAAATGACGCCGGAATGGTGACTTGGTTAAAGAAGAAAAATTTAATAAAATTGATTGTAGTAACCTTTACTTTGTGGAAGTCTATCTTACTAAGAACAGTAAACAAATAAACTGTTGAACTAAACTTCCACTATTTATTGGCAAAATACGTTTTTAAATGCAATGACAGCTGATTCGCTAAAAACTAGCATCGTCAGGTTTTGTTGATATTTTCTTCTATGCGAATCTGTCTCTACACTGACCGGTTTCATTTCGAGGATAGTTTACCTTCGGGTTAGGTTAGGCCTGGTTAGATTAGGTTTGGTTGGGTTGGGTTGGGTTAGGTTAGGTTAGGTTAAGTTAGGTAAGGTTTGATTAGGTTAGGTTATGTAAGGTAAAGTTTAGTTTGGTTAGGTTAGGTTGAGTTACGTTATATTAGGTTAGGTTGGATTAGGATAGCATCGCCACCGGTCACTTAATTTTGCGTGCTTGTTTATCTTTGTTTTCTTTCAAAATATCCAAAAAGACCGATTAGTTTTGGTTAGTAATATTCTCTATATTTCATATTTTATTATCAATATTTTTTATATATTTATAATGTAAAAAAATATTTTCCTAATATTTAGGTTTTATTTAGAGATGTGGCAACGCTGGTATCTACATGACATAACGTAACTTGAACAGTGAATGTTTTGTCCATTTAACCTACAAAATTTGAGTTTTTGATTCCATTTTTCTCGGAAAATACTGGATAACCCGCAAATTTTTTTACGAAAATTTACTGAAGAAAGCAGACCCTTATTAGTGTTAATATTTTTTTTGCGAAATTCGTGTCTCCCTATTCTACGCCGGACCCCAAAATTTTGATGGGGATAACAGATGCCACAACAAGAGAAGCCCTACTGAGGATTGATAAGTTAACCCTGGAAAAAGCTATCCACTTCTGTAGGACGAGTGAGCAAAGTAAGAGTCAAAGTCTCCAGTTTCAAAATGCTACGACCAGTGAAGCAAGAGTTGAGGTAAATCTAAACCAAATTAAGAACAGGAAACATGTAAGTACAAAGTTTAATAGACTCGGCAGTAAAAAAACTAATGATCGTAGTAAGATATCGGAACCGGCCGATACCTTTAAGTGCACACGTTGTCAAACACAGCATGGGCCACGGAAATGTCCAGCATATGGCCAAAAGTGTAATAAATGTAAAAAATTAAACCATTTTGCAATATCATGTCGTGTTAAGAACATTCGTAATGTAGAAAATAATACTGATAGTGATGAATCTAGCGATATTTTTGTAAATGCTGTAGATTTAAATGTTGTAAATAATAATAAGGTCAATAATAAAAATCTAAAATGTAACGGAAATATTTGGAATGAAATGTTACTGATAGAGAATAAAAAATTTAAAGTTAAATTAGATACGGGTGCAGATGTAAATGTAATACCGCTAAGAGTTTTTAAAACTGTGAATAAGCAATTTAGAGTCAGAACCACATCATATACATTAAAAGCATTTGAGGGTACAGTTACAAAGCCAATAGGCATAGTAAATTTAGAATGTAAATTTAAAAATAAAACAACATTTGAAGATTTTGCTATTGTTGAAAGCGCTAGCCAAATTTTGATTGGGGGACAAACTTGCTTAAATTTAAATTTAGTCAAAAGAATAAATTCAGTTAACAAAAGTAATGCTGTAGACTTAAATAAACAAAAATTTATTGAGGAAAATTTTGATATTTTTAATGGTACAGGTGTGTTTCCTGGGAAGTGCCACATAACCACAGACCACAGTTTTGAACCAGTAGGACACCCTCCAACAAGGATACCCATAGCAGTACGTGAAGCATTCCAAGACGAGTTAGTGAGACTATGCAAGAGAAAGGCTATAGCGAAAGTGGATGAAATAGATCCGAGAGCCAGTATTAATAGAATCGTACTAGTAGAAAAAACTTCAGGTAAGATCAGATTATGTTTAGACCCAAAAGACCTGAATAAAAGTATAATCAGAAAACCTCGTACAGTATTGACCATTGAAGAGATCAGTGCAAAACTAAATGGTAAGAAGTTATTCACTGTATTTGATTTATCAGAAGGATATCATCATTTGACATTGGATGAAGAGTCCTCTTGGAAGTGTTGCTTTGCAACCCCTTTTGGAATCTATCGGTACTTGGTGTTACCATATGGATTGTCAGATTCACAGGACTTATTTGAAGAGCAGATTGAGAAAAATTTTGGAGATTTAAAAAATGTAATAAACTGTCATGATGATATGATAGTATTTGGCGCTACCCAAGAAGAACATGATGAAGCAGTAAATCAAGTTGTAAACCGAGCTAGGCAGGTCAATGCTAAATTCAATAAAGATAAACTTCAATTTTGCCAAAATAAAGTAAAATTCATGGGCCAAATATTTACAGATAATGGAATGCAGGTGGACCCAGATCGTGTAGAGGCACTAAATAAATTAGAACCGCCCAAAAGTAAAAATGATCTACAGAGGATAATTGGCTCATTTAATTATGTAAGAAGATATGTACCATACATGGCTGAAGTAATGAGACCCCTCTGTGAGCTTTTGAAAGCCAATATTGAATGGCAGTGGCTCCCAAAACATCAGCAAATTTTTAATGAGTTAAAGAAAATTGTAACCCAAACACCAGCACTAACTCCTTTTGATACTACCAAGAAAATAATAATCCAATGTGATGCATCTAAGGATGGAATAGGATGCTGCATGTTTCAAGAACACGATAAAATATTAAAGTTAGTAGCATGTGCATCTCGAACCATGAATGACCACGAAATCAACTACAGCCAAACTGAAAAAGAGTTGTTGGCAATTTATTTCAGTACACAAAAGTTTCATAATTTTATTTACAGAGCTAACGTAGATGTACAGACGGACCATAAACCGCTAATTCCTATAATGAAGAAACCTATCTGTAAAATAGGCTCAGTACGTTTACAGAGATTAATATTGAAATTGTTAAAATATAATCTAAATGTATATTACGTTCCAGGAAAACAAATCCATTTTGCTGACATGTTATCAAGAGCTAGTTTAAAGGTAACCACGCATGACCCCGAAATGTCAGAAATGGTACACACAGTATCCATCCACCTACCTATGTCAGATGAAAGAAAACTACAGTTTAGACAAGAAACAGCTAATGATGAAACATTAAGAAAAATTTCAGATTTCTACTATCATGGATGGCCACCGATAAAGCAGATTCCACTGGAGTGTAAACCCTACTATTTCATAAGGAACGATTTGTATGTCGAGGCAGGACTTGTCTTCAATAACAATAAATTGGTTGTACCTAGTAATTTAAAATCTTTCATCCTAAAACTACTACATATAGGACACTTAGGAGTAAACAAAACAATCCATAAAGCTAGGAAAATATTCTTTTGGTTGAACATGACTGACGATATCATATCATTCATTAAACAATGCAGGACATGTGAGAAATACATGCCCACTAATAGAAGAGAACCACTACTACCTCATTCAGTACCAAAATCACGTTTTAATAAAATTGGAGCTGACATATTAGAATTCGGTTCAAAACCTTACTTGGTATTGATTGATCATTTTTCACACTGGATAGAAATGAGCCCATTAAAGGATAAAACAGCAAACGCCGTCATAGATGCTATGCAGAATATATTTACTAAATTTGGATATCCTCAACACATAATAGCAGATAATTTGCCATTCATTTCAGTAAGATGCAAAGAATATTACAAGGACAAAGATATCACTATTTCGACGTGCACACCACACTATCACCAGAGCAACGGATTGGCTGAAAAAGCTGTAAATATTTCAAAACAGATACTTAGAAAATGCTTAGATGGAAAAAAGGACTACAGAGACCTTCTTCTAGAGTATAATAATGCACCAATAATAAACTTAAATGCATCTCCAGCCCAAATATTGCACAGCAGAATGTTACGAACACAACTACCAGTAACTAGCAAACAATTAGAACCCGAAATCCAAAAACACATTTATAAACAGCTAAAGAAGCAAAAAGAAAAGATAAAGAAATACTATGATAGGTCAAGTCACCGGGCAGTTAAAGAATACAAAAAAGGGGATAGAATAGTCGTAAAAAGCAAAATAGACAAGATTTGGCACAAAGCGACAATACTAGAAAAAGCTAAAGAGCCAAGATCATACTGGATTAGAAAAGAAGACAACAATAAAATAATTAGAAGGAACACAACTCAAATAAGACCCTCATGTACTAGATCAGACCCAGCTAACATTGAACCCGAATTATTGCCTGAGACATCTACATACCAAGAATACAATTATAGAGATATACTTGATCCTAGCAATGACCACCCTAATGATCCTACTAGCGATATAAATAATCTCTTTGAACCAATTAATAATAATATAGTCAATAACACAAATATTCCAAATATTCCCGACTGTAAGCGTTCCAAATACGGTAGGCATATTAAAGCCCCTGCTAGGCTTAACCTTTAGGGGGAAGGTGTTCAGTGTACTCGTTCAGTGTAGAATGTCGAACGTATCTATGTAAGTCAAGTGAACAATGTCACTTGTCATATATTAACCATGTCAAATTTATGTATCACTTGAGATCAAAAAATAAAAGTTTGTTTTAATATATTTAATCCTGTGTTTATTCTTAATATTAAATAACAAATAGTAATTGTTAAACATTAAGGAAACTGATGTTAAATAAGGAATAAAATAAAAATGGATATTTTAAACATTACCTTTAAATGCAAATAACTTGAAAACTACTCACTCTATCGTATTGAGACATGAGGATGATATTTACGTAGAAAGTGGCGGAGAATAAAAAAAACATGCAGAAACAATTATTACGACAGTGGCGTAAATTGTAGGGGGATAAAAGAAAGTATTCATCCCTACCATACGCCTCTGGTAATCGAGAAAAAATATCTTTTTCCACTGTTTAAAGTAACCTAATTTGTGTAAACTCTTTGCCAAGTATGAACAAAAAAAAGGTGTCAAAAATATGGGATACAATCATTTAGAATAGTTAAACTAAAACACCGTATATCTCGGTTAATAGGAATATTTTATTTAAGTGTTTTGACTTAAATCTTCATATTTAGTGCTAAGGTTTCTCCAGTTATTATATGGATACTTATTCTTAATGAAACACCCTGTATATTGTGTGAAATGGTTTATGGATTAATAAAGATATTTATCAATACGTTTTAATAGTGGAATTTAATTGATATCAATATTGGTTACTTACATCTCCACGTTTCCTGTAATTGTCATTTTTGTACATGCTTTTGGCTAATCCAAAATCACAAATCTTCACTATATTATTTTCACTTAATAAGATATTTCTTGCCGCCAGATCTCCATGCAGTACCTAGTCATATTAAACAAAATTATACTTCTGAGTTAATATTTAATGTAGATTTTAAAAAACACATCTTATAAACCTTCTTATAAATTTATAACATTTACATACGGTGAAGGATATGGAATGCGGATGAATACGAAAGACCAAATTCATGGTCATCTCTGGATGACCAGCTACTGATAAATAACAGA
This sequence comes from Ophraella communa, assembly GCA_035357415.1. Lineage (NCBI taxonomy): Eukaryota > Metazoa > Arthropoda > Insecta > Coleoptera > Chrysomelidae > Ophraella > Ophraella communa. Next base: position 9,672,174 of record CM068986.1, on the reverse strand, counting down.
CCCATCCAAAGAGTTAACAAGTATGTCTATTCGGGGACAAATTTTAACGAAGAATGGGACCACTGGATTGAGATAAGATGTCGAATTGAAAAGGCTCTAGCCATATTTCTTAAAATGGGAAAATTGTTCAAAAGGAAGGACCTGTTTTTAAACACCAAAATGCGGATGCTCAAGTGCTATGTATTCTGTATGGCGTTGAGTTATGGACGTTGTCTGCATCATCTTGCGTTCTGAGAATTTCTCGGTTGGACTAGTATACTACTAAAGAGGTGCTACGTAGAATGAAGAGAGAAAAATAAATCTTATACCAGCTTAAAAAACGTAAACTTGATTACCTCTGCCACATCATCAAATACCGGCTTTCACAGCTTATACTCCAAGGCAAATACAAGGTAAAAGAAGTGTGGGAAGACAAAAAATTTCTGAATGTGGTTTAATATTACACTTAATCAAAAAAAAAAATAATTGGATTGTCAATTGATTTGAGAGCATCGCTCAATACGTTCATTCGCACCATGACTAGGATTTATTTTGTGTTGACAGATGAACACTGCACCTACACCGTTCACGATTATTTATAATAATTGGATTCATTAAATTGGATTGATAGAAAATTAAATACCTTTCGTGTAGCCAGATATTCCATTCCTCTGGCAACTTGGAACGCATATGCGATGAGATCCTTTGTACTAATAGGATCAACATTTCCTTTATAGTCTCCTTTGTAATTTGAACGCCATTCTGGCTGAGTACTGTTATTACTAAGCATAACGCTCTCATCTCCTATAAACAAATTAAAACAAAATTAATAAAACCAAAGGATTAAACTAGAAGTTAATGTCACATAATTATATTTTAATTTAAAAATGGAAACATTAAAAAGTGTGAAAATATTTCTACCTGCTTCTCCGAGGTTTAGAATAATTTCCAAACCAGCTTGGCCGTTTTTTGAAGAAAAAATAACTACTTCCCGGGCATCGGATTACATTTCAATAGAAAACGCCATGGCGATCGACCAAGACGATACTTAAGACCATCTCTGTCGTTTTGAAAATAAAATAGAAATAATTTATACTACTGGTAGATGGGATTGTGTCATCATCAGTGCCAGGTAAGTATTTTATTCTTATTTTGCAGAACGACGCCAATACCTATGTATGATTAAATGGAATCCAATGTTCATAGGGGCATTTTATTTTTAAAGTTTCATCTCCTATCGGATATTGGATATCATAATGGCTATGGTCACTTTGTTGGCTGCTGCTCTGAAAAGTTGTAATGAACTACAGTTAAACCATTCTCTAAGGTTCTTCATCTAGGAGATGCGTCTTCTATACTTCTTCCTTCTTGAATCCTTCCTTGCATAATAATTCTCAGCAGCTTATATTTTTTTCCTCTGGTTATGTTACCCAAATATTCCAGTTTTCTTCTTTTTGCACTGTCCATAATTTCTAGCTCTTTATTTAATCGTCGTAGCACCTCTGCATTGGTAATCCTTTGAACCCACTGAATTTTCAATATTCTTCTGTAGCACCACATTTCAAATGCTTCTATTTTTCTTATATGTTGTCCAAGCTTCCATTCCGTATAGTAAGATGGAAAATATGTAGCATCCTAGAGCCCTCAACCTGAGCGGCAACTGAAGGTCTTTGTTTGTAAGCATTGTCTTCATTTTTAAAAATGCTTGCCTTGCAGTTTCAATTTGGATTTTGGATTTGGACTTTGTATTAGTCATTTTTGTAATCAACCAAGGTTCCCAGATATTTGTATGTGTCTACTTTTTCTATTTGAGTTTGCTCTATCGTTAATCTTCATTTTCATATTGTGTTTTTGAGACAATAATATATTTAGTATTTTTCTTATATATTTTAAGCTCATATCTAATACAATAATTAATTCTATTTACCAATTCTTGTAACGATTCCATGTTGTATACCATTATAACAGTGTCATCCGCTGATTTACTATTGTTCCGTTTTTAGAGATTCCATCACTTAGTTCCGCTATCGCATCCTGAAATATGGCTTTACTGTACACATTAAACAGAATTTTATATCAATATTCTCGGATTTTTGTTCTTCTATCTTTATATTGGCCTTTTGATTCCAATACATATTGATTATGATTCTTAAATCTCGTTTGTCTATATCTTTGTTTTTCAATACATCTATTAGTTTTTCATGTCGGACCCTGTCGAATGCTTTTTCGAAGTTGATAAAACAAGAATAAATATCTAAGTTTTGTTTGATTTTTTTTAACATATCATTCATTTCTTCTTTTAAGTTCTGACGTATATGTTCTTCTTTTATTTTTGAGACATCAAACCGTGGTATATTTGATTTCTTTTGAATCTTCCTCAGTTTTATCTGCATTCTGTCTAATAATGGATTATGATCTGAATTTATATCAGCTCCGGTGTATGTTCTCGTAGATCTTATATTATTTTTATATCTGTATTCTATTAAAATGTAATATATCTGGTTTCTAACAATGTGTTCTTCCGAATTCGCAGATTATTTCCAAGTATAAAGTCTTCTTTTAGGTAGGGCCATACATCCCAAGAAATAGTTGTTTTTTCTTGAGAAGCTTGGTTTGAAAATGATTCCAAAACTTAGCGGGGAAAGTATATTTGAAAGTATTTTTAATTATAGACTGTTCCTCGTATTTTAAAATTTATTCTCATTATATTATTGGATATAGATAAAGCTATTAGTTTCTGTCTATGGAGACCATCATCAGGCTATAAAAAACGGGTGTCTTAGCAATAAATTACAAAACAAGAAAGAGAACATAACTTAAACCTTGTATGTAGGTATATGAAATCATATTTCTAGCACATTTGAAAAATACAATCTTAAAAAATGTTGTAATGTTTATTGGAAGACTGGATATTTTACCTTGCGTCAAGGCTGTCATATTCGTGTTATCAGAATTGGGATCAGCTCGATAGTCACCCATGCCACTTAAAGACGGAATAGTTGAATTATTTGCAGAATCCGAAAACGCCAAAGTTGCATATTTCATTGGTGGATAATGGCCATGGCTGAAAATAAATTTTCATCCATTATCTACACTAATGCTATAAATAAATCATATTCTTTATTAATCTTATTTTAACTGTCATGGTAAACAAAAATACCAAAAAATCCGTAAACGGTGTTAAGTATCACTCGATAGAAATTAATAATCAAATAATTTATTAAATAGTTTGGTGGAAAAACTTAAATTAGAATAAAATTCTTACCTTTTGATACTAGACATAGAATAACTTCTGTCCAAAAGCTCCTGACCAATGAGATAGTTAACTTTTCCAGTAAGAGGATCGATTTGATTAATGAAGTGATCTCGATGTTTTAATAAATAATTTTGTAGATTTCCAAATCGACAATATTCAACAATTACCAATAACTCTCCTAAAAGAAAGTTAGACATTTAATAGAAAAGAAAAATATTTATTGCTCTGACTACAAATATGCAATACTTTTATATCTTTGATTATGTTTAAGATTGTTTTATCATTTTTTTATTACGTATTTATTTGCAATCAAAAAAATCTTAATTCTATAAGCTAGTTTCTGCTGGCTTCAAAGTAGAGTTGTGCTCTCCTTTGGCATGAAGAAGTTTTCTCCAATCCTTATATAGAGTTTTATTGAAGACATATTAAGGTGATCAATACACCCCTATTAAAATGGAAGCGGAAAACGTAAGCACTAACAAACTGACTGGTACCAAGGAGCAAATGCGCAATAAGGGGTGTCTCGCCCTTTAAAACACCAGTATCAAACGGCATCTCACTTCAGTGGATAGAGAAATTAAAATAAGTATCAATGATGGAAGGGTCAAAGGTAAGACAGTGAAAGGCGTCCACAGGGAGAGGTGTTACCACGTCTAATGGAAAATAGTATGCTGGACAGCATTATCAGGACACACCTTATGTAAAATAGCTGATGCCTTGGTCAGTTTAGTAACGGAAAACTTCGAAGGTTACTATGCAGAATATACTTAAAAATCACTGAGGCAAGTTGTAATATCCACTCACTGTCAGTCAACCCCAAGACGAAAATGGTTCTCTACACCAAAAAAAAGAAGAATAAAGAACCTTTAAGCTCCCACACGCCTTAAAACTTGCCATCAGAGGGAAAATACTGTGGTATTGTTCTTGGTAGTAAGTTAACATGGTATATACGAAATAGAATACATATAAAGTGCCCTTGTACCGTGGAACACACCTGGATTTTCTCTCCTAAAACTTCTACATATGTATTCATCTTAGTGCATTTCTGGATATTTATTACTTGCTGATTGCGGTATTTACATATTATTTAGGAAGATTTAAGGTCCATAGCTCTTCTTGGTGACATCCTAATTTTCCGATAACATTACTGGGTAACAGAAAAAGGTCTATTAAAATCTAGGACGATCTTCAAATATCAATTAAGATCATTATTAAATGGGTTTGCACAGACAGAATATATTTCTAAAAATGCTTTACAACCTTGAATCAACTCGTGTAAGACAGTTTTGTATAGGTACTACTTTAGGATTCTAACACATGATTAACTCAGATATATCAAATATAACTGTGGTTTTTACAGAAATAGATTATTCCAGAATATTTTGGATGAGAGTAATCCCCAGGTAGCATATTTTTAATTATATCCCCGAACTACTGCCCCGAACTACTGCCGAACTACTGACGCCAAAATGGTTTATAACTGTTTCTTTGAAAATCTGTTCCGGTAAAGAGTTTTGAACATAACCTAGAATTTGTTGTTGGTTTGAAGCCCAGTTTTTTATTGGTGAATCCTTGGGGAAATCCTTGGGAAATTAGTGGTTTCCATTATTATTGCAACCTATTATTACACAACGAGGCATCCTAGTACGAATATAGTAAGATAGTTACCTTTGTTTACTATTTTCTAGTAGGATATTTCTATTGGTATGAGTCAAGCTACAGTGGCGACACCTGGTTGCAAAAACATGCAGTTTTCTTCCCCATTAGTTGTGTTTTATCTTTTGTGGTGAATACACCTATCTCTTTATTGAATACTCATGCGCAAATATTTTTGAATTTTCCCCTTCTACTGCTAAAATATGACTACTTCTTACCATAGAACACAACGTATTGCTACCCAGGAATACCACAATTTAAATGAAAATAAACCTTTTACCTGTCAAAAGCTAGCTTCTATTTGCCGTATAGCCGCGGCAGCCCAGGCCATAAACCACAAAAAGGAGAAGTTTTAATTTTTATTTTGTTCGTGTACGCCGCTTGCTAGTTGTAATTGTGTTTTTCTTGTCTTTGTGTATTTAATATTAACGACTTGTGTGTGTACCTAGACTTCTCTTTGGATTTACTTTACTTTGGATTACTGATTACTTTTGCATGTTATACCAACACAATTTTATAAGGGGCACGAATATTTAGGGGGAACTAAGAGAGTGGGAGTTAGTTCGCGCACGAGTATTCAATTTGTGCCATTAACGAGATGGGTGTATTGTACTTACAAGAGAAGAAAGTTTATTTTAATTATTATGTAAGTTTTTTAACTATAAGGATGAGTAAAAGAATATATGGTCTAAATAACTTGAGGAATTAAATCATTTGGCTTGGGCTGAAGAGGAATTTGATCAGAATTCCATAGAAGAATTTGGGAAAGAGAAGAACGACTTGTCATTGATAAATTTGTAGCAATTAGAGACATTTTTACTAAATTTATTGAAAACTGAAATGCCTCATTATGTTCTAGTACAGAATGTCACAATAGACCAGATGTTGCCAGCTTTTCGAGGAAGATGTGGTTCCAGGCAATACATACCTTCAAAACCTAACAAATATGGGATAAAAATATTTTGTCTGTGAGGTATTTATGTTTAAAATTACAATTAAGATCAAAAACAGTAAACAATTAAGATGGACTTTCATACAGTAAGGGTTAGTACAATAAATTTTATGAAGATTAAGATTGATTCCATTAGAAATTGCAGATAATGGCGATAGCCATTATCTCTTTCTCTCTTAACACAACTTTTCATAATAGTCAATTTTTTTGCATAAATTGCGGTTTTGCTTGATATAATGAATCAAAAATTACCAATAAACCAAGTAAAGTAATGTAGGTGACTTACTTTTGGCAACATTTTTTGTACAAGCTCCAAGTAAATTAACAACATTCAAGTGTTTTCCTAGATGAACCATTATTTTCAGTTCAGAAGCCAAGGCTTTGATATAAGTATTGTCTGCATTTTTCTTCACCATCTTCACGGCTACTGTTGTCACTGGCTCCCCGTCAATAATATGTTTAGCTTCCCCTTTTAAAACTATACCAAATGCGCCAGATCCCAATTGTTTACCTAAAATATTTCTAACTTAAAAATTTACTTTGATTCAAATAACCAAATGGAGGGAAACTGAAATACTAAAATGAGCATTTAATTGAAAATAGTATTATAAATGTTGTGAAAGGAGTGTTTAATATTTTTAGGTACCTAATTTTAATTGCTCTATTGGAAATTCCCATTTTTTATCGTATGGTAAGAGTTCTGCTTGATCGTCAATTCCCAGTTCGGGGTTGATATTTTCAACGGCTCCTTTTTCAAAATTGGCCAAACCCAATAATTGCATTTCTCTCTTGAGTCTCTATAAAATAAAAACGAACATAATTTTTTAATGCTTCCTTTCCTTGTGTTAAGAAACCCATTTTTTTAAAATATCTAAATACTTACCCTTTCTTTTTTCACTCTCATTATCAAGTAAATCATTGAGACAAAAAGTGCAACCACAAGAATTACAATTATATAAATTAACCAATCCAGTATTGGTGCTGGAGCATCTGAAATAAAATGAAGTTTAGTAAATATGATTTAAAAATATAAGGCGTAAAATTATTACTTCTAAATATTAGCTTGACCTCTCTTGAAACGTAATTATTTTTTTGGACAGCTTCGCATTTATATCTTCCCGCATCATTAGCTACAGTTTCGTTAAATACCAGTATCTGTCTGTCTTCTTCAAAACGCATTCTAGGTTCAGATGGATTAAATAATATACTATCCTAAAAAAACAATATGCGATAACCTTAGTAAAAATTATGTTGTGTTGTAAATTTTTTTTTTATTATATAGGATTTATTAGTTGGGATAGTATTAATTTAGTTTGTTATAAACCTAAGATGCCTTTTATAACTTACCTTATACCATAAAATTTTTGGCTTAGGCAAGCCTTTAACCATGCAACGCATTGTAACAGGTTTAGGAAAATCTTCAACAATCTCTTTGTTCATATTTGTATCCACAATCTTAGGTTTTAAGGGATCTAAAATATAAAACAAACTATAAATATTAAGGTAAAATTACTTAACTCGACAGAGTCTATATAAAGATTTTTCTCTTGCACTTCACCCAGAAAAAAACATTGCTACTGAAACAAGAAGAATCACCAACTCGAAATATTTGGTAATGTCCTGATTGTAACTGACTATTTTATAGTAAAATAACAGAATTAATAAATATTAGGACATAACTATACGACCACTACTTTGGTACAAAGTGAGCTTTTTATTTTAATTTATTATAAAATAATCTTGGGTGAATATTGATACTTTAAAAATCAAAATAGTACGTACAGGTAGGTAGAGGATTTCTTATAAAGGTTACAGACTTTGAAAGAACAAGATAAGAAGCATGTAATGAAAAAATGTGGATTACTAGATGCTCTGTTTCTAGCTGGAATTAAAATTAAACTTTTGTCAGTAGAGAAGGCAATGTATGTATTTATGTATGTATGTTGATAGGGGTGATAGGTACACTGCTGCGACCCATAGGATCTATTATGTCCCACTTTCTTGCCATGGGTCTGATGTTTTGTCAGACCTCTTTTAGTCCTATTTTCCTAAGAACGATTAGGACATCGTCGGGCTTCAATTCAGGTAGGTTCTCCTCTTCTATATCATGAGCCCCTAGGTATCTGGCCCTGAAGTTCTGCAATGTTGACATTCCGCGAGTATGTGTATTGAGGTTTTGTCCTCTTTCTCGCAGAATTTGCATTTTGCTTCATTTACCAATCCTAGCTTCTTCATGTGACTTCTTAACCGGCAATGCCCGGTCATTATTCCCGTCAAAACCCGGAGCTTCTTTTTACTGTGGTTGAGAAAGCCAATAGTTCTATTCTGGTCATAATTTCCCAGAAGTGTCTTGGCTTGTCTCAATCCTTCCAGCTGATTCCAGTACTTGGACTTTTCCCTCTTCAATTCTCCTCTTAGTTTTCCTAAGATTGCTCTACTGCTGATCCCATGTGATGGTCCTGGATGGAAGATAATGTCAACAATTTTTTAAAGTATATAAAGTGTGTTCGGAGTTGCTATTCTATTTCATTACTTCATTTCAATCTATTTCATAGCATAATGTTTAGTTCTGGTTTTTGATTTAGTATTAGTATTGTTTTTAATATTTGTATTTATATAGTTTAATAGTTTAGTATTAATATTGAGTGCCTTTGTATCATCTGTGTGTCAAAAATGACATTCGAGAAGCATAGGATAATATCAATAACAGAAGACAAGTTTTACTCTTGTAAACTCATTTGTGAATTATGAGACAATAGTTTTATATTTATTCTTTTGCAGAAATAAAATCCATAAGTCTGTGTCTCCTCCCCTCACAGGAGAATTCTTTTATTTATTTTTATATTCTTTCCATCTCAGTGGTTCCTTCAAAAATAAGCAATAGAAATAATTGCTCTCGCGGAGAGAGAACCAATTTCAAGGATATATTCAATAGAACCACGCTCACTTTCTATTGGCAGCTCTATTCTATCGACTTCAAGAATAGGGGTCCTGATAACATAATATTGATTTGTGAAGTAACTATATTGGAAAATAAGTTACTTTATATATTAAAGAGTATATTTATTTGTTAGAATTAGACAGATATTTACCTTCTATCGAAATGTTTATGATTCTAGTTTTCTCCATTCCACTAGGAGTGTATACTCGACAAGTATATACTCCGGAATCAAATCGATTACTATTCATGATTTTTAATGTTGTACTATTAGAGTAATTAGTACTGGTAGAAGTTAAGGTAATTCCTGAAAAAAGTTTTTAAATGCCAATAAATTATATAAATAGAATTATTGAAATTTAATCTTACTTTCTGTTTCATGAATAACATTTGCATCTAACAACCAAGTGATTTGAGTGTAATTTGAAGCAGTAGCCGAACATGTTATTGAAACATTTTCACCCAATGCATAAGTGGCTGTTTCAAATTTGGAATCGACTATGGCCGTATCGTCAAATCCGGTTAGGGCAAATCCGCCAGGAACATCTGAAAAATACATACATAAAGTTAGATTTTAAAAAGATAATAAAAAATAAAACGTTATATTAATATCTCTAATGAAAATAATGAAAGACCAGGAGAAAAACAACAGAATACATAAAATGTAAATGAGAATATCAGAAAGATAATATATGCGATGGGAGGAAAATGCCCAAAGAGTAAATCAATAATCCTCCCTTGGACATACAAAATAGACACATACAAAGTGCGGAAAATATACTAGAAAACATACATTGGGTGAATATCAAACAGACGCTAGAAAAAATTGAAACTCGTTTACTCTAAAGCAATTTTTTTGTGATAACATTCCCTTTGTGAATTTGAAGGGTACTTATGATCATAAGAATATACTCAAACTGGTGAAAGCAAGAACAAGAGTTTACTTTGGGGTAAAGAAAGATAAGACAAGGGGACCCTCTATCCTTAACTTGACCGTATAAAACATCATTAAAGATAGCATAAATAGCAGAGCAATATTTAACAAAACCACCAGTGTCTTGCCTATGACGATGCTGTACTTTTGGCTAGAAGTCAAAAATAGAAGGAAATTATAGCTAGAAGCAGCATTAAATATAGATTTACAGAAAAACATACGCAACACGAAGTGTGGTGCTGAAGAACAAGCAAAAGAAAACAGCTAAGAGCTAAATTTAGAGTTGTAGCTGGAGAAGTAAAGAAAACTGAAGATGAAGAGGAAGTTGATCTGCACAAATTTTAAAATTAAGACTATATAAAACGACTCTACACTCAGAGCTGCAAGAAACAAGTTAAAAACGAAGAACAAATGCAGAAATGTACGGAGAAGGGAGAAAAAGTTGGTTTATCAAAGCCTGAAGACTATAGTGGTTGGGGAATCTTGCTAGAATGGAGTCCGGCAGAGAGAGCCTACCGTGGAAAATACTAGAGGATAAAGGAAAAGACGCAGACCAAGAAAAAGGTGTAGTGATGCCTTGGATGACGATCTAAATAAAAAGAAAATAGAAAATTGGGGGTAATTCTCTTGATAAAAGAAGTGGGAAGGCACTTACAAAACTAAAGTTTACAAACTTCAATATTATTTATAGAGTTATTGGAAATTGTCTAACATCATTTTAGAACACAAAAAAACAAACGACTGAAATATTTTGGTTCTATATTAAAGATTAATAAACAGAGAAATAAATAAAAATTAATAATTGGAATATTATTTATAAAATTAATATCAAAACTAGTAAAATTTAACTAAATAATTTGCCCATTCTTCAAAAATATATACATTCGTCACAAAAAGTATCACATAAGTAATTTATTGGTAAAGATTTTATTATTTTCTTTTAATTTTTTCGGGAAATGATAGGAAATAAATTTGGAATTATGTTTCAAAGTAGTTTATTTAATTAAAATTAAAAATCAAAAAATTATGGACATAAGCATAAAAATAACAATTATTCTAGAAAAATAAAATAAAACAAAGTAACAAAATAAAAATTTTAAACGATAAATTTAACATTTTAGTATCTGGTATTGCCACCTCTGGCTCTAATAACATCTCTCATTCTTCGTGGAAAGCTTCTTATCAGGTCACTTGTAATCCAAATCCAAATTTTCCCATTCTTCTATTTAAATATTTTCCAGCTCATCCAGGTTGTCTGGAGCGATAATACTAGTGTGCCTGTCCAGGTATTTCCAAATATGTTCAATTGGTTTTAGGTCTGGACTAACTGCTGGCCAATCTGAAAGTTGGATACCAACCTCTTGAAGGTATTCCATTGTTATTGAATGATTGTATTGGAATGTATGTATTAAAATTGTTGCAAATTGTGTTTTTTTTTCTCATTTGAAGATTAATTAAAGTGAAATCAAAATATTAATATTTTAATCTGGTTAACAATGGAGCAGTAACAGGCATTCTGGGTCTAATTCCAAAAGTCCTTAATCTGTTTCTAATCGTATTGACAGATATTCCAACATTATGGACTCCAGAGAGTACATTTTGTATTTGCCTGGCTGTAACATGACGAGTTCATCTGCAGGATTAGTACACCTGGGACGTCCTGGAACTGGTCTTCTATTATAGCTTACAGTTTCTCTTAAATTTCTTAAGACTCTTGAAATTCTGGATTGGTTGATTTCCATGATTTCAGCAACATATTGCCTTCAACTAAAGCCACGATTTGAACTGCTTGTTCTGGGGTATAATTACTCATTTTTACTTAAAATGATATACTTTATACACAGATACACACGAATATTATTCAATACGAGTATTTTATATGAACTTTTATTTACATGCTATTCTGCTATTTTCTTTGTCTTTGCAGTCTTTTTGATTTGTAATTTTGCTAAATAGTGCTAAATAAGAAATGATAATGCTGCTACGACATTGTACATTGTACATTTTTATAATTACTAGTAAATTTTATTTGAAAGTCGTGAACAAAGTATAGTATTGTTCTCGCATGTAATGGCTATTATTCACTCAAATGATTTACAACAATTGCCTACGGCTTGTGTTGTAAACTTGTGTTGTAAACTTCATCTTCGTGTATAATAGCTACCATTATATGCTCATTGAATAATATACTATTATTTATTTCTTTAATTGAGTAATAAATTAGTTTTTACTACGTTCTTACAGCTTTTGTTAAATTAATATATTTATTAAACTCCCAGAATCGACTCACCTGTTACATGGTACACATTAACATCTACCTCATATCCTACTCTATTACTTGCAATACATTTTATTAAACCTGTCTCAGTGGCGTTAATTTTAATTTCGGAAGTTATTCCAAGACCTTTAGATTCAGTGATTTTTCCTTTTACCTGAAACAAACAAACATTTTAGCAACAACCACTTAATTTGATAATATTCTGAAAACATTTAAATTATTACTTACGCGTGTATATTTGCAATCTGGTTTAAAACATTGTTTATATTCCCATCTCAATTCAGGAGTGGGATTTCCCACAGCAACACATTCCACTTTGCTCTCTTTGCCTATTAAATGGAATTGATCTGACTTAATTAGCGCTGAAGGCTTGTCTAGACATAAAAAAATTACAAATAGTTTTGATTTGTTGAAAAAATAGATTATTCTAACCTGTAACGTTAAGATAAAAATCAAGAGTTTCCTCCATAAAGTAATTTATTCCCACCAAAGTGTAATGACCCAAGTCGTTAATGTCAACATTCTTAATTTTTAAAGTTTCCTTGGAATCGTCTGTGTGAAAAATTGGTTGATGGGTCACTTGGTACTTGTTATTTCTTCCCAATGGAATGGTATCGTTATCTTTGAGCCTAAAAATATAATTATTACTTAGAACTTTGTTTACATAGACAAGATTTATTTATTAAACTGGTAGATAGTTTAATAGTACTATAAGTACCTACAAATGAAACAACTTTTCTATACAAATAAATAACTAATGTGACAATAATAATTAAAATAAGTCGACAATGAGCTTCCGAATTTTGAAATTATTACAGTCATTTATGGAAAATATTAATAATTAATAAATTTTAACATTCCTTCCGGAGTAAATTAGACAATTAAGCAAGAGGAATCCGAATTGCGAAAGCTAACCGACTACCTGCATCCAAAAATTCTAACTACACTAAGTGACATAAAAATTCGAACACCCAGTTTAAATGATTTTATTGTAATAAAATTTGGTTTCGATGCCTATGGTACAGAGACCTGTACGATGTCGTCAACTTAGTGAGTTTGATAGGGGTCGTATAGTGGGACTTCAGGAAGTTGGATTTTCTTTTCGGGAAATTGCAGTTAGAGTGCAAAGAAGTGTATTTACTGATGAATAAGACGTTTTGGCCTGTTTTCGCCACACTGGGTCCACACTGAGTCCTTTCTTTGACTTCAGAACACCGACCTGGGATCAGGAATGGAACAGTACGAGTCTCGATTTTGTTTAGGCATGCACGATGGTCGAGCGAGGGTTAGAAGACGACGTGGTGAAAGGAGAAATCCACGGTTTTTTGTTGAAAGGCATGTTCATCAAACTGTTGGAGTTATGATTTGGGGTGCTATAGCTTATGGTTCGAGATCACCTTTAATCTTCATCAGAGGTAACATGAACGCGCAGCGTTATATCCAAAAGGTTTTAGAACCCCATATTTTACCCTATCTTGACACCCTGGCAAATCCAACTTTCCAACAAGATATTGCCCGACCACATGTCACAAGAGTCACAATAGACTTCTTTCAACATAATTAGGTCACATTGTTACCTTGGCTACCAATATCTCCTGACATCCCCAATTGAGCACGTGTGGGATATGATGAGTAAGAGATTGCTCAATTTACAACGTCCTTCTCAGACTCTAGAAGAACTTGCAGAGTAGTTAGTGGTTGCCTGGAATGAGATACCACAGGAAGACATTGACCACCTGATCAGAAGCATGCCTAGGCGCGTTGGAGAATACGTAACACATCGGGATGCATCCACACATTATTAAAGGTAAAAGGGTTTTAAAGCAATGCAATCATTTTGAAATTTTTATCATTTACTTATTATTATTCAGTAAATAAGTACTTATACAAAATTTTATAAAAATAATAAATTATTTAAACTGGGTGTTTGGATTTTTATGTCACTTCGTATATAATTAAAAAGATAGACAAACAACCCAGACTTCAATGTAAAATTGTGGTACTCTTTCCAACAACTGAGAAACTGAGATAATTACTGAAGCTTCCATCTCACCGTTAGGTATAGTTAACTGAAAAGTCAGTCTCTGCTGGGTTTAAGGTTCCAGGAATGTAAAAGGAAATATTAAGGCAGTTTCACTGGCTAAAAAGAGAGCGAGAAATGATAATAACGGAGCATAAAATACATCCGTACTGTGTTAAAAAAAATCTAGATAACTTTAAACGCAAAATAAGTAGTGCCCAGATCGAGACAAGGGCACATTAAAAATGGAGATAAATACGATTATAATGCGCATAGCTACAGGAGTCATTACGGGAACTTATCTGGTAGGACCAAACCTCCTAAAATAGAAAAGATCAAAGGATCACTGTTGCACAGAATGCAAAGAAGAGCGGGAAACATCGAACAACTTGGAACAAAGGTTGTTAGAAAGAGTTGAAAAAGTTTTAAAATAGGGAAATGAGATTACAACCCAAAAAATAATAAATGCAGAAAAGACCTGGTAGGACCTAACCTCCTAAAATAGAAAAGATCAAAGGATCACTGTTGCACAGAATGCAAAGAAGGGCGGGAAACATCGAACAACTTGGAACAAAGATTGTTAGAAAGAGTTGAAAAAGTTTTAAAATAGGGAAATGAGATTACAACCCAAAAAATAATAAATGCAGAAAAGACCTGGTAGGACCTAACCTCCTAAAATAGAAAAGATCAAAGGATCACTGTTGCACAGAATGCAAAGAAGGGCGGGAAACATCGAACAACTTGGAACAAAGGTTGTTAGAAAGAATTGAAAAAGTTTTAAAATAGGGAAATGAGATTACAACCCAAAAATAATAAATGCAGAAAAGACCTGGTAGGACCTAACCTCCTAAAATAGAAAAGATCAAAGGATCACTGTTGCACAGAATGCAAAGAAGGGCGGGAAACATCGAACAACTTGGAACAAAGGTTGTTAGAAAGAGTTGAAAAAGTTTTAAAATAGGGAAATGAGATTATAACCCAAAAAATAATAAATGCAGAAAAGACCTTTTAGTGTGACTGTGATTAACTAAAACTAAAAAACACCAATGTAACCCAATCCAGCTGTACAGTGATGACAAAATGATTTCCTTTAAAAAGAGTCCCAGCGGTTAATAATTACTCCACATTTTTTCTTAGCTGTTTATACGATACATCTAGTTTATTCAACGGTTTCTTATAAAGTTTATATAAATTAATATTTAACATTGATAATTTAGTACACTTACCATGTAAAATTAGGTTGTGGATGACCCCACACTTGTGCTGTTAAGAGTACGTAGTCTTCTCCGGCCCTTACTTCTTGATAAAGATCAACCAGATTTTTCATAACAATATAATGTTCATTTTTATCTAAAATAAAAAGTTCTTTTTCCTTTGTTTCATATATAAAAATGATTAAATAAGTGGGTTTTCCGGGTATATAAGGTATGTAACCAAATATAATTGTGCTAGTAACTTAAATCACTTACCAAAAATTTTAACTGTTATATTTTTGGCATAAGAATGGCCCTGGTGATCAGATACGTTACAACTATAGAGTCCCATATCATCCAACGTGACATTTTTAACTTCCAGAAGGGAACTGTATGGTGTATCTTTCGTAATTATCCTTGGTGACTATGGACAAATAAAAAATAATCAGTATAATCTTAAAATATTAATACCACATCACCATTCAATAAAATTATTTTTTACATTGGTGACTAGCTAAAGGACTAACGTTCATAAACGTATTTTTATTTACTTACATTAAAAAGTTTTGTGGGCGTTATCCAAGAAAAACGCACATTGCTCTTTGTGTAGCTTAAGCTACAATTTAATTTAATATCATCTCCCACAACTGTATGTCCCTTATTTTTGTCAATAAGAGTGGGAGTGGGTATATATGAAGTTTCTTCTAAAAAGTGTAATAAAATGGCTTGATTAGTTTGATGTAAAACGATCTTAGAAAACAATTTTTTAACTTTCTGAACGCAAAAAACTACTAAACTAATATTGAGCATAATATAAAAAAAAATTAACTGCAGTATCTGTATCTTAAAATTGAGCAGGATAGAACCCAGAGCTTTATCCGCACTAAGAGCTCATTATGTCCATTGTGATTCTTTCTGAGTCTGTCCGTTTAGCTCGTCCTCCAACCTACCGATTTGAAGTAGCCAACGAAGTCCGTCTTATTCTTAGCCAGCACTCTTTAAGCTGTTTTATCTTTTCTAAGTACACTGCGACCTATAAGTTCTATTGTGTCCCCCTTCTTGTCCAGGGTCTGATGTTTTCTCTGGCTTATAGCAGCTCTTCTAGTACGATTTCTTTAAAATAGTTTAGGACATCGTTGGGCTTCAAATCAGGTAGATCCTTCTCTTCTATTGCCTGTACTCCTAGGTATCTAGCCCTAGAGTTTTGCAAGGCAGGGCATTCCGAGAGCATGTGTATTGACGTTTCGTCTTCTTCCTCACAGAATCTGCACTTTGCTTCATCTTCTAGCCCTAGTTTGTGACTTTTTAACCGGCATTGCCTGGCTAATATTTCCATTAAAATCCAGAGTCTCTTTTTATTGAGGTCAAGGCAAATAAGAGGTTTCTTATGGTCATAGTTTCCCAGAAGTATCTTAGCTTGTCTCAGTCCTTCCAGCTGATTCCATTTCTTGAATCTTAGTTTTTCTAAGATTGCGCTACTGCTGATCCCACAATATAAATGGTTCCAGATATGGGGTTTCGGTCCCCTTTTTTGTCAGTTTTTCTGCTGTTTCTTTCCTTTCTATTATTTTTCTTTGTTCTTCTGGCCCAGTTCATTTAGCTAGGCCTAGGCAGCGCTTAGATGGCTGCTTGACTATCCGACATCACAATCTCTTGTTTGCGGTAGTTTCTTTCAATATTAAATTCCGCGCATCTTTGTATAACGCG
The DNA here is from genome assembly GCA_035357415.1 of Ophraella communa. NCBI lineage: Eukaryota > Metazoa > Arthropoda > Insecta > Coleoptera > Chrysomelidae > Ophraella > Ophraella communa. The sequence goes on along the minus strand of CM068986.1, from coordinate 9,655,261 downwards.
GATTTCTGCCTAAAAAAGGTGGGTATGTGCCCAAGTTTTCTGAGTACTTGGCTCTCCGTCCAAAAACTCCTATTCCAGTGCCCTTTTCTAACTTGAAATGTCCTTATTACTTTATGGCATTTTGGGTTAAATTCTGTATGGTGTCTTCATCCCATTCAGATTTATTGCTCAAATTGAAGTGATCGAGGTTTTTCTCTGATATTTCCTTCTTTGATCATAGTGAGTTGTTTTTTTGATCATTTCCAGAATGGAAATGGAAATGGATGCCATTGTGACCTAATTAGTCATCACTGGATTTGTTAGGGTTCCAGTCCACTGATCATGGATCGAGCATCCTCTCTGATCAGCGAGTCAGACATTCTGAGCTAGTGTGCCTCTTTGTTGCCGAAGTTATTCTAGATCTTTTAAAAAGTGTAAAAGATTCTATTAGATAGGATGTATCTTGAACACATAAGACAATAAGTTTAAATATGAATAAGTATTAGGTTAATAATATCAAATATCCATACATATTTAAGGATTAATTTATCTTTGAAGGGTTTCTTTTCTGGCTTTAAGAAGAATTATCTAGAAAAGTAAAAGAAAATCAAGGCGAGAATGACCTTTAAAGACGGGAAACAACTGACAGTTGAATTGAAATTAAATAGATTTAGTATTTAAAAAATTGTTTTCTAAGTTCAAAACGTAATGTGTAAATAAATAAGTAGGTTAGGTAAATACTTAGAGGTATGCATGTCAAACTAATGTCATAAAAACTATTTATTACTACTAATATTAACAATTTCTGTAATATACGCAGAATTAAAAATTAAGTTTCATTAATACAAAAACAAAATTTAACAGACTTGCATTTTTAATAAGTATTTGACCTAAACAATTTAAAAACAAGAAAAAACAGACAAAAGCAAGACACAATGAAAGCAGAGAAGAAACAGTAATAATAATAGTAATAATAAGTAATAAAAAAATTATAAACAAACTTTAACGAAGAACTTATGACATGTGGAAGGTATAATTTTATTTTTAATAAAATAATAAGTATGTCTTAATATAGAGTTTTAAGACAATTATAATTTTTTGTGAGTAATATTTTTGTTAAAAAATAAAAATTTTAAAGTATTCTAATTATTTTCATAATTTATAAATGTTTAAATAAGATCACTTTCAGACTTCGATTTTAGGTGATTTATTCAAGTATAATAAAAACTAAATAATTTATAACCAATAATTTTTGGTTCTATTTTAATTTGGAATCAAAAAAATTAATAGTTAACTTACAAAGAAGCAATATGTTAATACTTATAGATCCACATAACATATTTATATGTATAGGGTGTATTTTTAATAAAGTGTTACAATATAAAGAGATGAAGAAATAAGAAAATAAATACATGCAAAAGACTACACATGTAAAGCGAATAGTTTCCTGTAAAAAAGATATTTGTAGTAATAAAGATATACGAGTATTTCACCAAAGATATAGGTAATAAATGTCCTCTCAATATTTTATTTATTTAATATTAAATTCAATTTGAACTTAATAAACTATCTGTTTTACCAACCAAGAAATGATTAGAGCTGATTTGTACACTAAGAAAATATTTACTAGCATTAATTGTATAGCAAGTTTTCAATTAAAAGTAGATTAAGAACAAAGTCCTTTTTGTGTTTAAATTTTGTTTGCTTGTCTAATTGGATATGCATTTATCAAAACATCTTTCAATAAAGAAATTTGCAAAAAAACATAAAAATGTTAATATAGTATGCCTTTTAAAATAATGTATTTCAGATGTTATCAAAGATATGTACCTTACCTCAGGATATTTCATAATCATTTAAAAATAAAAGGTTTACAGACCATTCTAACCAAAATACATGGCTGATGTCATTTTTACCAATAAAATAAAAATATTGATTGACTTGAATTTTGATTCCTACTGCATGGAAATTAAATTCAAAATTTCTGAAAATTTGAAATATCTTTTTACCCTCAATAGTGACCTATCAAAGAACTTTCATCTAAGTAGTTGAACACAACTACCTAAGTAAGACGAAGTTGGATGATTTGTAACCAATAATTCTTTGCATAATATCTAAGAATCATCCTGGAAAAATCTTACATGAAATCCAAAGAAAAGCAAGCTTATTCTTATGGATCCCTCTTGATCCCAAACAAATGTATTGACTTTATATATTACTACTATACAATCCATGATCGCTTATGATTCTATAGCCTAGTGGATTTAAGCCTGACTCATCAGACACAAGCCAAACTGAACAGCTTACAAAAGAAGTCCTGCCTGCTCGTCACAGGATCCGTTCTTAGACTGTTTCCTCTGCATATCTACCTAGAGAGGAGAGCAAGATAGGCTACTTATAGTATGAACCAAACATCTGTAATATAGCAGCAGACTGCCGCAGGCTTTTGGGTAGTCAAACAGTTCTGTAGGCTGTTGAATCCACCTGCTGCAACTCTGCGATGATTTGGAACTGTAAAGCAATACTTAACAGACTGTATAACCCTAGTCTGGATATCTGGGCACGCAGGGATCCAGGATAACGAAGTCGCGACCAGATTGCCAAAGAAGGTGCAGGGGATAAATTTAAAGGACCAGAGCTGGTGCTTGATATAACTCATAGCGCCTTTAAATAAGTTATTCTTAAGTGAGCAAGAGTTAAATATCTTAGACATGACAATTCCAAAACTTGAAAGGAAATGATACGGCAGAGCACATCTTGTGCAAATGTCCAGCATTAGCAAGGACCAAATTCCACACTCTTGTCGGAGATAACTTGTCTTCTGTGAAACTGATAAACATATCACTTGCTAGAGTAATCGAGAAATGTGGATCTAGGTGGTGAAAAAGGAAATGTTGTTAGCCACCACAGAAAAAATAGAAAGTCTTAGAAACCTGTATTCTTATATGTGTCGAAACGTGTTTACAGTCAATTACATCGAATTTCATCTCCCATTTTTATACCAAGTTACGTAATTTTAAAATAGTATAGATCTCCAGTACCTACAGCAATCGTTAAGTTCAGCCATTCTCTTTTGGATCTGCTGGCATGTCCATCCTAGTCTTATATTAATATTAGGTACTGCTATACAGACAAATAAATATGGGAGATAAGAGTACCTAATTTAATTTGAATAATTAAGTTTAGTAGTACATTACTTTGTATAAATAAATGTTAAAATCCCTGATTTGTGAACTTTGTGGCTATTAGCACCTTCATGCCAGCTTTTATTTCAGCTGTTGCATCAGCATCAGCAAAGCTATCATTTTTTATGCAAATTTAGTTAAGTAACGTAACATTATATCTCAGTAGACGTTAGAAAATTACCTTATTGCACCAATACATGCAAATTTTTGCAATTCTCTCTACCATATCAGCCTTAAATTGTTAGAATTAACTAAGTAAATTTGATTTAAGTAAAGCAGTTATTAAAGTAATTATTTTTTACTTATAACGTAACAGTTCCACCAAGAATACCAGAGAAGAAAAAATAGCTTGAATTAAATTTTAAAGGTAAGTAAAATTTAAATTAAGCAAAAGTTTTGGTAGAATGAAGAAAATTTAATGTAAGCCCAACACCAACACCACAAAAATTGTTTTGGTGCTTACTTACTGTCAGTTTTGACATCAATGTCTAAAAAATAAAGATATTCTAATGTAACGTTTTCATTGGAGAAAATGCAGTTGAATGTTCCCCCCGCAGCAAAATGAGTCGCAGAGAGTGAAAATCCTATTTTGTTGTTATATGTAGCTTCCTGAAATGTAAAGATAAAAAAAATGTTATATGGAATAATAGTTTGTCACTGTTGTCACTACGGATTCATTTTGTTAAAAATAATAAAATATGCTTATGTTTTTATATACCCATCAAGGTGACTGTGTCACCTGTCAGCAGCTCTTGAGATTTCTTACAAATACCTTTGATTGTCCTAAACCCTCTAGCTCTAAAAAGTATAAATTAATATCTAATTTGATCTACACAGTTCGATGTTGTTCTTTTGGTTATTCTCTATCCCCAGAAATTGCTCTGGGTCCACAAATATCCCTTTCGGAATCTTTTCTAGCTTAATTGCTCCAAAAGGCTTTTCCAAACTAACTTGGAGTTCCTATTATAATTATACTAAGTGACATAAAAATCCGAAAAAATATATATATATTAAACAACAGTTACGTTATTGTTATTGAATATTATTTTCCAATACGCGAATACCAACTACTTTGACAACTGTCAAAAAAAAGTAAGATGGCGACAACTATTTCAGTGAGAACTAAAATTTGTTGTTTAAGGTAGGTAAATATATTTGTTTAATTTTTATTTGTTTTACACGCTTGAAGAAAAGATAGCCTCAGCTTCGCTTCTGCTGCAAACTGAGGACTCAACACAAAAAGAGTCACTTCTACTTTTAGTGATATAATCTACTATTTTTTAAAATTATAAAAATTCTTATTTGTAAAAACTCAACTTTGTTAAAAATTGGTGATAATTTGGATCAAGGTAATAGTGGTGTTTGCGGTAATCTACATTAGATAAAAACTGTGTAAGAATAACGGAAATAATACTGGTTTTCAGTAAAATTATCTATACTACTATGTGTATCTTCAGACAAAACGTATTTAGCAATATCGCAAAATTTATTGTTTTCTTATATTTCGATTAATTCTATATAAAAAAGTTGTTAGACGCTGATAAAATTGAAAATACTAAAGCATCTCCCTAAAACTTACAATCGAAACAATTAATTATTATGCTGCTGATTATTTGCATTATGACTATGATTATTGTCAAACTTTGCCGCATTCTTTTAACTATTCATTTGTATTTAGTTAAAACTCACATAGTAAGAATCATGATAGGATAAGTCCAACTGAAAAACTAACATAGAATTATGTTTTTTCAAACTTAAAACACTTTTTTAAAAACAAACTTTTACAAATTATTTATTAATACAAAATTATCTAATAAAAATCTTTTACAAAAGTATTCGTGTCTTTATATAATAATTAGTACGTGACAATAACAAATATTTTAATAAAGGTTATGAAACAAAAATATTATGTTACATCAAAATGCGCAATTAAAATATAAATAAATAAAGGTATTAAGTTACATCTGCGTAATATAAAAAAATAGTCTATTATTCTAGAAACTGTAACTATAGTTTTAAAATATTTACCATCTCTGTAATCTGTATCTGTAATTCTGGAAGGGTGGGTCGCCCCACAGCACTTAGGCCACATTTGGCCCATTGTGCGTCCTTCTGAGATTGAGCCTAACCTATTGGCTCGTCAACCATCCTACCTGTTTAAAGTAGGTGATAACGTCGCCTGTAGGCAGCTCCCTCAAATTGGCATGTTTTAGCCAGTTCTCGCCGAATACAGAAATTCTTGTTAGAGAGAGTGCCGGACGTGCTCAACTGTCTCATCCTCTTGTTCACATCCTCTACATAGTGGGCTGTCCGATAAACCCAACCTGTTCAGATGTTTTCGTAGGTGACAATGTCCAGTAAGTATACCTGTGACCAACCGCAGGTCCTTTCTGGTCATGCCCAAGTATTTCTTGGCTGCTTTGCTATTCGGATATTTCAGAAGTTCCTTGGATATTATGCAACCTTTTTCTTCGTCCCATCTTCCACTGAATTTGTCAAGGGAGCGTTCCTTTACTAGGTCAACCACCGCTGATGCCGGCAAGCTGACAAGACTACCGGGTCCCAAAAGCCTTTGGGAGGCAGCTTATCTAGCAAACGAGTCAGCTGTGCGGTTGCCTTTTGAAATTCCATGACCTTTTATCCAGCCTAGAGTAACCACATTGTTGTTGCAGGCTTCCGTAAGGGCCATGTGACATTCTAATACTAGACCTGATGTGATCCGTGGCCTATTTACCATTATTAGTTCTTCCGAATCCAGAGTAAAAGTTAAACTTTCATCCTGTGCTAAGAAGCACAATTGGCATAAACAATGGTATCAATATAGAAAATATTTAAAGTCAGAGAAAAAGGTTCCTTTAAAAGCAAAACTTTTACACTAGAACAAATTAACATATTCATAAATACAGCTGCTGATGAGAAATATCTGGTGATAAAAGTAGTAAAACTTATAATAAATTAATTATATCAATTAGCCAAATCATATTATTTTAGGTTATAATTCACTATGAAGTATTGATACTCGTATTATTGAATTAAAATACTTTTGCATAAAGCCGACGAAAAAATGTTTTAAAAGGCAACTGTTTTATTGAAAAAATGTTGCAATAAGTGTACCATCACGAACTAAGAAATAATTACAGACACAACCCAGCGATCCCCAAGTATATGTTAAATTTTTGTTCTACAGTAATGAATACGCCACATTATTATGACGTCACTTTCACCATTGCTTGACATAAGTCATAGCATTATGTCCAAACAAACTGTGGCCTTATGGTAGTTAGTTTGCATTGAAGTTTTTTGTATTGTGGATTTTTTTGTAGAGTTTTTGTGCTATAGGTACTATAGTGCTATATAAACACATAGCATATCGTATTCTAGATTTTACCAATAAGTGATACAGTATTTTTAATTGTGGAGTGTTTAAAATTGTTTTAAAATATTTAAATAATATAACATATATCTTAAAACATTCGAAACTCCCGCGACGTGAGTATCCCATCTTAAATGGGGGTCTATGGTTAAGACTTTTATTAATCCATCAATCGAATCGCGGAACTGTATATAATTATTCCTGTTCTATGGTATAATTATGGGTTCTCTGTGATTAAACTTGACAAATCCCGATTTTTCTTACTATATTTGATATATGGCAATATCACAAATATGACGTGTAACGCTTTTTGTTTTAATTTTACTCTTAGAACTAAATAATTTATTTGCTTTGATCAATATCAGATCTACTTCTACTGAGACAAGAAACTTGGCCGAATAGCCCAAGAGTTTTTGACATTATAGTGCTATATAAACACATAGCATATCGTATTCTAGATTTTACCAATAAGTGATACAGTATTTTTAACTTTGGAGTGTTTAAAATTGTTTTAAAATATTTAAAATTATATAACATATATCTTAAAACATTCCAAACTCCTGCGACGTGAGTATCCCATCTTAAAAGGGGTCTATGGTTAAGCCTAAATATTTCATTGTATTTGTTCTATTAACTTTTTTAATTTGATCTTTACTTAATGAATTGTCTAATGTGTCAAAATTAGTTAAGGAACTGCTGTAACATAAAAAAGGAATAAAAAACGTTTTGTCAAGATTGATAGTTAACAATTTATGACTAAATGCGTTAAAAATGGATTTTAAATCTGTTTCTATTTCTTTCTTAAGATCAAGCCACTTTGTTTTGCAGTCATAAAATATTGCTATGTCGTCAGCATAGCTTATTATTTTTCCTTCAGACTCTATGGTTAGTATTTCATTAACATACAGGGAGAAAAGCAGCGGTCCCAGGACTGTACCTTGAGGTACTCCATAGGTAAGAGTTTCTATTTCGCTGACGTTTGATTTTATTTTCACTATTTGCTGTCGTTCATGTAAGTAACTAGAGAACAATTTATACACATTTCCCGTAATTCCTGCATCCTCAAGGACCTCCAACAACTGTGTATGAGATACCGTATCAAAGGCCTTGGACAGATCCAGGATATTTGACATATCCTAAACTTAAGAGCCAAACAAGGCAGAGCTAGCAGGACTATTTTATTTGTTAATCAAACAAAAATGCTCATGTTTTAGAATTGTTCTAGGTCACTAATAGGTTTTTTGTATTAGAATATTTATACTGTGTATAGTAGTAATTAAGATTAAGTACAGTATTCAACTTGCATAGTGGTCATAACTCACTTGATGAATTATACCGTTATGGCCTACATTACCACTCATTGAATAACATACTTAATCAATTAATTTCAAAACAAATTCATTAATATGGTTTTTGTTTTGTCTGTTTTTAAAGATTGATGAAATATTTCTTGTACATACGTTCAATTGTTAAATATACCATTCGTCTTTCCTCAATATCTCTGAGGTAATCGCACCGAAATAGAATTTCCCCTTCTTTGTTGGTATCGTTAGTGAAAATACCGTAAAAGGGATGGTATCTATACATAGTAAAATCTCCTTCTCTTAGAACATTTAAGGGTACCTTAGGAGTAAATAAAGATTAAAAAATAATTACCAATTTTAATGTAAATTATGGTAAAACTGAAATAAAACTTACTTCTCCGTAATCAGAATCAATACTCCGAAGATGAACTTTAATGTCCGGTGATGTTGGTCGACAAGGTATAACAACAGTATCACCTCGTTTTACGTAAATGTAATTAATAGTTAGATCGTGTACTGCTAAATGATCTTTATCTGCAAAAGAAGAATTTTTGTTAAAAATTTAATATACATGTTAGTCTACTACTTGTAATGGGGAAGACCCCTTCCACTGAATATCACCAAAGTAATTAACGATATGAAAAGAAGGTACCAAAATAACCATTTTAGCAAATTTTTATATCTTAATTTACATATTTTCTTATAAAAAAATTATGGTTAAACTCTGGTATTTAACTGTGTTCCTGTTTTGAAAAGTGGCAACAGCGCATATAACATTTTCTTTATTTATTAATGAAAACTATAAAATAAACTCATAGTCTTACTAATATAGCATTTTTGGTACAATATAAAACACTTTCTATATGCAATTTTAAATTTATAGTAAAATTAAAATAAAAAGAGTGACAGATTTCAATGTCGTCATTCTTTAGGGATAACAACACAATATTTAAAAAAAAATTCTCTCATTTAAAATTTAGTTATTTTAGAGAGGCAGTGTTGTACAAGAAAGCGCAGTTTCCAAACAAAAAGAAAAACGAACAACTATTTGAGAATTATTTAAGGTTATTTCTTGTGGTGTTACAAAAATTAAAAAATTCGTTCTAATCAGAACAAAATAGTATATCTTGAGTGAATTATCATTGTTATTTGGACGCTTTTAAAAGCTGTTCATTCCTAGCTTAAGGACGAAATATTTGAAGGTACTGAGTCTTCTTCGCGTATAATACTACATAAAATTGTCTTTAAATGGCAAAAAGACAATCCACGTAGAGCCCTAACTTCCTCATTTTCTATGTAAGCGAATACAGTTTTTTGGAACAAATAAAAAGCTGAGGGAGGAAAGACTTTTATCAATCGAATCGCGGAACTGTATATAATTATTCCTGTTCTATGGTATAATTATGGGTTCTCTGTGATTAAACTTGACAAATCCCGATTTTTCTTACTAGATTTGATATATGGCAATATCACAAATATAACGTGTAACGCTTTTTGTTTTAATTTTACTCTTAGAACTAAATAATTTATTTGCTTTGATCAATATCAGATCTACTTCTACTGAGACAAGAAACTTGGCCGAATAGCCCTGGCAGCTCAGGCCACAAATTATACAAAAGAAAAAGAAGATTGGTTTGCCTACGTTTGTGTCCAGCGCACAAACTACTATTAAATAGTTCACGACAATGCTTTCATCTTAGAACAAAAAGATACAGGAAGGAGTATATGCAAAATGACCTTGAGTCCAGAAAGGAGCTTGCATATGGCGGCCTATTGTCAATTTTAATTTCCGTTTCCATTGACGTACCGAAAAAAAATAAAAATTATACCAAGGTTTTTATTTTTAATAAATTTCAACCAATCAAATGTGTGAATACAATTAGTGTTCCAAATAATTTAGTATTTATAAGAACCGAATGATACGCCTATGCGCTCATTTTTGACATTTATATGCAAATATTGCTTTGACAGTATATTGTAAACATAAACAATGAGTCATACTAGGAGCTTCAAGATGGCCGACTTCCGTCGCAAATTTTCCTTAGGGTTAATATATGACAGACTCCTTCCTGTTTCTTTTTGTTCGAAGGCTTTCATTAAATCACAAAAATTAGCGCCATCTATAGAACTGAAACACAAATAAGTAGTGGGTAAATTGTTCCTTGAGTTGTTACTGAGAATAAAAGAATGGGCGCTAAATTTAAAGTGGCATTATCTTTACACTTGGTTTGAAAATCCTTGTTCTTCATAAGTAAATGACGGGTTTTACTAAAAAGCCTATTATATTATACACAAACAATTGCTTGCCAATAATTAACGTTGTTAATACCTTGTAAACTCTAATGTAATTGACAAACAATTTATTATTGTACTTTTTAATAAATCAAGTCATTTACTGAGCAATATTTAAGGAAATTAACAGTTTTTTGGCAATTGACTGTTTCCAGAAAGGCTAAAATAAGAAACATGTTATTAAAACATTTATTGAAAAAAGTATATTCACCAAGCTGTAAAGCTTCACATCAAAATGTTTATGGCATATTCTCTTTGTTTGATACACAGCTTGCGGTTCCAGCGTCTTCAATTCATCACAGTTTATTGCATTTAACCATGCTTTGAATTTTTGTAAGTATTTATTTGGATTTGGAAATGTATACCTAATATCAGATGTTGGTGTGCAATTAGGCACATGAATCGATAATTTTTGACAAATCTGCTCTCACGCAAGTTAAACTAAAAAACTTTTTCAACTAAACATACCTTCGAGTATCTTTCCCAAAAATTATCGATAATTTTCATTGCACTAGTTAAATTACTACTGATAATTTTATAAAAACGTTCCAAGACCGCTGGAATAGATAACAGACAAATTACGTGGATTTGTGAAGCCCAATCATAAATATTTTTTGGTCCAATGACTTTTAGACGTATTATCCCAAATGATAAATTTGCCGACTTAAAAATGTGGGACATCAGGTTAAAAATCATTTGTGTCTATTTTAATTATGTAAGTCGATATTATCCGGAAGTCAAAATGAAAGAGTGGGTTTTAATTCCGGAATAACTTGTTAGTTATATACTATTTATCAGTTTTCCTTTCAAGTAATGAGTTGGGTTCTCGCTCCAAATTCTTCAGATAAATGGACCATTGATCTTTTAAGTAGTTTTAGAATATTTCAACCGAATATTTTATAGCACCGACCGTCCTTTGGTATCTATGTCACTTCAATGTTTTAATAATTTATGATTTTACGGAAATCTCTAGTCAATATTTCATTGTAATTCAAACCGTAGCGGTTGAACGTACCATATTATCTTACCGTGAATTTCAATTTAATTCCTAATCAAAAAGTTGTTGGACCAAAGAATACTCTCTAAAATTCTGGAATGGTTAGGTAAGATTAGGTTAGTACGAGGATTGCCTTTTATATACCGGGATTAAAGAACAAAAACAAAATTAATAATCAAAAATCAGTTTATTGTTTTTTAAAATATTCCTCATGAAGATCTATACACTTTTGCATGCGTTTGAACCAATTGTCGAAGCATTCGTCTTCGGCGGTTGGTTTTCCTGATATCTTGGAAGATAACTGGGTAACTGTGGTGATATTCTCGTTGCACTAACTCTATGCTTTGACTTGTGTTGCATTTTATGTTTTTAAAGCTTTTTATTATTCGTGTATCACAACTTTGTAAGAATAATATTGACAATAAATAAACAGCACTGACAGTATTACGTCATGTCATAGATCTGTCACACAATGACATAACAGTCAAAGCATAGAGAATATCAGCACATTCTCCCGCACTCTATTAATTGACTAGAATTCCTAGTCTTCTAGATGCTGGGGTATTCTTCTATACCGTGTAGATTTTCCGATACCCGTTTGTGGAGCAGATGGTCCAGGAACTTCAACGACAGTAGGCTAACCGAACTTTCAGGCTTAAGCTCATCTCTGTGTTCATGACTTTCAGATCTCGTGGGAGAAATTTCATTAGTTGTAGATGTCTCTGTCTCTTGAATATCCAGCGGTTCCGTTACAACATCTCCTTCTCCCTCCATTGGGACAAGATGCCTATTGGAGACTGTTGTTTCTCTCCCATCTCGAAACCTCACATGAGAATAATCAGGATTCGCCTGTAACAACTCAACCTCTTTCACCACTGGTTGGTACTTATTGGTACGGTCAAATCGTCGCATGAGAACTTGGTCAGAATTTGTAAGCCACGTAGGAATGCTGTGTCCATTTAACGATCGCCGCAGGCGTTTAAACATCCGCTCATGCGGCGTACAGTTTGTCGCTGTGCATAATAGGGAGCGTATGAGCGTATGAGCCACATTGAGAAATTGTTCCCAGTTCTCAGTGAACGTAGAGCCAGTTGAATTGTTTTCCATAGGGTACCATTAAGTCTTTCGACTTGGCCGTTGCCCTGTGGATTATAGGCTGTCGTTCGGCTTGTCGCGATACTTCGTGGATGTAGGAACGAGGTCCTTCGATCAGAGTGGATGTACGACGGGAATCCGAATAACATGAAGATACTATTTAAGTGTGTAATATTTAAGTGCAATATCAGTTCGCGCACAGCACGACCTGCACGAAATTCGTCTTGGAGTGAACTACGGCCATGATTAAAGTCACCATACCATCGATAAACACTGGTCCTTGATGAAGCTTCATCGGCAAAATTTGAATTAAGTTCATTCATGCACTGTTGCTGAGTTAATCCATGTCGAAAGTTGTAAAAAATAATCGCACGAAAATTTTCAAGATTTAAATCCATTTTTGGGTCGAGATGAATCTTTTAAGTTACTGTAAACAACACAAATAGCGCTCTTATGTCAAAAAATTCTGACTACGTATAACCTCAAAAATGTTCAACTTTACGATAGAGCTGTCAGTTGCCAGATTGGAACACAAGGGCTGCCAAATCCCGCAATATAAATGGCAACCCTCGTAACGGTAAAAATCTAAAATAAACCATTTCCTTGTAATATTTTATGTTAAAAATAATAATAACTTACATTCTTGGATTTTAAATTATCGCTTCATTCTGCATTCAGGTTACAATAATCCTGGTCAATTAGTTAAATAATTATATAGAATAATTGTAAATATTTTCCTTCCATTATAGGCAATTATCTTCTATCTAGTATTATTTTAATATATTTACAAAAATACGGTAACCATGAGTACCTTTGGCCCTCACTAAGGGCTAAATGGCCAATGGAAAATCTGAGAGCTAACATTTTTCTAAAAACACCAGGTGGTACTCTCTTGTATATACGTTTACCGGGTTATTCGGTGTGCTGACCGTTTATTTCCTGGGCTACTTATGGGATTAGTGAAGATACAAATTATAACCACCCAGAAAACTTTGAAGTTAAGCGCTAGATTAAGAAAAGCACAAGAAGGAAACAACAAACAGACGAACAATGAAGTTGTGGCGACACCCTCTATAAGTAACAGTAAAAAACGCAATGCTGAAGGAATTACATATTCACATCCAATAATACTCACGTTACGGTCGTGAATACACTCTGATAGAATTATCAGAATTAGAAGCTACAGCAGAAGCTGAAAAAATAATAATGTGCTATGTTACTTGGCCATTCAAAACGCAACCTGAGAGTGGCCAAATGGGTTTAGTTTACCATGACGCCAAAACTGACTCTAAAAGTCACTTCTTTGCGTTCAAAAACGGAGAAGAGTATTTAAGCACCCTAACGACGGGGGTAAACATCAAAACAAGAGAATCATTGATTATTTTCGGTCGGTCGCCATCACGTTTTCTATTGGAATGTAATTCAATGTCCGTTGGGGCATATAGCCCAGGAAGTAGTTGTTTTTTCATAGAAAACGGTCAAGCTTGGTATAGAAACTGTTAAGCTTCTTTACCCTGGGTGCAGGTGGAAACAATTTTCTACTTTTTCAGTTTTTTATTGACTGCACCTTATTGAAATGATTTCATATATTGTTATCTTTCGATTATTTTTATATTTTGGTCTTAAAAGTCCATTAATTTATAAATATTAAGGTTAGTTTTTTTAAATAAACTATTTGGTTTCAGGGATAAATGATTTAAGGCGACAACACCGCACCGTCAACTTCATCCAAATATCAATAAATCTACAATGACCGCGCACGCGCTATCGTTGCACATACACTTGTAAAAAGTTAACAGAATGTTAGCTAACACAGGTTTAAAAAGCGTTTATGCAACCAGTTCTCCCCCCGATAAACAATTTAAAGGCAGAGCATTAAATAATATTAACATGTAAACAATTCTACCAATAAGATTTTAATATAGGTACTTTATCGTCCAATTGAATTAAAATAGTTTTATTATAATAATAACTTACCATTAACGTATAAATAAATTCTATCGTTTTCGTTACTTTCTTCACTCGTATCTTCAGCATCTTCAAAATGACAAATATAAAAACCGACAAACGGATATGACATATTAGTTATGTATAAACGAAGCCCATATTTAAATTGTTTATTTAGTGGTGTCTCAACTTCTGTGTTAAATGATGTCCAAGTTTCGTTGTGCTCGTCCTAAAACAATGCAACATGATTAAAAATAGTAATATTATTAATAAAATTTCTTATCATAATTTATTTTTATTTATATATATTTTGATAACTAGTTTCTAGACTGTTCCACAATGGTTAAGAATATTTGAAATAAAAAAATCTTTGTTATATGCAGTTATTAATGAAAAAAAAGCTCTTAGGTAAATTGAAAAATTAAATAAGGATGTTATGAAATAATATTTTATTATTTAATTAAAAGTAATTGACACAATTAAAATAATTAATGAATAGTTTTATAGCTGGGCCAAACCAATTATTCCTTTATCATCTCGTATTTCATGCAGTTAGTACTTGGATGTAGGGAAAATAAACCCTGATAAGGTTATGTTCGCTTATGTCCACATTCGTTTAAATTTTAATTCAATTTCAGGTTTTTCTTTTAATAGTAATTATGGGCCAAGGTAGAAAAGTAAGTTATTATTGTCAAGATCCATTAAATACCGAGAAGCGAAGCTTCGAGTCAATAAAGTTAGGTTCAGAGTAGTGAAAAAACATATTTATACTTGTTAAGCCTATATTGACTATTTTTACTATGGTGAGTAATACCAGAAATCTAAAAAAAACTTTTTGTTTCAGAGAGTTTAGAGGTTTCCCGTCCCTAGGCCAAGTAGATGTACCTTCTGATGTCGGCAAAATATTTTTCTAGAATCTATAGATCTTAATTGTTGTTTACTTATTCACTGGACAGGATCTTCTTAAAGGGGCCATAGATAAAATTAAGCAGAAAGTAAAATAAGTTACTTTTAATTATTTTTTTATGGACTACCAGAAAAATTAAAACATTTATAAATTTCTGGATTTAATTAAATTCCTATAAGTAACCTGATAATATAATATTGCCCATTAATTTATTTATTGACTTTTGTTGGGGTATTAAAATTGTTCAATATTAACCAAGGTAGAAAAATACAGAGTCTACTTGATAAGAACTAAACTCAATCCATTTGTCAGAATGTGAGGTTAACTGATGCAAAGACAAAATAAAAAATATTTTTTATAGTTCGTGTTTATAATAGACTTGATTGTAACATTCAACGTCGTCTAGTTATTTTTTGTACCACAGTTGGTAATTGTGTAAATTTTATTAGATAATTCTTAGATTCATCCATTTTTCTTTAAATTGGTTATATTTATATCTTATTTTATATTTTCTTAAATTATTTATCACTCCATTCAAATCAAATTTAAATTTCAAACTTGATAAATCTGACATGTCATTTTAGTAAGTATCAGAAGAATTTAACAAACACAAAAAGTTCTAATTGTTGAATAATTTTATTTAAAAAACATAAATAAATGCGAATTATAAAAAAATGGTGTACAGTTTTTGCTTTATACATAAGAAAAATGAATATAAGAGTAATGTTTAAGTAAATGGACTAAGTAAATTGCGTATATGCTAAAATGTAATTTAGTCATAATTACCTATTGAAATGGGAGTGGAAGAAAATTAGTAATTTATATAATGGTTTGTATTACCGTAGTTCGTGGACATGGTATCACACTTTGCTAATAGAAAATTTGCTATAAACTATAGTATTACTTCTACGTGATATATACATTAGGTTAATGAAAAAGTTATTTTCAGACATAAAAAGATTCTACCTAACCAACTTGGAAAAATAGTCCTTGTAAAAAATGTATTTCATTTATATTATATTCACACTCCAAAATTCTTGGACCCTGTTATGTTTATCAAAATAAGACACTATTTTTAATGTCAAGAGGTGTATTACAAAAAACATTTATGCATTCAATGCAAATTGGCTAAATAAAATTTTAATTGAACAAAAAAATACAAATGAAAAGTATTGTTTAATAAAATGATTATTAGAAATTGAAATAAAAACCATTTTAGATCAAAATCAAGCCTTCCCTGATCTGTAGTAAGGTGTTAACTCGCCTAAGCATGTAAACAATATAAACAATAAAAGCGTTAATGGTATCCATCAGGATACCTAACCTTGTGCAGTTGAACGCTTCGAAAATGCAACTCTGCACACTATCACAAAAAAAACTCCAACATTCCTTCGGCGATCATCCTTTAGGGAATCACGTGGCAGAACAGCGTTTCATTCAAAGTCTTAGGCGTCTCTTTCGATAGCGAACTAAACTGGCACAAGTACGTGACTTCAATTGCTACTTCGGCAAAAAACTCGGCTTTTTCTTTTCCTATTTCTTTCCCACGAATCTCTACACCCTTTACGTCTCTCAAGTCCGGCCACACCTCGAGTATTGTTCCCATATTTGGGGAACTGCGTCTCCCACAACCCTTAAAATCCTGGCTTCTATCCAGAAGAAAGCCTTTAACCTTATAAATGACCTCCATTATATTACCTCCAGGCTCTCTTCACTATCCCACCGCAGAGCCGTAGGTGTCCTCTGTCTCTTCTACCGCTATTTTCACGCCCCCTGCTCCAAAAAACTTTCATCCCTGATCCCCTTTCTTAAAACTACACAAAGGCCAACAAGGAGTTTGTCTCATATGCATCCCTTTATCGTTTAGCTCAAAACACCTCGAACTAAAAATTTCAAAAGATCCTTCATCCCCAGAGTATCATCAATATAGAATTCTTTGCCCGCTCATGTTTTTCCTTCCTCTCCCTATCCTTAGTCCTTCAAATCCTGCATTTACCTTGCCTTCGTGGTTCGCTATTATAAAAAAATTGGAATGTTCCATTTTTCTTGGGCCGCTACTGTAAGTTACTGAATATGCAAGGAGGATTAATTCTGTTCGATATTACTCGTCCAACAAATTCCCATATTTACTCAATGAGATTTATGTCTAGAGAATTTGCTGGCCAATTTATTTTCTGGGAGGATAAATATTGGGTTCAATAATGTTTCGAACATATCTATCCCTGGTCATAGTGCCTGGAATAGGAATAAGCTGCGTACGATGACCATGCATTATGTCTTTCCAAAACATTACTGATTCTTCGTGGTATGAAACGACTTCCCTTGCAAAAGATAGTCTTTCTTTTCGTCCTGGCGCACTCCAAACTCTTTGTCGCAGACTATCACTGACTAAACCAAATCTGGTTTCGTCCGAAAAAAGGACATTTCGCCATTGAGTCAAAATCCGGTCTCTGTGTTCCTGTGCTCACTATAGACGAGCGGCTATGTATCTGGAAAGTAACCTGGGTACTCTTCTCGATTGCAAATTAGATCTGGCAAGTCTCCGCCTTACTGTAGTACTGAAACTTAATCCACCATACGTTCCTCTTCTTCTACCTATCTTCTCTTGCATTGATTACCCTAAGGCACCCAGTCCCACGTCTCCATTCGTTTGTTCTCAAAACGACCCCCGTCAACATGCGTACCAAGCGGGAAAGTCCACGGAAACCGCTTTAACACATTTGACTGACGAAATCCAAGACGCTCTGAATAAAAAGGAGACCGTGGTATGTGCCTTTCTAGACATAGAAGGGTCCTTTGACAAAACGCCACATGAGCACTAATTGAGAAAGGAGTAGATAGAACGACTTCCATCTGGATGTCGCAACTGCTATCTACAAGAATCGCAGAAATGGAGGCAGGACAAGACACTATCTTCATTAATGTGACCAGAGGCTGTCCACAGGGGGGAGTTGCATCCCCACTTATATGGAGTCTCACTGTGGACAGTCTACTCTGTCAATTGACTAGGGAAGGCATACCATGTCAAGGGTACGACGACATGGTTATCCTGTCAAAAGGGAAGTATGAAAATGTCCTCTGTGATATTGTTCAAAGAGGACTGAACATTGCGAAACAATGGTGTGACTCGGTGGGACTCAAGACAAGCATTAACCCCACCAAAACCACACTAGTAGCCTTTACAAGGAAAAAGGAACCTAATCTACAAATCATAAAAATAGGGGAGAACATCGTCGAATGGAAAACAGAGGTAAAATATCTAGGGCTTATCCTAGATAGCAGGTTACTCTGGAATAAACACGGAGACGAAGTAATACACAAAGAAACCAAGGCCCTCATGGTGTGCAGGAAAATTGCAGGGAAGAACTGGGGATGTAACCCACGTATTCTGCAATGGATGTACACAGCAATAGTGAGACTATTAATCACATATGGGGCAGTGGCTTGAGGTGCAAGGGCTAATCTGAGTACGACGAGGAAAAATCTCTCGAAGATTCAGAGACTAGCCTGTTCATGTATCACTGGAGCAATGGGAACTTGCCCCACTGCAGCAATGGAGGTGATTTTAAACTTGACCCCACTGCACATTCTGCTAGAAAGAAAACAATATATAGAATGATCAAAGAAGGAATTATCAGGGAAAAACCTCGATCACTTCAATTTGATTAAACTTGGGAAATGCCCCTAGATGATATGCCAAAGAAAATTCATCACAAAGTTAAGTAATAAGTCTGAATGGGATGAAGACACCATACATAATTTAAACCAGAATGCCATAAAGTGGTATACGGACGATTCCAAGCTAGACGAGGGAACTGGGATAGGAGTTTTTGGACCAAGAGCCAAATACTCAGAAAGCTTGGGCACATACCCGAGCATCTTTCAAGCAGAAGTCCGCGCCATCGAAAGATGTGTGGAATTCAATATTGGAAACTACCGCAGACAAGAGATTGTGATCATATCGGATAGTCAAGCAGCCATCAAAGCGCTGAGCTCAAATATAATCAGTTCGAAGATGGTTTGGGAATGCCTAGGCAAACTAAATGAACTAGGCCAGAAGAACACTGTCACTCTCCTATGGGTCCCGGGACACATAGGAATAGAGGGGAACAAAACAGCAGATAAGCTGGCAAAAAAAGGAGCTGAAACCCCACATTTGGGACCAGAACCATCTTGTGGGATCAGCAGTAGAGTAATCTTAGGAAAACTAAGGGAAGAAATGGAGAAAGAAAAATCCAAGTACTGGAATCGGCTGGAAGGAGTGAGGCAATCTAAGATACTACTGGGGAACTATGACCAGAAGAGATCTCTTAGCTGCCTCAACCTCAGTAAAAAAAGGCTCCGAATTCTAACGGGCATTGCCAGTTAAGAAGCCACATGAAGAAACTAGGGTTAGCAGATGAAGCAAAGTGCAGATTCTGTGAGGAAGAGAATGAAACCTCAATACACATACTCTCAGAATGCCCTGCCTTGCAGAATTCTAGGGCTAGATACCTAGGAGCACATGAAGTAGAAGAAGGGTATCTACCTGATTTGAAGCCCGACGATGTCCTAAACTTCCTCAGTAAAATAGGACTCGAGGAGCTGCTATGAATCTGAGAGAACGTCAGAACATGGCAAGTAAGGGGGGACACAATAGATCCAATAGGTCGCAGTGTACTTATCACCCCTAATTTATACATACATACACGTCTCCAGTCAATGGTTAGTTTCCTTGTACAAATGCACCATTCGGATAACTAATACGTGAGGAATCCCTATTATATCTGCGATTTAATGATTTGGCAGACCCTTTTCATGCAAAACAACTATTCCTGCTCTATTAAATATTGAAATTCTATTGCCAGGCATAATTACACTTGTATCTCTAAAGTTATACGAAATTGAAATAAATAAATATTAAATGTACAAAAAGATAAGCCATAATAAATATTTCGTTTTTAAAATTTAGGGGATCTGATAATTTTGGCAATGTAAGTAGGTATATTATTATTTACCATTGATAATTCAGGAGTTTTCCATCTAAGAGGTCTATTCCCCTGGCAAAAAACGGTGTAATTGTCATTTGCTTCGATAATATCTTCCTTTCCATTGCTAAGAATATGCGGTTTTGAGTAGAAGTCGGCAGCTGAAAGAAAATAAAAATATGTATCAATATAGTTCATTTTTTACATAGACTTTTTTATTAAACCATTTTATTTTGTATAAACCTAAATAATGATATAGTTAAAGTAATAAAAGTATATATAGGATTATAAAGTAATTTTCTTGTTAAATATTTTTTGTAACGGATGAAAAGAATTAAATAGCAAAGATAGTAATTAGTTACGAAATAATTTTATGTAATGTTTTAGTAAAGTATGTATTTATCCTTTTATTAATTATAGTTGTTAAAAATGCATTTGTTCAAGTATTTGTAATAATATACATAAAACATGCATACTAAACTGTCGGACTAAAAAAATATAGTAATTAAAAAGATTGAAACAAATAAAAACCAAAGTATGTCTTTTTTAAAGTATTAATTTTTATTTTTTAATGAATTTATTAATAATATAAACAAATAAATAAAAAAACTTTCATATTAGTTTCGAAATATTCAAACTAAAATATTTTAGTTTCATAATTTTTTATTTATAGCAGGCCTAAAAATAAATGAATCTTTATTCAACAGTAGAAACGATTTATTTAAATTAGTAAGGGCAGTTTATGTTATAGAACACCCTGTGTAAATAATATGTTTACTAAAAAATATAACAATAGGATGCACCAGAGTATCGCATATCAGAACGTGTGGGAGACATCCTATTATAATCTATTCGGAATATGCGACCAAATTATTATTTAATCCCATTTCAAAACTTTTGTGTAGACAAAGTTATTGTTTAAAAAACTATTTTAGGAGGTTTTTATTTAAACGTTTATCCTTGCTGTATTAGGGACGACGTACTTTTAACTGGCTATGAAGAAAAATCTTACTTCACTACAGGTGTCAAAAGTTGAATTGTTGGCCCTGCGCGAGATAATGCGCATGACATAACTTCTTTTTGTTGATTGATGTATTTAATAAAGTTACTTATTTTAAAATTTATTAGATGTTTATTTATTCTTAGTAAACTCTTAAATAAATCATTATAAACATTAATTAGTGCATTAGAAATTTTGTTTGAGAAATACTCTCACTTTTTGGCATTTTGTCGAAATTAACATTATATCTGATTTAAAAATGTCAAATCCCGGGCACACTTTTTTAATGCTAGAATGAAAAAATCGTGCGTTATGAATTTTCCGCTTCTGGATTGATAAACAATACTTTCAGCCCTATTTTTGGCGTTCAAATAATTGGTTTTCCGGTAAGGTAGGGGAAACACCCGTTTTTGTCCTGCATAATTGGAAACAACAATTTAAGTTATTAACAATTTGGTTTTCTGCCAAGCAAATGCACTGGTGATGCAATATATATTTTTATAGATAAAATATACACCTCTTAACGAAAAATATTATACAGCTTCCATCTTTTGCGATTTCCCGAAGACATTTGACTGCGTTAAAAACAATATTCTATTAATTAGGGTAAAAGGATTCTATAAAAATCATACAAACATATAGAAAACTAAAGGGAAGGCCTTCAGCCATATTCCAATAAATTGTGGTATACTACAAGGTTCAGTTGAGGGTCCAATCCGTTTTCTCTTTATTTATTAACCAGTGTAAGGAGAAATTCAGACTAAGCAACTTTAAACCATTACTGAGATCCACTTTCTCTGTTTTCATGCATTTCTCTATCTACATTTCTCTAAACTGGCGCACGCAAGAGAATTTTCTGGTAAAGTAGATGTTGCAGTATTCCATAATTAAATGTATTAAAAGTTTATTTATCAAATTATACCAAGAATCATAAAAAACTCTTCGTTTTAAGGCAACTTCCACGTTTAATTAAAAAATTTGGTTTTTAATCACAATGACAGCCGTTTCGCTAGAATTAGCATCGTCAGATTGACATATTGAAGTTACATTTTGTTTATTTGTAGCTAGGTACCTGATGTTGATTAGGTAGTATTAAGGCTGGACCAAGTATGGAAGTAATAAGACATAACAATATTAAAGCCTAGATATTATTAACCCTAAGGGATTATCCTGGATGTACTTCCCTCTAAGATCAGTATAACTGTGCAATGATAGGTATAGAAAAACCAGGAAAAACTATATCATGCTGATCTTTACAATAACAATATATTTTTGTTACAATTATGTCTTACCTACGTATAAAATGAAAACTCACTCAAAGCAAACAGTTTAATAGTGGAGAACTTCCAAGATTTATTTGTTCATTAACAACTTTAAATTGTGGATCTACTAGATGTCTTTTTATTTATCTTCAAGGAAATCTAAATTTTGTTTTTATTACCAGTGTGTAATATTTGAATGTCATTGGTGTGTATCACAGAGTGTGGATATTCAAGAACGTTTTTTACATAGTTTGACTTATCTGGTTGTTTTAATCTATATGAACTTAAAGTTCATTGAATCTTCAAATTTTTTTTGTCTTTGACTATTACATTTTGGACATTTAATTTTGTAAACAATAAATTTAAATTATAACAAGTTTAAATTTTTTTCCACCTACTCTAATGACTTGTTTGTTGTAAATAATAGTGATTTATCAAATAAGCATTTAAAATGACATTTGGTTATTGATTAAATATTTTAATATTGTTAAATATAATTGTTTAACTTTATAAATATTTGGTTATTTTAAACAACAAAACAAAACTGTATGTTGCTGAAGTAGCATTAAGAGTTAACATTTATTTAGAGAAAATCAAATAAGTGTAATAATTAATTATACAAAAATAAAACACATTAGGCTAATCTATTTTTGTATTAATAAATTTTGTAGTATTCCAAAATAATCTAAATTATTTTATCGGGCTACTACGTTTCTTAGAATATTTGGTTATTTCCCAAAGTACCATGTGGTATTTACATTATATTATATACGTATACCCAATCTTTTTAATCTGTGGTTAAATATTATAATTATCAATATATTACAAGATAAACCAAAAAAGGAAGTTAATTTAGTTAATTTTTAAGCTGTTGCTTATGTGATGATATATAATTTACTTGGAAATTGGTTAGATTATTTAAGATGATTCAAAAATAACATTTTTTTTGTAGGTACATATTAGTCTTAGCAATAAATAAATTAATTTTCAAATTTGAGAAAAATTTTGTATATAAATGCTCCTACAATGTCAAAATAATATATTAAACAACGCATTTCATATGGCTTTATGAAATAAGTTGTTTATAATATTTTTTTTTATATTTTTCATTTTATCATTTTTTAAATTAATTTATTATTTGTATGCAAATTACGGAAATTTTGATTTTAAAAAGTATGTTGGTAGCACTGTGTAATTCATAACATTTGACAGTTTTTAAATTTAAATTATCAAATGTTAATGTTTTAAAATATTTTAAAATGAATAATACACCAATAATAATATATTATATAAGTTAAATATGATATTCGTATTTACAAATAATTTCTTAAAGAACAACAGAAAAATAATAAAATGCTATTAGCCTCATATTAGATACTTCATGCATATTACCAACTATTTAAAACAAAAATTTGCGTGCGTAAAAGTTACATTACGATACGCAAATATGTTTTATAATGAAAGTTTTTATAAGTGCAAAATATAAAAATCAAATTAAATGTTATTTGTTTATGAAGTACATATTTTGCGTGGTTTGCAGTTCTCCGCAATCGCAGACAGTCCACAGGGTAGCCTCTCTTATTTAATCTGTCGATCTCTCCGTGAACGTCCGCAGTTTGTTTAGCGCCAGCTTTCCCAGTTTTCAAGCCTTCTGGTACCAGTTCTGCATTCGGCTTCATCCAAGGTTCATCTGGGCTCTTATTTTCGACTAAGGGAATATAGCTTTATGAGAAAACACATGTTTTAACTTTATTTTGCTTGGTTACTTTGTCTCGGGAAGCTTCACTCCCTTAGTCAAAGGTCCAGTATGGTTTTAGGTTCCTCGTAATCTGGCGATCTCAGCAAGCTTCGTCTTGATTTTAGTCATTGATGAGCAGGTTGCTTTGATTCGTTCTTTGAGTGCAGCTGCTTCCTTGCGGATACTAAGAGGAGCGATGGTGGTGGATTTTGTTGAGGAGTGTTGGCCCCCGGTGATGATTTTACTTTTCTCATTGAGACTTGTTTTGGGCGCGCTCAGCTATAAAAAACCGAACATACATACTACCTGGCGGAATGGCAAAGGTTAAGTTCTGAGATTTTGAGAACCCTTGATTGAGCTCCCCAATTAGAGCTCATCAGCTTGCTGTCTATATTGTTTCTTGCGCTAACCTTGTTTGGTGTTAAGGCAGTTACACTTGAATGATTCAATTGTACTTCTATTCGATCTGTAGTTTTCTGCCAGCCTGCTTGTTCTTAAGTTTCTTTTTGGATTTTGCTTCAGCTGGTTTAGCTTGTTTTTGAAATGTTTTTTGATATTTTTGTTGAAATATTTGTAAAATTATTATTTTATACTTATGGAATAGTTATTTTGTTTAACTTTGTATTACGTACTGTTAATATAATAACCAGAAGTAGCTTATGGACATGTGGCTTTTGTGAAATATTAACTAAATAGTTTGGCGTTTATTTTATTTACTTAGTTAATATAAATGTTACTATAAAAATGGTCTGTTTACAAATCAAAAAAATTGTTATCACGTTGTTTCATGAATATTATCTAAAATACTTACAAAGAGGAAATGTATATCGCAAAAATACAAACAATAGATTAAAATTTTTACCAACAAGCAATATTGAATTTATACAGGGTAAATATGGAGAATCAAAGACAGAAATTTAAAAAAAATGGCAACAGCAGCAAAACAACATTGAGAGAGTTCGTTAAGAAGCTGGAAGTGGATAACAAGGGGTGTTCTTGTTGGCACTAAAAACAGGAACAATAAAAATACTAAACAAAAGAAATTTTTGCAAGATAAAAAGAAATCTTTAAGGATTTACTTGAAGTAGTTAGTGGGTATCCAATAAAAAGCTGAAAAGAATAATAACTGTTGAATTGTTTAACCCCAGAACAAGCTGCTCAAAACGTGGTTATAGTTGAAGATAGACGATATCAGCAATATGTTGCTGAAGTCATGGGAATCAACCAACCCAGCGTTTCTAGAGTCTTAAGAAGGTTTAGAGAAACTGGAAGTTATAATAAAAGACCAGTTCCCGGACGTACCAGGTATACTAATCCTGCAGATGACTGTCATTTAAGAATTCACACTTTGCGAACACGTCATGTTACAGCCAGGCAACTGCAAAATATTCTCTCTGGAGTGCTCTCTGTCAATACGGTTAGAAACAGATTAAGTAATTTTGGAATCAGACCCAGAATGCCTGTTACTGCTCTATTGTTAACCAGAGCACACCGTGTAGCACGTTTAAGGTTCGCAAGGGAACATGTTAATTGGGATATTAACAATTGTGCTAATATTCTTTTTGGATCCGATAGACGTATTCCAGTTAAAAGACACGCAGGTGAGCGATTAGCTCAGTGTAACATAAGAGCAGTCAGAAATAATGGAGTTGGTTCGATTATGGTATGGGGAGGCATCTTTTTTGAAGGCCACACGGAGTTAATTGTGTTTCGTAGCTGACAGCTGATCGGTATATAAGGGAGGTTCTTGAGAAAAATGTAGTGCCATTTATTCCACTCATTGGAGAGAATTTTATTCTAATGCAGATCTTCCTCGCCCGCACGTTGCCAGAATAACAATGGAATACCTTCAAGAGGTTGGTATCTAAGTTTTAGATTGGCTAGCAGTTAGTCCAGACCTAAACCCTATTGAACATGTTTGGGACTACCTGCATAGGTGCATAAGAACTCGTAATACTAGACGTCCTTTCTCTTAAATCAGCCGTGGAGGAAAGAAACCATACCACAAGACTGGGAATCGAATATAATTCTGCCATTATATAAAAAAGGAGACAGCAACTAATAAAACAAATATAGGAGAATAAAAATAGGGTAACGTCCCAAAGGTTTATAAAAGGTTGATGGACTAAAGAAAGACAAATAATAGGAAACCGGACTATGAGAGAAGTTTGTCTCTAGAGAAGAGGAAGAGTATTGAGTTCAGTACTCAGTACCGATATCTTAAAAGAAATAAAATTAGAAGTATAGAATATCAATGTGTGGTACAAATATCAAGGACTAGTAACTTAGTAGCGGATAAATATCAAGAAAAACAAAAATGAGTGGGAACAAAACATTTTATGTCCAATGTTTACATAGAGTTCCAAAAACTGTATACTTATCAATGCTATAAAAAAGAAACTACAGGCAATAAAAAGGAAGTTAAAGGTACCACTAGAAGGCACAGAATAATAAAAAAATCCGCGAAAAAAGGGCTTAATAAATGCAGAGACCACCTAAGAAAATGTAGTATGCTAAAACGTTAAGCAACAGACAGAGGAAGACCAAGAAAAATGAGGGATAATCCTTTTATGTAGAATTAAAAAAATAATCCTTATAAACTTGCAACAAACAAACAAAAATGAAAATATACCCAATTGTGCAAACTGAAAGTCAATTAAGAACAAGTTATTATGCATAGCTTAATCACTATGTAAATCGAATTTGGCACTAACCGCGACCCTGATTTAGTTATAAATATAGAAGTAATTTACAACATAAGTATCTGTGTTGACTTTATTTAATATCGATATTACTACTAAATGAGTTTTAAACTATTTACAGAAATGCCTTTCTAATTTAATATAATCATTTAAACAGAAAATCATTAAGTAAACTAAAGAATAAAGTGTGTGTCGATATTATCAAATGTATATTCGGCATGACCTTTGCAATATGATGTAGCACTTTAAACAGGAAAGAAATAATGGCATTTATTTTAAAAGCAAACAATTAATAAGTGCGAAAACATTTCTATATAATATTGATTCATAAACAGTTTTAAGGTAACAGTACTTTTACAACTAGTAACTGTTTTAAAATTGACCAGATTAAACCCATTATTTTTTAAGAGCACAAACAAAAATTCACTGTCTCATCTTAGTTGATGTTTTATTAGATTTTTCTTCATTTGCTATTATTTTAAAGATTATGATGGGATTAAAACCAATGAAAAATAGTATTTTTTAGCAAATTGCTCAAAATTCGACAGGTATTGTGTGATTTTGAAAAGATTACTAATCATTTGATTAAAACCTAAATGTTACTCCGTTATAAAATTTTTAGGTTAGGTTTTGAATAAATTAAAAAAACTCGTTATGAATTGGAACTTTTCTATTTTGATTTTAAAGAGTAATAACTCATAAAAAAGATAATTTTAGAGCATTATATTTCATTTAATATAATATTGAAAAAAAAATTGGGTTTTTGTGTACATAACACATTTATCCACTAACTTTAAAATCAAACTGTGTATGTTTTGTTGTTGATAACTTGTAACTTTTAACAAAATTTTATTGTAATGCATAATGAACATTAACCTAAACAATGAAGAAAATTTACTAATACGTTGTTTTTTTAATCTTATCCGATGTGTTTTCCACTTTTTCTGTTTTGGATTTTAAGCATTTTGTTCCATCTTTTAATAGAACCTTCTATAGTCGAGGTAAACAAATTTCAGCTGCTCTCTTAAGTTCAACATTTTTTCAACCGTCAAACCACCACATTTGGGTGGCACACTTGAGGTAATTCTCTTAGCTGAACCTTTCTAGCTCCTCTTTCTTATAAATCAACTTGTAAAAATGCAGACAAAGGATCTAGATTAGTTTTATAACAATAAAACCCAAATTGCTCAACTCTAATCTATCGTATGATCTAATTTTTTCATTAAGAGTGTTAGACACCTTCTTGTATAAGTGAAGTTTAGCTGGAAGCTCTTCAAAGTTATAAAAGCAATGTTCCATATTCTAAAATAAATTATTTTTAGTACTTGCATTTCTAATGATTTCTCTATATTGGTCTGAAATATAAATGTTTTGGTATTGTCAGAGTACTTTTTCAATTCTCCCTAAGTTTCTGTCCGAATCCAGAAAACTGTGTTCCACCACAGAAAATTTGTGCCCAACTATTTTAAAAATATTGTTCAGAATCGGGCCAAATTATTAAATGGTCATCTTCAGGATCCTTTTCTTTGAGTAACTTTTAAAATCGTAGCAGACAGCTTGATATTTTTTTACTACCTCTATTGGAAATGTCTTCTATCTAGTTAAAAAAATAAAACTTGTGTCCTGAATGCTTGATACAGTGGATACCAACATTATAAAACCACATTTGTCTTAAATAAAAAGCCTTAGATGTGGACAACTTCGGCAATGGCAAGGTCGGATGTAAATCCAACGTCAACATGTTTTCTGATCGACGGAGGGTATTTGTCTATCTATTTTATGGGAATTCAATGCAAATTTTCAGTTTTGGTTAAGCTCTTTTGTATTATATCGGAGTATCGAAACTGCTTGTATCACTTTTCGGTTGTCCAAAAGACAAGTTGAACTTTGTTTCGAAAATATGCCGGTAGAAAGACATCTTAATCATGTATTTCGCATTCAGATTTTTTTCCTTACACTGCTCTATATAAAGGTGGTGAAGTATTTTACATTAAGTAAGGGACACATGTATTTCTCGTTATGATTTTTGTTACTTTAATAGTGAGACGTTTCTGCAGAAAAATGATTAATATGGTTCACTATGCAGTTGATAACTTATCTTTTGGTGAATGTAACAAGTAACGTAAGACCTTTATCAAATAAAAATATACAGTGTAGGTGTGACATAACGCCATTAATATCAAAAAATTTCTTTAAAATATTACAAATTTGAAATTTTCCATAGTTGGGGTGTTAAATCTATGTCAGAGAAACACAAAAATGGCAAAATGTCATTTTATCCACTTACGTCTTCAATTGTTAAACTTGACAATTGAATTGTCAAACTTGACGGATAATAATATATTAATAAGAAATAAAGAGCCTATAAATGTTTTCAATCGCTTATGTAAAGCATTAATAGTTGTGAGGAAATTCATAACTTCCGTATAGTACAAAAATCTTTTTTATCTAAAATATTCACAGAAATGTTAAAACCTCTACTCTTTGACCATTATTTACATAACTAGTGTTGGTTAATTCATAATAATCCATCGCGATTTTAACCTGAATGTAATGGAAAATCCAGATTAGTTTTCATAGCAATCTCTTTTTCTTAAAATCAATAACTTTTAAATAATTATTTTATTTTCTCGTTTTGTATGATTAGGTAGATGAGAAATATCAGCAGCACTTGTTTCATTTCAAGGTAAACAAGAGTTTCGTATTTTCAAAGAAATAGCCTAAGGCATTTGGTGACTAAAAGAATACAAGGTGTGTGTCATTGATTTATTCAACAGATGATATACTATTATCATAGTATTTGTACGGTAAATGGAAAGTATACGAGGTACAGTCTACAAATATATTAACTTTTTTAAAAACAAAAAGTTTTGTAACAAAATTAGAACAGAGAATATAATTAAAATCTTAGTTGTTTTATGATGAACTCCAAGTTATCAATAACCTATTTTTTTGATTTTTTTACGGTTTTAAAAAATATCCTCCTAATTTTTTTGACGTATTTACTCATTTACGTATTTAATATAGGTACCCATTTTCATAAAGTAGTAATTTAAATTGTGAATTAAATGAATCAAAACAGTAACTGGTCAATGAAAATAACTTTATTGCTTCCTTCCTTCCTTCCTTTTGATTTGTGATGAATAAAAGCGATAATAAAAAAAAATAATTTACGTTCCCTTATTATTTTTACGCAGTGTATAGTAAAATATAGTACATGATATACCAAATGAAGGAAAAAGGAAGGAGGAAGCTCTTGTTGCAGCTCAAGATAGAAAAGGATGTAAAACTAAGATCAGGGCAATGATAGGATTATTTGCGTAGTTCCAAGTGGTGGTGTTTCTATCAACCTGTTTTTTAATTTTACCGAAATGGTTGTATATGCTCCTAATCTGTGAATATAAATAAATTTTCTATCAATTTTCATTTTTAATAAAATAATTTGAGGTTATGTTCATTTCACATCATTTACCTTTGTATAAGAACGTTTTTTTTGTCTGCACACTCTTTTTAAGTTCGGTTTTTAACTGATGAACTGTCGATTCACCGTATTTATAAGAAATTTTATTGAAATTTACTCAAATTCTTTTATAAAAAACAACTAAATAGGTCTCCCGGTCAACTAACATCCCCTAGCGTGGAAAACAGACACCATACTCTACTGAACGAAACAGTAATAATAATTTATCCTTTTTAACCTTAACCTATTCGCCTTTTCGAAAGTCTAGACGCCCTCTGGAGGATAAATAATAAACCTACTTTGTGAGTAATCGCAATTTATTTTTAATTTTATTTTGGATTGTTATGTGGAGGTTAATGTTTGATTCTTTTATTTGTATTTGTAAAATTACCACCAAACAATTAAAACACACAACTCAACCACTAAGTTCGACACCTCAAACAAAAAGATTACTCACAATCCTCCATATTTGTTTACGTTTCTTAGCGCCCTCAACGGTAGTCGAAATCGCGAATAGTGAAGTTCGTTTCAAATCACCCTGGTACGTTTGGTTATGAATTCATTGGTAAACAAGTCTCGATTCACGTATTATTTATTTATAAATTTTATATGTTCTCCTTAAAAACTTATGTCTGCAAATGGAATTCTTAAAAAGAAACATTTTATGTAACAGTTTTGGTAATAAAAAATGCATGCATTACTAAGAAAGTTGCTAACTTATTTCGTAACTTTTGAATGACGTATTTCTCTGAAATTTGATGAAAACATAAACTTGCAATGTTCTAGATCTTAAAAAATAATAAGAAAAAGTTACAAGAAAACTGCGCTTGATTAGAATCACTTCAGTAGCAACCTTATAGTACCAAGCTTTCAAGAAAATAGTAATATAAATAAATATTAACTAATTTTATAGATTCTGGAGAAAATTGTAAACCGGAACCGTAAATAATTTCGGAAACGTAATACCAGAAATGATTGAGTTACTGATAAAAAATATATAAAATTAAAATAATAGCTGTAAAAATCAAAGATTCGTTTAGTAAAAAACTAAATATTCGTTAACCATTACTATTCTATAGCCCTAATCTCATTATTGAATCAGAGGAAGTTGATAATGTACCAATTAAGGTTTTGATTAAAGGTGTGGAATTTATTTCAACCAAAACAAAAATAAATTACTTTTGTTGAAGAGTCGAAGAACTCTTAAAATACGTACAAAATCATTATGTCTTTTAAATGTTTTGTTAAACTAGTAGCTACTTAGAGAATTGCTGTTAATAATAATTATTGACCTTTTTAAATAAAGCGAAATAAATTAATAAAGTACTTTTAAGGTAATAATATACGATGATAATTAAAAACAGTTTAAACAGAACAGCAGAGCATAAAAATATCTTCTTGCGAAGAGTTAGGGGTATGTTATAAACAAAAAAGCTGCAAACGAATTGAAAATATTTATTTGTTTTAAATATAAACAAATATTTTTTAAAAATTGATTGTAATCTTTCACCAATATAAAAAGTACCAAAGGAAAAACCCTTACGTCACAAAAAATCAGCTTGTCAAAACCTAAGAAATGTTTTGAACAAATATTGGGTATTATTTGACTGCATTTGTTAAAAAAACTGAATAAATTTATTTTAAAAAGTTGAATCAATTAATTATAGAGTAGCTGATGATGCTTCTTATAATATACAATAATATTAAAAATTATTTTCAATATAAAATAATATCACAATTGCATATTATCTAATAGCGCTTTCACTAATACTCCTTAGAATATTTTATTGTATTACTTCTATCATAAATACATCAAACTAAACTAATGTATTTATTTATGCAGTTTTCTGTTATATTTTCTGATAACAGTCCAAATATATTTTACTATTCTCCATATGAGTCAGAATAACAACGAAAAAAAAATTAATGGTGCATTTTTGTTTATTTTAATGTAAACTATGTATTGTAAACTACTGCAATATTGAAAAGTAACTATATGAAGTAATATTTAAAATAAAAAGTTTATCCATTTGTGTCATTAATATCATATTTAAAATATAGTAGTATATTAGTTTTCAAATCTTTCAAAAGATACCCATAAAAATATTATAGAATTTGCGATTTCAAGGATGTAACTTTTAAAACATAAAATATACCATAAAAAATTGTGTTAATTTAATTATAATTATTAACTCACTTAATGATACATTAAACAATTCACATATTAATGTCACTAATATCGCGATTTTGTTTATAAAAGCCATTTTTCAGCACAAATTTTTAAATAAACATTTTTCATCGGTCTAATGACATTCGCGCGACGATTTCAACAGTACTGGTTATGACACACGCTAGGCGGCGTGATAAAGATACAGAACATTTTAGAAAGTGAAGATAAACATTCTTCCTGTATCGCCGATCGCGATACAGGCAACCAATACTACACAAAGCTAAGGACTACCAGCATGATGAATTTTCAATCACCGAATTTAAGTTCTGGTCACTTTTTCTTGTTTAATTATCACTTTTTCTTGTTTCAAAACAATTTTTCTACTGTTATTTTCATTATTTTCTTTCCCAGTCACTGTTTTTATTTTTAATCCTTGGTTTTTTTATCCAGTCCATTTTTTAGGTTTCCAATTACTCTAACTTGTTTTACAATCAATATTTTCCGTTTTAATTCAAAGTTTCTGATTAATATTCTCTACTTCCAACGTCAAATCAAACTTTTTTTGTCTTCCAATCCCCGTTTCTATTCATTTTTGTTTATTTTTCTTCCCTTTTTTTTGTTGTGATCACTATTTTTTATTGGATTTGTTCTACAGCCAATATTTCTAGTATTGCTTCACTGTTTTTCGTTATACCAGACATTGTTTTGAGCTTTGCCAAATTATTTTTGTTTGATCACTACTATATCTTGATGCCAATCACTATTTCTATTTTTATTTATGCTTCATAATCACTATTTACAATTAGTATAATATAATCCCTTTTTTAAATATCAATCACTGATTTGAAGTCCTGATTACTTTTTCTTATTTAATGATCACTATTTTGTCTTTGAGAACAAACATCATTTGAAGTTATTATTTTGTTCTCAAGTCACTATTTCTAGTTTTCAATCACAGTTTCTACTGTTTTTCCTATACATTTAACAGTTCTTTTTTTACAGTCACTATTTTGAGTTTTTAGACCTTTTTTACAACAATAATTTCTTGTCTTACATTTTTTTTGTCTAGTCAAGTGGCAGATACTGATTTACCTACCATTCCCCTAATTATCAAAGGTACTGAGCCACAGTCCGTCATCAAAATACTATCAGCAGAGGACGTTGACAAACACAGTTAATAGTTACTTAAATCACTGCGATCAAGATCACGATAAAATATTTTCGATATGCAAGTAAAACTTCTTCAAGAACATACGAGGTCTGAAGTCAGAAGTTGAATTTCTTGCAAACGTTTTGAAAACGCTTCAGTTTAGAGACTTTACGGACAAATCCTTGCCTTGAGCTGACATTTTCCTATAATTATAACTAGTTAAAGTTTTGCGATTAAATAAATATTTTTTTTAAAATGGTCTCATTAACTGAAACATAAGAATAATCAGTCTAATACGCCTATCACACAATCCATTTACTAAAATGAGAGGAAATCTAGACAGACAATTCTTAAAAAGAAGTAATTTTAGGAAACTAAATATAGTTTTAGTATATTTATTAATTATTTAAGATTCTATTGCAAAAAACAGGTTGACATATTTGTCAAAATAGACAAGAAAATTTTTATTGAGAACAGTAAACAACTAAACGGTTGAACTAAACTATTTATTCGCAAAATTAAATTCAATGGCAGCCGTTTCGCTAAAAACTAGCATCGTCAGATTGACATATTGGTAGTAAGGATTGGGAAAATAAATTTCATTGAAAAAAGATAAATTTTGCAAATCCTAAATCTCAAATAAGAAAAAATAAGTTAAAAAAACATATGTTATTTAATTTTTATACAATATCATTCTGGATAACAAAGGTATTTATGTTTAGTAAACATTGATAATAATAACTACAGAGATGAGTGGTATTGTTGATAAACACAATTTATCTTTATTTTGACAGAAAGCAAGCACATCCTTTAAGGGAGACAGCATAGTTTAGAAATTATAAAAATAGATAAATCATGGCCTTGTTAATACGATAATTAAATTTACTTTTTAATTTACCAAAAGATATACTTAACCATTTTTGAATATATATGATATATTAAAAAGAGCGATTATTACTTCATAATTTTCAAATCAAAATATTCCGAAAACGGTACATAATATCGAGTTTTACCAAGAGTACCTTTTTGGTGTAGAATTAAACGATGTTTATGTTCACTTGGAGTTTTGACTAATAATTCTACTCTAAAAAAAGTTATGTTGAATAATACGTTGTATGAATCGTGTAACTAGCGCCCTCTATGAGAGTTAGTTATAAAAACAAATTCATGGGATATATCAGCTTCCAAAACATATTCGTATAAAATTTCATTGCAATGGTGCCAGTAGTTTCGGCAAAATCGTAAGAAATGTGTAATTTTTTATTTTCTTCAACGCCCTTTATCTTGAAAACGGATGGCGTTAGAAAAAAATTTTACTAAGCAAACCCCAATTATTTTTTAGTTTTTTACCTATCCTAGAGACGGTGTTACCTTTTTTTGAAACACCCTGTATAATTAGGTATTGTTTATTGTTACATGTACCAAAATATATTTTTCTAAATATGAACTCTAATTCAAACAAAATATCATTCAACCAATTTGTAAAATATTTCCAAGATGTAAAAAATCCAATTTAATACAAAGTGTGACCTCCACGTTGGTTTATTACTGCTCTACATCTTTGATTCATAACCAAAATCAGATTATCAATATCACTTTGAGGTATACAAGCCCAATCTGCTATCAGAAGCTCTCCAAATTGAACCGGTCCATAAATATTATCCATAATATTTAGAGTGATTCTACAGTGAAGCATATGCAATACATGCTCAATAGGATTTAGCTCCGGAGATTGTATTGGCCATGGTAAAATTCCATTCCCTCGCTTTCCAACCAGTTGTGTACAATATGTGTAGTATGTGGACGGCCATTATCAGGGATTAGTTAGAAATTTTCACCAACTGCGCCTGTACAATAGGAAGAAGAATGGAATCTAAATACAATTAGGAACGAATCAGGAACTTCCAGAACATGTCTTAGTCGTTCCACATTTCCACAATGTCGTTCAACAAGAGTCTGGGTGAAATCCAAACCAAGATTCATCACTGAATAAAACTGCAGCCCAATCTTAAATAGCCCAATTCTGATATTCTTGACACCATTCCAATCTTGAAGATTATCTCTATACAGAGGAGGACATCTCAGGTGCCGTCTACTGAACAACTTGGCTTCATGAAGACAATTTAACACCCTATCTCGACCAAATGATAAGTTATATGTTCTTTGTAATGTCGTAACTAAGTCAGGAGCACTTATTGTTGGTTGCTTCCTAGCTGTTAAAATTAAAAATCGATCTTAAGTTGCTGTTGTAGAGCTTCCCCATCCTGGATGTTGTTCGTTTGGACTACCAGTTTCTCTTAAACAGTTCCATAATTTACTGATAATGCTTTAAGAAGCCCCCATCCACTCAGAAACTTGAATTTGCCGCAGCCACCTTTAAGAAGACCTACAGCTGGATTAATTTCGTCTAATGTTAAATGTGTTCTTTCCATGGATATGTAGGCTCTGGACAATATCTTTATTAGAGTTATCAAATTAGAAATTAATTTAAAAATTAAACAGTATAGCAATTCTACTTATTTCATATTTTAGGATTGTTTTATTTCTTGCAAATTTTTTAACAGGTAAATTTATCATTAGAAATTAAAGTATTACATACATTCCACATGCATGATACAGAAATGAATTCTATCTAATTAATTATTATTTGAAATTATCACATTCTCACATGTTTAAATTTTTTTATTTAAAATTAATTCTTAGCAAAACAATAAATTTGTTTCACTACTTAAGCCTCGATCTCTACAGATGAGAGACGGATGCTGCTACCCTTATCAAAAGTGGACATACTCTTCTTATTTTTAAAAGAGATTATTAAATACTACTGTAACCATTCTTGTAGACGAATTATTGTTTATCTTTAAGTCTTTAGATAAACCAAAACGCTTTACTTAATCATGGTTAATATTTAAAAGTAATTTTTTGTTGGAATAACAGACTTGGTTAGTTAACGAGTGCGGAAATGCCACTAGGTATCCGTTTTAAAGCTAATTTTTATCTTGAAATTATTATATTAATATTGTCGATATTGTTCCGGAAGGAAGTTTCCTGCTAATTTAGAATCTTTAGGCAGATTTCGGATATCTTTAACAGTTTTTATGAAATCTGCAAAAAATTTTCTTTTCAATTTTAACGGTTGTATATAACATTTTGTATGATTTTTGTTACTACTTCAAACTTGATACTAAAATTAGTCCAGTCACTATATACATTGGGACGAACATTTTTATACAATACTTTTTGTTGCTCTTTGTATGATCTACCTACAACTAAAGTCCTTTACATTTTTCACGTATCCATCATCGTTATAGAGATATCCAAATAAATTAAAAAAAAAAGTTAGTTTATATCGCAAAATAAGTTTTGAAATATTCTAAGGTCTTAAAATTCTTATTAAGAATAATAAAAAACTCTTAAATAAATATTTATAAGCTTTTTGACAGCACTTTTAACAAAAAAGAACGTCCGGGAAAAACATTGGAAAAAACCCCGCCCATGGAATGGCATTTTACTAAAAAAAGTAACTTATTTGTTTGAAGTGCTGTGAAAAAACTTTTAAATATTTTTTTGTAAAGACCTTTACATAAAATATTTCAATACTTGTTTTTGTATAAACTATATAAGGCCAAAATGCCAGAAACATTTTTTAATTGTAGATCATACAAAGAGCAACAGAAAAGTATTGCATAAAAATGTTCTTATCTCATCGGGGAACCTAGTTATGACGAAAAAAGATTGATTTAACCCTTTTTTCGAGATTATTTTGGTCAACAATTTAAAATTAAGCTTTTTTAGGTCCCCTTCAAGGAATATCCAAAATTTGGCTTTCTGGGTTCATTTGCATTTCTAACCCGATTTTTCCGACGTAATGACTGGACAAAATATATTTAATTTCATTTAATTTAAACCCCTTATTGACATGTACTTAATAATACTTTATCATATTTGTAGATGGAGTGTAAACTTTTTAACATTACAAACAGTTAGGTAGGTATCCAAAAAATGTTATTTTAGAGAAACTGGGAAACTAGTTTTTTTTTCTGTATTACTCTATTTTTCTATTCTACAGAAAATTCAAAAGCTTTAAATAAATGGCGAAACACGTAGAAAGGTTAAATCTTTGAAATAATTTATAATCTCTATAGTACAAAATATAGAGTACATACACATACATATAGTCAAAATTCTGGATATTAGTTAAGCGGCGACCTCTCTTATTATATTTTAAAACTTCATAGTTTTATAATTTGGCGACAAAAATGTTTCCTGTATTTTTAATGCTCGTAAATGCCTTAAACTAAAGGAAGATGGTGCTAGTAATTCTTTTTTTAAAATTTTTAATGCTATTGGTTTTTGGCAATGCTTTTACTAAATTAAGAAATCTAACAAATGAAAATTAATTATTTGAACTTATTTTAATGGGTGACTCACTAAAACATTAGACAATATCTGAAATACACCAGAGAAATTTGGAAAATATGTCCTAAGCTGTAGGTATATAGGTTGAGATGATTTATTTATAATAAAGAAATACTCAAAAATAAAATTGTACTAAATTTATTTAATTAAGAGGTAGTTAAGACACTAGCAACTCATTTTTCTCTAAATCGTACGTGGAGTAGGAATTTTGTTGTAGAAAAACATATATAAAATCTATGCTTAATAATAAATTTTTAGAAACTAGTTGTATAGAAAAATAAAGAAACAGCAAAATATTTTACAACCGCTACATAACGAAAGAAAAAAAAGATATAATAATCAAAGGTCTTCTATTGACAAATTTAATTTTTTTTGTGAATTACAAAAAAAGAATTCCTACATTATCAACGTGTCTATTCTTAGATATTTTAAAGAAACACTTATTTATTTCCTATAGCCAAAAAAATAGACGTACACCTATGTTTTTAACAGATTGCTAATAAATGTATCAAGCCACTTTTTGTAGAACAAAAAATATACTTTTACGTTAATTGCAATCTATTGTTTTAAATTCTCTGTATTAGTAAAGTGGCGACCTCTCTTATTGAAATGCCATCGTTTCTTTTTTAGCGACAAGAATATTTCCTGTATCTCGTTTGTTTTTTAGTTCAGCAAAAGATGGTGCTAGTATTTCTTTTTCCAAAATATTTTTTTGGTATTAACTTTTACTAAATAAAAAGAAGAAAACACAACAAATTAATGAAATAAATTAAACATTTACAAATGAGTGGATGATTAAAACAGCAAACAATACGGGAGAACCCTTGAGAACACTAGAGGAACCTGTAAATAATATTTGGAATTGTAGGTCTATACCGCTAGGTGGCTTATTTAATAGCATAGCACGAAGAATTAAATTTAAAATTTTATTAAATTTATTTAATTAAATAATACTTAGGTACTATAAAATATTTTTGCAATAAATAGTAGCTGCATTATACTTTAGTTTTCAAATGTGAGGTGGGGGAAAGTGGGAATTCTACTTAACCAATTTTTTTTAACTCAGTCTTACTGAAAAAAAGTCACGGAAAATTTTAAATTACTTTAAAGTATTTTTCCTATGTAAGTTTATCATAAAAAACGTGTACATTTTAAACATACTTATAAATAAATATTAATTGACCTAAACTGTTTATTTATTGTACTGAAGTGTCACTGTCACAAATTATAATATAAAATAATCCAAAATGTCATCTCGCACGCATGAAAAACTTCCTATGAGATTTCCGTTATGGCACCTCCCATATTTGGAAAAACACCGAATATTTGAACTCTTTCATGAAATTGCTAGAGAGTTAGTTATTCATAGACCAAGTGATCACGTACTTTTCACGAAACAAATATTGTTAAATGCCGCAAAAAGCAGAGATGTTCCAAGAATTCTTTTTCTTCCATCACCAAAAGTCAATTTACTGGAAGTAGCCACAGAAGTAAGCAAAATTACCAAACAAGTTATAATATCACGCGAATCTCTTATAGGATGCTTAAATAAGGATTTTAATGAAGTGAGACCCGAAATTTTAGGTAACTCCAAGCTAATAAACCGCAGAACAGTTACTATACTATAGCTAGACTGTAATCTTGATCATTTAAAGAGTATTATTCTGTTTTATTTTGAGTAGGACTAAGCTCAAGTCCTTTTTGAATATCAACTTTCTTTTAGCAAAAGCTTTATCATATCTGGTCCGCCAAGAACATTGCTATTTACAGGGATGGATCATGGTTGACTGTCTTAGAAGTGGAGCAGATGCCAAATGTCTGCTAGAACTTGGTATTATTCCAACACATACATTTCATATTATAGCTCCTTTCCATGCAAACATTGATGACATTCTTTACTGTAAAGTAAGCATTTATAAAGATCTCTACTTGTGTATTAAATTATTCAATTATTTTAATTCAAATTTATATCATTTTAGGTATCACCACATTGGCCGGAACAAAGACGATTACTGGTTGCCCTTCGAAATATTTTTCATAATTCATTAAGAGAAGTTCACATAAAGCATAGACATGTAGCGGAAATAATTGCAGAAATTATTGAAATATCAAAGATCAGAAAACTATTACGACAAATGACCCCAAGAGTTGTGCTCTTAGGTCCTAGAGGTAGACAATTTAAAGTCCAAGCTCTGCTGTTTCTTTACTACCATTTTATTTCTTCTAGGTTCAGGAAGAAAAACTCAAGCTGAGATACTAGCTTACAATTTAAATCTCGTTCACATAGATTTTGAATATTTGCTTTGTCAGGTTTGGATTTCGCCGTCGGAATTGGGTGCCAAACTCAGAGAATGTCAAAATGAAGTATGTTTTCATTCCGAGTTACTAGCTCAAGTTCTCAATCAACGAATTCTTCAAGATGACTGTCTTTTAAATGGTTACATATTGACTGGTTTTCCGTTTACGGATACTGACTTTAAATATATTGATTCTTTGGATACACCGCCTAATAGGTATTTATATGGTTAATTTTAGTAAAAAAACATAATTGATTTAAAACAACTTAAGCTACATCATGTTTAAATTGTCTGTTCTGTAAAATATCAAAATGTAATTTTGAATATACAGTTTTCTTTGAGAATTTAGAAATTTGAACTTTTTAGACTTTTATATCTACACTGAGAAAAATGGATTGAAGTCGACGTAATAAAATATTATGCAAACACTGTGAAATACTCTGCTTACAACTAATAAAATAGTGCGCATTACTCTAAATAGTGACAGGAATGTATATTTATTCTGCAGGGCATTAAACTTCATTGTGCAAGAAACCTCATCAAAACTTTATGTTCAAATGTCGTATCTTTTATCGTGCAAGAACTATTATGCATAGTAAAATTATGGATTTAACATCATAATTTACAGTGATTAAAGCACAATAAATTATGACGTCTTAAATTCACCATATAATATAGTTTTTTGCATAGAAAATTACGGTGCAAAGAGTTGCACCATAAAATTCGATGCAATGCATGTATATATTTAAAACTACGCAGAAAATTTTATAGTGACATTCCCGATTATTTGCATAATAAGTACATTAATCCTGAGGAACAATAAAATTTAGTGCGTATGCACGTTGAAGAATCGTGCCAGGTTGAAAAAATTATTGCTTAGCACAAAAATGTTTGAAAATTTACTAAAATGTATTGTGCGTATGCACTAAACATTACATGCATTTTGAGAATTCATAAAAAAATATGGTGCGTATGAATATAAACATTACATGCATGCAACAAATCGGGGGAATCCGGGGGGGAATCTGTCCCCGCGCGCGCCGACATCGACACCACCGCGCCGCCGGATCCAACCAAACACCACACACCATTCTGTGCTGTGACCTCCGCGCGTGAGTGTCGTTCAATACTTCTATATTAAATTTTGCTGTGTTGTGTTGTGTGAAATGGACGAGTTACTGAGAAAGTTATATTTAATTAAGTTTATGTTTAATCTAGATTAAGATTAACTTTCTTATGGAAAATAAATGTTTGTATGATTTTAAGATTTTTTAAATTACCTACATAGTACATATATACCTGCTCTAGACTCTGTGTGATTAGATTATTACTATGTGAATTTCAGCACTTTTTTCTGCACTGTACTGTGACATGTGTGAATATTTTTTAGGATTAGCAACAAATATTTGCACGGTGTTTCTAAACGGTGAAATTATATTCATAATCAGATTAGTCTTTGGACAGGTAGGTATCTTCAGTCAAAATTGATAGTCCAAACAAAAAAAAAAATTTTACACAAAAAATCGGGCGTTTTTTTGACTCTCCTTAAACAAATCGTTCACTACGAGTATTTTTCGGTGAAGTCAAAAAAAACTACCAAAAATTTTTTTGTTTTACCTATCTTTTCTGACTGACACAGAATACCTCTCCGAACACTTTATTTGATTATACAGAGTGTAATGTAAGGGAAAGCTTTTCGAATTTTTAACAATGTCTTTAGTAGGCCATCATCCCAAAC
The DNA here is from genome assembly GCA_035357415.1 of Ophraella communa. Classification (NCBI taxonomy): domain Eukaryota; kingdom Metazoa; phylum Arthropoda; class Insecta; order Coleoptera; family Chrysomelidae; genus Ophraella; species Ophraella communa. The sequence goes on along the minus strand of CM068986.1, from coordinate 9,613,279 downwards.
AACGTACAGCAAGAATTTTTTGTCGAAAACGGAAAAAAAAATCGACTCTCCATACAAATAAAACAAATCAGTTTGTATGAAGAGCCAAAAGTTTTTTTTGTTTCCCACAAAAAAATCAGGACGATGATCTGAAGACATTGTTAAAGTTTTCGGAAAGTTGTCTCTTACACCCTTTATTATTTATTTAATCGTCCGAAAATACCGTGTAGAGATTAAGTGCTGATCCTGAAAAATATCAATAGTGCAGTCGCATATAAAGATATGCTTCCAGCAGCAAATAATATCATGCGCAGGCACGATATATTATAGGGTACGACCTGGTACGCATCAAAAAGTAAAATGCAAAGGCACATAATAGGATTATGAATGCATTATAATATAAAATGCTGTCAATTACGTATTTTAAACAGTGCACTTTCGTTCATTAGAGTTATACAATATGATGTCTTGACCTATATCTTATAGTGCGAGCAGCAAATAAGTTTGTGACGTCGCTAATTGGCGGAGGAACCATAATTTTATGTGCACCACGGCAGAATAACTTTACGTGTAGGCACGATTGTTGAAAAAAGTGTGCATGCACAATAGTTTATAGTGCCTCATTTTTCTCAGTGTATTATATCATTTATTTAGTTATTTAGTTGCATAATTTAAATAATAATAATAATAATTTAGTGCTGACTAGTACCCGGCAGAAAAATTGAGTCTCTCCATATACAGCGTGTCAACGAATGGGGTGTCTTATAGGTGAAAAATGTTTAAATATTAGTTTTAGTGAACTTTTATAAACAATTTTCAAATTGTGATTCTGTAGTAAATATTTGACAACAATATTAACTATCCAACAAAGAGTATATCTTACTAAGTATTATGGTATTGGGGAAGTTTCGTAACAGTATGCAATTGCAAAATTTCACGAAAAATATCCAGATGGACTTAACCATTAAGCGGTGTGGATTAAAAAAATTAATAAAGAAGTTTGTGACATGATCTGTTCAAGACAAAAAGAAATTGACAAAGGCGTTCGTTAATGAGGATGATGCAGCTACTGCACTAGCTATGCATTAAGGAAATGTCATTTTCAGGTCTTGGCAGTGGAGATGTCCAACCAGAATTATCTCGCTTTCTTACCTAACCTAAAGGAATTGTTTCAGCAGAATCAGAAGAACTAAAGCGAGCGTTGATTCTTACACTAGCAAGAGCAACGCACGTTACAGGAACCGACGGTTCTTGGTGTCACGAACTTCTCGCAACGATTGCTCAAAGCACACCGCACGCATGGGCACCACAAACATTGGAATGTTTTCCTAGAGCGATGGCGGAGTTCTTCACACAACATGTCGTTCCGAAAGAAAACAAACAACAATTGAAAAAAGCCGTAGAAGAGGAGATTAGAAAATGGTTAGGTTAGGTTAGGTTAGGTTAGGTTAGGTTAGGTTAGGTTAGGTTAGGTTAGGTTAGGTTAGGTTAGGTTAGGTTAGGTTAGGTTAGGAGATTAGAAAATGGGCATCGATGAATAACGAAAACGATATAATCTCTTATGGAGGATGCTGTTAGACACAAATCATATAACTCCCATATCCTACCAGCAAGACTAATAATATTTAAATCTTTTCATTTTCTGATTTTAATTGTTTAGAATCCTAGAAAGAATAGGAGCCAGGGCTCTTTCAGCTCACTTGAGAAAGTTCTGCGATTGTTTGGTATTTGAATTCAGTACTTCTCCAGGTGGTCAGCACGTCAACAAATGCGTGGATACTGTCAACGATATGAGGAACATCCCAAGTTGAATCTAGAAAAAGAGCAGTGAAGGTTGGTTTTTGCAAGAGTCACACAAAATATTTAAACAAAACAAAATTTATCCATTCAAACCGAAATTCATTTATACCTTACAAGATTATGATTATGACACAAGGTTGCACTTTTGTGCGATAATTGGTGAAAAACTTATGCATGACCAATTCTTTCATAATAATAATTTGTTATCTGATGAAGCAAGGTTCACAACCAACGAAGTCGTTTCTTCCCAAAATTGTCGATATTTTGCTAATGAAAACCCGAGCTACAGGATTAACTGTAATAGTCAATTTGCTAAAAAAGTTAATGTTTGGTGTGCGGTTTTAACATTGACTTTTCCAGTGTGTGTGCTGCTCAAGAAACAATTCGATCTATATTTGACTCTTTTGGTATTAACATGCATATCAACTCTCCTACCAGAATAACCAAAACTAGTTCTAGTACTATTGACTATGTTGTGTCGTCATTTGAATCGAGTTTTGTAGACTGCTCCGTCTTTAGTTCGGGTTTCTCAGACCATGAGGCAGTATTAACTAAGTTTTTAGTAAATTCTAAAACAAAAATTGCTCCACGCAAATTTTGTCGAATTTTTACGGATAAAAATTTTCTTAACTTCAGAAATCTCTGTAAAACAACCGTCTGGGATTGTCTTTCTCTTGATGTCGATACCGCCTTTGCATCTTTTATTAAAACATTGTCTAATTTAGCTGTCAAATCATTTCCTCTTAGGCCTATCAAAAACAAACTGCATAAGCCCTGGACTACCAAGGGCTTGCGTACATCCTCAAAAAATATGCGTTGTCTCTCTTACATAAAAAAATTTACTGACAGTATATTTCTTCATGAATACGTGAAAATGTATAAAAAAGTGTATTATAAGACTATAAAAGCTGCAAAGGACATCTACTATAATAGGAGACTGAGTGGATCCAAAAATATTACTAAGGAAACATGGTCCATAGTTAATGATTTAAGAAATAAAGTTTCCTCGCCCAGCACTATTCCTACTACACCTGAGAGTCTAAATAATTACTTCATAATGTTGCCAAAAACTTAACTAATTCTATAGCTTCCACTATTGATCCACTTTCTTATTTACCGAATGTTAATGAAAACTTAAACAGTTTCTTTTTTTCACCTGTGGTAACAGAAGAGCTTCGTAATACAATTCGAGACATTAAAAACAAATCCGCATCTGGAGTAGATGGGCTTACTCTCAAAATGTTCGCAAATCTGCCGGACTGTGTATTAGATCTTCTAACTAATTTGATTAATGAGTCGTTCCAAATTGGTATTTTTCCTACTTGCCTTAAAACAGCCATAATCATTCCTTTGCATAAAGGAGGTGATAAAGATCAAGTTTCTAACTATCGCCCAATCGCGCTTCTTCCTACGTTATCCAAGATCATTGAAAGGTTGGTAAAAAAGGCTTCTTTCATTTGTGAGTAAATACAATATTCTAGCTAAAAATCAATTTGGATTTTTAAGTGGTAAATGCACAAATGATGCAATGTTTTCTCTTTTTAATAATGTCTACTCCAGCTTAAACAATCAACACTCTACAGCTACAATATTTTGTGATTTCTCAAAAGCTTTCGATTGCGTGGATCATAAAATACTACTTAAAAAATTGCAGTACTATGGATTTAGAGGCACCTCGATCAGGTGGTTCGAGTCTTTTCTTAGTGAGAGACTGCAGCTTGTACGAGTTGATGAATTAAGGTCTTCATGCAAGCAGATAGAATATGGGGTTCCACAAGGTTCGGTATTGGGTCCTATATTGTTTTTGCTATTTATCAATGATATTGCTGACTTGAGCATCGGCGGAAAAATTTGTTTATTCGCAGACGACACTAGCTTTTCTTGGAGTCACCCGGATATCACCGAACTACATAGAATCGTTTCACATGACTTAACCATCATCAAATCATGGTGTGATTCTAACCATATGTGTTTGAACGTTTCTAAAACGAAAGTTTTACCATACACATCTGCAATTCAACCTATTATGTTGAATAATTCTACTATAGAGGTCGTTGACTCTGTGAGATTTTTGGGACTAGTCGTTGACAGCTCCCTAAAATGGGATGTAATATTGACGCTTTGTCAAAAAACTAAGCTCTTCTTGTTACGCGCTGAGAACAATATCTAGGAAGCTTCACCCGTCAGCTTCCAAAACAGTCTATTTTGCCCTCTTCGAGTCACATCTCCGATATGCACTTCCTTTTTGGGGTACATGTTGTGTGACTCAATTTGAACGTATTTTTAAATTACAAAAGAGAGCTGTTTGGTATATACGCTGAAACTAAGCTGTAAAACTCACTGTAGAGAATTCTGTAAAAAACATAAAATATTAACACTTCCACCCCTATTTATCTTTGAATCCATTTCCTTAATTCGGAAACATTTACCTAAAGTCTCAGATAGACCATCTCATAACTACCCTCTTAGAAGTGCAGAGTATGACCTTTATTTACCAAAACCTCGCACGGAACTAATCAAAAGCTCTATTTTTTTATAACGCTAAGAAAATGCACAACAATCTACCCTTGGAAATAAAGTCCATTTCATCAATAACCGCATTTCGTATCGCTTTAAAATCATACTTGGTGGAGAGAGCTTTGTATGCAGTTGACGAATTTTTTACATAAATTATTTTGGACCATCTCACGCACTGGAAAGTTAATATGTGATATTTATCTATTTTGTTGTTTGTTGTTTTTTTTTGTTGTTACTCTGACTAAATTAAAATTTTAAATTTTAATTTTTTTATATTACTTATTATTTATCAGTCTCATTGTATAATGTATACATAAAGTATACATTTATTTTATTTTATTTTATTATATTATTTTTAATTGACCTTTCGCAATGTTTTATATTGTGAAGTTTTATATGTTTGTATGTTTTATGTTTTATTTACTTGTAAATACTCTTGTATTACTGTTTTGTTCTATGTGATTTGCTTTTTTTTTTTTAAACAGCTTTGTCCACAAATTTAAAAAATTTTTTCGACAATAAAGCTTATTATTATTATTTACCGGATCGAATAATCGGACCATATTTTCTGGAAGATACATTAAATCAGGAGGTATATTTGTACTTGCTTGACAATTTCTTAATACCTGAATTAGAAAATGTTCCCTTGGAGCAAAGGTATAAGATGTACTTTTAACATGATAGATGTTTGTCACATTTGGCTTTGCTAATTAGAGGATGGCTGGATTAATATTTTCCTGGGCGATAGATGGGACGTTATGGATCAATATTTTTTCCACAACGATCCCCCGATTTAACTATTTTAGATTTTTTTATGGGGCTACTTAAAACAAAAAGTGTACGCAAATAATTTAAACTATAATATTGAAGACTTGAAATGAGCTATCACTGATGCCGTTAACGAAATTACCCCAGATATGCTGCAAAATATATTGAATAGAGTTTGTTTGTTTACTTAGTGTTTCTTACATTATTATTATTATTATTACATTATTATTATTATGACAATTTGAAAATTATTTATAAAAGTTGGCAGTTACTGGGTACATCGTAAACGTCACTCACTAGATTAATACATTATTTTCAAACTTAGTGCATAAATTCATACGATTTTCATACAACTGGCTATAAAATGAGACGGATTTTGAAATACTTGATTTTTATTATATTTTATGGGGTTTCAGAACAAGCAAAACTTTTTATCATGAATGACATTTTTCACTAAAACTAATATTTAAACCTTTTTCACCTATAGGATACCCCATCCGTGGACTCGCTGTATAATTCGGCAAGGTTTACTGTTCCTCAGTAGGTAACAGAAAGCCACCAGAAGAAAACAGACAGCAAAGTTACTAACCAATGATTCATTTGGATCCAGTAAACCAGACTCTCTGAGTATACAGGAAAAACATTCGAGAAGTATCAGAAGTATAGCAGACTGCAGACAGTGAAAAGAACTCTCAATGATGAACCTTTGATCCTATGATTAAAGTGATAAATAAGAGATATGCAGATTCATATTATGATGCGATTTCTCTTACAATGTGGTTCCAACTAACCATTTTAAATTAAAATATTGATTCATACAGAAAGTTGGTTAGGTTAGGATAGGTTAGGTTAGGATAGGTTAGGTTAGGTTAGGTTAGATTGATACAGAAAGTTGTAGACTTTCAAATAAATGGCTTAGCAACCCAAACAAGAAAACACCCAAAACGTTGCTGAAAATGACCAAAAAAGAACCTAGACTAGTGAAAAGAATTTTAGCAGTTAACTGGGGTCTCTAAAAACAAAGTTACGAGATAAAAATAAGCAACATATTTCTACACAGATAATTTGAACTAAAAGAAGAAACCATCCAGTAAATTCTGTGTAACTGGAACTAAATAATCCTTTATTTTAACAAGTAGGGTGGAATTATTTAAAGGGGTCTGCCTCAGGAAAAGGCACAATGGGACTAATGAAGTATATGACTTCACCAAAAAGGTTTCTGAACACTATTTATATACACTTTGACGGTTTTCTTGTTTTTCGCGCACCGTTAGTTAAGACCGTTAGCTGATAACTGACTTCCTGCCGCTTTTATATATAATACTAACGCTCGAATGTTCTTTTCTAGATTTTTCTATCGACATTATGCTCTGTAATAAACCCGGTACATTCGCCTTTATGAATATGGCTTCCAGTTTGACGACTTTGTAATACTACTTAATAATATTCCCTCAGGGACCCGATCCTGGAAAATGTCACTATACTAAAATTCCATAATAGTAGGCACTAAATTCTCAGAAATATTATTGAATTAAAACGTAAACATTGTTGTCAGGTTGGGTTTCTATATATTTTATCATCTTCTATTTAAATCATACACACGCAACTAAATGGTCATAGAATAACGGACAACGTGTTTTATTCATTAAATACTAAATACTAAAAAATATTAAATATTAAAGAAACTTCCTGCTAATGAAATATATTCAACAACATCAATGTTTATTAAATATAAAAAAATTTGAATTATATTCTGGGACTAAAATTTATAAATGGCAACGTTGCGTACACAGAGACGTTTGTGGGGCGGAAAAAAGAGAGGTAGATTAAATTTGCCGTAAGATAGAGAGAGATATAAATATTGCTCTTCATCAGCTGAGCACGGTTAGGTTAACATTCATGAGCGTAACATTCGTTGAATAATACGTAATGTAAATATTATTTTTTTTTTCTTTGATCTGTTATTATAATACAGTTATAACGAATTAGGTCTGTTTCAACACTGATGACAGTTTTGGAATTTCTGTTGTAAAAATTCTAAAATTGGAAATACCCTTTTCAATAATATAATAAATAATGATATTTTTGTATAATACCTACCCTAGATAAACATATAAGAGGAATAATACACTTTCTATACAGTTAATCCATTTAATCCATTCGTAAGAAGTAATAATGTAGTAGACGTCAAATAATTAGGCAGGTACATTTCTAGGAAAACGATTAACAGTAAAAAAAAAGGTAATTTCATATCAGATCAGGTAAAAACCAAGGGATTTGTTTAAGGACTGAAACAAGGGAAATATCATTATAAATCAGTTTAATTTTGTGCTATGAACTGTGAGCAATATGGAAAGTGAAAGCAGTCAAAGTAAACGCAGACGTCCAAATTTATCCGAAGGAGAAAAAACTATTATATACAATGTGTATTGTGGGCTCCGTGAACGGAATGAGAATATGTTGCATAATGACGTAGTTAATCTGTGTAGTGATTTAACTAAAGTGTCGACGAGAAGTGTTCACAGAATTCTTAAAACATTTAAAGAAAATGAAGGTAAATGTGATAATGTATCTAAAGACATTGAAACTAGAGGAAGAAAACAAATTCAGCTTGATGATTGCACCAAATATGCTATTCGTAGGAAATTCCATTCGTTCTTTTTCCGAAATGAAATCCCAACTTTAAAAAAAGTCGCAGCCGAAATAAGTTCCGACGTGTTTTATTGCGCACATTAAAGCAAATGAACATTAAATTTATGAAAAGAGGTAGGAAAAGTGCTCTTATTAATTTGAATAGTAGCGATCGCGATAGTTGCTCATCATCCGACGAGTTTTCTTCAGATGATAATGAATAATACAATACTGTAAGTAATTTTAAACTTTTTGTGGTGGTAGTGGTTTTAGTCCAATAAACGTAGGTCTGAAATCGAAATCTCATGCACACGGCTGCATTAATAATAATAATGGTGCCTACTTTTCTCATGAAACATTTTCACGTTTTATTACTTTGCTAACACCCTGTACATCCGATCTCAGATTTTTTTATGTCAATCTTATTTCCAAAGGATGCAAATTTTTTATAACAATAACTTTGTCATAAAATTAATAATAAAGGTTTTTCTCCTCTTAGCAACTCCATCCGTGGACACAGTGTATATTTTTTTTATATAATTAATATAATGTAATTTAATTCTTATTTGTGGATATAGTTTTTAAATAATTAATTTTTCCACATCTGTTTAGTATAATTTCCGTACGCCACTGCAAGAGGCAGATTAAGGCAAAAACGTCACAGTCATTTCTGAGAATTTAGTGCCTACTATTTTGGAATTTTAGTATAGTGACAATGACAAAAAATGTCGCTAGTCGTCAAATGTCAAATAAAAAAGTCTACCGCATACACAAAATTGCTATTCTTGAAAAGGTGAGAATATTTAGTAACTTTTTCTATTTATAATTGGTACTTCCGTTAAAACCGTTCTACCCGTTCTTCGTTTCAATAGTCAGGGCTGACTGACGAGGGGGTTGGACCATGAACGGGCTTAACAATGGCACTAATAAATTTCTAACCGAATTTTTGTCAAGCCGAAATAGTTTTATAAATGAAACATCACTCAAACTGAATGGGTCCTCCTCCTTCTTACAATCTCTTCTTCGTCCTCATTTTCTTCTAAACCATTTAACATGTTCAGAAAGATGTTTAAGTCCATTTTTAATAACAATAAAGCTTGTAAAAACTTTCACCACCACGTAATTAATCGTAACTTTTTGAAGGTTAAAAAAATAAGGTTATCCTTCATGAAAACACCTTTGACAGTAACCTAATGCGCCGAATCGGAAAAAAGTCTCTCGCGACTTTAAAAGTCTCCACTACTTTACGAGAGACATTTAATGTCACTTCAACGTTGCCAGTTTGCAAGCGACATTTTTTGTCATTGTCACTAGTGACATTTTCCAGGATCGGGCCTCTGGTGGCTTGTTCAGCTTCGAAATCTATCCTGATATTGTCAAAAACCCGTTTTTAAATTGTTTAAAAGTAGAATTTTTGAGAGATTCTAGGACTGATGTAAAATCATAAATAATAACGATACCAATGGAAAAAATGTATATTACCAACTTTATACTATGAAGTACTTCAACGTTGTAGTAAGGAATAAAACCACAAACTTTGTATTCTTCTTGTCTTTAGGGTAATTTTTATCGAATGCGATTTAAATGTATGCAGAGAACGGATTCGATATAAAAGAATAGATGCTGTTACTGGTTCTGTTGTAAATATAAAAGAAGATCCTGCAACTGAAAAAGAATTAGTTCTTCATCCTAAGGATGATATACACATGGTTAATGCGGAACTAAATTTCTACTGTCAAAACTATGGATCTTTGAGAAAATATTGTGGTGCTACAGCAAACATTGTCAACGGAGATCTAAACGAACGGTCAGTAAAGCTAATATTGTATACTATTTTCTCAAAGTGTCACAAAGACGGATTTTGTAGTACCAGTGCAGATTACGTAACTAAACATGAAGTAGTGAGTTACGCAAAGCACGAATACTTCAAAATCAATAAAAGTGACGCGAGTTTTACATACTATTTTTTATAATACTTACCCAGAAACATTTTTAACAAAATAAGATAAGATGGCTATTAGAGATTTTAATCTTAATTTGTAGATGTTGGTATTACAAATTTGAATTTGACAGCTAAATTATAATTACAATTCTGATTAGCTAGATTATAACAGTTACCTTATATTTCTTAGAACAAAAAGAAACAGGAAGGAGTCTGTCCTATATAAACTTTAAGGAAAATTTGCGACGGAAGACGGCTATCTTGAAGCTCCTTGTATGACTCATTTTTTATGTTTACAGTATACTGTCAAAACAATATTTGCAAATAAATGTCAAAAATGAGCGCATAGGCGTATCATTCGGTTCTTACAAATACTAAATTATTTAGAATACTAATTGTATTCACAAACTTAATTGGTTGAAATTTATTAAAAGTAAAACCCTTGATATTTTTTTTTATTTTTTTTTCGGTACGTCAATGGAAACGGAAATTAAAATTGACAATTGGCCGCCATATGCAAGCTCCTTTCTGGACTCAAGGTCATTTTGCATATACTCCTTCCTGTATCTTTTTGTTCTAAGTTATATTTATATTTTTTGCTGAAATTATCTTGCGTTCTCTTTAGAATTAACATGAAAATTAACTGGAAAATGGGAATATTACTTGTCAATCAAATGTCACACAACTCGTGTCTGTCTAAACAGTAACAGTACATACAATTTCTCGACAAAAAAGTTCCTAAATATGTGTCACAAAGTAGCACTTTGTAACACTGTAGCCTAAAGTGCCTACAGTGATTAAACTCTTCCAATGAGTAAAGTTTCAGTTTTCGGAGCAACCCGTCAAGGTAAGAGGTGAACTAGAAGTAGCTGTAGCCTGACGACCGGACACCCTTACTTGCGTTTTGTTAGCTGCAATCCAGTAAAAAATGTCTTCCTTTAAACGATTACTTGTTTGCTTTTAATTTAGCCAGCCGCCATATTGATTAAATTTTGACAGCACATTGGAAGACTCTATAAAACATTTTCGAATCTATCGTAAGCAAAATTGCTATCAACTTGTGTGGATATAGATACATGATACTAAATAGGTAATGGATCAAATGATCCCATATCAACAAATGTAGTTAGATATATCTCCTGTAATCACGGGGTAATTGATCTTGTGCGCTTTTTAGTCCAACGCGGTTTCTGTTGATTTTAATTCCTGACTACTAAGACTAAGACTCAGACTAAGACTAGTACTAAGAGGATATTCTGTTACTTGTATAAGTATCAAGATTTTTCCCAGAACTAAGTATAATCTACCAAAATGTTATTTTGTTTAATAGTGCTAGCGTGGCTTAAGGTGCCCAATTATTCAATATCAATCTTTATAATTGGTTAAAATCAATCAAAACAGGGGTATCAACGCAGAGAGAATAGTTTTAAACCAAATTCTGAAACATTCCAAATGAACTGTTATCAGTAACATTTTTCCTGTTAATACTATCGACCCTTATTATTTATAAAAAAGCTGTTCTTTTCTGAATAATTTAATGTTTTAAGTAATTTATCAATTTTGTTTATAGGGCGGTTACTGAAATTATAAGTGCAATAATATTGAGGGCACCACCAGCTGCACCACCAAGAAAAGGGTTATCTGCTCAAGATGTTAAATCATCGTCATCTTCGGATGTTTCTTGTGATTGTCCTGTAGTAGCATCAAAGATAATGGATTGCTTTATTAAAACAGTATAGTAAATCATTGTTATTTATTTTTTTTTCATACTGTACGGTCCCGGACTCAAACGAGTCCGAGAAATGGCACTTTACGTACACTTGTATTTTACAGTACTCTTCAATTCTCCCAATGTTGTTTAAAATAATAAGTAAATCAACATAAACTAAGCTTTTATTCTAGTTTTTGAAGATTGGCATTAATTGTACAACTGCTGTTGTTAATGGATTTACAGTGTTTTCTGTAATCGCGAAAGATGTATGGCTATGATGCAGCACTTCAACAAAAGTTTCGCCCTTTGGATCATTCTTGCAATCTTGTTTTTGCCTTCAATCGATTCTTCTATATACTTTTTTGCAACTGAAGAACTCTTCCATCCACCGTGCTGTTTAAGAACTTTAAGGTCAGCTCCAGTAGTGGCCAACAACGTTGAGGATGTCTTCCTGAAGCAATGACCTGTATACTTTTCTGGTTGGTCTAGTTTTAAGAACTAGCAATTTTCTTAGGTTCTCCGCCAACAGTATGTATACCAGCTCTTTGAGACAGATATTTTCGTTTTCTATAGCCCACCAAAAAAACTTTTAGGGAGACGTGTTGCCGTAAATTCATGTATTTTATAAACACATCCAAATAGTGAACCTCATCACTATTAATCACAGTGAAAGCTCGTTGAATTTGCATTTTGATCTGGTTAACAACATCACATTTTCATCAGCACTACTTTTCAAATTGTGTTGTTCACGCCAGTTGCAAAACAGCGCATATTCTTTTTCATATCTTTTCGCAGACTTAACTGGAATGATTTGCCCTATTGCTTCCGCAGTTTTCTCAGCAATTTCATCTAATTTCACATCCATTTTCTCCGCAGATATTTCTGGTCGACTGTGTCATCTTGATATGACCTACTGGAATTTTTGCCTGCCTCCATTTGAGGTAAGAGATTTGTGATTGTTATTGAATCATTTATAGTATTTGTTGATTGCATTTCTAAAATATTGTAACCTTTCATTAATATTTTATGAATTATAACCACATAAATTATACAACACTTTTTATGGAATGTTCAACCATTCAACTATTTTATTCGTTTAGATAATAGAAATAAGTTGCTCAATAAGCGACAACGCCGCATGGTTTGTTATACTATTAAATTTGACACAGGCACTTTAATTATTTCAAGCATTGTTGCCGAAGTAATTGCAACGAGATTTTGGAGTTATATTGGTGTTTTTATGTAGGTATATCTGTATCTTTCTCAACTGGACGCCAATATGTAATACCATGTTAACCCACAAAAAATCGAAAACAGATATATGTACACAACTGGAATCTTCTCTTGATAAGGAACGTTTTTCAAAAGAGTGTTATGTGCCGTTCAATATTTAACAAAATATCAATTTAGTGTCATTCCGGATTTTGCAATAACAAAACAGTCAAATAATTGCAGTATTTTTTTATTATGGTGTAATTTAATTATTTTAAATTAGAGCAATCAATATTAAAAAGCAGAGGGTAAACTATTACGACCTTACCACTAACCGTTTAAATTTTGGGGCAAATATGTTATCTGAAACTTTAACATCATTTTTCTCAAAATGGCTGACTTGTGGGTTAACATGGTATTGCCTGTTGACGTCCAACTATTCTATACATCGCCTTAATTTTAATCCAATCGAGAAATAAGGAAGTCACGAAATCCTGATTATAATATTTAAATCTTTTCCTTTTGGTTAATTAATACCTCTTAACAAAAAGTTTAAAAAGTAAAATTTAAAATGCATTACATTTTATTTGTACAATTAATATTAACGATAGTTATTTAAGTGAAAAACTAAGTATTAACTATTCATAAATATATTCCCATATAAAGTACCTATTACCGGACATAGATATTCTCATTTTTAACAAAAAACACGCCATTGATTAAAAGCGTAAGCATAACTCCTAAATAATGATACAGTGTTGCCAGCACGAGGACAAAACAAAGAGAATCGATTGGTATTCTTTGTCATATTCATAGGCATTTCTTTGTAATCATTGCGACAAAGTAAACAGAGTTTTATGAATGGAACGTTGCGTCTCCTCTAATAATAGGTCTATGGGTAAAAGTAAAATAAGTTTTGATATATTCTTTTTTATTTTTGTTTTTAAGAAAATAAAACTTTATAATATTCCCGAGAGGAAGTTATCTTAAGAGCCATAAAAACTCACATTAGTTCGTTAATTGACAATATTTTCAGATTGAATTATTTTAATTTAAACATGTTAAGCAAAAAAAAGAATTTTCTGATAACATAAATGTTCATAAAACTGACATGATGATAACCATGGAAATATCTCATAATCTTCAGGAATGTGTATAACTGGTTGCATAAGTAATAAAACCAAGAAAATGAAACAAAAATATATAATTTTGCAAAAATATACACTCTGTTAAATAAAAGAGAATTGGAGCATGATTAAAATGAAAATATTATTACCACTTTTAGCGAAATACCTTTAAAATAAATTCATAACAGTTATTCTTTAAAAGGTTAGTGTTAAGACGTAATATGGGTTAAAAATTAAGGCAGTTAGAATATTAAACACTACATGTATTAAATTTAAAGCACGACTGTTGGATATTTATATTACTGATAAAGAAATACGTTTTATCTAAACCACAACTAAAATCTTGGAAAGTACGCTGCTTAGTGTTAATCATTAATATTTTCAACTGTCAATATCAGTATTAAAAATATTAAAGTCAAAATCATGTTAAGTATATCTATTTGTTCAGAAAGTTTATAAAATTTCAAAATGGTTTTAAAAAGCGAAACAATATTTTTAGTTATGTTATTGATTTGTGAATTGTGTAATTTTTCTTTGGGTAAGTTGATTATCTTATTTTTTAATTTTTTTTAAAAACAATTAAAATCATCTTTTTTAACTTGATTTATAAACACGTGCTTGATATGATTGTTATAATAAATATTGACTCCCAAAATGTAAATAAACTTTTTTATAGTTAGAATAGGTTCACATTATTTTTTAATACATTTGATATAAAAAATTTTAGGATATGAACATCTTTATTAGCAAAAAGCATAGCTGATGTCCTCCTGAACGAATGGCCAGTATAGTTCTCGGGATTAGGCAAATTTAAGAATTTGGCAATTTGAAAAGGCCAGCCCCCGATTGCCCCTTTCCCTATTACTTGAGCACAACATTTTCCTTTGGCGTATCTTAAGAACAAATGATTTTATTTTAATTGTAATGGACGAAGTTTTATATACTTTTGCAGAATTTCTATATAAGGAATTTTATCGTCTGGTTTATGTAAAAATCTAAAACTTTTCTTTTGGTAATTTTCTCACATAACCTCAATTTTGTTCTGGACTGTAGGGCATCACAAACCTGTGTCTAATTCCGTTTTGTTCAAGGATGTTTTTTACTACACCATTCGTCAAATTCTCTGCCATTGTCACTAAGAAGTTCTTTTTATGTCCAAAATAACCTCGAATTTTAACTTCAGCCAGCATAACTTTTAGTTTTTCAGCTAAATTCATTTTTTTATCTTTCATTAGGTATATATGGCGAACTTTAGTGAAATCATCCTTAAATAGAACAAAATACGTTTTTACGTCTACATTTAATGAAATAAAAAAATACACCTCTCATAAAAATGTGCTCAAAAATGAATTAACTCACCAGGTTGTGTTGCACGCTGTCAAGTTCCAAATTTTAAATTTTTGTTATAAAATATTAAAAAGAAAATGTATTTCATTATTTAGTCGGATTTTTAGTTCATTTGCAATATTATTATAAACACTCAAGTCTATTAATGAAGTTAATAATCCGAGCGGGGATTTCATGGTTTTTACTATTGTTGTATGCTGATTTGTTTATATTATAAGGTTTTTCATGAGATAAATCGATTTGTTGATATTACAAGGCCCAAATACCCTTCCATCAGAGCCCTATAGCCACCTTTCATAAGTGACAAAGTGTAGACATGACAACTCTAACTAGCCTAGGGGCCTAGGCCTTTTGTTTTCTCTTTGACCTTGCAACATTTCAGTATACAAAATATACTATCATTCGTAACAAACAAAATATTGTCTTTTCAATATATTTTTTAGTTACAATTACGAATTACTTAAAACCGAACGATTATTATATTAAAAATAAACAAATTATTCCAAATAGTCAAAGAAAATTAAAATTTTGATGAAAATTGGGCTATAGGGTTCTGATGGAAGGGTATTTGGGCCTTGTAATTATCAACAAATCGATTTATCTCATGAAAAACCTTATAATATAAACAAATCAGCATACAACAATAGTAAAAACAATGAAATCCCCGCTCGGATTATTAACTTCATTAATAGACTTGAGTGTTTATAATAATATTGCAAATGAACTAAAAATCCGACTAAATAATGAAATACATTTTCTTTTGTAATTTTTCCCCTAGAATGTAATGCAAGAGTCGGCTTTTGCAGTTTTTAATATTTTATAACAAAAATTTAACAATTATAGCAAATTTAGCTGTTGCAAAATTCATTTTTTGTTTTTTGAGCACATTTTTAAATGAGAGGTGTATTTTTTTTATTTCATGTGAAGGTAGACGTAAAAACGAAAAAAATGAGCCCCAGGAAAATCTTTTCCAATAATATTTTCCGAGCAAACTTTACAGTTGAAAAAAAAGAGATTTTTCCAGAAAAATAAAATTTCTCGGAAAATTATTATGTTACAAGGTTGACAAAATTCGAGGTTATTTTCGACATAAAAAGGTAAGTTTTCACCAAGTTTCATCAAGAATGACGAATCCGTTGGAAAATTAAAAATTAAAAACGAAAAATCGTTTTTATCCATTTTCCTCGAAAAATTGAGGTTATGTGAGAAAATTACCAAAAGAAAAGTTTTAGATTTTTACATGATCTACAACTTTTCTATTGGGCACTTTTCATTTTGACGTCAATTTTAGCCGCAAACAGCATTATTTCAGTTTTTTACCCCTTTTTCACCCCTAAAAAGTTTATGATCATAATTGAAATAGTTAATGTATTTTTTTTCATGTGTTATAAGCCCCTTCACCATTTCCAACTGTCACATTCCAGGTCTCAGATATTCCGTATTTTTTATTTTTTTGGTACAGCACGCCTGGACTAACATTTTTGCAACTAAAAATGTTCATTAATCTTAATCTTAACATTTTAAATTTAAAGTTATTAAATAATAAAAAAATGGGTAATTTGCCTATCTAAAAACCGAAGGCAAAGTTTGATTACATTTTATTATCATTAGAGAGGATGATTCAATAAAACACCAATTCAACTAACAGACTTCTACTGTGGTAAAATTATTATAGCATCTAAACTGTTACTGTAGTTATATAATTATTGCAAATAGTTTCGGTCTAAAACAGAGCATCATCAGACTGTAAAGAACAAATTAAATTTGTACACAAGAAATAATAGTTGAAAAAGATGTACATTACAGTTAACAGTGATAAAAATGTAACATTACATTTTTGTCCTTTATTGTGTTTTAATAAATGTTATAATTTTTTTGATTTATAAAGTTATTGTAGTAAATATTTTTTTTATATAATTAATTGACCGTTATTGTTTGTACTTCTTAATATTTTAATGTTTAAATAAATGACACACGGCACACATCATTTTTTTAAACAATGTGAATTTACAAGTAAAACCGTATTATATATTTTTAAGAAAATTAGTATTGGTCTGAATATCAACCATAATTTTACAGGATGTAAACAGATAAAAATATTAACGGTTTAGTGGTAAACCAAGCATGAATATTTTTATTAAATTTCAATTAACTGTAATGAATTATAAACTTTTAAATTCTCAAGAAAATTCGACCTTT
Organism: Ophraella communa; assembly: GCA_035357415.1. Lineage (NCBI taxonomy): Eukaryota > Metazoa > Arthropoda > Insecta > Coleoptera > Chrysomelidae > Ophraella > Ophraella communa. Next base: position 9,596,046 of record CM068986.1, on the reverse strand, counting down.
TTGACAAATATTTTAATATACAGGGTGTTCCATAACTAATGGACAATATAAGAACTGTAGAAAGGGGTGATAAAAAAAACTCGTTTGATACAAACATGCACCAGTAAAATGTTAATAGTAGGCGAGATATGGAGCGTTAAGGTTGACAAAATATTTTTGAAAATTCGTAATATTTAGAAAACAACTGAATGTATTGGTTTCAAAATTGGTACACTATGGTTTTTAATGGTAATAAGCATGATATTGCCTTAATTTTTAATAATACTTCTAGATGGCGCTGTTTACACAGTTAAAATTTGATAGATCAGCGGTAATTTTTTTACCCCTGTATAATGTGCATTTTATTACAAAATAATAAAAACTGCATCATTTTGAAACATTGCCATTAAAAACCATAGTGTACCAATTTTGAGACCAATACATTCAGTTGTTTTCTAAATATTACGAATTTTCAAAAATATTTTGTCAACTTTAACGCCCCATATCTCGCTTACTATTAACATTTTACTGGTGCATGTTTGTATCAAACGACTTATTTTTATCACCCCTTTCTACAGTTCTTATATTGTCCATTAGTTTTGGGACACCCTCTATATTATTAACAGCTTATTGTATCCTTTTTGTAACAATTAATTAAAAAAATAATTTTTCCAAGACATCATGTGAATATAGTACACGTAACACAATTAATTTCATATTTGGAAGGTATCTCACTATTGCTGAATACATCCTTTGCAGAATACGTGGGTTACATCCCCAGTTTTTCCCCGCACACTTTGAGGATGTACATAACAATATTATAGTTAAGATGTTATTAGCCCTTAGGTATTTTTAGAGACTAAAAACTGTGCCATAATAAAGGCACGACGGCATGAAGCATTATTATAATGGATGATCCACGATTTTGCAATCCCTGGATCAAATAAGGAAAAAGGCTGATTAATAGCTTTTCCAGAAAGTATGAATACTTTATGCGCTATCTCTTTACTTTGGAATTAACCATTCGTGTGTTCTAAATAAGCCAGGACAGAGCCACTGCTGGTTCTGACGCTCATTTTCAGGGTTATTTTGAAAGAACCAACTCTCTTGACCAGTAATTATATGCCAAGTTTAGAGCTTACAGCTATCTAATAATTACATTGCTCCATTTTCTGGATATGCCTCACTAACAACCGAAAACAGCGAAAGTACAAACGAACCTGTGAAGCTCGCGAGCATATATATCGATAGAGGAAAGATGTGAGATTTACTAACCAAAGTGTCAGGTTCTCAAGGTGGCCAAAAGAGCAGCTAAGAAATCAGTTCTCTTACTTACAGTAAGAGAACATCAAAACCGTTGATATTTATTATTTTTTTTTTTTTATTTTAGCAATCCATATCTCTAGGCCGCATATTCTCAGCAATGAAGAGAAACCAAACTACAACTTTCCCATTTTGTGTAAAAAAAATAAGCCACTTTACTGGACACCTCTCGTAACACAGGTAAATCATTTTGGATTAATTACTCTGGAAAACACCTATCCTTAAATACTTCTGACGTAGATTCCTAGCTAGAAGCTGACCAAATTTAAGAATATTTATATTTAAATATATTTAATGATTGTAGGAAATGGAAATTAAAAGATGGACATTGTTTGAGACTGTAGAGAGGGTACATAGTTACTCGACATATCCATTGGGATTTTATCTAAATATAACAAATATATCATCTCCTTTTATTGGTGAATACGATTGTCAATACAATAGTGCGAATGATATCAATGATGATGATAGTGAGACAATATCTCTATATCTCAAAGGTAAGTGCTTTAAATATTGAATATTTCGCTGCATCCCTAGTACGTTTTAAGTCGCTCCATATTCTGCGTCAATTTCAGGTGACTTATTGATTCTTTATTTGACTGTCTTTCATTCATTTTAGTTATCAATTCTTCCATGACACATATTTTACAAAAGGGAATGGAATATATTATAGAACCAAATTCCAATCACACTATTTTTTGCCAAGGAAACCAACCTCTTAAATGGACAACTCCTGTCATAGAGGTAATGTTTTTTAATACTTAATAATTATCAAAGATAACAAGATAACAATAAGTACAAATGAAATGTTAAGATGATTATTTAAAGTTATATAACTTGTTAAATCCACTTTTTTGTACTTAGCTCAATCTCATACCCTCAAACTTTTATAAACAGATAATGTAACAATTACCAATTTTGTATTATATAATTTTGAGCCGATTTTTTACTTTGCCCAAGTTACTCTTTATTAAAATCCCTTAAATGTTAATGTGTACCTTTTTATTTAGGATGAAGAAATCAATAAGTGGACAATATTTAGAACAGAACATGAGAAACCAATAAATAAAGAATTTAAATACGGGTTACGTTTATATATAACTAATATGTCGTTTCCATTTGTGGGTTTTTACAATTGCCATTTTGACAATGCTTCAAGTATCAATGACACGAATGATGAAAATGATAGAATTTATTTATATGTTAATGGTAAGTGTTTTACAACTATAATCGGTGCAAAACAAAATTTGATACACGTCATCATAATTTTACGTCGACACGTATATACAGTCGACAGAAGCAAACATGGTCCGCGGAAAATATGCCAACTAATTTCAAGGTTATCACAATCAGCCAATCACGAGCCAATGTTAACGATAATATCAATTTTAGTGGCTGCATAAGTGAGATGAAAATACAACTACAGCGACAAGGACACGCCCACCCAGGGTTCATGTTTGCTTCTGTCAACTGTAGACAATATTGCCGGACTTTTATAAGTTTACAAGATTTAAAGATCGATTCAAATAAAACTGAACTGAACCAACTGATTTGAAGTGACATCAAAGTACCAACATAATTTTTAATTTTTTTTCGTTTTGGGTATATGGGTTTAATAAAATAAAGAGTATAATAATATTTTCTTTTATTCGCTATAATTAGATTCATCAGTACTAGTTTCAGTTTCTTCATTGGGATTTATAATTATAGGTCTAGTCTATCCAACAATCTCTCTTTATCAAACCATTTAAAAATTTCCTCTTCAGTATAATGGAAATTTTCCAAATTTCTGGTATAATCGTTTCAAGAGCTTCAGACCACATATTTAAACAGTCAGTTTCAGTGGCTCCGTCTCCGCCAATGTGTTTGTTTAATACTGTTTTGATGTACACCATATCAGTTCTATTGAATATACAATGATATGAGGGTAAACGTAGCACTTTGTGTCCATATTGCTCGGCTAAATGGTCAGCAATATATATGACTGGTGGTTTATTTCTTAAAATTAAATGACTATCCCAAGGAAATTTCCAAAATTAAGCTTAAAATTCAAAGTACTTATTACTTTCATTTCTTACCTATTAACAATGTTCAGAAGTTCAACTTTTAGCATATTTTCTGTGAAATCAAGGTTTTGACTAGTCAACCATTCTTTAATTTGTGGTTTGTTCCAACTTGTATAAGGTGTTTTATGGAGTAAAACACTGTGATATGGAGCATTGCCCATAACAATTTTGCTGAGTTCTGTGAGATTAATTAACAGCTGGTTCTCAAACCACTTTAAAAAATTATCCTGATTCATTTTACTATGGTAATCTCTTAATTTGAGGAAAAGATTGATCTTATTGTTGAACAGAAACATTTAAAATTACCATGTAAATAGGTACAGATCCATACTATCAATTATACTACAATAACCGGAGAGTTTACCTTTTACCATCAACTTTAGTCGTTTTGACACTCCTTTTATCATTATTTTGCCATGGACGGTTTATGCTACCATTTGGAAATATCCTGGTCTTACAATTAACAAGAATTTAATTAGCTGTTTTCAGAGGAAAAAGGCTTACTTTTTTCATACGTATTCTAGTTTTCATTTCGAATTCCACTTGTATTTAATACATTGGTAGTAGTTACGCTTTTTTCATACCGACATTTTTTTGGTGGCGACTTTAATATTCTATGGTCTTTCACAGTTTTTGAGATACTGGAAAGTGTAGCCATACTGAGGTTAAGTGCAGCTGCCACACGCTAAAATAAAATGTTGTTGATTGAATTGGCTGTTACTTGATGGATATCCACACAAACACGATATCATCAATATACTGTGAATGTCGTGAAAACTTTTTTATTTTTACTAACTTTTTACTAACTTCTCGGATAGCAAATTTATCAAATAAGCTACCAGTTCTTTACAGCGACTATTCAGTTGTTTTGGCATTTTTTCACTTATTACACTGTTTTTGTTCTTAAGAGAACAGGTTTTTTATATTTCAAAATAACAACAAGAAACACAAAAACCATAGATAAGATATACTGAGATAGATCGGGAACTGCCATCAGAACCGCGATACCAAAGCGATATTCGCGGTACCTCGCGTTTGGAACCAAGAACTATAAGATATAGCGGGAAACTAGATGTATTTAAATATTAATAGGTTTTTATTAATATTTTGATGGGAAAAATCTCGAGTTTCTTCAATAATACACAAATATACATCTTTATAAAATATTTATTATATTCAATAAATTATTTACATGTGCATGACAAACTCTGTGCAATTCATGAATTCTAGACAATGGTCTTTCTTTTAAATCTAACCGTCCAATTAATGGGTACATTCAGGAGGTCCCAGCGGCTGAGAACGCTTAGTAAGGAGTCTCTCTGAATGTAGCTGCTTGAAAGCTATTCAACAGCGGCAGACTGTTTTGCTCAGCGTAGAAATTTGTCGCTTTCTAAAAAGCGCATCGCGATTTTGACATTAATGACATATCGAAATTGGGTTATGTAGATTTGTGTTGATCTTAATTATATTCTAAGGTGTTGATTGTTGGGATAAGATTTATCCAATTGATAATTGAAGATAATTATTGTAGTTTTGTACATGAACACAATAGACATATAAAAACCAAAATAAAAATTGGGTTATGTTTTCAAATGTTTTGACTTTTGTTCCGCTGTCAGTGAGCCACGCATTCAGGCGAAACGAAGGCGTTTATTAACAGCGGCCACAGCATGCTGAGTGGCTAGATCTAGCCGCTGGGACCTCCTGACAACCATAGATTCCATAGCTGAAATTAAATATATATAAAATGTTCAACTTTAATTAATCCCAAAGTTCTCACAGTTAAAGTATTTTAAACACAACACAAACATTAAATAAAGAACTGTTTAATTAAACTTTCAAGGTTTATTTAAAAAATAAAATTTCACGGTTTATTTAAATTAAAAATTGCCAACAAACCTTGGACAACAAACATTGGAGTCTGGGAATGTGCTTTTACTCCGAGGTGCACATACTATTTTTTCTGAAATCGCATCAATACAAAAATTAAGAAATTTTTATAAATGCATAACAATTTTTGATAACCATCTTATTGCCTATAAAATCGTTTCCTTGACAAACACTGGTTGTTTATTATTGTGACAAAAGTGTTAGTGTTTGGTAAACATGGACAGCTATGATGATGTTCAGAGGTGCAGGACACCACCAGAATTACTAAATACTGCTACAAATGCCATTTTAAATTTATTGCCAAATAAATCCAAAGCAAAATATGAATTTGCTTATAATCGTTTTATGGATTATAGCCAAGAACAAAATACAACCTCGCGATCTGAAAATATAATGATTGCGTACTTTTCAGATTTATCCAAGAAGTTAAAAGCTTCTATATTTTGGTCAAATTACTCAATGCTGGAAAGCGTTCTTAGTACCAGAGAAGATATTGGTATAACAAAATATTTTAAACTACGTACCTTTCTAAAACGTCAAAGTGACAACTACAAACCAAAGAAATCAAAAGTGTTGTCATAACTGCAATATACCTGTAAATATTCAAAAATAATTAAATAAATACGAGTTGGTTGTTTCAGTATATTTAATGAATTTACTGTACCGGGTGTCCGAATAAGAACGGCTCTCGGCCATATATCAGTAACCATTGATAGTACAGCTTCGGGAAAAAAATTTTATAACAAAAATGGCCTCGGGAAACACCTGGAAATTATTTACAGACTCATAGGTCTACCGCTAGAGGGCGTAATTTAATACTAAGAATTAAGAAATCAAAATTTTACAAAAATTGCCTTATTAAAGGGCATTTTTAATGCGATAATCGAATTCTACGAACAATTCTGCGTATTTTTGGTTTCAAAAGTTTTAGTCTATCTTTTCAAATATAAGGTGGGGGAGAGTGGGAACATTATTTTAGAAAAAGGTCTGTAAGTCCGGTCCTGTTTAACCCATCTTTGCAAACTTGGTCTTGTTAATAACAGCTTTCTTCCACCAATATTATAGTTATCATTTCCAAACAACCTAATAAGTGACGTGCCCACTAGAGGGATAAACTTTTTTCTTTTTTTAATCTAGTTCTCTTTGAAAAATATTAAATAGAAGCATGCAATTTTAACCATGAATTATAAAATTAGACCAAATTAGCAACAAAATGGTGAAAACTGCTTGTCAATATCTTTTTCCTATCCCGAGATATCAGAAACGTGTAAATTTTAAGTATTTTCCTTTGAATATTAGCATACTCTGGTTATACTGAACGGCATTTAATAATTTTACTTTACTTTGTTTAATAATTTGACACATGTCTGCGTGCTTTGTTTTCCATGGCCCACTACTATTTTTATATTTTTTCCATTTAAACTACCTTCTAGGCGTTTACCGGTGACAGTAACAGTGATATTGAAATACACTCCGCCAAAAAAGTATCGCATCACCTATAAAACTACAAATATTGTATTAAAAATAATTTAAAATATGATTTTTTTACTGTTGTTTCTTTTGGTTTCTTAAGTAAGCAATAAGTATCTAAAGAAAAATGCAGAATGTACGAAAAACAGAGGGTTTATTTAATTTTTTTCATAAATTAGAAGTAAGCGCATAAACAGCATTGATTTAAAATAAATAAAAATCAAAAGTAATGGTAATTTAGTAAGACGTATTGCCTCCTCTAGCTCTTATAACATCTAGACAACGTTATGGCATACATCCAATTAATCTTCTCAGATAATCTTGATTAATATTATCCCATTCTATGGTTAACAACCGTTGCAGGTCCTGAAGATTAGCTGGCGTCACATTACCGGATCTCACCCTTCTGTAAAGATAGTCCCAAACATGTTCTATTGGATTTAAGTCCGGGCTGCGCGCTGGCCAATCTAAAACTTGTAAATTTACCTCTTGAAGGTACTCTGTAACGATTCTTGCGACGTGTGGGCGTGCATTGTCATGCATTAAAACGAAGTCATCACCAATAAATGGCGCGTAAGGAACAACATGCATCTCCAAAATTTCTCTTATGTACCTATCAGCAGTTAAGGATCCTCCATCTAGCTGTACCAATTCGGTTCGACCCCTTAAAGATATTCCACCCCAGAGCATAATAGATCCTCCTCCAAAGTTTGTCGCCGGTCTTAGGTTGCATTGAAAATAACGCTCGCCATCTCGTCTATAAACTGGTATTCTTCGATCCGAAGTGTATAAACAAAATCTTGACTCATCCGTAAAGAGTATGTTACCCCAATCGTCGATATTCCAGTTTACGTGCTCTCTTGCAAATGTTAGTCGTGCTATACGGTGTTGCCTTGTAAGTCTCGGGGCAGTGGCAGCTACTCTGGCCCTAATTCCAGACTGTCTTAAGATGTGCCTAACAATTTCTGAAGACACACGTACATTTCGAGTCTCGGCTAAGTCATGTTGAAGTTGACTTGCAGTCACATGTCTTCGACGCAAAGCCTGAAGGACTAAAAATCTATTGTCTGCATGCGTAGTTGCTCTTGGCCGACCTGTTACAGCTCGTCTTTCATAAAGACCAGTCTCTCGGTACCTTACTACCACTCGTGATACTGTCGACTGATTTACACCCACTAAATTTGCCACATATCTCTGACTCCTTCCATCTTCAATGAGGGAAATTTTTCTAACCACTTGATCCCTCGTTAAATTTAAATTTATATTGTCACGACCTTCCATACTCGATATTTAATACAAAATTTTAATTTAAACGCAAACTGTATACTCTTTACCAAAGTAAAATAAAGACTGATAATATAAAAACCAGACAAAATAGCAATTATCACTTTTTTTTCTTAAGCAGTAAGCTGTATTTACAAATTTTATTTTAATATTTATTCTAGCCTTAATATTCTTAAGGGCCATAAAGAAATAATTTAAATTAACCAAATGCGGTAATAAATATTTGTAATTTTATAAGTGATGCGATACTTTTTTGGCGGAGTGTATTTAAAAACCTCATAAAGAGGACAAGAACATTCAATTTTAGGAAGTCCAAAACTGAATGCTTCTATTTAATATTTTTCAAAGAGAACTAGATTAAAAAAAGAAAAAAAGTTTCGCCCTCTAGCGGGCACGTCACTTATTAGGTTGTTTGGAAATGATAACTATAATATTGGTGGAAGAAAGCTGTTATCAACAAGACCAAGTTTGCAAAGATCGGTTAAACAGGACCGGACTTACAGACCTTTTTCTAAAATAATGTTCCCACTCTCCCCCACCTTATATTTGAAAAGATAGACTAAAACTTTTGAAACCAAAAATACGCAGAATTGTCCGTAGAATTTGATTATCGCATTAAAAATGCCCTTTAATGAGGCAATTTTTGTAAAATTTTGATTTCTTAATTCTTAGTATTAAATTACGCCCTCTAGCGGTAGACCTACGAGTCTGTAAATAATTTCCAAGTGTTTCTCGAGGCCATTTTTATTATAAAATTTTTCTTCCCGAAGCTGTACTATCAATGGTTACTGATATATGGCCGAGAGCCGTTCTTATTCGGACACCCGGTACATAAAAAATTGACGTAGGCTGAATTTTAAGGCCTAGGCCGGAAAAGTTTTCCTGTACTGTCCGAGATAGTTCGTTGCCCAGCAACAAACGAATTTATTAGAATAGCGTAATTTGGGGTCCGAAATTAGTCTGAAAAAATAAGTATTCCGAAACGATTTCAGAAAAAAGTATATTGTGTATCTAGGAGTAAAAGTGATACATTCCCGGCCAACAAACATTGGAGTCTGGGAATGTGCTTTTACTCCGAGGTGCACATACTATTTTTTCTGAAATCACATTCAATATTGTGATTTCCTATTTAAAACTATGTGCTTTCCTAAAACGTCAAAGTGACAACTACAAACCCAATAAATCAAAAGTTTTCAGCCTTGAGCATATTGAAACCTTTATTAATCATTGAACGACGTAGATTGGGGATTTAAACTTTAAATTAAAATACCTGATAATAAAACTAATAAATCAAGGTCTTTTGTAATAAATGAGACATATATAGGTACCCTTTTATAGAAAATATGTAGCAAGAGAGACAGGCCTAGGCTGGGAATATTTTTCTCGTACAGTACGGGAAAGTTCTTTGGCTAGCAACGGACTATTGTACCAGATTAGCATACTTTGGGAACAGTATTTATGTTGTGGCTAAGGGACTAGCTTTCAGACTATTCCTCAAAAAATATTTTAATAAAATATATATCTTGCATTAAATGGTTTTCTTCTTAATTTGCGACTGTTATGTATTCTAGATAAAAATTTTTTGTCCGTGGAACATGCCGAGCAAACTATTTATCTGGCCAAAGGTGACAATGCTGTAATTCCATGCCGACCAACATCCCCAGATGTAAATGTTACTCTTCAAAAAGGTCTCTTAAGTGGAATTAAAAAAGTAATTATGTCTTAATTAATATTAAAATTGCATTTAATCTAATGTTTTTTTCCTTAGGTGCCCATTAACGTTCTTAAAGATGGAACTATATACAGGTACGATCCTTTTTGTGGATTTTTTACCAACGATACTAATAGTATTTTGCAACCAGAATATATTTGCGTTTTCCGAAGAGGTAAAATGGAAAACTCATTATCGGTTATTTTAATTATTGAAGGTATGTATCCATTATATTAATAACCAAATAAAAGGTTTAAATATGGTTTAAAAAACTAAAATGTTGAATCTGGAACCTTTGGCGAAACTGATACCGAAAACCGTTTACACTACCACTACACCAACACACACTTTTATATGCCTGACGCGCGTTTCGATAACCAAGTTTACTCTGAAGAAGATAACTTGGTTATCGAAACGTGCGTCAGGAATATAAAAGTGTGTGTTGGTGTAGTGGTAGTGTAAACGGTTTTCGGTTTAAATATGGTTTATTTAAAATAATTTAGATAGATATTATTATTATTATTTAGAATTTAGATATTATATTTTTCAGTTCTTTGTTTTATAATAAAAAGGGTAGGGGTTAAAAAAATGTATATATAAAAAGGTTACTTTATAGGAGAGTGTGTATTTTAATAAATGTACCACTGCGTGTCAAACGAAGCGAGGTTCGCAGCACCAAATTAAAGTAAGCTAATTAAAATTATATTTCTCAATTCTGTTTTTTTTAAATAATAAGGGTAGGGGTTAAAATAATGTATATACAAAAAAAGCACTATGTAGGAGATTGCGTTGTAACCATATTAGTTCCCAAAAGGCGCCAATTTGTAACAATACTTGTCCCAAAAGAGATCCCGGCTATGAGACTCTCTCAAGGAGTGGTTCGTATCCAAGTTAATGCTTACTATAGAAAGGATTGCTGGTATATAAGGGTTAAGGGCGCCACTATCTTTTTATACGTTAACGAATAAACAACAAAAACTAAGGCGAAAAAGATAAAAACATTAGACTACATTTGAAAGCAACAAGAAACTACATTTATTGTCAATCGAACACGCTGCACCCTCAAGACTTATAATTCGTGGGTATATAAATCAAACGGTTATTAATAAAAAAATGGTAAATTGCCAAAGGAAGTACAAACGGAAATATTCTAAATTAATTTGACTTATATTTGTTAGTAGAATGATCCGGTAGTCTCGGTTTGTGTACCAATGCTTGTAGTTGGGGTGTTGGCTATTGGTGTTTAATTTTTCGTCATAAGGAACTGCTACTGTACTGAGGATATTTCTTCATGAAAGGAACTGCTACTATAATGGGTATATTTCTGCATCAAAAGAAACTGCTACTATAATGGGTATATTTCTGCATCAAAAGGAACTGCTACTATAAAGGGTATGTTTCTGCATCAAAAGAAACTGCTAATAGAACTATATTTTTCCCTGTAAGCGGGTATATTGCTCCCTACTGGCGTAGCGTAGCGGGCTGTATGGTAAAAGTCGTAAAGTGGATCAGAAGGGGTTAAAATGTTCTGTAACAAAAATGAAATAAAAACAATAAATTTATGATTTAATGAAATTCAGAGCGGTGAAACCGGCTCTGTGTGATTGATTATTAATGACTTTTATTGTTAGTACTAACGAAAAAGTTATAAGCTGATATAATTAGTTTTTTGTACGTAAAATAAAGAAGTGATTGTTATAGTTATTTAAAAAGGTTTTTAATTATTCTAAAAGAGTTCTAAAAAAACGCATGCTAATTTATTATGTTTTACATAGACTCAGTTATATATTTCATGTTAAAAAAACGTGTTTCTCTGAATAAGCTTTAAAAATAGATAAATTTACAACAAAAAATGATATTTTTGTAAGCAATAAAATGCATTTGGTATTGACTAGTTACATTAAATGATTTTACCTGGAAATAGTGTCCTAAGGTTTTAATGCACAAATTGATATAAAAGGAAATTATATGTACAATTACTTCTAAAAAGGTTTGAAATAAGTGTGAAATGAGAAGAATAGGAAATAATAAAGTACTTACTGTGATACAGAGAAATGTATTGTCTAAATCTCGCAGACAACTTGCCACTAGGGGTTGCTTTGGTTAATTTCAAAATACTAACATTTTAGTCGCGTAGAAGTGCTTGCAGTGATTTTAACATTGTTTCTGTAGTCCATAAATCTGTTTACTTGGAAAATCGCTACGGCGATTAGAAACAGTGCAACTCGTTGGATACACGAAGGCTTAAATCATGAAGAAGTTGCTACACGGCTAAATGTGTCCCTAGTGTTGTCAGTCATGCATGGAATCGATATTTGGAAACTGGGGCTGCAGCGTACAGGAATGGAGGAGGACGAGAACGAGCTACAACTCCTGCTCAAGACCGCTTTATAGCTGTAACTGCAAGAAGAAACCGAACATTTACTGCTTCGAGAATTAACAGCTTCTTTAGGCATGCTACCGGAAGAGTGATATCTAGTCAAACTGCTACAAGAAGGTTTTTTTAAACTCAGGCGCAAAGTACCACTAAAACTATAGCCATCTTGTATTAAACTTATTAAAGTAAAAATAATAAACAACTTTCAATATAAATTATCTACGTTTGATCATTTCGCCACTCATAAGTTTAACAAGGCAGTTATAGGCAAGATTTTATTTTTATTACATTATAACTTAAATTTCATTTTATACCATTTTTATAATTATTTAAAATTGTAGAGAAAATTTCTGAACTTCCTGCTACAAATATCGTGGATAAAAATAAGGGGCTTACGGTCGAAGGAGGGAAAATTTGGTTAAGGTGTTTTAAACCTACCAGTAACACTGTAGAATTTTCCTGGATAACACCAAGAGGACTAGTTAGAGTAAGTAATTTAAATGTTACTGTTTACTAAAATATCAACCTTTTTTTGGTGTTTGATTGGTGATCTCTGTTTAATATTAAAAAAAATAAATAAATTACAAATACTTTTCTAAAAAATGCAAAACCTACTTTATATAATTTATATTTTATAGACTAAAAGTTATCCATATTTAGATATTTATGATATAACTAAGAGTGATGCGGGAGTCTATACTTGCAATGTATCTGATCATCAGGGTCATTTTACCACTGCAAGCATTACCATTAACATTTTTGGTAAGTACTTTCTTTAGCAAAATTAATTATATGGGTATACTAATTGATAATCTAATTTTATAAAAAAAATATCTCTTGCTCTTATTTCTCTCTAAAGATAAAAAAAATAAATGTTGTGTTTCTGTCGTATCTGTATTGTTTTGCAAGATTATCAATATTCTTGGGGTTACTATTAATATTTTTAAAATAATTTTTTGATTGTTCAAATGAATAAGAGAGACAGAGCTTAAAAAATGTTCTTTTTGATCGGGAGAAGTGAAAAAAAAGGCTGGGTGCATTTGAATTTTTGCATGTCACATGAAATTTCGGTGATAACCTTAGCAGCTTTAAAATGGTTCATTGTTCATCTCGTTATCATTAGACAAACAAAGGTTATCTTAATTTTTGCAGCAATTACATAAAATGTTTATATTAATGAGAGCCGGTATATCAATTGCCAATATTATCCATCAGTTAGGTATCCGTCAGATAAAACTAACTAGCAGATAAAGTTACAGTTTGTTCGGAAGCGGTTTACCATCTTGTTTTTATCCTCTAGTTAGTTAACTGATAGATAATGAAAATTGGCAATGCTGATGGATAAAGGGAATCTTAATGATTGTTACAAAAACAAGGTCATGTTACATCAATTGAGATGCACGACCGTTTTGTTAGGTTATTGTTGATTGTTTTTTTTAATGCAAAAGTTTGTGTTTTTACTTTCTTAAGAGTTTTTGATTGTTAATGAACCTGCATTTTTTGATAGCGACGAGGACGAGGATATTCTGCAAATTCTTGATTACGAAAGAAGGCCGTATACAGTTAGGGAAAGAGTAGACAAAAGTGGGATGACCAGGATTTTTGCTTTTTTAATCTCTATGACATCTTTATGTTTATTTGCAATTTTTAAAAGCAAATTTCTCTCATCTGCTATGAAATTGTATCCTCTCTTCTTAGTCGTATTAGTACTTTCCATTTTTCACTATGATCAAACCCAAGTAAATTAGACACATCAAAAAACTTTGGAATCTCTTTTGCATAAAGTGAGGTTATAATTCAAGTTGATCTGATTTGTCTGTAATTACTTCTTCATTATACAAAAAATTACTTCATTTCATGTATTATTATTGATATACCCATACGCGTTTTTAATTTTAATATTTAAATAGTATGTCAGTTAAATGTTACCAATATAATGTTTCCCAAATTTTTAGGAAAAGATGAACATTTTATTCATATTAATAACACAAATAATTATATAGAAACTAAAGTAGGAGAAGATATAACATTGTCAGCTGATGTTTGGGGCTATCCAAAATCCAATTTTACTTGGTAAGTTTTAGTTACATAAAATAAATTATCCATCAAGAATTATTACCTCCAAATAGTTTTGTTTTTAGTTAGCTTTGATATTTTCAAGATTTTTTTTATTATAATTAGTCACCCCCACATAGGTAAATGTTGGTTTTTCTTTACTTCTGTTTTTCTATTGGCTTATTCAATTTCTTAAACATATTGTTATTGAAATATCATGTTTTATTATCCTCAAAGATTAAGACAGCTTTATTCTGAAGTTCACAAAGGTTATTGACCAATAATGACTACAGCAGTGGTGATTTCACCCCTACTTGAGGACACCCTATCCCTACGACCATGGTCACTAATTCTGCTGTCGTATTAGCAGTTATTATTGTGGTCTGTAGCACTAATAGTAAATATTTTTTGTTAGTAATTTGAAGTATCATTCTAAAGGATTTAAACTTGAAATTCATTTAAAATGTTTCCATTTAACCGTTCAAAGCACTTATTGTAAATTGGCCTATTTGATTTGCAAATTTGTAAACTAAATAACTCACTAGTTAATATTTTATAAAGAACAATTGCTTTTAAATAACAAAAAATGGATTGTACAACAACTAGGTTTTACATATATATTTTTATAATTATTTTTACGTTTATATGTTTATATTTATACTTTTAGGTTCAAGAAAATTAATCTACCTTTAAAAAATGATAAAAAATACAAAACTATGGTTACTTCTTCCCAAACAAGGAACATCGCACGCTTAAACATTAATAATGTTGCTATAGAAGACTCTGGCAATTATACATTAGTTGGAAGAAACGATTTTGTAACAAAAAAAGTTACCTTTGTTGTAAATGTTATTGGTAAGTAAGTGTTAGAGTTCGTTCAAGTACTCATAACCACAGCGCAGAAGACGAGTAGCCTCTTCCTCGGAAAATATATTGTACTAGTCGTACTAAAAATATTGACTACGAAATAAAATCAACAAGCAACGAGCTATCAAAGCGATAGGTTTAATTAAGAATCAAGAGCAGAACCCACAAGCCAGCAAGGAACGACTATGACTATTTTGCTCAATTGTTTTACTGAAACGCGACATGAAAGCAAAGATGTTTTTTTTCGTAAATCTAATAAAAAGCTACTATTTTTTAAATTCTTTAATTGAAAGGTTTCAACTTACTTATTAATTTATTGATTAACATAATTATATAATACAAATTAAAAAAGATATAAATCATGATGATAATTTCATTCAGGTACCGCTATATAAGTATCGATCTCATCGTCATTAGTACTCTCTGCATTTATAATCAATTTAATTACATTAGAAAATGCCTGTAGGTATTTTACCTATACTTGTCTAACATGTTCAATGCAACTTGTACAGTGTTGATTGTCTATTGCGGCGACTTCACTTTCTATCAATTTTATCACAGATGCACTTAGTTTTAGAGATTGGTTTTTGCTGGCACTGTTTCTTTTTAACTGATCCCAAAGTAGGTCTATAGGATTTAGGGCGCAGTAATAGGGAGGGAGCCTTAGTACTTCATAACCTGCTTGTCATGAAGACGAAACAGTCAATTACATACTCTATTTTGAACGTTTTGGTACGTAACACTTCTAATAATTGTTTTTTTGTGTAGCACTCTTCATAGCAAAGATTCTGTTCCAAAATAAATTGAGCTAATCGCAGAACTTGATGTAGGTACTCTTACCCTCACGTTATTCATAACAGTAACGCCATTTTCCCATTTTTCTTTAGTTTTGGAAGTAAGGTTTCAGAAAACCATTTCTCAAAAAGGAGGGTTATCTATATCTTGATGGTAATCCAAAAAACATGTTTTTCTGTTTTTAGCGGAGAGAAGGAGCGCTCCTTTAACCCAACCGTCAGAACTGCCACAATTTAGAATGCTAATTCCTTTTCCTTTGTTTGAAGGAACGTCTACACTGCATTTTCGCTAGTTTTGATCAGCCCATCCTTTTTTCACCGTTGCATGTGTGTCGTACCAGGTTTCATCCAGATAATAAATTGGTCTGCCGCATTCTCTATATTTTGTGGTTTGTAAATATTCGTTTCTCCATACAACCAGCCTCTTGCTCTCCATACTAGACTGACGTTTAACTATAGTCTTAAATTTAAATCCGTTGTTCTTCAAAAATCGCCACAAAGTTGTTCTCGCACAATCGATCACTTCTTTCCTTTTCAATTTGATTTGAATGCTAATAATAACTAGGTAATAAATAAAATAACAACACTAAATAACAAGAATTACATGAAAATATTAAACCCAAACCTGTAAAGGTCAAAACCGTCACGTCGTTAATCCTTAATAAAATTAAGATAGTCAGTTCACAGGATCTTAAAATAAATAATACCTATTCCTAAATTTTAACTACACCTCCTCGAAGCTTCGTGGTCATGATAGTTTTAACTTACTCTACTTATATGTAACATAAATAGAAATATTTTCTGATTACTACAACACTTAACAATAAAAAAAATTACAAGGAGGTTAAATGTCTGATTCTGGATTAAAAACTGGGTTGGTCGTCTCAGACCAGATTGTACGATTGATTGGAATATATCCTATGATTAATAAAGGATGAGCTTGATGGTGTGTCCTTACTTTTAGCCAGTATAAGTTACCACTAATCACTTACCGCTTAGAATCTCTGTCACTAGAATGAGTTGTAATTGTCTTTATTATGGAGGTACTGCAAGGATATGGTTACCTTCTGAGACAGCCTGCGCCTTAGTTCAGCTTACTTTACCTTAGACAGGGCAATAAATGTTTATGTTCAGAGATTCTGAGTTAACTCCACATCCCATTTCATATTTAGTTCTACATCCGTCCATGTAGATATTTATTACATCTGCCACTCAAACCTCGACGCAACATACTCTGTCTTCGCTTAGAAAGATGGTATTTTATCCATAAACCATTCTTCTTCTGTGATTTTCAGGATTTAAAAGTCTGACATAGTATTATTGTATTTGCTTGATGATCAATTCAGCTATTCTATAAAAGCTGCGCCTGTTTAAGAATCTGATAAAGGTGTTCTGCACAATATTCTATAAAAGATGTGACAGACAAATAAAATATAGATCTTACATCAAAAGTTGTATGCTTTAATCTAATGCAATATTGTTTTTCAATCCTACAAATCCTAAGCATTTAAAATTAAAAATGTTGGTTTTTTTTTACTGTTAATAATTATTTTTAGGAAAACCTACTTTATTATCAAAAACGGATGAGTTTTTATTGATAGGTGTGGAAAATAAAGTGAAATGTTCGGCAAAAGGAAACCCAATTCCGAAATTTCGGTGGGAATATAAACATTGTTTAAGACCAGAATGCAAATATTTGCCAGTAAGTAGTTAACAAATATTTATATTATTAACAAAAATTGTACAACTAAAGCAGTTGATATGTTAATTGACATTAAATGTTCTAAGAATAATAAAAAAACTCTTCGTTTTAACAAAACTTTCACTATTTATTTAAAAAATTGCTTTTTTAACCTCAATGACAGCCGTTTTGCTAGAATTAGCATCGTCAGATTGACATATTGAAGTTAAAAAAGAAATTTTTTAAATATATAGTGGAAGTTTTGTTAAAACGAAGAGTTTTTTATTATTCTTAGTAAGGGTTAGCACAATAAATTTAATTAAATGTTTTATTTAAGATGAAAAGTCAAGTGGTTGAAAATATAGGATATAAAATAACTTCTGAAATAAAAATTAATGCTACCGTATCAGGTAGTGCAAGATGTACTGCGATTAATGGACAAGGTGATGACACTAATACTATTCTGTGCCATGTTTCAGGTCAGTATAATAGATAGTTAATTGTGAATTACTGTTTAAAAATTTCTACAAAATTGGCTACGTTCTTAAATAATGGATATATTTGTAACATATCTGTTAATTCTTTTTTTGCTGTCATATACAGCATATAGAATATACTTTTCATTTCCTTCCATATTATTTTTGATACTTTCCTTTGCATATTGGTTAACGATGAAGTTACATAAATGTCTTCTAAAATATTGAGGAATGGTTTTATGATTGCTGTGTAAAGCCATGCTGCGACCTTTGGGGAGAATCCCTACGTCTGCTCTTTGCTCAACATCATGTTTCGTTTGTTTACTTAATTCTGATCGGTATATTAAAAATTTAAATTTTACTTATACCACGTTGTTTCACTAAAAGAACAAAAAGAACTCAAGAATTTATCTGTTACCTAAATGACCAAGTAAAGACCAAGTCTAGCTGATTGTTAATAAGTAGTGTATATTTAAGAAAGGCTGTTCAACATCTATTTCAAGCAGAATCCTCACCGATTTTCTTTTATACCTGTGTATCCACACATTATTAAAAGTAAAAGGGCTTTAAAGCAATGCAATAATTTTGAAATTTTTATCATTTACTTATTATGCTTCAGTAAGTACTTATACAAAATTTTATAAAAATAAAATCATTTAAAGTGGGTGTTTGGATTTTTATGTCATTTAGTATTTCATATCCATGCTCTTACAAACAAGGAATTTCGGTAACAATTTTGAAAATAATGTTTTATCAAACGCACTATGTCTTAGAACACTCCAATGCTGACAATATACAAGTTGGAATTATCCTTGTTTTTTTAGATGTTCCAGATGGATTTGCAATATCTGGGTTTGCCGATACGGCAATAGTTGATCCTAACTTTAAAAGAGTTACTTATGCCTTGGGAGAAAATATGAATATGAAATGTTCCGCGTCTTTTCCTTACTATAATCAAATAACTTGGTTGTTAAACAATACAGCTATTAAACAAACTAAAAGTAAGTATTATTGAAGATTAAAAAATATTTATAGGTATATTATTTCTGAACACTATCCATATTTTTAGGAATCAAAATTATTTCTTCTTACACAAATTATTCTAAAAGTTTAACATTGGAAATCGACAACAGTACTCAAGATAATAGTGGAACATACACGTGTCAAGTATTTACTTCAGATACAATTAAAAACAAGAAATCGATAGATCTTTTAGTAAAAGGTATTATTTACTTTAAATATTTAATCACATTTTTATAAAGAGCTTATTTTGTATTATCAAAAAGCTTTTAATCTTATGTTTAAACCTTTATGAAACCTTTTTAAAATCTGATATATCAGAGTTTATTTTACTTTGGGATTTTACTTGAAACGCCTCATATACGGTGTGACAATTTCAAACTTGTGTATTTGGCTAGATATTGTTATTTTTATGATTTATTGGAATACACTTGCATTTATACAACGACACAGCCAAGAGACAATAACCTTATTACTAATGTTCTTAGCAAGATGGACTTCCACATAGTAAGTGTTGATACAATAAATTTCAATAACCTTATTGTATTCAACATTTATAAAAGAGCTTTGGTTCTTTACGTGAGGTTGGAATGCTGCAAAAATGCTGACCGTTAATTACAATGGGTGACACCTTAAATGGAATGCGTGACAGGTAATGCAGATTCCTATTTTTGAAAAGTCGGTAAATACTACTCTAGGATCAAACTGATACTACAGTAAAACCTGAGTCAACGGCCACCTGTCAATAGCGACCACCTATCAAAAGCGGCCACCTAACGGCCAGTTTCAAAATTCCCCAAACCGATTATATGGAAATTCCCATGGTATTTACGGACACCTTTATAATGCGGCCGCGGCCAACTAATGTCAAATTTTTAAAGCCGATTTCATAGAAATTTACCTGTTAATATCGGCCGAAATATTTAAGTCTATTTGTTGATAAAAATACCCTATATTATTAGATTATTAAACAGGTATCTACCTACCTAAAAAGGGATGAAATTATCTGCATTATTAGTAGTTAGGTCTTTCTGTTACATACATATTTTGTTAGTTTAAAGCTTTCCCCGTGTTCGAAAGGTTCTTAAATTGCTATAAAAATATGGCGCAAAAGAGGAAAAGTTTGTCACCGAAAAGTATGGTTTAAGTTCGCGAAAGCTGGCCGAAATATATGGGGTTGGAAAAACTCAAATTAACGATATTATAAAAAATAAAAGTGAGTTAAAAAAGAATGTTGAGAAAGGTGTTAACTTGGAGCAAAAACGATATTTTGGCAGTGGATCAAGTCGTCTACAATTGGTTTTGCCAGAAATAAAGCAATTCCAATATCTGGACCACTACTTAAAGAAAAAGCACTCGAGGCAGCAAGCAGTTTGAAGATGGAAATTTTGCAGCATCAAATGGATGGTTGAAAAGTTTCTGCAAGCGTCGTAATATAACGTTTAAAACAATTTGTGGTTAGTCTGCAGAGGTTAATTTGAACGACATAGAGGATTGGAAGTTACCATTAATATTAATAAATTATTCTCCACGAGATGTATACAATGCTGACGAAACAGGACTATATTACCGAGGCATGCCTAACAAGACATTTGTATTAAAAAATGAAAAATGTGCAGGAAAGAAGGTAGCAAAACAACTTTTGACTATTTTGCTATGTGCAAATGTGGACGGTGAGAAAGAAGATCCATAAGTAATTGGAAAAAATAAAAATCCCCGCTGTTTTAAGGGGATGTTACCCTAACAAAAAGGCTTGGATGGCAACAGAAATTATAATAAGATGGCTGCATAAATTTGACAATAGAATGAAAAAACAGAATAGAAAAGTGCTTCTTTTCCTGGATAATACCACGTCACATCCTAAAGAAAATGTTAAAATAATCTTCCTGCCACCCAACAGCACATCACAGTGCCAGCCCTTAGATTAAGGAATAATTCAGAATTTTAAATTGATTCACCGAAATTTTTTCATTAGCGTTTATTGACAGTGGATGTGACTTCGAGAATTGCGAACAAAACATAAATTTATACAATGCACTTATCTGGATTACAGCTACTTGGAAAGAAGCGTTTCCTGCTACAGTTAAGAAATGTTTTTCTAAAGCCGGCTTCTCCGATATTATCCAAGAAGATCCACATTTTGATGACGAGGATAATATACTCCTTGCAGTCCATAACGAAATTTTAGATTTGGATGAATTTACTTCCTTTGACGATGATATACCTACAGAGAGCCCTAACTTCAGTATTACGGACATTATTGAAGAGCTGTGATGAAAAAGACAATTCTGACAATAGTGATGTGGACGAATGTGAAACTCCACTTTATCTAATATGAGCAAAGTGTTTGAAAAATTGAGGGACGTAGAATAGTATATTACACACCGAGGTGGAAAGTGTTTCATTACTGTCCAGAGATGAGATAACTGACTGAGGCGCGTAGCGCGTAGCGCCTCAGTCAGTTACATCTCGAGACAGTAGGAAACTTTCTACTGAGGTTTGTATACTATTTTATTCACAATCAATTGTTTCAGAAAATAATTTAAAAATAACAATTTATAAACTATGTATATTTCTAAAATACCTAGTTTTTAAAAATGCTACCAGTTTTCCATATTTTGAAATATCAATATTATTATTGATATTCAATGTAGCTTTTAGCATAGAATAGGTAGACCATAATGATGATGCTTTTTTATTTTTGCTAAGTTCACAGAAATATGCTAAGATAACTGTTTCAGATTCGATGTTAACATTCTTCATTGTGCACCATTTCTTATATTGTGAATATACGTTTTCGTAACGTGTTTTACTTTTATCAGGAAGCAAAGATTGAATGACACTGTTAGCCATTTCAGTTATTTCTGGAAGAGTATTTTCCATTTCTATATCACTGTCAGACATTTTACTAAATGAGTTTTCTTTTTAATCTGAAGTTACTGTCAATATAATGAGAAATCGAGAAACGTCATTGTCATAGTCTACTACCTGCAGCAATGAACAATTATATGATTAGTTTAATGGAATAATTAGAGAGTTGTCCGAGTTAAAATTAAGAAGCTTAGTAAATAATAATAAAAAAGAAGAAGAATGACAGGTCGGGAAGTGGCCATTTCCCGACCTAGGTCGGGAAGTGCTACTGTATAAAAAAGTTTTACTTTCTAACTTTTGAAATGTCGATAATGATTACATTACATATGTGATTGTGAATAAAATTATTTATTGTGCAAAAATAATGGTGAAATATTTATGGATCTGTCTCGAATTTTACTTAAATGTGAAGCTGAGGTTCTTAAATCAAAGTTAAAAAATGTAAAACAAACAAAAATTGACACCTACTTTAAAAAAGCTTAGCATCTGTTTTTCCCTAGTATAGTATTTATGTAGTTTTATGTTTTGTATTATGTAGTACATAATATTAAAGTAGTTTTAGTAGTTTTCCGTCTATTATTAGAATTATATTTAATTTAATTGATAAAATAAACAAAAAACCAAATATTTTTTATTTGTCGACTGCAAAACCTGACAATAGCGGCCACCTTTATATAACGGCCAATATTCCTTTCATTTTTAGTGGCCGTTATTGACAGGTTTTACTGTATTTTACAAAAATACAATACAAGGGTACATAAAAAAATTGGTATATAAAAAAGGGTGTATAAAAAAGTTGGTAGAGGACGTACCGAAACTATTTAACAAAAATATAAAACTATAGTTCATTAAAAAGTTGGTAGAGGGCGAACGGACGAACGGATTTATATTTTACCGTTCTAAGATTTAGGACTTTAAAATTATAACTAATACTAACTTAAAAGCTTACTTCTATGCCATTTGAAATGACTTATTGATTATTCAAAATAAATCGATTGTAGATCCCATTAAAACAAGAATAAAGGAAACAAATATGGATAAGGAAATTATTGTGGATTTCTCAAAATCTTTAAATATGATTTGCAAATTTGAAGGATTGCCAAAACCACAAATCACTTGGTACAAGGTAAATAATTTATATAATTAGTAGCAAAATTTATCTTTATAACTTCAAAAATACCCAGTTATATTTTTAAAATGATGTTTTTCTGTTCTTCTGAATTTAAATTTTTTGTTTTTCTTCAATAACATCTGTATCTATAAATTGAGAAGCTTTAGACCTCATAAGGTCCATCGTGCTTTCTCCTGAGCCAACCCCTTTAGTTCGTTGTCCAGGCTGATGATTTGAAGTAGTCCACGACGTTCTTCTGGGCGCTACATAAATAACATAAATGGTCCACAAATTGGTTTTGGTTAAAATAATTAAATAAAACCTAATATAAAACTTATTATTCAAGGATGGTCATATATTTGAACCAATCGGACCAAGAGTACACTTTGAACAAGACAGGCAAATTCTTATGTTTAACGAGACTGTGATGAAGGATGCTGGAAAATATAAATGTGAAGTCGCATCCAAGGAGAATGTGGAGAATGTAGAAGTGAGTCTACAATTCAAAAGTAAGGATAAAATAGTTTATTACGTCTCTTATTATAGTATTCTTAAACATCAACTAATAGGATATAATTCGTTATTTGTTTTACTTAAATTGTTTTAGATGCTCCCCAAGGTATACAAAATTGGTTAATATGTCTACTGGTATTACTCGTTGTGGCTCTTGTAACCTTGATGATAATTTTGACTGTAAAAGTTAGAAAAGAAAGGGTGAGAAAAAATTATTTTATTTATACTTTTACTCAATACGTTTTTGGTCGGAACTCGATTAAAAATTTAGTATTTAGTTTCTCCTATAAGGCACAAGTAATAGGAACTTATACTGCAGCTTTATCTGAAATTTGCAAATTCCATATCCAGTTATAGCAGAGGTATCGTATTTGGGTTTAATGAAATAATAATAATTGATCCATTATAGCGTATTTAGCATTTAGTGTTATTTTCCTCAGAAATTAAGAGCTAGAAAAGTATGCTTACCTAAATACCAAGGCTACTAAGTAGCTCCAGACAAGCCTTGAACTGATCTATGTTGCGTTTACTGACTTAATAGCTGCTTGGCTGTCTAAGAATATAGCAATGCTGCCTCTTTGTACCCTTTGCTTGTTGATTTCAAGGATTCCGCAGAAAATGCAACTATATTTGTCTGGTGTTTAGCCACATATATAAAATTGTTTGTTCTATCTGATTTATGAACGCAGAGCCTAAACTACTGTGCTAGAAACATGAAATTTGGACAACACGTTCCTTTGGTAACGTAACTATTAACTAAGAAACGAGTATTAAATTTTCATCCCCTAAGGGGGTAAAAATGGAGTTTAAAGTTTGTAAGGAACTTTTTCATTTCTTTTGTAATTCACTTCAAGCTTTGTAATAAGACTATTAGAATTTAGCATTTTTAGAATTTCCACCCCTAATGAGGGAATTGAAGTTTATACAAAAGATTGGTATTTTCATCGACTGTAATAAGATTTTTGTAATAGGACTAATAAGTAGAAATACCTTTTAGTCGTGTTTCAGCATTTTTGAGATTTCAATCCCTAAAAAGGGGTTACAAGTTTGTACTAGTTTGCCATTTCTAATGTAATCCGTTTCTAACTGTAACTAAAAAGGTATAAGTAGAAAAAACTTGACACATGTTTCAGAATTTTTGGAATTTCAACCCCTAAAGGTGTAAAAGAAAGTTTGAAGCATGTATCAAAAGTCGTTATTTCTAATGCAATCCGCTTGAAACTGTGTATTGAGTCAAATAGGTAAAAATAATTAAACTCGTGCTTCGCAGTTTTAAAATTTCAACTTTGTAATAAAAGCAATAAGTAGAAATAAATTTACAAACATTTTAGAAATTTCTACCCTTAACGGGAAAAAAGGAGGTGAAATTCACAAGTTACAAGGAAGTTAGTAATTTCTTATAAAAACCTCTTAAAAATATGCGAAAATATTATTAAATGTAAATGACGTAGAAACAGGAGTTTTAAAATTTTTAGAATTTCTTCTGCTAATATAGATCAAGTCATTTGTGTACAGATCTACAAAAATATCCAATGCTTTATGAGAGTACTTTTGGGAAATGAAACCGTTGGTAAGTGCACAGTGCACAGATTTTACTTCAATGGTAATTACCCCACAGTTTAAAATATCATAATTATATCCACATGCTATTCCAAGTAAGTCCGTGTGTAAAATGCTTTACAGCACGATTTACATACCATATTTTACCTACGAAATGGATTTTGAATAAAATGGCGACGTCTATTGACAGTTGCTAAGTGGTTTGCTTGAGAAGCGGATCTATTTACTTTACAGCTGTGCGTTATGGCGATGTCTATTGACAGTTGCTAAGTGGTTGTTAGGGAAGCCGCGCGATTGAATTTACAGTTGGGCGATTTTTTTACCGTGCGTTATAAGACATCTTACATTGATTAAGGGCTGTGTCTTATTGACGGCTAAGAGATGTGGTCCTAGGTAAACTATTTTACCGTAATTATAATTTGAAGATATACTGAAACTAATATTTAAATATAAAATAAAGTCCAAGTCACGGGAACCTGCTAGTATTTGTATATAACCAAAGTATTGTTTTGGAATAAAGACCTTTACTCTTCGCGTTAAAGATGAATGTACATTTATTTGTTATAATTTATTATACTCTGAAGATGGCTATTCCCAGTTTACCCTTGGTTAAAAATGACTCCTTGGGCATACGTAATTTTCTCCTTACTGAGTACTAGTGGTCTAATATCAAATTATTACCTACAAATTATGTAAAATATTCTTTTTTAAGTTAATGATTTTTATGTGCAGAGGCTTAAAAGAGAAATGCAGTTATTGGGTTTGGCTACATTTGAAAAGGGGGCCGTGGAAAGTATTAATCCAGAATTAGGAATCGATGACCAAGCAGAGCTCTTGCCGTACGATAAAAAATGGGAATTTCCAATTGAACAACTAAAATTAGGTAAACATTTGAATAATAACCAATATATCTTAACAACAAAAAAAATCTGTTTCTGCTTTAATATAAAAGTTATTTTGGCTGCACAGTAATTTTGTAACATTAACAAATAAGGATATTTATGTAAAGTTTCTGTTCTTTAATTTTAGGAAAACAGTTAGGATCTGGTGCATTTGGTGTGGTTTTAAAAGGAGAAGCTAAGTACATTGTTGAAGGCGAACCCTTAACAACTGTAGCTGTAAAAATGGTGAAGAAAAACGCAGACAATATTTATTTAAAAGCACTTGCTTCTGAACTAAAAATAATGGTTCATCTTGGAAAACATTTAAATGTTGTTAATTTACTTGGAGCTTGCACAAAAAATGTTGCGAAAAGTAAGCAAATGTATCATCTTATGAATAATAAGTATAGCTAATCAAAAAACTGCATATAATTATTTTTTGGCATAATTCTATATATTTATAATTTTTACATGTTTTTAAGTAAATGTCTATAACTATGTCGAATAGTTTGACAATAATCTAAGGACATTTCACCACTACTGTATTTACTTTGTACCAAGCTATATTTTTTATGACTTTAGCTATATTTTTTTGTTTTCCTTGTATTTCTAATTCTAATATACTTCTCCAGGTGTAGGCACTTCTTCCTATACTTAGGTGTTCTATTAGTGATTAATATATCGAGGGGTTCGAGCGAAAACCCGATAAATGCCAAAATTATGAAAAACGGTTTTTTTATTTCTACTGTATTAAAAGCACATCTCCTACAAATGGTAAATATTGTTATTTGGTATTAACATTTTTAAGCACGATAATTGACGAAAATTAAACATGGTAAAATTCGTTAACTACCTTTTCCAAATAACACCGAACCAGTATATAACTATAACATTAAAAATACATTGGTGTAAACATATTTATAAAATTAAATTCCGGTAGAATCATTTATTTTCTTTTTCCTCGACCAACTTACTCATTTTATTTGAAATATTTCTGAGTTAAAAACAGATAATTAATTTTATCGGAAATTGAAATTCATAATAAATTGAGAAATAATAAACTAAAACAACTTAACTGATTTCCTTCTAAAAAAAATTCCTAAAGTATTGTTTTAAAACCATATTAACAAGCAACATTTACAACAACATTTACAAGCAATTTTACAAATACCCAAAGGTCCTGTTGGGCAATTATACTATCGTAGAAAATTAGTAGTATACAATCTTACCATTTGGGAATCACCCCTACCAAATAACGCGTATTGCTTGTGCTGGAATGAAATCAATGGCAAAAAGGTAGTTCTGAAATCGGGACCTGTATGTATTACTATTTAAGTGAATGCTTAAGACCTGACTAACTATTTTTTCGGATACTTGTGGCGGTCAAACCCGTAATCAATTTATTGCTGCTTTGCTGTTGTGGATTGTACAAAATATCAACCACTTAGAAATTATAGAACAAAAGTTCTTAGAAACAGGACATACTTATATGGAAGCGGATTCTATGCACTCGACAATAGAATCTGCAAGTAAACACGTGGATGTAACTTGTATGAATGACTGGAAAAATATATTTCAAACGGCAAGAAAACAGAAAGTGAAGACACTAGACAATGTAAAACATTCTATAGGCCCATACAAGGTAAAAGAAATAAAATACAACGAATTTTTGGATCTAAAGTCACTTGCAGCAAACATAATTCAAAACAGAACAGGTAATACAGTGCAGTGGTTAAAAATCAAGAGACTAAAATATATTAAAGGTGAGAAAAGACAAATTTTTTTCAACTATGACCTCTCAGAAGAATTTGTGTTTAAAAATATCAGAAGATATTGGCTTAAAATCAAAAAAACCCACTTTACGCTCTAAAAGGCAAAAACTAATTGCAAACCAAGTCTTCCCGACTCCAAGTAATTTACCAAAGTTGTATAAAAGTACACTTCCAATAAGTGAAGCGAAGAAAAAGGACTTGATAAAGATGTGCAAAGAAAATATTTTTCCAGAAGAGTTGCATGCTCGGATATCAAATTTAAAAACCGCTAATATCGTGGACCGAATTCCAGACGTAATGATGGGAGAAGAATCGGAAAAAGATGACATTACCTCCTAAATTTATAGAAAAAAAAATTAAAATAGTTTTTTGTTTGCTTGAATAATATGCAATTATTTTTATTTTTGAAATGAAAAATAAAAACCAATAAAATCAAATTTTGTACTTATTCAACAGGGAAAACCCGATAAATATCACGTTTTATTTTTTTTTGTAAAAACGTTTTTATAAATAAAATTGAGAATAAAATATTGTAACTAAGTATTAAATTCTCTACCGTTTGGATATAAAAAAAGTTTGATAAAACATACTATGATGGTCTTAAATCTTCCTCAAAGTTACGAAAATCTTTAATTGCGATTATCTCGAAACATTGATTTTGTCAGTTATCGGGTTTTCGCCCGAACCTCTCGATATCTCTTGTAATGTCTTCTGTACGTTTTCTTCAATTGTGACCTTTCCATTTTCATTTTTTCCTGTAAGTTTAACATCAGTATCTGCCCTATATATTCCCATAGATCTTAAATACAATTACACGGCTAGCATATTCTTAGAATATTCTTTAAACTGCTTATAAATGTTAGAAATCTCCAGAAGAACTGGTTTTGCGTTACTGTTAGATTTATTATAATTTATTTTTGTTTTCGGTAATTTTAGGAGAGTTATTGGTAATTGTGGAATATTGTCGATTTGGAAACCTCCAAAATTATTTGCTAAAACATCGTGAAAATTTTATTAATCAAATTGATCCCCAAACTGGGAAAGTTAACTACCTAATTGGGCAGGAATTTTTAAACAGAACTTATTCTGTTTCCAGTAACACAAGGTAAGCAGTTTTTACGTTTTATCTTTTATTATTACACTTTTTGAACATACATAGCGAATTATTTTTATTTATTTTATTGAAAATGGTTTAATTAATTTTTTGTTCTCTGTAATTTTATAGTAATAACGTCAATTCTCCAGTCATGAAATATGCAAAATTGGCTTTTTCGGATTCTGCAAATAACACTTCATTTTCAACAACTCCAAGTCCTATGGGTGATTACAGAGCTCAATCAAATAATGAGTTTTTAGAAACATCTACTCCAGGTAAACAAAAAAATTGATTTATGAAAAAAATCAATAATTTAATTTTTCAAACAACTACTACTAGATACCAACTAAAAGTCATTTTCGTAAACACAAAATTGGTTCTATTTTGTAGAAGTAGTAATTTGGACTAACAATCTCCGATTCTCCGATGAATGCACATTTATATGCACAAATGCAGTTCCGTGGGACATGCAAACAGTTCCATCCCTATTAAAAATTCTGCGTGAGTTTCTTGAGTTTTGTGCCAGATTTCCTCGTCCAACATTTAATCAATTACAAAAAAAGTGTCCAATGCTTGGACCATAGGACGTCATAACTGACCTTCTTCATATATTTTGTAAAGCTTTGAATTATCTAAAAACCCATTGCTCTCCGTATGTGATGAATTTATTAAAACCGCTATTAGAAGAAATGTTTATTTTTCAATAAGTGTCTTAAAAATAATTTTTTAAATACGCAATATAAGTTTTTGAGAGCTTTTAGTGCATTCAAATATTTTGATAATAAAATTTAGAATAAATATATATAGAATAAAACAAAAATTATTTTGACAGGTGAAGAAAGTGTAATGCTAAGTAATAACAGTATCCAGCCAGAGTGGCGTTCGAACTACACTGGAGACTATAAAGGAAATGTTCATCCAATAAGTACTAAGGATCTCATCGCATATGCTTTCCAAGTAGCGAGGGGTATGGAATATTTAGCTTCACGAAAGGTTTGCACATTATTTAAAAATTTAATTTGTAATTTTCTTAAAATATATTGTTTTATTAGGAGTAAAAGTATAACTTTTTGTGGCGAGTCTGAATGTTTGATGGCCGAAGATTAGTTAGGCCGACAATTTCAGATGAGCCACAAAAAGTGCTTTTGCTCCGAATGAAACATGCTATTTTTTCCACAAACGGCATCCAGACTATAGAACTAATTAATATTTGAATAAAAATTCAAAACGATCGCAACGAAGTTGATAAATTCAGAGAGTAATAATTATAAAACTGCGCACTACATTTCCGTGGTTACTGGTTTTGTGATTGCCAAGTCAAAAACAAATTTGACAGTTCAATAATATTTTACAATGTTAGAAATATTGTAAGTAATTTAAAGCAACAATTGGACTGTGCATTTTTGGTAAGTACTTGAGCATCAAAATTTCGTTTGTTGTAGTAAGGTGTACTGAAATTTTCTTTTAGATTATATTATGTCGGATTCAGAACCCAACTGTACACCGCCCGACGTTGTTGACATTGCTAAGGCAGCTACGAATGATTTAATTCCAACTAAGTCAAGTAGAGTTTATAATCATGCTTACGAAAGATTTCTCACATGGTGCAATGATAAAAACATTTCAAACTATTCGGAAAATGTGCTACTAGCTTATTTTTTTGAAATGACAACTAAATTAAAAATGAAAAGTTCAACAATGTGGTCTCAGTATTCCATGATAAAATCATTACTGAATATTAAACATGGATTAGATATTAGCAAATACATGAAACTACGTGCTTATCTGAAGAAGCAGAATGAAGGGTATACTCCCAAAAAGTCAAAGGTATTCACAAAAGACCAGTTTGAAGATTTTTTAAATAATGCACCTGATGAGTAATATCTAGGAATTAAGGTTAGTTATAATATTCTAACCTGCATAAATACAATCAAGTTTTTAAATACATACTACTTTTAGTTTTAATAATGGGCGTATCTGGAGCATGTAGATGCGATGAAATGGTAAACATGACAATAGACGATATAAAACATTTAGGATCTGTTATTCATATAGATTCCTGATAGTAAATCTAAAAAGCCACGATCGTTCACAATTATTGGAGAAAAATATATAAATCTTTACAGAAAATATACTTCTTTACGTCCACAAGCTATGGAAAGCCGACGATTTTTTTTGAAATTTCAAAAGGGAAAATGTTATCGCATGGTCATGGGAATTCATACAATTAGTAACGTACCCAAAACAGTAGCAACTTATTTAAAACTACCGAATTCAAAAGATTACACCGGCCATGCGTTAAGAAGAACTTCAGCTACTTTGCTTGTGGATGGAGGAGCTGATATTACTTGTTTGAAACGGCATGGAGGTTGGATGTCGAGCACAGTCGCTAAAGGATACATTGAAGACTCTTTGTCTAATAAAAAACAAACTGCAGAAAAAATCTTGATGTCGAATTCTTCTTCACTGTACCTAAGTGCAGCTTCTCATGAGCGAAATTATGTCGACGTTGATGTAACAGAAGCACCAACAAGTAAGGAGTCACAGGAAATTTTGTCGATGAACTCTTTCAACTCTGCACAAAATTCGCTTGAATTGGAAGTGAATAAATCAGGTAGTGCATTAAATATGTGCGGTGCAACCTTAAATAGCTGTAATTTTACTATTAATAATTATTATCGATAATAAAGTTTAAAAGTTCAACTAATAATTATTTTCCCTGTTAAAAATTCTACTTTTTTGTACGGCCTTCAGCGTACAAAAAAGTGGCGTCTATGAAATCATACTTCAACTTCATGAATTGACGTTAATAATGTCTACTTTTTTTGACGTTTGCGGAAAAAATATTTAATAGTAAATAACCTTAATACCCTTAAATACCCTTTAATAGATTGTTTTTTGTGTTGGGTTTATATTATATAATTTTGTCCTTAGTATCATCACGTCCTAAATCATAATCTTGCAGAAAAAAACATTGTACGACTTAGTAAGTGTCAAAATCAATATGAACGATGCAATCCACTTCTGAAACATTTAGGACCGGTTGCAAAAACGCTTGTTAAACCTGTGTTAGCTAACATTCTGTTATCTTTTGAGAAGTGCATGTGCGACCATAGTGCAACGAAGTTGACGGTGCGTTGTTGTCGGTTTTTGCTGAAACCGAATAGCTAGATTTTTTTAATTTAATTTGATTATAAAAAACGCACATTAATATTTTACTGCCAAAATCTATAAATAATAAATGATTTTCTTGTTTTGATGGTAATTTGTGATTTCTTTGTTTTTGTTTTTGATTTCTTGTTTTGATGGTGATTTGTGATTTCTGAGACATCTTGATCTTATGAAATATCTTGGTTATTTTTGTGACAAGAGGCTGGATAAGTTTAAGCCATATTTAAACCACTTAGCTTAAAGTATTCTGGTTTTTTATTCTAGTATTAGTAAAACGATATTTAATTTAGTTGCCATTTTTTAAGGTTAATAGGTAGATAAATACGAAATATTTGTAGGTCTTGCATGGAGATCTAGCGGCAAGAAATATTCTTTTAAATGAAGACCATATAGTTAAGATTTGCGATTTTGGACTTGCTAAGAGTATGTACAAAAATGAGAATTACAGAAAACGGGGAGACGTAAGTATAGTTAGTGATGATTGTTACTTCATTCGTAAGTTAAAAGTTTTTTAGTAATCGGTTGCCGATCTTTTATTATTAGTGATTTAAGAACACCTCGTCAATAAAAACATGTTGAAACTCACTTCAAGACAGTAAATTTGTTGTTATAGTGCCCGTTGCCGGTGAAGTGGATGGCTATAGAATCAATTAGGGATAGGGTGTTTTCCACACAGTCTGATTGCTGGTCGTTTGGAATAGTTCTATGGGAACTATTTTCTATAGGAAAAACTCCTTATCCTGGAATGCAAGCAGATGAAATATTGTATCAAAAACTATTGGATGGATATAGACTAGAGAGTCCAGAATTCTGTCCAAAAGAAATGTAAGTGATTTAGAAGAAATTAATAGTAAAAGTATTTTCTTGTGGTAAAAAATATTGACTTATGACAGCTGTTGTCTTTAATTAATTAAAACAAAATTTAAATTTAAATATGGGATCAACTTAATCAAACAAAGTGATTTTTACAATCGTAAACTCTTTTTGAAAAGAAAATAAAGCAGGAAAATATAAGGAACATGCACATAACAATCAACCTGGTAAGTCAGGAAATATTTACTACCAGAAAATAATAATAAATACGATGGAAAACTTTAACCGTATGGCTTTCAAAAAGGATCAGATACCAACGAAGGGTTTTATGCTGGCATCGTACAGTATAAAAAAAAATCATTAAAATCCTACAAGAAATGGAGTTTCTTGAATCAAACATAATTAGTATCCGCAATAGATACTGGAATCAGAATTGGTATATTCGCAAGCCAAATAGTATACATTATGTCAATTATATCAGCATATTATGTAGGTGGGAACCCGCTGAAAAATGTTTTCTTAAAGTTCCAAACATGATTTCTTCACGAATATCAGCCAAAATAAACGAGTTAAAGAATTTTTGTTTGTACAAAAAATAAAGAACACATCGTAATCTACAAAATTATTCCTGGCCATTTTTTTGCAACACCAATATTTCTGGCAAAAACAAAACGAAAAATTAATAACATTCCATGCTGGATTAGTGACCTGGAGACCAAAGTGATGTTTGGTAGTTACTGCTGTATGAATGTGAAACGCGAACACTCAACAAAATGTTATCAATGCATAGTTTTATAACTGAAATTTTTCCAATATTTACAGGATATATAAAACTTTGATTTCAATATTTTTCTTTTGTTAATTTTTTTAAGAAATTAAAACACAATCCTTTTTTTATGTTTTCAATTAAAAGTTTCGGTTACCGTTATCAAGAACTCTTTTTAAGTGACACTGAAAAATTTGACAACTAGACAATTAATAATTAATTAACAAAAGAAATTATTTCATTACAAGGAACATACAGAAGATATTTAATATTTTTATTACATTAAATACTATCAATGCTCAACAGCAGTTAGCACTATCCATATAACGTTTTTTTTTCTTTTTATAGATACAAAATGATGACGGAATGTTGGAATGTTAAACCAAATTTAAGACCATCTTTCTCTAAGTTGACCGAAAGAATTGGGACATTACTTGAAGACACTTTAAGAAGGGTAAAACAAATATTAATGGTTTTTTTAATCTATTATTTGATTTCTTTTTATATTAGTAAAAATTCAACTTTTATTAATTTATTATTACTAATTATTAACGACTTAACAAGTTTAAATTACTTTTACAAGCAGCTGCTGTAATTTGATTCCCAAATAAAATTGACTGTTTACATATTAACAGTAAAATATTCTATTTACTAGAACATACTTAACAAACAACTATAAAAATAGTTTTTCAAAATTTTGTTATTAATACATTTGCTTAAAATACGATTTTTAATATTTAATTTGAGATATTCATCCAGTACCTACACATATGTCCAAAAGTTTGGAATAGTGGAATATTTCATCTTTTTATTAATTTTTATAAATAAATTTTTGATATAAGTAAACATCATTTTGCTACAACACTAACCAATACTAAACAAAATCTCGAAGTCCGATAAACACACAAAAAAAATGATTTATTCTTTTGAGGTGAAAAATGTAGATACAATGTATTACAAATTTTTTTAAATAAATTAATAAGCAAAAAAAAGGTTTTTAAATAAAATAATTAATCAGTATTTTCTCCATGGGCCTGTATGCATGAGGGTTTCGCTTCTTAATGGGTGTTTTAAGAATGTCCCAGACATGTTCAATGACGTTCATGTCAGGGGAATTTAATGGACATCTTATTAATGTGGATATTGCTTCTTCTTCCAAAAAATTTTGTACTGCAGCTGTTCGATGTGGAGGTGCATTGTTATGTATAAACACAAATCCATCACCAACGCCCCCCGGAATAGACGCACAGCAGGATTTAAAACTTCCTTGATGTACTCAGCACCAGCCATTCTTCTCTCCAAAACCAGGGGAGGCGTCCGTGTACCCCTCATAATACCACTTCAAACCATAATATTCCCAACTTCAAATGGAACACGTGGTTGGGCTGTTTCTAATCGGGCTTGTCGTCCTGGGGCCCTCCAAACTAGCGTTCTTCGCGAAACAGAAACCAAGCCAATCCTTGATTCATCAGAGAACATCACGTAATTCCAGTTAGGACCATGGTGTAACATTTCTTCAGTCCATTGCAACCTTACAATTTTTTGTGGATAAGTTAGTTTGGGAACACGTAATTGTTTGCCTTGAGATATTCAGTCCTTCAAGTCTAGCAATTTCTCTGAATATGCCAATTGTAGATTCCTGTCGATTTCTTCGAGCTATCAATGTTATCTGCCGGTCTTGTGCTGCTGTTGTACATCGACTTCTGCCGCTTCTGGGACGATCCTTCACATCATTTGTGTCTTGGAATTTTTTTTAAATTTTTGATACAGCACCCTGCACCAACAATATTTGCGATATTACTTTGACTAAAGCCAAGTTGTAACAAAGCAATTACTCTAGACCTATTAAAATATGATATCATGTAATTGTTTGCCTTGAGATATTCAGTCCTTCAAGTCTAGCAATTTCTCTGAATATGCCAATTGTAGATTCCTGTCGATTTCTTCGAGCTATCAATGTTATCTGCCGGTCTTGTGCTGCTGTTGTACATCGACTTCTGCCGCTTCTGGGACGATCCTTCACATCATTTGTGTCTTGGAATTTTTTTTAAATTTTTGATACAGCACCCTGCACCAACAATATTTGCGATATTACTTTGACTAAAGCCAAGTTGTAACAAAGCAATTACTCTAGACCTATTAAAATATGATATCATGTCTCTGGGTATTTTTAAACAGCTCAAATGAAATTAAAACAAAAATTGGAATAATGTAAAAACACCCAAATCAATTAAATATTACCAAATTAATACAAAAACGAATCAAATTTAGTATTATTTTGATTTAAAAACGCTTTAAAATAAATATCAATAAGAGTTTTTAAAAAACCATAGGCGTAAACATATTATTTCTAAATATTCCAAAATTTTTGGACATTTTATACTTATAAGTTATTGTATATTATAATTCGTTTTTGCTAGTCTGTGCAACCACTGTTTTTGTAATTCCCAAATAGCTGTATGCCAACGTACAATATTATTTTTACCATTTTATGTCCATCAACAAACCTATCCCGGACATAGTTCATGGTCCTTTGAGCCGTATATTATTTTAGAATATTTTCTCATCTTAAATCCTGTGATAAAACATCTGCAAATCGCTCATCTCCATAAGTGTTCTCCATAACAAACTTTAAATTTTGTCATTGTTTGGCCTAAGTTATACAGCATTACATTTTTTTATTAAATTGTGGTGTAGTTGATTGTTAAGGACTCTATATAATGGACTTCCATAATGTAAGAAAGTTAGCACAATAAATTTCATTGAAATGTATTATGTATGTTTTTTAGTTAGGAACAATAAAAAACTCTTCGTTTTTACGTAACTTCCACGTTTTATATGACAGAGAAACAGCTGTCATTATAATTTAAAAGTTGCGTTAAAACAAAGAGTTTTTTATTAATCCTAATAAGATGGACTTCCAAAAAGTAAGGGTTGTTACAATAAATGTTTTTTAATTATTTATTTACTTCATTTTAGCACTACATCGATTTGAACGATCCATACCTTGCCGTAAATACCAAAATGCTAGAAGAACAAAGTGATTACCTTTCAATGTTAAGT
This sequence comes from Ophraella communa, assembly GCA_035357415.1. NCBI lineage: Eukaryota > Metazoa > Arthropoda > Insecta > Coleoptera > Chrysomelidae > Ophraella > Ophraella communa. The sequence continues at coordinate 9,559,436 of CM068986.1, read as the reverse complement.
CCACCAAATTTTGACTCAATTGTTAGTCCTCATTACGTCAATGATATGGTTACGCAATCAACACCCTCTGATGATGATGGTTATATGAGTATGAAACCAAATACTATTTTTAGCCCGCGAATTACAGATGGTAAATACATTATATAATATCAGTGCATGGTAGTAGTATAAAATGTTTATTGTGGCATCCAAAATTTCTGTTAGTTTAAGTGCTAGTAACACTTTGTGCCAAACTTAGAAACCACTATTATTTTTATCTGATACTCAGATTACTAAATGTTACATTTTTTCAGATATGGTATTTAATTTTAATGTTAAAAATAGGAAGAATAGTTCTTCAGCTAAAAGTAACGATGATGCTCATGAATTATTGCCAATGTTACCACATATACCCGAAACTACTTGTGACGATTCTCTTAATCATTCAGATGCAGTGTCTAATCCAGTTTATCATATTTCGCCCACACTTATCGACAAACCTGACGACACAATTATAAAGTCAATAGACAACTATGTGAATATGCCTCAAAATAAGAGTTTGCTCAAAGACAAACCAATTAACGATGACAAATCTAAACTGATTATCGAAGATGATCAGGAAACATGCCATTATATAAATGAAAATAGCAGAGATTGGAGTAGTATTAAGGTTTGATTCTTTACAAAAATTATGAATAAAAGTTAAGAAAATGGATTGTATTATTGTTAATTAAATAATCGATTTTTTTTTCAACGAATTAACAATTCTAAGTATTAAAAGGAGTGCTTTGTTAGAGCCTTTTTTTATATCAATTAAATATTTAAATATAGATAGCTTTCAAAGCTTATCATTCCTATCAGTTATTGTTAAAGTTGATTATAATATTAGGGTATTCTTTATCACTGCCAGTTTTATTATTTTTAAATTAAAATATTGAAGTTATTTTGACAATTGGTCATGTTTAATTTTGATTTTTTTGGTATATTTCGATTTTTTTATTTGTTCACATTTATTGAATACAGGTAATACCTATCAGCCCAAACTCTAGTTTAGTTATTAATAAAAAATAATGCTTTAAGAATTTAAGGAAATAAAATAAATTTACCTAAAACATATCTTTCATTTTTCCTTCATGTCACACCGTAACCCAAATAATATAGTTGATACATAAATAAATAATTTTTAAAAGTAATAGTCACTCCATCTATCTCTGAATTTTAATAAAAAAAATTCTTGCTTTCTATTTAATACAGAATACATTGAACGAACGATAGCTGCCTATTTTTATAAAAAGATGGCGCTACCAAACAATTTATATGGATTAAACTGCTACATCAAAACGTTAACAGAGGGATCCACAAATACTACTGCAAGTAAAAATATTTTGACACAAAACTTTAATTAAATATTCTGTTGAAGTAAATGCAAAATTTGATGCATAGCTCTAAATGTCCCAGTGCATGTTAATATTAATAATAAACAATGATTAATAAATTAAGGTACGAAACATATGCTTAATGTAATATTAACAACTAAGAAATTTGAATGTAAACAATCATAATAGGAAAAGATACGAATTCAGTTAGCTCCACATTATTCTACTAAATAGTTAGAAGCCTTATTGTTTTTATTAAATGTTTTGATTTAAATGGTTTATATCTAATGTGCACCAAAATACCTTTCCAGGTTTTTCACAGGCAAAGAAGTTGCGGTTTTTAACATCAATCATCACCACTGAGTGGACACTTTTCTCAACAATTTGAGAATAATATAGCAACACGACATCTGTACTCATAACTCGCCTAAGTTGACATCTAACTAATCCTTAATAAAACCCGGGAATTTTCCTATATTCCATTCAAAACTCAGCATTTCAAAAGATACCAAAAACCTCCTAGATAAATCGCTTAAAACCCCACCAACATAGGAGTAATACGACACTAAAATATAGCAATTTTAGCCCTACAGAGGTTATATAAATCAATCAATCTTTAATTCTTCCCTATAACTAAAATATTGCTACATACTCGTAATCCTTTTTTAATAAAATATAATATAAGAGTTTTCTTTTATATTTCGGGATTTGGCAACCTTGATATTGCAATCTGGCAACTGACAGCTCTATCTTAAAGTTGGACCAACGACCTGTCAAAAATTATTCAATATGGCGGCTGTAGGCAAACAATAGTATTGTTTTGTATTGTTGTCATAGTGCTTTCCTTATTTAAATTGGTGTAGAAGTTTTTATTGTAGTGAGAATATAGTTTTTGTGATTTTATAAAATAGATTTTATTTGGACTTGTTAACGTTATAAGTTGAAAATATGCCTGTTATATTCAACAACAACTGACAGCAACCACGTATAGAAGGGTTTATGAAACTTTGGTTATATGTGGTCTGTGACTTTGACAGTGCTATGTTCTAAGGTTTGCCCACAGACAGACGCCATTTTTATATCACGTGATTTGGAAAGCCTTATACGTGCTCAGAATGTTTTGAGATACGAGCGCCATTTGTGTTATTTACAGTAACTTAAAAGATTCATCTGGAAATAAATCGTGAACATTTTCGTGCGATTATTTTTTACAACTTTCCACGTGGATTAACTTAGCGACAGTGCATGGATGAACTTCATTTTTTGCCGATAAAGCTCCATCAAGGACCAGTATTTATCGATGGTATGGTGAATTCAATCGTGGCCGTAGTTCACTCCAAGACAAACATCAGTTGATGTTCCGAAAACCATTGATGTTGTACGCGAAGTAATATTGCACGATCGTCATGTCACCTATCGTGAGATTGAGACAACCTTGAGCTTTAGTGGGACCACCATTCAATATTGCATAAATATTTGATGATCCCACACAATTTGTCAATCGCTCAAAAAAAGGCTCGTGTCGATTGGTCGAAGGAAATGCTCAAAAAATACGATCGCGGTGCTAGGTCAGGTTTCTACGGGCCCTCTAGGAACTTTGTCGTTTGCACAATAATGATATGTATTGACCACCGGAACTTTGTTTTTGAAAGGTAATTAAAAGTAGATGACTGATTACTCCGAAGACAAGGGTAATTGAAATATTTCTTCAATTATTAGAATTGGGATTAATAACTGAAAAGGCAAAAAGCCAAATTTTTCAAATGAAAACCCAAAGATAGTACATGGTAAACGACTAATACCATAAGGAGAGTGGCTATAATAAAGAACTTGTGAAGTACCAATATCCTGACCAAAATTTTAAAAATTTTATTGTAGATTATGAAGGAACTGAAAAGGAAGAATTCAGGTCCACTATGAAAAAACTTCATAAATTGTTACCTTGTTTCTACAAGAATATATGAAGAATTAGACACCTCTATAATAGGCTTCTACTAGCACTATTACAAGTTATACAGGGTGTTTCTTAAGTAATCTAAAATATTATATGGGTCGCTTCGTTACTCAATTTTAAGACGAAAAGTTCATATAAACATGTGTGATAGGTGTTGTCGTTTATGAGATACAGGGTGTTGTACGTGAAATTAATTTTTCTTGGTGAAGCTACTGATTTATATTTTTTTATTATTTTATTACAAGCAACATGTGTTAAACATAAAGAAAAAATAATACATTTCAGAGCAAATGTTTAAAATGTCCACCTCCAGCTAAAATGCAAGAATCCGCTCGATGTCTAATGGATTGTCGAATACGTTCGATTGTTGCGAATAACATTACAGCCGTCTATGATACGATTTTAAAGATCTTGTACGTTTAATATCAGTGTTGTGTAAACAAGCGATTTCAAATATCCCCACACACAAAAATCCAGAGGATTGTGTCCAGGTGATCTAGGGGGCCACGGGTGTGGAGATCCTCGTCCGATCCAATGGCCTGGAAAAACATTATTTAAAAACTCGCGTAGAATCACTGAAAAATGTGGAGGAGCTCCGTCATGCATGAACCACATGCGCCTTCTAATAATAATAGGTACATCTTCCAAAAGAAGTGGAAGTTCATTTTCTAGAAAATGTTGGTATGTCTCACCGGTTAACCGTACAGGAAGGAAAAATGGTCCACTTAAATAATCATCGATGATGCCAAGCCAAACATTGACCGAAAATGTTTGTTGAAATCGTTTTACACTTATGGTATGTGGATTTACATCTGCCCATATGTGGTCATTATGAAAATTCATAATCCCATGTCTAGAAAAGTTGGCTTCATCCGTAAATAGAATATTGGCCACAAAAATCGGATTGTTCGCGATTTCACGTAAAATCCATTGACAATACTGTATGCGTAATGGATAGTCAGTAGGTAACAAATGTTGAACACGTTGAATGTGATATGGATACAATAAATTATCTTTTAGAATATTCCAAACAGTTTTGTTACTAACATTTACTTCATCTGCAACTTTTCTTGTACTCGTTTCTGGATGTTGGTCAATAATTTGAAGAATCTGGTTTTCCAATTGGGGATTTCTCACAGTTCTGGGTCGTCCAATAATATTCTTCGATTTAGCAAAAGTTCCAGTTTCTTGTAAACGAATATGTAACTTAGTAAACGTATCTGAACATGGTAAACGATTATTTGGATAACGCTGGGCATACGTACGTCTAGCTTCTAAGGCATTACCATTCGCTAATCCGTACAAAAAATGCATATTAGCCATTTCAACATTAGTAAACACTGGCATAGTTATTAACTAAACACAGAGTCAATCAAATAAAAATGTACGATTTTTGCGTTGGTTTTCAAATTTGACACTTGTCAACATTATTTCAAAGGCCACTTAGAATAAGCATGTTTTTGCGTATTACTTCTAAAAACCAGTAGCGTCACCGGGAAAAATTAATTTCACGTACAATCAGAACTGACTTATTACAATAAATTCAACACCCTGTATCTCATAAACGACAACACCTATCACACATGTTTATATGAACTTTTCGTCTTAAAATTGAGTAACGAAGCGCCCCATACAATATTTTAGATTAGATTAGAAACACCCTGTATAGTAACCAATCATCCTTTATTTTCTATCAGATTACGAATAGTTCCTCCAATGATTTTCTGCAGCCATTTGTCGATATTCAGTCAGCAACAAGCAGATAGCTTATATAGACATCGTCGAAAAGAACTACCCACAGATTAGACAGATTTTTTCCGAATCATTTAAATTACCAGCCAAATTTCGGGTCCTGAGTTGGATGGCGCTACGAGAAAGACGTTTTTCATAGCTAATGTAGCAGAATTCAAAACAACATCAGAAATGATGTTGGAAATTTAATTTGGCACGAAGAAAAACAGATGGCCAAAAATAGGTGTAGAATATAACTCAACACACATAAGAACAAGAGGAAGGCCAAGGAAGACGGTACCAAAGAAGTAATGAATAACAGAGTCATACAGAAAGATAATTTAAAGGATATAATAAGGTGAACTAAAATTACTAATTTCTATAAATAAATACTTAAAGCATAAAAGGTATTAAATAAAACATTTTGAATACACTACTAATTAAATAGATACAAGAAAATTTTAATTAGTAACAAGTGAAGCTACGTTTAAACAAGTTTAATTATGTTTCGTAGTAATCGTAAAAGTTACCGATTTAATTCCTTACTTTAATTTAAATTTTGTCTACGCAAGTGACAAAAAATAATTGCAACGGAAATTACATTTCTGGACTACTTAGCTTTAATAATGCAATAACAGTTGAAGCCGGGAAAAAGGGGACTAAGATTAAATCAAAATTTAAAAGCCATCTCACGAACTCGTCGGAAAGAAATTGTTTCAGCCAAATGGATGTCTCCTAAATGATGGTATCTTTTGAATCGGTAAAAAAGGTCTTGGTCTTGATTGTTTATTTTTCATCTGTTTTTTTTTCTTATTTCCAAGAAACCTGTTAAGGACAAAATGAAATTAAAAAGATTTAACAAAATCTTTTTTGTCCGTTCCTGATTAATTTTAAAATGCGTTTGTGTATCTATGTTGGGTATTCAAAACGGTATAATTCGCATACTACGAGGATTGCCTTTTATATTTCGGGATTTGGCAACCCTGGTGTTGCATTCTGGCAACTGACAGTTCTATCGTAAAGTTGGACATTTTTGAGGTTATACGTACTCGAAACGTTTTGACGTACGAGCGCTATTTGTGTTGTTTACAGTAAACTTAAAAGATTCATCTCGGCCCAAAAATGGAATTAAATCGTGAACATTTTCGTGTGATTATTTTTCACAACTTTCGACGTCGATTAACTCAGCAACATTGCATGTATGAACATAATCCAATTTTTGCCGATGAAGCTCCATCAAGGACCAGTGTTTATCGATGGTATGGTGAGTTCGATCGTGGCCGTAGTTCACTCCAAGACGAATTTCGTACAGGTCGTCCAACATCAATTGTTGTTCCGAAAACCATTGATGCTGTGCGCGAACTGATACTGCAAGATCGTCATGTTACCTATCGTGAGATTGAAACAACCTTAGGCATTAATGGGACCAGCATACATTCAATCTTGCATAAATATTTGACGATCAAAAAAATTTGTTCGCGTTGGATCCCACACAATTTATCAATGGCTCAAAAAAAGGCTCGTGTTGATTGGTCGAAGGAAATGCTCAAAAAATACGATCGCGGTGCTTCGAAACACGTCTATGACATCGTGACAGATGAAGAATCGTGGATTTTCGCGTATGACCCTGCAATTAAAAAGCAGTCGACTGCACCCGCAGCCCTTCCAAGCAAATGATCGCCTGTTTTTTCGGAAAAGCTGGACTCTTCATCACGACAATGCGAGCGCCCACACATCGGCTCAAACAACTGCATTTTTGAGCACCCAAAACATCGATTTGATGAGTCATTCGCCGTATAGTCCTGACTTGGCACCGAATGAGTTCTTTTTATTTCCGTAGCTAATCCTTCCCTTAAAATTAGGTTAGTAGCTAGATGGCCAAGTTCTAGTCATGAATCCTACATTTTTGAAAACTTGGCATTGTATGCAAGGCTTGAACAAGGCTGTTTTGGTGACAATGTTTTAGTTGGTGATACTGGTTATGCAATCAAAAATTATTTAATAAAGCCACTAAGAAATGTCACTACTGGAGTGGAAGCTTATTTCAATGAATCACACACTGAACGCCAGTATGGTGTATGGAAAAGAAAATTTTCAGTTTTAGCCACAGGTTTACGTCTAAACTACAAACTGTTCAATCCGTATTTGTTGCTACTGCACAACTGCAGTGCTACACAACATTGCATGTGATACTGTAATAGTATGAGAAATAAACCTTTTACATAAAGCTAGGCTCGGTCACAGCGTCGTAGAAGAACCTGCCCTGTTCCAGTCAACCATGTAGGCATCGAGGTTTCGTTGGGAGAGCGTCTGCTGTGCGGGAACATCCTCTCGTGTGGTGAACAATTAATTGCCGTACACAAAAGTGAGCGTTTGGAATGTAGAGCGAATGGAAGGACTTTCTCCCACTCTTCTTTCGACAAATTGTGGGTTCGTAGAGCCAATTGAACTGTTTTCCATAGTGTTGAATTTAATCTTTCCACCTGGCCATTTCCTTGGGGGTGGTAGGCGGTAGTGCGGCTCGTAGCGATACCTCGAGAGTGAAGAAATTCTTCAACTTCTGAAGACATAAACGACGATTCTCGGTCGGAGTGTATGTACGCCGGCATATCAAACATCATAAAAAGTGAATTTAGATGCATATTTACAGTCTTGGCACTTACATCAGTGCAGGGAAACGCAAATGAAAACGTGAATATTCATCGATAACAGTAAGTATGAACCGATTCTTAGTATTTGTGGGGACCGGGCCTTTGAAATCAATACTGAGACGCTCAAAAGCTGATGTCACTTTATAAGCTCAGGAAGCGTTGGCCATGTGGAAAACAGACAGTTCAATTGGCTCTACGAACCCACAATTTGTCGAAGGAAGAGTGGGAGAAAGTCCTTCCATTCGCTCTACATTCCATACGCTCACTATTGTGTACGGCAATTAATTGTTCACCACACTAGAGGATGTTCCGGCACAGCAGACGCTCTCCCAACGGAACCTCGATGCCTACATGGTTGACTGGAACAGGGCAGGTTCTTCTACGACGCTGTGACCGAGCCTAGCTTTATGTAAAAGGTTTATTTCTCATACCATTACAATTTATTCAATTAGAAATTATAAATGACACGACTTGACAGTTTTCACAATACATAGAAACAATATAAAGTACAATAAGTAAGTATAAAGCATGTGTGTATAAAGACTTTGTATCAGCAGAACCGATATCATATCAGATACAAATAAAAATGTCCCTCCTATCAATGAAGAACAAGAAATTGCCATAAATTTTGTTGATAATGTTGATGTTCCAAATGAGGAAGAAGTTAACCAGAACAGACTAAATCCCATAAACAATGCAACAATTCAAATAACAAAATAATAAAACATTATAATCTTCTTTTTATAGATCGTGATCACATAAACTATAGAAGTAAACGATATGTTCTGGTTAAAGTTCAGGTAAGTTTTAGGTTACTCTAAGAGTTAACCCTATATTGTGAAACTGGCCGTAAGAATGCCAGCGGTTCTCAAACTTTCAAACTTAAATCGTCCCCATTTTATTTCACACGAGTTTGCGCCTAGAGTTGTTATTATAATTAATTCTATAGGTATTGTGTGAAAGTCCATCTTATTAAGAACAATAAACAACAACTAAACGGTTGAATGAAACTTCCACTATTATTCGTAAAATACGTTTTAAATTCAATTACAGCTGTTTCGGTAAAAACTAGCATCGTCAGATGGACATTATTTTACGAATAATAGTGGAAGTTTCATTTAACCCTTTAGTTATTTACTGTTCTTAATTCTATAGGTTATAAATATGTTTAACTCTAACACAGTTTTAATTAAACCGTAATGAATGAACTGTCTGAATCCTCACTCTTATTTTTTTTTTCTAAAAAAACTTGGAATACAGTAATGATAAATGACACAAATTAAATGAACCCGCTTATTTTTGTAATAAAAATAAGATGAGTGGCATCATAATTTTAAACTTGTCGTGCAATTACTATTTTTCATCATGCAAAATTACAACATTTTATGAAGTTGTGACATTATAGAGATTCCGGTTGAAGCCGAGATGCTTAAAATTAATTTTTAGTATCTTTTTAGAATTTATTAACTCAAGAAGGTCAATACTCTATGTTTATAAAGTTATTTGTTGGTAAAGTTTTACTTAATATTGAATATTTCATAGGAGTTTTTCCACAAAATACATTTGTTATTTACGAAAAATATACATTTATTGTTTTTTCTAATTTTTACATATAAAGTGACATTTTTTAAAACTGATTGACATTGTGAAACGTCTTACTCTTTGTAACTAGTTGCATAAAGGAAAATTTTATGCAATTGGTGACGAAAAATGTATTTCAAAATTATTTACAAAAATAATTAGGTACTCTATTTATCAAACTGTTATAATACAAGCTAAAAACATAAATTACAAATTAATTATTTATTATAAATACTGATATTGCTATTAATCAAATTCTCATCCATATTATTACAGAGTCAGGCAGCTTTAAAGGGTCGAGTTCTTTTACTGTAATATTAGTTGGTCGTTGGGCGACAATTTGTAACCATATTATTACGTTGGACGTCAATTTGTAATATGATTTACCTGTTGATAGTGAATTTATAAAAATATTTAGATAACTTTTTTGAAAAAATAACAATATACCAAAAGAAAAAATGTAATTTACAATAAAACAACCATTAATCTTAATTTCGTCCTTAATTAGTTGTAAAAGATACTTCAATAATTAACAAAATTTATAAATGTTTATCACAGCAAAAATTATGATAGGTAGTTAAATACCTAGGCTAGGGGTGAGTAAGTTCATTAGCTCTGACTATAGTATCTACAATATTTGTTTCTTTAAGAAATTATAAGGGCGCCACTGAAATCTTTTTATTTTTTATGATACTAATGAAGAAAGTTGTTTTAAGCTGAGTTATTTAAATAAGTATCATAAGATTTTAGAAAACACTGTTTATGAAGATAAAAAGATGATATGAAAATATACCAACAGATAAAAGATAAATAGATATCCTTGGTGCTAAAATGAATGAAATTGAGAATACGTTACAAAAAAAAATAATCCGCAAACAGTTCTTTAAAACTACTAATTCTAATACAGTTGACGATACGACAATGATTTTGATATTACATTTAAGAAATAAAGAAAAACGAGACAGCTGTATAATATTATAAATGCATTTACGTTGGTCGACTTATCTTTTTTTTACATCTGATCCATTGGTTGATCCAGGAGAGGGTAGTCCAGTGAAGGGCACCAATGTAGAACCAAGTAATGTCTTTGAACTTGAAATTTGTAATGTCGTTTAACTTGAAATTTGTAACGTCTTTTGACTTGAAATTTGTAACGTCTTTTGACTTGAAATTTGTAACGTCTTTTGACTTGAAATTTGTAACGTCTTTTGGTATTGTATATTCCAATGCTGTGAAAAATTGTCAGCATCAGCCACGTGTTCGTTTATTTTTTTTTCGTACAAAAAGTACAAAACAGCGTATTCCGAAATCTACATTTATCATTAGGATATATTACAGAAAATACAGTAGTAACAAAAGATAAATTAATATAACAATTAGAATTCCAAAAAAGTACTCGACTCGCCATTTTGTAATTTACAATTATTACTTTTAAATTGCCCTCAAAATATACTTGAAATAATTATTAATATGAAAATTCTCATCTGATTATATAGTAGGTACTGTCAAGATTTATAGTAATTATATTTAAAATCTTTTACCAAAAATAAAAATCAAAAAACATACCTGTGTATAACACCAATGACAATAAGAGAATGAATCGTGGTTTAAGGTATTGGACTATGCCACATTAAAGATCGTGTATAAAGTTGGAATTACTGACAGGAATCGTTTATAATAATTAACATGTTAAGAACTCTATACAATAGATGGTATTAGTGTTAGCCATATAATTAATTTAAAAATACTACGTTTTTAGTTAACATATCATGTTACATTACTTATGAGTCAAAGCTTAGTCGGGGAATGCAAACAATCTCTTAAGAAAATAGTAAGCAACAACAAGGTCACCTCGATATGGGTGCCAGGTTATACAGAGGGATAGTAGGTAATAAGTAAGCTTATAGACTCGCAATAGATGGGACTAATACCCCTTTCCTTGGTCCGGAGCCCTTCTGTGGTCTTACAAAAATCCACATCAAACCTGGGTATATACCTCGTTGCCCCCTTACTTTCTTTTACCCCCCCTGTATTATATTTTTAATGTGGAAACTTGAATAATTCCAAATGAATTAATGATTGAAAGTATTTCTTTGATAAAGCAAGTTCCAAAGAAACTCCAAATACTCAAATTAAGTATCAAAAGAAATACCATACGTAATAGAGCATACACAAAAGCCCAGAATTGAAAACTCTCTTACTCACTCTCGCTCGATTTTGAATCGGGCGCTGTAAAGATTTAACTGCGAATGTGTTCTCAGTTTGCTTTGAATGAAATTTTACTAAATTTGCTTTGCGTCTTTAAATAAATAAAATATACACTAGATGTAGTAGTGAGAAACTTCTCTTACTGCAAGAAGCGGATTTAAGTATACATCACTTTATTTGATTTAGTCAACCATTCACTAATTTTGTCAAAAAAGATAAATAAATGATTTATTAACAAGAATTTTGTGTTATAAACTAGTATTAAATAAAGTAATACTGAATTATATAGCCGGATGCGGCGAACTAATCGGACGTAGAAGAAATACGATTTTGTTAGTTCTCTTTAATCCAGTAGCAGATGTAGCACGTTTCTTGTTTCCAGCATCCAAGCCCATTTCAGACTGTCGTGAGAGTTGAAGAATTAGTCGAAGAGACAATTTTTTTAATCGAAGTAGCTCTTCTAGTCCCCCAAAAAGAAGCAGACACGTCATTTGGATCCAACATTCTAGGTGTAGAAGAACCAAAAGCGAATACACTGCTGCTCATTTCATTGCTCTTTTTCATTGCTCCCGTTTAATATAAATTCTAATCTGTCCTTTTCAGCTTCGTTTATAGCTTCCTTTCGCTCTTCAACTTGTTGCCGTTTCGTATCGTCTGTTCATCGAAACGTCTACTCCTCTTCTCTGAATATTTGTGCAGCAGCTGCTTGTGCCTTAATTTCTTCCAATTTTCTTTGCATCTCTTCATTTTGTCTCTCTCTAACGGTGCGGAACCTTGCTTCTTTGTCGACTGTAGACTTGAAATCTTCGAGAATATTTCGATCATTTTCTGTAAATTTTTCTCTACCTGAGCCTAAAACTCAACAATGCACGGTGTCTTCTGATAGTGGAGGAACAGGACTCCTTGGTTCTTGAAATACATTATTTACAAATGTCTCCATGAATACTTATTTCTAATATATTCACATTTAGAACTAATTTTTATTTACTGATTTAACTCTAGTTTGGATTTTGTTACTGTTACTTGTAATGTATCTATTTTGAATTAAGGTTGTCCAGTTTTAAAAGCTTTGTCATAATTCTTAAGAACCGAACTACTTTCGTTGATTAAAGAGTTTAAAATTAAAAATTTTAAATTGTTTTTTTTATTGTTAGGTTAGGTTAGAGAATAAAACAAAAAATAATTTTGATTAGTTTTACATAAACCTAATTAAAATTGTATTTTTAATCTCGTATTTTTTATTCAATTTGTTATAATTACTCTGAATGTAGACGTTTAACTTTTATAACTAACTCTAAAGAGCAGTAAATATTTCAGAGTTTGCTTCTTTAACAATTTCAACTAAAGTAACATGGAGACATAAAACATAGTTAGTAAGAAGGTTGCATGGGAACTAAGTTAATAGAGAATTAAACGATTGATTAAACTCCAGCGACCATTTTCGGTGAAGACGGCAACTAAACTAAGCTTAACCTCGTAATTTTATTAATGCAAATTACGAAGGCTGTTTTGTTGTGGCCATGTTTTTCCAAAGGGAATAGAAAAAATTGCAATGCTTACTGTTAAACTGATGTCAGATCACAGCAAAATTTTATAAAACCCAGTCAAGTTTTATATTTCTATTATCTAGTGAGTATTTTATTACATGGAGCCATCGAAAAACATGTTCTCTTTTAGTAAAATAAAAACCGTTATTTTCCAAATAAATTTCCAAAAGTTATTCTTTTGATTCTGCTTTATTTTTAAATAAAATAATTTTTTTAATTTTTTTTAAATGGATTGCCCAATATGCTAGGTTCTTATATGAAAAAGTACGCTAACGTAATAAGCATACCTAAAATTCGCTCTCGCCATATTTTTAAATGATGCTGCGTGTTCGCCATTTCTTAAAAATAATTTCTCTGCTAAACACCCGCCAAAAATTAAAATGTCTTCTAATTTTGCCAAAAGACAAAGACAAACAATAAATACATTGCCCCAAAAGATAAAAATATTTTTAAACAAAAATTGATTGTTCTTTTTTTATTTTTTCTAATTTATAAAAGCCTTTCCATGGCATGACATAAAAATCGGAACACCCAGTTTAAATGATTTTATTTTAATAAACTTTTGTATTTCTTACTGAAGCATAATAAGTAAATGATAAAAATTTCAAAATGTTTGCATTGCTTAAAAGCCCTTTTACCTTTAATAATGGTTGGATGCACCCCGATGTGTTACGCATTTTCCAACGCGCCTAGGCATGCTTCTGATCAGGTGGTCAATGCTCTCCTGTGGTATCTCATTCCTGACAACCACCAACTCCTCTCGAAGTTCTTCTAGAGTCTGAGGAGGACTTTGCAAATTGAGCAATCTCCTACTCATCTATTGTGACTCTTGCGACATGTGGTCGGGCATTATCTTGTTGGAAAGTTGGATTTGCCAGGGTGTTAAGATAGAGTAAAAAATGGGGTTCTAAAACTTCTTAAATATAACGCTGCGCGTTCATGTTACCTCTGATGAAGATTAAAGGTGATCTCGAACCATAAGCTATAGCACTCCAAACCATAACTTCAATACTTTCAACAAAAAATCGTGGATTTCTCTTTTCACCACGTCGTCTTCTAACGGAGTTGAAGGGAGGTCTGGAGTTGAAGGGAGGACCCAGTGTGGTCGGTATAAAAACAGGCCAAAACGTCTTATTCGTCGGTAAATACTTCGCATGCTAATAGATCTTCCTTGTTCTGCAAACCATTCATTTGAAATGGACCTAGTAGTGGAAAAACGGTCCTCTGAGGCCAATAATTTTAGGTGGCGATCTTCACGGTCTGTTGTTCTACGGGGGTGTCCAGAACCCCTCTAAGCCATGCCTGACAACACCTAACCACGGTGTCTACACTTCTTTGCACTCTAACTGCAATTTCCCGAAAAGAAAATCTAGCTTCTCGAAGTCACTATACGACCCACTATACGACCCATATTAAACTCACTTAGTTGACGAAATCGTACAGGTCTCCGTTCTCTAGACATCGTAACCAATCGTAAAGAATGCCAAGAAACAAAATCCGCAAAATTTGGATCTTTTTACAATATTCATTTTTGGATTGTTAGTGAATTTCAAAAAAAGCAGTATAAAAACCGGAATCTTCAACTGATAAGGTTGAACATTTTACCAATTGTTTATTTCAGTAAAATAAACAAATTTACCAAATGTTAATTAAATAAAATCATTTAAACTGGGTGTTTGGATGTTTATGTCACTCAGTATAAATTATTTAATAAGAAGAGAAGAAATTTACAAAAACACTACGTATAATGAGGATTTATTGCAATTTTTATCCGGTGTAATATTTATACAAATAACTATAAAAAAGAATCTGTAGATATAGGAATATCAGTTGATAGAAGTAATAAATTTATTTTTTAATTCATATTCATAGTTTTAATAAAAAATATGCACAATTTCAGTCGTTACTAGATGCTCCACATTAGGGAGATGTTGGGCAAAGCTTAATTTATGTACTCTGTTAGTCTGCAAGCTCGTTAGTGGTTATATGTATCTAACCTTGAGAATTTTAAGTGTGTAACGTACATAGACTGCGTTAAATTCCAAGCATTGCACTTCATGTATACAGAATTTCTTTTATTAAAGTTACTGTTGATGTATTTTATCAATAAAATCCTAAATCAATTCATGCTTATGATTTGTCCGGAATTTCTAGCTGAACACATATGATCAGGTAAGACGTTATTTCAGCTACAGCCTAAAAAAAATTTTATACTTAACATACAAAACTAGTACCAAATAATATACAACAAATGAAATTATAACAGATACTTTTATTGTACCAACCCTTACTTTTTGGAAGTCCGTCTTATTAAAAATAATAAAAAACTCTTCAATTGAACATAACTTCCAAGTTTATATAAATAAACTTGGAAGTTACGATATTCATTTTTGTGAAAGGACTTTATGACCTGCGCAGTAGTAATGATATACCATTTTTCAATTTTTTCTTTTTTACTGTAACTGTTTTTTTCATGAAAAATTTGTTTATCTTATTTTTTTGGGTAAGGTAATTGGGAGGAAGATGCCAAAAAGTGTCTTAATCTAAGTATTTTGGACAATACCCAATGGATCGCGTCTCATACGGCTACGTTGTATTTGTTTTAAATTTCTACAACAAATTTATAAGCCAATAAAATAAAAAAATGTCTTATTTAACCAAAACGCACCGTATCGAAATTTTACAGATGATCGGATATGGGAACAGACGTCGAACACAGGCTAAAGTTGCTCGTTTGTTTGCTGAAGTTCATCCAGAATCGCCTCCAATTAATCGAAGTACAAAATTGAAAGTCGATATCGAGAGTTGGGCCATGTAAGAGATATTTCTCGAAAAAAGCCTTTACAAATCGACGAAGAAACCCGGTTGAACATGTTGTTGGAAGTTGAAGAAAATCCTGTTACTCCAGCTAGGGAAGTGGCTCGCGTTCATGGTGTCAGTCACACAAGCGTTTTAAAAGTTTTCAAAGATGCCAAAAAGTACCCATATAAGATGCAAAACCTTCACGAGCTTAACGAAGACGATCCTGATCGTAGACTTGATTTTTGCGAGCGATTTATGGCATTTATCGATGGTGGTCAAATTCCTTTGGAATGGGTGTTGTTTTCTGATGAAGCTACGTTCACATTACATGGACACGTAAATCGGCACAACTGCCGTTGTTGGGCTGACGAAAATCCCCATTGGATGCGTGAATCCCATACCCAAAGGCCTCAAAAAACAAACGTCTGGGCTGGAATTATTGGGAATCGCATAGTGGGTCCTTTTTTCTTCGATGAAAATGTAACTGGAGAAACATACCTAACTATGCTTCAAAATGAATTGGTTCCTACTTTAAGGATTTTATTCCCCGATAATTTGGATCCCAATTTATTTGCCAACAGATGTGGTTTCAACAAGACGGGGCACCACTACATTTTGCTCAAATTGTACGGACCTATCTCAACGAAGTGTTTCCGAATAGGTGAATTGGAAGAAGGGGCCCAATTGAGTGGCTAGCAAGATCACCCGATCTCACCCCATTAGATTTTTTTTATGGGGATATTTAAAAAATAAGATTTATACTACTAAACCTAACGACATAGCCGAGCTTCAGCAAAGAATCAGAGACGAAGTTATTCAAATAACGCCGGAAGTATTACAAAATGTTAGGAATAGTTTTTATGATCGATTGGGATATTGTCAGCAACAAAATGGAGGGCATTTTGAACATTTATTGCATTAAAGTAGTATAAAAAAACATTTCGGTATTTTATTTTTTTCTAACATATTGCTTGTAAAAAAAACAAAAAAAATACCTACTTATATTTGCAATTGAAAAAGCTTTAAAATAAAAAAAAGATCAACCTACCCTTTCATTAAAAAAAAGTTGGGGGTCGCTGCAACCCTTAATATAATTAAGAAAATAAACAAACCTCTTTATTTTATGCCCCATAGAAAATAAAAGTTGACATGTTTCAGGAATTTTGCGACCAACCTTTATTTATTAAATTACAGAATTTGTTCCAGTTAAACTTTCCACTCTGTATGCTGTTTGGTACAGAACAAGACAAGTATAGTTTTTAATATAACAAAATCATTAGATCCGATTATTAGGACCAAGAAATACTGACAAAAAAGCTACTTAAACTTGGTTAACAATTGAATTTTTATACTGTGACTAAAAATAAACTTTTCCTACGACCACCATCCAAAACACTATTTTGCACATTGGTTACAGTACGCAAAATCAGCAATTTCTCATAGCAACATAAGTTGTGGGAAAAGTGACATAAGGCATAGCCAAAGTAACATAAAGCATAGCCAAAGTGACATTAGGCATACCCAAAATAAATACCTGCAGCAAGTTGTCAATCTCGTTATCTAGTAGAGTCGATGAATCATTACAGAAATTTGATTCTGTTCCTGTTCCCTCAACATCAGCTACGAATGACTTATTAACAATAACCGAAAACTTGTCGGAAACACCAACACCAGGGATAAAGATCCAGAACTGTTCCCATTTTACAGTTCATTATAATTTTAAGTGAAAAATCCCATGCAAGGAAAGTTAAATTTAAAATACGTTTCTTAAAACGTAAATTTGTTACCTACTGTAATATTTAATAAATCTTTAAATACGATCTTTAGTAATTTATTTAAATGAAATGCAGAAATTTTCACCGCCAAAAGCTATGCCATGTTAGAAAAAGTGCTCATAAAAAAGTATCGTGTGCAACACAATCGTTTGTTTGTTTTCTGGATGGTGGTCGTTTTGGATGGTGGTCGTAGGAAAAGTACAGTGTGCAACACGTGTGCAAATGCTAATTTCTCACTAGTGTGAAAAGTTGCGGCACGAGTCGAAGCCGCAATTCACACGAATTCACACAATATACTATTAATGCAATTGTCGAACTCAGATATAAAGTTTCTTAAATACTTACTGAAAACAGCAATGAAAAATCTAAATTTATCATATTTCCGGTCACCGTATTCACCTCTAAATGCAGTAATTGATGGGAAAATAATTTAATCTGAAACCAGAGTTAATGTAAAAGCAAAACCGCAAACCCACAAAACAAGTGAAATATTCATAATCTGTTGTTTTTTCATATCAATTACGATAAAAAATGATGCATTGTTTATTTAATAGACAAACAGTGCAGCCAACTGACCACATTTCCGTTTTATTTTATTACACCGATTTGTCTAACCAAAGAAAATTCTTATTGATGTTTTGAAATCATCGAAATTGAGCTTCTATTATAAAGCCCGTTTACGGGAATACTATGGTTCTTTGTACGTATTGTTATCACTTATTTTACCCCTTTCAGTATCTGCATTATTAATAGTTACTAAAATTAGGCGTTTTCTTAGATTAATGGAAACTATTATTTAGTTTTGAAACTATTTCTTAGAAATTGTAGGGTGTGGGGTGAATTATTCCTGTTCTACGATATTACATTGGTTGTAAGATCTGCTCACGTTACAATTTGTGATGTTTATTATCTTTTAATTGATATCCGGGTGACTCCAAGAAAAGCTAGTGTCGTCTGCGAATAGACAAATTTTACCGCCGATGCTTAAGTTAGCAATATCATTGTTAAGTAACAAAAATAATATGGGACCCAATACCGAACCTTGTGGAAACCCATATTCTATTTTCTTGCATGAAGACCTTAATTCATCAAATCGTACAAGCTGCAGTCTCTCACTAAGTAAAGACTCAACACTTGATTAAGGTGCCTCTAATTCCATAGTACTGCAATTTTTTAAGTGATATTTTATGATCCACGCAATCGAAAACTTTTGAGAAATCACAAAATATTGTAGCTGTAGAGTGTTGATTGTTTAAGCTGGAGTAGACATTATTAAAAAGAGAAAACATTGCATCATTTGTGCATTTACCAATTAAAAATCCAAATTGATTTTTAATTAGAATTTTGTATTTAACCACAAATGAAAGAAGCCTTTTTTTACCAACCTTTCAATGATCTTGGATAACGTAGGAAGAAGCGCGATTGGGCGATAGTTAGAAACTTGATCTTTATCACCTTTATGCAAAGAAATGATTATGATTGTCTTAAGGCAAGTAGGAAAAATACCAATTTGGAACGACGTTGTTAGAAGATCTAAAACACAGTCCGGCAGATTTGCAAACATTTTTAGGGTAAGCCCATTTATTTCAAATGCGGATTTGTTTTTAATGTTTTGAATTGTACTACGAAGCTCCTCTGTTACTACAGGCGAAAAAAAGAAACTTTAAGTAAATTAGTTTTATAAAAAACTTACATATTCATCAAAATCATAGTTGTGATAAGAAAACTCGTGAAGGATTGAAGATGTTTTTGATGCCTAAAACAAATAATAAAACCCAAAATTAATAAATAATAACCAAACAAATTCTACGCAAAAGAAAGAGTTAAAATAAATAAAATAGTGAAATATAACCGTCGATTTTTGTTCGGTACTTTTAAACCAATAAATACAATTTCGTCTTTTATTAAGTGTTATCAATAAAACATAACATGATTCTCTTTTTTACTCGAAATTTTTTTGCGCTACATTCTTAAATTCCATTTTCCATTCCGTATAACAGGGATGAAGACCTCTTTTTGTGGTATATTTAGTTACGCTTGGTTAAATATCCGAATCATTTAATAAAATTGAAGACTCCTAAGATTACTGGTTAAAATAAAATGTCTTTCTTTTCAGGTTTGTTAACAAGAACAATTTACAAAAGACTCAAGAAATATATAAAATAAGATACTAATCAGCTTGACTTTAACAAAGCAATCGCAGCATTACGGTTAACATCAGAATGGGAAATAGGGAGATTTAATAGGGCTGGAAGGATACGATGACATAGAATGAGACGTATTAGTTTGGATTAAACGAATAAAATGGTTCAACGAAGAGCAATGCTTAGGCTAGAGAGATAGAAAGGTAATATACAACATAAAAGATGTCTGGCTTTGTAGCTTCCAAATATTTAAGCGGTAAAACTCATTGGATTAAATATGAATAAAAAAGACATAATATATAAAAGTGTTTTAATAATTTTCTTCAGTAGTAAGAAAAAGTAAGACTTTTTAATTTCATACCACTACATATTGTGATGCAACGTTTTGGTAAAACCAAGGTACAGATATAAAAACTTTGTTTTAACATATTGACATAATATTAAAGTTACATTTTGTTTGTTTGTAGCTAGGTACCTGATGTTTATTAGATAGTATTAAGGCTAGACCAAGTATGGAAGTAATAAGACATAACAATATTAAAGCCTAGATGTTATTAGCCCTAAGGGATTATCCTGGATATATTTCCCTCTAAGATCAGTATAACTGTGCAATGATATAGAAAAACCAGGAAAAAACTATATTATGCTGATGTTGAAATTGTATTGGAAATATTTCCTCAATATGTAATATTTTTATAGCTTTTAATTTCTAACCTAACCTAACCTAACCTAACCTAACCTAACCTAACCTAACCTAACCTAACCTAACCTAACCTAACCTAACCTAACCTAATCTAACCTAACCTAACCTAACCTAACCTAACCTAACCTAACCTAACCTAACCTAACCTAACCTAACCTAACCTAACCTAACCTAACCTAACCTAACCTAACCTAACCTAACCTAACCTAACCTAACCTAACCTAACCTAACCTAACCTAACCTAACCTAACCTAACCTAACCTAACCTAACCTAACCCAACCTAACCTAACCTAACCTAACCTAACCTAACCTAACCTAACCTAACCTAACCTAACCCAACCTAACCTAACCTAACCTAACCTAACCTAACCTAACCTAACCTAACCTAACCTAACCTAACCTAACCTAACCTAACCTAACCTAACCTAACCTAACCTAACCTAACCTAACCTAACCTAACCTAACCTAACCTAACCTAACCTAACCTAACCTAACCTAACCTAACCTAACCTATCCTATCCTAACCTAACCTAACCTAACCTAACCTAACCTAACCTAACCTAACCTAACCTAACCTAACCTAACCTAACCTAACCTAACCTAACCTAACCTAACCTAACCTAACCTAACCTAACCTAACCTAACCTAACCTAACCTAGCCTCTTGTGTCTAATATAAAAACGGTTAAAAAAAGTACTGATATGGCCATTTTGAAAATTTCTTTATTTTACGTTGAGTAACCAACAATTGCATATTTAAAATGCAATTTTCTTGCTTGGGTAAGAAAAGTATTATAAATACTTAAAGATAATTGATTGATTTAATAAAAGCCTTACCTCTTGACACATTCGCATACCATACACGCACATGCCGAAAAGTTGAATCAAATTCATCGTCATTACTTCGATCATTATCAAAATATAGGTCACGCTTTGTTTTCTGTCGCTTGCTTTACTGCCTTGCTGTTTTAGGAAAAATAATATATTCGTTATGAGTGACATAACATCTTGGTATGTTTGAAACATTATTCTTACAGAATATATGGAATTAAATTGCTGTGTAATGGAATGTAAATCATAGTAACAACTTCTTAATTCTTCCAAGCGGTTTACTGAATCCTGAGAACAACTAAAAAATAATTAAAAGTTTAAATTAAAGGGATTTTTATATTTATATTTAACAAAATACAAAAGTGGAACAAACATTTGGTATGTTAAAGAGAATTTGTAAATCAACACAGCTTAGCCAGAGATTTAAAAAATATTTTGCAGTAGCAAAAAGAACGTAATTTATGGATATAAAAAATGGATTTTAAACGTTAAAAGCTGCAAGAAAACACAAACATTTATGGGTAAAAGTGTAAGGAATATCATAAAAGCATGTTACCTAAATTTAATAATGAACTTTTGCCAAAAAGGGTTAAACACAAGTAAAAGTGTAAAGAACGAAAAAAAAATATTACACAGGAACTAACATCGAACAAAAAAACAGAGAAATGTCAGTTGCCTTCGAAAAAAATCCATAAAAGAGGATTTGCAAAAAAGGGGGGAATGAACTCAACGAATCCATTAAAAAAAAAATAAAAAATTAACGTAATGAATTTATTTATAATTGACAAATCATATTTTAAGTAATAACTTACTTTCCTGTGTAATCAGAATCTTCAAGCACATTAAGGGATAATTCAATATAAGTTAAGTATGTTTTCTTAAAATTGTCTATTATATTTGTCAGTTCCTCATTAATCCATCTGAATCTTACTGTAATTGCAGCAAGTAAAGTATTTACTTCAGAAATTAAACTGCCACTTGCGAATAAAGGCAGGCAATAAGTAAATAAAAATCTGAATCTGTCCACTCTGTACCACACTAAGTTTTTGGGAAAAAAGCAGATGACATCTGCAACGATAAGTGTAACGGAAAAAAAATGTTGTACTGCTGAAATTTTTATCCCAGATATCCACATTTTTTTATGACTTAATTGGATGTATTCTGGCGATTTAAAAAATTCCATCCTCTTATCAAACAAATCCACATTTTCAATTAACTGTAGAACCTAAAAATAATGATCAACATAAAGTAAAAAAAGTGGCTAAGTGTTTGACTGACATTTTTAATATGACAACATTTTTTGTACTTAACATGTTTTTTTAAATGGTCCAAGAAAACAAGCCCAAAAATTACGATTTTAGATCGAGGAATTTTAATTTACTCTACAACCTTTAATATTTCCCATTCCCATAGTTTTATAACCCCTATATGACTCCATAATCACTCCTGGCTTTAGCGGAGCACATCGCGGCTAGGTCTATTTTGAGCCCGAAGGAAAGTAGTTTATTTTTCCTTAACTATCTTGTCCAAGTGTTTCTCCCATTCTTCTAATTGATCCACTGTAACAAGATTACTACAAAAATCGGTAAAAACCGATCAGCCATCAGCCATCTGACTGTAAAATGTAGTGATATTTTGGGTACTATTTTGTAGTAATTTTTTATCTTCAGTTACTTGGACTTACGAGCCTTGGAAGTGTTTTGGAAGATCGTACAATTTAATTTTGTTTATTGATCATCTTCTTCTTAATTGGCTCAACAGCCTTTTTGGGGCCTTCATCCGAAAATATGCTCTTTTTTATAAGTTATTTGTACTTCTTAGTGCCACCACCACTAAGTTTAAGCTTTCTGCCCTTTGCAAAGCTTGCGATTTTAAGCTGCATTCCAGCTCCTTACCGCTGGTTTGTACGAGTTCGTATTTCCCTTTTTCAGGCGAATTAGCGTCCTATTTACAGAAGACGAATATTTCCATTTCTTTTGGTTCTTGATCCATCACTGATCTCACAAGCTTTTTTTGGTCGGTCTGAGATGGAAAAACTCATCTTCGAACGGGTCCTCCTCAAAACAACAGTGTTGGACTCATCACCGCTAGGATGATGCCTACCAAACAAAACCGCCTTAAAACTCGACGTTGTCTCGGAACCACTACCCTAGCATACTTCAAGACGGGCGACGGTCCCTGACACACTCTCCATTTACTTTGCCACTCAGAAACATTCTCTTCTTCCAACCATACTCTTCACTGCCTTACTCACCTCCATCCATTTCCCCTCCCCTCTCAATATTATTTCCACCATATTTTCCTATTACACCGTCTCCCCAAGTTTCTTCTCCAAGTTCTTCAGCACATCATTCTCCCAGCATCTAAACACGTGTCCTATCCTACATCATCATCACTTCACACCTTTCACACACTCCTGTCTTTCTTTTCCCAATCTTGTGAAGATATCCTGCTTGCTGCTCTTGACCCAAGCCCACTTAGCACCTGTGTCAAGTAGTAGCAGTTCACTTCGCCGAATTTCCTAGTCATCCATTCTCTTCTACTTCCAATTACTCTTTTTAGCGCACCTTCATACTCCTTCCACCCTATTTCCATTTCCTCCTCTATCCAATCCATAACTTCCTCTCCCATCGTGCCTTTCCACTGTAGTCTCCTGGCTCTAGCCATTGCATCCAATAAGCAGGATTTTGCCAGCACTGCTGCTGCTAACCCTCCCACTGTCCTGTACCCTTGCACCATCCTCAGCAACATTCCTCTCTGAACCCTAGTTTAATCCTTGCATATACTCTCGCTCTTTCACCCCACACTTTCACCCTGTACAGCATATTCTGCTCAATAACTCTTCTCTTTCATTCTCCCGGTTCTTTCACATTACATATCAATCTGTGCTGCTTTCGACATGTGGTTTTTGAACGATAGCTGGCTATTCAACCACACCCCTAGGTATTTCACCGATTCCTCCATTTGAATTTTCTTTCCCTTCATCAACACCTCCAACTATCCCGCCTTGCTGCGTCCCTTCACCAATAATCCCACTTCTTTTCGGCCACTTCCAATCCGCATTCCTCTATCCTTTCCACAATTTTTCCACACATTTTCTCCGTCTTTCTTTCTATCTCTGCCTCTCCCCTTGCCGTACATACCAGGCACCGTAATCTCGCATTTTTCTTCACATTTTATCCCACAAACCTCATCAAACACGCATTTCCAGAGCGTCGGGCCCAATACCGACACCTGAGGCACTCCCATCAACGTCCTATACCTCAACCAAAAACCCGCCCCGTCAGATAATCCTCTACTAAGTTCTCCAAGTTAGACAAGGTGCTCAGCACTGCCATTTTTCTGACCACATTGAACGCATTCCCAACGTCAAAGAATACAAGTAGGGCCAGTTTTTTATTCCTCCAACTATCTTTCCTAGCAATTTCCACTAAGTTCATCACTCTGCCCAGTATGGAAATAGCAAACTTCGCCTTCACAAATCCATGCTGGTTTCTCCTAAATTCCCCATTTCTTTCCACTTCCTCCTCGATTCTTGTGTTTATGATCCCCTCCAAAACTTTACTTATCCCACACAGCAGACTGATGGGCCTGTAGTGCTCTGTCCACTTCCCCTCTCTACCCACCATCCTCACCAGTACCACTCTGGCTACTTTCCATGCTTCCGGAAACACTTTCTCCCTCAGCATCTTGTTGAAATTTCCAAGAAATACTCCCCATTATCATCCAACAGTATTTTTATTAACTTCCTGGTCAAACCATCTATTTCTGGAGCCTTCCTCTTCTTGATATCATGCAATTCCTTCTCTATTTTCTCTATCTCTACCGGCTTTGTCCCCCTTATTTTATCTCTTCCACTGAAAACCTGCGCTACTCGAATTATATTCTCCCCTCTTCCTTCTTCCACTGCAAATAGTTTTTTAATAATTTCTTTCTCCCATTCTTCCCCTAGCACAATATTCTTAGTTCCCCCTATTCTTTTCACTGCAATCTCATATGCATTACCCCATGGATTTTTGTCCAATTTCCCCAGCAACATTCCCCACTTACCTCTTTTCGACTTTTCCGCTCAAGCTCTTTTTTTTCGCCTTGTATCTCTTCTTATCCTTACATTTACATATTATCCTGATCATCCTTACCTCATTCCATCAATATTAGCCCTCCATACACGCCTGTTTCCAGACTTCCCGTCCCTCTTATAGCCTTCTATCACTTCATACCCGACAACCTAGGGAACTATATCTACCACCTACCACAGAGCCTTGCATGCCGAGAAAGGGATAATTTAACCAGAATTTCCCAGTTACTTCCTAGTTCGTAGAATATAGCAAGTTGGGCTATCCTCTAACCATGCATTCCTTGGCTAAAGCAGTTCCATCTTAAAGTTGGTGGGTTTTTTATTGTGGTGCCTTCCACTTTGGCAGGCTGATTAAGACAAGCCCCTTTATTCGTGCTAGTCATATCAGACACTTGACAGGTTTCTACAGAGAAAATATACCTGGGCTGATATTCTCAGTCTCACCACCGGCTTACGCTGCGGAGTAATTTTCTGCGAAAACGTCAAGCAATCTCGATAGACTACAGTCTTACAGTTCACGTTCCTTTAAAAATAGGAAAAATGGCTTTCAGACAGCTTCCTTATTTTTTCGGAAAAAAATCTTGTTGGGTAAAAGTATAGACAATCTATATTTATTTTATCTTTTTCGTAAACTTCCACCAGAGTTAACTCATTAATTTGTTCATCAAAGTAATTAAAACTTTCCTTTTTTTTGTATATCATCTCGTAAACATTGGCGTTAGATAATTACTGACAGCCAATTTATGCATTTTAATAATTTAATACTCTGTGCATTTTTTTTAAAACGAAATCCGAAAACACTGCCGTTGTTACTCCTTGACACAACTGATTTAAAAAATGCAGAACATTTCCGAAGTTGAAAAGATCGAGCGCTGTTTTGGAAGATATCACGGACTGTAAATGACAAAGCAAGCCATTAAAAAATAATTGAGTTTACTTTTGATCGACGTTTCTTTAATTACAACGAGTTAGGTACTTCGACATCAGCTTTTCTATTTTTATCATTCTATAAATAAAATTTGTTTAGACTATTTTAATGAAAAAAATTAGAAATTTATATTTAGGTTAAATATTTTTTACTTTAAATAACAGAAAATTTTAAATCCTAGTTAACACCTTATGGAGCAGACAAGCAGACATTTAAAATGTGTAAATGTGCATGATAAATAAACAAAATATACAGTTGGAATCTTACCTGTTGCTGATAATAAATACCTAGGATCAAAATTATTAAAGTATTGATCCCAAATGTATGAACATTAACTAATTCGATTATGTGATAAATTTCACTTGTGTCTTTTTGATTCCTTGTGTAAATATCCAATGCCGACAGCCCTATGTAAATGATACATAAAAATATAGGATATATCATACCAACTTTGCTGAAAACATATTTGTTTTTGTTGATGCTGAATGATGTATATCCAAAAATTTTTGATAGCAGAAACATAATATGTAAAGATCCATAGACATTCAATGATTCTGGAGTTATTGATTTCATGGTTTATTTCTTTTTAACTGTATAATATGAAATTAATATCCTGAGTATAATGATGGTAACGTTAGAATGTGGTAGTTTAATTTAGATTTAATGATTTATTTCTATGTATTGGTTTATGTCAACCACATTGATTTGTTTTAAATAAATAATGATAAAAGACAGACAAACGTAGTAATTTATGTAAATATTAAATATCGAAGGTGTCTATTTATTTTACAACTTGTTATTAAGTGTCAAATGTAATATAAAATAAGAAATAAATAAGTTTTTATTTTTATTTTAATCATTTCTTGTTAAATACCAAAAATTGATAATCAACCTTTTTAAAATTACAAAATAATTGAAAAATGTTTTAATTACATTTATTTTAAAGTTATTGTTATTGTTATTGTGTTGTGTGGGTTAGTATATTAAATAATTCTTTCAAAAGTAAACAGTAAACTGAATTGTCAGTTTAAATTTAAATGTTTTGAACACATTTTGTATTTACACTTATACTTTATTACTGCAGCAGATTATTACATGTTAATTGTGTTTTCATAACGTGTGACAGTAAGATAATAGCGATTGCGTACTGGTTTTATAGTATTTATATATTTTGTTAAATAAATCTGTTAAAAACATGTGTCTCTTTAATAGCCTTTGGATGACACATTATGCACTTTTGAATGCGGATCCTTATAGAAGTTGGCACCAAAAAACACTTGCGCAATCCATTTATCAATTCAAATTAGGAACCAATCGAGCTAGAAAATTGTGATTGGCTTCAAAAGATAACACATTATTTCTTTTTCAAAGCAGCGCTTTCAAGAAGTTCTCACCAAAAAATAAAAAGTTCATTGATCAATCTTAAGAACCACTACAAATTCCTGATTTACACCAAGAGATGCGTCTTTTTAATAGCTTTAAGATGATCTATCAATTACCTTTCAAAGCGACTCCTTATAAAAGTTGTAACCAAATACCACTATCAAAATACATTTATCAATCCAAATTTGCAAAATCTATTATTAATCTTAGAAACCAATTGGTTTAAGAAAAAACCTGATTTTTAAATTTACATCCTTTATTTAATAAAGATACTTAACCACAGCTTAATAGTTTTGGTTTATGATGTAGTCGAAGTTCTTTGTTCAAAGTATTGTTTAGCCAAATCCAGAATAAGACGTTTTTTTTAATGATGGAGGCCAATCCAAATCTAGTGGCACCAAAATAATTATTTCATAAGATTATACTATAAAAAGTGACCAAATTTTATTTTCTAATGATAACTAAAATAAAAATAATATTTAAAAATGTCCATTTTTTATTTTTTGGACATTTTAAGGTTCTCGGTACAGTAAAAGTATATACAAGAGTAGATGTACTATGAGAGTTCTAACTCAGTGAAGGAGTGGGGGTATCTCCGTATATACAGCATAGGAGTTCTGGAACGGTTCTGAACTGTGGTTCTGAATTGTAGACCAGTTGTTTATTTGGAATAGTTGTGTTATATTATAATGATTGTATAATTGAGCGACTGGAACGAATTTTATTGGAATTATTAAAGAAGTGTATGAGTTTGTGTTGTATTGCGGGTTGCCTGCTGGTTTGAAAAAAAGTTGGCCGCTGGTGGGACTCGAACCTACGTCCCGTCGGATGAAATTTATAATTTAAGCGCCCTTACCCACTGGGCTGCTAACGAAGGATTATATATGTTAAGAATGGGTATTTAAACTCGCGTCGCGTATTTTGATCGTTTTCATCGAATTTGGTCTGTGCTTGTAATCTAATCATATACAGGGTATGTCGGGATACTAAACAACTTAGAGTTTTTGTATTTAAAATATCAATTTGATGATATGGTACGGGTTAGATACGGGATATATACAGGGTTTGTCGCGATGAATTAGATCGTCGAAATATCGAATTATGCTCATTCTTAATACGCAAAAATGGCAAAAATGTCGATACGGGGATATGGTCGTTAATTAAAAATGTCAATTCGATCATTCGTATATTATGATGTGGGTACAGGGTATTCGCGAAGATCATTCGTAAGAGGTACGGGGGATGTCAATTTTTCATACGGGATATACAGGGTTTGTCGCGAATTAGATCATCGAAATATCGGATTATGATCATTCTTAATACGGAAACGGTTACGTGGCAAATAAAAATGTTTATATACGTGGGGGGTATGACGGTTCTCCATTTTCTGATTGAACACTAATTCTCTCGTTATATGGGAATGAATTAGGATGTAAAGTTACGACACAACGATTGTCAAAAGGGTACCAGTAATACGATGCTATGACGTCATCACACATATTTTACAAGGGTCATGCGATCGTCAACGGCCAGTTACTTTATGTCTTCAGAAGAGCACAGTCATGGAATTGAAGACATTGCTTTTTATGAAGATAAGAAACATATGAAGATATGAAACAAACTAGGGAAGCAAGAACAACGTGGAGCAGTCTAAACTGGGATTGCCGTAAATTACCGAAAACTACTTATCCGTTAAGACGTATTCAACCATGTTTAATAGAACAGAAGAAGAGAGCATAAAAAATGAAATTAATAATGTTTTTGCTATGTCATGTATAATTTTATCATCTGTCTTTGTTTTAATTTTAAAAATTATTTTAAAAATTGTTAAACGTAAATTTGAATCTTCGTGTAATATAAGAGTTGAGGAATAAACAACTTGTTTTATTTCTAAGTAGTGGTGTATAAAATAAAAACTCATTTGTGGTTAAGGTTTATTTATTTTATGGTAATACAGTATTCAAAAACCAGTGGCGGAGACGTTGTACATTTCGTTCGGTGCACGAATATAGTCCAGAGGTGTGACAGGGGTTTGGATCCTTAGCAAAGTTTACTGTTGCACACGGTGTACCATCGAACTTGCCGACTTCGCAAATGTGAGGAAAAACGTTGAAAATGTTACATTTATTTTGCAGAAACTTGGCTTTTTGTTGACCACGAACGTAAATGTAGTCTGCAGCATACAATAGCTTGCTTTCCAATATTTCATTAACTTTAGAATATTCTACATCTCCTGAAGAGTATCGAATTCCGTGCACATTTTTTTCCAAGTAGGTTGCAGTCTTTTTGTCCTCATTACTTAATGTAGAAAACGGTTGAGGTGGTAAAAACATGTAATGTGAACTTTTGAAACCAATTTCTATCGTTAGTTCTTTGACAACGAAAAATCCATCTACGACAAAGCCTTGAATGTCTACAAAAGCTATTCTCATGTTGACGTCTGCTCGAACACTAACTCTAATCAACGTCTAGTTTAAACTTTTAACAATTTCGGTGAGGGGAAAGTATTCCATTACACAATCATGAATTATGATGCAATAGACTTTGGTATTTTCGGGAAAGCCTATGTTTGCTTCAATATCAAGTTTCACATCGACTGTGGACGCCTTCATGCTTTCTTCCTGTTTGGAACAATCGATAACAAACAATGCCCGTTTCTTGAAAGAGAAATAATCCAGCAGGGGGCGCTTCTGTGTGGAGTTCGCGTAGTTGGGATAGAATTCAGTATAGTTAAAATATGCTTCATTGTAGTCAGTTTTACTAAAATCCAATTGCATTCTTTCATTGGGCCAAAATTCACCATTAAGTGACAGTCTTATACTTTGTACATCTGCATTGTCAAATAAAGTAGGATCGGCTGTGCTCACGTTACGTTTGTCAGTTTGAAAGAAAACAATAACAAAACGGGGTCTTTCAACTGAAGTGGATGTTTTAACAGCCCAAACCTCACGTCTTGCACTTTAGTAATTGAGGGCAATTCGTGTAACTCCCACTTTCTAAATGGAATAACTATAGGCTGATCTTTTTGAATGGATTTCATGAGATTTATCTTTATATCATCATTGGGAAAGATATGTTTAACTTTTAATTCAACACTTGTAATGTTAATTTTAGCAGTTGTACTGGAGACCGTACCGGACTTGTCGGTAATATAGATGCAATCATTATCATTTCGTGCTCGAACTAATCGTATTGTTTGTCGTCCACATGTAATCATAGAATAATCGTTAAAAATGTTGAAAATATGTTTGAGAGGTATTTGAAGGTTGAAGGACTTGTCGCTGACATTTAGAATAGGATCTTTCGGGTAATTCCAGCCAGCTATAGCCATATGATTGGAATCTTCTTGGTTATAACAAGTCATAGCACGTACGGCACTTACAATTCCAGGATCTCGAACTGTTTCCATTTCCTAGCACTTTCACTGTACGTACATGAATCGAAAAGAAAGGCTCCAAAATTATTTGCTAATTTTACGTCTCCTGCTCCGTGTGTTTCGAGGGAACCTTTAATGCACAACAAAGTTTCGCTCATTGCAAAGAACGAATCAACCTGATTAATGCTAAACTCCACAATGTTACTGCAATTGAATGATTTGATAAATGGAGCATAGGTTCTGTATTCAGCCTTTCGAATGGAATCATCAAAGACCGGCTTACGGTAGATATCAAACATCGAAGGCATATTGTCATTTTGACGAAGTCGTTTTCCATACATGGTTGTCATTTCAATCTAAAACCCAGCGATTGCAGCACCAATTTGTTTGCCAACGTGAGTTGTTTCACCGGCGGCTGCTTAGCTAATGAAGTTGGAAAATGTGTAAACTGTCTTTTATGATGATGATTGATTATTAGTCCCATCTGTTTCGCGCTCTAAGCTCCAATATCAATGTACTCGATTCACCTCTAAAGTTTACAGGTTGACCGTCTTGATCTAAGGTAATGACAGTGATGTTAGTTATTTCACGTTGTGGTATAACGGGTAAGTAGATCAAATTATGAGGAATTTCGTCAATGGAATATCCTGGATCTACTTGTATGACGAATTCGTAGATTGTATGGGCAGGTCTGTTCGCATCAAAGGCTCCAGTGGTAATGTTACAATCGAAGCGAATACTGGATACTTTAATGATTTTGACGGGGAGATCTGAAGAGTGCATTTCGTTGACGTCGAGTATTTTCGGTGAAAACCCCAATATTCTTCCAAGACTATCAGCTTGCATAAAGGAAATTTTATATTTACTGAAAATTTCACATTTCAACGTATTGTGATTAGGTTTTAGTGAAAATATATCCTTCGGTGGTGTTATTGAATTGCTTGCGTCCATTTTATCACTGATAAACGCTTTAAGATCAGCAATTTCATAACATCCTGTAGGGATATTAAAACATTGAAAATTGTACGTTTTTATAACCCAACATGTCGTCTATACACTTAAATAAAAAAAATCATCAGTTGGTAAATTGTATAAGAATTCTTCATATTAAAAATGCGTATCCAGCAGCTAAGAATATGAAGACCGTACCGAATTCGCTCCCGAATTTCCAAACAAAAACAAAACCGAAGATGAAACATAAAAACGATATGATTCGCCACACTCCGCTGCCAGTTTTCATGGTTACAACTTTTATTTATTGAGGACTTTCGCACACCTAATTTTAATAATGCATCTACCTGTGTCGGTTCGATGTTAAATAAGCTTCTTTATCACGTGCATTATTTTCGATGGTTTTTTTATACGGGGTGAAGCATAAGAGAGGATAAAATATATAATATACTATTGTTCAACAATTGTAGAAATCAGAAAATATTGATGTTGGGTCAAAGTTTGAAGTAAATAATAGTCAAATATGTTAAGCCATGTTAGGCAGTTAAAATCATATTTTAGAATGATTATCTTCAGAGGAAAGAGATATGCCATCAACTTCCAGAACTACAGAGCCAGGTGCAATAGGAGAAAAACAGTTATTGTCAGGGCCTTCTACTTTAAAAATAACAGGTAGAATAAATTGGAATTTTGAGTAATTTTACTTTCCTTCAATACAAACATCTTTTAAATATCAGTTTTTAAATTTTTAGATAATTTGTTTATTGAAAATGCAGCAACAGAAAATAGTCACCCATCATCAACATTGATACATCATTTGCATGGCTCAAAGAGAGATATAAATTTGGATTAAAAACAATCAGGGTCGAGCTACTTGTAAAATACAATTTTACATTTGGCTGTGCAGTACTACTTTTAAAATATGCTGATATGTTTGAAAATTTAATGAAAAAGTGTTTTTTCATTTTTCTTTTAAATATTTATTTTATATCGTTAACTGTTGTGAATTCTAACAATTTGTGTTTGTAGAACCTTATTTAATTTTGTTTTTCAGAAATAAGGTTATGCTACATAACAGTTTTTCTGAATTTATCTTATTCTTTTAAGACTGTAACTCCCTTCAGAATAATTTTGTCGTTTAGAAAGTATTTTATTCTTAATCAAATTAGTTAACGATATATGATTAATAAACTAGTTTTATAGGTACCTACAGTCATAGTCTTATCATTTTTACTTATAGATGTATCAGTCAGTTCCTTTTATGCAGGCGGTCGAATCGGTAGTACACAAAAGTTATTCGGAAATTAGCCGGTATACATTTAATAAAAACGTATTTTTACGGATTTAAGTGCGCGTATATATACAGATTTTTCTTCTAAATAGTGCCGGTTATTGAAAAACTACAGTGTTAGTGTTTTTTAAAACTGAAATATGTGAATGTTGACAATGGCAGTTCAAAAAGTGATGGTTGAAAAGCAGATGATGACTGGCCAATCGGTGAGTTTATTTAATTTATTATTTTTTATTTATTTAAGAGAAAAAAGATCGTTTTATAAGCCGGTTTTTGTTTGAAATAATGTGGAGTACATTTTCCGTTAGAAATTGAAGAAATTAATTCAAATTAATTTTCTAGATTTAAGAGTTGGAAAAATTAATGATTGCATAAACTATTCTTAATTATAAGTTACTGATTTACCGGTATAAAACAATTATTTTCAAATTAATATATGTGTATGGTTAAAAACCTTATTACTTAGAATATAACCATTCTTTTTTTTATTAGAGGTAAAAATTCCATAAAATGTATTAAAAAACCTTCAATATCGACTATTGTCTTTATATAGTTGCACATTTCATTTATTAAACTCGTTTTAAAATAAATATATTATAAATTTCTTATTTGATAAGTAACGTATATGATACGTATTGAGCAAACTATGCATCTATCGCACATAGAGGGTTATTTCCTCAGAAGGTGGACTGGTCATATTTTGTTTGTTTAAAATATAGTAACTAATCTTATATATTTTTTTCTGCAATAATTATACATAAAATTACAGTAAAATAATATAAGAGTGAGTTATCTTCGTATACAGTATGATGCAAATGTATGGAATACATTTCAGAAACAGACGACTTTTAAAAAAAATCTTAAAACATGTCAATTTTAATTTTTGAATGGCCATCAGCTGCTATAGATGTGTTGGACATTACGTCATTGGTGACGGTGTAATGACGCCATGGACAGAGCTCATTTGAAAGGTCTCCTTATCGTATTTGCAACAATGTAATTATTTGAACAGGGTTAACCAAAACTGTTGGTTTATTAATACAATTAACTTAGAATAAATGTTTACTTAAATACAATTAAATTACAACAAATGTTCAAATTGCCGACTTTCAGCAATGATACAATGAGAAAGACGAGCAGTAAATTCTTTCCTAACGTTTTCGAGGACTTCAGGTGTTATTTGTGCAATTTCCGTTCGGATTCGCTCCTTCAACTCCTCTACATTATTCGGTCGATTTTGATTACTCTGCTCTTTAAATATCCCCTCAAAAAAAGTCTAACGGAGTCAATTCTGGATATCTTGGTGGCCATTCGATAGGCCCCCTTCTACCTATCCACCTTCCTGGGAAAACGTTATTAAGGTAATTTCGTACCTCAACGCCATAGTGTGGAGGAGCTCCATCCTGTTGGTACCATAAATCATTTCTATTTGGAAATAGATGATTCAGCTGTGGCAACAGATAATTTTAAAGAAATTCTAGATAACTAGCAGCAGTTAGGTTTTCCTCAAAAAAATATGACCCTTCCATTTGATTGTTTATAATGCCGGCACAAACATTCACCTTCTCCCAATATCGACATGTCTATATGAGGATTTACTTGAAACACCAGTACAACGTCCAGTTTTTTGGCTTAGTATATTGATATTCTACCACTTCTGGGAAGATCTTTAACATGGCCCGTTTCTCTATTTTTTTTTTCAATTTTACTTACTGTTGATTGAGTAATTGGATCGCGATTGGGGTATTTAGCATTAAATAAATTACGAACTTCTGCTTGAGTCCTCACTCTATCTCCATAACCAATCATGGTTAAAATCTCGATTCGTTCTGTTTCTGTTTCATTTTTGTAAATGCTGTTATTAACGTCGGCAAAAAACTTGACAGATTCACAGATCATTGACGAATAAAGACGAGTCAATGACAATACTGATTTAAATATTTTTGTAAAAATAATTCCGAGTAGCATTGTTTTTATCAATGTAGTTTTTTTTGAAACCAACAATAAACACTATTTTGTTTTATTCCCAGTGGCGGTCCTTAGTGTATTTTAGTTCAGTGAATGAATATTTATTGTAATTCCATGTTACTTAACAAAGTTCATAATTTTGTTTAACCCTGTAGAAATAAATATTTAAATGATTACATTGTGGCAAAGGCGATAAGGAGAACTTTCAAATAAGCTGTCACGTGACCTCCGTTTGTATTTAAAAAAATCGTCAATGACGTCATTACGCCATCACTAAT
This sequence comes from Ophraella communa, assembly GCA_035357415.1. Lineage (NCBI taxonomy): Eukaryota > Metazoa > Arthropoda > Insecta > Coleoptera > Chrysomelidae > Ophraella > Ophraella communa. Next base: position 9,523,901 of record CM068986.1, on the reverse strand, counting down.
GATGTAATGTCCAACTCATCTATAGCAAATTGAAAAGGAAATCCATCTCTCAAATGTGGATGATGTAGATAATCGTAGTAATAAAACTCAAAGTCTATCCACAACGTTTAATAGTGAGGTTCAATAGTAAGTGCAACATGTTTCGGTCTTTGGACCATCATCAGGCTATAAAGAAAAACAATGGTATCAGGAGAATCCAAAAATAGTTATAGTTATTAAAAGAGCGAATGGTGTCGGTTGTCCGATTACATCAATGATTAAAGTTAAAACATTTTAAATATGACAAATAATTACAAGTAGAAAAATACAAATTTAAAGTAAAAAGTTAAATACATGAATTGCAAAAACTTATACTATGGCAAAACAGCAAGTTAATTATGTTACACAATCAATATAGACTCACCTGTATGTGCAGAACGTAGGAATTGTAAATAATTTAAATTTAAAAACTTAAACATCCATACATAAGTGAAGAATAATGGATGAATAAGAAAGTTAATATATAAAAAGAAGAGGAAAAGGAACTTTAGAAGTTATTTAGATAGAGAATGATGGTTGTGTTGGTTTTGGTTAGATTAAAGTGGATAGAAATGTGGGACCATATTCGTACTAAGAAAATTGTATACACGAAAATTCAATTAACAAGTTTTACATTATTAAAAGAAACAAGAAGAAAAGAACATAAGTGGAGGTATAAAGAAATGATTGTAAAAACAATCAAAAAAAGGAGAGATCCATGAAAGAGGTTCGATCTCCTTATAATCAAGAAGACAGGTCGATCCCAAACCGTGAGTAAAGGTTCTTGTTAGTCTTCTCAATCTAAGCAGCAATGCTATGTAAATTAAGATGAACAGCATAAGGTACATTTCAAAAATTGCCGAACCGGAAAAGTTTACCAGCACCAATGCACTTGAAGAACCTTATAACATATGAAGGGCAGTTACAGTTAAAGAAAGCATAAAGCGGAAATGGTTTAGTGCCAACCTACATCCGAAAGGGTTACCAACTAAATAACTAGTCAAGAAGGAACTTAGATGTAGAGGGTAATTAAAAGGAATGAATATAAGAATTGAGTTCCATATAACAATTTCAAAAATCAAAATCAAAACAAAGACCCACTATCTACACATATCGATGAAAATAGTTACAAACATCAGTAAAGAGTAAGAAGTCCTGAAACAAAATTTGTGTTAAGACTAGAAAAGAAGAAGATCTGAAATCAAGTCGAAAATATAAACTTAACCTAATTACATGTATAAATAAACAGTTGTTAAAAGTTTAAATTTAGAAATAAATAATTTTCATTAGGTTGAATTTGTTCGTTCAAACAATTGAGAGTACTATTATTTGTAGCAGATTTAATTTCCAAAAACTCAAGCAAATTCAATCTAATTCCCTTATTACAAACATGAATTAATTCAACATTATCGACATCAAAAAGTGATTGTATTCTAAGATGTGATTAGCGAAAGAGGAAGGTGAGTTCTTAACTTCTAAAACCGAATATTTTTTAACAAAATTCATATGTTCCAGAATACGGGATTCAAGTCTCCTCCCACATTGACCAACATATACTGCATTACAATTTGAGCATGAAAGTTTATAAACACCTGGTTTATGTAACAGTGGAATGGTATCTTTAGTATTGATTAATTTAGCAAGGGTATTATTGGTTTTGAAAGCTATGTTGATATTAAATCTGTAAAAAATATTTTTGATCTTATAAGACAGTAAACCTGTAAATAGTAAAGAGCCTAAAAACAACTTCTGTGTAGTATTATTATGATTATCTTTAGTGGTTATATGGAAGGAAAGTCTAAACCTGCAAAAGTACTTGGAATATACTTTGTGGATTAAGTCTAAAGGGTAATGATTATTGACTGCCAGTTGTTTAATAATGCCTATCTCTTTCTCAAAAGAATGATCAGATAAGGGGAGTGAAAAGCATCTATAGAATAGAGAGTTAAAAGCAGCAAGTTTATGCGACATAGGATGACAAGAGTTGTAATCTATGAGACAGTCAGTAGTTGTGGGTTTCCTAAAAATGTCCAAACTGAAAGTGTTCAGAATAGGGTCTTTAGTTATCAGTAAATCCAAAAATGGTAATTGATTGTTAACTTCCATCTCTAAGGTGAACTTAATATTAGGGTGTAAAGAATTAATATAAAGAAGAAAATTCTCAATATCTGATATAGTACCATCAAATAAAACAAAACAGTCATCTACATATCTCGAATAGAACAGCAACTGATTATTAAATTGTGAATTAATAAATTTTTGCTCAAAATTAGCCATGAAAACTTCAGCTAGGAATGGGGACAGGTTGGAACCCATAGAGAGTCCCGAGGTTTGTTTATAGTAACAATCATTAAACTTGAAAAAGTTTTGTTCTAGAGTAAGACCTAAAAGAGAGATTAAATCTAAAGAGATATGTGTAGGAACATTATTAGAAAACAATAAATCTCTTACCAAAGCAATACACTCTGAAGGAGGAATACTAGGGAATAAATTGGTAACGTCTAAAGAAAGCATTAAGCAATTATTAGGAACTTTAAATGAAGAGAGTTTATTAGCTAAAGACAAAGAATTTTTGATAGAAAGTTCATTATGAAAGTTAGTTAAATCTCGAAGAGTGGAATTAAGGAAAGAAGCTAATTTTGAAACTGGAGAATTGGTAAAGCTGACAACAGGTCTTATAGGAATATTTTCTTTATGGATTTTTGGTAAACCGTATAAAAGTGGAGTAACTGCAGTCATTGGAACTAACTTGAGATAACTCAAGTTGAAGTAAGATAAAATATCTTTATAATTGGATCTTAAGCAACTTCTGAAATAGTTATAGAATTTAACGGTAGGATTAGATCCTACCGTTAAATTCTATAAAATATTCCTATAAGACCTGTTGTCAGCTTTACCAATTCTCCAGTTTCAAAATTAGCTTCTTTCCTTAATTCCACTCTTCGAGATTTAACTAACTTTCATAATGAACTTTCTATCAAAAATTCTTTGTCTTTAGCTAATAAACTCTCTTCATTTAAAGTTCCTAATAATTGCTTAATGCTTTCTTTAGACGTTACCAATTTATTCCCTAGTATTCCTCCTTCAGAGTGTATTGCTTTGGTAAGAGATTTATTGTTTTCTAATAATGTTCCTACACATATCTCTTTAGATTTAATCTCTCTTTTAGGTCTTACTCTAGAACAAAACTTTTTCAAGTTTAATGATTGTTACTATAAACAAACCTCGGGACTCTCTATGGGTTCCAACCTGTCCCCATTCCTAGCTGAAGTTTTCATGGCTAATTTTGAGCAAAAATTTATTAATTCACAATTTAATAATCAGTTGCTGTTCTATTCGAGATATGTAGATGACTGTTTTGTTTTATTTGATGGTACTATATCAGATATTGAGAATTTTCTTCTTTATATTAATTCTTTACACCCTAATATTAAGTTCACCTTAGAGATGGAAGTTAACAATCAATTACCATTTTTGGATTTACTGATAACTAAAGACCCTATTCTGAACACTTTCAGTTTGGACATTTTTAGGAAACCCACAACTACTGACTGTCTCATAGATTACAACTCTTGTCATCCTATGTCGCATAAACTTGCTGCTTTTAACTCTCTATTCTATAGATGCTTTTCACTTCCCTTATCTGATCATTCTTTTGAGAAAGAGATAGGCATTATTAAACAACTGGCAGTCAATAATCATTACCCTTTAGACTTAATCCACAAAGTATATTCCAAGTACTTTTGCAGGTTTAGACTTTCCTTCCATATAACCACTAAAGATAATCATAATAATACTACACAGAAGTTGTTTTAGGCTCTTTACTATTTACAGGTTTACTGTCTTATAAGATCAAAAATATTTTTTACAGATTTAATATCAACATAGCTTTCAAAACCAATAATACCCTTGCTAAATTAATCAATACTAAAGATACCATTCCACTGTTACATAAACCAGGTGTTTATAAACTTTCATGCTCAAATTGTAATGCAGTATATGTTGGTCAATGTGGGAGGAGACTTGAATCGCGTATTCTGGAACATATGAATTTTGTTAAAAAATATTCGGTTTTAGAAGTTAAGAACTCACCTTCCTCTTTCGCTAATCACATCTTAGAATACAATCACTTTTTTGATGTCGATAATGTTGAATTAATTCATGTTTGTAATAAGGGAATTAGATTGAATTTGCTTGAGTTTTTGGAAATTAAATCTGCTACAAATAATAGTACTCTCAATTGTTTGAACGAACAAATTCAACCTAATGAAAATTATTTATTTCTAAATTTAAACTTTTAACAACTGTTTATTTATACATGTAATTAGGTTAAGTTTATATTTTCGACTTGATTTCAGATCTTCTTCTTTTCTAGTCTTAACACAAATTTTGTTTCAGGACTTCTTACTCTTTACTGATGTTTGTAACTATTTTCATCGATATGTGTAGATAGTGGGTCTTTGTTTTGATTTTGATTTTTGAAATTGTTATATGGAACTCAATTCTTATATTCATTCCTTTTAATTACCCTCTACATCTAAGTTCCTTCTTGACTAGTTATTTAGTTGGTAACCCTTTCGGATGTAGGTTGGCACTAAACCATTTCCGCTTTATGCTTTCTTTAACTGTAACTGCCCTTCATATGTTATAAGGTTCTTCAAGTGCGTTGGTGCTGGTAAACTTTTCCGGTTCGGCAATTTTTGAAATGTACTTTATGCTGTTCATCTTAATTTACATAGCATTGCTGCTTAGATTGAGAAGACTAACAAGAACCTTTACTCACGGTTTGGGATCGACCTGTCTTCTTGATTATAAGGAGATCGAACCTCTTTCATGGATCTCTCCTTTTTTTGATTGTTTTTTACAATCATTTCTTTATACCTCCACTTATGTTCTTTTCTTCTTGTTTCTTTTAATAATGTAAAACTTGTTAATTGAATTTTCGTGTATACAATTTTCTTAGTACGAATATGGTCCCACATTTCTATCCACTTTAATCTAACCAAAACCAACACAACCATCATTCTCTATCTAAATAACTTCTAAAGTTCCTTTTCCTCTTCTTTTTTATATATTAACTTTCTTATTCATCCATTATTCTTCACTTATGTATGGATGTTTAAGTTTTTAAATTTAAATTATTTACAATTCCTACGTTCTGCACATACAGGTGAGTCTATATTGATTGTGTAACATAATTAACTTGCTGTTTTGCCATAGTATAAGTTTTTGCAATTCATGTATTTAACTTTTTACTTTAAATTTGTATTTTTCTACTTGTAATTATTTGTCATATTTAAAATGTTTTAACTTTAATCATTGATGTAATCGGACAACCGACACCATTCGCTCTTTTAATAACTATAACTATTTTTGGATTCTCCTGATACCATTGTTTTTCTTTATAGCCTGATGATGGTCTAAAGACCGAAACATGTTGCACTTACTATTGAACCTCACTATTAAACGTTGTGGATAGACTTTGAGTTTTATTACTACGATCATCTATAGCAGTTGATGGCCATTCAAAAATTAAAATTGTCGTGTTTTAGATTTTTTTTAAAAGTCGTCCGTTTCTGAAATAATGAATTTATTCCATACATTTGCATCATACTGTATAAGTAGTTAAGATTTCAAGTTTTCCCTTTTTCTTTTAAGTTACATTTTCCCAGTCAAATAAATTTCTCGCCTTAGCGACATACAGAGTGATTATTGAAAAATGTTATATTATAAAATAATTTCTTTTTGTTACAAAACAAGGTTATCTCATCAAATAAATGTAATACCAACTTGTTTATTTTAAAAATGGTACCTACACTTTTTATATTTTAAAATTTTGCTAATTTTACTTTAAATATATCTCTGTTAAAAACCTTGCAAAACATACATTCCTGATATAATTTAGGACACCTTGTATATATTGAAACAAAATTATTATTATTATAAGTTTTAATTATCAGTTCCTATTTTTTACAGGTGAGTATTGAAGAAACTTTCGTCAGATCTTCAAAGGGCGTTCTCCACGATCATCAGTTGGGCTTATTTTTTAATAATAAAAGGGGTAAGTGACATAAATATATATTTTATAAATGAGATACACTGTTAAAATTATAACCAGCAAGTTTTTAATAGTAAAATAAATACGCTGTGGTCAAAAATAAACGAAATAATTTCCTATTTAAATCAGTTATTATCGGTTTTATAATATTTTAAAAATACTTTAGTTAGATTGATTTTATCCAAATTTAAACTGATACATTTTTATTAAGTAGCCCATTCAAAACATTTCAACCCACAGTTATTAAATTTGGAAAAAATAGTAAAATTATTTTTTTTAAAGTACCTCAAAACTAATTCACAACAATCTATAATAACAGTACTTAAATCTTAACTCGAATAAACTAATTATTTCTTTCTTTTGTTACAGGGTGAGTCTTTAAAAACACTTTCTATCTGTATTGATTTACGATGTACTTCAAGATCGTCATTAAAATTTGATTTTCAAAAGGTAGGTGCAATTAAATGGGAACTCAAATGATATAATTGACTTTCTGTTGTTATTTTTACTGCAATAATTTTGTACATTTCCGTATATTAATAGTTGGCAGGCTGTAAAAAACAGTTTAAAAATGCGGTGAAAGTTTTTTTTTATAAACAGAAATTTTGGATCAATTAAAAAATAAGACCTTTGGAAAAGGTTGATTGTTTACAAAGTAAATTTGTTTAAAAATAATTATTTTAAGGTAATTTATAAAGAAAATATGTTGTGCGTTTTCTAAAATTATTAGTTCACTTAAAGTATTTTTAAATAGAGTAAAACTTACATTTTAGAAAAAAATATTTTGAAATTTAATCTTTATTTAACGGATTAATAAAATTTTTGTTTTATTAATGAAATATTTTATCTTTATGTTTAATTTTTGAAGCATTTTAATAACCAATATTAAAAAAATTACGTTTTATTTAATGTTCTATATAATTTTGTGAATATAGCTAGATCAATATTAATTTTTACAATTCTGATATAGTAATAGCGCTATCAAATTATTCATGAAACGTTAGTATTTAAAAAAAATTTCTATCTGTATTGATTTACTTCGAGATCATCTCCAGAATTTGATTTTCGAAAGGTAAGTGCATTAAAATGGGAATTTTAATGATTATCTGTGATTATTTTTATTTAAAATGTTTTTTTATTGCGTAAATATGTTTAATATGAGTTAATTTATAAAAAAAATTATTTTAGGGTTTTTTTATATTATTATTTTACTTGAGATATTTTTTTTAATAGAGTTAAAAGAATATTTTAGAAAAAATATTATGAAATTTAATTTTTACTTGGAGATTAATGAAGTTTTTTTATATAAATGATATATTTCATATTTAAATTCAAATTTTGAAACATTTTAATAATCTGTATACAAAAGATATTTTTATAAAATATATATACACCTTGTATACAAGGTGGAAACAATTAAAAAATAATGCCTTTGAAAATGTTGTAAATTTCATTTTATAAAGAAAATCCATTATGGCTTTTTTAAAATTATTATTTATATAACGTATCTTTTATAACAGAATATTATACAAACACAACATTAAAAAAACAATTTCCTTTATTGTTTTATATAATTTTTTAATTAATTTTTACATTTTTGATACAACAATAACGCTGTCAAATTATGAACAAAATTTTTAAAACTTGGAAATTTTTTTACGAACATATTAATAATAATTGTTCATATTTTTTAATGTCAAACAAATTAGCAATAATGATAATATGGAAATAAAAAAATTGAAATAATCTATTACAAAATTTTTTGCAAACTATCAATGCTTTGGCAGCATAAATTCTTTTTCGTAATAGTTTCAATTTGATCATTAAAAAGTGTCCTTAAAATCTAAGTAGCACTTCACCATTATCTCTTACGACAATATCACTTGGTCGACCATCATCAGCATTAATTTTGTCCTAAGAAAAACTCACCCTTTCAAACTGAAAATCTATTCTTACCCGAACTGCAGGATTATTCCTCATAAAACTCATTTCCTCCGCCTCTTAAGATGAACCCAATCTGCAAGTTATCCATACTTCTTCTGGTAGAATCTGAATTATTCCCAGTCTCATTTCTTCTACTGGTTTACTGTCATATACAGTTGGAATATAATTCAGTAAACTAGAAGCATCTCTTTAATTTAAAGATTCAGTAAACTTGAACAGCTTGTAAACTTTAAGCTCTCGTATGCACGAGCATTTTTAACTGGATCATCTCTACAGCTTGGGCAGTTCATCCCTCCACTCGTGATCTTCCATAGGGGCGGTCGACTTTTTCTACACAGAAATACGACAGGTACCACATTGTGGGAGAAGTACTATAACTTAAGGTGTCTGTTAGTCTGGCTTACAAACCCAGCAGTCACCCATTGAGTTGAGTACGTATAGTATTTTCTGTTTCTGGGAAATTGTCGCCTGATGGCTATTAAAGAACCGCCTGTGGCTTCTTCTTATAATCTTTATTTTATCCTTTATTTTACCCTTTATTTTACATACAAAGTATATTTAGTCTACAAAAACCTTAGGTTACCATACATCAAAATCTATTCCCTAAAAATATCAAAACTTAACTTCATTTTACCCCACAACATCTTCCAAACAATATTCTTCTGGTAGAATCTGAACATCATTTGGAGACTTGTTTTGCAAAAGGTAATAAACAAAGACTTTTCTGGGTGATAATCTAAAGTGAAAAAATGTTTGCAGATTATGAAAGCAAGAAAGAAAATTGGAGATTCTGTTATATCCTGCGAAAAGAAAATTGGATTGGGACTAAGACATCGAAAACAACATGAGACAGAATCATTGAGTAATATTCCTGCTAGGTATCATAGGAGTGCTGTTGGGACAATGCTTCAGGTAATATCAAGTTAAAAATTACATTTTTTATTGATCTTATATATTAATTTGTAAAACAGCTTTCTAGAATTTTACAGGAACGTCTTTGATTGGATATATCCAGACATGTGACTCTGGTCTACTTCATCGTCTGGTGATTTCTTTAATTTTTAAAACATTGTAAGTTATTAGGTATCAAGAAATTTAGGTTTTAAAAGAAGAATGATTGTTCTATAAAAGGTGACTTTTTTTTATTGTAGGTTTTTACATTTTTATATGATGATAAGACATTGCAAATAATTGTTTTGATTTATTAATTACAGGTCTATTATAAAGAACATGAAAGATATTTTTAGGTATCAAGAACATAAGTCTATATGAAAAAATCTTTATATTTCTATACAAGGTAACAAATCTAAAGGTTTCACCAAATAAAATGGAAAGATATTAAATTATTTTTGTTGTTTTTATCAGTTGCAGATATAAATATGGAAGATATTCAGATGAAACTAAGTACAAGATAAATGCAGACCATTTTTTACAAATGTACCACAGAAACCAACATTTTTGAAATTGAATACACATCGCCATTCTATAAGTACTTGTTAACAAATTTATATTTATTTCAGATATAAAGGAAGTATATCTTTATAAAAAACACTTTTATCGTTTTATACAAGGTAATTTTTTTTAAACGCATGTTTTTCTGCTTTGATAAGTTTAAAAATGGTATTGTGGAGCTTGGAGTGATGCGGGAATGTTATGGTGGGTACTAATCTGGATTGGGAAAATATATAATTAAGGAAGCATGTACTTATGTAGCATTGGGATAGTATTTCTAATACTTTGTATATATATTATTTGTTGCAATATTTATGTAATCGCAATATTTTTCATTATTATAAACTTTTGAGTTATTACAGGCACTGTTAAGAAACTAATTCTTAAGACTGTTTTTCAGGAGGTAACTGCTTTACATTTTAGTATACACATATATATTGTTTGCAGAAGTTTTAAATCCAAAGTATACAACTCTTTGAAGGTTACATACAGAAATTGTTTGGTTTGTTATGAAAAAATTAAACGAGAATAATTTGAAAGATTATTTCAGGTTAAACAGTTGGCAGATACTTACTAAATGATTGATAGATTTGACAAACAATTGAAAATTCGAAGAAAATAGTGAAGAAAAGACAGCCCGATATTTCTGATGTTTGTTTTTGAGGCAGACGATTTCAGTGTAGCTAAAGGGCGGTTCAAAACGGCCACTTGGTCAGTGCTTGCACTGACTAACGTCGTTTATTATCAGGGTGAGTACAAAATTAATTTTTGTCCAATTAAAATTCCGGTTAAATGTATATTTATGAAAAATGGATATTTTTTTCAAAATCTTCATGTTCTCACCAGTATATTGACAATAAAAGAATATAAAGAAATAGGGTACCTTGTCCTTTCCCCCTCAACACTGTTTTCAACCCCCATATGCCGTATCTCGAGGGTTACAAGAGCTGTGATATAGGGGGCCCCAAAATAGTATTTCGGAATTTTTCAGGAAAGTTGAGTTTTCTAGGTTATTATTAAAATTTTCTTAAAAATAATAATAATATTTTGGCATTTTTTAGACCCGATAAATATATTATGCATAATTTTTTGAGTTACTTTATTATGGTCCCAGTATTTGTAAATCTGGCTCAATTTCGTCTAAGTCTAAGGTTCCTTATGGTATAAAAGGGGCGGTCGACTTTTTTCTACACAGAAATACGACAGGTACCACAATGTGGGAGAAGTACTATAACTTAAGGTGTCTGTTAGTCTGGCTTACAAACCCAGCTGTCACCCATTGAGTTGAGTACGTATAGTATTTTCTGTTTCTGGGAAATTGTCGCCTGATGGCTATTAAAGAACCGCCTGTGGCCTCTTCTTATAATCTTTATTTTATCCTCAATTTTACATATATTTTAATCACAAGTTATGGTAATAGCTACAATAATGATTTAAGATATTGTGGCCTGCACCGTTCTTCTGGTGGAACCATTCCTTGCGATTTTTTCCTGTGGCCTCTTAACGTGTTGAAATTCGATTTCTGCAAGTGATGTCAATTATATGAAAGATAATCAGTAGCCTTCCGGTATGAAGTAAATTATATCTTCTTCCTATTTGATACAGAGACCTTTCAGAACTTCACGTACTATATATAATTTTATGTAAATCGAAGCACAAATAATTGTAATTAGGAGGTCTTTTGATGTAACGCTGAAAAAGCAGTCCTAGGTACAACTGGTGGAAGAGGAGGTGTTTTTAGCAGGTAGGTCACTGGAATTGAGGCCGGCGGTGCTCGATGTCTTCCCTAAAGGGGGATAACGAGTGCCGCCGGTCTTACTCTGGTGGAATCCTGCACACCTGGGATACGCTCCCAGATGTCTTACGAAGATTTTCACCTCAGGAAAAAAAAAAAAAAAAAAAAAGAAGGCCTTTTGATATCTCTTCAGTATATGCAACTAGTTATATAAATAGCAATTTTGGTTGGAAACATGGTAACCTAAAAAGGGTTTTTTAAAGCTTTATTTTGTAATTTATATATACAATTTATATTATTTTTTGTTGTAGAGAACCAAGCTGATAATAAATATATTAAATTACTTTGAATGTGTGCATAATTAAATACGCAGTTTTTTAAATAAATCTCCCATTCTTTTAATGGCCCTAATTAGAGAGGATAAGTAGTTTTCGGTAATTTACGGCAATCCCAGTTTAGACTGCTCCACGTTGTTCTTGCTTCCCTAGTTTGTTTCATAACCTTACTCTTATCTTCATAAAAAGCAATGTCTTCAATTCCATGACTGTGCTCTTCTGAAGACATAATGTAACTGGTCGTTGTCGATCGCATGACCCTTGTAAAATATGTGTGATGACGTCATAGCATCGAATAATTGGTACCCTTTTGACAATCGTTGTGTCACAACTTTACATCCTAATTCATTCCCGTATAAAGAGAGAATTACTGTTCGATCAGAAAATGGAGAACCGTCATACCCCCCACGTATATAAACATTTTTATTTGCCACGTAACCGTTTCCGTATTAAGAATGATCATAATCCGATATTTCGACAAACCCTGTATATCCCGTATGAAAAATTGACATCTCCCTTACGAATGATCTTCGCGATATACCCTGTACACTCGAAATTATCTTTTACCCACATCATAATATACGAATGATCCAGTGGCGGCTCGTGACATCTGCTATAGGGTGTGCTGCATGAACCACGGTCAATATAAAATAATAGAAATAGAATAACATACGAAAAGAAAAACAATAAAATTAGCTTTAATACTAATTAATAGTAACTAATAACGACAAATTTATTTACACCTAATTTAAATTGAAACTCCATTGTTTTAAAAACGCTCGAACAAAACAAATTAAACAAAATTGTAACCTAAGAATTTCTAAACACGGCACATCGGCTAAGATCGCCGTTTGCCTAATAAATGCATTTTACCGCTGCCAGTGTTTCGGTTGTTATCGACGCGGCTTCACTGGAGCAGCAAATACGTAAAAAGATTGCTTCACTGGAGCACCAAATACGTAAAAAAAATATACGGTTTCACTAGAGGAGTAAATACGTAAAAAAAATAATATTAATCATCGTTGTTGGTGAATTATTATTAACAGTTGATGTTTAATATGATAATATGGCAGATTTGAAATAAAACTATATTAATTATTCTTTAATAATTAAGATTTGCTATGGTTGTTTGGTAGTTCTGCAGCTCAGCAGCACATAAAGAAAAGCCGCCACTGGAATGATCGAATTGACATTTTTAATTAACGACCATACCCCCGTACCGACATTTTTGCCATTTTTGCGTATTAAGAATGATCATAATTCGATATTTCGACGATCTAATTCGCGACAAACCCTGTATATATCCCGTATCTAACCCGTACCATATCATCAAATTGATATTTTAAATACAAAAACTCTAAGTTGTTTAGTATCCCGACATACCCTGTATATGATTAGATTACAAGCACAGACCAAATTCGATGAAAACGATCAAAATACGCGACGCGAGTTTAAATACCCATTCTTAACATATATAATCCTTCGTTAGCAGCCCAGTGGGTAAGGGCGCTTAAATTATAAATTTCATCCGACGGGACGTAGGTTCGAGTCCCACCAGCGGCCAACTTTTTTTCAAACCAGCAGGCAACCCGCAATACAACACAAACTCGTACACTTCTTTAATAATTCCAATAAAATTCGTTCCAGTCGCTCAATTATACAATCATTATAATATAACACAACTATTCCAAATAAACAACTGGTCCACAATTCAGAACCACAGTTCAGAACCGTTCCAGAACTCCTATGCTGTATATACGGAGGTACCCCCACTCCTTCACTGAGTTAGAACTCTCATAGTACATCTACTTACAAGGGATAATAAAAAGTTTAGGAATATTTTTGTTTTAGTCTGGGAAAGGTTTAAGTGGAATTTTAAGGTTTTTGGGACAGTAAAATTGAAAAATAAAGCAATAAGTATGCAATCTATTGATAATTGAAAGCTCTCTACTAGTTAATAGTTTTTAATATAAATAACGTTTGTAGCGGTCATATACTTATGCGACGCAATGTACCCCTGTTTAGCTTGCAACCATCAGTACACGGAGGACACCTCATCGCCCCGCGCATAGATGGCGCGCAATAAGGACGCGAGTGCTACACCGACAGAGATCTGACTAGATCCTATACCTTCAGACGACCAGGGGTAGAAGCAAGCAAAGCCACTGCATCCGATTTGGACTTAGCGCCACGGTTACGTGATAAAACTGCTTATTGTTTCTTAAAATACTTTTTCTTTTACTTTTAGTTTTTATTTAGTGTTAAATGTTATTGTAATTTGTTTTTTTTGTGTTAATAAATATATTAACCCGTTACACGTTAAATTAATAATAGAAATAAATTAAAATTAAGTAGAATCATTACGTAGGCTTACTCATATTTTCCTCAACACTTTTTACAGAGCAGTATCGTAAGCCAATCAACTTTTATTAACCGCCATTTCATCGAATAATTCCAACTAAACAGCAGACTAATAAATTCAATCATTTCCATATAATTTGGTTGGAAATCCTTCAGTTGTTATTGGTTTGTTCCCAGCGCACTCTCATTAAAATATCTCATTTTGTCTACAGAAAATGGACAATTAGATTTTACAGATTTTACAGCGTGTTCTTTAAATAATTTATTAAATAAGTTAATTTATAGGTATTTTTACCCAAATAAATAAACAATATAATAAAAATCCGTCTATATTATTTTGAAATAGTGTGATAAGTAAAAACTATTATATTTATATATCAGATTTAATAATAACCAGACGACAGTCTTTCACTGTACTAACATAAAATAGCGCATCTAGTTTCGTTCTCAATCAGATCATCATCAGGCTGTAAAGAACAAAATAATCATTGGTATTAGAGAAAGAAATAGATATAACAAAACTGAAATAATAGAGATAAGTTTAATACAATATAAATTTACAAAAGGTCAAATTATTACATTGAAAATTTTTTGCTCAATTAGAAATCCAATGAAATCAATTCATTTGTCATCTGATTGAATAAAACCAATAAAACCAACATTATACTGAAAACAAATCCCATGGGCTGTTTTCACTCAATCATGTAGCTATGGATACCTACATTTCGTTTCATTACGATTTTGACATTTCAAATATTCAATATTTCAAAATGTCACGATTTGGTTGTAATACTGATGAGAATATTAATAAAATTATCGAATAAAATATACCAAAGAATACTGTTTACAGTAAAAAATTTGTATGGAAAGCGTTTATGGACTTTTGCAATGATAGAAAATATGAATTAGATGGAAATCGGACGGTGGAAGAATTGGCGTTATTTTAAAGGATTGGGCAGTGAACATGAGAAGAAAAGATGGTACAGAGTTTAAAGAAACTACTGTCAAAACCATGTGGAACCTAACAAGTAAGCTTTTACAAGAAAAGTATTATAAGGAAGTTATTATTGACCCATTCAAAAGCGTTGTACCTATTTCAACAAACGCGAGCTGCGCGCGATTCTGTACGACGAAAACTACAATAAAAGGAAACAAAGTTCAGAGGCATTGGGTGCAGTAGAAATAACAAAAATAATAAATTTGTGGAACAAAGACACCCCTGAAGGGATACAACGGAAATTCTATCACATAACCGCCGTAGAATTAGTGTGGCGAGGTGGGGAAGCTGCTGCTTTTTTGATTGACTTTTTTCGTATTGAAACAAATAACGATGGTTCTGTAACAAATCGAGTACAATATAACCCTGTATTCAGCAAGACTTGCCAAGGTGGTTCAAGAAGGTATACTGACAGCAAATTTTTAGTAGAAAACAACGACAGTAACGTATGTCCTGTCAGATTATTTAAAAAATTGTTATCAAAAAGGGGTCCTAATATTAAAACGGATATTCCTAAGCACCAATCGTTACTGGAAAACCGAAAATGATCATTGATATGATAATATGCCCATTGGAAAAAATATGATTCAAAATTGGACAAAAACGTCTACCGAAGCGATTGGCTTGAAAACCAAGGAAAAAAAATTACGGGGCATAACAATCCCAACTCAATAAAACCGTACTTGAACATTGATGAAGAACATCATAATAAAATTATTAACAGCATGCGTAGTGAATATACATCTTCATAAGTTATAGAAACTAACATGTCTGGATCTTCATTAAATTTTTCTAATTGTTCCTTTGTTAATTGCACATTTAAATAAATTGTTTCTGCTCTGTATTTTTTTTCCATAACCAGCAAAAAAATTTCTATCCGAATAGCCTACGGCGACGGTCTGTTTCCAAGCAACAAGCTTTCGAAATCTGTTATAAAATTTTTCCGAACAATTATCAATGTCCTTGGGTTATTACTACTGATAATAAATCATATAAAAAAAATCGAAATTAAAATCAATATTTCAAATAAATGTAATACCTAGAATTAAGAAAATGTGTCAGTGGGACAAAGAAATAAATAATAAGTATATTGAGAGGTTAATATCAACGACAATAAATCAAAAGAATTATACTGAAAATATTTCCCTCTAAGATCAGTATTAACTGTGCAATGATATAGAAAAAACATAATATGCTGTATTTACGTCTTATCTATGTATAAAAAAAGAATACTCAGTCAAAGTGAAGAACTCTTAAGATTTATTTGTTCTTAGGGCTATTTCTTTTAATTAAAACTTAATTGTTAGTTGGTAAATTTTATTTTGATATAAATAACATTAATGCATTGATTTATAAAGCTACAAATAGTGTGTATATAGATGTAAACATCAGTATATCTTGTCTATATTTCTAGCTGAACACAAATAACGAGATAAGAAATCACTCCTGTAAGTATCTGAAAGCAATATCGTTAATAATAATTTTAATCTATCTACAAAAATATGGATAATAAAAACTTACTGCAAAAATAATAGTTGTGTCCAATTGAAACATTTTGCAAACATTGATTTCTGGTTGCAATTGCATAATTTCACTTGAAAAATACTCGACCTAAAAATTTTTTAAAAATTGGTAGTTATAATTTTGTGATATGAACACATTTAGGTTTGTATTCTTTTAAAAATATTAATATAAAACAATGAATAAACTTTATAATAACTTATTTGTTCGTTTTATTTTTATTATAACCAAAAAGAATATAAATAAAATGAAACAATTTAATATTTTTTCGTTGTTAGTTTAATCTAGCCACAATAAAAGAATAAAAATAAAAAAAAAAGTTAAAATTATTATTTTTGTTAAATCGTACCGTAATTATTTTAATTATAACTTACAGATACACATTTAAAACAAACTTTTAACAGTATAATATGATTTGTTAACAAAACAAAGTATCGAATCAATATCCAGTAAATTATATTAATAACTCTACAATTCAGTTTGAGCTTGACAGGCATGCTGATTTAGTTATTGGTACATTGAAAGTGTTTTTCTGTTGCAATACTCACATTTGTATCTATCTCTTGGGATTTGTTTTTTAATGTATGTAGTATGTGTGCTGTTCTTCTAGCCTAAAATGTATTTTAATTAATAATTTAAAAATTAATTATACATAGAATTATTGATACCTATATGTATTGAATTTTGTTATAAATAATTTTAGAGAAACTTCACGTTTGAATGAACCGTATTAAGTAATCTTCAAATAAAATGTAGGTAATATAAATTGTTTAATTAATAACTTTGTTTCTGGGTGTAAATATTCTTTCTAAATTGATATTAATAATGAGCGAAGCAAAGGTATCTCTGACCAGGCTGGAAAAATCACCAGACCACACGGCAACTTATGGTAATGGACACTCAGACATTAGAAATGTAGAAGACGGCAATTTAAAGATGCCAACAGACCACATTCTAAGGAAATACAACTTCATCAGGAATTTAGAAATTGTCATTAAAGATCGAAAATTACTAGGGTAGATAAACCACCCCTCTAAGGGAATTGATTTGGTATACAGACGGATCAAAGAATGAGATCGGTACTGGAGTGGGAATATACAGAAGGTAGCTTCCCACTTGGCAAACACACATCTATGTTTCAAGCAAAAGTCTATGCTTGTGCAAGAGAAAATAATATGAGAGCTTACAACAGAAGGTATATCAGAATCTATAGCGATAGTCAAGCTGCCCTTAAAGCCTTTGATAGATTTAATATGTAATCCAGGTTAATATAGAATTGTAGTGAAGAACTTGGAAGACTGGCGACCCACATCAAGATTATACTGGAATGGGTACCAGGACATCAGGGAATCGCTGACAATGAGAAAGCTGACGGACTAGCAAGGCGAGGATCGTCAGCTCCACTTAACGGGCCCAAATTGACCGTAGGTATTCTTAAATGCTCTATCAGGTCATCGTCAAAAGTATGGGTCAGAAAGGAACATAACATTCACTGGATGCAGACGCGCAGACAAATACATGGGAAGAAATCCATAAAAGAAAAAGAAAGTAGTAAAGGAATTTCTGAATTTCTGGACAGGTCGTATTTAAACACAGGAGAATCCATTTTAAGCCTAAGAGTCTCAGTTGAGACCGGCGTAACGACGAGTTTCTTATTTATTTAATTTTTGTTGTATTTGCAATAAATGGTGTTACGTTATTTACTCGAATATTTTTATGTGTTCACTCTGTACATTTTGCTATACTGCTATTTGCTGATATTTTTTATATATAAAGGCAATTAAATTAATGTATCCTAGGTTCCTGTAAAAAAACAGACTTTTTTGAAGACTCTGGTTCTTTTTCGACTACAAGCTTTGATTTTGAATGTTTGTCACTCCCAACTTTTAGAGAATAATAAAATATGAATAATGTATAATAAAATTATTATTATAATTGTCACAAATCTTTCGACCATAGTTTCTTGAGAACCCCTACTAATTGTAAATACAACAAAAATTCAAAAAATAAGAAAGAAGTAACTTTATAGCATCTCTTATTTTAAACCACTTCCTACTTTTCTCTTTATCCACATTTTTTGGGCTTTTATAACAACTTTTTGTGTTTTTTTTATGTTTACATAAATGGGTATTAACTTCTTCTTTAGACATTCTTGGTTAAACCAGATGTTTTGGGGTACCTTACACCTTTTCTCATGTAACTTCTCATATAATCAGGTTAATTCTTCTCTCAAAAATGTTTTAATTAAATTTATTGTAGTAACCCTTACTTTTTAGAAGTCCATCTTACTATGAATAATCAAAAACTCTTCGTTTTAATGCAACTTCCACGTTTCTTTAAAGAATTAGGATTGTACCTAGCTACAAAAAGTAAGGGGTTAGTACTCTAAATTTAATTAAAACATCTTCGAGAGAAGAATTAACCCGATTATATAAAAAGTTACATGAGGAAAGATGTATGTCATCCCAAAACATCTGTTATAACCAAAAATGTCTAAAGAAGAAGAATTTAATACCCAATTATGTCAACATAAACGAAGTACAAAAAGTAGTTAAAGAATCCCAAAAAATGTGGATTAAAGAGGAAAGTAGAAAGTGGTTTAAAATAAGAGATGCTCAACCAATTAATTATAGCTATTATTTTAATTAAATATATTTCTAATAGCTTCTAAAAAGTAGGCTATTATAGAAACAGCTTGGTCCTGAGCCCTTTATGGGCTAATAAAGGTAACGATCATTCAAGTAAGATGCAGTTTTAAAATAAATTTAGTTAAACACAGTTTAATTACAATATTTTTCATGATAACTTACCTCATCAGATAACGAAGAAGCAGTTTTACAAAGAATAGAAAGATAAATTAAATTTAAAACAACCATTGCTCCAGCTCTGTAGATATACAATAAATTCCATCCGGTCGAAACGGTTTCTTGTTGTGCGAAAAATAAAATATTGACAAGAAGATTTAAAGCAATGCTTAAAAGTAAAAACAACAGCCTCGTGGAATATATTTTAGCAATTTGTTCAACAGCTGTATGTAAATAATTATATTGTGTTCGAATTTCTTCAATTTGGTCGATTATTTTGATTATTTCAGACCTTAAATGGAAATAAAATTTATGAAAATTAGGTTAATTCAGCTTTAAAAGAGAGCTAAACTGCCAGCTAAGCTATTAAGTAGTGATTTATACAATCACCAAGAAATATTTCTTTCTATCTTTATATAAAACTCTACTAAGATGAATTATCGCCGTGGTGTGCTGGTCAAGTGCGTTGGCTGGTATGCGAACTGTTCTGGGTTCGATCCCCAGTGCCGGTGAAAAATATATAAAAATATAGTACGGTGGCTACCTTTCGGAAGGCAATGGCAAACCACCGAAAGTATTCTGCCCAGGAAATCCTCTCACTTTACCGTTTGAATCCGGCGTAAAACTGTGGGTTCCAATTATCTTTGCCAAGATTTCTTAAGATACGTACAGCACAGATAATTGCGAGAGGTCGCCTACGCTCTGTACATAGCATGGCACGCGAAGAAGAAGCGAGAAAGATGAATTATCAAATTATCAATAATCAAAATGTAACATAAAGTAAGTAAGGATAATAAAAAACTCTTCGTTTTAACAAAACTTCCAATATTTATTTAGAAATTGCTTTTTTAAAAGACTCAATGACAGCCGTTTCGCTATTAAGCATCGTCAGATTGACATTTAAGTTACATTTTGTTTGTTTGTAGCTAGGTACCTGATGTTTAGGTAGTATTAAGGCTAGACCAAGTATGGAAGTAATAAGACATAACAATATTAAAGCCTAGATGTTATTAGCCCTAAGGGATTATCCTGGATGTATTTTCCTCTAAGATCAGTATAACTGTGCAATGATATAGAAAAACCAGGAAAAAACTATATCATGCTGATCTTTACAATAACTTAATATATTTGTGTTACAATTACGTCTTATCTATGTATAAAATGAAGACTCAATCAAAGCAAACTTTAAAAGTGGAGAACTTCCCAGATTTATTTTTTCATTAACAACTTAAGATGGACTTCCAAAAAGTAAGGGTTAGTACAATCAATTTAATAAAGTAAGTAGAATTAATGCGTAACTTCTAAGTCTATTCTGCTGATGTTAGAGAAGTAACAGAAACTGCAGCATCTATTTAACCTGTTAGAGAAGTATTTAATAGTGACATATTGGAAATGGCTCTCGGCCAATTGTTCTGAAGTTTTGTAGAATAATAGATTAAAACACGTAGAACAAAATATTTAAAAATCACGAAACCGTTCACGAGATACAAGCAGCCAAAGCCCAACATTCTAATCAATACTTTTAACAACTTGGATATATGAGGGTTGCCTTTTATATTTCGGGATTTGGCAACCCTGGTGTTGCAATCTGGCAACTGACAGCTCTATCGTAAAGTTGGACATTTTTGAGGTTATACGTACTCAGAACGTTTTGACATACGAGCCCTATTTGTGTTGTTTACAGTACATTCATCTCGGTCCAAAAATGGAATTAAACTTCTGCTATAAATTAAATTAAACATTGAATTAAACAACATCTTTATGAAAGTTAGGATGTTGATCGGTATCAATTTAGGTAAGTCATCCTCTTCTATTTCGTGTGCTCCAAGTTGTAGAGCTCTTGTATTTCTTAGGGCAGGACATGCTGTGAGTATGGCTATTGAGTTTTCCTCCTCCATTTCACAATACCAGCATTCTGCCTTTTCCTCAATCCCCAGTCTATGTATGTGTCTTTCTAGACACTCTAAGACTAACTTAGATGTTATAACGCTGGAGTTGATTGCTTTAATTGCTGCTTGACTGTCAAACATAATAGTTATGTTCTGTTTGCAGTATTTTGAATGTTGAATTGCTAGAGGTGCTTTGTTCTAGGTCCGTAAATCCCTATCCCTGTGCCTCTTTCAGTTTTGGACCCATCGGTATACCATAAGATTGTGTTCTTGCCTATCTGTGATATTACTGTGGGATCCCATAACTTTTTTTGCTTAACTTTACCGTGAAATTTCTTGTGAAGTTAAGTTTTTTTGACATTCTGTCCTGGGTAGTTCCCAGTTTGGATTGTGTTGAAGTGATTAATGCATATGCCTTACATTTTCTTCACTAACCATCCTTTGGAATGTCCTTCTTCTTACATTTCCTACATGAAGATGTAAAAGGTGTAAGGTTTAGTATTGCTTCCAATGCCGTCGTTGGGCATGTTCTCATTGCTCCTGTGATACACACACATGCTAATCTTTGAAGTATTGAAAGGTTTTCTCTCGTTATCCTCAGATTAGCTCTTTCTCCCCAGACAGAGGCTCCATAGGTGACTATTGGCCGTACTATAGCTGTGTAGATCCAATGCAGTATTCTTGGTTTACATTCCCAACTCTTTCCTGCAAAGGATTTGCATACTATTAAGGCTTTTGTGGCCTTCCTTATTACTTTTTTTTTATGATGGTTCCAGAGTAGTTGTCTAGTGTTAAGCCTAGGTATTTTACCTCTATTTTCAATTATATTGTTGTCCCTTCTAGCTGGACGTTTCTTAAATTTAGTTTGTTTCCTTTTGCTGATGAAAGCAATTAGATTGGTGTTGGTGGGATTCTTTAATAGAAAATCTAGTTTTGCAACATGCTTAATTAAGTCTTTACATCAATTAAAATGTGTTCTGTAGCAGTTACAAATGCCCATTAATCAAATTTATCTTTTAATTTCACAACCTTCTAAAAACAATCTTGTAAATATTTATTGTCATGTAAAACTTTGGTTCACATACGCCTCTGGTATTTACTAGTTTGATTTACAATACTTTTACAATTGTTCTTTATAAAGAATTACAAGATTAATAAATAATAAATAACGCTACACATTCGGGCCGATACCTCTACGTGTTTGAAAACAAAACTTTAAATTGTATTTTCTCTAAAGTGTGACTGATGAATTAAAGACTAAAGGTCTTCTATTTCTGAACCCTCGTCATAATTTAATATGTAGCTGGGGATAAAATTCATACAAAACTCTAACAAAATAAAGTTTGTATATGTCAAACAGGTTAACAACTATATTTACAAGAAATATTAAAATTTACGGCACTAACCCTTATTCTCTGGAATTTTGTCTTACTAAGAACAACAAAACAAAGAAGAATAACTGGACAAATAGTAAAATTTAGTATCCTATTTACATTATGAATGCCAGGATGTCGATTACTTAGCTTCAGTGTTGTTCTCCTTATTCTACTTGATATGCTCCAAAGAGTACAGCTCTTGCAATTTCTAGGGTATTGCATTTTACCAAAAAAGGGGTTTGAATTTTTTGTCCCCATTGTCACAATATCTGCATTCTTTAATTTCCTTTATCCCCAATCTTTGTAAGTCCTCTAAGTTTATAGTGTCCAGTGAAAAAGTATTCTTTAGTTATCGTTACTTAGTCCAAGACATTGTTTTGTCCTTTTTGAGATGTAATCACCCAACAAGGTCTTACTCTCCTAATATTTTGAATACAGCCTTGAGGATAAAATTGTAGGCTATGTCATAGAATGGCTTAAGTCCCATTTGAGGCATATTCGCTGCCATTATGGTTAGCTTATCTGATATCTCATTGTATTTTATTGCTAGGTTTCCGTTTAGTGTTTCCAGACACTCCCAGATCAATTTGGATGATATTATGTCCTAGCTATAACTTTGCCTCTTTTTGTTTTTGACCAATTGATTTACTAAAAGATAGGGTTCTTGTGTACCTGCGATAGTACTTTGTGGAATTTTTTTATTTAACTTTATATTGAAGTTTATTTTAAACAGAACAATAAACAACTAAAAGATTGAATTAAGAATCCGTTTACGCTACACTCGTCGGGGATCTCTGCGGGACAAGGGTAAGAGGGGGCACCGTCGAGGGCGGAGACTTATGCATCCCTACTAGCGAAATTATTGTTGAACGTATTCAGGCAATTGTCGATTCTAGTTATATTACGATTATTTTACAGTTTTACAAATAGGTAGGTATACTTAGGCAAGCAAATTCAAACAAATAATAAACCTGTGATACCGTTTATTTTCCAAAAAATATTTAAAACTTAATAATTATAACAAACACATGGTTATAAATAGAAAATTAAAAATTAGTATAATAAAATACAAGTTCTTAGATTTACATTGTTACCTATAAAAAATTCAGACTAGTCAAATTCTAATTTCTATAAATTAAAAATATGGGTTTTATCATTTAAATTATTTCGTATTTTGACTTCTAATATAAAATTATTAAATTATTATTACAATCATTAAACACATGTTTATAAATAAAAAATTAAAACGAGAAACATAAAAAATGTGAGTAGTTTTTAGATTTACATAACTTGGACGAAAATATTGGCTTAACTATTAAAAAGAAATTACTTGAATGGGAAATTTTATGAAAAAATATATGATATAATGTATATATAAAGGTGATAATTACAGGTAGTTTTCCTATAAAGGACGGATCCTTGTTGCTGTGGTTTTTATAATGAGGTTCCTCTTACTATTAACAATCCTGTAGAATTTCTAAGAAGTTCTTTTGTTCTATGTACATAAAATTTTTAAAATCTCTATACCAATGAAACACCATTTGAATATAATAATTTATTTTTTATTTTGAGCATCTAAAATATGTGGAGGATCTTTTATTTTTAATCCACGTGTATGTCTGGGATCAATAATTTCTGGAAGTAAACAATTATAATAAAACTTCTCTAATTTTGGTACCACTGAATTTTCAAAAAATAAATTGTCAACCAAAATTTCTATTTTTTCTAAATCAGAGTCATTTTTGTTTAGAAGTTCCTGTAAAAAATGTCTTTAAAATTAATGAATGTCGATGTTTCCATATCGGGTATTTCACTACATTTGCCGTATTGGTTATCGGGATCATGTTTCTGTGATGTAAAAAATATTTCTTTTTTGACACACTTCTTGGTTTTTAATTTTATATTTCGTTTTGTTTTAAAATGTTTCCAGGAGTGGGGCCGCTAATATGCTTATGAACTGTATACAGTGGCATCTTCGTATTTTTTGCAACTACAGCAGCAAAACACCTTCCTTGATAACTCTGGTATCAAGGCAATAATTAACCCTTTTTCCACTAATTTTTGAGCTATCATTGCATTGAATTGCTCAACAAGATTATTGTTAACATTTTCCAGACAGAGTCTGGTTGGGTCTTGGTACAAAAATATTTTAAATTGGCACAATTTTTATGCTCTCCAAAAATGTGACTTAACCGTTCAAAATATCACATCTAACATTGTGAATTTGTTCCTCGTGTGTCTTCTCTTTTTCATTTTTTCTGTATATCACTGCTTTCATTACGGCCGATCAAATTTTAAAAATATTATTCAATAACACATTTTTTAAAACTCCTGGAACACCTTTTACTTTTGTAAGATCTCTAATTTTGTTACAAAAATTTCGTAATAAATGATTCCGACACTCTATTTTTTGGACAGTACAAGTTTTATATGGATTTTTACCTAAAATCGTTTTATAGCAGCTGCTATCTCCGTCAGCAATCAATTGATAATATATTAGATTGTACATTTCCTGACTTTTACAAAATCCCTCAGCTATTCATACTAGTTGAGGTACCTGTCAATTTTTGTAACAAGTATGCTCTCTCACTTCTTCTTTATTTTCACCTCGTTGACATAACAAGCAGTATTTATTTCGAACACCCAAATATATTATTTTGCCAGTTTTTAAACCTACAATAGAAGCAACTCCAGAAAGAGAGTTATAATTACCACCTCCACGATACGACCTTTTAGCCCAACTATCTTCACATACTACTTTTATCATTGGTGCCCCATTTTTATCAACAATAATAATACAATAATAATACCTGCCACTGCTGCTGTATTTATATCAACTGTGAAAGGATTTTCTAGACACGTATAAATTTTCTTTTTAAGAGCGCACATATTACATTCTAAGCTAATAATTGATTTAAATCCTATTTTATGCTCCTTAGTTTTGAAAATATTGTTTAAAGTACATCCATAAGGCGAATGATTGCTGAGACTAACTAATTGGTCGAAAAAATATTGAAAGTTGACAATTCGATTGCCTTCCACTGTTATTTTCCTAAAAAAAAGAGAAAAACCGGAATTTCACATTTTATTTAGAAATAATCAAAAAATAAAAGAAAGGTAAGTTTTGTATTTCTAAAAACCAAAGCGCTTTCGTCTTACAAGGCAATTATCAAAGCAAAGTTGCCTCATAGATATAATCTCTTATCTGTCTTACTTTATCTTCGATTTTTAGATATATAAAATGTACCTTCCTTTTATTATAAGTCACTAAATAATTAAAAAAATTATTTTATCTTATTTATCTACCTTTGTCCACTATTGAGTTGTTGAGAAAATCCTGTTTCTAAAGCAAGGTCTTCTAAATCCGAATCACTAAAAGTAAAAAATATATATATATTTTTATCGATAAGTTGATATTTAGTTATTTAACAATAATAACAATTTTAGTTTTTATCAAATATCAAAATTACTTTTACCTTTGAGTATAATTCTGTAAGTTTGAACATCCTGCCGCCAAATTCAACTCATCTGTGCTAGAAAAATAAAAATTTTGTGTTGTAAGAAGTGGTACTTTTCGTCGAAATTAAAAAAAAACTTAAATATAATGAGTCTACATTGGTTGTTCGTAGATATTCGGCGAAAAAGTATTTTGCTAAATTCCGACATTTGGCTAAAATATATACAGGAGATTCATATTACGAACCTTAAATTAAATAAATTTTTGAATAATTTTTACAAGACGAATAGAAATTAAGCGCTAAAATTTAATTTATATGTTTTAATTTCTTTATTATCTAAAACGTGTTTGAAAGGTTTTTTAAAATGCTTTGTTTATCATTTAAAAAATAAAGTGTCCAAAAATCTTTCTAATACTTCTTATATTATAAAGTAGATAATGAAAACAATTGTTGCTCTTAATCGTCTTGTAAAATACAATCAAAAAATTATTTTACTGAATGTCTATAATTTGAATTTACCTGTATATATTTCATCCCAATGCTGAAATTTTGCGAAACAATTTTTTACTGATAGTATACCAAAAATCACTGAAAACGAATGTACTTTTTTTTTAATTATTGCGATTTTTTCAATTTCAGAGTACGTATTTGTCTTAATTGTCAAATCTCTTAAATAATTACTTAACTCCGACCAAAATTTATGATTTGTTATTATAAAAAATGTCCTCTTGGTAACTTGCATATCTTAGGATATAAGTAAATTAACTAAAAGAAAAAACCTTCTACTGGAACATAAAAATAGGAGGTTTCGCTATTCAGTACCTGCTCTAAATATCTTACTGCAATATTAATTTATTGGGAATTTATGCTTCAGACTTATTATATTATACTCACTTTTCAAGTTCTATTTGCTGAGAAGTTAAAATATCTTTTGTTAGACAAGGAAGTTCTGTCCGTCGACACCTGCAAAATAATTAAAATTAGATATAAAACGTTCTTAATTTTCATGAAGAAATATTACTTACGCATTGTACTTTAAAATATGTTTTGTCTTCTTTCTGACTGACGATAAACGCAATCTTGTTTTATGTCCTTTTCTTTTTTAAATTCATTATTTTTTAATGAAATTATAATCAATATACTTTACAAACTTTAACACAAAATATTTGTACACAAATAGTTTAAACACAAACACTTGACTTGAAAATCAAATCATACAAAGGGCTATTAAGGTCTGGTCCGTTACTGTTCTTCGAAACTAGGCGGTCCTTAACCCTTGTTAAGCTAAAATCTATCAGATGGCAGCATCTTACCGGCAACTTTTATTTGATTTTTATGCGGTGCAGGGCTCCAGAAATCCCTTTAAATTTTTAGGTAAATTTCATTTAATTAATTCAAAATTATAGTAAAACGATAGAAAAATGTCTAAGCCATGCTTGTCGTGTAATAGTTTTTTAAATTAATTAATCAGTCTTGAGAAAATAAATGTCAAAGTTTCCCATATTTTTGATATTTTAATTTCTTTTTTTAGACGAAATGAAAAACTTTTTTAAAAAAATGTTACACGACAATCATGCATTTGACTTTTCTTATTTATACAGTCTCTGTCTCATTATCGTATGTATTGGCGTTTTGAAATAATAAAGGATTTTGTAACTCTCTGAAATCGCACTGATTTCCTTGCGTGAACGGACTCTTAACTTTCACTATTTATTCGTTAAATACTTTAAATGTAATGACAGCCGTTTCGCTATCGAAATAGCATCGTCAGATTGACATATTGACATATTTCTTTTGTATAAATTCAGTAGTTTTAACTATAATAAGAATAAAGATGTATATTATGAACTACCACTTACTTATTTTCAAATTCCGTTCTGAAATATTCACGTACATTAAATGTACTATTCCATTTTCGTTTTAGACGAATCAAATTCTTATTTATCCATACAAAATGCTCATAAACTGTTCCTATCAAAGTTATTGATTGCAAAGCTAAAACACAGTTTAAAGCTACTGACGAATTAAGGGTTATAATATCTCTCCAATCCCAAATATACCAAGTTGTCGGAAAATAACACAATGTATTTGTTACCATAATACTTCCAGCAATAAGAAAAAATGGGATAGAAATGGCTATAATATACTTTTTAAGTTTGCAGTAGTAAGCTTTTGGCCTTTCTGTGACTAAGTCAAAATTATGAATACCGTTGATTAGGGTGGCTGTCTAAAATAATAAAAATTTAAATTTGGAATTAAAATTATAGCACAATATTTCTGCTATGCAAATAATGGTTACTATTTATCGATTATTGAATACAAAAACGAAATCAAAGATCAGCTTTCCTTGTTCTTAAAATAATTAGAATAATACAAACTTTGTCAAAACATTCGTTCATCACTAGTTGGAGCGGGAAGGAAAACTATCTACATTTTCTTCTTCTTCTTCGGCCTTGATTCATCCAGTATTGAATAAAGGCCTCGTCTAGCTACCCTCATCCATTGGCAACTGCCACAAAATTATCGGTGCATCTTTTTCTAAAGTTAGTGTGTGTTCCGATCTCTCTCCATCCTGTCTTGCTATATGTCCTGTCCATCTACAATTTTGACTTCGCTATTCGTTCCATAATGTCCATTATTCCTGTTCTTCGTCGGATTTCAGTGTTAAATATTTTTTCCCGTAAGCTTATCCCCACTCTGGGTTACTCTAAGCTTTTCCGCCATTTTTCTAGGGATGGCCATGGTTTCAAGACCGTACGTGGCTACTGGCAGTATACAGCTGTCGTATGCTTTGCTCTTTAGATGCTTTGAAATATTTTTATCTTTTAGGATAAAGCTGAGTTTTACAAAGTTAATTTAGTGTTTTTAATTTTCGCCGATTGGTTTTCCTTCCCGTTCTTAATGCTCTGGCCTAGGTTTACAGGGTGTCCAGGAACTTAATGCCAGAGACGGCTTGGTTGGTTCAAATTTCTCCTAAACCCTTCGAGTTCAAACAAGAGTACATTTTCATTAGTAAATGGATTGGAAAATTTATTTTTGAAATTTAAATATTATTCGGATGGTCCCTATTAAAATTACGGATTATTAACCAATGGACACAAGCCGTCTCTGCTTATCTGTAGATTCATTTATACCGTCAAACACAGGACATGGATGTATGCAATCCGTTACTGGAATTTTATAGTATTCCAATGTATAGTTTAGAAATTATGACAAAACAAAGGTTTTTATTTCGAAACTTTAGAGGTCTATAACTCGGAAACGAAGGCTCGTATGACAAAAATTTATTTGAACTTCTAACATTATTTTGACCTCTTCTATTTGCTCCCGAATTTTTGGCATTAAGCTCCTGGACACCCTGTGTATATTGTTCTACATTTTCTATGATGGTATTGTCGATGGTTATAATATTGTAGGTATTTGTCATGTCTTTTGTTTTACTTGGGTTCATTTTTAAGCTGTTCTGTTTTGATTTTCCCTTGAGGAATTTAGTTCTCCGATGTCTGTGCTTATGAGGACTATATCGTCAGCAAATCTTAGGTGCTTCAGATGATATGATACCTAATATACTAACTACTTTTTTTAGTAACCTTTAAACTCAATAATTACAAATTAAATAATGGTACTTACTTCATTTCTATAGAAAATATCCATAAAAATTGCATTAGCAATATTTATGACGCAAATATGCGAATTTACCAGTTCAATTATGTCAGAAATGTTATTTTTGACAGAATTATTACGAGTGTACATACCAAAAAATGGTACTACACTGGCTACCATGAGTATGGTAATGGACCATGATATGGATATTTTGTCAACGTAAACTCCAGTCGAACATCTACTAAGTGAACAATATCCAAATATTTTACTTATAAAAAATAATGGAAATATAGCATCAAGCATGTTGTCAGCCTGAAACATGGTTAAAGTATAAAAAAATAAAAATGTTTCAATATCTTTTCGATATTTTTATGTAAGTAATGTTATATGACAATACGTCTATCTAGCGAAGTACACAGCACAACTGTATTAAAAGAGGTATATAATTTTCGTTGGCTTTTATTTATGAATAATAAAACGGATAAATATTTAAATTAATTCAGTTTTTTCGTATGTTAGTAAGTAAGATGGACATCCACATAGTATGTAATAATAATATGCGTTGAGCGTCAATTTGTGATATTTATTACGTGATTTTTAATAAAACAACTATTAGTCTAAATTTGATCTTTAATGTTCATAAAAAATATATTTTTACCAACAAGATATATATGTTTATGCACACAAATACGAAAAGATATACATGCCATGGCTAAGGGTGGATTATTTCATTTTCTCTGACTCAAGTACAATGTTTTAATTCTTTTAGAACATTATTAAGGGCGCCACTGAAATCTTTTTATGTTTTATGATACTACTGAAGAAAGTTGTTTTAAGCTGAGTTATTTAAATAAGTATCATAAGATGACAGAAAGATGTCAGAAAAAACTGTCTGAAGAAAAAAATGAAATAAAAATGTACCAACCTATAAAAGATAAAGAGATTTCCTTGGTGCGTCTGAAAAAAATTAAATTTAATAGGTAACATTCCGCAAACAAAAAATAATTACTATGATACGACAATGATTATGATATTACGGTTAAGAAATAAAGAAACGTAGATACAGCTGTATAAGATTATAAATGCATTTGTTTACGTTAGTCAACTTATCTGGTCCAGTGAAGGGTTGGTCTGGTGAACAGTCCACCAATCAGCGGTAATTCAGTGGTAACTCAGTAGCAAATTTGAGCTAAATTTGTAGTAAACTTGTAGTGTCTTTAAAATTTGTAGTGTCTTTGAAATTTGTAGTATCTTTGGTATTTTATATTTCAATGCTGTGTGTAACACCAATGATAATAAGAGAATGAATCGTGGCATTGAAGGTATTGGACTATGCCACATTAAAGATCGTGTATAAAGTTTGAATTACTGACAGGAATCGTTTGTAATAATTAACATGTTAAGAACTCTATACAATAGATGGTGTTAGCGTTAGCCATATAATTAATTTAAATATACTACTAAGAATAATAAAAAACTCTTCGTTTTAACAAAACTTCCAATATTTATTTAAAAAATTGCTTTTTTAACTTTAATGACAAACAAAATGTAACTTCAATATGTCAATCTCACGATGCGTCTAGCGAAACGGCTGTCATTAAAGTTAAAAAAGCAATTTTTTAAATAAATATTGGAAGTTTTGTTAAAACAAAGAGTTTTTTATTATTCTTAATAAGATGGACTTCCAAAAAGTAAGGGTTAGTACGAATAATTTAAATATACTACGTTTTTAGTTAACATATCGTGTTACAAGTACAATAGGTTTATTGTATTTATTATTATTCATTTATGAGGTTTTGAAAGAAATAGTTTTAAAGCAAGCAAGGTCCCAATAAATTTTCAAAAAATATTTCAGATTTCATCGAAATTTTAGCAAAAATGTAGATAAAGTTTTTAGACTTAACACAAACAAAGAATTAACTTAATTTTATAAAAGAAAGTTTAATTTATAAGTTTATTTATTTGTAATTGTATTGTATACTTTGTTAAAATTATTTATTATGCATAAAAGGTTTAAAATGAAATTCAAGAATTTTCTTGTAGTTTTTTTATATGTATATCAGTATAGTGTGGAAAACAGAAACAGATGTATTGTTGATGGAAAATTTCTTTCCATTACATAAGTGAACACCAAAGCTATGTATAGCTATAAATAGGTAGCACTTAAGTGTTAAGTTAGTGAAGATTTATTAAAATTTTAAGAAAGTAAATTATGAATTTATTGGTGATAATTTTAAAGTGTGACTAAACAATCAGATTGGAAGTAAAACAGTCAAAGTTATAACAGTTTTTAAGAGTACAAAAAATATAAAAGTCCACAAATTTTCTGAGTGTAACCATTTTTTACCGTAGGCTTGATGAAAATTTTAATTTTTTCTGGATTATACAAAAGAACTTTTGAATGGTGGATTTAGCAGCCGCTGCGTAAAATTGTTAAGGAGCTATTTCACTCAGAAAATCCGCTTTGTAGGGATTTGAGTGTAATTGAATATGGGGTATGGCTAGAGCCAATCAGAATCTATTGGGAGAACACAATTTAGATTAATATGATTAAACTGAGTTTGAGGATACTATGTCGAACGAGATTAATCATATGTACCTATATTTATCGTATGGTAATCCAGTTTAAATCGGTAGGTACGTGCGTTACGACATGCTGCGAAGTATTTTGTCAAATTAACAATTAATATAATGAAATTGACTGTGGTAACCTTTACTTTGTGGAAGTCTATCTTACTAAGAATATTAAAAAGAGAACTTTCTAAACAAAACTTTGCTTTTTTAACTTCGCTAAAAACTAGCATCGTCAGAAAGCTCTGTTCTTAATAAATATAATAATTAAAATTATTGTTTAATAAAAATATAAACATTATCAACAGCTTTGGTCATTGTCTACAGGGTAATTGTTTGGTAGTTTCCATTATAGACTAGTATATTCTATAACAAGGTTAGAATGAAAATGAAGTGGAATGAGTGGAAAGGAACCACGAGCATAATGAATTATCATTCTAACCGAGTAGCAGACTAAACTTTCTCCACGATCAAAGATTTTAAATATATATTTTTAAATGCAAACGCCAAAAAATAATTACACTAAATAATTCAAGGAACATTCTATTTTGTTTTAATAGTTATATTTCCAAGGTTCTCGAAATGAAAAACTCTTGCATTATTGGAGGAATTTTCAACAATTGCGTGGTTTATAAAAGATGAACTAACATTAACATAATTTGAAGTGGAAGGCATGATTAGCGGATTGTGAGATCCAGTAATTGATAAGACTAGCTTATTTCCTATATTAATTCTATTTTGCACCGAATTTTCTATGTATCCCTCTAGCACTTGAGAAGACTTCCACCCTCCATGCCTTTTTAGTATTTCCAGATCTGCTCCCGCATCCACTAACACAGTGGATCAAGTTCTCCGATATCAATGACCTGTGCATTCTTGAGACTTCTCGAGATTTAAAAAAGTGGTAATTTATTTGCCATCCGAATTTCATAAATGCATCTTAATTCTATTTACATCTATACCATCTAAAAAGGGTCCGTATATGGTATCACAATAATTAAAATGACTGAGAACTAAGGATTCTGTCAGTAACAGCTTCGTAGAAACTGAAAGTTGTCTATAAGGATAGAGCATTTTTAAATTGGCATAAGCTTTATCTAATAATTTAGAAACATGGAGCTTAAATCTTAAATCACTATCAATTTCCATCCAAATAAAGAAAAGTCTAGCATTTATCCATTTCATTTTGAAACTGATGGCGATATTTCCCGAATAACATTATCACACTTTGTGATGGATTAATACTAAGCTAAGGATATTTCGACATTTGGACTACACTGTCAAGATCTTGATTAATCATATCACAAGCCTCAACAGAATCCTAGTGATAAAATGAAAATTTAATCTTGACACCTTGTAGAATGGAATCTAACAAGAAGATGGACTTTTAAGGACAACATAAGTCTTTTAGTCATTTATGTAAGTAAATGGTACAGAGATATATTTAATAAGTACCTTTATATACAGGGTGTACCAACCTTATGACAAACTTTGGTATATGGGTTGTTTTAGAAGACATCAAAAAATGTTATTAACAAAAATAGTAGATGGCTTTAGGGTCCATATTTTGAAATAACCTTAAACTATACAGAGTGTTGTATAACTCCGTTACAAACCAAACATATGATTTTTTAAATGGGAACCCCTGTATATTATACCGAATTCGGACTGCTTACATTTTTTTGAAAAAAATACATAATCGAAGATTCTATTCATGATATAAAATACTAAATTTTTTAAGGCATGAATTGCCTCTTCTTTTAGAAGATGTATCTCTAAAAAACTCGTAGGTCCATGTGGTTCCAGCATGACGGGTGTCCGGCGCATTTCTCCAGATCAGTTAGAGATTTTTTAGATGAAACATCCTGATAGATGGATAGAACGTGGAAGTTTTTTGTTTGGCCAGCCAGGTCCCCAGACTTGACTGTCTTGGACTTCTATTTGTGGGGACGGATTAAAGACCTTGTTTTTGCAACTAGGCCCACTACTCGAAACAACATGATCGAGAGAATAAATCATGCCCTTCAGAGTATTTCGAGAGCAGAAATTGAGAATGCTGTTCGATCTACTTTTCAAAGAGTAAACACTTGCGGTGAAAATGATGGGAGACAATTTGAACATTTAGGTCGTCATTAGTTACTTTAATTTATTTACTATATTTTATAGTTTTGTTTTAATTCATTATGTATTAACGTTTAGCACATGTATGCTTGCTTTGCCCAAAATTATTAAATGCCGTTCAGTATAACCAGAGTATTCTAATATTCAAAGGAAAAAAAAGAGAATATTACAATAAACAAGTTGAGAATAACAAAAACAGTTCTAAGACACTCTGGAATTGTGTAAACCATTTATGTGGAAAATCTTTCTCTAAAACTATTGTGAATTCAATTAAACTGGAAGATGGAGCAGAAATAGTAAATAATCAGGATATTGCAAATCAATTTAATATTTATTTTAGCGAAATTGGAAGTAAATTAGCAAATCAAATTCCAGAGGTCGTCAATTTCACTGATAATGTAACTCCAATAGAAAACAGTATGTATTTGCAATTGTCAAATGAAAGGGAAATTAATTCGATTATTAAAACATTAAAAAACAGAAAGTCTCCCGGTTTAGACAACATTAGAGCTGAAACTCTTAAACAAATATCTCAAGAAATTGCGTGCCCTTTAACCTATATAGTAAATAAATCATTTACACTTGGCAAATTTCCAAACATTTTAAAAAGCTCCATAATAAAACCTTTACATAAAAACAAAAGTAAATCACAAATGACGAACTATAGACCCATTTCATTAATTTCTAACGTCGCAAAAGTTTTTGAAAAGATCATAAAAAAACGGCTAAACAGCTTTCTAAAAAAATTTGAAATTTTATCTAACTGTCAATTTGGTTTTAGAGAAGGTAGATGTACGGAAGATGCAATATACAAACTGACTTCTATTATTTATGAATGTTTGGATAAAAATATTCCGGTTATGTGTGTGTTTCTGGACTTAACAAAGGCATTTGATACCGTGTCTCATGATATATTATTAAAAAACTACAACATTACGGCATAAGGGCAATATTTATCAACTATTAAAGAGCTATTTATCTGGCAGGGAACAAAGAGTGGAAATTAACGGTGTTTTAAGTGAAAAAAGATTTGTAACTTTTGGAGTTCCACAAGGTACAGTTTTGGGACCATTACTTTTTTCAATTTATATAAATAGTATCTTCTCAACCACGTCAGGCAGGATAATTAGTTTTGCAGATGACACGGCTATTTTATATACAGATTCTAATTGGCAAAATTTAAAAACAAAAGTAGAAAATGATTTTCAAAACATTGCAAACTGGTTAAATTATAACAAATTAACCTTAAATTATAGTAAAAGTAAATATTTACCCTTTACTTCTTATAAAAATAAATTACCTAATCTTGGCTCACTAAACATTGGTTTGAATCGTAATATTACAGAAGCTAACAATATTAAATACCTAGGAATTATGCTCGATAGACACTTATGATGGGAGCTGCAAACGAAACAAATTGTTACGAAGGTAAGGGGATTTTTACCAACATTTAAATATCTTAGAGACTTTATGCCAACAAATCATTTGAAAACACTGTATTAC
Organism: Ophraella communa; assembly: GCA_035357415.1. NCBI lineage: Eukaryota > Metazoa > Arthropoda > Insecta > Coleoptera > Chrysomelidae > Ophraella > Ophraella communa. Next base: position 9,488,155 of record CM068986.1, on the reverse strand, counting down.
GCTCTTATAGAATCTCAGTTATCTTACGGTATTATGGGATGGGGTGGAGTTCATGATCAATATTTAAAACACGTAGAAATAGTGCAAAAATGGATTTTAAAAACCATTCATTTTAAACCAAAAACTTTCTCTACACAAAAAATTTATAATGATACTAACATATGTGATATAAGGCAGATATACTGCAAAAAAATTCTTTTGTATGTCTATCACGGTAAAATAGAATTAACTTCATTTGTTCATCCATATAGTACTAGAGCTCAAAATGATATTTATTTTCCCAGATCAGATAAAACAATAGGGCAAAGAAATACTAATTATCTAGCTCCCAGATTGTATTCATTACTGCCGGATGAAGTAAAAAATGCGATAAATGATAAAATTTTCAAGAAAAAACTTTTAATTTGGATTAAAAACACAGAAAGATCATTATTCTCAAGAATAGTTAATCAAAGCATCTTGATATAACTTGAGAAATATTTTCTGTTCTCTTAAATGTTGGCACACATTACAATATTACGACCTTTTAACCTCAATTATGTCAAAATTTTCCTAAACATATACTTTTCTCCTGATTTGATCTATAAAATGCACCAGCACATAAACAAGTAGTTTTTCTACTTCTGTGCTTACCTTAGTTTATTCATTTTAACTATTTATGTTATTTATATTATACTTTTTTCATGTATTATGTTTTATTTGTATTGTATGTTATTTATATTATATTTCATTGTGTATTGTATTATGTTGTATATGTTATTTTTATATCTTATATTTATACATACATTCATTGTTAAAAACTGAAACTTGAATAAACTTTATTATATTATATATTAAATACTTAAAATTTACACGTTTCTTAAGATATCTCGGGATAGGAAAAAGATATTGACATGCGGTTTTTATCATTTTGTTGCTAATTTGGTCTAATTTTATAATACATGGTTAAATTTGCATACTTCTATTTAATATTTTTCAAAGAGAACTAGATTAAAAAAAATGTTCGCCCTCTAGTGGGCACGTCACTTATTAGGTTGTTTGGAAATGATAACTATAATATTGGTGGAAGAAAGCTGTTATCAACAAGACCAAGTTTGCAAAGATTGGTTAAACAGGAACGGACTTACAGACCTTTTTCTAAAATAATGTTCCTACTCTCCCCCACCTTATATTTGAAAAGATAAACTAAAACTTTTGAAACCAAAAATACGCAAAATTGTTCGTAGCATTTGATTATCGCAAAAAAATGGCCTTTAATAAGGCAATTTTTGTAAAATTTCGATTTCTTAATTCTTAGTATTAAATTACGCCCTCTAGCGGTAGACCTATGAGTCTGTAAATAATTTCCAGGTGTTTCTCGAGGCCATTTTTGTTATAAAATTTTTTTCCCGAAGCTGTACTATCAATGGTTACTGATATATGGCCGAGAGCCGTTCTTATTCGGACACCCGGTACAATAAGATACAGAGCATTGATTTACCTACGATTTTGACACAAACGTGTCCATAACTTCTGAAGGACTCTGTATAACATATCAAAATCTTCAAAAAACAACACTCTGTATAGTTTAAGGTAATTTCAAAATATGGACCCTAAAGACATTTTTTTTTAACATTTAACATTTTTTGATATCTTCTAAAACAACCCATATACCGAACTTTGTCATAAGGTTGGTACACCCTTTATAATAATTTCCTAAAATAAATAAATAAATACCTCTTGCTATGGTAAGCCTGATTAAGTTAATTAAGACAAACTTTATAGAATGAATAAAAGTCTAATCTGATATACACATGATTCTCCCAGGTTACGTTAAATCTATTAGAAAGGCAACAATCGTGATATTTCGACCTAAATCTTTCTTTCATGAGTCTTTCGGGAATGTTCGTTTCCAATTCAATTTTGTGTCTGTTTATTCGGTAGGAGAGAAATTAATTATTCAGATACAACACATCCCCCATCAATCTTTGGATAAAGGTTATGTCCGAAAAGGCACTGGTGATAAATAGGTCCGAGCATATAACTCTCCGGGATGCACTGTGTTGGATTTAGGGCGTTACAAAATATATCATTTATCATCATAAAACTTTTTTAAATTCCGAAACTAAATAGAGTAGTTGGTGAAAAATATAACAGAGTTGCCCTATTTCTTTAAAAGAGGATAATATGAAACAAAAAATATTGCTCGTATTTAGGCATTTAGAAAGACAGAATAAGTTGTGGTTGGGATGAAAAAAATTTAAGAAAGTTAAAGTTGTGTAAGAGGAAAACGTATTTTTCCTTACTCTTAGATACTTTCCGAAATTTATAACATTGCAGTTGAGATTTAAAGATTATTGTGATCGCCAAATTTTTGGGGTCGGATCTTCTTAACTATTGTAAAGAATTATAATAATTATTAAAATAAAACTATTGTTCATTATTGGGTTTAGTAAAAAATATTGATTTGAAATATGTTCGGCTAGTCGAATTTATTATTTGAATTAATAGAGCCAGTATTGTGTATAAGCTCTTTTGTCTCAGGCGGATTTATTCGATGCTCTGTTCGAAGTCAGATTAAAAAAATCAATTAGTAAGAATATTTTCATATGAACTGTAAAAAATTAACCCAATTTATCAAGAAAATTACATTGTTTTTTTAAACAATAAACTAAATTATTTTTTTATTTACCACTAACATCATTAACGCCTTTTTAAAACAAATAATGATTAATTTGGAAAGAAAAGTTCTATACAAAATAAAATTACTGTTAAAATATTTATGTATCCAAAACTATTAAATTATAAATATTTGAACACCGAATACGGAACTACGAATAGAAATGAAAGCAAATATACTCCCGCCAAAACTTATTAATATTTTTAACACAACCATAGGATGGCGCTGATCGTTGCGTCTACTCATTTTAATTGTTCTATTTTTCGGAAGAGGTCTCTCTACTAATACTATTAACGACAATACTTTTTAATTTAACAGATCTGTATCAATCTGTATTTGGTGAGAAACAGTTTTAAGAAAATTAAGAAAAGAGACAGTAGTTCTGAGAATCAGGAAAAGAACAGGAGTTTTGTCTTCAGTTTTTTTAGTTTTGTTGGTGTATATCATCTTTGGTTTTGTGCTTCCAAATAATTCTGTCCCTAAAATGGATTCAAACTATCAACCCCCCTTATCTAAAAGGAAATGTTGTGTAGGTACCTACATGTACAAATCGTGAAGGCAAAATGCATCGTTTTCCAAAAAATGAACCAAGTATGTTTAGTGAGTGGATTTTAAAGATACAGTCTTTAAATTATAGAAACTTGTCAGTTGAAGACATTTATAAAAAATACGTATTTTGTGAGGAACATTTTTCTAGTAACTGTAAAGTTTTAGGTATCAAAAGAGGTCTTATAAGAACAGCAGTTCCAACTTTAAATTTACCTGGTAAGTGAATAAATCAAATTTTAATTTATAAAGAAAGAAAACCTTTACTAGCAGATCATGCAAACGTTTTTATGCTGAAAGGACTGTATAAACAGTGGTCGCATTCAGGGAACAGCAGCGCTACAGCGCTTCATCAAGCCGCGCTGCTGAATTGACATATTAGAACTACAGCGCTGCGGCGCTTTATTGCAGCAGTACAGCATATATATTCGTACGCTGGAACGCTTCAAATTTTGACGTTTGAAAGAAGAATAATAATAAAGCTAACTGATAATATTTAAAAAAGATCGTTTTACAACAAAATCATTTTTTAAACAAAAAGTGACAAATAAAATAACCTGTTTACACATAAGAAGAAAGGTAAGTAGCCTGACATAAAATAGTATACAAAGGAATTATCTGTTCAACATAGTTCTGATTTCTTACAGGATTTCTTCTTTTATAAACTGGCGGTTCTAATGGAGCCGACAATGCTTGCACCACATGTCCAATAATATTTAGGTTGTTGTTAATTATGTTAACAACAACCATTTCATCATTATAGTCGTCAATAATTTGCGCTATATTATTCATTTTTATTTTAAAATAAAGGTTAGGAAATAAACCCAAACGTCATGTCACACACAGAACACTAATTAAATATGTCACATGTCAACTAATTTAAAAGTCAGTTCAGCGAATTCTAGCGTAAAAGCGCTGCAGTGCTATATCGCTACAAATTACCTGAATGCGACCAATGGAAGCAACCATTAGCTTTTACATTTAGTGAAGGACCTCATAAATCCATGGCATTAAAAAATTTGCTGAAGGTTCTAATCTGCAAATGTCAAAGTATAGGTTTGAAGGTAGTATCGACAGTTTGTGCCCAAAGTGAAAATAATGTCGGAGCTATTAGACTGCTAATGAGTGAAACGAAGGAGGAATACTTAAAAAGATAAGAAGAGAATAGAAATTTTGGTTTTGTGATCAATGACCAAGAAATTATTCCCATATTTGATGTCCCTCATATTTTCAACTGTTTAAAAAATAATCTTTTGAAACATGACTTGTATTTTAAGCAAAATAAATAAATAAATGATCATTTTTTGATTGTAAACATATATATTTACTTTAGTTTCGTTGAAATGTAGCTGTCTATTTTATCGCAGAGTACTTCTTATTGACAGATAGATGGCACTAGATATAAATTTAAGGAATCTGTATTATCGACAATACTTTTTAACACAACCGCTGCTACTCGATGTCGCATACGGATCTAGACAGTAACTAGGTTTTTATTCGGTGTATTTGAATTTGATTAATTGTCAAAACCAAATAAATTATCTAATAGTATATTAAACAATGCATTTCATATGGAATTCTGTTATGACACGAGTTCAAGTTTAAAAAACGAATCGCGAAGCGATGAGTTTTTTAATGAACGAGTGCCACAACAGCCATATGAAATAAGTTGTTTATAATATTTTTTATATTTTGCCATTTTATCATTTTTTAAATTAATTTATTATTTTTATGTAGTTACGAAAATTTTGATTTTACAAAGTATGTCGGTAGCACTGTGTAATTTATAACATTTGACAGTTTTGACATTTAAATTATGAAATGTTAATGTTTTAAAATATTTTAAAATGAATACATACACCAAAAATAATATATTATATAAGTAAAAGATGATATTCATATTAACAAATACTTTCTTAAAGAACAATATAAAATTAATAAATTGCTATTAGCCACAAATGTCATTGTCAATAATCTTGTCATTAGATACTTCACACATGTCGCCAACCATTTAAAACAAAAATTTGCGATACGCAAATGCGTTTTATAATGAAGATTTTTCTAAGTGCAAAATATAAAAAGTAATTTATGAATGATCCAGCGAAATTTTTGTTCTAATCTACTTTAAGGTAAGCTATCAAACAAATTTAAAAATAACATGAAATTCCGTTGGTCGCAAAGTACAACGGAATCTTAATATGTTTCTGACAAATACATTTGTGCTTTTTTCACTACTACCAATTGTAATATTTAATAAAAGTCGTATATAAACATAGTAAATGTCAATATAGCTTGTCAAAATCAGTCAAAACCTCGTAGTTTTGAAGTTATAATTCATTCAAAAAGTTGCTTTACACAAAATAGTAATGGATATAAAATGCTTTTTTCCAGTTTTAAAACCTCGTTTCATAAGATGTTTTAGTCGTTCCAATCAGGTAAAAAACATCATGTTTTACTGAAAACGTTATATCATGCCGTTTATTCAAAAGAGTAATTTTTTAAATTATAGAATAACTTTCAAGTAACCGTAGTTGGCGCAGCTGGCGGGATAGGACAACCGTTGTCGATGCTGTTGAAAATTAATCGATTGGTTACTAAACTACGTCTTTATGATTTAGCCCCATTTACCCCAGGTGTTGCTGTTGATTTGTCACATATTGAAACTGTCTCCGATGTCAAAGGGTAAGACTTTAGTTTAAATCATCCTTTACTGCAGGAATTTTCTATAAAAATATCAACAACCGTATTTGATCAATTAAGTACAAATATTTTTAAAAAAATCAAATTTGACCTTTAACTTTAAACAAAAATCTTTTATCTTGTATAAGTTTGATTTCATGTTTTATCCATTTGACTTGACTATTGTGTTGTAATTTGACTTCGAGAAAATTCGTAGAAAGGTTCAAATTACTTTTTATTTCGTATATACAGCAATGGGCAAATGTATGGAACCAAGTAAATAACTCTGGAAATGAAACACCCTGTGTATTATTTTGGTTTCGAATAAAACATCCTTCTACAGTTCTTTCGTACATTTATCTCTGATTCCTTTCAAATACCTCAAGACTTTTTTTGCAGCTTTCCAGTGTTCTTCCGTGTAGCAGTTATTATATTGACTCAAGACGCTTACTACATGAGCAATATCTGGTCTCGTTAAAACGGCTAGATACATTAGAGAACCGATTAAACACTGATAAGGAATATGTTGAAACTTTTCTTCATTTCCTTGCGTTGAATTTGAAAATTTCTGATTAACATCCAAAGGGACTTTGACAGGTTTACATTCTGTCATCCCAAACTTGTCAAGTGATTTCTCAATATACTTGTCTTGGTCGATTTTAATAATTTCACTTTCTTGATTCTGGTCAATTTTTAGCCCCAAACAATATTTCGCTTCGCCCAAATCTTTGCTTTTGAAACTTTCCATCAAACTACTTTCCATCTTCGTAATTCTGAAGCGTCGTTTCATAAAATTATGCAATCGTCCACAAAAACTGCGACAATAACAATACTGTTTTCATGGATTTTATAGTACATACGTGGCTCTGAATTCGACGGTTTGGCCAGTTTCGGAAAAAACTTTCTCAAGTTTCTAATTCCACTGCCTTGAAGCTTGTTTTAAACCATAAAGATCCTTATGAAGTTTACACAAGTTTTCTTGGCACTTTATCCTTTAAATCGCCATCTAGAAATGCAGTAGTCACATCAACATGATCAATTTTTAGATTCCTTTCAACTGATAAACCCATCAAAAATCTTATTGTAGAGTTTTGTGGAATCTGTCAGGATACTTTCAGATATAACAGGTCGGCTGAAAAGTCCCCGGTCTAGTAAAACACAATATTTTGACAAAATTCATTTTTTTTTATTTAACATAGTTGCCTTCAAGGGCGATACAGCGATTATAGCGACCTTCCAACTTTTCGATACCATTTTTGTAGTACTCTTTCGGTTTGTCCTCAAAATAGGCTTCAGTTTCGGCGATTACCTCAGTATCAGAGCCAACTTTTTTTCCCGCTAGAATTCTCTTCAGGTCAGAGAAAAGGAAAAAGTCGCTGGGGGCCAGATCTGGAGAATACGGTGGGTGAGGAAGCAATTCGAAGTCCAAATCATGCAATTTTGCCATCGTTTTCGATGATTTGTGACACGGTCTTGATGAAAAAACACTTTTTTCTTCTTCATATGGGGCCGTTTTTTCGCGATTTCGGTCTTCAATCACTCCAATAATGCACAGTAATAGTCGCTGTTGATTGTTTTTCCCTTTTCCAAATAGTCGATGAACAATATACCGCGTGTATCCCAAAAAACTGAGGCCATAACTTTGCCAGCTGACTGTTGAGTCTTTCCACGCTTTGGTGGCGGTTCACCGGCCGCAGTCCACTCAGCTGACTGTCGATTGGACTCAGGCGTGTAGTGATGGAGCCAAGCTTCATCCATAGTCACATATCGACGCAAAAAATCGGGTTTATTACGACTTAACAGCTGCAAACACTGCTCAGAATCATCAATTCGTTGCTGTTTTTGGTCGATTGTGAGCACGCACGGCACCCATTTCGCACAGAGCTTCCGCATACCCAAATATTCGTGAACGATATGTCCAACACGTTCCTTAGATATCTTTAGAGTGTCAGCTATCTCGATCATATTCACTTTACGGTCACTCCAAATCATTTTGTGGATTTTTTTGATATTTTCGTCGGTAACCACCTCTTTTGGGCGTCCACTGCGTTCACCGTCTTCGGTGCTCATTTCACCACGCTTGAATTTTGCGTACCAGTCAATGATTGTTGATTTTCCTGGAACAGAGTCCGGAAACTCATTATCAAGCCAAGCTTTTGCTTCAACTGTATTTTTTCCTTTCAAATAACAATATTTAATAAGCACACGAAATTCTTTATTTTCCATCTTTTTGAAAATAACAAAAGTTGCTTCACTAAAAATGCAATATCTCAGACCGGGGACTTTTCAGCCGGCCTGTTACGTCACTGTAAAGTAACTAAAAAGTGGTATTGTCTTTGTGATAAGATTTGATATTAAAGATAATAGAAGACTCCTTTGTTTAATTTGGATGTTATTCTGCTCATAACTTTTAACTGGTTCCAAAATGCCTTGAAGTTGTAGCTCTTCTAGTTCTCGTTCGATGGCAGGTTTTAACGCAAAAGGTGCTTTCATTAAGATTGAAAATTAACGTTTATACCAAAACTTATGGGAGGTCTCTTAAAATGTCCTAACCCTTCTTCAAAAATTCCTGCATATTTTTGAACCAGATCAGAAAATGTCAGTGCAATGGCACTAAACATTGCAATTTGTAATGGATCTAACCGATTTCTTCCAAGCAAATTTGTAGTATTTGCTTTTTGAACCATTAAAGGAAGAGTGGTAACAAAAATATGAAATATGCTATAATATAAACATGGCGATTTTAGACATGCGCAAACAATAATGAAATTGTTGGTTGGGATATTCTTTGCTATAAAATACTACGATAGTGACATTGTCATCATGTAAATAATTTGAACCAGTTAATAATAAATGAAAATTGCTTATGAAAACTACTATTTATGATATATAAACTTACTTTTAATATGGAAGATAATAGTGTCAAATTTAAGTATTTCGTCAGATATTGACATATTACATGTTACTATATACAAGTATTATTGACCAATAGTAAAAATAAAAAAATCTACATCTAGAATAGATATTTAATTAGTCATATTTAAAAAAAACAAATATTATTGTATAATTAAGAAAGTTTTTAATTTTGTACAATTTTATTGAAGGTTCAAAGGCCCAGAACAATTGAAGGATGCATTAGAAGGAGCTGATCTTATAATAATACCTGCAGGTGTTCCCAGAAAACCAGGTGATTAATTTAAATACATAAATTTAAAAATAAATTCTTAGGTTAAAGTCAATCTCTTTTTTAGATTTACTTCATTAAATTTTTAATTAATTTTCAAGTACCAATTAATTGTGGTAAAATATATTTGAAAATTTGTTCAATCGAACTACTATGATTAACAATTTGTTTTAATTTGCAATTCAAAAGTTTAATTAAAAATTTACCGTTACACTGAACAAAATTAAAGTTATTTTTTGTAAGCTAATTATTATTTTTGTTCTATTTTTAACCATTAGAAGCATCAACAATAACAGATTAATGTGTTTTGGTTAAAAATAATACAATAAAACAAATTTAAAATTGCTTGACAGGTATGACGCGAGATGACCTTTTTAAAACAAACGCAGGGTTAATCAAATCTGTGGCAGAACAAATTGCAGTATCGGCTCCAAAAGCATTGATAGCAATTATTACGAATCCTGTTAATTCTGTTGTACCCATTGCTTGTGAAGTTTTAAACAAGGTAAAATTAATATTTTTATTAAATAAACTCAATAAATTCAAAACATTGCCAGGGTAGAACTCTTGGAGGTATTACTAGTGTATTTTTTTAATTGTCATGGTTTGTTACGGAGGTATTGTCAAATATTTTGATCTTCCAACCAAAACTTTATTTTATTTCTGTGGCATTCGTAGCTTAAACGATCAAACGATTTATTTTAATCAAGATGTTTTAAAGAAAAATTTCTGTATTTTATAAACGTATTTGTGTATCTTATAGATGGCGTTTTTGTTAGTCACCTGATCAGAAGAAAACCTTGCTCCTTTCCCTTTGGGTATATAATTTATTTTCCACTTTATATATCCTGAAGAACGGGATATAATTACAATAATCATCATTATTGTACTTTTTTTTAACAGAGGGCCGTGTAAACTAATTGTGCTCCTCATCACAGCTCATTCATATATCTTTAGTTCTGGATCTTATGTAAACTCTAGAACTCGCATGTCAATATTTCGCTGTTGTATTGTCTCAACCATCTATTATGTCAGAACAGTGAAAAATGAGGTATTTCGCAGTCTGTCCCCACATCTTGGTCTGTAATTCCCAAACTGCATAGATGTTGCCAGTAATCTGTAACTTCTCAGAAGGTTTTCCTGCATAATCTCGAGAAATATGCTAAAATTTGGCTATAGGTAAAAACCATTCAGAATGCTCTTCTATCTAGAGCATTCTACCAAATTCCAATGCTTTTGGTGGTTTCTGCTTACCACTGAACTAAGCTGCTGACATGTCGGCGCTTTCATTGACTTCCATGATGTCTTTTTGAACCGCTCTTCATCCTTCTGTCATCTCCATCATCAGGTTTACAATCTGACCTGCAATACTCTGAAACCCGCAACAGGTGAACCGTGTTGCTCTTCGCTAGCCTTTTAAGGGTAGTCTCATACAGACTTGAAAGTAAAATTATATATTATGTGATTTGAAAGCCAAGAGATAATTTTTCCTTTGTGTCCCTTATCTATATCTCCTTACGCACTCAGAAAATGCGACTAACTCTGCTTAAAACAAGGTCGTCATATTTTCCACTTTTGGGACGATTTCCTCTCTAACTTTGACTCCGTATTTACCTAGTTAGGGCATACCGCATATATTGTGGCCTTGGACCAATCGTTTTTGTCTCGGATAAATTGATATATGGATTATCTAGGTCACTTATTATTGATATTCTATCCGGTATTATATTTATCGGAGATATTTGCAAACTGGATGTATTTTTAGATTTCCATACATGTAGTGGATATGTTGTCTTCCTAGCCTCCCTTCGTAGGGGGTTTAGAACCAAGTAGGACATAATCAAGATTACCTTGAAATTATAAATCATTACAAAATGTCACCCTGTACAATTCATAATAGACCCTAGTTCGTTGAGATCGTATTGTTAAGGAGCTTTTAAAATCATAAAAACATACAGAGTGTTTAATTAAAAAATATAGATCATGACGATGCCAGACTTGCGTGTATCATCCTGTACATTTAAATTTATGTTAAAAAAGCTCACATTTGAATTTCAAAGTTAACGGGTCCCAGCGTTTGGTATAATCTTCTAAACTAACCGCACAAATATAATGTTACCCATTATTCACTAGTGAATAATGAACCATTATACACTGTATAAAGTCAAAACAGCACGTATGTCTAAACTTGGTATGAGAACATTTTTTGTTCATAACACGGTAGCATACACTCCAATACACACACGCGTCATAAGTGTTGCCTATACAGAATGTACTTTGGTATATGGTAGATATACTTTATATATCAGATGATTTACATCTTCGTGAATAATAGCTACCATTATATACTTATTGAATAATATTCTATTATTCCATAAGTGACTTTCACACTGTATGTAATTTTGGTTTAATTTAACAGATATCAGTAATATTTCGATAAAAAGAGTACTTATTAATAATAATAACTTATATATTATATTACATAACTAAATAACATAGTCAACATCGTTGAAATTTAATTTTAACTCTCACCATTTATTTGTATTTCCAAAATATAGAATAATATTAAACATGTTTTAGGCTTGTGCATTAGATCCCAACCGTGTTTTCGGCGTAACAACTTTAGATACTGTTCGTGCTAATACATTTATAGCCCAAGCTAAAGGACTAAATCCTCAAGATGTTAAAATACCCGTTATAGGTGGCCATTCAGGAATTACTATTATTCCGCTAATATCCAGAACAACACCAAAAGTTTGTTTTAACGACGAAGAAGTTAAGAAACTAACAATTAGGATTCAGGAAGCTGGAACAGAGGTAAGCGCTTAAAATGTATAAAATAAGTTGAAAAAAGATTAAAAAGTATTTAAAAAAGTTTTTTCACACGCCGATTGGTGTTTTACTTGGGCTTTTTTCTAACAAATTTTGTTGTGACAGTTTTAATCATATTTTACGTAATAAATATTAATTATTTTTAAATTGATTACAAAATAAGACACCAAGAATACTTTACCGGACACCGATTATACTACCACTACACTTTATACAGTCTAACGGGCGTTTCTATAACTAAATTATCCTCTTCAGAGGTACATTTTCCGAGATCAAAGTTTTACTTTTCTACCCACCCAGGTGGTCCGGTGACGAGGACGATCTTAAGTAAGGACTTTAAATGATGATGTACCTGGTTCCAGACCCCAATGTGTACTGTGAATATTCATATTCCGCCAAAAATCCCCTGGTCCAAATTTTCGCATAGTTCGGGTATTTTAAGCTTGACTCGATTCTGCTACTTTCTGTTGTGGCCTTTTTAAAATCAAAAATGGCCCCGCATCTTAGAATGGTATATTTGCCACCATAACTTCTATATTTAAAAATTTTTAATTCCTTGTTTCAAATATATAAACCTGGAATATTATTTTGTTCTTACTTTGTTAAACCATATATTTTTATACAAATGAAAAAACTAGCATAATTTTTTTAAGGTTGTCAAGGCTAAAGCTGGAGCTGGTTCTGCCACATTATCCATGGCGTATGCTGGTGTGAGATTTGCAAATTCTCTACTCAGGGGACTTTCTGGCGAAAAAGACGTTATCGAGCCGGCATACGTTATGTCTAAAGTTACTTCCGTTCCATATTTTGCGACACCTTTATTACTTGGTAAGAAAATATCTTAATTCATCAAGAGTTCTTAATAATTAAAAAGGGATAATCAGTTTAATTTTATTGTTTATTAATCTTCTTGGTAAATTATTTAATATTATTATAAAATAATGTTAAATCTTGCATATCACTAAAGTTAACAGTCTCTCCAATTTCATTTAATATAAATAACTAAATTTATCAATATATAAAGTCTCCATTCAAAATATTTATTAACATTAAATTAGGAATGTTCTAATTTTCGAATAGGGAGGCTGACTTTTTTTGCAACTGTAGATAAAACATTGTTTATATAAATTTTTTTCTGGCGGTTCTTCTCAACAAACAGAAACAATGTTTTTCTCTACTTTTGGCTCAACCTGTAGGTTATTTTTGCTTGTTGGCATGCATATAATAAACTTAGTTAGATGAGATTTGAGTAACTGTCAAAATTATTGCCAAAATACACCACCTAAAATTACAACTAGTGTAAATAATATAGTGAAAAATTAACTACTAAAAAATCAAACAGTGAATATGAATAGTATTACAAAATGTTCAAGGATTTAAAAACTTTGATCGTAGAGAAAGTATAGTCTGCCAATCGGTTAGAATAAAAATTCGTGGTGCTTGTGGTTCCTCACACTTGCCTTCGGCTCGCGTTCGGAACTCTACAATCGCGCATCGAGTTTTTATTCTATATCCAAGTTATATAATATAAGTATATTTACTTTATTTTAGAATCTAATAATTCATTCCAAACTAAATTTTAAACAATCTTAAAACATTTTCCTCTGTTTTATAGGAAAAAATGGTATAGAAAAAAATTTTGGAATCGGAGAGCTTAACTGTTTTGAAAAAGAAATGCTTGACAAAGCATTGCCAGAATTAATGAAAAATATAGAAGCTGGAGTTAAATTTGCGAATGAAAGTGAATGTAAAGAGGACCAAGTACAGTGACATTAAGTTAAAATTGTTCTTAAATAATATTTGCGTTGTTTTAGAATTTTACATAATATTATTCTCCAACTTATAAGTTTTATTATTTAACTATTCACAATTGGAATGGACGGAAATTTAAACTTATGCCAGTCGGACATTAGAATAGCTAGAGCTGATTTTAGAGTTCTTTTGTTAATAATTATAAAGTAATAATAATTATATGCACATATTCTTCTATTGTCGATTTTCAACTGATTTTTGGTAACCTAACCTAACCTAACCTAACTTACAGGCACCGGGTACTCGTTCTTCCTTTCCCCGGTAGTGTGGGATTTCTCCCAATGAAACGGGCACAGCCCCCCCGAGTGCTCTGCAAGCAGCACACCCGAGCAGTACCGTTACCCGTTCCAGGGATGACCTCACAAAAACCACCCCGGTCTCCACATCTCACTCCATGAGCTCTGGTACCGCCTATATAGGTATATCGTCAGAGTCAGGGGTCCCTCTTTCCTGTTCATCCTCTTTCTTGGCTCATTCTTTCTTCCTTCTCCTTCAGGGACATGATTGTTGAAACGTAACCGTTTATACAATTCCAATTTTTTTCTGACTCTACCATGGTGTCTATTAGGTTCGCAATACTCGGTAACTTTCCCAGATCCGCCTTCAACTCCATTCTTTCCGCTATCCATCTCCTGCAATAGAGGAGCGTGTGCTCGACATCATCCCGCTCGTTACAGTATCGACACTGCTCGTTTTCCTTCTTTCCAATCCTGGCAGTGTAGGTACTGAAGCTACCATGTCCTGTCAGAACCTGGCTCAGGTGGTATCCTAACGTCCTATGTCTACAGTCGAGCCACCTATTTAGGTCCTTTATAAGAGTTTTCGTCCACGTTCCCTTACTTTGCTCTTCCCATCCCATATCCAGGGTTTCTTCTTGGATTTTTCCCCTCTGTTCTTTGCCTCCTTCCTTATGGATCCTTTCCCGTTCCTCTACTAGCAGATCTATCGGAGGGACTCCCGTGATGACCTGAAGTGCTTCATCTGAAGTTGTTCTGTACGCTGAGGCTACTCTAAGTAGCATTTTTCTCTGAACTCGTAGTAGTTTCTCCTGCTTTAGCATTGTTGTACCCCAAACTGAGGCTCCGTACAGTATGACAGACCTCACTACACCCCAGAGCAGTTTCCTTTTGCCTAACCTAACGTAACCTAATCTAACCTAACCTCGATATAGTGAGACACGGTAAAAGATCAGGTAAGGAACCAATAAAAATATTAGAAAATACCGGATTTTCTTGGCCTATTCTAGAAAAAGCTTTAATTTTAAACCATTTAAAATATTAGAATTTTCAAAAAGCAGATATAAAACTCATGAAAAAAAGAGATTAAAACATAAATCTCCAACACCCGAAACGAGAATTAACAGGTACCAATTTTAATCCGGCTGGCAAAATGTGAATGCCCGAGTTGAGAAAACACCCAACATCTTCAATAACTGAATTATAAAATTAAATAACAAAAATATCTATTGTATTTTACGAACGTGTTTATACTCTGTAAACTTGTAACAAACTAATTGCTATTATTTGGAAAATCCTAGTCGCACAATTTAACAATAGCTTAAATACTAAAGCAACTTTTGATAATTGGCTTTATTCCAGAAAAACAAGCTTTTTTGGTAGTATATACTTAGTAAGTTATTTGAATATGAATCGCTATAATAAATATTTTAAGCAATGTTTCCAATTCTTCGTAAAAATCAGTACATATTTTTCCTAACTTCTTCAGAATCTAAGTGTAACTACAGCAAGAGAAATCCATATTTTACATAATAGAAAGGCCATAAACTTTTTACGAAATTTGCAGGAAATAAGGTGCAGTACACACACACTCTGTGAATTTATTAATCCTGAAAATATATTTCGGCCACCCGAGCAGAAGTTGAAATGAGAAATTAGCCCACTCACTGTAACAGATGTTCTCCTCATGACTGTTTCTGAATTTATAGCAACTACCAACCCAACGCCGTCGGTAAAATGAACTTGTCGAAAACAACGAGATGAATACTAGCTGGCAACTTTTATAAACCGAAAATTTAATTCGTAGAATATTTCTCAGACTATATATTTTGATACTTCAAGGACATAAAAACTGTTTTATTACACTGCTCAACAATTGAAGTAGATATTTTTTAAATCTCAGAAAACGGCGTACAAAAATAATATTTTAAATATACGTTTCATGCTATCAGTAAACTCTGTTTATAGCAAATTGTTTTTGTCGTTTTTTTTTCCTTTTTTACGCTGTTATCTCTTTAACCAGAATTGAGGGAATTCGATTTCAAAATACTAACCTTTTAGTCGCGTAGAAGTTAAATAGTATATTAAACAACGCATTTCATATGGAATTCTGTTATGACACGAGTTCAAGTTTAAAAAACGAATCGCGAAGCGATGAGTTTTTTAAAGAACGAGTGTCACAACAGCCATATGAAATAAGTTGTTTATAATATTTTTTATATTTTGCCCTTTTTACCATTTTTTAAATTAATTTTTTATTTTTATGTAATTACGAAAATTTTTATTTTAAAAAGTATGTCGGCAGCACTGTATAATTTATAAAATTTGACAGTTGTGACATTTAGATTATCAAATGTTAATGTTTTAAAATATTTTAAATAATAATATACCAATAATAATATATTATATAAGTAAAATATTATATTCATATTCACAGATACTTTCTTAAAGAACAATATAAAATTAATAAATTGCTATTAGCCACAAATGTCATTGTCAATAGTCTTGCCTTTAGAAACTTCACTCATGTCGCCAACCATTTAAAACAAAAATTTGCGTGCGTAAAAGTTACATTACGATACGCAAATGCGTTTTATAATGAAGATTTTTATAAGTGCAAAATATAAAAAAGTAATTTAATATGGGAAAATATACCTCAGCAATTCATTAATAATTTAATAAGGATCATGCCAAATACAGTGACAGCAC
This sequence comes from Ophraella communa, assembly GCA_035357415.1. Lineage (NCBI taxonomy): Eukaryota > Metazoa > Arthropoda > Insecta > Coleoptera > Chrysomelidae > Ophraella > Ophraella communa. The sequence continues at coordinate 9,471,498 of CM068986.1, read as the reverse complement.
TAAGGCAAGCTAGGGGTGGACCCACACGATAGTAATTTTCGTAAAAGGACTTTTTCAATTTTTTCTATTTAATTGTAACTGTTTTTTTTTTATGAAAAATTTCTTTATTTAATTTTTTTGGGTATATTGTAACGTGAAAGAATTAAGAATTTTATCACATATTGATTTATTATTAACCAATTACAAGATTATTTAATAATAATGGACAATCATATAAACACCAAAATTTGGGCAAAAAGTATTGTTTATCAAGGGTGGAAAATTTATAGTGCCTCAATTTTTTTATTCTAGCATTGAAAAAGTGTTACAAATTAGAGCAAGATAAAAAAATTATAGCCAAAAAAATGGTATTACTATTTAAAAATAAACTTAGCTTTTTTTCTTATTTGCTTGCTTTTTTTGACATTCTCTTTAGTTTTGCATTAATATTTGTATTTTAATATTTATGAAATTATTCTCAATAGTCGAGAGTAATTATACATGACATGTCTGTTGTTTAAAATGATATGTTCAATTTAAAGTACATTAAATATTACTCTTTAACATTATATAAATGAATTACATATCATGTAACAAGTTATATATGGTTTGTATGAAATGTTTAATGAATTATATCCCAGGTGTTAACCACCTACCGCAAAACCCGCAAAGTAGGTGAACGATATTTTATCACCATTAGACAGATTATATAAAGTTATTTATAATTAAATAAACTGTGTTTAAATTCCGGAGGGAGAGCTCAACATAATTAAAAAATCATTTATCGTGTATATGTATTTTAATAAAAAAGAATAAATTCAACCCCTAGAAATTCAAAATACACTGTATGTTGTACAAAATTATATGGATTATTTTTTGACGTTTCTTAAAACCAATGAAATGCTTCTTTATTTGTCACAAGGGTAAGTTTCAACCAATTATGTCATTATTATAGTGATTATTGTCGGCAATAATTACTTAATTGTGTCAACGCGAAATGGGTAAAAGTCATCGGTTTCGTACCTGGTTTCTGATGCAATAATTTTATGATAGTTTTATTGATCTTTTGTATTGTAAAAATGTGTGAATCAAAAAATAATCTTGTCAAATATAACTCGAGAGTTCCATAAATTAGAACATAATTTGACAGATTTTGTTAAAACTTGTTGCCAGGCAATAGTCACGAGAGCCCGCAGGGTCAAATTATTTTGAATTTATTCTCACTCTTTTGTTATATTATTACTGATAATAATAGAATTCATAGAGAGGATATCAGCTAATGTAGTTCCAATTTTTTCCTTGTCTTTTACTCCAGCAATTTCTTAACTTTGTTATCATCCAGTGTATAGATAAAAGTAAGTATATGTTTGAGATTTTATTTGTCCTCAAATATAATAGTTATTTATTGTACAAGACGATAAGATTGTAGTTTATCTTCAAGGGCGTTTTCTAGCGTCGAGACGTCCACGTAACAAATGTTACGTTTTGGTTTTTGCGGAGAATATTGTTGCGTTTTGTGTACAAAGTGAATAAATACGAAATGGGCGGAAAAGGAAAAGCTACCATCAGATGTAAAAAATGCAGTGTTGGAAGCAGAAAGATTATTGTTGCCACAAAAATCTAGGATGATGTATGACAAAGAATACTAGCCTTTTAAAAAGTGGAAAAGCATTAAGAATATCAACCCGTAAAAAAATACTTCTGGCGTATGTTTTTGAGAAGTACAAGAAAGCGATGCCATCGTCATTAGGCTCTGGAAAAAATTTTGGTGATTTTATTTTGGTTTAACCACTCTTGATTTAAGGTTAAACCAAAATAATATAAAATTGAAATTGCTAACCGTATTCTTGATACCACTTAACTGTCTTCTTTTAAAAATTACATTTAAGAATAAACGCAAAAATACTGTTACACTTAAAATAGGTAACAAACTGCAAGTGATGTCATGAATAAGTTAAGTTACAATCGTGAATTAGCTTTTTAAAATACTGAAGTTCTTCCATTTTTTATTTATAATTCGTTCAGTTTATAATAAACGAAATTTACTGTTAAGTTACTTGAATATGTACGTTTAACCAACAAAAAACAAAGATTAATATAAGTTAAAATAGTAATTAGTAACCTGAAATACGTTAAAACTATACTAGTTTAAGCAATCTAAATTTTGGAAAGGCTATATTTAAATTTAAGGAGAGATAATTTTAAATTTCAATTACACAATTGTATTTCATATTTTCAATTTAACAACAGTATTTTTGACTTATTACGTTGGAATTTCGATTTCTAATCTTAAAATGTGGTTGTTTAATCCAAATAATATGTTATGTCCCTTTAAATTAGGATATTTAATTTAGAATCACAGTTAAGTTTTAACGATCCCTACCCCTACCTTTTATTACGTTTTGGCGGGTTCGGGGTTGTCGGTGGCGGTGGCGGTACTTGGCTACTTGTTAGAAAGTTTTTTTTGGGTAGCTAAATTAACAGTTAATATTTAAGACTAGGCGTAAATTTGGGTTTCTATGATGATAAAATGGTCATATTTTTTGGTCTCTCTTTTTAATGAATTATTACAGCTTACATAGGAGAAGAGTAGGTGATCGTGGCCGTAGCAAAAGGATGTCCTTAAGGAGGAATATTATCACCTCTGCTGTGGTCCTTGATCGTGCGTTGACGATCTTCTGTTAAAGCTGCATAACTCTGGTTTTACCCAACTATCTTTCGCTAGAAGTATTGGCATTATAGAGTTCAACTAGGGTAGGAACAAAATATCCTCATAGGTCGAAGTGCAGAAAAGTCTTTTAAGATCTAAGATAGTCTAATATAATCTAATTTCTCTTTTTAATAATATTAAGCGCTTTGGAAAAGACGTCCATTCAATCCTAGACGAAAGCATTATATCTTTTTTATATTAATATAAAAAGTAATAGGCATATTATTAATGTTATTCAGCTTTTACAAGAAACCTTAATGTTAATATGTATTTATAACACTGTTTTTGGGCTGTCATACACTGTTACTTTATAAGATATACAATAAAACAATGCATTTCAGTCATTTTTACATTTAAAATAGGGATCGTATCACAACGATGGTCTAATATTTACCATGCAAAATGAGTGTTGAATTCAATTTTCGTTCGCATTCATATCAGAAACGAGTGAAAAAATAATGCTTTTGTTTTGAAGTACCTATGTATCATTCAGCAGTTTTAAACAAAGCCGTATGACAGGATCCTTCAATTTATTTAACAATTATTGTTGATTCGATTCAATTCCCTTCGGAAGGTTTGAATGAACTTTCCATATGTTTAAAACATCGATTACATAAGCTTTTATTATTAGCAGCGACGCTCTTGTTAATTTTTCCAATTCACGTAAAAAAAGGATTAAGCACAAAATTTCATTTTTTTTTAATTAAAATCATCTTATAGGACAACTGGTTAAAGCTTGTTGTACAATGATAAATAAAGTGGCTAACATTTATTTAAATAAACCAAAATACTGACTGTAAATATTTTTTTGTAATACCGGGTGTCCCAAAAGTTTCTGACCCATTTTAACTGCAAATATATCGGAACTTAAAAACCATAGAGAGGTTAGGTTTTCGAGGAACCATTTCTTTTTACAGTATACATGTTTAATTAATAAAGTCTTTTATAGGGTGTTAAAAAAAAGGTCTTAAATGCAAATATCGTCGATTTTTTTAATGTAACACCCTATATATTTTTATTTTATCTGAAAGATATACTCTTTTCCTTCGAGAAAATGTATAAGTTTTTAAAAATTATATGAAAAATAAGTGAGTTATTTGGATTTTAATGATAATTGTTTATTAGATAGAGATATCTACACAAAAAATTATAAAAGAAAACAACAACACAAACTTGAAAGATATGTACCAAATTTTATTAAAAATTAACTTTATAAATTATCTAATTTAATAAAAATCCTCAACATGTTCTAAGTGTTGTACATTTTGGTCTATACATTTTTGTAACCTGAATAAAAAGTTCTGAAAAGAATTTCGCAACATTTCTGGGGTAATTTCTTGGAATGCTCGGACAATGTTACATCTCAGTCTCTGGAATAGGATTAAAACACCTATCTTTGAATAAAGACCATATAAAAGATCTGGAATCGTCACTTCTGGTGAGTGAGCAGGCCACTCAATTGGTCCAGCTCTCCCAATCCACCTATCTCCAAATGTTTCTGTTAAATAATTTTTAAATTTATACAAAAAATTTACATTGATAATGGTCAATTTTTTTTCCTGAATTTTATCTAGTAATAAACAGATATTCCTTAAACTTGTTTTTTTAAAACGGTTTAGTTTTAAGGTTTTAAACTCTGCGGCAAGGCCATTGTACAAGCTGTAATATGAAATTTTGAAGAGTATATTGGAGGAGTAATCAAACCTTTGAATCTAAAATTAAGGGCATGTACATTTGTTCAATATTTTATTTTATATACTAGATATGGCGGTGTTTTAGTAGTCATGACTTTGTGGAAGAAATAAGTGCATGGAGTTTCCTTCTTTTATTCACATCCAGCCATTTGGCTTATTTCAATTTATGAAACACCGGAAAAAACTTCTTCTTGTCATAAAGAAGCCTAAGAAATGATTTTTGCACCTTTTGGATTCTGCATTTGTCACTTTCATCTAGAAGACAGGGTCTATATACCACATCATCAAAATTAAAATGACTTAACACTAAGGCATCAGAGAGATGAAGTTTTTGCTTAACTGTCAGTAAATGAAGATGAGAATAAAGTAATTTTAGAGGCATGTAAGCTTTTTTGAGATTATTATATATTATGTTGCTTGAATAAGATCAGTATCCACAATAAGTTCCATATTTCTGGCATTATCTGATACTTCAAGTTGATTGCTTGTGATATTTAGTGTTAGATTTTGTTTAACTGTTGCCTTATCTTTGCCAAAAGATAGTATCATTGATTTGTTGGTATTAATCTTTAAATTATGTGTTTCTGAAAATGTTATTATCTTATTTAGGTCTTTTTGTATTTGAAATTTAGCAAATTGCTAGTCTTTAGCATAAAATGAAAAATATTTTTGATTATCATCTGCATATTGATGACTTTTGCAGTTACTGAGACCTGGTATGATCACTTCAGAGGGCTACAATGAGCCTAGAGCTCCAGTACCTACATGCACGAAACGCACCCCAGAAGAATAGAATAGAGGCAGGTTGTTAGATAACAAGTCTAAATAAAGAAGATTAATAGAGGTAAGATGGCGCCTTACAAGCTTAAATCCCAGATCTACATGGGGCCATTGAGCATGTGTTTTAGAAACATTCGCCATCGCCCATCGCACAACCCCAGGTTCTTAAGAATTTAGGAAACTTACTTTTTTAAATAACAATTGGTTGAATAGACAGGAAAAAGTTTTGTTTTTCATTTAAAAAAATCGTTACAACACATTTACAAAAATAGATTTAATTGTTTTATTTTACATTTCAAACACATAAATACTTGTTTTTTAGTATTGACCAAAAGCGTGTGTACCGCTGTTGGTAAAATAAAAAGTTAGTAAACACACAATTTTCCAATTCAAAAGATGTTATTTTCTCTTCCCTTCAAGGCAAACTTAATGTCAATTTTAGGCCAGTCGTTATATTACTATTACTTAAATGGACAAGTTATTGGTTGTGCTATTATTCCTTAGCAATATTTATATAAATTTAAATCTTTACAAAATATACAATACAATATGAAGGTGTGTATAAAATATTCAAAGTCTAATTGTAACTGAAAATGAATAACTTTTTTCATCTCAAATTTCTATAGTCACTACTTTAATATCTTTCAGTGTCTTTTGTTATTTTTATTTTTTTGTGGTCCATATTTTTATTAACCTACATCTTTATCTACCCACTCTCAGGCTGCTACAAAAGTATTATTTGCAATACCACCTAAATTACTATCATAAGACACATTTAATCTTGTAAAAAAGCCATGGTATAATATTGAAAATATCAAAGCTTTACCCTCAGCAGTGAAGTCTACCAAAACACAAATAAAAAAAAAATCCGTTCAAAACATATGCGAGTTCTAATAACAGCTTCTTTTGACTTTTTCGTTTCCTTACCTCAGTTGTCCTCTTGTCTATAATACTACCGAATGTCGTAACCCCTCCCATTTACTTATCCCGCTAGTGTAGCCGAAGCCATAACCTTGAGACGATATTATTTGTTAAAATTATTGAAAGATAAAAGGATTATGAGTATTTTCTTTTAAAAATCAAAATATTCATTAAATCATATTATGTATAAACCTTTTTGTCTCGTGATCATTAATGTTTTAATAATTTAGATCATAGGTAGGCAACATTACATACACGCAATTTGAATTTAAATCTTCTGCAATGGAGTCTAATAGCGAAAATAGATTTAGTGAAAGGATATCGATGGTTTTTAAACAGAATGGTTCAAAAAATAAATTTCTCAAATTCCTACGGAGTCCTGATTTAATCACATTTCAGTTTGTTTTCGTATTTTTGCCAAATAAAAAAGTTTTAGTGGAAACTAAAAATTTTAAGGACTCGTGGTGTGACCCTTGATTAATTGATTTTTCTTCTATACCTTCTTTATTTCTGTCCCCTTGCTTCTTTCGTATTTATTTATTCAGAAAGTTTTCTACTGTGTACATAAACCTTTTATTCTTGACCGAGTTTCCAGCACCTGGTCTATAATGACAACCCTTAAACCATTTCATACATTTCTGTTAAAATACAAGATTTTATTTCAGATAATGTTTTTAAGAGGACTATGATCGCTGAATAACAAATTGGACTAGGGAGTAAGTGGTCGATAAAAAAGTTTCCTTTTGTGAAATCCTTCCGCTGTTATTTTGTTCTACAGAAAAATGATATATTGTCTTTGGGGAATTTATGAGATATTTAAACTTAAAATGGTACAGGGTGTGTCCCTAAAAATTAATGCCCGTCTTATCTTAATACGTATTAGTATCATTAAAACAAAGTAAATCGTAACAATAAAATTTTTTCTTGGGTTTAATTAAAACATATATGAGATGTTCATACAAAACACGTCTTACTTTAATGCTAATGTTTAAAGGCAGTAAAATTCCTCAGAGTGTATTAAATAAGTCAATTCTGAGTAAACGGTTTTAATGTAAATTTTTAAGGAACCTCTCATTATAAACCACTTTCTACTTTTCTCTCTTATTTACAGTTTTTGGCAACAACAAAATACGTCATATATATACGGGATGTCCCAGACTAATTGATCTATCCAGGCTGTATCTCTTAAAAGAATTAAGATTCTCTAATAGGACAGAAACTGATCTATTCTATTTCCAAGACATTTTCCCTAGTAGAAATTTATCTTGGCGCTATATTGGCCAGACGTTGCCGCCAACATTCAACAATATTGGAATTAGAGAAAAATGTTAACGCTTTCCAATGTAGGAACAATATTGGCGCAAGATTGCATTATATTGTGCCAGTATTTAGCCAACGTTAGATTTCATTGGAAAGCAATATTGCGCCAATATTGGCCAATGTTAACGCTATATAGAACCAATGTAGGTAGCCAATTTAGGGTTTTCCTGGCCACAAATTGGAATCAAATATTGCGCCAATATTAACAATATATACAACCCCAATATCAGTAATTAATATTAGGGCTATGTTAATCGCAATGTAGGCGGAATATTAAAGTTCGTTGGCTCGTCAATGTTTTGCTTAACCAACATTCAGCCAATATAGCACCAATATTAAATGTCTATATAAATACAATATTACAAATAAAACTTAAGTCTATAAATATCCAGTATTGGTGATATATTGGCAATATTGCTTAATATTGCGCCAATGTCCTGCCAATATTTACCAATCTTGACTATATGTTGGTAAAACACCTGAGGCCAATATTGGCTATATATTGAAATCTTGGTGCAATATTGCGCCTATGTTCCAATGTTGGCGCAAGGTTGCCCCTAAATATTCATTCCAACTAACTTTAAAATTCTTAATAGCACCCTGTACATTTTTTTATAATTTTGGATTTGGTTTTTCGTCGTTTATTCAACAAATTTTCAAAATTTAGTAGTTTAGCAAAAGGATACGTAGAAAATTCTTTGAGAAATAAGATTCAAATAGATCGAAAAGGGTCACAACGAAATGAATATTCCGAAAACTAGTACAATTACTGACTTATCTAATAATACTAATTTCAATACTGCCACTTCTGTGAATATCCCTATATTTTACTCCTACGTTAAAATAGTTCGTCTTGTAACTCCACCATACACAAACTTTATACTGTCACAGTAAAGTTTCTATTGGGAAATTCGTAGTAAGTTAATGTTTATTTGATAACCAGTCACCATGTTTAAGTCGTTTTAACTCTCTTCTGTTTTACCAGACATATAGAGTTCATCTAAAGCTTTAATGAAGTTTTAAATAATAAGTCATTTTTAAGTGGATAAAATGGGTATTTAAGTTCTTGAAATAATTGACCTAAAACCAAAAAAAATGTTAATTACTATTAAACTTTTAGCTTTCTGTAACTTTGTGATCGATTGCCTAAAATACTATATTTTTATTTCTTAGTAACTGTACCCTACAACATACGTGTACGAACTAATATTTCATTACATGCTACTATCCTGTAATGGAATTTTGCAAGCTTTTACATATTAAAAACTAAAAAAAAATTAGTTTTAAACGTAAGAATATACATTTATTGAAATTCAACAACAAAACAATAAGCAGACCTTATGCATTGGACCGAGAGCCAAATACTCAGAAAGCTTGGGCACATACCCGAGCATCTTTCAAGCAGAAAGATGTGTGGAATTCATTGTTGGAAGAAACTACCGCAGGCAAGAGATTGTGATCATGTCGGATAGTCAAGCAGCCATCAAAGCGCTGAGCTCAAATCAGTTCGAAGAGGGTTTGGGAATGCATAGGCAAATTAAATGAACTAAGCCAGAAGAACACTGTCACCTTCCTATGGGTCCCGGGACACATAGGAATAGAGGGGAACGAAACAGCAGACAAGCTGTCAAAAAAGGAGCTTAAACCCCACATTTGGGACCAGAACCATCCTGTGGGTTCAACAGTAGAGTAATCTTAGGAAAACTAAGGGAAGAAATGCAGAAGGAAAAATTTCAAGTACTGTACAATAATAGATTATTTTTCTTTCCAGCTATTTTGGCATTGAAGGCAAATTTCAAAAACAGCAAACGTCGATAAATATATTCATATTTTATTTTTTCCTTTTAATTTTAGGGTCCCGTATCCCGAACATCTAAGTCATTGTCTTTTTACTGATGAGTCCAGATTTACTGATGGCCGAACATTAATGTGGATTGGTACAACCTTTTGCTAAATATGCACAATTTCCAGAAAATTATGATTTGTTTAATTCATTATATTGAGAAACCTAATCTTAAATTAATCATTTATAAATCTTTCGATTTACCACATTTTTATTTTTTTAGATATGATTAGTATTAAATTTAAACTGTTAAGAAATTTTGTAAGTTATATTAAGACTTTATGTAACAAACTATTACTTTATTATAATATTTTAATAGTTGTAATCTTTTGCAATTATATTGGTACAAAAACAAAACAAAATAACCTTCTCTACCTATCAAGTTTTGTAATATTATTGACAAAGAGTATTTGAGTAAAATAAAATTTTGGATGAAACTGTAGCCAACTTAATTTGAAATCATTTTTAAATCAATACAGCCAATATGCTTTTAGTATGTTGTATGTACAATTTTATTAAAATTTCATAGTTGATCTAATCTCAGCTCTGTCATTAGAGCGTAACTACATAGTAATATGCTAAAAAACAGCGTAATGTAAAATATTCATGACTAATAAAAAAACCCATTTGCAATAACAGCTGGAGCTTCAAACAATAGCGAAGGTAATACAGCACAAAGTAAGTCTTTAATAAGTTTACATTTATTCCCTCAAAACTTTTAGAACACTACTGCAAAACTTTGTCACACACTTATTCAATTAAATAATAAAAGTAATCTTTTTATTAGGTTTCAAATATCTTTGAAAAGATTTGCTTTTTTCACTAAGAAAACTATTTAATATTGTTTTCAAAGCTTTTTTAGAATCTGTGGCTCAAATTTATTTAATTTTACTAGTACATATGGGATGTATGTAAAACCTTAAACCCATAATATATAAAAGTAATTTACGTCTCGACGACGCTAAAAAACACAATTTTATCGTCTTGTACAATAAACAACTATTAATTCAAATTATATCGACGATAATGTAATTGATAAATAATCTTTCAAAAAATTAATTTAAAAAAAAATTAATCACTGGTTTAATCAACTAATCAAACGACAAACTTATTTTGCATCCCATTCCAATTATGAGCGTGCCTTTAAGATTAAAAATATAAAACATCAATCGTCGTTTTACTAAAAATCTTAACAAGGAATTTTGGATAACAATTTTTAATAACATTGTCTGATATAACATAATAGGAATACTATTTTATCTTTATTTTTCAAAAAGTAAATAGTTATGATCTAAATATTGCCATATCAAAAAAGTGTATAGAAAATATTTGATCCTTACTTAAGTTATTAATTTCAAACTCACAAAGTTGACCAGCATAATATTTATCAATGTTATCACAACTATTTCTTTAGTTAACTTCGTTGTTAGCATTTTTCTCCAACATTAAGGTATTTATTATAATTCAGTTTATTTATTTTTGGATCATGATCATACTTAAAGAAAAAGTAACAAAACAAAATTTACTTTTTTCATAATTCATAAGATTTAGACATGGTTTTTTTATATAAAATCCGTCTATTAAATTATTTAAGGTTCGTTAAATCGTGCTACTGGCAATATTTCTATTTACTTTACGAGAAGTTTAAAATTATAACTTAATTTAGTTTACCTATTTGTGGACTTGGGATCTCTGACTACAGGGCAGTCCTTTTCAAGAAGAGCTGTAAAAAAAGTGGGATTAAAACGTAAAAGCATATCTGTCAAAATGTTCAAATAAATAGTAAAATTTTTTCTATTAGAAAACCTTCCTTTAATATCTTGGAATATCTCGCAAAATTTGGATATATCCTGACAGTTATAAAAAAAGACCAAATTAACAAAGTGTTTTTTTATATGCTCAGAACAATCATCTTTGACAACTTTAAGGGGTTGGTCTTCATAACTGTGTGAAAAATAGTTATTTGAAAGTTAAGAATAATAAAAAACTCTTCGTTTTAACAAAACTTCCACTATTTATTTAAAAAACTGCTTTTTTAAACTCAATGACAGCCGTTTCGCTAGACAACTAGCATCGTCAGGTTGACATACTTCATTATTTGCGGTTTTGTGGTATAGGCACCTTTGGTTTGAGCCACTCATATATGCCCGGGTATTATCGACCAATAGACATAAAGCACAAAGCTTATCAGGAACAAGACAAGACCATCCACCCGTCTTATAAAAAAAAATTTCTTCGGTAGAAAGAATTATAATTACAAACATTTTAAGTTGGCGCCTTTGTTAAAGAGATTTAAAGACCTTTTGGCTTTTATTAAAAACGTATGGTTTTCTGATGAATGTCACATTGTTCTCAACAAAGGCAGAAAAGGTTCTCAATAGTGATCGAGTAATAATTTGGGTTGCTGGGTTGGGAAAATTGGTCCTTATTTTGTTGAAGACGAGAATCAACAGCCAGTTGCCGTCAATCAAGAATCGTCCAGATATAATATTGTGAAACTATTTGTCAGAGAGTGCCCGTATTTAAAGAATCCGTAGGCAAGAATCTATTTTTGTAACAAAAGATTTCGAGTCTCCAACTTACTTACCGGATTTAATACCACCTGATGCCTACATTTGGGATATGCTGAAGGATGAATATACAGGGTGTTTCAAAAAAAGGTAACACCGTCTCTAGGATAGGTAAAAAACTGAAAAATAATTGGGGTTTGCTTAGTAAAATTTTTTTCTAACGCCATCCGTTTTCAAGATAAAGGGCGTTGAAGGAAATAAAAAATTACACATTTCTTACGATTTTGCCGAAACTACTGGCACCATTGCAATAAAATTTTATAGGAATATGTTTTGGAAGCTGATATATCCCATGAATTTGTTTTTATAACTAACTCTCATAGAGGGCGCTAGTTACACGATTCATACAACGTATTATTCAACATAACTTTTTTTAGGGTAGAATTATTAGTCAAAACTCCAAGTGAACATAAACATCGTTTAATTGTACACCAAAAAGGTACTCTTGGTAAAACTCGATATTATGTACCGTTTTCGGAATATTTTGATTTGAAAATTATGAAGTAATAATCGCTCCTGGTATAAACTAATGATAAAGTTCGCTTTTCTCTAAGTTTGCCATGTAAAATTGACATTTATTGATTGTTATGACAATAAGTCAACAATAAATAGAGTTTTGAAACCTTGTTATTTGTAAAATTAGATATTGTTAAACAAAATGTACTCAAATGTTGAATACACCGACATGTTATTAACTTTAGGCGAGTGTTTAGGAAACTCTAGTGCAGCTTTTACGCGTTATGCAGAAAAGTTTCCTAGAAAAAACTTACCAAGTAAAAAAACATTTAGAGCAGTTGAACGGCGTTGTCGAGAAACTGGGAATGTAAGACCAAAGAAAATAAATTCAGGTAGACCAAGAACAACAAGAACAATTAATAAAGAAAATATTATTTTAAATTTTGTTGATTAAAATCCAACATTAAGTGTAAGGAATATGGCAAGACAAACAAATACATCTTCTTCAACTACTTGGCGGATACTTAAAGAGCAGCAGCTACATCCTTACCATTACAGACAAGTTCAAGAACTCTTGCCGGACGATCTACCGGTTAGAGTCGATTTTTGTGAAACATTGCGAGAAAGGACAGCCCTCAATCCAAATTTTTTAAAATGTATTCTTTTTACGGACGAGGCCACCTTTACGCGACAAGGTATGTTTAACTCCCATAACGCACACTACTGGTGTGATGAGAATCCACAAGCCAAAAGGGTACCTATCACATTACCAACACTCATTTAAAGTTAATGTTTGGGCAGCAACTTTAGGTAACATTAATAGGTTATCATATTCTACCTGGAAATTTAAGTGGTGATATGTACCTTGATTTTCTAAATAATCACTTATTTGAGATATTAGAAGATTTATCGATAAATGAGCGAACATCATTATTTTTTATGCATGATGGAGCTCCACCGCACTTTGATAGAAGGTGTCGTAATTGGTTGAGTAACAATTTTCGGAATCGATGGATTGTTAGAGGTGCAGAAGCTCCGATTCATTGGCCTCCTCGGTCATGCGATTTTAATCTTTTGGACTACACAGTATGATCGTATATTAAGGAAAAAGTCTATGCTACAGAGCGATTATTACTTCATAATTTTCAAATCAAAATATTCCGAAAACGGTACATAATATCGAGTTTTACCAAGATCTCCTTTTTGGTGTAGAATTAAACAATGTTTATGTTCACTTGGAGTTTTGACTAATAATTCTACCCTAAAAAAAGTTATGTTGAATAATACGTTGTATGAATCGTGTAACTAGCGCCCTCTATGAGAGTTAGTTATAAAAACAAATTCATGAGGTATATCAGCTTTCAAAACATATTCTTATAAAATTTTATTGCAATGGTGCCAGTAGTTTCGGCAAAATCGTAAGAAATGTGTTATTTTTTATTTTCTTCAACGCCCTTTATCTTGAAAACGGATGGCGTAAGAAAAAAATTTTACTAAGTAAACCCCAATTATTTTTCAGTTTTTTACCTATCCTAGAGACGGTGTTACCTTTTTTTGAAACACCCTGTATTTAATGATCTTCAGAAACTCTATAAAGCTTGTTTATTTATAAATATATTTTTCCTACTATTATAATGAAATATTTCACAAGTAAATACAAGAACATAACTAATGTAAGAAGGCTATGTCTCAACAATTTTGACAGTTGGTTATCAGTATAGGTTACAAAAGTCAATATAAGTGAATTTTTACTTAAAATAACATGAAAATAGTGATAGTGAAATAGATTTAACACCGCCTGATATTTCAGAAGCCACAAATAATATGTGTGCCAAATTAATATCGGAAAAATTGAAAGAAAAATACCAACTCGCATATAAATCGTTCATTCAATGCCGTAAAGAGCATAAAACAATTTCACTTTCTGAAAATAGTCTATTGATGTATTTTGGTATTATCTCCAAGAAATTTAAACCTTTAACATTATAGGCACAGTATTCTATGTTAAGAACAACCCTTAATAATAATAATGACATTTCTTAAGCGAACTTCAGATGGCTATCGTCCGCTTCGCTCATGGCACAAAAAATATTCGTATCACTTCTCGTGCAAAAAGGGGATCATTCCATGCTTTCTGCACAATATACTATTTTTATACTAATTACTGTTTATTTTGGCAGATACTATGTATAATTTTTTTTATTCTAGCTTAAACTAATTTGTGTGCTTTCCAAAAGATATAAAATGTAACCATTTAAATTTTTTTATTGAAATTTTATTATTTACTTGATTAAATTCTTGTAAAAAACATTTTGTACCACCAGCTTGTTGTTTTTTATATAAATTTAATATTAAATAAGCCATTGCCATAATAAACGCTACAATAATTTAGTAAAATCTAAAAACAGTTTTATATTTTTCATACAAAAGTTAAAAATAAAATTATATAAATATCTTTTTTTCCCTTGCGATACACGTTGAAAAATTGTGGTGAGTGGATGACAGCCTGGAATTGGAACCCTACTGAGTCAAGCGCAAATAAAAATTCAATCTCTTTATCGATTTCGACATAGAATTAAATTTTCAAAAAGAATTTCGTAGCATCCATTGAATATTTTATACTAATAATATCGCGCTCTGAGCTGCACTACATGCGGGTACCTAAAATAAGGTTTGCAGTTATGTGTTATTGTAGGGAAATAGGCAATCTTTAGCAAAAATATTGTATTTTTTACTACACTACAGATTTTACTTCAGCTTAAACCATACGAATAAAATTTAATATGTACGGGAAAGTTTTTAAATGAAAAAGTCCAAACTGATTGGATAACTTTTATTATTTACAATGTTACTTTATTATTTAAAAAAATATATATGTAGTCGTATACCTACACTCATAGTAAATAAGATATTTAATTAAGCATAATAAAAACTCTTCATGATGCTAATTCTAGCGGAACGGTTGTCATTAAGTTTAAAAAAACAAATTTTTCAAATAAATAGTAAAAGTTTTGTTAAAATGAAGAGTTTTTTATCATTCTTACTAAGATGGACTTCCAAAAAGTAAGGGTTAGTACAATAAATTTAAGATATTTTAAAAACATGGTAATGAAAAATAATGGTAAGTGACAAATGAAAAATATTTAGGGATGTATAACTGTTTTGGCTCAAAACTGGACTATTAAAATATTATTTACCTGGGGTTCAGAATCAAACTCCTGATTACTTGATGGAGGGCTCGATTCTTTTTTCATAAATATCTTACTGGGTGCTTTTTGATCCAGTACTCCTACTGGTTACAACTGCAGCTATTATTTCTTAATTATTTGCTAGATTTTTTGCTTATCCATCAAAACCAGTATATTCCATCATTAATAACACATTTTAACATACCTATAATAGCTCTTTCATATCGAAAGGAGAAAATCTCATCCCTCCGTAATTATTAAACCAGAACCATTCTTGGGCATGTCAAAAAGTAACACCAAAGAGACTAGGATTAAAAGAAAAACTCTTCAGCTCAGGATAAATAGTAGTACACGTTATAGTAGATCCTATCAGGGAAAGGGAAATAGAAGATGAATAGAATGGATCTTCGTATTCTAATTGGACTGTGCAAGGGTCATTTACATCTTCGATACCATCTGATGAAGATAAATCTGTCATTGAACTGTCGTTTCTGAGTGAAGAAGAAACGGTGAAGCTCTTTCTTGCAATTTAATAGGCTGCGTGTATTTAATTTTACATGGCAGGCAAGAGCTTCGCCTCTTTACTTTGCCACTGCCAGACGCAAAGAAGTCTTAGAGGTGACACGGGCATGTGGTAGAAAAACTGATAATAATTTTCATGTATATTCGAAACACAGACAAATTAGGTTTGACCTAGCAACTCCTATAATTCTCACGAAATTTCAAAACCAGAATGTGATACACTGAGATGATTATAATGACAACCTTGGAAAATCTCTTAAGCAACGAATAAAGGTGAGCCTTGAACTGGCAGTGAAAATAGTTAATCAGGCAAAAGTTGCTACGTACCATGATAATTGTCCAGAAAAACGAAGGTGACAGAGGAAAAACAAGCAGTGGGGGAATAAAAGATTAGGGCACATTTAAGAATGTTATTCAACAGAGGCAAGTCCAATGAGAATTGAATAACTTGGAAAATAGGAAAATATTGTAACAGTACAATAAAGAAGTTCGCAAGGCTAAATGGGGAATGTGAAGGAAGTTCTGTGAGGAGGTTAGTAATACCTCTGCAATTTAAAAAATCCACAAGATCTTGGCAAAGAACGGTATTGTAAAACAAAGGAAGAGGGAACACAGATACACAGGAAGAAAGTGTAAAGATGCTAACCGAAGCAAGAAGAAGAAGGAAAGCTACCAAAGATTGCAAAACCTGTAAAAGCTTAAATGAGCGACTAATAAATTCCAGCCCTTTAAGTCACCGGGGGTGGACGGAGTTTATCCTGTGTTCTCACAAGGAAGGCAGTGAGTGCTTATATCACAACTAAGTAAATTGGACCAGTATGCTATGGAGATACATGCCAAAGACATAGCAAAGGGTTAAGGTGATCTACGTACTCAAAGTGGGTAGAGTAAATAACCAGACAACCAAGTCACATAGACCCATAAGCCTTTATTATTTACTGGCGAAAACATTGGAAATACTGGTTAATTGGAAACGATGTATTAAAGACAATCACTAATAGCGAAGGCCAACATACGTACTGGTCGATCTTAATAGATTGCTTTTAAAGCGGAGTTGCCCTTCAATCACGTGTATTTCGAGTCAGTAACAAAATCTCTTAAAAGGAGAGAAGTCCCTACTATTATAAGCTGCTGAGGGTGATCTTGGTGGACGATGTAATCAGGAGATTGTGGGAAAGACTTTTGCTGTCTAGGATAAGCAGATGATCTGGCAGTCATGGTAAAAGGACGATTTGCTAGGAGGACCTATCGACCAAAGAGACACATTCTATGTCACTCTATGTCATCCATTCTATGTCACTGCTTGTCTCTGCTAATGAGTGTAGACTGCGGGCGTTTGGTTATACATAACTGGATCCTGATAACCCTAAGGAACCTTCAACATACTTTAACAATTGACTTCGTTAGAGAATCTGGGGTGAACCGTGAACTATAATCTTTAGGGGTGAGCCATAATAAGCGTCGGCTGGCCGAGGTGAAAGACGGGTTAGAGGCTCACTCGCATTAAACCCAAACCTTTCATATAAAAGGTGATCTTTTCCACAACGTATTGCCTCTCTCTTTTACTTTTACTTCTTCTTATCTACTAAAGGAACGATTCATGAAAACAATCATTACAACAAACTTTGAACACCAATATTTTCATATTTTACCAGGGGGTGGTTGTGCAGTTTCTACCTCTGGCTATACAATATAAAGTAATGCTACATCTTGTTTTGTTATAAAAGAATAAAAATGTTTTATATTTTATTTGTAGTTACTCTAACTTTAATTGGATCTTCAAACTTATTCTCATAAGTACCATAAGCATCTCCTATAAATTTAGATGTTATAAAGATCTTAGTTACGAGTACAATATTTTAAAAAGTTTTTTTCGTTTAATTCGAGTTCTAATAAAACTTTATATATCCCAATTAAGAAGTAAAGTATAATGTGTATATTTATATTTTTATCAGCCATTTACAGTCCGTAAATTTTCATATTATACGCTTCCTCTTTCTCTTTATCTTATCTTAACCATATTTAGGAATTATAACTAAAACAACTGTCCTAAAGTTGGTCTGGTGTAGTTTCTCCTAAGAGGATGAATTTCTCTAGGGACCAATGAGTTAAAAGTCTTTGGTTGGGGTTGCTTTCAGGCGAGATTTTGGCCGCTGCTGTGTAAAAAAAATGGATAAACTTTCTCGGTATTTATCTTTTAGGTGGCTTTTGGGTCATATAACCCAGCAATTGATATTTATGTTGTATCCAGTTGTTGAATTTATATAAAAAGTTTTTACTTTTCAATAATTGTTTAACACTTTAGCAATATACAGTGTGGAACAAACGGAAAAAATAAATTCACTATAATGGTATTGGGTGGTTTTTCGAAAAAACTAAAAGCACATTTTTTTTAAAAAGAATTTAAGTTTCCGCCTTTTACCCTGCTTGGACAATGACCTCATTGACCATTTATTTAAATGGAAACATGGCAATTTTTTTTATTTTGATACATCTTGCAATTTCCTACTCGGAATTTTATTTGCAATATCATTACCCATGAGGCCCAGTTCCACGTCTTCTGTTAGTTTTCTGGTACAAACTCACTATTAGGATAACTGATGCGGAAAGAATCTCTTACTATCTGCGATTTGATGATTTTGCAGACCCTCATTATGCAAAGCTACTGTTCTTATTCTAATAAATATTGAAATTCTATTGCCAGGCATATATGAACCACTTTTTTAAAAATTTGTTTCTAAAATTATATGAGATTGGTTTTGTAAAATTTTTAGAAGCAATGATAATTATTTTAAAGAAATGAAAAACCAATGTCAATGTCACAATTTTTATTATTATAATGTTGAAAATCTAAAGCGCTACTAGTTTCGGCCTACAATACGGCCATCATCAGGCTACAAAGAAAAAACACAACATTATAATAATAAAAATTGTGACATTGACATTGGTTTTTGCTTTCTTTATTTAAGAAGGGTCACATTGGAGATATGGATGATTTGCTTTATTCGATAATTATTTTGTTTAATAATTTCTTAGAACAAAAAGAAACAGGAAGGAGTATATGCAAAATGACCTTGAGTCCAGAAAGGAGCTTGCATATGGCGGCCAATTGTCAATTTTAATTTCCGTTTCCATTGACGCACCGAAAAAAAATAAAAATTATATCAAGGTGTTCATTTTTAATAAATTTCAACCAATCAAGTGTGTGAATACAATTAGTGTTCTAAATAATTTAGTATTTATAAGAACCGAATGATACGCCTATGCGCTCATTTTTGACATTTATATGCAAATATTGCTTTGACAGCATACTGTAAACATAAACAATGAGTCATACAAGGAGCTTCAAGATGGCAGACTTCCGTCGCAAATTTTTCTTAAAGTTAATATATGACAGACTCCTTCCTGTTTCTTTTTGTTCTAAGAATAATTTAAAAGGAAGTCCAAGAATTTGGACTTACACTTTGTATTATAGGTACTGTCAAATAGTTTAAAAAATAAAATTATTGAGGTCCTTTAAAAAACTTGTTCTTATTTTTTGAAAACCATAACAAAATAAAATAGTGTTGGAAATTGTGAAATGGTTGTTGTCAGACAGACAGGAAAAGTGAACTCTATAAAACTAGCTTCATCAGATTGACGTATGTCAATCAACCATTTAGTTGTTTACTGTTCTCAATCAATTGAGTACTAAACCAGGTAAGTTTAACCACGAATCATTACTATATATAACGTCTCAGTCTTAGAAGTGAGTAAATATTATTGTCCTGCAAATTTTATAGGTCTTACCAAATAATAAAAATTGTTGGGAACCAGTCTAATAATCCAGGTCCTATTTTGCACATCTGTAGGTTGACTATGGAGGTATGTGTGTGTCTAAAGGTGTACCAAAGGGTGTTATGTGGACTTCCCTGTGGTTTCTGTCCTTCAAGGTCTCCGGCAAAAGTACTGTGCCTCCGTCGTTGTACACAGAAATAAAGAAATGAAGTAGAAGGTAGAAAGTAGTAGTAAGAAGAGAAGAGGTCTGTAAACAAATACAATGTAAACTTGTAGGTTAAGTAGGTTAAGTAAAGACTTACCGTTGATAGAAGGTGACCTTTAAGTGTGTTTTCCTTTAAAATGCCAGGAAGTAAATCTGTAACAGCGTCTTCTAAATAACTAAAGCTAATTCTGATACAATTAAAAAGTATTTGGTATTTAAATCCAGACAACTGCAATATGTCGTACTTTTTTTTCAAAGAAACATCTACTAAAACCAAAAATCCCAAAGCCACAGAGAGTTTATTTTTAGTTTTATGAATGACCTTTTTGAAAAACAAAGATAAAGTTCTGCTCTAAAATTTCAAAGGTTCAAGGTCATGTCAACCAAACAAACGAACTATACAGGCAACCTATAAAGAGCAGGCGATTACTACAATAAACAAACAATCAACACTTAGAGAAATTTTTTGAATACTATCTTCAGAGATTTGCTTAAATCTGTTTTTCGTCGACCTCTACGAAAAGTTACATTTTACGTACTGATTTCCGGACGAAAAATCGTCTATTATTGGAGGCAAGTACTTTTCGTCCGCAAACACTTTTCGTTCGCAAACACTTTTCGTCCGCTGCGGTTGCTATGGTACGGCACTGTTCGAGAGCGGCGATTGAATAATTTTCGTTTAATAAAAACGTAGGCGCCTGTGACAATTACTGTCATTTGCTGTTGTCAAATGAAGTAATTACGAAATTCGCTAGATTTTACGTGTGAATAAGACCGCGGTGTGTGTTCAAAGTAATCAAAAATGAATAGTGATAGCGATGTGGATGTAAGTAATACTCCTCCGGAGCTACGGGAATTGGCAAATACGGCCACGTTGGATTTACTCCCACAGAAATCACGAATTTTATACGAAAAACAATACAACAAATTCAAGAACTGGCGTCAGGAACATAAGGTCGAGAATCTCTCAGAAAATGTTCTTCTGGCCTATTTTTCTAGTAAAGCTGATGAGAATAATTATAAGTCCTCGACGCTATGGTCAATATACTCTATGCTAAAGTCTACACTAGCCATCAAGGAAAACGTTAACATATCCAAATTTCCGAAACTTATTGCATTTTTGAAAAAACAAAGCGTTGGGTACAAAGCGAAAAAAATCTAGAGTATTCAGTCGAGATGAAATAAACAGATTTCTTGGTGATGCCCCTGATGACACTTATCTTTTGCACAAGGTAAAATGTTTTTAGTTATTTTGCTGATGCATTTATTGTTATATTATATTTCAGCTCTGTTTGATTATTGGAATTGCTGGGGCTTGTCGAAGAGACGAACTACGTAAAATAACGACCAAGGATATTGTTTATCAAAGCAACATGCTTGTAATAACCATTCCAGACTCAAAAAATGGTAAAAGGCGTGTTTTTACAGTTACAGACAAACTTTGCGACGGAGTGAATCCTTTAGAAATATTTCGACAATACGCCAACTTAAGACCGAAGCATTGTAATCATAATATATTTTTGTCAATTATAAATCAGGAAAGTGTACAGTGCAAGTGGTTGGTGTGCATACATTTGCAAAGATACCTAGCTTAATCGCAAAATACTTAAAATTGCCGAACGAACTAGAGTACACCGGGCATTGTTATCGGCGCACATCTGCAACACTTTTAGTCAATGCCGGCGCAGATATGCTGTCACTAAAACAGCACGGAGGATGGAAATCCTCAACAGTCGCCGAGGGTTACATTGACGATTCCATTCCCAATAAAATAAATGTATCAAAAAGTATTTTAACTGGTCAAGCACTCCGAGAGGGAAGTTTTAGAAATAGTGATGCCGGAGCATCTGCATCTGAAGTTGCATCAACAAGTACCCAAAATCAAAACTTGTCTCTGGCATCTTCTTCGACAGCAGGAATTAATATTAATAATTGCACAAACTGTTCTTTCAATATCCATCTTCGAGATTGATAATTTTGTAGTAATATGATTTAAATAGAGAGTTGTTACACTTCAAATCAAAATACATTTTTTATAATTTTATTTGAATTATGATCGAGTCTGCAGTTGGGAGAGTGGGACGTAGCCGGGGGTAGCAAATAGGTGAGTTCTTACTTTCATAAAAGCGTAGGGGACGACGAAAAAATGTAATATGCACCTCGGCGAAAACTGTCTATTGTCTCGCCTGCTTGCTAGCCTCGGCTGCGCCTCAGCTAGTAATTTGCATGCTCGACTATAATAGACAGTTTTTCGTCCTTGGTACATAAATAACTATTTTAGGTTTCCTATTAATCAATGAGATTTTGCATAACTACTATTGGTTGGATTTACTTAATTTAAACGTGTGATGATAAAATGTTTTACTATGAACACTGGTAAGTTATAATTTTAATGTTAATAATTATTCTCACCAATAATAGTTCCTAATCTAATTGTGGGCTTTTAGGTGAGAAGACACAACTATTACCATAAAGCAACGTAAAAGAGAAACAAGACTGTAACAATTGTTCTTGTTAAAACTTTTTTCCTTCATTAGATGATTAAGGTTATAGCAGGAATTAAAAATATTTGAATTTTGAGTTATAAGACATTTTTATTTATTATTCATACAAAAACCTGCAAATCACTGATCATTTTTTTAGGGATAAAGGAATTTTAATTCAATGGTGGTTTTTAGTGATTATAAACTCGAAGAGTATACATAAGTAAAAAAACTTCTGTTCTATTTATTTTATTCTATTAATTTTATCGGTCTGATAAGTTTCAAGGGGTATATAAATTTTTCCTCTTTAAAATTAAAATAATTGGATTAAGGAAACTAAAATATTTTCCTGAAAGTAAATTTTTATTGTCCGTGTGATATTGCTTAAAACAGAAATATTCTGATTGTACAGTAAAAGCATTTTACGACTTTTCATAAAACCATAAAAATGTTTGATCTATTGGTAGAATATATTTGGAATGGTCACTCTGAAAGATCCAACTTATTTTTACGGGGTCATAATAAAACACCAGTTTTAGAAATATGAATTTTTTATGACGACCAAAGTTGACGTTATCCAAAAAAAAACTACAAAATGAAGAATTTGAAATTCAACCTAGTTATGAGTTCTACTAAATTGTAATCAATAATTTAAATTTTTTTATCTAAAAGTATTAATAGGTAAGCAAAAGACAACATTGATCAGTATAATCAGTATAAAAAAACAGAGTTGTATAATAAAAAATATTAAATAGATGAAAAATTATTTTTTCTCCAAATGACATTAAAAGCAACCTTTTAATGACTCTTGGCAGGCTTAGGCAACCTTCCAAGTAATAATTTAAATCGAACTGGTTATTAAAATTGATAATGACATTAAGGAAACTCAAAATGATGCTGATGGTAATAAACTTATCTCAGGTGTGGTTAATTGCATCAATTCATCCTCACTTTGCAATAATTCCATTTCTAACATGACAACTTTTCAGGATTGACAATGACAAAGTAAACAGTAAACAAACATATTCAACAAACGTCATCAGCGGTAAACATAGTAACGCAGGGCCCAGTTACCTTTGATAAAATAATTTAGTTATTTGGATATTGATATGAAAATATGAAAAAGTCGATTTTGCGTGAAATTGGAACAAATTTGAAGAAAAAATTGCATGTTTCACACGACAGAAAAGCAGATTTAATGCCTTGGCTGGTTTCATACCCCCGCTACGCTCCACGCACCAAACTATTATATATTAGACTACCAATAATTCATTTTTTTTCAACTAAACAATAAAAAAACTATAAAACTAACGATCCCAATTTTTTTTATCTATTAATTATAATAAAAGGAGTGTGGATCATTTTTAATTCACTTAATTACTAACTTTCAATTTATACAATTGTATAACTACTTGATTATTAGTTTAACATAGGTGAATAACTGTTTAAAATATCAGAAGCCTCAACAGCAACTTATTGACAAGTTTTCGGGTAAAAATATTCGAGAGAGTTTCGTTTGGTAACTGCGTTAGACAGATTATGATTTAACGGATAGAATTTTGTAGTAAATATAACGTGATTGATTGCCTATCAGGGGTCGTTAATAGTTGCTTTTGGCTATTCGTATTGGCTATATTTTTGTACAGGGTGTGACAATATCGTATAGAACTATGTTTCTGCAGTATTGTAGATTGTTTATTTATTCAAAGGATCGTTGAAAAAACTATACATTTTTTTCATACTGTACGATAAAGTGTCATGACACTTTACGGTACACTTGTACTTTACAGTACTCTTCAATTCTCCCAATGTTGTTTGAAATAATAAGTGAATCAACATAAACTGAGCTTTTATTCTTGTTTTTGAAGATTGACATTAATTGTACAACTGCTGTTGCCAGCAGTATGTATTAATGGAGTTGTTGATGGATTTACACTGTTTTCTGTAATCGCGGCTGTGTGGCTGTAATGTAGCACTTCAACAAAAGTTTCGCCCCTTTGAATCATTCTTGCAATCTTCTTTTTGCCTGCAATCGATTCTTCTATATACTTTTTTACAACTGAAGAACTCTTCCATCCACCGTGCTGTTTTAGAACTTTAAGGTCAGCTCCAGCATTGGCCAACAACGTTAAGAATGTCCTCCTGAAGCAATGACCTGTATACTTTTCTGGTTGGTCTATTTTTAAGAACTCAGCTAATTTCTTAGGTGCTCCGCCGACAGTATGTATACCAGCTCTTTGAGACAGACATTTTCCTTGTATATAACCCACCAAAAGAGCTTTCAGGGAGACGTGTTGCCGTAAATTCATGTATTTTCTAAACACATCCAAATAGTGAACCTCATCACTGTTAATTACAGTGAAAGCTCGTCGAATATTAGTTTTAGTCTGGTTAATCTTAACTACTAGTTGAGTACCCGTATCGTCCACATCACTAACTTCTAAATTATATATATCTTCCCTTTGGCAACCTCCAGTAATGCTAACACTTTGATTAATAGATATTCTTTATCTGGAGCGTCCCTCATGAAGCCTTCGATTTGTTCCTTTGTCAGCACCTTTGACTGGTTTGGCTGATGGTCTACATTTTATTTTTTCAAAAAGCTATCAACTTTGGGAAACTTGATATGTTCACATTCTCATTAACCATAATCATTGATTTTACCATCGAGTATTTGGACCAGAATGAAGAAGGGTTGAATGTTTTTGACTGAAAATTTAAACTGTTGAAAAGAATATTTTTTAAAAAAACTGTTCTTACCACATCCATAAAGTAAGCCAAGATCACATTTTCATCAGCACTACTTTTCAAATTGTGTTGTTCACGCCAGTTGCAAAACAGTGCATATTATTTTTGATATCTTTTCGCAGACTTAACTGGAATGATTAGCCCTATAGTTTCCGCAGTTTTATCAGCAATGTTATCTAATTTCACATCCGTTTTCTACGCAGATATTTCGTGTGTGCGGAAAAATTTAATATGTCTTCCTTTATTTACATTGTTACTTGGTAACCGCTGTTCATTTTTTATTTATAAAGCAAATTAACCATGTTAAGAATAAATCAAGTGACAAAATTTTTTTACAGCAGACTTCCTAATAAAATGATCCAATATATTATTTCGGTTTCATATTTTATTGCGTTTAAAACCAAAGGCAGTATGAAAATAAATATAGTACGATACACGTCCGTGAATATTCTTGTCGCCTTCGTCGCCTCGTCCATAAACATCTATCTCGTACCGTAATAAGTCACTTTCCGTAAATAACTATTATGTAACTATTATGACTGACAACTTCAATATACAGTCGACAAAATCACCCGTAAAATATGCGAACTAAAAGAAATGTTATCGCAACCAGCCAATTACGAGCCATTGTAAAATATAATCAATATACCTAATATGACCGAATGGTTTTATCAATATATTGTTTGTGAGGATGACTAGGGTCGAAGAGTTCATTTAGACAACACTACTTTTGGAATTATTGACAAATTCTAGTAATTTGAATCGTAAGTTCGAATAATTTTTATTGTTACACAGATGATAGTGATGACACTATTCAAAATATCGATTGTAACTACAAAAATACAAGTACAGCGACATAGACATGCCCACCCAGGGTTCATGTTTGCTCCTGTTAACAGTATTTGTTTGTAACTTCAATTTGTCAAACTTACAATGAAGTGATATTTCAAAACAGCGGTTATTAACTATCTAAAAAACTATCTGTTTCGTATTCTTAACATTATGAACTCTCACAAAGACCTTAACTATATTATATATTTTTTTAATTAGTTTCTTAATAAATAAATTAACGTATCCAGAAAATTTTACGTAAATTTTGATTAATATCTTCATCAACTTTTTAAAACTTCCTTGCATTATCACATTTATAACAAAAAGTTCAGTTTTATTTAAGGAAGTAGTTTATAACAGATTCCTTTTATATTTCTCCAAGACAACAGTCTTCTTGAAGCAATTTTTTGTAAGATCTAACTTAACTTTATACAGTGATAAATGATTTATTCATTAAACTTTATAGTCAACTAGAATTTCAGATTAAATTTCAAATCAGTTTCAGGGATGCGATCAATAATATCAGTGACGTACCTGGTTTTTTATAAAAAAGAAAAATTGTCAAGTTTACGAAGACGTTTATGATTTCTTCGGTTTAATATTATAGTATGTGAACGGAAAACTTTAAGCCAAAATGCACATAAACTTAAACAAACGTTATTTTAATAAAATACTAGCTGACTCGATAAAAAGTGAATTCGTATTGGTATAATCTATAAAAAAATGCATGTTAGTTTATTCAAACTTACCAAACTTCATATTAAATTGAAGCATTTGCTTTTTTTACATACTCTTTGATATTTGCAGCACGCATTCTGTCAATTCTATGTCAAAGGTCATGATGTTACATTAGACGGTTTCTAGTAGATGGTAGGTGCACTAATTTGGTTTAGGTAATTACGTGAATATAATCAATGATCACGTAAACAATGATTAAAGATGTCGAAAAACGTGCAAAACACACAAAAAAGATCTAAAGTATAAATTCTGTAGTTCTGTCATTTCAAGTTTTGTTTCCTTACACTGAAGGTTAAAATTTTAAATTCCAGAATGTATTATTTTGTATTTCCTAGAAGAAACAACTGTTACTAAAAAGTAAAAATAAATTAAATAGTTTTTGTTGTTTTTGTAGATAAAATAATTACGATTAGGTTGCTATATATAAAGAACTGTTAACCCATAGAACAATAATACTGTGAACCGATAAACATAAACATCTCATGTTCAAGGGAACTACTAAACATAAAATTTTGTGATAGCAAAAGTGTAAAGAGTACAGTAGAACATAAAAACGTAATCATCATGTTTATGATGTGTACAAATGTTTGGCACGAAACAAAGCGCCTATAAACTTTGATGATATTTGCAGTAGGCATTCTGTCAATTCTATGTCAGATTAATACATTTTAAACCAAATAATTCTGGATCTAAACATATTTCAAAACTATGGCCATTCCCTTATAAATTTAAATTAGCAATCATATTTCACTAGTATTAATAGTATTACTAGTATGAATTTATAGACAAATAAAGTAAAACACATTATTAGTATATTACATAACGAGTGTGGAAAGTGAAGTATTACGCACAAGTGAAGTTTAGCACGAGCCGCGTAGTGGCGAGTGCGGAAACGTAACGAGTGCAAGAAATACACTTTCCAACGCGTTGTGTACACGATTTTTCCTACGACCCCAAAATTTCTTATTATAATAAATATTTTAAATTTATTTATAAAATTTATTTTAATTGTTAGTCATGTTAAAAATTAGGATTTAAACGAGTTTATATATTGCATGGAAATATAATTAATTAAAATCAAATAACCACCTTTCTCAGGAAATTCTTTATTAGATAAATGACATTTTAATTTTTTTTGTGGGCTCTATAAAAATTAAAAGTAAAATGGTCAGTTGGTGAAATTAATTGAAAAGTAATGTAATAATAATAATAGACATAAAGATAATTGTAAACAGAAACACAAACATAACTTCAAAAATCCACATTCGACACATGCACGGAACATAAACACAATATAAAAAAGAAGAATAAACTGTTCTTCTTTCTAAAAGTGTTTTTATAAAAATAATAATACTGAATAAAAATATGTTTATTTTTTAAAAATTTAAAAACCTATAAGAAACTTTATTCTTTATTCTTACTTTATACAGAAAAATTTGTATTGGCAATTACAATACAATATTTGACACAAGGAAGATTTAAAAAAAAATTAAATGGTCCTTGCTTTGACATTCATGTGTTTACTATTGATAAATTTGACGTAAATGTCACAGATCATAGAACTATATTTTTTTACTTTTCAATACGTGTATTGATATTTACTTTTCAATACGTGTATTGATATTAGCTACTTTCTTAAGTACAAGTAAGTGTGCAAACTAGCACTTTCATATGTGGTCGTAGGAAAAGAATATATTATATTTCCTCCATGGAACTGGAAGGGGGAATAGTTCCCATAACGCATGCAGCGTTTTCAATTTGGATAGCGATACTAGTTCTTTGCATGAGGTAGGAATTAGATCGTGGTTCTCCTGTTTCAGCTGCGATGATTCTTCCAAGATGATCGATGATGTGAAGAGCATCGCTATTCCAAGGTCCTAGGGTTTCAACTGCGAAGGGTATGAATGTGAAATCTTCCATGATGTTTTTGTATTTGAGTTGATTGCGGGTTGCTGCGTTTTCAGTGACGTTATCTGCTTCCTTTGAGGATATTGATAAGTAAGAAGGTAATGTGTTAGAACAGGTTGCATCCCACACCAAACAATTGACGTTTTTCCAGGGAATTCTGGTCATGCCATTTGGGCGGCGTCCATCATCACGTAACAAACCAGTTGGTTCCAGAAGCGCGGGAATTTTGGCAGTGATAAAAGCTCTTAATGGTGTAGTTCAAAAGAAAATGACGAGAATGTCGGCCTACGCTCTTTTTGCAAGATAACCCATGAGCTCCTTGATCAGTGACTGATTCACTACAAATACAAATATGAGGTTTGCATATAGTGGTTCCTAAACGTAGGGCAGTAGAGATTCGGAATGTATTGTTGTTCAAAAAAGTTCCAACAGATCTGGAGGGAATTGCACTCATCCATGAGCTTGATTCTTTTTTTAGACTAGCTAAATGTAAGGCTTGTCAGGGCTATGTGACCTTTTACATGGATTTTTAAAAGCTAATAGTGCCAGTTTGCTGTCCATTTGCTGTAATTTCTTATTAATAATATCTTGTGAGGCTATGCAGACAGCAGTGAGCTGTTTTTGATTTACACCTGCATTACATATCATTCGATTCTCGATTCTCGATTATCAAAGTGGATTAGGACCAGACAGAAGTGAACATGATTATACTTTTACCACCAGACAGTTAAAGGAACAGGACAATATACAGTAATTTTAATTTTCTTTGATACAGTATCGTGAAATATGGAAAGAACTTAAAGAAAACAAAAAGATTTATTTACAATATACATTAAACAATAAAACATTGTTATAGAAAAGAAAAACTAATATGGGTTTTAGAAAAGAAGGAGTATTAAGTTCAACATTTTTGAATGTTGATATGGTTCATCAAGAAGTGTGAAAGAAAAGCGTTAAAAAATGTTTGTTGGATATAGAAATTTAGAAAGAGTAGACATCTCTAATTATAACAACATATAAATATTTGGAAGAATGTTTTGGTAAAAGCTAGTTTAAAAATAAATACAACTTTACCACCTTATGAAAGATTAATAAATCAATAAAAAATAAATATTACAGATAATCGTTTTTCACATTAACGGACTGTCAAATTTTGTAAAATTATATAAAACTTCCTATCTACTTTTGGTTGTGACGCTTGTGAACAAGACACTTTAATTTAACTTTAAGAGTAATTTTCTTAACATTTATTTTTTGTCTAATAAATCTATAGTACCACACAATTTAAACAAAATACCAGAATTACTACCAAACTAAATTTTTTGAAATACTTGTAGATTTCAAAGCAATCCGTATTCGCCTTTAAATCAAATTAAATTTGCATAGTTACTCAACGATTCGCCTTTCAAAGCAATCAACTGCTTGTTGAAGTATTTAGCAGTTTTAATCTTAGTTGTATAATATTTATTTAAATTACGTTTTCCAAGGTTTCAATTATAGATACCCAAATTGTATAATTTGCGTTAAATTCTGATAAACGTGTTTTATTATTTTTAAAACTAACGCGTTTAATGCATTCTTATAATATAATGTTCCTAGAAATCAGTCGTCAATATTTTCACAATTCTGTTATTAGACACCTGCGACCGTTAAACCATCAAACTTCATTCCCAGATATTTGATATGATCTACATAATACAAGTTGTTATTAAAGAGTGTCAATTTTGGTAAGTTGAATATATTTTGTTGCCTTGCGGAGAAACAGATAGCTTTGGTTTTACTTGTGGAGAATTTTAATCCTGTTTTTTTTTGACCAGTTTTCTAAAGTATTGATAGAGTCTTGTAAGATTTTGCCAGCTATTTCATAATTTTTATGTGAGATGTATATTACAAGGTCGTCTACTTATAATAAAGCTTTAACAGGGCTTCTTATTTTATTTATTATGTCATTAATAGCAATAAGAAAAAGAGAAGCACTTAATGTAGAACCCTGAGGTGTTTTCTTGAGTGTGATAGTCGGAGAAATTATGATTGACTCTTACTTTAAAATCTCTGTTTTGGAGAAAGTTCTTCACAAATGATAAGAAATTTCCCACTATACCCCATTGTTTAAGTTTCTTAATTACATCATGTTTGCTTATTGAATCAAAAGCTTTAAAAATATTGAAAAAAACTGCTATAACTTGACGATTACTTGCAAAAGCTTCATGTATTGAGGATTCTAAGACCACTTAGTTGTCAACTGCACCTCTATTCTTTTTACACCTGGTTCAGGACCGGAATCGATAAATATACTTATAATAGGATTTCTCTGAATTTTTATTCTAGTTTAGTAGCATAATCAGGTGGCATGATGTCAAATTTGACCTTCTACTGCACGTTTGAATGAAATACATTTTAATCAATTGCTAAATTAAACTTTAAATTTAAATTGATTTTAAGGCCAAAAAGTGCATAAAAGGTTTACTTAGTAAATATGTAGAATTCCATAATTTCTCCAATTTTCATAAAAAAAATATGAGGGGTTTAGAACTTTGTAATGAAAAATCGGATAAAGAAATTCTACATTTTTTCCGTTTACTTATCTATTTTTTAATTGGCGTAGATTAGATATTTTTGGTAATTTGAAAGTTTTATCTTTATTGATATTACCACATTGTTGTAAATTATTTTTGATGATAATCTTGTTAAATTGTTAAAGAATAAATAGTTCTTGTTTAAAATTGTACCCATTTGTTGATTTATGCCGGGATTATAAAAAAAAGTGTCCTGTTCTTCATTACCTAACGATTATTATCCTTTTTTTGTTTAGTTTCATTATCCTATTAGAATTTTAGGCAATAAAGGACAAATCTAACTTTTTGGCATCCACTACCCAGTAATTACCTCAGCTGATTTCTTGGAGTAGGTAGTAACATTAGTAACTAGGCGTAATAAGTACAAAATTCAGCTTTTTAATCGAATGGTATACCAAGCTAAGTGAACAGCGTTTTTTCTTTTCCTGTTTTGTTTCCATTTCTGAGGAATTTGTCGTTATTTATATATTAATTCATTTAATAATAGCATATTTGAGGTTATAAATTTGTGAGCGTGTGATTAAAACATGTTTATAAATTAGTAATAATTAATTTGGTGCTGCGAACCTCGCTTCGCTCGGCACGCAGTCAACAAGATTAGGTAGTCTCGCTTAGGCAACCGAACCTCTACATTAATCTGAGGACAAATCAAGTGAAAATTATTAGGAGACTTTAAGACCATAATGTAAATACTATGTATGTAACGGCAATACTCTTCTTCATAGGGTATGATTGGTTTCGTGGGAGATCAATACACTGCTAGGTTTCTAATAAAAATAAAATGTAACTTTAATAAGTCAATCTGACGATGATAGGTTATCGAAAAAGCTGTCATTGAATTAAGGAATTAAAAAAATTAAGATTCGAACCCGAGGTCTCTGTGTGAGAGGCAAGCACGTATTCCACTGCGCCACAATGAGGCTCATATCGTGAAATTTATACTATTATGTAGGTATTCAGATTCAAATTATTTATAACTAATTTATACTTGTTTTAATCACGCGGTCATAAATTTATAATAATACAGATTTTAAAAATAATTGAATTAAAAAAAATATTTTTTAAATTAGTTTGAATTAATTTTTTAATAAAAATGGCAGTTTTGTTCAAACGTTTGGTTGTTTATTGTTCTTAGTAATATGGACGTCCACAGAGTAAGAGTTGGTCCAAAAAATGTGCTGTAAGTTTTGTCGTTTAACACAACTTCCAAATTGTAATGAAAGTAATTTAGAACACGTCTCTGGTAATAAGAATTAGCAGAAACCTATCAAGCAAATCCTGTTAAGAATTTGTTTTGAATTTGTTTTGAAATATACTAATAGGAATTAGGAAAACTGGATTTGTTAGCGTATGTCGCGTACGTCGTTTTAATAAAGTTTATTGTAAATTAATTTTTCGTTAAATATGTAAATTTGATTTAAAAATGTCAAATAAATATTTTAGTTTAACAGCTATGTGTCAATAAATTCTAATAAATGTCATATGAGTATTATTTTATCATCATTAGTGTTATATTGACAAACTAATATTTATATATACAAAGTGACAAAAAAATCCGTACACCCAGTTTTAATGATTTTATTTTAATAAAATTTGCTGAATTTATTTATTTTACTAAAATAAACATTTAAAAAAATTTTCAGCCTTATCAGTTGAAGATTCCGGTTTTTATACTGTTTTTTTTTTGAAATCCACTAACAATCCAAAAATAAATATTTTAGCCGTAATAAAGATCCAAATTTTGCGGATTTTGGTTCTTGACATTCTTTACGATTGGTTACTATGCCTAGGGTACGGAGACCTGTACGATTTCGTGAGTTTTATAGGGGTCGTAATGTGGGACTTCGGGAAGCTGGATTTTCTTTTCGGGAAATTGCAATTAGAGTGCAAAGAAGTGTAAACACCCTGGTTAGGTGTTGTCAGGCATGGCTTTGAGAAGGCCGTACGCAAAGAGCAAGGGGCTTTGAACGCCCCCATAGAACAACAGACCGTGAAGATCGTCGCATAAGTTTATTGGCCTTAGGGGACCGTTTCTCCACTACCAGGTCCATTGCAAATGAATGGTTTGCAGAACACGAAAGACTTATTGGCATGCGAAGTGTTCACCGATGAATAAGATGTTGTGGCCTGTTTTCATACCGATCACACTGGGTCCTCCCTTTAACTCCAGAAAACCGACGCAATCGCCTTGAGTGCTGCAGAGAACGGTCACTCTGGGATCAGGAATGGAACAGTATTGTCTTTAATGACAAGTCTCGATTTTGTTTAGGTCAAGCGAGGGTTAGAAGACGCCGTAGTGAAAGGAGAAATCCACGGTTTTTTGTTGAAAAGCATGTTCATCAAACTGTTGGAGTTATGGTTTGGGGTGCTATAGCTTATGGTTCGAGATCACCTTTAATATTAATCAGTGGTAACATGAACGCGCAGCGTTATACTCAAGAAGTTTTAGAACCCCATCTTTTACCCTATCTTGACACCCTGGCAAATCAAACTTTCCAACAAAATAATGCCTGACCACATGTAGCAAGAGTCACAATAGACTTCTTTCAACATAATGATTAAGGAGTGTTTATACTAGACCTGGATGTATTTCCCTCTATGATTTATATAAACAATTGGATCACAATAGATAAGAATGTGAGCAAATTTTGGAAATATTTAAACAGTTTGTTATCATGCTTCATCAAACTTTCTAGAAAAGATATTCTTGTTATTTTTTTTTATTTTTTCAATTTATAAGTTTTCCCTGACAAGCTGATTCCAAAAATGTATAATAATATGTAATAAACAACTTAAAATGGAGTTGTAAAGTACATGATTATAGATGAAGATAAAGTACTTCAATTTGGTTCAAATGGCGAAAATGGCTGATAAATTTTTAATTAAAAAAATTCTTTTATACCCTTTTTATATCTTTCATTCGACATCATACCCTATAATAGATTTATGTGAATCAGTTTGTGAAATTGAATATCGGGAAAGTCTTAAACATTTTCGTTAATAATATTTCACGGACATTTTGCGAACAAGCTTGAAAAGTTGGAAGTGATAAAAAATATATTGGTCCTTCAGACCTCGTTTATATATGTATATAACGTTTTTAGAAAGTAAATAAAATTTTATCGATTGAGACAACCTCTTATGCTTTATTGAGATTGAAAATAATTTTAAAAGTTTCACCAAGTCATAAGTTATTTGGTAATTTGAAGTTTTTTTTTTTAATTTTGCTAGATTTATTAAATAATTATCTGTCATGTATGTTTTAATTGATTGTTTTATATATTTAAATTTAAATTTCGTTTATTTAATTGATATCAGTTTCATTAATTACCAATTTAAATTTACCAAAAAATCAAAAAAAGGTAATTGTCCAAATACTCGTAACAAAAAGTATCGGATAAGTATCGCTTAAGTGATTTTTGAATAAAGTTTTTATTATTTTTAATTTTTATGGAAAATGTTAGAGAATTAATTTGGAATTATGTGTCAAAGTAGTTTATTTAATTAAAATTAAAAATTAAAAAATAATGGCCATAAATTATGAAAATAACAATTTTTCTAGAAAAATTAAATAATACAAAGTAACAAAATAAAAAATTTAAACGATAAATTTAACATTTTAGTATCTGGTATTGCCACCTCTGGCTCTCATAACATCTCTCGTTCTCCGTGGAAGGCTTCTTATCAAGTCACTTACGTAATCCAAATTCAAATTTTCACATTCTTCTATTAAAACATTTTCCAGCTCATCAATGTTGCAATTGTATATGTGACTTGGATGACATTTTCTTTGCGTGTATAAAATATATTCAATATAGAGAAAACATGTATCTGAAACTAATAAAAAACAATATTCTCCCTCCTTTCAACTTAATGCTCCTACTAGCATTGAAAGCTGCCTGTATACAACTTATTACTAGGATTTATCAAGGGGTACAATTTAAAACTGTAGTAGTAAATGTAACTCCTCGCAGCGTTCAACATACAGTTAAATTTATTGCCAGTGGCTTAAAGAAAAATATCTGCAGCTCTGTTAATTGAATACTACCCGTTTTTTATGGTCTGCAGGTGTAAAGACCTTCATTACAAATCTTGTATCATAGGCTAAAAGACTCGATTACAGTAAAGTGAACAATATATAAACTTAATAACCTGCAATGCAAGATATATCAATAATAAAACATTTTTGTCTACAACATAACACAAATTCTGCAACTAATCTTCAAATTAAATCAAATTCCTATAAAGTTTTGATTTCATCGGAAAAAAATTGTATACAATATAAAAAGAAAGTTGTTTCATCAAGATTTCTATACAACATATCAGATTCTCGAGATTGTAAACATTTTTATACAAGATTAATAATGTTTTGACTGGCAAACAAATTGGAACACTTTATCACCCTAATTCTAGGAAGTGATATCATCAATAAAAAATATACTAGCACTTTTTTAAACATGGTTTTCTATGCAGTGCGGTACAGATTGTACAACTAGTAGATTTATTAATTATTTTTTTAAGATTTTTTACGGAGAAGACATAATAAAGAAAATAAAAGTTCAAAGAATCAAATGGTTGGGCCATCGCTTTGCGATTCGTTTTTTAAACTTGAACTCGTGTCATAACAGAATTCCATATGAAATACGTTGTTTAATATACTATTGTGTGCACTATTGTATATAGGTAAGTAGGGTTCAATCAACATTATTTTAGAAAACTTTGTATATTCCAGATTAACTTCATTTTTAATTAACAAAATGTCTATATTTTTTTAGCTTGGCTCTTAAATAATTTTATTACTTTTAACTTAATTAAGTTAATTCATATTGCTTCTTATGAATAAAATGTTTGATGGTCGCTTAAAATATTTTCTTCCACATAATAGAAATCAATCAAAAGAACATAATAAAGTAAATTCTTCCACAGTGTCTGTTATTTCAAGTAGAAACTTTTTCTGGAAACAAAAGTTAATTTATTCCCAACGTCGATGTTTCCAGTCGAAATAAACTGAAAGGCGATCGAAAATTGTTATCAGAGTTCAGGCTCGACGATACCTTTTGTTTTGGTCTGAAAAGAGCGGACGGGTCATTGGAAAAAACTACCGGGTTTGCCGAATGAGAATTCCTATACGTTGCACAGCTGTACTTTTCCCGACATCAAAGGAGGTTTTCAAAGGAAAATCGTTTCGACAACGGAATACAGAAAGAAATTTCTCTTGGTATATTGCAAAAGATTACTGAATGTTTTACAACAAGTTTTATGGAGAAAAAGTTTCTGGAATGAAATGGTCACTTTAAAATCCGGATGAAATTTATTATTTTGTTCTCACCGTTTTATTTTTAACACTAACAATAGAACTAGTTAAGAGCGTTTAAATTTTCACGTAAAATGATTTCATTTAAGTATTCAAACCGAAAGTAATTAATATGTTATAAATACAAGGTGGTCCGAAGAAAAACTTATATAACACTCGATTTTCCAATTTTAAAATGAAAATGTGAAAAATCCGCTGGACCCTATCCATGGGTAATGAAAGTGGATAGTGAAAGAGGCAACGTACAATTTACGTCGAGAATTTATTCGTACCAGATACATTATAAAGTAATTAATAATTAGTTGATCATTTTTTTTCCAAAAAGTGTTACTTTTTTGCCAATAAAATAAAATCGGGGCCATTTTTGTTATTTAGGTACATTAGTCTACCATAAATTTTTAAGAAAGTTACACGTATGTCAAAGCAAATGTGAATTTGTTGTTGAATGAAACTGGTATATTGCATAGAAGATATTAGCATTAGATAACGAACGACATCCTGAAAAAAATGTATCCGTTGTAGTTTCTAAGTTGATTTAATATGATTTAAATATTCTAAGAATATAAATTATGTAGGTTACTTGCATTTGCATTAAGAAAATGGACAGACGTAAATAATAAACGTATTTTACAGTGTAGAAAATAGACGTGTATTGATAATATTCTAATTGCCCGATGTGGGCGGTAACATAGAATTTTTAGTATCAAAGGAAACTCGCCCTAGACATGTCAGGCCACTTTCGTTGACGATAGTATTATTCCTTTCAACTTCGCGCGAACTGACTTATTTTAATAGCTATTTAAGCCGACACTTTAAAGCTCAGGGCCGTATTTATACCGAGTATTCTGTTCAATTATTTTAGTGAAACGTGACATTAAAGCAAAGATTTTTTTTCGTAAATCCAATAAAAGACTACTTGTTTTTAAATTCTTTAATTGAAAGGTTTCAACTCACTTATTAATTTATTGACTAGCATAATATAAACATATAATACAAATTAAAAAAGGTATAAATCATGATGATAATTTCAGTCAAGTATCGTATTATCAGTATCATCATCACTACTGTCTACATTTATAATTAATTTATTTACATTAAAAAATGCCTGTATATTACTTCTACTTGTTTAACATGTTCAATGCAATTTGTCCAGTGTTGATTGTCTATTGCGGCGACTTCACTTTCTATCAACTTTATGTCACAGATGCACTTAGTTTTGGAGATTAGTTTTTGCTGGCAATGTTCCTTTTCAACTGACCCCAAGGGGTCAG
Source organism: Ophraella communa (assembly GCA_035357415.1). Lineage (NCBI taxonomy): Eukaryota > Metazoa > Arthropoda > Insecta > Coleoptera > Chrysomelidae > Ophraella > Ophraella communa. Next base: position 9,433,664 of record CM068986.1, on the reverse strand, counting down.
GATTTAGGACGCAGTTATAGGGAGGTAGCCTTAGTATTTCATGACCTGCTTGTTTTGCCAAAAGGTCAATGACATACACTTTTTTGAATGTTTTGGTACGTAACACTTCTAATAATTGTTTTTTTGTGTAGCACTGTTCATAGTAAAAATAATTCTGTTCCAAAAAAAAATTTCAGCTCATCTTTTGTAGAACTTGATGTGGGTACTCTTACCTTCACCCTTGAATGATAGGGCCCGTTATCCATAACAATCACGCTGTTTTTCTTTAGTTTTGCAAGTAAGGTTTCAGAAAACCATTTCTCAAAAAGAAGGTTATCCATATCATTTTTTATGTTTTTAGCCGAGAGAAGGAGCGCTCCTTCAACCCAACCGTCAGAACTGCCACTGCCTTTGTGAGGTTTTACAAATATTTGTTTCTTCATACAACCAGTCTCTAGCTCTCCATAATATAGTGACGTTTCTGGGCAGTCTTTTTCGCAGTCGTCGATTACCAGATAAACAGAAATACTTGCATCGTACTAATGAGAGACTCAATAATGCAAGTAGTATGGCTTCCCTTTCATTTGAAAAACTATCTGCTTGGTCGATCGTCATCGTGTTTTCCATTGAAATGTAATCCAATATCCAGGGGTGATATAGCCCAGGTAGTAGTTGTTTTTCTATGGAAGAAACTAAATTCTGTTTTAAAAACTATGATTATATAATCTTTTATGTGTTTTCCATTTTCTATTGATCTTCATTTCCTTCCTACTTTAGTAAAAAAAACTATATTATTCATGACCAGACAATGAAATATTCTATATAAAGTGTGTTCAACAATATAGTGCCCACAATAAAAGGGAACTGATGGTGGTAATAAACTTTTTAGATACTTTTATCTCAGGTATTGGCAAGTTTGGGTAAAGAATGCAGGTCAGGATTAAATTTGCAAAAATATCTTTTTAATAAAAACGCATATTAAAGGATATTTACAATAAAATTTAATAAAAATTTAAATATGTAAATATAACAATTCGGTTTCACTATCACTATCGTCGTCTACATTAATTATAAGGGGTTCTATGTTAGTATGAAATGCCCTGTATGAATCCTTCACTTTTATAACATGGTTTATTGTTCTTTTTCAACAATCATCGTCTGGGTCATCTATATTTTGCCGAATTAATGCAATTACAGAAGGACATAATGTAGGTATAGTATTTTGGGTCCGCACTTTGTTCTTTAGTTTTCTCCACATATGCTCAATCGGGTTGAATACGCTGTAGTAAGGAGGAAGACGAAGAACTGTATGTCCTTTGAATGCTGCAATTGTGTCACATACATATGTCTTCTGTATGTTAAATGTCCTTAGAACCTCTAAAAGCTGCGTTTTTTATATCCTTCAAAGTACAAGTTGTTTTGGAGCATAAATTCCTGGATTTCCGCTTTTGTATTTGAAGAGCCTGGAACTTTCTTCGATTGGCGACTATGGTAACTGGCATTGTCCATAACTATGGCACTATGCGGGGGAATATTTGGCAGTAAAGTGTTTTCGAACCAATCCTCGAACAATTCGGATGTAGCATCTTGGTAGTAATCCAACGACGAATCTTGAATGTTCTTCGCCGAAAGTCCCAAACTTTTTGGAATCCAACCATCTTCTGATCCAGCATGAATAATCGTGATTCGATTTTTGTTCGATGGAGCTTTTGATTGGCATCGGTTCCTTTTGTCGGCGTATCGTGGGTATCATACCAGGTCTCATCCAAATAGAATATTGGTCTTGCCTTTTGTCAATTTTGCAGTATTTGAACCCTAGTTTGGATAAAAGTGTCCATAGGTTTCCAATTGATATCCTTATTTCAGTGGAGCTCCTTAGTCCTGTTTGCAATGACCAAGTTTTCTTAGTACGTATAGTGAATAGTTCTTCTTATCAAATCTTTATCACCGTCAGTGGTTCTGGGAATACCATTATCGTTTTGTTTTCATCTCGGATGAATTGGCCTTGAAATGTGAACTCTCACTGATGATTCTGGTATCCCTGTCAAATCGCTGGTTTCTCTAACAGCAGGAGTAAATGCCCAACCCCTTTGGACCAGCTTCTGATGAACATGTCTGACGATTTCTTTGGCATCAAGGGATAAAACCCGTCGTCGAACAGGAACAGTAACACAGGGCGCCGCAGATGCAGTTTCCCAAGGAAGAAATATTTTTCACAAAAATTATTAAACAGCACAGACTAACTCTCACTACGGGAACAAAAATAATATAAATGATTATACCCAACCCAAATTATACAAATACAAGAACCGATCCTGTGTGCAAATTTTGACCATAAGCAATAAACCGTGACAGACGATCGCAATAAAAGTGGTTTATTACCATCAGTCCCCTTTTATTGTAGGCACTATATTGTTGAACACATTTTAATATAAGACAATGAAAGTGTTAACCAGACCGTCGTTAATCTCTAATAAAAATAAGAAAGTCAGTTCGCAGGATCTTGAAATGCATTAGCAAGAAACTCGGTGATTAGTGAGACACCTCTATAGGCAAAAATGAGAATATTACTTTTTCAGGTTTAACTATATTTCAGAACATAACTGTGCACATATTTTTCATAACTTTGAACTTTGTAATAACTTCCACTTTATATTAAAAAACTCAAACAGATGTTAATTTTATATTTTTGAACATTGATACTTTTAATCCTTCGATGTTTTAAAACTGAATCTATTTGTAAGAGACAGTTAAAGGTTTATCATTATAATTAGTTGTTGTTCCAATAAATATAAACACATTTTACGAAAATAGTAGGTATCTATAAATATGTTCCAATTCATATATGCAAAAAATTATTTGGCACTTTAAAACGTGGTGTTAAAGATTTAAATGTTAGCACTATCTTCCACAAAACGGAGACAAAATAACCAACTTCCTGTTCTGGAAAATAAATTAATGCCAGAAAGTTACATAAAAGTAAACAAAGATAACCCTTTTCTAAAAAGTTTGCTATTCCTTTACTGGAAAAAGCTTTAAACAAGAAGAAAATAAATTTATCCGGGAGGTTGGGAAAAACGACTAAACCCAAACGAATGTGAAATGTAAAAAAGTTAGCCGCTGCTATCTTTCTCGATGTTTGGACGGTCGTTCTCCAAGGCAACTAAACAATGAAAAAATATCTTGTAGCTTATTGTAAAATATGCATTAAACATTTATTTTTCATTATTTATGCATACAGTAACTGTTACAGTATTTAATTATTTTACCAAAAACGTATCAATACAATTTTCAATTTAGTAAAATTTATTTTATATTTGATACGAACAACAAAATAATTCAAACAATAATAAAATGTATTTGAATAGTTATAAATATATCAACTGAAATAATAAATTATAATTAAAATTTAAAGTTTAAACAATAAATACACTTGGCATGCCTGCAACATTTGAACAGGAATAGGAACCTTATTATTTATTTAATTACAATTAATTGAATATATTTATGAATTTTACATATATAGTTTGTCTATATTTAAATATTGGCGATCGCCGTTGGCACCAGGTGGCGCTTCAAAACTCTGCAATTTATCTACATCAACATAACCTTAATTTATCTAGTGTTGAGTGTTTACAAAAATTAATCTACTAAGTGTGAAATCCTCCAAAGTAAATTCACTGCAATCTCACATGTATTTACAGATTGTTCTCTTGATTTTTAGTCTAAGTCCTCTGGTTTCTGGGAAAACAATGCATGAATACATTTGCAGATGAATAATTCTTGCACTGTGGCACTAATCAAAATTTTTCTGATTTATTGTTCATATCAAAGCTATGCTTTTGGCATTAATTAAAAAAAATCTAACCAAATATACAATAACAAAGAAATAATCAACATTTTATGAACACAGTATCTTCTGACAAAATGTTTGTTTCCCGGACTTTTACGTACAAATGTCCAAACGTAGATGGCGCCCACTCCTTGGTGATCGCGAATAAAATAGCAAGAGATCGAAGGAAATGCTGCATTTTAAAGTGATCAGCATTCCAAATCCTGGAAAATATATTGAGATAAATAGCTAATCTCAAATATAAATATAATGTAAAACTTACATTGAAATATAAAAAGATATTAGAATAATTTTCATGAATATATCAGCCACATTTATTTATTTTATTATTTATATCCATTTCATGTTATTTGCTTAAAATTGTACAAATTTCAGGAGCTGTAACTGCCACAATTAGCATATTTCAAACATCAATTTTATATGGAAAAACTGATTGAAAAATAATTTAACTAGCTATTTCATGAATATAAGAATACAAATATATTATCGAAACATTCAAATATTTTAAAAGTTTTTATAATTTTATGTAAAATTAGGTTAAATTTTGCAAATTGAAATAATTGATTGCTAATTTAATGTCATTAGTGTCATAATTTTGGAAAAGGTATAATGGTCTTGAATTTTGACTTTTGCTCTCTTATTTGCAATTGAAATTGGAACCGACGTCTTGGATACAGCAAAATCTGGTATCATTACCTCACTTTTAACAAAAAGTTAAATTTAATAATATGATCTGGAGTGTCCCTCATGAAGCTCTCCATTTGTTCCTTTGTCAGCATCTGGTTTGGCTGATGGTCTACATTTTGTTTTTTCAAAAAAGCTATCAACTTTGAGAAACTTGATATGTTGACATTCTCATTAACCATAATCATTGATTTTACCATCGAGTATTTGGACCATAATAAAGAAGGGTTGAATGTTTTTGACTGAAAATTTAAACTGTTGAAAAGAATATTCTTTAGAAAACGGTTTTTACCACATCCAAAAAGTAAGCCAACATCACATTTTCATCAGCACTATTTTAAAATTGTGTTGTTCACTCCAGTTGCAAAACAGCACATATTTTTTTTCATATCTTTTCGCAGACTAAACTTTGTGTGCAGAAAATTTAAATATGTCTACCTTTATTTACATTGTTACTTGGTAACCGCTGTTCATTTTTTGTTTATAAAGCAAATCAACCATGTTAAAAATAAATCAAGTAAAATAATTTTTTCACAGCAGTCTACATGACTTAAAAAATAAGTTATTTGGCCAATGTCAACAGAGGTAACATTTAAGGTCAGGTTAGGTGTGAGAAAACATTTACTAATCTTGTTCGAAATAAGCCATTACTTACCTGTTAGTTGTCAGATACGTAATGTTTAGTTTAGAATGGATGGGGTAGAAATAGTTATTTGTGGAACCAGTTGAAAAGATCGTCATTTTTCGTAATTCGCTTAGCAATTCGCAACGAGATGTTTGCAAAAGAACGCGAGTTGGGAAAAATGGTGTTTCCTAACGTGTTTCAAACAATATTTTTGCTAATTTTGAATTCATATTAATGAGCAAATAATCACCAAAAAAATTCTGCTTAGCAATTAGTCGAAAATAAAAATCTACCTGACCGACCTACCGTTTTTCACGCAATACTTTAAGCTGTTATTCAATAAAACTTCAGCTAACCGGAATGTAAAAGAATCTCTGAATAATATATAACGGGAATCCTAGACGGGTAACGTAACCCATAAAAAAGGATATAAATTTTCGGATTGTCAAGAAATATTCTCAGCTCAGCAGTAAAATGTTTCTCCTCATATCTGAGTGCGAAATAAATCTTTATTACAAAGGGAATCATTTGTTTTTTAGGTATATATAAAGAAACTTATTGAAATTGAAATGGTCATTAATAATCTACAATGGTTGATTTCATGAGAACCAGAACAACAGTTAACAAATGTTCAATATCCTTCTGACATTTTAAAAAAATTATGCAGTCTTTTATGTATTCCGAATTATAATTTTTTTTGTCTTAATACAAAGTGTTAAACAGCAAATAGTTGTCTAATGGTGGGTCTACACGATACAGACTTTTGTTTGTTAAGATGTCTGTATAGCAGTTTTTCATAAAAAATGTTATTGACTGAAGATTTATAATAAAACCAATTAGACCCTTAGGTTGTAAAATCCCAGATGCACATCATAAATGTAAAAGGACCTGATTCAGGTTCATGTGCTGCTGTTGTACATCGACTTCTGCCACTTCTGGGACGATCCTTCACATCATTTATGTCTTTTTTTTTAATTTTTGATACAGCACCCTGAGTAACACCAACAATATTCGCGATATCACTGGGACTAAAGCCCTGTTGTATCAAAGCAATTACTCTAGACCTATTAAAATATGATATCATGTCTCTGGGCATTTTTAAACAGCACAAATCAATTAAATATGAACAAATTAATACAAAAAGGAATCAAATTTAGTATTATTTTGATTTAAAAACGCTTTAAAATAAATATCAACAAGAGTTTTTAAAATACCATAGGCGTAGATATATTATTTCTAAATATTTGGACATAAGTGTAGTTAGTGAAGAAGCAAAGTTGTAATTTTTACCACTGCTGTACCACTGTAATCTTGTAATAAACTATTAAAAAGTACCGCAAGTGTATTTTTCCTCATTTAAAATTAATCACTAAGAAATATTTTACAGGGTGGTTGAGAACAAAAAGCAGAAATGATTTTAGCTGCTTCACGGTTCTGGTAGATCGATAGAAATGTAAAGGGCATTTACTGAAATTAGCCAACTCCGAGGAAAATTTCTACGATAAACATTGTGTGAACTGCGATAATTGGATCGTTGATATATAGTTGGAGAACTTTCCAACTAGGTAACGGAAATTTTGTACTAACTTTACAATCTAATAATTATTTGAGTAAATGAATTTGTTATTGGATTTTCTTGGTTTCTTAATTAAAATAAAATGTCTATTTAAAAAATTATATTAAGCAAGTAAGTGAAAATGTTTGGAATACTTTATTTAAATAAAGTGTGTTCAACAATATAGTGCCTACAATAAAAGGGGACTGATGGTAATAAACCACTTTTATTGCGATCGTCTGTCACGGTTTATTGCTTATGGTCAAAATTTGCACACAGGATCGGTTCTTGTATTTGTATAATTTGGGTTGAGTATAATCATTTATATTTGTGTTCTCGTAGTAAGAGTTAGTCTGTGCTGTTTAATAATTTTTGTGAAAAATGTTTCGTCCTTGGGAAACTGCATTAGCAGCGCCCTGTGTTACTGTTTCTGTTCGACAACGAGTTTTATCCCTTGATGCAAAAGAAATCGTCAGACGTGTTCATCAGAAGCTAGTCCAAAGGGGTTGGGCTTTGACAGGGGTACCGGAATCATCAGTGAGAGGCCAATTCATCCGAGACGAAAACGAAACAATAGTGGTGTTTCTAAAACCACTGATGACGGAGATAAAGATTTGATAAGAAGAACTATCTACTCTATGTACTAAGAAAACTTGGTGCCTACTATCAGATCATTGCAAACAAGACTAAGGAGCTCCACTGAGATAGGGATATCAATTGGAAACCTATGAACACTTTTATCCAAACTAGGTTTCAAATACTGCAAAATTGACAAAAGGCAAGTTACTATGGAATCCCAACGGATTAAGCAATGGCGTTTTGAATATTTTACTGCCATAAGTGATTACAGGTCTTTACAAAGACCAATATCTATTTGTATGAGACCTGGAACCGATGGAACAGTGCGATGCCAATTAAAAGCTCCATCAAACAAAGGAAAGCGGATCATGATTATTCATGCTGGATCAGAAGATGGTTGGATTCCAAACAGTTTGGGACTTTCGGCGAAGAAAATTCAAGATTCGTCGTTGGATTACCACAAGATACTACAGCTGAATTGAATTGTTCGAAGATTGGTTCTAAAACACTTTACTGCCAAATATTCCCCCGCATAGTGTAATAGTTATGGACATTGCCAGTTACTATAGTCACCAATTAAAGAAGGTTCCAGGCTCTTCAAATACAAAAGTGGAAATCCAGAAACGACATGTACTTTGAAGAAGGATATAAGAGAACGCAGCCTTTAGAGGTTCCAAAGACATTTAACATATAGAAGACATATGGATGTGACACAATTGCAGCAGCCAAAGGACATATAGTTCTTCGTCTTCCTCTTTACCAGTGTTCTATACAGGCTGACAGTAGGCTGTTTTGGAAATTTGCAAATGCCAATAAGGACCAGAATTCTCTACCGTCTGAAATGTTCCTTGATAATGTTAGGTTCAATTCTATATCTGAATCTCCCAATCTGTTTGCTTCTCATTTTCAATCCGTGTATCGTAAGAATAATATAACTCAACATCAAATACTCGTAACTGATAGTAATGTGAATGTTCCTAATTATTCTGTTAGCATCTCAGAAGTCTATCAACATCTAACTAATCTAAAACCACGGAATGGTCCAGGTCCTGATGCAGTACCTCCTATCTTATTGAAATACTGTAGCTCGTCCCTTATATTATATATTCAATGAGTCATTATCATCAGGTCAATTCCCAAGTTACTGGAATTTGAGCTATATAACACCAATTTATAAAACCGGTAATAAGCATGATATAAAAAACTATCATCCTATATTTATACTGAGCACCATTCCCAAACTGTTTGAAGCCATATTAACAGAACATCTATTATTAGTATTTAGGCACAAAATAGCGTCTCAACAATATGGATTTTGCAGTGGCAGATCTACAGAAGTCAACCTTCTATATTTTATTAGTTATATAACACAAGCAATGGAGGCAGGTCATCAAGTTGATGCTATTTATACAGACTTATCAAAAGCATTTGACAGAGTTAATCATGAGCTCCTATTAACTAAACTTGAAAATGTTGGTATCACTGGATCGTTACTAAAATGGTTTGCAGATTATATTTCCAATAGAAAACAAATTGTACGTTTCAACAGTATTAAATCAAATGAAATTTCTGTAACTTCTGGTGTACCACAAGGATCCGACTTGGGACCTTTACTGTTTAATCTCTTTATTAATGATATAGTTAAAAGTTTTCACCATAGTGTTGTACTCCTATTTGCTGACGATTTAAAGGTATTTTCTGTAATAAGATCAAGTGAATATGCTGAAAAATTACAAGACGATTTGACTAAGCTTCAAAGTTGGTGCGTCAATAATGGTGTGGAACTAAATATAAGTAAGTGTCATGTCATGCGTTTTTATCGAACTAATAACCCTTTACTATATGATTACAGTATTAATACATCTGTTCTTTCATCACAAACTGTAATCAAAGATCTTGGAATATGGCTAGATACCTCATTAACTTTTCATGAGCACTTTAAAACCATCATTAACAAATCTTTGAGGCTCCTTGGATATATCAAACGAGTTACTTCAGATTTTACGTCCATCCAACCATTAAAGATTCTATATTGTTCGTTGGTTATAAATTCCTTAGACATGTTGCATTTAAACTTGGCCAGTATATGCATTATGACGATATTTTACAGATGCTAAATATTACTACATTAAAAAGCCGTCGATTACATCACGACTTAATTCTATTATTTAAACTGGTTAACTCACAAATCGACTGCCCAGATATGTTAGCCAAAATTAATTTCGCAGTTCCCAACCGCCAGACAAGACAATTGGTTTCATTTTCTGTACCAATGCATAGAACAAATTATGCGCATTATTCGTTCTTATCTCGAAGCCAAAGAATTGCAAATCAATTTCAGGAACTTGACTTTTCCTACAGCTTAAACAGATTCAAGGCCGTATTGTCAAATATCACTTGACGACAGTTATTATCAGATGTAGGTACCTACTTTTAATGTTTATTATGTATATTATTTGTTTGTGTACCTTCATGTTTAAATGTCTTGTAATTGCTAGTTTATAAATGTTTTATCTTGTTTAAACCTTTGACATGTTAATTATATTTTTCTTTTTTTAAGTTATTGTACTTGTTTTAAAATTATTGTACTTATCTTGTAAAATGGGTTCGCCCGTAAATAAATAAATAAATAAATAAATACTCTGCGTATTCAACCCTATTGAGAAACTAAAGAACAAAGTGCGGACCCAAAATACTATACCTATGTCCTTCTGTAATTGTATTAATGCGGCAAAACATAGATGACTCAGACGCTGATTGTTGGAAAAGAACAATAAACCATGTTATAAAAGTGGAGGATGCATATAGGGCATTTCATACTAACATAGAACTCCTTATAATTAATGTAGACGACAATAGTTATAGTGAAACTGAGTTGATATATTAACATATTTAAATTTTTATTACATTTTATTGTAAATATCCTTTAATATGCGTTTCCATTAAAAAATTATTTTTGCAAATTTAATCCTGAGTTGCATTCTTTACCCAAACTTGCCAATACCTGAGATAAAAGTTCCTAAGAAGTTTATTATCACCATTAGTTCCCTTTTATTGTAGGCACTATATTGTTGAACACACATTATATTGAATATTACATTTTATGGTCATGAATAATATAGTTTAAAATGTATATAATCATAGTTTTCAAAACAGAATTTACCTTCTCCTATAGAAAAAACAACTACTACCTGGGCTATATCCCCACTGGATATTGGATTATATTTCAATAGAAAACGTGATGACGATCGACCAAGCAGATAGTTTTTCAAATGAAAGGGAAATTATACAACTTGCAGACAGGTATCGACATTATTGAGTCTCTCATCAGTACGATGCAAGTATTTCTGTTTATCTGGTAAAAAGGCTGCCCAGAATTAAATCAGGCCACATAAGGAATAATGTTTCCAGTTTACCTTCTAAACTTTATCTCAAACTAGTAAATTTATTCCAAAAACGATCTATAAAATTAATCCCATGACTTGTAGGCACTTTTTTATAAACACTCTCATTGTCGCTGTTCCGAAGGTATTAGGTCTGTTCCAACCAAGCAGAGAACTGTTCTAAAATAGTAATTTTTGTGCGCAGTGGTATACTGAGTTGCGCAGTGCACTAATTTGGTCTTGTAAGTGGTAATATCACCGTTCTAGAACGGTTCTTTGCTTGGTTGGAACAAACCTATGGTTAATAATAATAATAAGCTTTATTGTCGAAATAATTATTTAAAATTTGTGGACAAAAAAAAAACAAATCACATAGAACAAAATAACAAAACATATTAAAACAGTAATACAAAAGTATCTACATCTACAAGTAATAAAACATAAAACATACAAACAAATTAAACTTCACAATATAAAAATTGCGAAAGATCAGTTAAAAAAATAAATGTATACTTTATGTATACATTATGCAGTGAGAAAAATAAATAATATAAACAATTTTAAAATTTAAGATTTTAATTTAGTCAAAGTAACAACAAAAACAAAACAACAAACAGCAAAATAAATAAATAAATATCATAAATTAACCTTCCAGTGCGTGAGATGGTCACAAATATTTTATGTAAAAAAGTGGTTAACTGCATACAAAGCTATCTCTCCCAAGTATAATTATTTTAAAGCGTTACGAAATGCCGTTATTGATGAAATGGAGTTTATTTCAAAGGGTAGATTGTTGTGCATTTTCTTAGCGTTATAAAAAATAGAGCTTTTGATTAGTTCCGTACGTGGTTTTGGTAAATAAAGGTCATACTCTCCACTTCTAAGAGGGTAGTTATGAGATGGTCTGCCTGAGACTTCAGGTAAATATTTCCGAATTAAGGAAATAGATGCAAAGATAAATAGGGATGGAAGTGTTAATATTTTATGTTTTTTAAAGAATTTTATTCAGTGAGTTTTACTGGAATAGCTCAATTCGCCTACTGTTGCATATTGTGCAACTCAATATATCAAGGAAATCTCTGATTTAGAAATCGTTATTTTACATAACAGTCATGAAATTAAACAAAATACTACCATCGGTATTTCTAGATAGTATGACATCAATTCCTCTTAAATTTAGAACATTCGCAATAATTTGCCACCAGGCAGAAGGCGTATGCCTTTTGTGCCAAAGGTCTAAATACAAAAAAAAAGAAGCAAGCAGCAAAAGGATTCTCTTACACCAGTACGTAATATCAATTATATTAAACTAATTAATAAAAATAAATTTAAAATTATCAGGGATGTCTAATAATTATAATAAAAAAGTTAAGCTTGAAAATCTAATAAATCTACACATTTGCTTAACACTTCTGGGTTTCTGTTGAAATTAATTGGTTGTTTGCTGCAATTGACATCTAAGACAGGCTTTTCTATTCATAATAATTGAAATTCACGCATTTTTTAATGGATTAAACTTTTAATCAATGTCTTTAAAATCAATAAAAACTATTTCTAATTTCTTTCAAGACTACTATAAACAACTTAAGATGAATATCGTAATAATGTATCAATTGACAAATCTTTCTCAATAAACCAATTATAAATTGTTGTTCAAATAATTGCCTAAATGGCTCCGATGTGCGATTTCTTCGTTCCATTTTACCACCGAAATTTATTTTAATTTTAATTTGAAAGGGTTTGTTTCTTGTTTAATTTCATTCTTTCACCGGTAAATACGTTTAAACGAAAACACGTCCTAAGAGCTTGGAATGTATTTAAGAATTGTTTGTATTCCCAGGACGTTTAACAACCAACATTTTCATTAGGACCAGTCTTTTGTAAGATATAAGGGTATAGCGGACCTATTTGTTAAAGAACGCGTTTGGGTTTTTATATTTTTGGGATAGCAATATAAAACTTTCAATTAAATAATTAAATTATTTATAGTCAGTACTGAATTTAATTGGGTACGCTTAAATAATTAAGTTCCAATATTAACAAAAATATATAGTGTTACACATTTTTAAGTACATTAATTGCGAATGGATAATATACCAAAATAATTATTGTTTTATATGTTTTTCGATAACAACCAGGTCTTGTTTCCAACATTTTACGATTTAATAACTTTTCTTAGCTGCCAGAAAAATAAACTATAAAAAGTTCTATTTTTACTGTTCTTATTAGGATGGACTTTTACAAAGTAGAGATTACTAGAATCAATTTCTTATATTTCTCTAAGTATAAATTAAACATTGCTTTTAAAAAATAACTATTCTATGGCTATCGGAGTGTGCCAAAAGTTATTTCTTTACACGATAGAGTTTAAATCAATCATATGTTTAAACACGTTTTCCAAGCACTTTTCTTTTGCCGAGTAAGGTAACAAATAATCTCAATGCATTAGCCTTTCAGGTGTCTGAAAATGTAAAGTATGCAATTTATTTTTGACGTAAGTGATTTAAAGGAAGGCGTCTTAAAGTCAGATAAAAGTCATGGGTTAAAAGAATAATCGGATTGATTTTTTGCCTACTAATGTTATAAGATGTGTTGATGTGTAAAAGTTCAACTTAGTACATCCTTATGGATTATCTTAGGAATTTTGATAATTTAATAGTTTTTTACACAAATTGATTGTACTAACCCTTACTTTTTGGAAGTCCATCTTATTAAGGATAATAAAAAACTCTTCGTTTTAACAAAACTTCCAATATTTATTTAAAAACTGCTTTTTTAAAAGACTCAATGACAGCCGTTTCGCTAGACAACTAGCATCGTCAGATTGACATATTGAAGTTACTATTTATTTTTGTAGCTAGGTACCTGATGTTTATTGGGTAGTTATAAGGCTAGACCAAGTATGGAAGTAATAAGACATAACAATATTAAAGCCTAGATGTTATGAGCCCTAAGGGATTATCCTGGATGTACTTCCCTCTAAGATCAGTATAACTGTGCAATGATATAGAAAAACCAGGAAAAAACTATATCATGCTGATCTTTACAATAACTTAATATATTTGTGTTACAATTACGTCTTATTTATGTATAAAATGAAGACTCAATCAAAGTAAACACTTTAAAAGTGGAGAACTTCCCAGATTTATTTGTTCATTAACAACTTTAAATTGTGGATCTGCTAGATGTCTTTTTATTTCAAGTTCTTCAAGGAAATCTAAATTTTGTTTTTTATTACAAATGTGTAGTATTTGGATGTCATTGGTGTGAAAGAGTGAGGTTGGATGTTTAAGTAGGTGTTTTGCATAATTTGACTTATCTGGTTGTTTTAATCTATATGCTCTTAAATGTTCGTTAAATCTTACTTCAAAATTTCTTTGTGTTTGACCTATACAGCATTACACTTTGGACAATTAATTTTGTAAACACCAGATTTTTTTAATTTAGGTAATTTTGTTTTTACATTTAACAATTTTGTACCAACATTATTTTGTGTTTTATATAATATTATTGCTGATGTTGCCGAAGATATTATATTTGAAATTTTATTGGAAATACTTTCACAATATGTAATATTTTTATAACTTTTAATTTCTTTAGTTTGTTTAGGAAATATTAGTTGTAGTGCCACTTTCTGTTCTTTTTTATTTATTAATGTATTTATCAAATGAATTGGATAGCCATTAGATGTAGCTATTTGTTTTATGATATAAATTTCTTTATCAAAGTTAATTTTGTCCATTGGAATTGAAAATGCCCTATGTATCATAGAATTATAAGCTGCTAATTTATGTGTTATAGGATAATTTGAATTATATGGTATGGTTACATCTGTTTGTGTTGGTTTTCTGTATATTGAATAATTTAGTAAATTATTAACTTTTTCAATTTTTAAATCTAGAAAATTAATTGAATTATTTTCTTCAACTTCTAAAGTAAAATTAATTTTAGGATGCAAGGTATTAATATAATTAAAAAATATATCTAATTGTCGTTCGCTACCTACAAATCCTGCTAACACATCATCAACATATCTATACCAAAATACAATATTGTTTTTATAACTAGAATTAAAGATTTTGATTTCTAAATTATCCATAAAAATATTTGCTAAAATTGGAGAAATGGGACTTCCCATTGGAAGACCCTCATTTTGAATATATACTTTGTTATCAAAAGTAAAATAGTTTTGACTAATGCATACATTAAATAAGTCAATTATATCTGATATTATTCCTGGATGGATATTTCTTTCATCTAATATCTTTTTAACTAGAACTATACATTCTTTAGGAGGAATTTTAGAGAACATATTAGTTACATCAAATGATACTAATTTAGTATTATTTTGTAATTTACATTTATTTAATGTATTTATTAAATCTAATGAATTTTGTACTGAATATTTAGATGTGTAACCATAATTATTTAGAATAGTATTTAATTTTTTAGCTACCTTAGTATTAGGAGTGTTAACATACGAAACTACTGGTCTAATTGGTTTTGACTTTTTATGTAATTTAATAGTTCCATATAATTCTGGACATTGAGGATTTTTATTTACTAGATATTTTTTATCATAGTCATTTAATAGATAATTTGAATAATTTACATGTTCTCTGATTTGGTTAGAAAATTTTTGAGTGGGATCGTTCTTTAGAATTTTGACATTACTTGACATTATGAAATCATTCACTTTAGATTTATATTCTTCTTTTTTTAAAATTACTGTTGAGTTACCTTTATCCTTAGAACAACCTTTATCTGATTTTGTAATGACTAGGTTATTTTGATCTACTTTATTTTTGATTGATTTTAAAGCTAAAATGTCATTTTTAATAATTTGACTTTGACTTTTAAATTTATTTGGTTTTATGTCACTAATAAGATTTGCTATTTGCATTTTTTCATAAATAAAATTATTTGAATTTGTTCTCAAAGCTATTTCAGAATCAGTGGCTAAAATTTCTTTTATATTATTAGTAAATTTAGGTGGTATGCAATATTTTAAACCTTTACCTAAAAATTTATTTTCATTATTTGAAAAAATGGTGTCTGATAGATTTACAAACCGAGGAGCAAAATGTATTGGTACATGAGAATTTACTATGTTGTGTAAATTGTTTGTTGGTATGTTGTGAATTCATTAATTTTTCTAATTACACAATTAATCAAATAAAAAGGTAGTTAAAAAGTTAGTGTACGATCATTTTAAATGAGAAAAATTTTAAGAGAAATAGTAACTGCACCAAAATAAAGTTTAGCACAAAATTAAGGATGAAATAAAAGACCCTACTTTCATAAAAACGGAGCCATAACTGATAATAAGGCACTAATTATGTTATTTTTGACTGCTTTCTATGTATTATTTCCAACAGGCTGGTAAAAATGATGTTTGGGATGTAATCTTTGTTTTTTAGCATTTCTTAGAGATTATAGAGGTTAAGTTGTAGAATATCTACGTCTGAGACTTGAAAAAAACCATAAATAAATGTGTCGTACAACAAAAATATTAGAGATCATTTTTATACATGTTCAGTAGACGATCCCTGAGATAAGTATCTCTGTCTAGAGGTAATACGGCTTCAAGACTGAGATGGTATCAAGAATTTCAGAATTGGGCTACTGAAGATTGGGCTACAGTTTTATTCAGTGACGAAGGTTTGGATTTCACCCACAGTCCCGTCGAATAAGAGTCTGGAGACTATCTGAAAATGTAGAACGAGTAAGACATGTTCAGGAAGTGAGCAGATATACAGAGGTGACACAATAGTGGTATGAGGTTTTCCTGATTCGTTCCTGACAGGTCAATTGTATCTAGATGTTATTCTTCATCCTACAGTGCACCCAGTGCAAATGCAGTTAGTGAAAACTTTTGCTTAATGCATGATTATACCCCTCCACATGATGTACGTATTGTGACTAACTAACTGACCAGTACAATCTCCGGACTATAATCCTATTGAGCATGTATGCTTTAATGTAGGATTACTCCAAATATAAGTAAAATTTTAATAATATCCCCACACTTTTCCGTTCATAATAAATTAAAAATGGTAATAACTGAATTTGTAGAACATAAAACTCTATATATTTTTGTTTAAACTTTTCCTCCGAACATGTACCTATTTATAGTTTTTGAGATGCAGGTGTCGGTAAAATTTGAACTTTGTATATTATCAGTGGCAGTTGTACTGCTTCATTGTTTACGAAAAATGTTCAAAACGTACTAACCTTGTATCACATCACATCTAAGAAGTATACTATTCCATTTTTATAACAAATCTTTTTGGTCTAGTTTATAGCCTTATGGTTCTTTGGTCTGATTGTTATTCTGTGCATATCTATAAGAAGTTTGCTTAATTTATACATAACTTATGAGGAGCAGAGCTTTTATTGCAAATAGATGGGAAGACGAGACGATGCCAACGGAATGGAAAACAGGGTTATTGGTCCCAATATATAAAAAAGAAAATCCGGCAGAATGTGAAAACTACTACATACTGCTTATAAAGTTTTTACCTCGATGATCCGAAACAGATTAGAAAAACACTCACAGATCGGGTTTAGAAAAGGCAGGTCTACGATAGATGCTATTCACATATTGACCCAGTTAATAGAGAAATGCTGCGAACATAATATAGAACTACGACTTCAAACAAGCTTTCGATAGTTTAATCAGAAGCAAGCTTAGTAGGAAAATGCAAGCCATGAATATTGCAGCAAAATTAATTAGACTAGTTATGTTGACAATGGAAAAATCGGAGGCAGTAGTGACGACATCTGAAGGTAACACAAAGCCTTTTAACATCGAATCAGGAGTAAGGCAAGGAGATGCATTGTCCAGTATATCACTATGGGAAAATACAGTTTCGAAAGAATTAAAAATTTTAAATACCTTGGAGTGATAGTCAACGGAATAAATGAAAGGAGTGAAAAAATCTCAGAACGTCTACAGGTAGGTAATAGAGATTTATACCACTACAAGAAGCTGCTAACTAGCAAAAGCCTAAGTAAAAATACCAAGATGAAAATATACAAAGCCTCCATTAGATCTATAGTTACATACGGAAGCGAAACAATGTGCCTGACAAAAAAAGACGAAGAAAGACTGCGGGTTTTTGAAAGGAAAATTTTAAGAAAGATACTTGGCCATAAAAATATCCAAGTAAACTAGTATAGACCGCTGATGAACTTGGAAATAAAAGACATTTTCAAGGAGGATATAGTAAATACGATGGTTCGGATATGTATGCAGAAGAGAACCATATGCAGCAATTAAAAGGGTGAGCAACTGGAGACCAGTAGAAAGCAGACTAAGGGGCAGACCAAAAATAACATAGGAAGACCAAATTATAACGGATTTAAGAAGGATGGAAGTACGGGACTGAACTGAAATCATCAAAGAAAGGAAGAAATGGAAGTTAGTAGCGGAGAGAGCAAAAACGGACAGCAGAGTATAAAACGAAGGAAAAGAAAAGCGGAGTGATTCACCGCAATCTACGAATCAGCGAGCTCCATTGGAGCGATCACAATTCCCTCGGGATTGTATAACTTACGTATATTATGAGGAGCATTTTATATGTTTATCAACATGTTAGTTTAGTAATCATTGACTTCGAGTCTTTTACAAAATTAAACTTTTTAACACAAATAACAAATATTCTGATAGACGATGTAGGTTCATCATTTGTATATGTGTATGTTATAATTAAATTCAGTCGTTTCCGTACTTCTTTTACATTTCTTTTGTGTCATTTGCATGAAAAAGAATATGAGGAAACTTCATTACGATACACGAAATATCTTTATCTGAAACAACTAAAGAAATACAAATTTTTATTCATCTATGTTTCCTTTTCGATTGATATTCATCTGTTCTTTTTAATTATGTTATGGAAAGTTACAATCCAGCGTGTTCAGATTCCGTACAGAATATAAAGTATCAGTTTTGTATTATATTTTATGGATGTAGAAGATACGATATAATAATGCAATATGAACTCAATACGAACAAGCAGTACTTTTGCTTATAAAGTTGCTTTTTTCTACTTGACTTGGTATTAAAATGACATTCTTTGTTTTATCAATTCTACAGTGACAAATAACTCGATAAAATATAAATTATAATATATAAGATTTTTCTGCTTAACAAAATATACTTGTAGGTAAATAATAAACTTACATCAACTAACTAACAATAAATCCAAACAAATATAGTAATTCTTTCTAATCTATGTATAATAAATAACTTAAATATAAACGATGAAATTTTTCCACTAAACATAAACAATAACTGATCTTTTGAATTCAAATAAATAATATTTTCTTCTATGTCATATCTGTCAAAATTGGACAAGGGTGATTAGAATTTTGTTGTTGCGCCATCTATTGACTCGGCCGGCGAACTGAAAAACAGTATGACCTTGGCCGCTTAAGATTCAATTCTAGTTCATTTGTGGGTAAACAGTCAAAAATGATCAATCGGCAGCAAACATCTTAAAAGCATGGATTATATCGTGAGGATTATTAAATGTATTGCCGTTGTAATACATTTCACCTGAGATTTTAGAAGTTTTATTCTTTGCATGAACATATGCCCAGAAATTATTGGATTCGTTAGAAATATTATTCTGATTTTTTTTCAAGATAAGCGTTATATTCAGTTTTAATCATTTGTTATATTATTTATATGTATGCATATAAAGTATATTCCCTGTTTTCTTATAATTTTTGATGTTTTTTTGATTTTATTCTAATTATTTCCGCATTGTACCATGTAGGATATTGACGTTTATAATTTCTGTATATTTGTACATACATATCAAACAGCTCCTATATCTTATCATAAAATAATGGACTAGTTTAGTAGGATCATATTAATCAAAATGATAACAATATATATTTAGGATAAGATACCCATTTACTTATATTGGTATTCATTTTGCAAGTAATTTTTCTCATTTCGTAAAATTTAGCAATAAATAATTAGTAAGTTTTAAATGTAGCGCCAACTAATAACCAATAATGAAGTGTGTTTAAAAGTCAACGTTTTCACAGTTTCACAGTTCGTTTCAAGTATTCTCAAAAAACTGGCGGCACAAAACACCGTGTTCTGTGACTAACTGATTGTACCAGTTGACAAGATATATGACAGGAGAGAAAATCGTGTTTATCTGTAATAAACAAACAAGACCCCTAGTCTTGACGGTGATAGAATAGAACAGCCAATAGAAAGTGGGCGGGGTTCTATTGAAAATGCCAAAACCGTATTCTTGAAATTCGTTCTCTCACTGTACCGATAGAAGGGTTGCTCCCCGAGAAAACAATTACTTCTATTGGTTATTTTTAAAGGAACCGCTATAACACCAAGAGAATGTGTTAGGGATTTTTATTTTCGAACCAAAAATAGTATAAAAGTAATTTCTTTCATAAACCAAACATAACCAAAGAACAAATTAAACTAACGAAAATGACAGAATATTTTGTTTAGTGTTTTACTCCTTATTTGAGAAAGTGTTAATCAGAGAACAAAAATATCGATATGTTTATCTCTTTTTAATGACAACAAATAAGAGAGAGAGATAAGTTTTTCGGTTAATATTAAAGCATATCGACAACATCGCAAATTTTCTACCAATCTTATTGAAACATGTCACTTACCACTTATGACGTATGTAACCATTAAATTTAAAACTTCAAAAGCCGATTATGGCTAGAGGATTAATTTTATAAAAATTTTATTTGTACAGTTGAACCACTAAAAACCTATTTTATAAGATGCAAATATAAAAAAAAATCACTAAACTAGTCCATTCTAGGACTGTATTTACATCATCAGACATATCTAAAAAAATATGATGCAGGATATCGGAGTTCTAGAATTCGAAATACGTCGAAATTATTTTACAAAACTGTAAATAGAAAAACGATCAGTTTGTTGCATTTCAACTCCCTCTCTCATCTTTATTTTTTTATTTATTAAAAACACGATAAAAAAATAGAAACTATTTATTAAAGCAAAAAACTAAGTAGAGAGCGAGGAAATGTAGGTCAAAATAGACACTGAAAAAATCGATCTGTAGTTCGACTTTTTTAATGGACGCGGCCACTATACTATATCCTCTTAAATACTAATATGTGTAGCTACATTTTAAACAAATTTAAACTGGTTATTTCATATTTCTGCTTCTATTCCACAGTTCGGTCTAAAAGTACATACTTAATACTTTGTGACAACCCAATCTCTTTATCTCTCGTATGCCGCTATATTTTAATAATGCTGTCATGTACCATCCAATAATACGTCGAAAAAGAACTTTCACGAACACAGATATTCCATGCATCTTTAGATCATTGTATGCAAATAGCTTGCACATGACAATAATCGTTAATGGATTCTGCATAAACGCTGTTTTAGCATGCGAAACGACCATTTTGCGATATAGAAATGGAGTAATACGACCATATATATTAGTACAATTGCTCTTAAACCACTTTAAAATAACGATATCTCTTGTATCCAATTATTATCTAGGTAATATTTATTTGCAATTGAAATATGAGAGATAAAACAATTTGGGTAGATGGTAAGTTATTAATTTTCTCAGAAAATATGACTTTGACCATGAAAATTATTATTTATAAAGTAATAGTGTGTAATAGCCATTATGTGCGTGTTGAATACTATACTTTATCCACAACTATGTATATAAGTTTATTTCAAAAATTTAAAATATATTTCAAATGAACAATATTTTTTATTAATGGTAACGTTATTAATACAAAATAAATTTATTAAATTGATTGTACTAACCCTTACTTTTTGGAAGTCCATCTTATTAAGGATAATAAAAAACTCTTCGTTTTAACAAAACTTCCAATATTTATTTAAAAACTGCTTTTTTAAAAGACTTAATGACAGCCGTTTCGCTAGACAACTAGCATCGTCAGATTGACATATTGAAGTTACTATTTATTTTTGTAGCTAGGTACCTGATGTTTATTAGGTAGTTATAAGGCTAGACCAAGTATGGAAGTAATAAGACATAACAATATTAAAGCCTAGATGTTATTAGCCCTAAGGGATTATCCTGGATGTATTTCCCTCTAAGATCAGTATAACTGTGCAATGATATAGAAAAACCAGGAAAAAACTATATCATGCTGATCTTTACAATAACTTGTGTTACAATTACGTCTTATCTATGTATAAAATGAAGACTCAATTAAAGTAAACACTTTAAAAGTGGAGAACTTCCCAGATTTATTTGTTCATTAACAACTTTAAATTGTGGATCTGCTAGATGTCTTTTTATTTCAAGTTCTTCAAGGAAATCTAAATTTTGTTTTTTATTTAAAGTGTTTGCTTTGATTGAGTCTTCATTTTATACATATTGTAATAAATTACAATTAAAATGAATGTAAGATTGTATAAATATAGCTTAAATTGTTATAATTGTTGTTTTTGTTGTTTTTATAATTTGAAATTTTTATTTTTTTAAAGTTTTGTGGGGCTATAATTTATGTTTAAATTTATTTCAATTTTTATTTAATCTTTATTCAATTTAAAACACCTTAAAATTTCTTTATTTTATTGATCCTTTTATGCTTGTAAAAAAATTATGTTATTAAACTTAAGATATGTAATTTTATTTATTATTTATTATTAAATTTAGTATATCTAAATCAATTACTTAGCATTTGAGACTCATAACCTCAGTAGTCAGTTCATAATGTAAAATTTAACAATATTATTATTTATTTACTTTGCTTTACCTAAAAGAATTAATATACCCTTAACCTATTCAATGATACGGCTATGGCAAATTCGTGCGCATCAACCCCCATATAGAGGTACACGTGATCCTTAACGGTTATTTCTGGGGTAAAGAATGTCGAGAAGCGTGTGTTTATTAGTCGTTAAAAAGTTTCTTAATAATATAATGTTCTCAGATCAAGATTATAAAAATTGTTTAACGATACTGAAATATATTACTCACAATGTTTTATAGGAGTTATGAAAGTGATATAAGTGAATAAAGTCAAAAACATACCCTAAATCACTTGTTGCTGACGGTGAAGGATGGAAACTTTTCGTGGCGGCTTCCCAGACTCAGCTTCTTACCAGTGAATAATTTACACCACGTGCAAATGCCTCCTTGGACGGATACCAAACAGGATTATAACCACTGGATATTATTTCTCCTTGGTTTCTTCCAGTTTTTATTATTGTTACAGGTTAGTCAAAAAATTTAATTTTCTTCTTAGGATTTAATATTTATTATTCGGTACACAATTTGCATTTACAATTTTTCCAATAGGTTTGTTTGAAAATACATTATACAATTGATCATATTAATTTTCAGCCATCTTTTATTTTTAACAGTCATCGGCCATTGTTTTTATGATAATTTTAAAATTGACTGGCGTGGATTGGCCTTTTGATGAATTTAGAGTGACCTCGATTTTCCTTTTTCCTGGGCTTATATACCCTCGCCCAAAAAATCGAATAATGGCCGCCTTTTCGAGCGTATTTTGTTTTTTATAACCCCCCTTACATCAAATTTTTGAAAAATTGACTTTTTAATTAGACATTTTCTGACCTTATAATTGTTACAAATCAATTCTGTATCACTTATTTGATTATAAAATAACATTTTTAGAATTTTAAAATCGAATCTTCCCTATAAAAATTGCTGACTTTATGGAGTAAACAATGTCGGCCATTTTGACAATTATCAATATTAAATTTAACAATTATGAGCTAATATCTCATCTTGGCCATTAATTTTAACAAAAACTGAAAATTTATATATCCTGATATAATCATATAACCTTATTTCTTAATGACACCGCTTACTTTAGTTTTTATTAACATTTTAAATTTACTGTGTCGTAACGATTCAAATACAAAATTTATCAAATAAACGAATTAATAACATTCAAAGTCATCAAAGAACAACCTAAAATTAATTATCTTACAACAACATATAATAATAACAAATAGTACCATCAATTAATCCTCTAATATTAAGTTTATGTCTTTCCACTACAAGCACATCTTTTAAGTTTATAATCCGCAAGTTTTTTATCATCACTTCACTATTTACAGTGTTTTTCATTGACTTTATCATTCATAATGTCCTTGATTAAGCTTTTATTAAACAGTCTTAGCTTGTAAACAAAAAACATCACTTTCTTACAGATGCGTTCTTACATGTAATATATTTCAACATCTTTCTTTATTTTTAGATTTAGTCTCAAGCATTGCATTTTATCAAAACTGAGATGTACCAGAATATAGGAATTACTGGACTTGTACTGTCATCCGATACATTATAATACAGGACTCATCACTTGATGCTTAATTGAATTAGAAAATATTGTTCAGGTAAGTAAAATTTATTTATCAAATTATAATCATTTCTATGATTTATTTATTTTGCTCTAACAGCTAAAATTAGTTTGTTGAGGTTTAAATTTTGTACCTTATATTACTAACTAAATACAGTTGAATAATCTCTATTTTATATGATAAATTTAAATAACCTAAACCTACTTGTTCTCATTTTATAGCTACCTATAAAAAAATTATTGAACTTATTATTTTTAACATTAATTATAACTTATTTGTATTTTAATCTACTAATAATCTTTAATACTTTAATACTACTTTAATCCTACTAATATTGTATTCTTATGATTCATTATTAACATATTTTAATACTTATTTATTTTTTTATTTTTAGCTTAAACAAAATAGTATTTTGGACTTTGATTCTTGGA
Organism: Ophraella communa; assembly: GCA_035357415.1. NCBI lineage: Eukaryota > Metazoa > Arthropoda > Insecta > Coleoptera > Chrysomelidae > Ophraella > Ophraella communa. The sequence continues at coordinate 9,409,218 of CM068986.1, read as the reverse complement.
TCGACTACTGGTGTTAGTGCTCATTCTTATGAACTCATTTTATCAAGATAGTTTTGTGTTCTTGTGTGAATTAAGATTTACTGGATTGGCTCAAATAAAGAAATTTTTGGTGTATTGATCATTTAATGAAAAGTTTTGAAAATAACATCCATGACTAGTAATTTATTTCAACTCAAGTTATTTATTTGGTAAGTTATATTTATTATTATTTTAAAACATTACAATATATAAGACGTAATTGTAACACAAATTTATTAAGTTATTGTAAAGAGCAGCATGATATAGTTTTTTCCTGGTTTTTCTATATCATTGCACAGTTATACTGATCTTAGAGGGAAATACATCCAGGATAATCCCTTAGGGCTAATAACATCTAGGCTTTAATATTGTTATGTCTTATTACTTCCATACTTGGTCTAGCCTTATAACTACCTAATAAACATCAGGTACCTAGCTACAAAAATAAATAGTAACTTCAATATGTCAATCTGACGATGCTAGTTGTCTAGCGAAACGGCTGTCATTGAGTCTTTTAAAAAAGCAGTTTTTAAATAAATATTGGAAGTTTTGTTAAAACGAAGAGTTTTTTATTATCCTAAATAAATTTATGTTTATTTACTCACATAATAATTATTAATAGTTACATTACACTTGTAAAATTCATGCCAGGGATAACCTTCTCTGCCATCTGATTCTGATTGAAAATCATGGGGCTTGAACTGGTACTAGAGCTAGTTCAAGGTTTTTCATTGTAATTAGAGCTAGTATGTTTGTTAATTTTGTTTGAAATCTGATTTCCTCTTTTTATTTTATTGGTTATGTTGTTATCTATATAACCTTCGGCAACTGTAGAATATTTTGATGGGTGTAATATAATGAGAGCCAATCAATATTTGTAAGTTAGGATAAAACGTAAATATTTTAAAATGGAACATGAATTTTAAATTGCAATACCCGTCTTTAGTTACTATTATCCCACTCTAACGTTTTTCCCAAACAAAGAAACCCTTCTGAAAACGCAAACAATAAAAATTGTCTGATTTTGCATAGTGCAACCCCTAAAGATTTAGTTGTTGACAAAACGTGATCGAAACCCGAATAAAGCCTCACAAAAGAAAATATTTTCAACGATTTCTTGAGTAACGCTGAGTCCAGCTATTTGCTTTAAAAGGAGGAAGTGGCTTTGCGTATTACGCTTTATTTTTGATTTAACCTACCTTTCATAAAACGTTAATTCGGCAAAAAACGTTGCAGGTACAATAGACTGTTGATTCACCGGTATGAAAAAGGGTTAAAATAAACACCTTAAATAACTTTTCTCACAATCTAAACAGTATTTTAAGCATAATAAAGGGACTGAAATCGGTTAATTAATCAATATATAAATTTAAATAAACGTATCACCAACAACAGTTTGCCAAACATGTTAACATCGTTATAATTCACAGTAAATTAATAATGATAAATGACCCAAGAGATAGGTAGTTTATTATAACTATATACAGAATTGTTGATGGCACGCAAAATATATTATACGCTGTGTCCGTAAAGTATGAAACAAATTCATTTTTAGTTTAACAAGCCATTTTAAGAAATAATTCTATAACACGTCGATTTTTTAATTTAAGTTATCGTATTTTAAAATAATATTAAGTGTGAATAACTCATAGATAGAGATAGAGATAGAGATAGAGATAGAGATAGAGATAGAGATAGAGATAGAGATAGAGATAGAGATAGAGATAGAGATAGAGATAGAGATAGAGATAGAGATAGAGATAGAGATAGAGATAGAGATAGAGATAGAGATAGAGATAGAGATAGAGATAGAGATAGAGATAGAGATAGAGATAGAGATAGAGATAGAGATAGAGATAGAGATAGAGATAGAGATAGAGACGTAACGAATAAAAATGGTCCCAAGATTGAACCTTGAGGTAAACCGTAGTGTAGGTATCTTTTGAAAGAACGGCACTTAAAATAATTGCCTGGCAACGACTAGTTAAGTAATTATCAAAAAATGCTCCAGCATTTTCTAAAAATCCAAAATAATACATAAGAGATAACAACAATGAATGATTGAAGTGCAATGGATTTAACAGTAAAATGCACTTATATAAGTGTTAGTTTGTCTTGTCATATATCAGAACTATTTTCCGAGAATAACAGGAGGTTTCTTCAAGACAACAAGATATACATTTAAATATGTGAGGTACGGTTAGTAAAAGAAAGAATTGACAATAAGACATTTCAATATTCCTGTCTGCTCCAACTGCTTGAGATTTGATCGACAATAATAATTGTTCATATCCGTTATTCTTAATTAAAAGTTAATAATAATATAATAATAATAAGTGTTTAACAACTATTTTTATGATAAAAATTGTCCGTTTGACGCTATAATTTAGTTTAAAGAAAACTGATATTGCATAAATTGACTTATCTGATAAATATTTATATTGTTTTCCTTTGTTATATTTAAAAAAAAACCAAAAAAAAATAAGCGGTTTTCCGTAGCTTTGTATAAATCACAATAAAAGTAAGTTGATTTTCAGAAATATATTACTAATAGCGTTTTTTCCTAAAGCTACGAGTTTTCTTTTGTATAGATTATGATTGTTGGCCTCAGGGTAAGCAAATCTTGGTTTCGTTATTTCTTTGAATATACTTTATCTGTTTTGTCGATTTCACGAAAGATTTTTTGAATACATTTATTGCTCGTATACAGTATGATGCAAATGCATGGAATAAATTCGTTATTTCAAAAACACGTCAATTTTAATTTTTTAATCACCATCAACTACTAAAATGTGTTGGACGTCATTAGTGATGGCGTAATGGAGTCATCGACGATTTTTAAATACAAACCGAGGTCACGTGACAGCTCATTTAAAAGGTCTCCTTATCGCCTTTGCAACAACAAAAAGTTGTAACTGCCACAATTAGCAGATCTCAAACACCAATTTATATGGAAAAACTGATCAAAAAATAATTTAAATAGCTATTTCATGAATATAAGAATGCAAATTTTCTATATATTATCAAAAAACCATTCAAATATGTTAAATTTTTTTATGATATTATGTAAAATTAGGTTAAAATTTGCAAATTGAAACAATTGATTGCTAATTTAATGTCATTAGTGTCATAATTCTAAAAAAAGGTATAAAAGGCCGTGAATTTTGGCTTTCGCTCTCTAATTCGCAATTGAAATTGATTCCGACGTCTTGGATATAGCAAAATCTGGTATCATAACCTCACTTTTAACAAAAAGTTGAATTTAATTATATGATTCAGCAAAAATATTAGAATCACAGTACTTAAATACAGTGAAAGTACTTACTGAATAGTGTTATCCATCAATTTCAATATGAATTTTTTCTAAGATTGATAAGATTTCTTTGTCCTAGTGGAAATCTTTGCTACCGTACAGCCAAGCAGATGTATTGCGAATTGTCGAACTAGCAAGTATCGATATCGTTACCAACGAAAGGACAGTTATTTGAGGTACGTTCGTTAATAACATTTTGTTTGTGTTTGCGCATGACTAGTTAAAATTAAATCATGGACAAGTATTAGTATTTATTAAATATTTCACCAGAAATTTCCATTATATTAGGTAGTAAATAGCCTGTAACAAATCATTGGATAAAATTATTAGTTTATAAAATTCATGTATTAAATTAATTCCTTAATTATAATCGGATGTTTTACAGAGTAGTACAATTGAGTTTTACTTGAATCCTACCCAAGACAAAGAGTCGAGTCTCTAAACAAATCAAAATTATCGAGCTAGCATATTTTTATTAGGGCGTTCTTCTAAAATTAAAGCATACATCAGTTAATAATTCAAAAATTTCATTCAAGAATATAATTAACAATTAATAAAAAAACATTTATAAAATAAAGCTAAGATAATAACGAAAATAAATACTAACAAAATCAAATCATCAAAATATATTTGACAAAATACCCTATTGATTAAGCTAACTTTTTTTTGGGGCATCCTACTTTGCTCAATTTTGATTTAGATAAAAACTTTCAGGTAGCTTTCCATCCTATGTGCCCTTTTAAATTTATAATATCGCCACGTTTATCTGCTAGTGGAATCGCTGAACTCTACGAAAGCAGTGGCCTGTAAATTCGCCAGGATTTTTATGTATGTGTTCCAATGACGATTTTGTGACTCCTGAACAACATAAAAATGTTTTTTGTGTACATGCGTGTCGTTTCATTTCGGCAAATATTATAAAGAGCGTATTGTACCTGATACATATCCCATTTACTTAAGATTGTAATAAGTTTGGACTAATAGCGTTTTCCATTCGTCGCACTGGGGCAGAACTCGCGCCAGTTTTGTGTTCCATTCGTTGAACTTTTTTCATTTTTTTGTGTTCCATTTATGTGTCACTCAAACTTCAAGCGAGCTAAGGGCGAACCGAGGGCAATAATTTGGCACTAGCTATTTGATCAAGGGTTACGGTAATGCAAAACAATAATAGCGGATAGTGAGTTTCGTAATCATTTGCAAAGTCGAGGGAGAAAATTTCATTGTTAATTTTCATTTTCAATAAATACATTATTATAAATATGTTTACAACTACAACCCTGGATAAATAATTAATGTTTACAACCAAATGACTAACCACACCTAGTTAAATAAAATCTACACTCTACAAAACAGGTTTTAGATTTTTATATTGGGTTTCTGCTTAAAAAAAATAAAAACTAATATTTAATTCTGTCGATTTTCAAAAAAATCAAAATTTGGAAATGTTCATTATTTTTTGTCCAATTTTTTTCTATTTACAAGTTTTTTCTATAATAAAAACTTAATTGAGTTTTGTGGTAAATCAATTCGAGAAAATAATATTATTTGGAACTATTAAAAGTCTCTCGCATTTTTACAAATTCTGATAAATTGAATCGTAAGTTCAGATAATTTTTATTTTTGCACAGATGACAGTGATGACACTTATGGTATTTTTATTTGGTTATCGATTAAAAATATCGATTGTTACTACGAAAATACAACTACATCGATGGACACATATTCATTAAAAAAATTCCAGAAATCTATTTGACCTATTTATAGTGTATTTGAAAATCAAGAGAGAGTAAATTCCCAGAAATGCTTTGCAGTTATCAGTGTTAAAGGCAGTAAACCATAGACGTGCGTTTTCAAAATTAAATTAATATGGAAATAGAAATATTTAATTTGTTTTAGTTATTTATACCTAGATTACCAATTTTAGATAGATAAACATAATTCGTAAGTAGTAATTTAATTTGGGTAAAATGAAGAAAAAGTCAATATTATTTTAGGCATTTTGTTTTAGGCATATGTTTATTTACAAAATATGTATATAATAGGTACAGATAATTACAATTATTTATAAATTAATATGAGGGGCTTAAAAAACAATTAAGTAGATATATGAGAAAAAAAACCAACCGCAAGGATAAAATTTGACGAGCAACATGCAAAAAATACGACAATATTAAATCTTAAAAAATAAAAATCTAAAAATAAAATTAAAGTACATAAATTAATAATTTTAAAGTTATGGTTCCTCGCACTCTGTGTCAGAAGATTCACCATCTGATTCTAGAGAAATTACAATGGGCTCTATAGTAATATCAATTATGTTATCTAGCTTCCACACTTTTTTTTCTATTTCTGTAACGTGTCTAAAACATTTTTGCCAATTTTCACTTGTTACTTCAGATATTGCCTTATTGAAGAGATTTTTAACATCTGATAATTTAAAAGTAGTGTTATTTCTGGCAACTTGAGCCCATATCAATTCTATCGGATTGGTAAAGGTTGGTAAAGGTTTAAGTAATCTGGAGTGGTAACTTGCATTGTCCATTACAATAACCGATCCTTTTGGTATGAATTAAATCATCTGTTCAAAATATTCCTCAAACACGTCTCCATTCATTTCTTCGTGATAATCAACGGTTTTTTTTATTCAAATAAGAGTAAATCATTCTCAAGAAAACCGTTTGCACTGCCTATATGACAAATAACTAATCTTTTACCTTTTCCTATAGGTTTCTTAAAACCAGTAGTATATCCTTCTAGAAAAGCTTGATAGGATGATTTTATATTTTTGTCTTTCCAAACTCTTCCTACACAATGTCCTTCATTAACCCATGTTTCATCTAAATAATAAATGTTTTTATTTTGAGCTTTAACTTGTTGTATTCTTCTGAGGTACTGTCTTCTCCAATAAACAATTTCTTCAGAATCAATTGAGTGTCTGCCCATTTTTTCAAATTTAAAGTTTAACTCATGTAACGTTTTCCATAGTTTATCCCGGCTTATTGTGGGTAAATCAACATCATTCGTAATGGCTTGCAAAACTTTATCTAAAGTTGGTATTTGCTTGTTTATAAAAAATGAGTGAACAAGCATTTTTAAAAAACTCGTCCACGTTGACTTTTAACAGTTTTTGTCTACCTGGTTTCGGCTTTGGTGAGGTTACTCCACCTGATTTTTCCTCCTTTAGAACTCTATATATTGTAGATTTTCCATATACCATTGCCTTAGATGTTGTTTCAACTACACTGTCAATAGTGTTTAAGGGATTTTGATGTTTTAAATAGTGGTACACATTCACTACAGCACTCGTTTCATTGGGCGATAAATGGTCAAGTTTTAATTTTTTCACTGGCGTATACTCACAAACTGCTTCCATTTTTAGTCACTACTATTTGTCACGTTTATCGAAAATCAAATAACTGCATTTCTAGAAAATTAAGCACTATTTAAGTCAAAATATCTGTCATTAGAAGGTGTTGCCATTCGGAGGTCGTTAAATAACAATTATCCCTTTCTAATCTGGTTACGCCTACGACGTTAGGTTAGGCCTACTGTAGTAACAATGAAAGATCATAAAATAATGTGATAGTCCAAAAAATTTAATAAATTTTGTATTGAAATTAACAAAAACAATTTAGAATGCATTACAAATATTGAAGTTTTACCGCACGTACTGTACTATAGTTTTGCATACCGAATTAGTTTGTATTCTAGGAATTTACTCTCTCTTGATTTTCAAATACAGTATATATTAAATAGAGAAGGTTGATAAAATGTTTAAATAAGTTTAATTAAAATTAAATACAACAAATTAATTACAAACTTTGGTGGGTTCTCTTTATAAAGTTTTACTGTGTGAATAATTTAAAGGTGCTACTTGTTCCACGACATACGTTTAATCTTTACCTACACCTAACTTTTCCAAAAGTTCCTCCTTTTTTTCTTTATTTCCGTATTGAGCTTCTCACAAATGAATGTGAGTGTATTTACAAAGTTTCATCCCCTAGTATCATAAATTACAAAGTGTTTCAAAACTCTAATAGCCCAACTTTCTCCCCAAAGGCGTCTAATTATTCATGTTTATAAACAATTTAATAGTTTTGTAATCTCTTACTTTCTTAAAAGAGGGTGTGTATAATTTGATATTTTAGAATTAAAATAATACAAAGGTCTGGTAAAATGAGTCGACCTTACACAATTTCACGAATATTAAAAATACGTGATAAATGGCATCATGTCGTTAGGTAAGGTACGACAAAACATTCTTTGTTTTAAATTACGACCTAACTCTGATGTCAAGTTCAATTAGGAATTGAAAGAAATAAATTTAGATAATTTACTTGAATAAAATTTATGTTTTTTTTGTGGACATCTAAATAAAAAATGTGGCCCAAGTATTTTATTATGCAAATAAAATACTTTTAAAGTCAATTTTTTTAGCCATCCAGTTCACGAAAGTTTAAAAAAATTTAGACTTACCCTAGAGATTAGACAGGAAGAATATTCAAGGTCCACTGACAACGACGATCAAAAATGTTTCTCAAAATAAAAAGGACTGATATTATGCTACATTTTGTTCGAACAAAGTCATGGTTGATTGACATTTTTAGTCGAGAACAAGGAATAAGAGTAAAAAACACTTTGCGCTATATTGATTTTTTGTCAAATATGTAAAAAAAATAATATAATATCATCCAGCAAAAAGCGATAAGAAATTCTTAGCAAATAGGTTGATATTACTTTGGAATACGGCAAAAAAACTTTACAACATACTACAAAACTCTTATTGAGATGGTTATCTTAAAAACAAGCTAAAACGAGCACAGTATATTCAGAAACATACAAAAGGTTTTAAAATTACTAGAATGAGGCGTTACCAACGACTACTCAGCATTAATCAAAAAGAAGGAAGTGTAGATGAATTTCACACATTTTAGGATCGCAACTACATGTTGCAATGTGGAAAAGTGCAAATATAAATAATAAAGATATATATTTTATGTTAAGATTTTATGCTTTTACTCAATACTAAACAAACATTAGGCACTATTAATAGTTAACAAGCTGTGGTTACCGACTGTTACTCAACATATTGAAATTATTTGCTTGATATCTGTATACCTAGATATAAAAGCGAAATATATTTATATAAGATCCTGTAAAAATTGTGTATTTTGGACATAAAGAATTATTATTACTATTTTATTATTTATTAATATTCACAAAAAATTTTATCAAAAAATACATTATAAAATGTAAATTACAACAGAGCTAGTGACAAAGTCGTATGGCTTTCAAGGAAATCTTGATGTGTGTTGCATAGTGAGCAGATTTTGTTAAGTCGATTTTTTTATAAATGCCTTTATAATATATCCTGAATACATTTATATTAGCTAAACGATCAAGTAAGTATAGAGAAGAGGTTGGCCAGCAGTTAGTTCAGACCTAAACCCAATTGAACATGGTTGAGACTACCTTCCTGCAAACGCAAGGCAGTTGAAGACTTGTCCGAAAAGCCTGCAAAAATTATTCGTCGTTTACTTCAAGAGAATCTGCCATCAACCATTACAACAAATGACGTAGCAAATATTTTTTTAGGTTAGGTTAGGTTAGGTTAGGTTAGGTTAGACATTTTTAAATCCTAAAATATATACCTTTACAATAATATTTCAATGTAATAAATATATCTAGCTTTTGAAAAGAAGATTGATTAATTTTTTTTAATAAAAGTAATGTAATTTCGAGCAATCAGTTTGGCTTTAGAGAGGGCAAATCGACCGAGGATGTTATTTGTTTCTTAACTACAGAAATATATAAAGCTATGGATGCAAAAATACAGGCTCTTTGTATATTCGTTGACCTATCTAAGGCATTCGACACTGTTTCGCATGATATCCTCCTAAAAAAACTAAACGCGTATGGAATTAGAGGGAAACTTTACGACTTATTAAAAAGTTATTTGACTAATCGACAGCATTCAGTATTTGTGAATGGAGTAGTCAGCGAAACAGAAAAAGTAACGTATGGAGTTCCCCAAGGAACCGTTTTGGGACCAATTTTATTTACCATATATATTAACAGCCTTCTAAACCTAAAAATAAGAGGATCTATTATTAGTTTTGCTGATGATACTGCAATATTCTACAGGTCTGATGGCTGAGATCGGTTGAAAACGGAAGTTGAAAATTATTTTCTGAACATTAAAAAGTGGTTTCAAGTCAATAAGCTTAACTTAACGTTGAAAAAACACAGTATATGGCATTCACTTCATATAAAAATTATTTACCACAACTTGGTAACCTTGAAATTGATCCGATGACACATATACCAGAAGCAACATCTGTCAAATACCTTAGTATTATTATAGACCAACATCTCAGATGGAATCTGCAAATTGAGAGCTTAGTTAAGAAAATTAGAGCATTGATAGGTAAAATCAGATACCTCTCTGGATTCCTAAATATTAATCACCTAAAAATAGTCTACCATGCACTGGTTCAATCTTTGTTGATCTATGGAATATAAGGCTGGGGAGGTGTCTGTAATAATTACCTTGAGAAGCTTAATGTTTTGCAAAGATTGATTTTAAGAATAATGTATAAAAAACCAATTACGTTCTCCTCTGAAGATTTATTTAAAGTAAGTCAGGTGTTAGATGTTCGACAACTTTTTAGTCAAAAAATCCTGCTAAATATACACAAAAACTTAAAATCTCTAACACCCTTAGACCACCCGTACCCCACGAGGAATAGGTATAATGCGGTAAAAGTTCCTAAATGTAATAAAACAATAGGACAACGAAGTCTTTGTTATTTGGTTCCAAAATTATTTAATTTAGTTCCTTTAGAATTAAAACATACACTAACAACAACTTTAAACAGAATCAGTGTAAAACAAAAAGTCAAAAGATGGATTTCAAGTATAGGAAAAGACTTTTTTAATAGTTTCATCGACGACAATTAATGTGGTATTGTTTATAATTCTTATATTGTTAGATATTAACTAAGACTAACTATTTACCAGTTTATTTTTGTCCTATAAATAACACCTCTCTCTTTAACTTGGCTTTGACAAATAAAGCAATGGATTTAACTGTCTCCTAATTAATCATACAATCAGTGAATTTGTAAATTATATTTTCCGTATTATTTATAAGTAATGTGTTATAGTATTGTAAATGTTCCTTTTTATATATTTTGTTCTTGTATACAAAGGATTTTTTTAAAATAAACTTTAATGTACACTCATACAAGCCGCGTGGATTCTATTCCTACACCGCTTCAGAGTGAGTTTCTTCATGTTTATTATCGCATATTAATTATTATTTAACTATTTATACTATATATTTGAATAAATAAACATTATTATTATTATTATTATTATTATTATTATTATTATCAAATTTTTAAATTAGTTTTATTACCTGTTTTTCATTTGGTTTACCAACAGGTGGTTGGGACCGAATCCATACATTATTTTTCAGGTAGGACAAAAGTTCGGGACCCAATAAGCACGTTATTTTTGAACTACCTGCTACTTGGGACCCAATAAGCATAGCCCATACTTTTTGTGACGAGTATATTAGAAAAAATAATTGTCTTAAATGAAAATTCGCATATCAGTGAAATTTATAACATTAAAGAGAAGCAAACATTCGTTAAAACATAATATATATTGGTGTCATGTTTCGAGTTATTATTCGTATTATTTGATAATGTCGGCATAGCAATTCGATAACAAGATGAAACATCTTACAACTGATACCAATCAAGTAAATGTCCGCAAAGACATTTTCAACGATTGAAATTTGTCTGGATGACGATTTAGTTCTATTGACACTACGTAGAAACAATATCGTTGAATCCTTTGTCTATTGTTCTGTTTTGATAATAAGAATAAAGTGGATACAATAGTAACCATTATGTCTTCGAAACTAACATCGGACTTAATGTATCTTTATTCTTTCGGTTTCTAGTTTCTTTGATATGTGACGTTTATATTTAACGATTTATCTCTAACAAAGTTGACTGAACAAAGTATTGTAAATAAAAATGGCAAATAAATTAAAACATAAATATTGTCAGTCAGGATACACCAAAATTATAGATCAACTACATTGTGGCCCGGTACGAAGAACATCCATCCAGATAGTTTTTGTAAAATATTTTAACTCTTGCATCATTGTATAATTAACAATCATTTGTTTGACAAAATTTGTAGATCAAATATATTCTTTTCTGTTGTATACTACCATAACAATAAATATAGTGGCACTTTTTTGGCCTAGTAGGTCCACTGCTTGTATTTGTTTTATTTATTTCTCATTTTCTTAACTTCCTAATATTTTCATAGCTTGGTATGTTATTTTTTAAAATTTTTTCTAACCTTAGTTTTTCCAGACCTTTTTATATATCATGTTTTCACTGATTTCTAGGTTTTCCTATCCTTTATTTTGGCTCCTATGTAACACATGTCAACATCTTTTTCTGATATTCTTGTGTCCGGCATTTATTTTACTTGCTCCACCATCTAGGTCTTGGTCTTTTAATAATCTCTATTATATTCGGATGCTCGTACACTACTTTAATTCCTACGTTTGTGCATTTCATCCATAAATTGTCTTTGATTTTTCTTCCGTAGATTATTATTATTTCTCTAATAAATTTTGCTAATGTTTTGTTGTTGTCCATATCCGACTACCGTATATTACTATTTTCTTGTAATGTGGTTGGGTATAAAAAAGTATTTGCGCTTCTTCCACTTCATTGTAAACATTCCTTTATCTTCTGACGTTTCATTTGTCCAAACCATTTATTTTTTTCGTCATTTATTTATACCTAATCCTATTTTTCTTGTATTTTCTTGCGCAAAACCTAACCTAACCTAACCAAACATTCATTTTTTCTTTGGTGTGACAGTCTCTCTCTGATATTCGATTTTCTCATGACGTTTTGTAAGGAAACAAAATACAAATCATAAAAGTCTTACTCCTTTATTTCCTGCTAATTTTTCTGATATTCTATTGTCCCATTTCTTTTATACAGTAAAACCTGGATGTAAGAAAACTCTATAGGTGGAAGTAATAGCCAGGACTCGTAGACTACATTGCTGGGGGTTAGTCGATTTTGATATTTGCAATAACTGAGGATGGCTCGTTCACAATATTCGATACTGCTTGTGATGCTGATGGAGGCGGTGTTGTAATGAACACTTAAGAGCATATAGATTACAACAACCTGATAAGTCGAACTATGCAAAACACCTACTGGAACATCCAAACTCACTTATACACACCAATGACATTCATATACTACACATTTGTGATAAAAAACAAAATTTAGATTTTCTAGAAGAACTTGAAATTAAAAGACATCTAGCAGATCAACAGTTTAAAGTAGTTAATGAACAAATAAATCTTGGAAGTTCTCCACTATTAAACTGTTTACTTTGATTGAGTCTTCATTTTATACATAGATAAGACATTATTGTAACATAAATATATTAAGTTATTGTAAAGATCAGCATGATATAGTTTTTTCCTGGTTTTTCTATATCATTGCACAGTTATACTGATCTTAGAGGGAAATACATCCAGAGTAATCCCTTAGGGCTAATAACATCTAGGCTTTAATATTGTTATGTCTTATTACTTCCTTACTTGGTCTAGCCTTAACTCCTTATCAACATCAAGTACCTAGTTACAAACAAACAAAATGTAACTTCAATATGTCAATCTGACGATGCTAGTTATAGCGAAACAGCTGTAATTGAATTTTAAAGCGAATATTTCGAATAAATAGTGGAAGTTTAGTTTAAATGTGCAGTTATTTATTGTTCTTAGTAAGATGAACTTCCAAAAAGTAGAGGTTAACACAATCAATTTCATTAAATTATCTTCGAGAGAAGAATTAACCCGATTATACAAGAAGTTACATGAGAAAAGGAGTAAGGCATCCCAAAACATCTGGTTTAACCAAGAATGAAATATAAAATATTTGTAGTTTAGGAGTGGGTGAATAAATATCTTGTAGGTATGCAGAAGAGTGCCAAATATTTCTCCTAATGTCTTGATGAGATTGGATCATCTCCGGACTGAGTCCAGGGTGTACTTTACGTCGACCATCCAACAGAGGGTGCGAGTGTATCTCACCCCCAGGTAGACTTCTTCGTCCAGGAGTTCGAGCCTCTTTCCCCAGAGCATTATTCGGAAGTTTCCGGGTAGAAGTTTTTGATGAAGAGTATCTGGGTGTTTAAAACAGATGAGTTGGGATTTGTTTGAATTAAGTGGTACCCTTCATTTGCGACACCAGACTGAAAAGGTTTTGAGGAAATATTGGAGGCGGGTTTGAAAGCGGTCTCGTTTGGGAGTGGATGCAAAGATTGCAGTGTCGTCTGCGTAGAGCTGGATCTGGGTTTGGGGGTTTCGTGGAGTGGGAATGTCGTGGGTGTAGATAAAGTAGAGTAATGGTGCTAGGATGGATCCTTGGAGGACTCTGGCAAGGGGAGTGAATGGTAGGGATAGTGAACTACCAGATCTGACTCTGATAGTGCGATTTGTGAGGTTGGAGTAAATAAGTTTGAAAAAAGAAACAGGAAGGTGGATGCTCATGAGCTTTCTAACAAGTCCGACGTGCCAGACTTGGTCAAAAGCCTTCTGAACATCCAAGACTACCGCGGCACTGGAGGTAATGGTTTAAAATTTAATCAGTGGGGTGAGGGTGGAGTGCTCTGGCCTGAAGCCTGATTGGAACTGCGGGGATAATGTTGTGGGCATCGCAGAAGTTCCAGAGTTGTTCCTTGATTAGTCTCTCAAGAGCCTTCCTCAGAACGCTGATAAGGGAAATGGGCCTGTATAATTCAGGCATGGGTCTTTTCCGGGCTTGGGTATCATGACAGTGTTGGCAGTTTCTCTGTGTTAAAGCGTTAAAAGTAATTGACATGCATCTTCAAATCAGTGAAGTTTATGGTGAAAACATCATGAGTGAAAGAATGATGCGGAAATGGGTTAGGGCCTTCAAATATGGCTGCACGAACGTTAATGATGAGGAAAGAAGTGAGCGACCTTCATTCATTAACGATAATCTCATTCAAAAAGTGGAAAATAAAGTAAAAGAGGACAAACAGTTCATAATTTTGTCCTTAGCTGCTGTATAAAGAACGAAAATTATAAGCAAAGGACGTGGCATGCTTAGAGCAGGCGTCGTTTTGTTTCACAATAATGCTCAGCAAGCTTCTTTGACGAAGACATACAAAAGCTGGTCTTAAGATACGACAACTGCCTTAGCAATAATGGAAATTATATAGAAATGTAGAGAAAAGAATGCTCTTTCAGGTAAATTAAGTTTTGTTTGAAAAATTCACTTCTTTTTCTATTTTTATATCAAAACTAACTTTAAAAACATACCTCGTATGATTGTTTTTGTCCATTCTTGTGATAGCTGTCCTTTTATACATATATCGTAAATTATTTTTCTTGGGTGTTTTGTCTATTTTTATCGATTGGACTATTGCTTTATTTTGGTTTACTTGATTTTGATTCAAAACTAAATTAAGTAAATATGTGCATTTACTTATAAAATGTGATCGAGTTTATGACAATAGTTTTTTATGGTTTTGAATTGTGCATTTACAATAAATTGTGTATCTCAGAACGTTGTTCTCGTTGTTAGCAATGTTTCTTATTCTCTTTCCTCTAACCTCAAGAAGTCATAACATAGTGTCGAGACAAATAGTTTAAAGCATAAATTTCGCGAAAGTTTTGCTGTTATCTACTTGTTGTCGCGCAGGAAACATTGGAAGGAAGCCTCAAGATTTACCAGACCGCAAGCGAATAAAACCATAAATCGAATTATACCAATAGTTAGAAATAATGGCGTTAGTAATTTTATCTTTGATCAGATAGTAAACTAAAATAAACTATCTGGAATTGTGGGTTTGATAAATTACTTAAAATGAACATACTTAAGCGAGAATTTGAAAATAAATAGTCATTATCCTTACAGATTATTTTTTTCATTTTATTTGAAACTGTTATGATGCTTTAGTGTTTAAATTTCTAACCAAGCAAGAATTTTATTAAAGAAAAACATTGTTTAGCTCCTAATTTTGACCTAACATAGGGACCATCATCAGACTATAAAAAAACAGTTATGTTTATTTGTCTAATTAGTTAAATTTTTAAACTGAGGTATGTTATATAATATAACTGATTTCATAGCCTGATGATGGCCGAAACAATGTTTTTCATCAATAAAATTCTGTAACATTGACTTTGGGTTTTTCATTTCTACTGAAACGATTTAATATTGCCTGACATTACCCAATAATTAGCTTTTTTTCTATATTTACAATTTATACTTAGTTTTTGTATAAGTATTGTGCAATATAATAAGCTTCAGTATTTATAACGACTTCAGATAAACAAAGGCTCAATAAATTTATTAGTTTTAAAGTAATAGTAGTCATAAATATTATTTACAATTCACATTATATAAAATGGAGATTTATTACAAAAATGACTGTGTACCTTAAAAAAGTTAATATTCATGTGTTATAGGTGCTTCTTGATTGAATACTCTGAATTTACCTAATTTACATAGCTGGTATTATAATGTACAAGTCTAGATGTAATCAATCGTCTTATACAGCAGACAATCTACATATTCATAATGTTTTGGTTGTGGCTGTATTTAATCAGAGTAAACCAGATAGTTGTCGATAAAGTGGAATAGAATTAGGAAACTTATTAGTTATGTTTTTATATCATTAATATCACTTTTATGTACTTTTAAAAATATTTTAACGGGTACAAATATATCCTCACAATAATATATTCGAATATTCTAAATAAATTAAATTATAACATTAAATATTTAAACAAAGAATAACCGACATAAACTCAAGAAAAACATTAAAACAACTAAGTATCCCAGAACTTGAAAATGAATTAGAAGCCAGATATCTGGATACCGAAGGATCTAGAG
This sequence comes from Ophraella communa, assembly GCA_035357415.1. Classification (NCBI taxonomy): domain Eukaryota; kingdom Metazoa; phylum Arthropoda; class Insecta; order Coleoptera; family Chrysomelidae; genus Ophraella; species Ophraella communa. The sequence goes on along the minus strand of CM068986.1, from coordinate 9,392,907 downwards.
AAACATTAATAGAAAGACTATAAGAAGCACTAGTAGAAGGGTAAATAAATCCCAAAGAACAATTATTTCAAACTTAAGAATAACTAACTACACAAGTACAACAACATAATGCTGAAAGTGAGGATTTTGCCTGTGAGAGATATGGTGGTGTAGAACAACCCAAAGAAACAGAAGACAATGGTGTACAATTGATGGATATGATGAAACAATTACTTGAACAAAACAAAAAAATGAACATAAAATTAAAAAAGATAGATAATAAGATAGAAAATCACAGGAAAGAACTAAAAAAAGAAATAAAAAGTCACAATGACCAACACAAGAAAACTATAGAAAGTTTAGAAATCTTACAGCATAAGATGAAAATAGAATTACAAGACAATAAATTAAATAGAAGTTTAGAAAATAATATTAAAAAAAAATACAGAAACAAATAAAAAAAGACATGGAAAAACTTAATTAATTTCTCATTTAAATACCTAACAATCCAATCAGAAACTTTACGAACATAACCCCCCTGTGGATAATTCTTGCAATCTTGTTTTTGCCTTCAATCGATTCTTCTATATACTTTTCTGCAACTGAAGAACTCTTCCATCCACCGTGCTGTGTTAGAACTTTAAGGTCAGCTCCAGCATTGGCCAACAACGTTGAGGATTCCTCCTGAAGCAATGACCTGTATACTTTTCTGGTTTGACTAGTTTTCTGAACTCAGCTATTTTTTTAGATGCTCCGTCAACAGTATGTAAACCAGCTCTTTGAGACAGACATTTTCCTTGTCTATAACCCACCAAAAGAGCTTTCAGGGAGACGTGTTGCCGTAAATTCATGTATTTTCTAAACACATCCAAATAGTGAACCTCATCACTGTTAATTACAGTGAAAGCTCGTCGAATATGCGTTTTTGTGTGGTTAATCTTAACTTCTAGGTGAGTACCCTTATCCTCCACATCATTAACTTCTAAATTATAGATCTCTTCCCTTCGCAGCAACCTCCAGCAACTCCAAGTAATGCTATCACTTTGAGTAATAGATATTCTGTATCTGGAGCGTCTCTCATAAAGCTTTTAATTTGTTTCTTTGTCAGCACCTTCGACTGGTTTGGCTGATGGTCTACATTTTGTTTTTTCAAAAAGTTATCAACTTTGGGAAACTTGATATGTTGACATTCTCATTAACCATAATCATTGATTGATTGATTGATTTTACCATTGATTGATTTTACCATTGAGTATTTGGACTATAATGAAGAAGGGTTGAATGTTTTTGACTGAAAATTTAAACTGTTAAAAAGGATATTCTTTAAAAAAACTGTTCCAAAAAGTAAGCCAACATCACATTTTCATCAGCACTACTTTTCAAATTGTGTTGTTCACGCCATTTGCAAAACAGCGCATATTATTTTTCATATCTTTTCGCAGACTTAACTGTAATGATTTGCCCTATCGCTTCCGCAGTTTTCACAGCAATTTCATCTAATTTCAGATCCATTTTCTCCACAGATATTTCGTGTGTGCAGAAAAATTTAATATGTCTGCCTTTATTTACATTGTTAATTGGTAACCGCTGTTCATTTTTTATTTATAAAGCAAATTCACCATGTTAAGAATAAATTAATTAACAAAATTTTTTCACAGCAGTCTACATGACTTCCTAATAAAATGATCAAATATGTCATTTCAGTTTGATATTTTATTACACATCCGTGAAGTGATTATTACGGTACTCGATTAGATATTCTTGACTCGGCTCCTTCGTCACCTCGTCCATGAACATCTATCTCGTACCGTAATAAGTCACTTCCCGGACTAGTAACGTAAATAACTTTTACAATATACATTGGATGTACTGATGCATTCAACAAATTTTTAAAATCTACGTTCAGAACTTTGTATAAAAAAATATCAAGTTTGTTGTTCGTTGAAACAGCCACCTCACAAATTGCTGATTAACCCAAAACAAAGATTAATAAATGGGACAAGATTAGTATTAACTCATTCAAATGAGTTTCATTGACCCTGATAAAACTTTATTTATTTCCCGGATTAATCTCACACATTCGGAACTAACCGTACCCTTCAAAATGTTAAGAAAAAATGGCCAATAAAAATAGGATTCGCTATGATCATTTATAAAGCTCAACGCCAGACGCCTCAAAGGGCAGGATTTCAAGAGTTAGTAAATTTTGTAATATTAATGTTTGTATTAAAATAACATACAATATAATAACTGCTAATATTGGTTTTTAATAAGTTTTATAAGATAAAACACTTACAACAAATTTCTTTCTTTGGAAATAAATATCTACTTTTTAAATAATTTCCAATTAAACAACTAAGTAACAGTTTTAATATTAACTAAATATTAAAATGGGTCAGCTAGTTCTATTATGATTTTCTAAGAAATAAACAAAGCCCTTTTTAAAACTAACAATCCTCCGTTGTTCCTTTTATGCAATTGTTCTTGACATATTATAAACTACCACAGATGCGTTGTTCAGAATTACAACAACCCTTGACGATTTAAAATAAAACCAACTATAGAAATCAACGATTGGTCTAGCTATCATTTAAAAAATCCAAGTCCAGCTAAACAAACATAAAATTTACCATTGATGGGTTTATTATAAAATTGCTTTAAAAAAATCAATAGAAAAGAAAAATTTGTGCTTTAAGCAGTAGAGTCTTTTGTGTATCTTGTGTATCTTTTTGTACATCAGGAATAATTTTATTATTTTAATAGTTTGTTTTTTGAAGTAAAGTTTCACTGGTAAGACAAATAAATAATTTCAAGTAATAAACTTGTCGAGTGAAACAAATTCAAGCCTGTACAAATATTTTACTATATTTCTAAATATGCCGTTCCCTAGTGTTTTTGAGTAACAAAGTTAATCCACAGATAAACATAACAACTCACGGTTTATATATAATGTTTACTTAGTTGAAATGTTTGAGGTAAGAGAACACAGATAATATATTTGACATTAAATACCAGTATGTGGAATTTCAGTATTAGTCAGTTCTGAAGCAAAGGTACATGTTAGTGAAACATGTTGACTAAGTTTTGAACAGCAACGGACGTATTTAAACAAGAAGATAAGGCAGATGATACTTTGTATCACCGAAAACGGTACAAAATGAATATATTATTTAAAATAAATACATATTTACTTAAATTGCTGTTTCTTATTATTTTTATTTATTTATTTATTAATTCAATTTGGGATACTAACAGGCTAGAAGCCCAAAAAAGTATCCACTAACATGGTATACTTAGATGATAAACATTAAATTAAAATACACAAATATTTTTTTTTTTGGCCTCCCACAAAATATTACGAATTTTTATATTTCGACGTGCTAGGTAGAGCAGTGAAATATGATTCTGAGGCAAGGTTGTATGTTCATTTAATAGAGAATTAATCAAATAATTTGTAGCGACCCTATTGGCATCTAAAGTACATGAGATTAATTGACCTGTTTTGGTGCCATCTCTCATCTAATGAAGAAACAGGAAGGATTGGATGAATCTTGCAGTATGAATTGTTGCTCCTGTTACAAAAGCGCAACCATTCTATTTCCCAATTTTGTTTTAAGACATTCTTTCTCTCTGCAACGGTATCTCTCCATGGTAACCAATTAAATTCTGCACCTGATGATATGGCTTCTTTAGCTAATTGGTCAACTTTTTCATTTCCAGGAATGTTGGAATGTCCTTTAACCCACATAAAGTAGATCGAGATCTTTTTTTCTTTCAATTGTAACACCTCCTCAAGGATTTTAACAATAAGGCTATTTGTATGGATATGTTTTGTGGTATTTCTTAGAGATAGTAGTGCAGATTGAGAGTCTGACATAATGACGAACTCATTAGATTTTAAAGTGTTCTCGTTAATAAAAACTAAAGCTTGATGGATGGCTAGTAATTCTGCAGTAAAAATTAAACAATTGGAGTGTAATTTAAACTTAAGAGATTGATCATTGTTTTTAATATACACCGCAAATCCAACTCCACTTTGATCCGTCTGTAAAGATTTTACAGGGGTTATTGAACTGTTATAAATACTTCTGTACCACTACTGAGCACCTTGATGGTACTTTAAACTTGGGGATAAAAGCATTACATTTGGAAAACAATATTTTAAAATCAGAATCAAAAAAACTTCGATCACTTATAATGTTAGAAATATGTGGGACGTTGGGAAAACCAATGGCTAGAGTAGGAGAAATCTTGTTTTGCCACCATTTATCAGTTAAATTGGAAATAGACAGATGTGAAATTTTTTGAAGAAGAGAGTCAATTTTATTTGCTTTGCATTTAAGAACAAATTTTTCAGACAGAAAAACGCGTCTAAGATGTAAGGGAGGTTCATCACATTCACCCAATAAGGTATCTGTTGGCGTAGATTTTAAGGCTCCTAAGACTAGTAGTAACGCCTTGAATTGAACTCGGTCTAATTTGATGAGACGTGATTTGGTTGCTGACCCATATAAGAAACATCCATAGTCTAAATATAAAAACAGAAATCATCTACATACTGTAATAGGTTACAATCCCTTATGGCAGGGTGTAGGTCTAGTGTATATAAGTTAAACAAGAGGGGGCTTAACACCGATCCTTGTGGTAAACCTCGATTCACAGTTCTATGACCAAGAATTCTGTTGTTACAACGATTTTGTTTCCTTCTACAAATATAATATTTCTATTAATATAAATAAATGTAAACAAAATTGGTTTTATTAATAAGAGTCAAAACATCATTTGAAAATTTTATTGTAAAATCTATAAACATCAATTTAATATTATGCTAATAACCCACTATATCACTTTTTCCAACTCATATCACATTTCTATTAACGTAACAAAACATTTTAAGTTAATTACATGAATAATGAAACGTAGCAGTTGCGATTCAAATGAGTTTTTGTCAAAATATTGTTTTTGTTAGTTTAAACCCTCGATAATTATTGAGTGGAATTATTGAGCAGCTAAGTTTAAATCGTGTTTTTGGCAGGATACACTGGCAGGTTTTATTTATGCTGATTAAATATATTATTAAAATAACAATTTAAAAATTTACAATATATACTAAAATTATTTATCATTACGTCACTTAAAATGTTAATTTACTCTAAAAGTATTGATTGTAAACAAAAATATTATTTAATACCGTAAATAAAATGCATTAAATTAGGAACAAAAAAAATTAATTTTAGACAATCTTAGACATTTTTAAGGGTTTTCTTTAAAAATAGGTCTCAAGACAGGCAGGACCTACCAATTATGATAGGGCTGCTGACTGGATACAGTCGCCTTAATGGGCAAAAAATAACAATCAAGATTCGGGTGTCGATCAGGCGAAGAAATCAAAAAATTGGTTTCGGAAAATGTTCTATTGAACACGCAGAAGTCCAGAAGCTATATTTGGAATTAATTCTCGGAGTTCCTAAGGGTGAGAAATTTTACACTTAAAAAATGTACTACCATAACGGAACTAGCAAAAATTCTCGAGGATTACTCCTGTAATATGAAAAAAGGCAATGGCGAAGACTATAAAGAGTCGCCTGTAAAGTCAATCTGGAATACAACAGCAAAATATTTTACGGAACACGGCATAAAAATCGACACTTTCACGGATATATCTTTGAAATGTGCAAGATTGGCCAGAGACACCAAGCGAAGGCAGCTTCAAAGTTTTCCAGGAAAAAAAATAAATTCAAAAGCATTATCCACCGAAGAACTATTAAAAATGATCAAAAGCTACGACAAAGAAACCTCCGATGGAGCACAAAAAAGTTTTTTCACCTTTGCTCAGTTTAACTTGCTTAGAGAGGCAATGAGGCCGTAAACTGCAAGATTAACTTTTTCCAGAAGGAAATTTATATTATGGGAGAATTTACGGGTCGAATTAAATACAGCAGCATTTTTTCGAAAACAACTCAAAGCGGGTAAAAAGTTTGGCAAGCAGCAAATGGTTGGTAATAAGTTCATCAAACGAAAATGTATGCCCAGTTAGACTATTCTTGAAATTAATGGAAAAAAGAGGACTAAAGATTTTATCAGACAGACTCTTTCTTACCGTTGACTCCAATTGGAAGAATGGATCTTGGTTCAAAAACTGTCCCCGTCTCTAAGTGGAAAAAATGTCAGCTGAAAAAATTGGAATAGACACAAAAAACATAAAATAACAAACCATTCTCATCGATCTTCAGCTGTGACAGCCTTGTTTAAGGAAGGTGTTGCTGAACAGGAATTAATTAAATTAACGGGTCACTCAAATGTAAGCTCGTTAAAACCTTATCTGCAGCTGGATTCCAGTCACCACGAGAAGTAGATCGAGAATCTCAGGACAACAAATGAAGCTGGACCTTCGAGTTTCCAATTGTTACATGTTAATAATACAAAAAAATCAATCTTTTACAAAATTTCATTCGCGTAAGTTGCTAAGCAACAAACTTTCATACCAGTTGAAAATTTTGCCGGCAAAATTTTTTCTCTTATGATATTATATACGACAAATAATAAAAAAAGCAGAAAAAGCTAGTGGCGATATTGAAAATAATGAGAATGCTAGCATTCACACAAACTTGCGTATCTTCTTTATTTGTGAGAATTAACATTTTTAAGAAGCTGAAGAATGGTGTAAAAATATACAGGGTATTCCATTAAAATAGTCAAATAAATGGGATATCTCGTTCTGTATAACTGGGAAATTTTTTTAATATGGTTAGAAAAAACTTTTCGAAATTTGAAACTTATTCAATAATTACGCTTAAAATGTGTCTGTTTCTACTGGGACACCCTGTATAATAAGACTTACAAAGTTTTCACAAAATGTTTTAAATATTTATTTTCACTTAAATTTGTTTTAAAAGTTAAGTTTTTGCAGAATGATTATTATTAATTAATAATAGATAAAGAAGGTAAGAGAAGAAGGTTTTCACTCAAGACTGAAATAGTTAATCCTTGCCTAAGAAACGATGTAAACTTTCTATAAACTTGAACTGAAATTAACAAAAAAATTCTTTGAAACACAATAATTTATTAATAATGTTAAATTATAAATCATTTTTTTGCATATCCGTTTCCGTTATTCATGTAACTTCTTAGTTTAAACTATTCTACAAGTTAACAAGATTATACAATTCTACTTACTTTTACAACGTATTAATATATAATTAATACACAATTTTGTTGAATAAAAAATTAGCATTTTAACCACTGTATCGCCAATCATACAATTTTCTAGTTTATTATTTTATTACAATGAAAAATATAAACGATAAAATATATATCACAGATTGTACAAAAATATTTAAATATAAAACACCAAAGTGTTTAAAATATTTCAAGAGGGATCAACAGAAAATTATATTTATTTTTTTTTAGTTATATCGTTTGAGCTAATAAATAAATATTATTCAACGTCAGAGAGGTTATATTGTAATTTTTTTGCCTCGAAAACATATATATGAGAAATTGGTTTACTTGGTTTTTTATTGGCAAAAAGAGATTGTATAAAATGTTAAAAATTTCAGTTGGGTTTAAGGAAAGAAAAAGCTACAAGCACCCACATACAAATTAATATATTAAAAATAATGATTTATCTCAATATGCTCAAAATTTCGAACACGAAAGATGATATAAAAAAAATTATACTTTTAAATTTATTATTCTGACGTCTCATTATCTCGATATAATTTAATACCCTTTTTACATACGAGGAGACCCGAAAACAATACATGCACCCAATGAAAATTATAGATATTATATCTTATTTGTTTCCAACAAACCTGTTGTTTTGTTAACCCAGATACCTTGATTTGTTTGTGAAATATGGTCCAAAAGGCAACGATGTGGATAGCTTGTAAGCAAGCCTGCCACTTGGTCGAGCTAATTGTTACTTTATATTTTAATTATATCCTAGTAAATTTTAAACCAACAAGTATGTTCATTGGTATAAGATTTAACATTAGGTTAGGTTAGGTCAGGTTAGGTTAGGTTAGGTTAGGTTAGGTTAGGTTAGGTTAGGTTAGGTTAGGTTAGGTTAGGTTAGGTTAGGTTAGGTTAGGTTAGGTTAGGTTAGGTTAGGTTAGGTTAGGTTAGGTTAGGTATTACTTTTATACTAAGGTATGTCACTCTTTATATTTGCTCCAATTTTTGATAATACGAAGCTATTTCAATAAAAAACAATCCAGGAAAGCGACGTTAATACCTATCATACATGGTTCGCACATTTGGCGCTCAACATGGGGAAAATATAGTATTAAAGAATGTTTTATAGACTTTATAAATATTGACAAAAAAAACGAGTCAAGGGCTTGCAAAAGAAATCGTGGAAAGTTGACTTTACGGATTTGTTTCCAGCACAATTTTCCAGGGTAGAGGTGATGCAGTCCTTCCTATGGACAGTCTTTTAATGCTTCTCGCCAATATATTAGATGTTTTTTGACTTTTGTCTTTTGACTTTTATCCGTCCACTTAGTAGTTGACTTGAATGTCAGAGTGTTAATGCCTTTCTTTTCTACTTATTTCTTTTAGAATTGCCTCTTGGTTTACTGATATAACCTAATGTAGTGATTTTTTTTAATATTAACTTAACAGATAAAGTTTGTTGTGTACCTTCCAGAAAAATTTTATTTGCAATTCCGGTAAAGTACCTACGTTTCACAATAATTCGTTGACTTGGTACCTGCTCTTAACTGCTCCTAATAAAAGGTGGTTAATATTTCTTCGAACATTTACAGAAAGGTATTATTTATTTTTGTCCAGGAAGATATATTTTGGATTTTTTATTTTTCAGGTAAAATTTTCAAAAGTAAATCATTGGTAAATGATTTTTAATTTTCTTAATCATCTTGGAAGAAAAAGTGGGAGATTCGGGGTAATTTGTTTTTAAAATTCTCTCCTAGAATTTTAGTTTGTACTAAACATTATACTCTGAAAGTAATCTTGGGTTTATAACTAAGTATGTGGCGTCCTTGGGCAAAAAAAGTGCATTTATCGCCGGATGCGAAAAAATTGTGAAAAATGTGTTTGAAACATTGAATAATCGAGGTTATAGTGTAACCGATGCAGCAGAAGAAACATGTAAGTTAACCAAAACCCCAATATCCACAGTAAAAGATATTATCAATAAGCCAATAAGTAAACGAAAAAAACGAAGTGACGTTAATAATACCAAATGTGTTGATGAAATACAAAAAGATATAATCCGACGAACGATATATGTCCTATACCAAGAACAAATGATACCAACCCTAGATTGTATAAAAAAAACGGTTACTTAAAGACGACACGGGAATTATTTGTAGCCGTACAAGTTTGTGGAGAATTAATTCTCAAATGGGATTTAAATATTGTACCATTAATAAAAGACAAGTGATAATAGAGTCATATCGTTTACGCATGTGGCGTTGTCATTACTTACAAGCTATTCAAAAATATAGAAGTGAAAACCTTTCAATTATCTACCTCGACGAGACATGGTATGACACCCATGATACTCCAACGAAGGGTTTTGTTGATTCATCGGGAAATTGCAAAACAAAGGCTCCATCAAAGAGAGGACAAAGAATTACAATAATACATGCCGGATCAGAAACAGGTTGGGTTCCAAACGCTTTATTGTTATCAGCAAAGAATATTAAAGATTCAAGTTTAGATTATCACGAAGATACGACAGCAGAACTTTTTGAAGATTGGTTTGAGAATTATTTATTGCCGAATATACTGGAAAAAAGTATAATTGTAATGGACAATGCAACTTATCATAGCCGTCAATTAAATAAAGTACCAAATAGCAACAACAATAAATGGGAAATTCAAGAGTATTTGTTAAAAAATGACCTTTATTTTGAAGAATCGTACACAAAACGTGATCTTTTACAAGTTGTAGCAGCGTTCGGTATTGAAAAAGAATACGTTTGTGATACTATTGCTAAAAATATGGGCCATACAGTGTTACGGCTTCCCCCATATTAATGCATGTTCAATATGTTCAATCTATAGAAGACATGTGCCATCAGCTAAAATCCAAAGTTAGATCGGAAAACGTTTCACCTACATTAAACTCAAGTGTTATAGAGTTAATCAGAAATATGACAAGTAATATTTCCATTGATAGCTGGAAAAATTCGATTCAGCATGTTATTAAGGTTGAAGGTACATATCGAAATGTTAATGTAACTGTAACACCCTTAGTTATTAATTTAAATGAAGACGATAGTGATACTGAACTACATTTAAATTAAATAGTTGTAAATAATGTAGAATTAGTCCATTTGTTTAATCGCAATTAATAAATAAAGTTAAAATTGGTTTTTAAGAAATTTCGTGATTTTTTTTTACAAAATAAATTTAAGTTTTAGTAAATATTACTGAGTTTTATTTAAATCTATTTTGAAAACCGGATTACGGATCTGTTAAGTTTTAGTAAATGTTACTGAGTTTTATTTAAATCTATTTTGAAAACCGGATTACGGATCTGTTAATGTTTACTGTACAGTGAGAAATTTATAACCTTTCATTACTAATCCTCTAAGGTCAGGTACCGAATCAACGAATTATTGTGAAACGTACTTTACCTGGCCTTCTTTAAACGAAATGCTGGTGAACTTGAACGTATTAAAAAAAGTCGAGGATGTAGTGATATTAGAAGTCAATAACACGCGTTTGGATTGGCCATTGGGACTCTCGGGGACGTATACTCGACGAGATGATAAATTGAAGTGTGTTACTGACAAGAATGGAAGAGTTTCGGTCTTATACATTTTTTGTTGGTCGTAATGTTTCCAAATATTCATTCTGTCTGTAATGCGCTAGTTGTGGAGTACCTTCTTTACAACTTTACTAATAAAAAAAGAAGTCTTATATAAAATACTATTTATTTATCATTTTTGTTTATTGGAACAATTGTAACGAAATAAAGAATGTAAGCAGCAAACAATGTGAAACATTTCAGAGATCGTTTTCTTGTGGCAACAATGAAGAATTCCGTAAATAGTTCAATAGAAAACTTTTTTCTGTCTTTCGTCAAATTTATTAATTCTCATTGAGGAAAATGACCAATGATACTAATAAAGAAAACTCACCCTCACTCGAAAACTTTCCAAATTATATCGGTTTAGGAAAAGATTATATGGGTAATTTTTTTGGGAAAATAAAAAGCAGGTTTTTTTATTCTAATAATCTTATTTGTAAAGCGATTTTATAGGATAAAGTTGTCTATTCTCTTTTATATAAAAAGAAAAACACTAAAAATCGTTTCTAAAAAGAATCTGCGCTCATTTTCCAACTAGACAGATATAAAATATAATTTATTGTTGTTTTGTTTTATTGTTAAGAGTTGTTTAAAATTTAAATGTATTTGAGGATGAGTTTATGCATACCTTTTTAACTAAAATGTTCGTATATATTTCCTTCATTTATATTCAACCTTAATAGAAATTTAGCACAGCATTTTTTAAAAGAAAAACCCAACCAGAACTACATAAGTCTTATAATTGAAGTAAAGCCTAGATGTTATTAGCCCTAAAGAATTATCCTGGATGTATTTCCCCCTAAGATCAGTATAACTGTGCAATGATAAAGAAAAACCAAATATAATAATAATAATATAAATTGTTTATATTTATATTATTTTTTATTTGTATATCCTATATTAACAATTTTTCTATTTGTTTCCATATTTGTATAATGTGGTGGTACTATCGTCAACGAAAGTGGCCTGATATGGCTAGGGCGAGTTTTCGTTGATACTACAAATTCCATGCTACTGCCCACATCAGACATTGAGAAAATTTACAAAAAATAGACACCGTTGTATTTTTTTTGTAAAAGTTTAGTAAATATATCAGTACCCATCTGATTTATAATAGTGCAAAAATTAAGATGTACATATTTGAAACAATATTTAAAGTTGAAATATGCCTGAAATTATAACAAATCTCTTCAATTACAATATAAAACTTAAAAATAGTTAAAATGTTACCAACGTTGACATATAATATCATTATACGCTGTAATTAATAAACTATATTAGCGATACAGTGTTTATATTATTTTCTATGACCTATAATAAGAGATTCAAATACCCTGTTACCAACATATAAAGAAATCATTTTTTTTGTGGAATTATCAAATAGGTACCCAACATTAATAAGGAAGAAATTTAAAGCCAAACTTCATTTTTAACCAATAAACCTTAAATAGAAGTTTTTACAGTTCTTTTTTATATTAAATATATTTTTAAACAGTCTTTAATAGTTCTTCATAGTATCAATAAAATATAATAATAATTGCAGATGGATAACATTCTGTAAATTATTTATATTTATATTATTTTTTATTTGTATATCTTAAATGGACCTGCTTCCCTATATTAGCAATTTTTCTATTTGTTTCCATATTTGTATAATGTGGTGGTACTATCGTCAACGAAAGTGGCCTGATATGGCTAGGGCGAGTTTTCGTTGATACTACAAATTCCATGCTACCGCCCACATCAGACATTTACAAAAAATAGACACCTTGTATTTTTTTTGTAAAAGTTTAGTAAATATATTATTTGTTGTTGAGGCCTATGTTTATTTTATTCAATTTACTTTATTTTTAGTAGCATGTTCGACTAATTCAATAAAGAATTTAACCTAAAGAGGTTTGATTATGGATTATATTATTTGTATTTTACAAATTAAATGGAATTGGGAGTTTCTGGATGCCACAAAATACCTAAATTACCTTAACTGTGGTTTTTCTTAATTCTCTCCATACATTTAATGCACAGTTTTGGTTATTTCAGTGGTGTAATATCATTGAACTTGGTTTAAATCCAGAATACTGGAGTTTTAATCAGACCGCCAACGAAGTACTACTTCGGACAGCTGTAAAACTACGTAGGGGTGAATAATTCACCACATGAAAGACGTGCGCCACGTAATGACTAAACCAAAGAAAATTTCCCAATTATATTTTAGGTAAGATTATAACTGATTTTGTTAAACGTACACTATAACCCTTCAAAAGATCTCTATTTTAGTTAAACAAAATTTTAATTACTTATCTCATAGCAGACACGTAGGGTTAATTAAAGTAAATCTTGTTATAGTAAAACTTGACTAAACGATGTAACCTGACAGTGTTTTAAGTGTGACAGAAACAACATAATTGGAAAATTAAATAGACAAAAATTTACTTAGATTCCACCAGACTTATTTAATATTCAGCAAGACAGGAATGGGTTTACCATTCCACAGAATCGACAGCCATAAAACGTAGGTACTTTTAAAGCAATTCGTTTATATGCAACACAATATACATTTTTCTTATACAAGTAAAATGATCCCCGTTGTAGGCAACCAAACATACAATATTATTATTAACTTTATTATCTTAAAGAAATACATCTTGTGACAAGAAGCCCAACCATATACAGAGCTTAAAGAAATGCCTACAATATAAAATAAATAAAAACATTCACAGAAAATAATATAAAAAAAATACAATATCAAAAGTAAATTACAACAGAGTTAGCGACTTGGTAAATAAAAAAAAAATTATTCATTTAACAGACATTTGAAAGTTTAAAGCTTATTTTAAAATTAGATAGGATAGGTGAGTTGATCCTGTTTCCAACCTTACTAAATAATACGGTGTGTTTTGCGGAAGAAGAAGGAGTCACTTGAAAAAAGCAACTTGTACTCTTTTCACTTTATTTGGGTAGTCAAAGCTCCAGATGGGCATACAGGCCGAAAGCCTATTGACAACGATGGATTCACACCAATAGCCTGTTTTGACTTAGAAATAGCCGTTTTGCTCATTTGACGGAATAGTCCAGAAGAAGTAAATTTGACCCCTAAATAGGGGAAGGTAATAATTATATCTATCTCAGAGTTATTAATTAAAAATCTATAGTTAAATTTTCTCTATAGCCACCACGCGAGAAACGCATTATTTTGGATTTTTAAGCGTTTACCTCAATACCATTATCAACAGCATATCAGCATATGTAGAGTTTACGAGTAATATCGATTTCTGATTCAACTAATATTACCAGATCATCTGCGTACAATAAAATAGAGATTTGAGTTGGTCAATGGAAAAACCAGCGTAGAAATAATCTTCGATATAAGACAGAAATAGTGAGAATAATATAGGACTGAGAGATTCACCCTGTAGAACGCCAGAAAATACTTCAAATGTTTTCGAAAGTGTGTTGGCCGACTTAATCAAAATGGTTGCATTATTATACAAACTGCGGATGATACTTATGAAGTTGGAACTTACGCCCAAGGAGTAAAGTTTTTGCCATAATAATCTGTGACTGATACTGTCGAAAGCTCTTTGAAATCAATATAAGCGACAAAAACTTCTCTTCCCTTTCCTTTAAGTCGAAGCTGCAGCTGAATAAGTGAGGTTAAAGTCAAAACATTATTATTGTAAACAAAACGAATAGCAAAATACCAAAAAATAACAGAAAGAAAAACATCCATAAAGTCTTACTCATAAACATTTTCGTTAATAATTAACAAAATAATAATTCTAGATCGGAAAAAAAAATTTAAATTTTATATACTAATTTATAAGCCCACTTGATCTTTACCCAGATAGCACAGGAATATTATTAGAATACTCCCAGAAACATCTGCTGAAACTTTAATATTCTTATAATATTACCACAACATACTTTACATATTATTGGAACGTTCTATGAACATTCAAAGTGGACTGACTTCCACATTTTAATAACTTTCCTGAAATATTCTAAGAGAACATTCCAGTAATACATTGAATGTTCTGAGAATAAATATCAAATGTTATGAGAATGTGTATCAAATGCTCTCAATGTTTTTAATTTTTTAAGAATCTGTACATAAATATGCTAGGAATATTGTTACAAAATTACCACAACATACTTTATATATTATTGGAACGTTCTATGGACATTCTAAGTAGATAAAGCTCCACATTCTATTCACGTTTTAAAAATATGAATACATGTTGAATGTTATGAGAATGTTTCATGAATAATCTTAGAACATTAATTGATCACTCTGAGAATGCATTTTGAATATTCTCAGAATCAGAGCACAATATGTTATGAATACTCTAATAATATTAGAAGGATGGTCCAAAAATATTTTTGGGATATTTTAAGAAAGTTCAACGAAAATTCTATTGTATTAGGAAATATATATGACATAAAATGTTTAAAGAATATAATCAGGAACCTGTTATAGATATTTACCCATAATAATTTTATTTTATCCTATTATTATATTTGCGTAATATTATTCATAAACTATTTTGGATAACATACTAATAACTTTTAAGAACGTCATTAGAACATTCCATGAATATTTGGTATATAACTGGAACATCCTATAAGTAATCTTTAGAATATTCCAGAATATTATTTAAAATATTTACTTGGAATTTTCTTTAGATATTCTTTTAACCATAAAAATATTATTTTATTCTATTATTATATTCTATTAACATTATTCATAAAATGTTTTGATAATATTATTGTAGAACATTCTGAGAATAATTTTAAAAAATATAGAATATTCGTTCAGAATATTCCAGAATATTCAGGTTTCGCACCTTATTGTAATATTTTTTGAGAACGTTTGTGCTATCTGGGTAACAACACATTAATTTACATTATTATTCCGGTAGGTACATCAAAAACTTTAGCTTAGAAAAATCTGTCGCATGTTAATTACATTTAATTTATTCGATTTTGAATGATTACCGGGTTCATTTCAAACATAATTCTGTTTAATTAGATAAACAATATAAATAACAAATTTAGCATAAGTTTATTATTGTTAATTAAATAATATGTTAATTTTAACCTCCATGTTAGTTTAGTTTGGGATGAAATTTCCAGCGTTCCTCGCTACGAAAATATCAATGTAAGTATACCTTTGTAATATTACATTAAGCAATGCAATGCGTTACTACCATTATGTGGCTTCGTAATAAACGAACCATTGTCTCTGAAATTTGCTCTTCTATTATCCTAGTAGGATATTCTAAATAGGTTTATGTTTGGCCGATGTCCAAATAGTTAATTGCAAAAGTTGCTTACATATAATTAACCGCATTAAGTTGCTACCCACATTAATTGTCTTATACTTAGAAGATTTGGAGCGCAGAGCCGTACCAACAGAAATTCGACCATTTGTAATTATAGACATAAAACGAGTGAGTTATTAGGAATATTAGAGCTTGGTTTTCCAGAAATAGTTGCTAGAACTGAACAATTGGCGGGCCCTACACCTCTTTAGGTCGATTTAATAGATGTGTAATTGATCAAAAACTTCTTAACCAAGTTCAATAATCTTTTATGAGAAAAAAGATTTCATTTGTTCATGATTTTAACAATATTTTTAACATCTACATCCGTGTGATGTCTATTTATGCTTTATAGATTACCAAAAGGCATTCGACAATATTTTTAACATCTACATCAGTGTGATGTCTATTTATGCTTTATAGATTACCAAAAGGCATTCGACAAGATAACGCATTACAAACTGATGACGATAATGAAAGAAACTGGCAAAGATGATGAAGATCTTAAAATAATTGAGAATATATACCATAATCATACAGCAAACATCAAAATAGACCGAACAAATTTTCAAGCAAGCCCTAGAAGACGAGGATGAGGGCAATGTAGCCTATAGAGGAAAACTGAACAAGGATGATACAGTTGTATTCGCGGATGATATAGAGGGACTACAAACTTTAATGACTAGTATAACAGAGGTAAGTCAACAATACATAAACAATAAAATATATAAATATAAAAAAGGCGAAATATATGACTATAGTTATTTTTTTGGAGTTGGCATCTAAGAAAATGTAGAATGTAGAAAATGGGTTGTTAGACTTTGTATCAAAGTCAACCAAAGATTACCACGAGGAATTGACCTCTGATGTTCTTGAAGATTCCAGTTATTGGACTTTTTGCCAAGTGCTGCAGTGGTTGTCCTAGATAACGCCAGCTATCATTCAAAACTGATAGAAAAGTTACCAGCGACGTCATGGAAAAAGGACCACCTTATCATTGTCAATTAAACCCTATAGAATTAATATGGGCACAGGTAAAAAGTGAGGTGACAAGAAACAATACAACTTTTAAATTGAATAACGTTAGACACCTTTGGATAAATTCTTTTGAAACGTAACTCGGGAAAATTGGACCAATGCCATAAACCATGTGAAGAAGGAAGAAGAACGATTGTGGAGTGTTGATATCAATATTGTAGAACTGTTCAAATCCATTGTAATTCCTATCGGACCAGGCAAAGAATCTGACTCATCGTCGGATGAATACGACGAAATGGAAGCCGACAAATAAAGGAGTAATTGCTTTTTGCATTAATTAATATTTAATTCTTACTTTTTAATATGTAGCAAATTTTTATTTTACTTTTAATTTGAATGATGCTGTTCTACGGTCATGGGATCTATTCAGCTACCTGTTGTGACAATATTATCTAGGGTTTCTATTGTGTTTGGGCTAGTTAATCCCTAATTACAGGGTTGAATCTTTGAAAAATAACAAATATGACTATGTTTCAATAGTTATTTTTCATGAACCACCCTTGCTTGAGCTTTGAAGGATTTGCATTTATAATGAATTTACGAGCAATACTAAACACTCAGTTATTGGTAAATGGTCACAGAATTGAAAAATTTGAAAGTTTTACATATCTTGGTACCAACTTAAATATCCGTTGAAATAAAACAATGCATGGCAAAAACCAGAACAGCATTTATTAAGATTAATTCGATCTTTAAGTGTCGAGACCTACGCTTAACAACAAAATGTCGGCTCCTTAGATGCTACTTATTTCAAGTTCTACTATACAGAGTGGAAGCTTAGACTCGGTCCGAGGCATCTATGAGGAAACTAGAGTATTTTGAGATGTGCTACAGACGGATATTAAGAATATCTTGGGTTGATTGTCAGTAATACTGAAGTTCTTCGACGAATAGGAAAAAAAAAGAAACAAGGAGAGATATGGGCGCTTCAGATGATTATTGAGGGAAAAGTGTTTGGTAGACGAGGACCGGAAATATGACGTATTTCTTGGCTTGGTTCAATGTGACGTTCACGGGCCTGTTTCGTGCAGTCCTTAACAAAATCAAAATTGCCATGATAATAAGCGCGGACAAATATTCGTTTAGGTAGGATTTAGGAGTTGTTTTTTACTCATTTTTATTTTGGCTGGTAGCCAAGTAACTCATTTGAGTCTACAGCCTCAAGTGTCATCCTATCTCTCTAATTAATAAATGGGAGAGTGCAACGTATTAGATGTTAAATACAAACTTTTGTTTTTAAAGGTTAAAACAAAACATCTAAACGAATTTTTCAAAATTTTTACCAAAAATCGAGTATATGAAACTAGAAGTGTTAAAAAATTTAAAAAACAGAAAAAAGAAGGAGAAATATCTGATTGAAACAAAAATTATAAATAAAACTCAATAAAGGGAAGCAAAAAGTAATTAAAAAGGCCCAACAAATGTGGATTAAAGAGGAAAGTAGAAAGTGATTTAAAATAGATAAATATTTATTTTTATATTTTTCTTTATTTATATCTAAAATAGATATTAGTGTTAATTATTATACAAAATAGAAAAAAGTTTCCTTAAGAAAAGACCTGTTTTGTCATACAAAATAGTACTAGACAAGAATATTTGAAAATCAAAAGAATTACACAAGCTTATAAAAAACAAGGACGTTTAAACGACGAATCTCTAATTTGTTTAATAGGTAAATTTAGTTTATTTTTCAAAATAATAAACTTATTGGATTGAGTTTTTAAAAATTAAAAATAAAATTAACTCAATATTCATTGGCGACATTGGAATTAGGTAAGAGGGTTTCTCAAATCAAATGTGTACACCTAAAATTTACCGGTGTGAAGTTAGCAGCCAAGTTTAGCAGCAAAAATGTTGGGAGCTGCTGGATTTTAACTTTCAGTGGCGCACAAGTTAAATGTAATTTTAAAAAAATATACGACTTTACAAATCAAGATAGTGTTTAAATTTGTCTCAAGTTAAAAATGGAGCCTTGTAGATTATTTAATACACATTTGATGATCAAATATAAGTAATTATGATTTTAAAAAAATCTGTGGTTTACATAAAAAGGCAATGAATCAATTAAAATATTTTTAAATTTATTAAAAAACAGTACAATACAACTGAAGACTTCGCAAGTTTGACCAAAAAAGCTTAAAATTTTACCTGCTTTGTTTATGGCCGAATTTGGCATACATAATGAGATTGCCTCAGGTATCTTAACTGCAGTCAACCATTATTCTTAAAAAATACTTGAAATAGTAGAGAGGTATTCTCCATAAGTCCTCCTATTTAGCAAACAACTACAATTCATAAAAAATAAATTGATCTTCGTTAATGTTATAAAAATATATTTAATATAAATGATTTATATACTGCAAATACAAACTTAAAAAGCTACAAACTTAGTATCTTAATAAAGCACACGTAAAGTGCTTTAAACTTTAAAATGGAAGTGATATCTATATCACTTATTATATAACTTGGTAAGGTTGTAATACCAATAAAATTTTAATGAAAACTTTAAACGATTTTCAATATTACAATGATTATAGCTTGATAAAAATGTATAAGTAAATTGACTAAAAAAATAATTTTCCGTACTAACTTACATACAGACTACTAGCATAATATTAAAATTTATCAACAGTTTCATTGTGACAGTCTCGTTTATATTAATATTTGTTATAAATCTACTTCATAAACCTCATGCAGTCAATTTTCCGCACTGATTGTGCTGTTAATGAATGTAGATGTGAATTTTAAAATCATTATCTAAATAGCACAGTTACAGCTGAGCTTAATGACGCAGCCATCAATTATTATATTTTATTGGAAACAGTTGAAAACTAGTTGATACCTTTTTAATTGAGTTTGGTTTTAAACGGTTTTTCTGATAAATCCACAATTAATACACTATCACCAAAAACGGTTAAAACAGAGCTACACAGTAGTAATTAAAACATATTTGTAGTTCAAAACAAACCAAAAATTACGGTGATTTTAAATTATTAACATATGGGGTGAGAATTTTGTTTTTAGGGAAAATGTTGTAGCATAACTTTATTTTATCTAAAACATAGCAGTCACAACAGCAGCTGATTAAAGAGTATTATACAAAGTGGTGATACTGATTCAATGAAGAACTGATGGTGTGGATATTTGTTCCAAAAAATAAATTTCAAACCAAATGAAAAACCCAAAGTCTATGTCCCAGAATTTTATTTTATTATTGATGGAGAAACAATATTCGCTACTATAGAGCGGGTCACAGTTATTATGCAGCATTGCGTTTATGGACGACGGCGTTGCCATATCGGCATGTTCTTCGAATTTCGTTCCAACTGGCACGGGAATATAACTTGCCATTGTGTTACTATTATGATTTAAATGTTGACTAAATTATTCATTTGAAAATCGTTTAGTGAGTAATTAAGAATATTTATAATTATGCTTCTAGATAAATTTTACACGTTTAAAGGAAAATATTGTAAATCCACTAAAATATTCAAATTTTATACGTTTAATTATCACGTATAAAGAAATAAATAAATACAGCGGTCTTACAAAAGACCTTTGTCAAATTATGAAATAATAATATAATAATATAATTAATAATAAAAATATGTCAATAATAATAATATATACATAAATTACAAGACGAGTGGTAAAAAAGTCAGCTGTCATCTAAATTTTAGGGGAGAACGATTAACAGAGAAAAGCTAATGAAATCTTGCCGACGTTTCGATGATTTTTCCGAGGATTTTTCTTTTTCTGGCGGGTTGTTGTAACAAACAAAATATAGAATAAGTAAATGAATTAATAATTAAATATTTTAACTTGAATTAAAATTAAACTTTAAAAATGACAATGATTAGCAGGTAATAACTAAAATAAATGAAAATTGAATGGAACATTAGAGGGTTAAGAAATATATTACTAATCTTCATCGTCATCCAAGTCTTCATCTTCATCGTCTTCATTTAGATTTATTATTATTGGCTCAATGTCTTTCATTAAATGATCTGTTTGCCACATCTTTTCCTCTGTCTTCTCTACCTTTTTTTCATAATTAGACAACTGCATTGGGGTTACTTGCGAATACGCTGTTTTTATAAGTTTTTCCACATCCTCTTTTTTAAAAGTACTATCATTACGAGCCACATATCCTTTCACTTGGCTCCACACCATTTCAATAGGATTTAATTCGCAATGATAAGGTGGTAATCGTAGGACTGTTATATTATGTTCCGTGGCAATGTCGTCTATTTTTCTTAGGTAGTACTGCTCTCTAAACGCGTTTGCAGTAGCCAATAATTCTGTTTTAAAATATTCATCCTCGAAGTAAATCTCTTTTTCCAGTAACCAGTACTTTATTTGTTCCTTATTCCAAGTTGTCTTTGGAAAAGGTAACTTTGCCGAATGGTATGACGCATTGTCCAACACTACAACATTCTTTGATCCGTTTTTCGGCAAAGTCTAGCGAAACGGCTGTCATTAAAGTTAAAAAAGCAATTTTTTAAATAAATATTGAAAGTTTTGTTAAAACGAAGAGTTTTTTATTATTCTTTGTAATTAAATAATATTTTCACTGGCAATAGGATTAGGATTTGTCTGAAAGATTTAGTAGAGACTTAAATAATCCATCAAGGGATCAGGTATATACTGATTACAATCTACATAAATAGATTTGAATTCCATTTTTTAATAATATTTATTATATAGAATACATCTGCTTTGCAAAATTCATAATAAAACTTTTCTACGAAAATAAATTGGCTGAGTTAATTGTGGTTCAAGCCGTAACCAAAGCGGCAACAGTGTTGAATATTCGCCCATAAGATTTACATTGTCCTATGCCGGCCACGCTGCATAATAACTGTGACCCGCTCTATAGTTTCGGCCTAACATTGAGGCCATCATTGTGCGGGCCAGAAACGTATTCTTAAAGAAGGAATCATTCTTTAAATCAGGAGACTTTTTCTCCGATATTGCATGGCAAAGTGCTATGTTTATAGTGTCCTATTAAGTGGCATGGAGGCATAAACTTTAAAAGTTAGCTCTCTTCGTAGACTGAAGATTCAATTAAAGTTTATGAGATTGGTACAATTTTTCGATTTCATAATGTGATATTAGTAATTATTTTATTGACAAATTGTTACGTTTGGTAGCATTTTTTGTTGTTTATTGGTTTGAGCGTGGAATTTTTATACCTAGTAGTGGAAAAAGTCACTAAAAAAATCTAGAGGCCCTAGATGTCCAAATTATACTAAAAGGAAAAAATAATTTCTTTTAAGTGTAATAAACACACCGGCAAATTTAAAGAAACAGGTTATGATTGTAGTTTATTTCTTTATTGATTTGAATGCTGCACGCTACAAGTGAAGTTTTAAATGTCAAAACAACAAATTATTTTTTTTGTTTATTGTGTTTTACATTTTAAACACATTATTTGTTGATAAGCAGTACTAATTTATTTTAATTAATCAGTTAATTTGTTCGGGTTTGTTGGAATTGGTTTTTCTTTTGACTCCTTTGTGTTCTTATTGCAACGAGCAAGTAATAATGAGTGATTTAATACCGACTGATATTGCTAGGGTAGTAGTAATGATCGAATATGTTCGAACATACAGGGAAATGGCTTCAATGTTTGCCATCACCATCAACTATCCACCGTAGTGTAAGTCATTGGAGACAAACCGGGGAGTTTGTAAGAAGACGGGGGCAAGGTAGAAAACCTTAACCACGGCTATAGATGAACGTTTTATAACGTAGCAAACTCTATGAAATAGACATCAAAGGGCAGTTCAAACCAAAAACGTACTGCAAGATGCTCGTGGAACCAACATAAGTGAGCGCACAGTGAGAAGGAGACTTAAGGAAGTTGGTATTAAGTCATGTGTGCCAATAAAAGCCCCAAGACTCAAGAGACACCATCGTGTAGCGCGACTAGAATTTGGTCGAGAACATCAAAATTGGAATGCTAACCAGTGGGGTCACATTCTCGAGAGCCATTTCTATGTAAATTTCATCGACGGTAGGGAAAGATTGTTTCGATATCAAGAAGAAGAATCTGCACCTTTTAATTTTGCTACTGCTATACCTTTTGGTGGAGGTTCAATTATGGTATGGGGCGGTATATATTTGGGGGCACGAACAGAGTTAGTGGTGATTGATGGCGGGGCATTAACAGCAGATAGGTACATTATAGATATTCTCCAAGACCATGTGGTACTTTTGCCCCATATATTGGAGACAATTTCTTTTTAATGCAGGATAATGCGCGCCCACACGTCGCCCACTGTGTAAGAGACTTTTTAATACAAGTGCATATAACAACAATGAATTGGCCAGCGTGTTTCCCAGACCTGAATGAACATGTGTAGGACATGCTAGGCAGAAAACTTAGGGCACGATTTCCGGTACCTCAAACCAAAGAGGAAGTAAGAATTACATTAATTGAGGAATGGGAGAGACTGCCTCAACAACTGATCGATGACCTCATTAGAAGTATGGTGAGAGGAATGACTGCAGTTGTCAGGGCTCGTGAAGGAAACACACGCTATTAAAGCGAAAGGAAAAATGCATTTAAGTCTAAAATTGTACAATAAATTTATTCTGTTTAAAATCAGTATTTTGTTTCATTCTGTTACCTTTGACTTGTTTTCTTTTTCAGTAGGTTACACATGGTACAACTTTTATAAAACCCATTCCAACATTATAATCTAACTTCGTTTTAAGAGATTATCTGTACAATACTTACAATGTGTAGATTATAGAAGAACTAATAAAATTTTATATCTGTTCCTTTAAATTTGCCGATATGTTTCAACATAAACATCTGATAGGAACTAAAAAAATCAGATTCAGTTGCCGTACAAAAAAAGAGAATATTTAGAAAATAATGGAATAAATTTCAAACATACACAATTCTCATGCTTTAAAATTGCTTGACAACTGCGAATACCACACAGGATATTGGGATGTATACATGCAAAAAAGAAGGGGTTATAATGTAGATCCCCAAGAAACACTACTTGTTATATGTAAATAAAATGTCAATAGTGTAATTGGAGAATCATTCAATCCTATTTTGACATATTTAATACATTAAAATTAGATTTTAATGTTTATAACATTCATGTAAAACATAGTAACATATTTTGGAGGGAAACGTTACAATATACGTAAGATAAATTTTTTATTAATTTTTTTGCGTACTCATATTATGTAAACAACAACCATAAAACCAATTAACGGAAAAGCTGTAAGTAAACATGGAATGAAAATGAATAATTGTTTTTTAATTGAATTTGAATGTAATCTCGAAACATTTCTGGTATACTATAACTACATATTAAAAGAGCCTGAAATTGTTTTTAAGACTATTTGATCATTTAACTGCTTAGGACATAAAAATAGATAAAAGCTTTTTAACATTTAATTAAAATGTATAAAAGTAAAAAAGTTGTTTTAAAAAATCTGAAACAGTTGTCAAATGTTTAGTGGAAATTTTGTTATAAGGTTATTCTATTAACATTTTGAATAAGAAGGATATTTAAATGTTTAAAACAGAGTCTTATAAATCTTAATACCCAACACCAATAGATGTCATTAAGAACATAATGTTAGCTGTTAGATTATACGACATTTTATTAAAACACGTTTTTCAGTGGATCCCAAACTGTGCAGCTCTGTTTTATTAAAATCTTGAAAGTACAGTACCATGGGGCAATCGGTAATAAATACAATTAATTTACAATAAAACGTTCAATTTAAAAAATTGTGCCATTTGGTTACCAAACTTTCAATGAAATTAAGAGACAACTTAAACAACAGAGGGTTCTCCTTCGTATCCTTCATCAGGACTTTCCGTCAACAACTCACTCATAGCATCACTTTGCACATTCACTGTAGGTTCATTGTTACTGCCACTGATGTTATTGCTATCACCACTAATGTTGTTATTACTACTATTAATATTCGACCTTGAATTGGCCGAATTCTGTTGATCGGTACAGTCTACGTTTTCGTTATCGGTTTGCGCACTGGCACTACGTTTAGATAAAGTCTTTTGACTGTAAGTCATATTTAAATTGGGGTTTATACTGTGAGTTAAATTCGGGTTTAATGTTAAGTCTGCGTTGGGGTTAATTACGTGTATATTTGCGGGAACGCAAGCCACCCACGGGGAGTACGGAAGCGATGCAGGCGAAATAACTTCTACAATGTTGTCTGCTGGATAGTTGGCATCTTGGATTTGAGCTCTAACGGGATATCTGGAACAAAATGAAATTATAAATTCATAAAAACATACAGTCTTAATAAATTTTTAAGTAAAATTAGTTATTATTGCAGTTAATACATTCAAAAAGCTAAATATTTAACAGTACATTAAACAATTGTACTATTTAGAAATAAAGAACAGTTTTAGGACGTCCCAGGTGTACTAATCCTGCAGATGACCGTTATTTAAGAACTCGTCATGTTACAGCCAGGCAACTGCAAAATGTTCTCTCTGGAGTCCATAATATTAGAATATCTGTCAATACGGTTAGAAACAGATTAAGGAATTTTGGAATCAGACCCAGAATGCCTGTTATTGCTCCATTGTTAACTAGAGCATATCGTGTAGCACGTTTAAGGCTCGCAAGAGAACATGTTAATTGGGATATTAATGATTGGGCTGATATTATTTTTACGGATGAATCATGATTTTCACTTTTTGGATCCGATAGACGTATTCCAGTTTATAGACGCGCAGGTTGGCGATTTGCTCAGTGTAATATAAGAGCAGCCAAAAATATGGAGGTGGTTCGATTATGGTATGGGAAGGCATCTGTTTTGAAGGACACACTGAGTTAATGTTTCATAGGGGATCACTGACAGCCATAAGGGAGGTTCTTGAGAAAAATTAGTGCCATTTGTTTCAATCATTGGAGAGAATAACAATGGAATACCTTCAAGAGGTTGGTATCCAAGTTTTAGATTGGCCAGCAGTTATTCCAGACCTAAACCCATTTGAACATGTTTGGGTCTACTTGGACAGGCGCATAAGAACTCGTAATATCGCTCCAGATAACCTTGATGAGCTGGAAAATGTTTTAATAGAAGAATGGGAAAATATGGATTTGGATTACATAGGTGACCTGATAAGAAGCCTTCCACGGAGAATGACAGATGTTATTAGAGCCAGAGGTGGCAATACCAGAGACTAAAATGTTAAATTTATTTATTTCTGCCCATTATTTTTAACATAATTCCAAATTTAGCTCCTATCATTTCCCAAAAAAATTAAAAGAGAGTAATAAAAACCTTATTCATAAACCACTTATGTGATAGTTTTGCAATACTTTTTGTGACGAGTATATTTTGTGTTTAGTAGTGTTTACACTAAATCGAAGTGATAAACTTTTTTTTTAAGTTTAACATGAACTTTATCTGGTTTCTCTTCAAGATATGTATGTTAATATTTACAGTACCTAAGTATGTTTTCTATCAAATCAGTATCAAAGTAAACAGTTCCAATTATGTGCTTAATGACAAATTCTTATTGCTAATACCGTAGATATCTTAACGTATGGATAGAAGATTTTCTTGTTGTTTTTTACAACTATAATAATTATACCAATATTTTGCAACCCAACATTAATTTAGTATTTAAAATTGGACAATTAACACATCCTTTTATCATTTTATTAAGTAGTATTAATTTAATAAAATATTCCATACGCAAAACTTATAAAGAAAGAAAGGGCCCCGATAGATAATTGGATCTAGATATCCTTAGATTTGTCTTCATCAATGCCTCTCAAGTCCTTTCATCATCTGTTTCTCGCGAATGAGTCTTCTTCCAGATCCTATTCAGCTGAGACAATTTCTCATTTGAAACAACGAAATATATCAAAGTCAAACCTGACTGCCATGGTGTTCAAAATTTAGTTAATGGTGGCTGTAAAATTCTTTCAGGTTCCTTAAATAATTCATAACTTTATCTCGGTTGTACAAAATCAAAAGATTGGATAGTAAATAGTACACAAGTAAGACATGGGAGAGGAAAGAGGTTAAAAGTCATTAGATGAAACAAATAATAGTCAAGAAGTTAATACTGGAGAAATAAAAAGATCTACAAGGGAAGAATGCAATGAACAAAGGTCTAGAAGTTTAGGGTAATCATAAAATGAAGCTCAAAAAGGCAAAGAAAAAAGGAAGGAATGTGATGGCAGAATGTCCAGAAGTCAAAAGTTGGAAGAGATATTTCTTAATCAGTACATGGAATAGAAGGAGGTCTTCTAGCTAGAACCTGATACCGGGAAAAACCTATAAGGTACAGAAAAAGGTCTCCAAAAAAATTTAAAATATGGAACAGCAGATAATCAAGAAATCATAGAAAATCATTAACCAGAAAGGAATTGCACAAAAAGATAAAAATGCAAGTAATAAAAAGAAACTAGACAACAAAGAGGCTTCATAGATAACCTAGTCTTTTCTGTTGCAGTCAAGAGATACCAGTTTTATCCTGGTGGTAGAAGGTGATGTGGGACACCTTGTCATTGACCCTATTACTTCCAGACAAACCAACCATAGCACATGCTGCAACTAAGGCTTTGAAAATTCATGACTTTAGTATACAAATTCCGTCAGTGATAACTTATTCTATGTATGTATTTATGTATAAAATTGGGGATGATAGGTACACTACGACCTATATGATCTGTTGTGTCCACATGGGTCTGATGTCTTCTTAGACTTATATTCTTCTAGTATTTTATTGTTCTGGTCATATAGTCTTCTAATACTAATTTTCTAAAAAAGCTTAGCCCGAAGCATCGTCGAGCTTCAAATCAGGTAGATCCTCTTCTTCTTTTTCATGTGCTTTTTGCTTTATCTACTAACCCTATTTTCTTCCAGTGACTTCTTAACCTGCAATGCCCAGTTAATATTCCCGTTAAAATCCCGTTACTAGGCAGCTTCTGGTCGTAGTTTCCTGAAAGTATCTTCGCTTGTCTCTCTTTCTCTCTATATTTATTTGCCTAGTTTTTCTAAGATTGCGCTACTGCTGATCCCACAAGATGGCGCTAGTCCCAGATGTGGGGTTTCAGCTCCTTTTTTTTTGCCAGCTTATCTGTTGTTTCGTTTTATTCTATTTCTATGTGTCCTGGGACCCATAGGAGGTTGATCCTGTTCTTCTAAATAGACACAAACAAGTAGCTTCATACTAACATCTGAATATTATAAATAAAAACTTGTGACATTCATTTTGGATATTCCTTACTTTAAATCTTAATTAAAACGTGCCAGAAAAATGAACAGGTTTAAACTTTATTTTCAAGTATAATAATGCGATGTCGTACATCATCCAACAAGTTATGGATTACAAAAGATCAATATTTACCTACTCTATTGTCTCTCGAGAAACTCGGGTGTTCATCCTTACTTTGAGATATTTTGGAAGTATAACAAGGACCACTTTTACTCACCTTCATCAAGATTCAGGTAGTGTAATAAATCGTTGTCTCGTGATATGATAATTTACTTTAAAGTTTGGTTATATGATTTTAGTTAAAAGTAAATTGTTAAATAACAACTGTTTATTAATAATTTTGTTCAATATTGCTGCCACGTTTATTAAATCATCTATTTTCTGCATTACGCTATTGGTATTACAAATAATAGAGAGCAATTGTGTAAATTCAGGATTATTTCAGTTGATTTTAAACAGGATTTTAGCTTTGATTTTAGTTATTTTAAAATTTCTAGTAAAACTAATGATGTTGGCATTGTATAAATAGACATATAGTAGGTCAACCCGATGCTTTATTTTCTTTTATACAATTTAGAAACTTCACTATATGTCGTAAAAACGTGGCATGGTCCCATTTTAAAACATCATGTTTATTTCCATTGCCACTGCTTAAGTGGCAGTGAACCAGAAATTATATTCTCTCTGTTTTTTTTTATATGGAATCCAAATTTTTTGTTGCATTTTGCAAAGTTAAAATAAAGCATTAAATCTTTTTAATTTTAAAAATTTACAGTTTATTATTTATAGTCGTAGTTTGTTATGAATGTATGAATGTATGAATGAGTTAGGGGTGATGATTACACTGCGACCCATAGGATCTATTGTGTCCCCCCTTACTTGCCATGTTCTGATGTTTTCTCAGATTTATAGCAGCTCTTCGAGTCCTATTTTCCTGAGGAAGTTTAGGACATCGTCGGGCTTCAAATCAGGTAGATCCCCTTCCTCTATTTCATGTGCTCCTAGGTATCTAGCCCTAGAATTTTGCAAGGCAGGACATTCTGAGAGTATATGTATTGAGGTTTTATCCTCTTCCTCACAGAATCTGCACTTTGCTTCATCTGCTAACCCTAGTTTCTTCATGTGGCTTCTTAACCGGCAATGCCCGGTTAATATTCCCGTTAGAATACGGAGCCTTTTTTTACTGAGGTTGAGGCAGCTAAGAGATCTCTTCTGGTCATAGTTCCCCAGTAGTATCTTAGATTGCCTCAATCCTTCCAGCTGATTCCAGTACTCGGATTTTTCTTTCTCCATTTCCTCCCTTAGTTTTCCTAAGATTACTCTACTGCTGATCCCACAAGATGGTTCTGGTCCCAAATGTGGGGTTTCAGCTCCTTTTTTGGCCAGCTTATCTGCTGTTTCATTCCCCTCTATGTGTCCCGGGACCCATAGGAGGGTGACAGTGTTCTTCTGGCCTAGTTCATTTAGTTTGCCTAGGCATTCCCAAACCATCTTCGAACTGATTATATTTGAACTTAGCCCAAGCCACTGCCCCATATGTGATTAATGGTCTCACTATTGCTGTGTACATCCATTGCAGGATACGTGGGTTACATCCCCAGTTCTTCCCTGCAATGTTCCTACACACCATGAGGGCCTTGGTTGCTTTGTGTATTACTTCGTCTTCGTGTTTGTTCCAGAGTAACCTGCTATCTAGGATTAGCCCTAGATATTTTACCTCTGTTTTCCACTCGACGATGTTCTCCCCTATTTTTATGATTTTTAGATTAGGTTTCTTTTTCCTTGTAAAGGCTACTAGTGTGGTTTTGGTGGGGTTGATGCTGAGTCCCACCGAGTCACACCATTGTTCCGCAATGTTCAATCCTCTTTGAACAATATCACAGAGGACGTTTTCATACTTCCCTTTTGCCAGGATAACCATGTCGTCGGAATGCCCTTGACATGGTATGCCTTCCCTAGTCAATTGACAGAGCAGACTGTCCACAGTGAGACTCCACATAAGCGGGGATGCAACTCCCCCCTGTGGACAGCCTCTGGTCACATTAATGGAGATAGTGTCTTGTCCTGCCTCCATTTCTGCGATTCTTGTAGATAGCAGTTGCGACATCCAACTGGAAGTCGTTCTATCTACTCCTTTCTCAATCAATGCTCTTTTGACTGCCTCATGTGGCGTATTGTCAAAGGCCCCTTCTATGTCTAGAAAGGCACATACCACGGTCTCTTTTTTGTTCAGTGCGTCTTGGATTTCGTCCGTCAACTGTGTTAAAGCGGTTTCCGTGGACTTTCCCGCTCGTAGTTTGTTAAGTATTAAAACATTTTCCTACAGATTACAAATTGGGCCGGCTCGACAATGTAATACACTGCTACCTTTGAACATATTTTGTATTGCCTTTGTATCTTAAAGCATCTCATCTGCTTTTGCTTTTTCTACTCCAAGTTCTAGAGCTTTTTTAAGCCTTCGCAGTGGCACAAGAAGTGAATTGAGGTTTCCTTCTTTTCCTTTTAACAGTTCTCCTATTATTCTAATGACTTCTCCTGGTTAGTGGGTCTGCCGTAAAGTTTATGAACTGTTTAGCCAACTCTCTCTATGTCTACCTTCCCACTATTGAAAATACTTTTTTTGCACCTATTCGCTGCTTTTTTAAGTATACTCGTGATTCCAAGGCCGGGTTCAGGTCCTACCAATGGGGGGTTTGCACCTTCCCAGGTCTTTTTACCACCCTTCTCATTGCCCTTGATTCCAGTCTGTCCTGGTATCCAGACAAGTGTTTTAGCCTATTGCAGCTTTCCACTTGATTGAGAGCACACACACAGCTCCATACAAGCTTTGAACTGACCAGTACCGAACTAAATGCACCCTGCTTGACTATCAGAATGGACTCTTTCTTTCCTCTCAGGTAATTAGATTCGTATCGCCATATTGTACAGCAAAACTCTAATGATACTATTTTTGCGGACAAATATATAAAGATAAATAAAAACTTAAAAAAAAATATTCCTACTTGCATTCTCTTAGATTTGGAAAAAAACCAAACCGTTTTCTAAAGAAAAAACAACTACTTTCTGGGCAATATGCTCCATCGAACATCGGCTAACACTTCAATAGAAAACTAGTTAATCCTGCAATCTTCTATTCCTGCTTTGCAGGATCAGAAAAAGTACCTACCTCCACTAGTGTGACTTCTCTTTCATTGGAAAAAAGACAGTCTTAAGTATCTACCTGGTCTATTGCTATCACTTTTTCTATTCTTATGTAAACCAATGTCCGGTGGAGCATTTAATCCATTTAATCTTTAGAAAACGGTCACCTTTGTTTGGAAACGATTTTAGGTTTCTTAGTTCTTATTTTATTATTACTCAGTTGTCATAACGAATAAATAATAAAATAGCAATAAAATAGTTAAATGGGCAAATATACTCTTGAATATTTTGGAAATAGAGTAATTTTAAGCTCATATTTGGAATATGACCCTTTTTACAGCGCAGGAATCGGGATTAGAGTGGATTTGATGTGTTGAGGTAAATGTAGCAGTATCGTCGGCGTACAATTGGAGAGTTTTGGAGTTTTAGAGAAGTTGAACTTATGGATGAGATAAATAATTAGGTCAAATATGGAGCCTTAAAGAACTTTAACGTGAAGTGTAAAAGACCTAATTCTAACACTGCGGCTAGAGAGGCAAAGGTAGATGAGATTGACTATTGGACGTTGAAATACTGATGCTTATAAGCATATAAGATCAGTCTGGCATGCTAGATTTGATCAAACGCTTTCTAGATTTAACGATCAAGGGTAGGAGTTTACTCAGACGATGTGCCTCAGAAATAAAAAAGCAAAGAAAAATGGAAAAAAATAGTATATTGTGTATCTAGGAGTAAAAACGATACATACCTGGATGACAATGTTAATTGGAGTCTGGGAATGTGCTTTTACTCCGGGGTACACATACTGTTTTTTCTGAAATCACATTCAATATTGCGATTTTCTATTTAAAATTGTGTGCTTTCCTATAAGGTCAAAGTGACAATTACAAATCCAAAAAATCAAAAGTTTTGAGACTTGAGCATATTGAAACCTTTATTAATCATTGAACGACGTAGAAGATTGGGGATCTAAACTTTTAATTAAAATACCTGATAATAAAACTGATAAACCAAGGTCTTTTGTAATAAATGAGACATATATACCTACCCTTTTATAGACAATATGTAGCAAGGGAGACAGATTTTTCTAGGCCTAGGGCGGGAATATTTTTCTCGTACAGTACGAGAAATTTCGTTGGCTAGCAACGGACTATTGTACCAGATTAGCACACTTTGGGGTCTGAAATTGATCCGAGAACATAGCCATTTCAAAACGATTTCAGAAAAAATAATTATATAGAGGCTTGGTACCGATCTAGCATTAAGGTTCTGGAAAGTGGCCAGATGTACATATCTATGTGACGTTAGGGATGGTAAGTACACCTACTACCTATAAGATCTTTTCTGTGCCCCTTTTCTTACAATATGTCTGAATTTTTCTTTAACTTATGGTAGGTAGATCTTCCAGTCTTATTTTTTTAATAAATATTGGTACTACATCATTAAAGCAGTGAAGAGATCTATCAGTTATACTGTGCACTGATATGTTATTACTTCCATAGTTGTTCTCGCTCGCCTTAATACTACCTTATCAACATCAGGTACCTAGCTACAAACAAAATGTAACTTCAATATGTCAATCTGACGATGCTAGTTTTTAGTTAGTACAATAAATTTCACTTATTTTTCAAATAATTTTGATTGAATCACCAACATACTGGAGCAGCTACTTTTTAGCAATTATTTTTTTTATTATTTCAGTAGAACATTCTCTTTAAATTGTTTTAATATTTGATGGTAATAATCCGTCTATTTTAATTTTTTTTTAATAATTATTAGGTACTTTTTGGGTACCTACGCTGTTTAATATACCATATTTTGTGGTATTACATTTTTTTGAACATTCTGTGTTAAAAAAAACTCTCTGGTGAACCATAACCCGACTTTTAATAGAGTGCAGGCTAAAATATACGACATTTTACGTTTAATGAATGATGATGAATGGCTTAGAGATAAAGTGGGATGGTGCAAATACTAAAAAGTTTGTGATAAAAAATTAAAATTGTCAAATTAACATAATTCTGAGCAACGAAAATGCAAAACTAAATTTTTTATAATTTTTTTTATCATAAACTCATAATTTTAAAACATTTTTAAAGTTTGATATCCATATCTATTCATAAAATAAATAATAGGTATACTTTAGCCGTTTGTTATAACTAATACCGCAATTTAAATGATTGTGTTGGGATAAAACACAAAATCAGCATTGCTAAACGAACAAAATAAATAGCTATTAGCAATATCCGCATTAACAATCTTAATTAACCACCAAACCCTTAATGAAACTTATAATGAGAATGTATTTATTAATCGCTTATAAAACATTCATAAACAATTATTTCTGTTTTGATTAACTCCTAATTACTCTATTTCATTTTAACTTGGAAAACAAAGGTTATTTATAATCACTTTGGGGAATAATTGGGATAACGAGAGAACTCTAATATTATGAGTTAGAAATGTTTATTAGAATTGATTAACGTAATGTTGAATCAAAGTTTATTGAAGTTTTTATCTCCCGTAGGATAGGTAAATTAATACCAAGTGAGATTTATCATCCTAATGAATTTTCCATTATTCCAATTTCAAATAACAATAAGGGAGCTAAGGCTATTATCGGCCATTAGATTATTTAAGTTTAAGTAGATAATATTATAAGCAACAAAATATTTAGTTATAATAGTTTACCTACAATTCCTGAGAAAAAGAATGCTGAAATAAATTGCGTGATATATGTAAACCCCACTTAAGCTTTCCATTATTATACGGTATCCGCCAAAATAAACAGTACCGAAACAGAGAGTGCTGTGGAGTTGTTTATGTAATGTGGATTTGTCGTATTTGACTTAATTGATATATTAATGGTACGCTGCAGTTAAATTTGATTTAAAAATGGTTCTAACAACGGAAGAAAAAGTATTTTTGGTAGAGCATTATTTTCGTTCATACGGAAAAGGTCGTAATGATGGTCCAAGCTTAGAACAGGTGTCAATAAAATAACAAAAATTTAATAAAGCAGCTCCTAGTAAAAGTGCGATAGCTGTTGTTAAAAAATTTCGTCGCACTGGTAGGTTCTTCAGGTCGTCGAAAAACATTATGCACTAACGAAAATGGAGGACGTGTTTTTAACCAAGTTGTGCAATCACCTCAAAGAAGTCTTGTAAGAACTGCATGTAAATTCAACATTAGTGAAACGTCTTTACGTCGCATGTTCAAATCAATTGTTGGTTATTCATACCGTACTCAAGTTGGACAACGACTAAAAAACATTTGGTTTTCAGACGAGAGTCACGTTCATCTTAGCGGCTGTATTAATCAACAAACAACCAGATTCCTTGGATTTGAACGTCATTGATGTCATTGTAGAGAAACCACTCCACAGTCTTCGAGTTACCGTTTGGTGCGCGGTATCTGGTAATGGAATGTTTGGTCCTCATTTCGTTGAAGATGATAATCAGAATCCACTGTCAACCAAAAACGTTATAGATAGAAAATTATTATACCTTTTGTGAGAGATCTAAATAACTTTTGCCGTGAACTAAATCTAAAGTTTCGCACACAATGGTTCCAACAAGATGGTGCAACGAGCCATACAGCAGTGCGCACCTTAGACTTACTCCGTCAGCATTTCGATAATAGAATAATTCCTCGGGGAATAGACTTCGAATATCCTTCTCAGTTACCTGATCTGACGCCACTTGACGCATACATTTGGGGCATAATGAAGAAAAAAATATTTCATTCGGAAAATATTGCCGAACTACCGGATACTGTAAATGCTGTATGTTTATTATCGACTAAATTTTAAATATTAGCTTGAATATAAATATACTAGTGTGATCATTTACAACTTCCAAGTTTTTTAGCTCATCTACAACTACTGTTAATCCGCTGCATTAATTTCTATTCTTTCATTAAAATTTTTTTCACATTTGGCTATTATTACGATTTCTTCTTTTTTATTTGTATATAGCAACTACCCCTTAGGTTATTAGCTTAAAATATTTTACGATACAATAATAAAAATAATTCAATAGAATTATCGATTTGTTTTTATATTTTTGCAAACTACAGACAGTGTTCATGTATCTAACTCCAAAATTTTCTATTGTTTAAGCTATGCATACTGTATTAGTTTCTATACGTGCCCAATTGTTTTATTTTATGTATTTTTGTTTTACATTTAACAATGTTGCATTTTGATTTAAATTAAATCAATGCAGTTGTAGCCGAAGACATTTTTTTTTGAAATATCCACAACATAATATAATATTTAATATTTATACAGCTGTTAATTCCTTTTGTTTGTTCCAGCATAATAAGGTGTAACATTTTCATTTCTATTCAATTAATTAATTTTATTACTAAATCAAATGGATAGAAACCTGTAGCATTGATATTAATGTATCTATTAAAGTTATTTTTGTTTATAATAAATTAAAATTGCTTGATGTATTGTGAGCTTTGTAATTTATGTGATATAGGTCTCCTCTAGTTTTCCTTATTTGTTTCTATTTAGTGTTACTTATTTTTATGCCAAGCCTGCGTGTCTTTTTGATCCATCCCATCTGTGGCTTTCCTCTTTTACGTTTGCCGTCATCTCCCTTCTTGCTGAATTCTTTACTACGTCAATAACCCTTGTGTGTGATTATATCCACGCATATCTTTATCAATCTCCTGTTGTCACACCTATGCTTTTTCTTTCCATAATTTATTGTGTTTTTGCTAGTATGTCTAAGTTTGATTTTGTAAAGGTCAGTGCTTGTGCTGCGTAAGGTAAGCCAGGATGAAAGTAACCTTACTTTGGGCACTTGGACAGCTGGTATTGAAGGGAACGAAAAAAGTAAACCTTCTAGCCAGAAAAGGTGCCGAAGGAATATTTTTAGGCCCGGAGATATTCCTAGGCATAGCGAATATCGTGGCAAGAGTAACAATATCGAACTGGATAGATCGGAGAAGTTCGAGCTAGAGGATTTAAGACACTCAAAAGAGTTTGTAAGAGATGTCTCTAAAAAGAGGTCTCAAGAGCTGCTGAATATGAGCAGACAGGAGATACGAATTATGATAGGACTACTGACTGGATACAGTCGCCGTAATAGGCATATGAAAACAAATGGACTGGCAGAGAGAGCGGACTGCAGATTCTGTCAGGCTGAGCATGAAAAGGCGGAGCATATCTTGTGTAAGTTTCGAGAACTGGAGAGACTAAAGAATAAATTTTGTCTGTATCAACTCGAGCTCAAGGACTTACCTAACTTAACCTAACCTAACCTACAAATTATATTTAATATTTGGTTTAAAACAGTTTATTTTATTCTAATTCATTAACATTTCGGAGGATATTCTTTAACGTTTTGAAAGTATTTTAAAATATTTGTTTACCACATTCAATAACGATTTTCAATCTAGTTAAATCGATCTTTTATCCTTTTTATTACTTTTCGTTGTGAAAAATTGGTTTTAGAGCAGAAAAGTTCGTAAAGTATACTTTTAAATTACTTTTACTTATTGATTGTAAAAAGACAAAATTTATAGTTTATATTCTAAGTGACATAAAAATCCGAACGCCCAGTTTAAATGATGTTATTTTTATAAAATTTTGTATAAGTACTTACTGAAGCATAATAAGTAAATGATAAACATTTCAAAATGATTGCATTGCTGTAAAGCCCTTTTACTTTTAAAAATATGTGGATGCACTCTGATTTGTTACGCATTCTCCAACGCGCCTAGGCATGCTTCTGATCAGGTGGTCAATGTCCTCCTGTGGTATCTTATTCCAGGTAACCACAAACTCCCCTCAAAGTTCTTCTAGAGTTTGAGGAGGACGTTGCAAATTGAGCAATCTCCTACCCATCATATCCCACAGTGCTCAATTGGGGATAAGTCGGGAGATCTTGGTGGCCAAGGTAACAATTTAACATTATTATGTTGAAAGAAGTCTATTGTGACTCTTGCGACATGTGGTAGGGCATTATCTTGTTGGAAAGTTGGATTTGCAAGGGTGGATTTCTCCTTTCACCACGTCGTCTTTTAACCCTCGCTCGACCATCGTGCATGCCTAAACAAAATCGAGACTCGTCACTAAAGACAAAACTGTTCCATTCCTGATCCCAGAGTGACCGTTCTCTGCACCACTCAAGGCGATTACGTCGGTGTTCTAGAGTTAAAGGGAGGACCCAGTGTGGTCGGTATGAAATCAGGCCAAAAAGTCTTATTCGGCGTAAACACTTCGCATGCCAATAGGTCTTCCGTGTTCTGCAAACCATTCATTTTCAATAGACCTGGTAGTGAAGAAACGGTCCCCTCAGGCCAATAATCTTAGACGGCGATCTTCACGGTCTGTTGTTCTACGGGGGCGTCCAGAGCCCCTTGCTCTTTGCGTAAGGCTTTCTCGAAGCCATGCCTGACAACACCTAACCACGGTGTCTACACTACTTTGCACTCTAACTGCAATTTCCGGAAAAGAAAATACAGCTTCCCGAAGTCCCACTATATACGACCCCTATCAAACTCACAAGTTGACGAAATCGTGCAGGTCTCCGTACCCTAGGCATCGTAACCAATCGTAAAGAATGTCAAGAACCAAAATCCGCAAAATTTGGATCTTTACTACGGCTACAATATTCATTTTTGGATTGTTAGTGGATTTCAAAAAAAGCAGTATAAAAACAGGAATCTTTAACTGATAAGCCTAAAAATTTTAGTAAAAATAAAACTGAAAATTAGGATAAATATTACCAAAATCCAGCTAATAATAATAATAATATATTTTTTTATATGCATAGAGCACTTTATCAGATGAAATAAATCAGCTTTTGTCAAAAATACGAAAGAATTTTATTTTCTAACTTTTCTTTACTTTTATGAAATACTTAAAAACTGAAAGATATTTTGAAAAGACGCTATTGTTCAAACTTTGCAACCAGCTGCCGTAGTTGGTGAAAAACTGACACACTTATTAGGAGCTAAATGCGTACTTACTTCTCTTTGTTCTCAACTAAAATATGACCCATAATTATTTAAGGTAATCCAAAGGGATTACAGACAATTTATTACTTGTTATATACACACTTTTAATAATTGAAAGACGTAAATAATGGCTCTATTAAACATTTTAGTTAAAATATCTTACATATTGTTTATGGATTATTCTACAAGGATAATCTAATTTTAGTAAATTAATATATCACAACTGAGATCTCTTTTTATTTAAAATTACAGTTAATATGCTGATTTAAATATCTTCCAACCATTAATTATTTATAGCCAACTACTTGTTAATATTTATAACTTGAGTATGTAGTCGAAAATCGTTATTTTCAGAAATAATTCGTAGACGTGTGAACCGTCATAAATCATGTGTCAAGTTATTCTTGTTTGAAGAGGAACAAGATATGATTAATTGAATAAAGTTGGTTCAGATACAACAAACTGTAACTAGTATATTTTTTTGGTGTAGCAAGTGTTATCTGCCGTACTGTTGCTGGTTTTTTTAACAACTAAAAAACCAAAAAGTGGAAAATTCTACAACTAAAAACACGCGATAATCATGCTAGTAATATAAAAAATCTTATTTATAAAACTACGTTATCAAATTATTAAAAATTTCTTTCTTGTCCTATAAACTACAAAAAAAAAGTATTCCTTATATAATAGTTATTTATGTAATATATAAGGATCATAAAGACGATCATTATGGTACAAGTCGTGAATGTTATCACGGCGTGTGCATTTTCGACATGTCACAATGACAACAATTTTAAAGGAGTAAGATGTCGAGAAATATCGTGAACTCCCTTTTGCCGAAAAAATCACGGAGTGTATATGAAATGGTGTTTAATCGGTACGAAGAATGGAGTTCTGCTAAAAAAATCAAGAATCACTCATGAAAAAGTATTGTTGGCTTACTTTGAATGCTTATCTAAGAAAAGAAAACCATCTTTTTGTTTGGTTGTATTATTCGATGATAAGAAGTATTTTATCTGCAAGAAAAAACGTCGATATTAGTAAGTACCTACAGCTGGTTGCATTATTAAAACGTAAATCAGAAGGTTACAGAGCTAAAAAATCCAAAATTTTTACTAAACAAGATGTTACAAAGTTTTTAACGGAAACATCAGATGACACATACTTATTTAATAAAGTTGCCATGATAATTGGACTAACCATTACATGTTTTCCTTATAGAATTTCATTATGGTACTTAGTCCCATAATGAGCTTCCTTATGTCATCAAAATTGAGTGACATAACGTTGTCATTATGACATGCCATTAGATAAAAAATTTTAGAGCCCCTAAATTTGTTGCATGGTCCATACACAAAGGTAAACTATACCTTCTACACTAGTAAAATGTTTCCCACCTTATTATCAGATGGTCTACTTATTTTTATCTAGTGTTTAGATTTTGTTTGGTTCCTGAAGATCACAAGGAAGGTATACATTTTCCCATTTTTGGCCTAACTAATTCCATGTCTAATTCTTTAACAAACATTCATTGTTTAACCTTTCTATTATATCCTCTATACACAATTTTAGTATTGACACCAGGTGTGTTTAGAAAAGAAAAAAATATAACTATTGGCCATATTTTGTAATTTCTGCAATTTCATCAAGCGCAAAAGTTTTAATATTAAGTTGGAGCAATAAGCCTTTGATCTATACAGTCAAACCTGGATAAGTTAGAAAACTCGGTAAGAGTAATAGCCAGGGCCCGTCATTGTTAGCTCCCAAAACCTCTATTAGCAAGAAACAGCAACCTCTGTAAGAGAAAGTCGGTTTTACCTCATGGACCTCCGTAAAACTAAAACTTGTAACATTATAGTGTGTGCAATAAAGTAGTGAAATCCAACATAAGGACTACTGGTGAACTCATGTAAGTAAAGTGAACAGTTATAGCCTTCTGGCGTGTTACTGTTCAAAGCTGATCCTTCGAAATCTCCTCAGTTGTTATAGGTCCAGATAAATTGTAAGCCACCTCAGGCTAACTTCTCTAATAATAAAACTACAGTTCACAGCTCTACTTGATCTGGATCTAAACAAGGCTAATTTAAGGGCCAATACACCTTCAAAAGTTTTTAAATTAAAAAATTATAATAGCACCAATCAATGACAGAATGTGATGTTTTCGGGTGAAACCAGGATTGGTTTAGTGTTGGACGATCGTCGGGTACATGTTTGGCGCGTTCCAGGACGTCAATCTATATCCACTAATTACCAAAAAGTTGTCCCAATTCAAGGTGGTAGTGCAATGTTTTGGGGAGGCATAATATGGAATGGTCGGATACCTCTTACTTTGATCACTGGCAACATGACTGGTCAAGTATACATCGATTCCGTGTTAGTTAGTTCTTAGTTGTTAGTTTATGGAGATATGCTGTAGAGCAACATCGCGCCCAATAATTGAGTTTAAGGAAACCGAGGAATTTGTTAGTTTACAGTGGCCACCAAAGTCTCCGGATCTAAATCCTATCGAACATGCATGAGATACGTTAAAAAGAAGAGTTCGACAACCAAATCGGGATAATTCCAGTCCTTATCCATGCTGCTTCAGAGATTTGGGAGAATATTCCTCAGCAGCTTATAAACAATCTAATTTGAAAGTGAAAAATAGAAGCTTGTAGTATAAGAGCAAGAGGAGGGTTGACTAAATATTAATTGTCTTTTGTTAAACTTTTTTCAACAGAAACTTAATTTAATCTAAATTTTGTCATTTATACAGATTATGTATTAAATTTTTTTATTTAGAACTAAATGTATTTGCTAAATTTGTTTTGTGATTTTTTAAAATAAATGTTAACTAAAAATAGATAGACCCGCTTATTTTGAAAAATTTGAAGTGATGCAATATAAATGTTGAGTGTATATATGTGAGACTGCAGTGAATTTACTTTGGATAATTTCTCACTTATTAAAAATTAATTTTTGTTAACACTTAACACTAGATAAATTAAGGTTATGTTAATGTAGATAAATGACGTTTGCTTTGTTTTCCTTGGGTTTTGGAGCGTCAGCTGTTGTAAATGGTGATTGCGTACTTTTTTTGTATGAGATCTCAATTTTATTTTATTTTTGCTATAAAACTATTATACCTTTTTATACTTAAAAAATATCATGCTTTGTTAAAATTAGTGTGCTAGTTTGCTTTATTAAATATGTTATTGTATAGTTAATACCTAACAGCCCAATGTATTATACAGAGCTAGTCAAAACACCCGTTACTATCAAGTAAAATGTGACCTTTAATAGTTACACTAATGAAAGGATACAAATAAATGTTAAAAATTTATCTTTTATTGTTAACAATTAATTTGATAACAATTTTAAAGTAGAAAAGTGACCATTTACATGAATAAAATAAAAAAACTAAGAAAATTTTCTTCAGTATCTCGTAAAATGCCGTCACAGAATTTTAAAATTTAATTAGACAATGGTAAAGTCGTAGATATTTTGTATATAGTATAAATAACAGTTTATTAAACTTTTCCAATAAATAAAATTACTTTTATTTGCCAATATCAACTGGTTAAGTAAAAAGTAAAGTTATATTTTGTTTAATTCGATAAATTTTATATTTTGATCAACTTTTATATAGACTGGGTCAATCTCTTAAGTATTATCATGGATGGATTTTACTACAAGATTAGACTGTGCTATTTTAGGACGACTAGACTAGAATAGAGGCCGTAGATTCTGAGTAGACCTGTGACGTCAACCGGCGCAGTACACAAATTTGTGTTTGAAAATTGTCCTATTAACTATACTAATAATTGCAGCCCTTACTGATTCATTCTGGTCAGTCCGCCGTTTACGTCGTATTGTCTCTTTGAATAGCCCAGTAAATTTTGCTTATTTTTAAATTATATTATTTAGTTTAGTGTATTTTAATTATAGCAGTTATTCAGTTTTTCGCAACTATTTACGACGTCACGGGTCTACTCAGAATCCACGGCCTCTAACAAATAATATCGTCCAACAATAACTTAAAATAGACAGGAAAAGCACAACATTATACTCGCTATGCTATCTTGGTTAGAAAAAATGTGTGGCACAAAAAAAATATAAAACAAAAAAGAACTGTATATCTGTTTTTTTTTTTAATTTCATTTTTCCAGTGTAAGTATTACTAAATATGTCAATTCAACAGATTAAACAGATGAGGGAGTCTTGTCTAGCATTGTATAAAAAATCAAACGGGTAAATATGACATAAATGTAAGAATTTATAAACTTACTTAATGTTACTATATGTTCCATTAAAAATAAGAATCTATTCTTTTATTTGTAGACGCCAAGTATCTATAAATAAATTTTATAGTTTAAAAAAATGATTATAACATCAATACAAAAATAAAGCAATATTTGTATGGCTTCAATTTTGAACAAAAATGTATATTAAACAAGTGAGAAGTTAAACTAGCTATAAATTTAATTAAAAAATTACCCGTTGCAAACTGAAAGAAATTGCATGAAAGTTAATTTATTACACAAACATGTTTATACTCTTTTAATAAATTCCGTTTTATTTACCGATCTTCTGTTTGGCTTAAATTGAGTTATAAAACAGTTTTTATTAAAGTATGCTCCTTAGTCACTTTTTTGTTGTTTTATTTTTGATTTACTTGGTAGTAGAAATACCATTTTATTAATTATTTTAGTGAGATTTGTGTACGTATCTATAAAAAAGGCATATACAAATTAGAAAAACTACAATAATAATTATTAAGTAATTAAACATAATACATTTTTGGAAAAGGCATTAAGTGTATTAAATATACGAATCAATGGGCAGTGTGAATAAAAACTAAGCTTTTACTATTAGTATTAAATAATAGCTATAGCTTTTACTAGGTAGAGTTAGCTTTTGCTAACAGCATTTGCTGAAATTGAAGTGAATAAGCTTTTCCTTTTACTGACTAGCTAGCTATTTGAAGCTTTTACTGAAAATACGGAGATTTCGTACAGTATCTACAGCGTTCCAAAAAATTTGTTTGCGAGTTTTTATACTGATAACGCCAATATTTATACTTTTACAAACCGGAATAAAATTGTACTGCGTCGTAAAAATATTGCAAGAAGATAAAACATTTTAAACCAGTAGCGATATCGAAAGGCAGCATTAAGGTGAAAATGGATAGTGAATCGGAAAATTTTTCGAGTGATTTGTTGAAGGAGGAGGTTCCTGAAAAATCTTCAGCAAACCTCAAATTAACAGGAATTTTGGAAAATTATAATATTATATTCAACAAATCCCAAGTTCCTAAAATAAAAGAAAAAAAGACGAAGCATATAAAGAAATCCATCAAAAATACATTCTACAAATTGGAAAAAATAAGTGAAAAACAGCTGAAAAAGAAAATTCAAAATATGAAGACAGAGCTAAAGAAAAAGACCGACAAAAATGCAACTGGAAATAACAAGATTATTTTGAACCAGTGGGAGAGAAAACTATTGATGTTGATGGAAGGACAAGAAAACCCCGTTTTTCGAAAGGTACCAGGTATGAAAATAAAGTAGGCTACAGATAAATGGTATAGCACCGCCGCAGGTATTTAGCAGAAAAAAATACACAAAAAAACTAAATTTCTGAATGTGTAAAGGAGGCATATTTTTTCGCAAAAAAATATAAATTAGCGTCTTGCTTGTGTTTTATAAACAATTTTTTTTAGGAGCAATGTCGGTAGGTTGTGTAATGAAACAACCTCAGCCATCTATGTCCAAAAGTGAGGTAGCTATTCCACCTCCACCACACGTTCGGCCTTTACCAGACAAGTCTCCGGCTACCAAAAAGAACAAATTTAAGGAAATAGAAGAAACCTTCAACGACTGGTGTTGTTGGAACAGCTGGAACTAATAAGAGTCCAAAAAGAAAGGGAGCTGTTTGTTTACTCATTAGATCCTTATATTATTTATGAGTTTATAAAATAAATTATAGAAAAATTACACTTACAATAAATTATAACTGCAATTGAAAAATTATAATTTTTATTTATTCTCGTCTGTTTTGACCACGCTGACGGATGTTATTAAATTCATCATTATCTTCCATAACATCTTCAATAGCGTGATCCTCAACGGCAGCTTCAGATACTTCTTCTTCACTGTCGTTCGATAAAACAGCGCTTATGATCACTGAGGGAATTTTGTCAATGTTCAATCGTATCGGATGTTGCAAAACAGGGAATCGGCGTTT
Source organism: Ophraella communa (assembly GCA_035357415.1). Lineage (NCBI taxonomy): Eukaryota > Metazoa > Arthropoda > Insecta > Coleoptera > Chrysomelidae > Ophraella > Ophraella communa. Next base: position 9,348,203 of record CM068986.1, on the reverse strand, counting down.
TAGTTGTCCGAAACAGCGTTCTATAATCCCGCGTTCTGTCCTATAAGGTGTTTACAGCCATGGTGTTATACCGTAGCCTTCATCACCTAAAAGAAATCCGTAGTTCTGCTGAAGTCTATTCGTCTTACCATAAATATCTGATCTTCTTAAAATACGACTGTCGTGCCATTGAGCATCTACGGATGTAAAAATCTGTTTTGCGTTACAACTTGCTTGTACATTTGTACTACACCATCCTTTTCTATTAATATACTCGTCACCATGTAGCGAGGGGCTTTATTATCGGCACATGAGTACAATCAATTGCACCAAAGGCACAAGGAAATCTATACAACTCTGCGCATTCATTGATTGCTTGGCCCATCGAGTTATCCGAAGGAAATTTAGCCCAAATACCTGCCTTTTCAACGATTTTTGGTAAAACGTTAGATACAGTTTTACATATCGTTGTTCTATGAACTCCTTCTTCTTTTCCAATCCCTATTTGAAATCCGTGATCACTTAAAAATCGCAAAAGTATTTGTATTTGTTTTTTTGAACTTAACGCACCACCTCTAGTCTCTGCTATTGGTTCTAAAAAATTGTTAGCTATCCACTCAACACTAAATCTATACAGACTGTGGTATTCCTCGGCACGACTTTCTTTTCTTTCGGGATAATATTTGACAGACCGTATATTCATAAATGCAGCCATTTCTGCCAAACTCAACACTACTAAATTTTATAAGCCATGGTTTCCCAGGCTTGCTTTCTCTTCATATATTTAGAAATAGCTTACTTTTATTCACACCTTTTAAAGACAATGCTAAAAACTAAAGCTTTTACTAACTGCATTTTAAGTTCAAGTTAATACTCATTTTTATTCACTACAAAGTAAGTATTTGCTTATGAAATGGAAGATAAAGCTTTTACTACATTTTTACTCACACTACCCAATAAGTACGAACATTAAAAATAGAACTATTTAAACGAAACTTCCACTATGTATTTAAAAAATTGCTTTTTCAAACTCATCGTATGCTTTTTTTTTGTTATTTAAATGTATGTTTTTATCCCATAATATATTGGTAAGCATAGCAATTGCTCTTCTTTCTTGAACATTTCTCTCAGTTATAGCTTCGTCCAATGTCCCATCTTGGGAGATTTTGATTCCTAGATATTTGTATTCTCTACAATATTTAATGGTTTGTCCTGTTTGTTAATCGTAGGTCTTGTTGTAGTCCTCCCATACACATATACTCGGTCTTGTCGATGTTGACCCCATTTGTCATGCTCTTCAATCAGATGCGTGTCATATATTCTACTTCATCCAAATCTGGTGCAATTACAACTTGATCATCCGCGAACGACAAGGTATAGACCGTGTAATCATGCTCTATTGGTATTCCCATATTATGGCATTCTTCGTTTCCAGGTCTTTAGTATATTTTCTGAATATATTTTAAACAATGTGCTTAAGACATTTGATTATTTTACATCCCGATGTTAAGCCCTGACTGGTTTTGACTGGCTCTTGTACCGTAGTATAAGGATTTCACAGCTTTTATTATTTCCGAATTAATGTTGCTTTGTTGCAAAATGTCCCAAAGCTTTACTAACGGTACGCTGTCGTAGGCTTTTTAACGATCGATAAACAGGAGGTGAACTTCTTGATTGTATGCTGCTTTCTTCTCTAGAATTTGTGTTAGGGTGAAGATGTGATTAATTTTGGATTTTCCTGTCCTAAAGTCTGCTTGCTCTTCCGCCTCCATATCCGCATACTCATTTTCCATTCTGTTTTTAAGTACGGTATCCGCCAAAATAAACAATACCGAAACAGAGAGTGCTGCAGTTAAATTTGATTTAAAAATGGTTCTAACAACGGAAGAAAAAGTGTTTTTGGTAGAGCATTATTTTAGTTCATAAGGAAAAGGTCTTAGAACAGGTCTCAATAAAATATCAAAAAAAATTTAATAAAGCAGCTCCTAGTAAAAGTAAAAATACTGCGGACAAACGTGCAAAAGAAATTTACTGTGGTCGCATGTTGAGTTTAATTTACGAAGATCCCGAATTTTTGAAAAACATATGGTTTTCAGACGTTCATCTTAGCGGCTGTATTAATCGACAAACAACCAGATTCCTTGCATTTGAACGTCCTGATGTCATTGTAGAGAAACCACTCCACAGTCTTCGAGTTACCGTTTGGTGCGCGGTATCTGGTAATGGAATGATTGATCCTTATTTCGTTGAAGATGATAATCAGAATCCACTTACTGTCAACCAAGAACGTTATAGAGAGAAAATTATTATACCTTTTGTGAGAGATCTAAATAACTTTTGCCGTGCACGAAATCTACAGTTTCGCACACAATGGTTCCAACAAGATGGTGCAACGAGCGGATAATAGAATGATTTGTCGGAGAAAAGACTTTGAATATCCTTTTCATTCACCTGATCTGACGCCACCTGACGCATACATTTAGGGCATAATGAAGGAAAAAATATTTCATTTGGAAAATCCGCCGGCGAATATTGCCGAACTACGGGAAAGAATACAAAATATTTTTCGGCAGTTCTATAAACCACTTTTTTTTTATTTTTTTTATTTATTACTGCATCAACCACAAAGGGTTATTAGCAACTAATAATACAATATATACAATGTGACAGTAATCAAATAATGGTAAGAACAATGAAAATAAAAATAATTAATTAAATGTCTTTATACAATTTTATTTCCTTTAGGAAATTACTTAATGCAGTGTAGTCGCAGTTGTCATTAAGTAGAGTTTTAAGATTATCTTTTAAATTGTATTTTAATCTTTCCATGGTATATAAAGGACAGTCTATTAGTATATGATACACCGATAAAGATGCGTCACACACGTAGCAGGTTGGACCATTATCACCCACTAGTAGATGCCGGTGAGTCAACTGAGTGTGTCCTATTCTTAACCTGGATAAAATAACTTGGGTTAGTCTGTTTTCAGGCACTTTTTTCCACGGTAGCACTGAATTTTTTACTGTTTTAAGTTTACATGTTGAGCAGTTCCATTCCGATTGCAAATTTTTTGTAATGATGGTTTTAAAGTGGGACTTTAAGTCTGTAATGGCTATCTCGTCCACTATCACGATTTCTTTACTTAACGCTGCTGTTTTTGCTAATGTATCTACTTCTTCATTTCCCGCTATTCCTATATGTGTTGGAACCCACAAAAAGTAAATATTGATACCTTTTGTATGAATTCTCTGTAATTCGTATTTTATAAGTAAAAGTATTGGATGAGTAGGATACACTTGCTGTAGTCCATAAATGGAACTGAGAGAGTCTGTGATAATAAGAACTTTGGAATGTTGTTTTTCAGTAATAAACTTCAAAGCATTAAGAATGGCGATTAGTTCAGCTGTGTATATTGATGCTGTACTAGAAAGTTTACAGGAGTAAGTGTGGTTAGGAGCAATAAAGGCTGCAGTTCCTTCTTTGGTTTTGGAAGCGTCAACCACTTTTTATAAATATGTTTATTGACTTACAAAATCGATATAAAGCTTGTTTGCGTCGAAATGGTGAATATTTTGAACATTACAGAAATTAAAAATTAATTTTTATTTTTATTTTCGGTACTGTTTATTTTGGCGGATACCTACTGTATTTTCCCATCTATTTTACTAACGGAGCTTGTAACCGCTATGCCCCTATAATTGTCACAAATACTCTTTTCTCCTTTCTTGTGTATGGTTGACATACAGTTGACAGTAAGACATTTTCCATTCCTCTGGTACTTTCAATGAGTTAATGCATTTTTGAAATAAGTTTCTCAATGCATGATATAGTTTTTCGCTTCCACAAGTCCTGCCGGAATATTTCCTGGTCCCGGGGCTCTGCCATTTCTGTCTTTTTAAGTTTAAATTTAGCATTTTTAATAATTGTAATACTTTTTTTGACAAAATAAATTATTTGAAGGCTGATTTTTTTATTTATATTATTTCAAAAATTTCATATTAGTGTTGCATACTTCCATAAAGATATTTCCAATAAAACATACCTATATGTTTCCGCAAAATGCATTGCTTTAGGAAATGCAAGAGCTCTACACTTTGTAGCATACGAAATAAAAGAGGAAGCACTACCTCAGCTGAAACCGATCGACATCCTGACCTTCATAAAGGGGATAGGATTAGATTAAATATTTTATCTTTCAATATTTACCCGATTACAGTTCTCTCTCGCCCAAATCAAATTAAATTTGTTTTTGAATTTCTACTATAACTGCGCAATACATGATGATTTAATTTTAATTATAAAATGTCATTGTTTGAATACCACAATTCAATTTGTTTTTAAAAATATAAATCTTGTTCTTTCTACAAAAAATTAGTGACATAAAATAATATGAAAGTTTTTTATTTACCTGAATGAATGAATGAATAGAATATGCAAAAAAATTTGGTGGAGTTTCAGATTATTTTTCTACAAGGGTTAGAGAATAAAATAGATGAGCCCAGATTAGGATTTAAGATCCTCTGCAGGGATGGGGTGGCGTTGTTTTTGAAATTATTTACCTAAAAATTGCACCATTTTATCAAAACTATGCCATTCTGTTTCTTTTAAAATGATCACAAGGATTACAAGGATACATTGAAAAAAATATACTCACCCATCGGCAGTGTATCGAACATCCACCGTATTATCGTAGGGAGAATCAACGCTCCTTGATAGAAATTCAGCCTCTCGAGAGATCCTTCGGAAAGGATTCGCAGCGGAATGTTTCTTTAGACGATTTGACGGCAACGTCCTGTAATATGCTTCGGTGGCAAACTGATTCGGTACGGTCCGACTGGGCAATTTCGGCAAACCGTAATCTATCGGGTACCCATCGGGATCGACCACACATCTAAAAGAAAAAAATTCCTATTTACCTAATGGTTTTAACCATAATTGACAAAATTAACTTTTAAATAATTTTACAGTCCACATTGTAAATATTAAAAGTATTCAAAATATTTATTATACGTAAAAATAGTTACCAAGCAGCTTAAAAACACTGAAAAACTTTGTATTGTGTTTTAGATCACCCGCAAATCAAATTTTACTTATATATTTTAAAATTGAATAAAACTTAAACACTATAAAAAATGATTAAGACATTAAGATAAGAATGATTTATATAAAAACCTTGTCAAATTTAACGTATTTTTCTCAAATACTATGCCGCACACTCTGCGGAAAAACTCTAAGCCCTGATTTATTTAAGCCATTTGACACAAAGCTACAAAATTTTAAATTTTACTTTATATATAATTTAGCTTTACAGGTTAGAAGGCCCATAGCTTGGTTTACTAATATTTTCCATTCTTTGGTGTAGGCTGATATCCAATAAGAAATTTCAAGTTGTTCTATGTCTTTTTCAATAACTTTCTTCCATCTGGTTTTCTGCCTACCATTCCTCTTTGCGTTTCTTTGCCTCCAAATATTTTTCTGAGGATCTTTCTTTACCAATTTTGAAGCATTGATTGTTTGGCTTTGTTCATTGTCCGTGTTTTACCAGAGTGTACTATGGGTCTTATCACTGTCTAATATATTCTGATCTTAGCCTTTCTACATATGTTTCTACTACTTACCAGCCGTAGTTCTCGCTTAAATTTCTTGTGTTTGTTTTCAGATATTGTCCTTGCAAGTATTCTCAGTCGTCTGTTCATTTAATATAGCTGGTCTTTTCTGTGTTTATGTACATTCCCTTCTTTTTTGCCTTTGGTTTTCACCTTCTTGCTATTTCTTTTAATTTCTTGTTTTCTTCTGGCTATTGCTACTATCAGCGAATGCTAAGCAAGGATAGTAAACAATATGGATGACAGCCTTGTCTTACTCACTGACCTCTTTTCTACTTCTTCTCCATCTTTTCCATTTATTTTGACTCTGTTCTTTGTTTCCTTTATATCATTATCATAATTTTTTTACTGATTCCCATTTCACATTACCTTAAAACCACCTTCTCCACCCTCCAAAATATACTGTAATGTTTTTCTTATTTATTTAAACTGTTTCTGTAGGTGGGTTAGGTTAGGTTAGGTTAGGTTGTTGGTAGTACACATATGGTTTGTAACTACTTTTACATTTTGTGAATAAGAAGAAGAAAAATAATTTATGCTTTATTATAATTAAAAATCTATTTAAGATAGACAAGGCAAACTCTTTTAAACTAAATATGATTTAAATTATAGTGCTCTGAATTATTCTCTTTGATATTTGAATTTATACATATTATGAATTTAGTACAAAAAAAAATATTTCTCACCTGCCACCATCTAAGAATTCTGTACTTTCTCGTAATCTTGCTATTGGTATTTGTAAGGAATTAGCAAGCTCTGTTTGATACAGTTCCAGATTCTGACGATCTTCTCCATCTCCTTCACGTCTACAACCTAAAAAAATTACATTGGCATTATACTAGTAATTATACGTTAAAAAAATTATTTTATATCAAAATTTTAGAAGGGACATTTAATAATTTATTATTATTAGTATAAAATAATGTTATAATTCTAAGGATGATTGAATAATGAGAACATTGAAAAAAAAATCTTTTTAACAAAAAATCCACTTTTATTTAGAAAGTTTTTGACTGTTGACTTTGATTATCTTAATTTTTTGTACATAGATAAGACGTAAATGTTACAGAAATATATTAAGTTATTGTAAAGATCAGCATGATATAGTTTGTTCCTGGTTTTTCTATATCATTGCACAGTTATTATACTGATCTTGAAGGAAAATACATCCGTGATAATCTCTTAGGACCAATAACGTACGGACTTTAATACTGTTTTGTCTAATTACTTCAATATTAGTTCCATTCTTGACACTACTTAATCAACATCAAACAAAATTTACTGACTTCTGCACAGTAATGATTAGTACATTAAATTTTATTGAATAATGATTTTTTCAACTTTAATTATTTTAAAATATGTTATTCATATTAATATATTAGATACATAACTAATATGACAAATTTTCTTTAAAAGCTAAGAATTTTTAGTCAGAACAAACCTTTTTGTATCACAAGGATTAAGTATAAGATGGACTTCCACAAAGTAAGGGTTAGTACAATAAAATTAATTATAAGATCCAAGAAATTATAAGATCCAGAGCTGTCAAAGATAGTTTGGAAAAGTATCTAGATACTTTTTAGTTTCTTTCTAAAAAAGTATCAGAAGTTACTCTGGGTATCTAGTTAATGTTGAAAAAAAAAAGAACTTAAATAGTTATCTTAAGTTACTTTTTTTGATACTAAATAGGATACTTTTATATACTGCCGAACATAAAATTAGGGTCACCCAGTAATTTGAAGATATTGCAGATATTTTTATTTTATTCGGATTTCTCTGTTGTAAAAACAGGTTTTGTTTGTAGTTCAAAGTTTATTGAAAGTAAAATAACATGAACAATTTTGCTTTTATATGCTTTTCGTTAATACAAAAGAATTTTAAGAAATTCAGTGACTATAATTCCCTCTGGCAGAGATAATAGCCTGCAATCGACAAGACATGCTTTGGATCAGATTTTGGATTACATTCTGAGGAAGATTGTCCCATTCCTGTACCAGTCTACGCAAATGCCTGTATTTCATCCCAAACATGTTCTACTGGATTTAAATTTGAACTTAGGGCAAGCCAAGCAAATTGATTTGAACCTCGTCAAGAGACGCAGTAACTATGCGATCAACTTCACGTTGCTAGTTTATCTAGTAACTAATATGCTTTTTCTGACAGCCCTTGTCAAATATAATATTTTACTACCTATATAATTATCCACAACCATTCTTTTAATATCAGTAGTACTTTGAATATTATGTTGAAATTTGCCATTTGCATTTTTATAGTTGGATGTTTGGCAGTAAAAGTGCACAGCAATGTTCATTTTAATAAAACAAAGTATGTTACATTTTTCATATTTAAAAACAAAAAAAATATACAGAAAACACATCAATCAATCATTATTGTTGACTAATGATAATACTCAATCAATATCGACAGTTCATTTTATTTATTTTCTTGTTTTTAGCTAAAATCCAATAATTTTGACCAAAATTATTTTAGTGATTTTTGATGTAACCGTAAAATTTATGTTGGAAATATCAAAAGTTACATTTTAAATTAAAACATTCACGATTTTTAAAATATATTTTGCATCATTGTATTTTTAATGCTATTTTGAAATAACTTTTGTACTATATATACAATATTTAAAATTTTGTTTCTATTTCTGTTACTCGTATTCAATTATCCAACTTTTTAATTACTTCGAAACATGACAGCGCAAAGTTAAAACTTCTGCGTTTTCTCCAAACTCTAATGTTTACTTTTTCGGCCACAACTTCTACGTACCATTAATTATATCAGGATTCTGCTTAAGTTGCATGCCTTGAAGGGAATCAGGACTTCTAATTTGACGAGTATCTCTGACAGGAGAAAGGGTGCTGCTAGACATCAACTCGCACGACTGGGTTTCGAAGCTTGTCAGCTCCTCGCTTGGATTCGGAGTGTTTATTTGCTGAAATGGAAAAACAAAAATATTACTGTCGCTTTTTATTAATTCATTTTGTTCGTCGCAAAAACAAGGGATCAACGAAATTAAGTAATTGTGTTAAATGGAACCGTATTTCATTTATAAGGAGTTATTTTGATAAAAGATGCTTGACAAAAAACATTTTTTACACGTCTAATGTTAGCGTCACTGAAAATATGAAAATAATAATGAAAATTTCACACCTCTACTTTTTAACCAATAAAATGTCTTAATCTTGACTCTTTACCATGGCATTTTAATAAAATTCCGGAAATTTTTTCGTAGCGTCACGATTTTTAAGTGGACATTTTTTGACAGCTAAAACCTCAACGTAACAGTCATAAAGGTACGCGAAAAACAATTGAGTTACACGTGTATGAATGCATTAGCACCCTTAGCTGGTAAATGCATGGTAATTATTAAGGTTTGTGAGAGATGTCCGATTGGATTAGAAGTTTTTTTCCAAATTATTACCAAATCCCACGCAAACTTACGAATATTGTAAGATTCTGGATAAATCCGAATATAAAAGATAATGTTTTCCCAATTTGCAATTGTCTTGTTTTGGCGTTGAAAGCACCAATTTAGCCAGTCATTTTTGTTTTGCCTGGACAACTCTGGAACCCGTAATTGTCTCCTGCTACACAACCCCCGAGCACGAAGTCTGTTTCGTATAGTTTCAACTGAAACATTTATATCTGTAGCTTGTAGAAGTTGTTGCAACAGCTCTGGATGAGAAACATTCTGATTTCATTTAACAATTCGGTGTTTTCATTAGAAATAAATCAATGAAATTTCTTTGTAATTATAAATATTTAATCCTAAACTCATTACAACGCAACAATTCTGGTTATTTTTTATATAATATCAAATTAAAAGTAAGTAAAAATCGATAAATTCAAATAGAAGTCGAAACGCACCTTCATTGGTCGTGACGTCAAAACTCATATCGATGACTTTACATTTAATGTGTGGTAATTGAGAGAGTTGGACTTTTATTTTTGATTTTATTGTGAATTATTGGTTTTATTTGTGTTTTGCAATCATAAAATATCATCAGTAGGGTTTGTGAAAGCATTGTCAAACAATTTACTATCCTTAGACATTTTCATGGTTAGGTTAGGTTGGGTTAGGTTAGGTTTCAATGCAGCTGAATTTCGAAATGTAAAAGCAACAGCGTAAACACTTATTTTGTGCTTTTTGCACAAAAAAAATGTCTAACTGACTTATTTTTATAAAAATCAACAAAAAATAAAGAAAAGAGATGAATAAATATAAATAAAAAACTTCGCACAATCTCGCTGATACACAGTCGTTTAGAAGGCAAATTTCTGAATTTGAATTTGAGGATGGAATAACTATGCTACAAAATTTTTTTAATTTAAGTTTTTTTGGTTTTTGGGGTAATTGATTGCTGCTCTGTCTTCCTGCATGATTTTGAAAAAAAAAGAAAACACCGAATTTGGTTCACAAAGCGGTCCTGTCGTTCAGTTGTAACTTTTTGACCACTTTGTGTAGGCCAATTCTTCCAAATACCTTAAATAAGTTTTTGAAACAACACCCTGCTACGTCTCTTTGGGGCATTCCTTGTTCAATGACAGCAGATACTTTTTCCTTATGCAGATCTGTTTGTCCAACATAAGGTATTATTATTTTCTTTGGACCGAAGTAAAATTACAGGAGTAATGTGATTTGACTACTGAACACAAATTTCAAATAATTATAACTAATGTGCAGTCGTTTGTTTTTTATACTCGTTACAAAACCTAACCTATTTGTGAGAAAATTCATCACAAAGTTGAGTAATAAATCTGAATGGGGACGGTTCCAAGCTAGACGAGGGAACTGGGATAGGAATTTTTGGACCGAGAGCCAAATACTCAGAAAGCTTGGGCACATACCCGAACATTTTTCTAGCAGAAGTCCGCGCCATCGAAAGATGTGTGGAATTCAATATTGGAAGAAACTACCACAGACAAGAGATTGTGATCATGTCGGATAGTCAAGCAGCCATCAAAGCGCTGAGCTCAAATATAATCAGTTCGAAGATGGTTTCGGAATGCCTAGGCAAACTAAACGAACTAGGCCAGAAGAACACTGTCACCCTCCTATGGGTCCCGGGACACATAGGAATAGAGGGGAATGAAACAGCAGATAAGCTGGCAAAAAAAGGAGCTGAAACCCCACATTTGGGACCAGAACCATCTTGTGGGATAAGCAGTAGAGTAATCTTAGGAAAACTAAGGGAAGAAATGGAGAAGGAAAAATCCAAGTACTGGAATCAGCTGGAAGGACTGAGGCAATCTAAGATACTACTGGGGAACTATGAACAGAAGAGATCTCTTAGCTGCCTTAACTTCAGTAAAAAAAGGCTCCGAATTTTAACGGGAATATTAACCGGGCATTGCCGGTTAAGAAGCCACATGAAGAAACTAGGGTTAGGTTAGGTTAGCAGATGAAGCAAAGTGCAGATTCTGTGAGGAAGAGGATGAAACCTCAATACACATACTCTCAGAATGCCCTGCCTTGCAAAATTCTAGGGCTAGATACCTAGGAGCACATGAAATAGAGGAAGGGGATCTACCTGATTTGAAGAACGACGATGTCCTAAACTTCCTCAGCAAAATTGGACTCGAAGAGCTGCTATAGGTCTGAGAAAATATCAGAACATGGCAAGTAAGGGGGGACACAATAGATCCTATAGGTCGCAGTGTAATTATCACCCCTAACTCATACATTCATACATACATACATACAAAACTTAACCTAACCTAACTAAACAAAAAGTAACAAAATGAAAAATTTAAACAATTAATTTAACATTTTAGCCACCTCTGGCTCTAATAACATCTCTCATTCTCTGTGTCTTCTTATCAGGTCACTTATGTAATCCAAATCCAAATTTTCCCATTCTTCTATTAAAACATTTTCCAGCTCATATAGGTTGTCTGTTGTTAAGAGTTCTTATGCACCTGTCCAGGTAGTCCCAAACATGTTCAATTGGGTTTAGGTCTGGACTAACTGCTGGCCAATCTAAAACTTAGATACCAACCTCCTAAAGGTATTTCATTGTTATTCCGGCAACTTGCGGGCGAACGTTATCGTGCATTAGAATAAAGTTCTCTCCAAAGATTGGAACAAATAGCATTTCATTATTCTCAATAACCTCCCTTATTTACCGATCAGCTGTCATTGATGGCTGCTCTTATGTTACTCTGAGCAAATTGCTAACCTGTGCCTCTATAAACTGGAATACGACTATCGGATCCAAAACGTGAAAATCTTAATTCATCCGTAAAAGAATATAACCCCAATCGTTAATATCCCAATTAACATGTTCTCTTGCGAACCTTAAACGTACTACACGGTGTGCTCTGGAGCAGTAACAGGCAATCTGGGTCTGACTCCAAAATACCTTAATCTGTTTCTAACCGTTTTGTCAGATGTTCTAACGTTACGAACTTCAGAGAGAACATTTTGCAGTTTCCTGGCTGTAACATGACGAGATCGCAAAGTCTGGTCATCTACAGGATTAGTACACCTGGAACGTCCGGGAACTGGTCTTCTATTATAACTTCCAGTTTCTCTAAACCTACTTTAGACTCTAGAAACGCTGGATTGGTTGATTCCCATAACTTCAGCAACATATTGCTGAGATCGTCCATCTTCAACTAAAGCCATGATTTGAGCTACTTGTTCTGGGTTTAAATTACACTTTTTTACTCAGAATGTTTCTAGATACTTCCAAATAAAAAATTAAATAAACGTACTGCACACAAGAAATTTTAAAATGTAAAAAATATAAATAGGGTTCATTAAAATATATTAATTTTTTGTTTTTAAACAAAAAAGTGATTTAAGCTATAAATATTTTGGGTTTTTATACATCTAAAGGATACCATACACTCATATTATTATTATTTATGTCTTTTGCATGTTTAATAACAAATTTTGCTAATAAAAAGGTTGGGTGTACAAAGATTAATAAAAATTGCAGGTTTAAAACAATTTATAGTAAAAGAAATGGTAGTAATAAAGTTAAAATACGAAATATATTTACCATTAAAGAGTTTGAGAGGCTTTTTACTTCTTCTCCTAGCATGTTGGAATTTTGGTGATACTGCATAACCAAATCCTCAGTATGACACAACTTTTGCTTCCTCTTATTTTGTCGTCTACACTTTATAATTAACACAACAAGAGCTATTAACACAGAAATCGCCAGTACCGATATCCCAACTATCGCTATTAAAATATACTCCAAAGGAAAAACAACCTCAATCACAATAGGCTCTTCTTTCAATATGATTTTGATAGTAAAATTCGCTTGTGATACACCCGCAGTGTTTTCGGCATTACAAACAAAAGTTCCATTGTCATCAGCATTAGCGTTATAAATAAAAAGCTCACTACGTTTATTTTCTGTTCCTTCTTCTATATAGTAAATTAAATGAATTCCTGGAGCAATGGTAGTATCATTTTCTAGCAATTGTCCTTGAAACCACCAAGAAACTGTAGCTTCCGGCACGGCTTGAATATGACAAGTCAGTGAAACATTTTTACCTTCACCTAATTCCAAATAAAATGAAGTTGGAGTAATGTGAGGTAAACATGCCAACTGCGAAACAGGTACAGATCTAATAGATCTTGAAGCTAACCTCGGAGGCCCGTAACAAACTGGTTCTATCGACAATACACTTTTAAAGTCTCTCAGCCACTTCGCTAAATCGAGAATGTGGCAATCACATTCCCATGCGTTCTTTTCCAAGTTTATGCCTTTTACAAATTCTGGAAGCGTTCGCCGACCCGGTATTGTTTTTAAACGGTTACCGTCTAAGTTCAGCCACTCTAAACTGTGAAGTCCTTGAAAAGCTTCTTCTTCGATATCCGATATATTACACTCGCTCAATTCTAACGTATTCAATTGCGTTAAGTGCTCAAAACCGACTTTTTTTAATGCAGTTATGGGATTCGATGACATAGTTAGTTTCATAAGAGAAGGAATTTGCACAAAAGCTCCACTTGGCACGACGTCTAATAAGTTATGGGATAAATCTAATTCAACTAAGTTGGTTAATCCGGCGAAAGCGCTTTCGTGTATCGATTTTATCAGTGAATTAGATAAATAAAGTCTTTGTAGATTTTCTAGTTTCTTTTTAGAAAACACATTTTCATAAAGTTCTCCTAGTCTGTTTCCGGAGAAGTCCAGCACTTGTGTCGCAGGATCGAGGCCGTCTGGAATTTCTGAAAGATTTTTCTTTTTGCATTCGACCGTCTGCTTTCCATTTTTCCATATACAAGCGCAATATGTTGAGCAGCATGTCGTTTCTTTGATCACTTGGAGCAGCAGTATCAGGTACATTTGTGCCGGTATTTGCATTTTGTGAAAGGTTAGATGTTCTTGTAGTTTAACGGTTTCATCTCCATCATTCTGAAAGAAAAAAAAAATTAATAGTAACTGAAGCGTCTAAATTTACAAATTTGTCATATAAATCTTTAATACTAAATGCATCAACCACTAGGGTTATTAGCATTAACAAAAGTAACATTAAAGTAAAATTACCAAAAACGTAAAACTAACATAGGATCAATTATGCATTACCATTTTACAGTATTTAACAAGAGAATAAAATACACATTCAAATTTTTTCATAAAGTTTCAAATATCTCAAAAAATTAAATAGATTTGTATAATTTGCATTTAACAACACTTTTAGGGACCTAGGTATATTGTAAATTATTCTTTCTGCAGCATACAGTGGACACTACAAGAATATGCTTTACCGTAATTTCCGAATCACACGCGAAACACATTGGTTGCGGTTCGTAACCGTGTGTAAAACGTTTATGACCGATTTGCAACTGAGATAAAATAATTGGTTCTTGTCTAGTTGACGGGTGGTTTCTCCATGCATGGATTGTCATAGGATATTTTAATGAAATATAATTTATCAGAAATTTAAAAGCAGTTATGGAAACAAGAAAGGTTCATTTCAATTGTATATTTAGGGCCGGTTAAATAAACGCTTGTCAAAGCTCTGCTACTTAACAACATGTTAACTGAAGCGCATGAGCCTGTTTGAATTTTTAAAAATAATTTGATTAGTCGACTAGAAATGTAAAAATTGATTCTTATGCTACGTTGTCACATTTCTTAGAGTGAATAAGTAGACTAGACTTTGGAAAGACGAAATTTGTATATGTTTGGATTTAAACGGACTTCGTTGCTTATGTTTAGTTGCTGAATTAACATAATTGACATAATGATATTTAAAGAGATATTTTTTTATTATTTTAATGGTTTATTGGTTTTGATCTTATGAGTAAATGATAGTTAATTCATCAAAATTACCGATTACCATTAAACCAAGAGATTTTAATACATTGCCGTGCAAAAAATTTATGTCACTTCGAAATATTTAAAATATTGCAAACAATTACCTTATATTTGCCAATTGTAAATTTATTTACTGCATTTTTATAGCTCTTAAACTTGGAATCAGACAACATAAGCCATTTTTTTAAGATTTATTCTTGAAGAAAACGTTTTATTAGTAGAACACTATTTTTGTTTAAACGGAGTTGAACAAAATAACGGCCCATGTTAAAAACAAGTGTCATAAATATATCAACAACATTTCAACAAGGCGTCACCCAGTACCGCTGTAATATTAGCTGGTGCAGAGAAATTTCGTCCCATTGATAGTGTATTATTAACGTAAAGGCTCTTCATATCGTCAAAGAACAGTTTCTACCAATGCTTATATAGTTAATATAAATAAAATATTTATACGTCGAATGTTTAAATCTATTAGCGGCTTTCCATACGGAATTTAAATGGGACAACTGCTAAATGTTACAGATAAACGTGAAAGAGAAATTTACTTCTTCTTCTTCTTCTTTAAGTACCATCTCCGCTACGAAGGTTGTCAGTCATCATAGTTATCTTCACTTTCTAATCGGTTGCCCGGAAGAGTTGCTTCGAACTGCATCCAAACCATTCTCAGCTAGTTAGGAAAACCTACTTTACTACTAAATTTTCAAATTTGGGCGCCCAACGTGGGGCACGACTCCACGACACTAAGATTAAGAGTTTCAACCACAAAAGCAGTCTTCCTATGCATATTTTACCTTCTATCTTCCCTTGCATGATAAATCGTAAGATACTGTACTCCTCTGTCTTATGTGTCCTAAATGTTGTAGTTTTCTCTTCTTAACTGTTTGTTCTACTTCTATGCCAATTCTTCTTAATACTTTTAAAATTCTTTTGTAAGTCCACGTTTCGAAAGAGTTAAGTCGCCGCATTGCTTCTTCATTTAGTGTCCATAATTCTAGCCCGTAATAAAAAACACTATGTATGTAGCATTTTGTTGGTAAAAGTTTAAGGGCTGAAAGATCTTTACTACATAGTTCATTTTTTATTCTTATAAAGTTGGTACGAGCTTTTTTGATTCTGTATTTCTGCGGCATAGTCATTATTTTCTGTAATTATTATTCCCAAGTATGTGTATTTTTTACTTTGTCGTTCTGCTGTCCCTCGATCATTAAAATTTGATTTGTGTCATTTTTGGAGATCTTCATAAATTTACTCTTTTTTATATTGTCCATTTATCATAAATTAAAAGTAATTTTATTGTGCGGTTAATTTAATAATTCGTAGGCAATGGTTTCAACAAGATGGCGTTACAAACCATACAGACAGATATTTTTTTAGTTACATAGTTACAGTTTAGGTAGACTGTGGGTTACGGGGTAACTCATAGCTAACTTGATTGGTTAAATGCTAACCTCATTTATTATGCTTTAAACATGTTATTTTATATATAACACCAACAAATATTTACGCCACCAGAATTTTTCTGAATCCAAAGTAATACACTACGTAGAATAATAAAGTTTTTAAAAACGCCGTCCTAAGACATCTTTGTTATTTTTACGTGCCTTTTGTAATAACAGAAGCTCTGAATTTATTTCTCAATTCACATCACGAAAAGAGTAGTATCAAGTTTTTCTTGTGAGGAATTTATCGTTTTCTCCCTCGCATTTCCTGCAAAACTTCCGACAAAGAATCGTTGAAAGCATTGTCGTAACTTTTCATTTGAAAATCTCAAGCAGTAGCCTGAAGATAATTTAGCACACACCCCTTAGAAAAGAACGACATCATCGGTGCCAAAGATGCTCTTTAATTTTTCGGCGAACCAGACTTTTGTTCTCTTTTACTGTATTAAAAATTACTTGCTCGGGAATAATTAAAGACTTTGTTGAACATTACCTGAATAAAAATCGAAAGTTTTTAATCCGCAAAATAGCCACGCGAAACAAAGTTGTTATCTTTCGTTCGAACTTTTATAACGATATTTAAGGGTTAAATGTCAAGCAAATGCATGTTTTAACGCGTCAAAACATTGCACTATGTAACAAGGACGAGCGAAAGATGCTAGTGGAATGTTTTTCCACAATTACCAACCAAATCACCAGGTTTTATCTGTATCTGTAATTATTGAAGGGTGGGCAGCTTAAGCCACATTTGGCCCATTGTGGGTCCTTCTGAGAATGAGCCTACCTATTAGCTCGTCAATTTACAATATTTACAGAATCCGTGTTTCATCCTCTTGTTCACATCATCTAGATAGTGGTGTATCAGATAAACCCAGCCTGTTCAGATCCATGTTTCCTGAGGGTTAGATGAGGGAGGCTGGAAGTGATTCACTCCTAATCTATCATCCAACCCGGCGCGTGCCAATAGCTCATAGGGTATCTCCAGGGGGGCGTGCTCTGTCAAGGGACTCGGGCTTTTTCAGCTACAAGAGCCTCATGACCAACCAACTCTCGGGATATGCAATGAATAAGGATCCTGCTTGAGAACCCTAATATTTTATCGCGGATCAGACGGATAAATGGTGCCTGGGATGCGGGATATCTGGTGACATTCCAAAGTATTCAGCTTTACCAGCACAAGCGGGCTCTGTGGTGGTGGACAGATAATTCCCAGCCACTCGTGGGCCTATGGAAAATAAGGAGAAAATAAAAAAATAGCCTGTTCAGTTGCTTTCGTAGGTGCAAATGGCCGGTAAGGATGCTTATAGCCAGACGCAGGTCCTTTCTGGCCATGGCTCTGCTATTCGGATATTTCAGAAGTTCCTTGAATTTGTCAAGAGAGCATTCCTTTACTTGGTCAACCACCGCTGATACTTGCAAGCTGATGAGACTGCTAGGTTATGTTAAGGCATGCTGTTCTTTGTATATGGGTCAGTTTTTGGACGACTCTCAGCTGGTTTGTTTTGACTCCCCAGGCAATCGCACTAAAAGGTAGCATAGTTCTTATGATTGTAGTGTAAATTCACTAAGTAACTCTTTGTGACATTCCCCATGGTTCTTTTACACTGTTCAAAAGCAAATTATGCTTTTTTAATGCTTTTTTAGGTGATCCTAGATACTTTACCTCTGCATAGAAGTTTATTTCAGTTTTAAGGAGTTTCAGTTTTGGAGCCCGAAAGTTCGCTAGTCACATTTTTCTTGTGAAAACGGTCATCTCTGTATTTTTAAAGTTTTTAAACTGTTTCTGTTGCAGTGGTAAATAACCAGCATAAAGTGGATTGTAATATTAGTAGAAATAAATAAATTATTTTATTCACAATCACATATGTAATGTAACCATTATCGACATTTCAAAAGTTAGAAAGTAAAACTTTTTTATACAGTAGCACTTCCCGACCTAGGTCGGGAAATGGCCACTTCCCGACCTGTCATTGTTCTTCTTTTTTTTCTGCCTCAGCATCCAGTACTTCCAATCAAGAATTAAATATTACTGCTTCAAAATCTTCAAAACAGTCTGGATTATCCCTTGTTATCAACGCTAGGGATAATGCCAATGTTACTATTAATATTAATAATAATTAATTACAAGGTATATCTACCTACCTTAGTCTAAGTTACCTTTTATTTCATTTTGTTAAAATACCTTAATAATAATAATAATAATAATAATAATAATAATGTTTATTCAATAATATGATACAATGAAATACATAAAACAATACATATGCAAAAGTGAATAAACAAATTAATCACTGAAGTTGGAAATAACAGTGTCACATCCAACTTGTGCGTGATATTTTATATTTTATACCGCAATCTATAGCAAGAGACATATTTATTCAGTATCAGAAAAAAAAAAGAAATTATTTAAATCAGTTAGATAATGTCAAAATCAGGTAACACGTTACATCATGAGAAATGTCAAAATCAGGTAGATAAAGTCAAAATCGAGTATACAGGACAAATTATAAATAATATTAAATCAGAAGAATAACATTTTTTTTTTTTTTTTTTACATTACCTACATACAAAACCGCAAATGTTTTTTATTATATGTTATTTACTATTTGATGAAAAAACAATTTATTCTTCGATTTCATCCATTCTTTAATTTTTTTTTTAAATAATTATTTCTATGTATATTTCGTATACATTCAGGAATTTCATTAAAAAGTTTTGGGCCCAAGTAGTCAAAACAGCGCTGGCCTACTGTTTTTTCTCGTCTGGGTAAGGTGTACATTCTGCTTTTATTCCTCGTGTTGTGTTCGTGTTTGAGATGAGATAATTCAGTTCTTTTTTTTTGAAAATGAATTAAGGTTTTTAAACAATAAATTTGCCTGATATCCATCAAACCACTAATATCATACAAATCACTACTTGGGAACATCATATTTTTCCGATAAATTATTCTAATAATCCATCTTTAAATAACGTTAAGGTTTTCTAAATGACAATCATAGACTCCACCCCATCCAAGTAGTGATTGAATTAATGCATAGTATAAAATTTTTAAGTGATGTATATCTAGAAAATCCCTCAAATACTTAAATCTCCCTAAAAAACCTCTTAATTTTTGTACTGTATTTTTAATTTGCAAGTCCCACCTTAAATGACGATCTATAATAATTCCCAAGTATTTAATGTTTTCTGTTTGAGGGACTTTCATGTTTTCATTAATTTCGAGGTTACCGAAATTTGGAAGACTTGTGACGTATGAAGCAAATGGCATGTATTTAGTTTTTTCTAAGTTTAGTGTTAACTTGTTATATTTGAACCAATCAGTAATATTTTTAAAGTCAAGTTCTGCATTGTTCTTAAGTTCCTGCCATGTTCTAGCCGTATAAAATATTGCCGTATCATCAGCGAAACTAATGATGTTTCCTTCAGTATTTAATGTAAGCAAACTATTTATGTACAATGTAAATAAAATTGGTCCCAGTACAGTTCCTTGTGGTACTCCATACGTAATAGTTCTCGCTTCACTCATGTTTCCATCAATCTCTACATGCTGTGGCCTATCGGTTAAATAACTTCTAATCAGTTTGTGTGCAAGTCCTCGTATTCCATAGAATTTTAGTTTCTGTAAAAGTTTGTCGTGATCTACAGTGTCAAAAGCCTTAGAGAGATCTACGAAGATGCACAAGCTCGGCATTTTTTTATCTAATGAATTGTATATATCCTTTAAAAGTGAGCAAATTGCATCCTCTGTAGATTTTCCCTCTCTAAAGCCATACTGCCGACTGGACAAGATATTGTGTTTGTCTAAAAAAGAAACTAATCTAGATTTCAGTATTTTTCAAATACTTTACTGAGAGTCGATGTTAGCGTAATAGGTCGATAATTAGTTGTATTTGTTTTTTCTCCACTTTTAAATATCGGTCTAACAATGCCAATTTTTAGTGATCTGGGAAAAGTGCCAGTGTTGAAACAAGTATTTACTAAATATGTTAGAGGTGTGGCGATTTCATCACTTATTTGTTTTAATGTTTCGGATCTAATTTGATCTGCACCAGGTGATTTTCTATTTTTTAGACACTTTATAGTACTTTTAACCTCTAACTCATTTGTTGGAAATAAGTATATAGTTTTGTCTAACTTTTCAATGTGTTCAGTAAAATTTTCCGGTGTTGTAATTTTTTCAGCGTAACCCTTACCCAGATCACTAAAAAAGTCATTGAACTCATTAGCTACTTCAACTTTATTTTGTATAATTTGTTTGTTGTTTGTTACGATTTTATCTATTTTATTTTCGGGGCAAGTTTTACTACAAATATTGTTCACACATTTCCAAAGTGCTGATGATGAATTAACATTTTCGTCAATAAGATTGTTGAAATAGGACTTTTTTGGAATTTTTCAATTAGTACCCGTAGTTTATTTTTATATTGGCGATAAGAAGTTAGCAGATTTAAATCGTGTGGATATTTTTTATCATTAAGTATAGATTATTTTTTTTATTTATTGATTTGATTAGGCCTTTTGTAATCCATGGTTTTCTATTTTTGGTTTGTTTAGGAATTTTAACTAATTTTGTACTATTTTCTATTTCCGTTTGAAGTATTTTTATAAATTCATCAGTCATATTATTAACATCTTGTGATTGGTAAAAATCTTGCCAACCTTTACCGCGTAATGTAAGTTTCAGTTTTGGGTAGTCAATGAACATTTTATATTTTTTATTATTTGTATTACTTTGAGTCTCTTGGACCGTAGTTGTTAAATTGGTTATGGATAGGGTTACCGGAGAGTGATCAGTAATATCAAAATGCAATATAAAAGATTGAAAGTCTACAAGTGAATTTATTCTTCTCTTTCTGACATAAAAATGATCGAGACAAGTTTTACTGCTTGGTCTAGTTATCTGATTAATGTAGGATACGTATCCACAAGCATTTAGAATATTTTTAATTAATACCAATAAATATTAAATAATAAGAAGAAGACAATTATTGATTATTTAGGACATACGAGAATACTAGGTATTTTAAAAATATACATAGTTTATAAATTGTTATTTTTAAATTATTTTCTGAAACAATTGATTGTGAATAAAATAGTATACAAACCTCAGTAGAAAGTTTCCTACTGTCTCGACAGTAATGAAACACTTTCCACCTCGGTGTGTAATATACTATAAATTTACAAAAGTATTATTACAATTAAACACAAAATAGTACAATAAACAACGCATTTCCTATGGCTTTCTGTTATGACACGAGTTCAAGTAAGATGAGGTTTTTAAAGAACGAGTGTCACAACAGCCATATGAAATAAGTTGTTTATAATATTTTTTTTTATTTGGACATTTTATAATTTTTTAAATTATTAATGTTATGTAAATTACGAAAATTTTGATTTTAAAAAGTATGTTGGTAGCACTGTGTAATTTATAACATTTGACAGTTTTGACATTTAAATTATGAAATGTTAATGTTTTAAAATATTTTAAAATTACTAATACACCAATAATAATATATTATATAAGTAAAAGATGATATTCATATTTACAAATACTTTTTTAAAGAACAATATAAAATTAATAAATTGCTATTAGCCACAAATGTAATTGTCAATAGTCTTGACATTAGATACTTCACTCATGTCACCAACCATTTAAAACAAAAATTTGCGTGCGTAAAAGTTACATTACGATACGCAAATGCGTTTTATAATGAAGATTTTTATAAGTGCAAAATATAAAAAAGTATTTAAAAACTTTGTTTTGATTTTACAATGGAAATAGCACATAAATTAAAAATTTCTAAAATACTTAAGAAATTGTATTTTTTCAAATAAGTGAGATGAAAGTTATTTTTTATTGATTTTCTTTTTAGGAGCCATTAGAGAAAATGATTTCTCTATTGGTTTTCAAAATAAATGGTGCGACCAATAATTTTTTAAATGAAGTTTCATTTCGCTTTGCGTCAGCCACCTGCTACGTTGGAAATGGAAATAGACGGCAGGGGAGACCGTTGCACTTAAATAACAACTTTTAATTAACAAACAAAAACAATATAAAATATACGTATTTGAAGAAACGTTTGTTGTTTTAAGAAGTCCGTCTATTTATTTTGTTTTGTTCCAAACATGTCTCATCTATTCGTAATAAATAACACGGACCAACAAAAAAATTTTCATTTCTTGTCCCAAAGTTTAGCTTATGATTTTATTAGCCACAAAAACGATGTAAAAATACGTTTTATCTATGTAAAGTTTGTTTTTGTGATAACTGTCGTAAGTATACGTTCAAAAACACGTATAGAGCTCTTGTTACAAAACCATTTCCCAGGTTCAACAATTATTAAGACGCAGAGGGGAACTTTAGACCTAGGACGGTTGCCTCGACCTAGGAAGGAAAGTTGGAAAATATCTGCGAAAACTATCAAACCGGAGAATGTGAAGTGAGCTATAAACCACTTCGATCCATACAAATCACTAGGGGAGGATGGACTTTTTCCTGCCCTACTACAAAAAGGACTGAACATTCTGCTGCCCATTCTGACTAAGCTTTTTAAAACAAGCTTAGCTATGGGTTACATACCCGAGGCCTGGTGCATTGTAAGGGTCGTTTATATTAACAAGGTAGGAGCATATGAGAAGGAGCATATCTTGTGTAACTAGCTAGAGCTAGACATAATAAGGATCAATAGATCTGGTCGATATGGTTCGAGCGGCGTTGGGGCAATACTCGCGTGAGGAAGTCAGTTATCAGCTAGAACAGTCTTAGTTAATAGCGAATAATTAGTGTGCAGAAAGTAAGCAAACAGTGAAATTAGTGCATATCGGAGTGGTATAAATACAATAGGACTGATATTTTACAAAATAAAGAGGCAGTAGTGACACATATTCTACGCACAAAAATGGTATAAATAAACAAAAAAAAAACATTGCAGTAGTATCTTTGATGGCACCGAACTTCCCAGCTTAGTTTATTTTTTATACCTACATTAAGTTGCTGCCAGAAAGTTTATGTATACATTTGTGTTTCGTGTGCTATAAAAACTTTAATAAAATAAACAGTAGGGCCAAGTTAAATGCTCGTTAATAAACCATACTCAGATTTACTTAATCTACTCACACAACTACTCCTTTGAGACTTATTCTTGAGGCGTAAATATACGTGTACTCACTTGCAGGACTATTTACAAAAACATATATTGACGCAAGTTTTTTTTTTTGATAAACTAGTTAGTCTTACTATTTTAAAATATTTAAAGGTGCTCATCATATTTATAAACACTTTTTCTCAGTTAATATTCGACAAAGTTTTGCCTCGTACCTTGATTAATAGCATCTGTTTTCTTCTCATTCTAATCTAATTTTCTTCGTCTCTTATCTCTTATAAACTTTCATTTTCTAATTAATAACTCTGATTATATACTCGAGTCACTGAATGTTTACAAAGATTACAAACAAAACAATAACTGACAGATAATAAGGAAACAAATTATTTTAGTAACACACCAAGCATAGCTCAGGTAAATATCGTAATATTGTTGTGGATAATGAAAAATATTTCTTTGCGAATGTAAGAGTTATGATTTCATTTAAATTTATATTGTTTTTTCTTTGCTCGTGAAAAATTCAACTCTACTACTTTGAAATTGTATACAAATGAATTGAAGGAATTCAGAAGAAAATTTAAAACTTAGTAAAACAAATTTGGATATAAAACAAAATGCCTAAAGGCACACCGAAATAATTACATTGATTCACAAAAATGAAGATAAAGAAATATATAAAAACTAAAGATCTATGACCCTACTGAATACTCCTTATAAAATACTTGCAAGTATAATAGACCATAAATGGACAAAATAAAAAAGAAATGATAAAAAAAGAATACCTAAGGAGTTATTTAAATATAGAATAATCAGCTTATTCTTCTTATAGTGTATCTCCTATCGGAGGTTCGCTATCATCACAGCAATCCGGATCTTGTTGACTGTAAAAAGTTAAACATTGCTGCAGTTAAACCAATCCCTCAGGTTCTTTAGCCAATGCTCCTCTTTCCACTAATCTTTCCTTGGACTATCAGTTGGAGAAGTGTGTATTTCTGTCCTCTCATTATATGATCCAGATATTGAAGTTTTATTTTTTTAATGGTTTTTATGATTTCTGCATCAGCGTCAGCAGAAAACAAAAATACAAATTAACAAAACCCTGATCAGTCCAGCTATAACTTGGGCTCTAGAAACAACTACCTAAAAATATTGGAAAGCAAAATGTGAAAATTAATACTTTGGCCAAATAACAGGAAAAGTAAGACTTAAAAGAAATACAGAAAAATAATTAGGGGAAAAAATATGGTCAAATACCTTTGAATACCTTTAAAGACTAGAACAAAAGGAAGACAGAGAAGTAGATGATGGGATCAACTCGAGGAAGACGTATAATTATTAAGGATTAAAGAGTGAATAACCTTATGCTAGTATAAATTGTAGACAAACTGTTAGAAGGATTAATCCATCTCGTTAAATGGATTGAAGAAAGCATTCGCTCTAGCCATAATTCTTCGGAATTGCACGGCATTAATGCTGATGTTGATGATGATATTAATAAAATTTTATTAAGGATAAGGAAGAAGTAATTGTTTTTACAGTAAATGCGTATAGATAAACAAAATAAAAATACCAAATGCTCACAGTTCTTTTAGTCACGACAGGAATCGTTAATGGGAAAAAGAAAATAAAAAAAGGCCACGTCGTCCTTTTGCACAAAATTGTGAATCGGTGTAACAATATAAATAACTTTTTATGAAAGGAAATTAAAACTAATTGAATGGTTGTAAGAAGTGCTTTTTATTCTAGCGACGTTCTTTTTGGAGGCACCCAAAGAACTTTTATTATTTTATATATTATATATTAAAAATTAAAAAAAAGGTAAATATCTGAATTAATAAAATGTCATATACAAAATTAAATTTCAAAAAATGTAATGCCTTATACATAAGTCAAACATGAGAAATTTTAGACGCAAAGAACAAGCACATAGAATGCAAAAAGCAAATAAGCCACAATATGCAAAGCACCTTAATGAACATAAAACAATAAATTTAGAATTTTAAAGAAACTACAAATTAAAAAAAAATCTAACAAAGTATCAAGTAAAACTTAACAATAAGCAGATAAATCTGGTCATTTACTGGTAAACTTTTTTCTTTCATTAAGCTTTCATTTAATATGTAGATAAGACAAGCATATACCTCAAATACATTAATTTATTGTAATCATCAGCACAATTTATTGTTTTTAGGTTTTTTTACAAAGTTATCTTATAAAACATTTGATTGAAATAATTTTGCTATGTTCTAGTTAGTTTGCTTATAGTTATTTTGGTTAAATCAATAATTGCTTGACTTCCTTTTCGCTATCTCTTTGATTTGTCAAGAGGTCTTTAGTTCTTCTTCTTCTTGATATAAGCTCCTCCCTCAGAGGTTGCTAGTAATTTTTACTTTTGAAATAGCTTTTTGAAATAACTGTACAGATAAGAGCCCAAACCATCACGTAATTTACGCAGCCAAGATATCCTACGTCGTTCAATGCTTTCTCTTATTGATGGTGAATAAAACCTACAACTCTTTGTTCATTCTATCTAAAGCCTGTTGGTTTGCAACGCGGGAATCCTCAGCATGTGCCTGTATACCCAAAGCTCAAATAATTCTAACCTCGTTGTAGTTTCTTTGTTTAATATCCATCACTCAACACCATGAAATATCACAAAGAAAAACTTAGCATCTGACCATTCTCGCTTTCAAGGCCAGTGAGAGATTCTGGGCTGTTGTCGTTTTGCTGTAGTTTTTTAATTTCATGAGCGATAGTCTAGCTTGCTCAATTATTGACAATATATCGTTCTTAGGTGTGAAATTATAGTTAATCACAATGCCAAGTTCCTAAAGTGTCTTATTAATATTAATAGACAATCCATATTCCTCCCTATGATTACTTTATCTAAGAGTATCTGTAGGTATTCTAGATTGCTCGTACTCAGGACAGTGTCAATTTCTTATATAATTCTATAGTTGTTCTATCGACTATTATGATCTTATATGCTAATGCCCAATCATCGGCATATCTAAGGTTCTTTTTACTATCAAATTAAACTGTTATTTCACTAATAATATAATTATATAATTAATACCCAGCTAAACTTAGTAGAGTGTGCAAAAATAAAGTAAAGCAAAGTTATGAATTTGTAACAAGACTAAGAGTATTACAATAGAAATAGAGGAGCCTTTTTCCTGACTGAAATGGGTAACTCATGTTCAAATGGGTCCTTATCCAGAACCCATACAATGTTGGAGTCGCCCCTAAAAGAATGCCTACGAACAGAACCAACCACAATAACTACCATTGCATTCTACAAGACACATACTTCTCATATTCTTATATCACTCGCGCCATTAAGAATACTCCCTTTCCTTAACTAGGGTCTTTACTGCTCCGCTTACTTCCAACATTTTTTTATCTCCTATCAACATAATGTTCTCCCAACATGATGTCTTCCAACATAATCGCCTATCCTGATAAAGCTAGGACAAAGTGGTTATTGGATAAATTCAGATCACAGCTGCGCCTGCTTGTCGGAGTCCTTACTAGCAACTGGGGACTTAGAAGACATCTACACCTTCTGGGCGTAGTCGAAGACCAGGCTGCCCAGACTGTGGTGAGGAGGAAACTTCTTATCGCTTCTTGGGCACCTGTGAGGTGGACGCACAACTCAGACAAGACATCTTTGGGGTGCGAAGAATCGAGGAAGTAGACTTGCACACCCTCCCTCCAAGGGACATTATGGCCTTCATACGAAGGTCGAGGCGTTTCGAGAGGGCGTCCAAAGAGTGAAATACAGAGGGGGTAAAACCTGGGGTATGGCAAAAAGGGCCCGAAGGGCCTACTTGCCAGGCATCAGCCACCCCGCCCGCTACATTCATTCATGTTCCCCCAACACACCAGCTCCCGAGATTTATTTCCAACATCATTCTTATTCTTCCAACATCTAAGCACATGCTCCGTATCAGCCTTCACCTCGCACATTTCAGTATTTCCTACCCAATCTTGTGCAGATATATATTATAGCCCATCTTTTCTTAATGTTTGCCATCCGCTGACTTTCAGTCTTGGACCTTCTTTTGTGACAAACTCCTCTGACTGTTGATTATTTGTTGTAACATAATTACGTGTGTGATTGTATATGTTACCTATATTATCTATTAGACCGCTATTGATTCTTCGTTTTTTAGAATTTTCCATATACTTCTTTTTTTGCCTCCACTAAGCCCTGAATACCAGTTCTCAGGAAAAGACCACACTATAACCACCTCATCCCTTGAGCTCACTTCGGACATGTGGTTCCTCTGGAAACCATCCCATTGGATATACCAACGGGGCCAACTCTTTTCAACCTCATCTCCTGGGTCTTGCTTAATTTCTTACATAACTATAAAACGTTACATTTTTACAATTAACATCCTACCCTCTCTTTTAGCATGGAGCCTTTCTCCACTATCTTCCTACACATTTTCTCCGCATTTCTTTCTATCTTCCCCGATTTCTTTGCCCTACAGACGATCTTTGGCTTGATAAAAGTAAATTAACAGTATATTAACTAATATGTTTTTTATCCATTCAAATTAATCTAAGTATTAATAAAAATGTACACAAAAGTAGCCAAAATTAGTAAACTTTTAATCCTACTACCTAATTGTACCTACAGATACACAAAAAATGAAATTTGTATAAATGAATTTGAAATTAATTTCTATAAGTTCATTTGTTAAACAATATTCTCGAGAAACTAACACATTATGCTAGAAGCGATATTGCTATATTTGTCAAAAATGACACTTAAATTAATTAACTTTGATACAAAGTTCAAAGTCGAAGCCATTTCAATAACATATATATCATGAATTAATATGAAATCTATCTGATCCATTTTCAAACGAAAATAATATTCATGATGTAAATGACCCATTTAATCTAATCCCAAAGAAATTAAACAACATCAATAGATTTACTAATGCACTGTAAATGTATATATATTCAGTTAAATAATTAGTCCAATAACAAAACATTCTGTATACATAATTAAACAATTTTAAGGGTAAGACAAGGGTTACAGTAAAATTGGAAAACAATCTAATGGAATAGTATTATATTTAGAGGATATTACAAATTAAAAACATGTTAAAGAATAATAAAATCAAAAAAGCAAGAGTTACAAAAACTGGATACTGTATACTGGATACTGAATAGTGGATACCAGATAGTGGGTTTTTATCCTGCTACAAATAATTTTGCCTACACCCCTGTGCTGAAGAAAAGCACAGAGAGAGTGAGGTAACCTGGTAAGCAACCGTGCAGGAAAAATGCCATCCTCTAGTGGTGATTTGTATGGGGCGAAAGCATTCATCGCCTACTTCATTGATTATTCTTGTTCCGGCAGGTATGTACATCCGAATACTCTGGCAAAACCTCATTCAAGAATCACTTTTGGCCCTTCTGATGGCCTTTTTATATTCCGTTAGCGTAGTCCTGTAGATATCCCAGCACCCTGTTTCTTTAGCTTGATTGATCGAACTTCTATCCTTTTTTTGTCCAGGCTGCTGCCCCAACAAGGTGACCCTGTATTGTCCCTCTTCTCCTTGAGTGGGCAGTTCTTCTGGTATGATAATAGAATTGCGTTCCGTATATGCTCAATCGCTGCTTCTATATCTTTTTTGTTTGTTTATAGAATCAATCACTCTCTTCAAGTGCACTCGGAGGGACTTTCAGTATCCGCTTCAGTCCGTGCATTTTGGATCACGGAATTGAACTATAGCCCTTTCCCCGACCTTCACCTCGAATCTCACATGTCTGTGGTTGGAACAGGAAGGTTCGGTGGAGACTCGCCTGTTAACAATCTTAGTGTTCATAAACTGAGTACTAATTCCCCCTTTCTCACTCATCTTTTATAAAAGAAAGAAATATTATTAAGCAAATTGCTGTTAATAATAATTATCCTATCTGCTTTATTGATAAACTTTACAAGTCTTTTATTAGAAATAGACTCAGTTTCAAACATATTCTTCCAGTTTAACCATCTAATTATAGTTCTTTTTTTGGTCCTGTTTTTTATAAGTTTGGTCATATCTTGAATAAATATAACATTAAGTTCGGTTTTAAAACCAATAATAATTTGGGCTCTTTCTTGATAAATACTAAAGATCCAGTTTCTTGTTTACATACACCTGGAATATACAAATTGTGTTGTAATGATTGTAATGCAGTTTACATTGGTCAGTCAGGCCGTCTCCTGAGTACCAGAGTTAATGAACATCGTATTCTAGTTAAGAAATATAAAGATTTTGAAACACCTACCTTACCTTCAGCTTGCTCTAACCATATTATCTCTGAAAATCATAGTTTTTCTGACTCTAATTTTTCTAGATTACATAAATGCTTTAAAGGACCTCAGAAATGATGGAGATTAATGAAGCTGCTAATTGAGATGATCTTTTGTGTTTAAATGAACAGCTTAAACCTAAAGACCCATACATTTTTCTGAATCTTTCTTTTTAATTTTCATATATTTTGTTATGCCTTTTTCTCCTCCTATTATTGTATACTTTTAATTGTTAATCTTGTTCTTCTTCTTTACCAATAGTTGACAGTAACTGTATTTTCAGATTTTGTTAGCCAGTCAACATTATTTAATTTGTTACTCTTATTAACTTAATTAATGTTACATGTGTCGATCGGCCTTAATCACTTATCTTGATTCCAATTCATTAATTCAACTTGTTTCTTAATTTTATTTCACATCTTCCATCCATAGATTTTATATTTCCGTAATGTATGCTCTTCTTATATATTTTTTTGGTTCCATAATTTTCTTATATGCTCTGTTTGCCGCCATTGCATTCAGAGTGTGCGTTTCAATTTACTAGTGCTGAATTGTAATAGTTATTTGTTGTTTTTAGTGTGATGAACAATTTTTAAACTGCTACACAATGTTTCTATATTATTGGTTAATAATTTTGATTATACTCCTTTGACTATCATTCTCTGATACTGGGGTCACTGGTAATTTTTCTGGAGCTATAAGCATATTAGGGCTTCATTTTGAGCATTTGTCACCCTTGATTTTCATTCACATACTATTTGTAGTATTTAACATTTCCATCCATGTGGTGTTACTTAATTTCTTACTAATTTTTAGGGTAGGTCTATTGTTAACCAAATTGTAATCTGCATGTTTTTTACCTCTCACCTATGTTTTTTCTAGCCTGATGATGGCCTGCTTATAGGCCGAAACTAGTCGATGTAATATTTTGTAATAAAAATCTGTGACACTGATTTTGGTATTTTACTTTATTGAGTACTAATTGTTATATCTAAAACTTCATTACAGACCCTAGTCACGAAAGTTGGTTCGGAACCTTTATCATCAGTGGCTAAAAGCCCTTTACGCTATCGTTGCAATTTGGGTCGATCCCTGAACTGCATCCCATTTGTGGTTGATTTCGCACCCAAGTATATAAATCGATTGACTTGTTCAATGCTCTCTTCATTTATACATTTGGTTTTACGGATGTTAATTTCCAGACCCATTTTTTTCCTTTCTTCATTGACATTACCTAGTAGAGTTTGGGAATCTATCAAAACGTTTTTAAAAATTCAAGGTTAATACTTAAAAAATAACTGAAATTCTCAAATTTTTGACTAAACTTGGTACAAAATAATAGTGCATATTGTCAGGCATAATGGCTTTTCAATTTTGGAGCGTTGCACGATAAAAAATTTTAATTGCTTTAATTACTCATAGTTAACCGAATGCAATCATGCATGTTGTCGAAAACAACTCCACTTAATTGTGTACTTCGGTCCTTGGTGAACGATTAAACTGGTTTTGTATTGTAGTCACGCGCATTCGTATCCTAGACATTCTAAAGCATCAAGAGTTTAAACGGCCAATTTTTAAGTTAATTATTGGCTGAAAGTACAATGTACAATGCTGAAAATTGCTTTACAAGAATTTTATCAAGCAAAAGAGATTTAGTAAATGTTATTTATACAGTATGTACCGTAAAATATTTTAAAAGCTCTAAAATACGACGATTTTAATTTTAGTATTCTACATTCTACAAAAAAATATTATGCAGGTTAGTTTACAATAAGGTAACCTTTTGTGATGGATGTCGATGTTGTTTCAACTTCCGCAATTGGTTTAGAGGCCGTGGCTTCTGAGTAGACCTGTGAGATCAACCCACGCAGTACACAAATTTGTGTTTGAAAATTTTTCTATTAACTAAACTAATAATTGCAGCCCTTACTGATTCATTCTGGTCAGTCCGCCGTTTACGTCGTATTGTCTCTCTCTAATGCACCGCTGCCATTCAGTTGTGCGCAACTATTTACGACGTCACTGGTCTAGTCAGCCTCTAACAATGTCATGTTATAATGTATGTACTTTAAGAAATCCTTCAGAGAGTAATTATAATATAATCGAGGCTTTACTATAGAGCGGGTCACAGTACAGTTATTATGCAGCATTGCGTTTATGGACGACGGCGTTGCCATATCGGCATGTTCTTCGAATTTGGTTCCAACTGGCTCGGGAATATAACTTGCCATTGTGTTACTATTATGATTAAAATGTTGACTAAATTATTCATTTGAAAATCGTTTAGTGAGTAATTAAGAATATTTATATTTATGCTTTTAGATAAATTTTACGCGTTTAAAGGAAAATATTGTAAATCCGCTAAAATATTCAAATTTAATAAGTTTAATTATCACGTATAAAGAAATAAATAAATACAGCGGCCTTACAAAAGACCTTTGCCAAATTATGAAATAATAATATAATAATATAATTAATATTAAAAATATGTCAATAATAATAATAATATATACATAAATTACAAGACGAGTGGTAAAAAAGTCAGCTGTCATCTAAATTTTAAGGGAGAACGATTAACAGAGAATAGCTAATGAAATTTTGCCGACGTTTCGATTATTTTTCCGAGGATTTTTCTTCTTCTGGCGGGTTGTTGTAACAAACAAAATATAGAATAAGTAAATGAATTAATAATTACGTATTTTAACTTGAATTAAAATTAAACTTTAAAAATGACAATGATTAGTAGGTAATAACTAAAATAAATGAAAATTGAATGGCACATTTGAGGGTTAAGAAATATATTACTGATCTTCATCGTCATCCAATTCTTCATCTTCATCGTCTTCATTTAGATTTATTATTATTGGCTCAATGTCTTCCATTAAATGATGTGTTTGCCACATCTTTTCCTCTGTCTTCTTTACCTTTTTTTCATAATTAGACCACTGCATTGGGGTTACTTGCGAATACGCTGTTTTTATAAGTTTTTTCACATCCTCTTTTTTAAAAGTACTATTATTACGAGCCACATATCCTTTCACTTGGCTCCACACCATTTCAATAGGATTTAATTCGCAATGATAAGGTGGTAATCGTAGGACTGTTATATTATGTTCCGTGGTAATGTCGTCTATTTTTCTTAGGTCGTACTGCTCTCTAAACGCGTTTGCAGTAGCCAATAATTCTGTTTTTAAATAATCATCCTCGAAGTAAATCTCTTTTTCCAGTAGCCAGTACTTTATATGTTCCTTATTCCAAGTTGTCTTTGGAAAAGCTAACTTCGCCAAATGGTATGACGCATTGTCCAACACTACAACATTATTTGATCCGTTTTTCGGCAAATTAGGGATCAATTGATCTTTAAACCAGGCCTCAAAGCCTTCTGCGTCCATTTCGTCGTGGTAATCGTCTGCACCTTTCTTTGCCAGAAAAGTTTTTTCTGCACCCTCAAGAAAACCGTCTTTCCAGCCTGCATGAAGAAGAACAAATCTCGATCCTCGTTGACTTGGAGCCTTCAGTCCTGTTGTCAGTACTTTGACAAATGCATCTCGGGCATTTTTTCTGGTAGTGTCTTTCCATTCAAAATTTACTCTGTGGCCCACATTAATCCCGATATATTACGTTATATCCTTCTTCGCGGAACTTCTTCACTGATCTTAAATATTTGTGCCTCCAGGCGATTATATCAGCTCTTTCTATTAGAATCGAGTCTCCTCCTCTCTTTCCATAAACAAACCCCAAATCGTTAAGCAAGCGTCTTAGCGTACTTTTAGAAAAATTTGGTACATTTTCGTCTGAATTTATTTTAGCAAGAACTTTTGCCAGTGTTGGTGGAATATTTTCGGAGTAAAATTCATTCACAGCTTTTCGTATTTGCGATTGGATACCTTCATCGTAGGTGATCAGTCTTGAATTCGACTGGCTGCTGTTCCGTCTTCGTTTTTTTGGCGATGTCAAAGGTCCAGTAGCGGCTTCGCTTTTCAGATTGGACACTGTTCTCACACTAAGCCCAGTCATTTCAGAAATCAGTTCTATTTTCGCTGTCACACTTTTGTCATCTTTTGTATTCAACGTATACGTTAAAATATTCAATAAAAGCCTCTTGGTTTGACGATGAAGATTTTCACCTTGTTTAAATTTTTCGAACGGTGCTGCTAACTGTATGGCTGTTGTTTCAATAATGCCCTTTCGTTTATCAGCAGAAACAGATAGGTACCTGCCTATGTTATTACTTACCTGTACATTTACTTACCTCTACATTCCAGGAATATTACTTAACGGTTTACGAGGATGAAGGGATCATACAGGTAAAAATAATTAGCATCTTTGTAACTAAATAATATTTTCACTGGCAATAGGATTAGGATTTGTCTGAAAGATTTAGTAGAGACCTAAATAATCTATCAAGTGATCAGGTATATACTGATTACAATCTACATAAATAGATTTGAATTCCATTTTTTAATAATATTTATTATATAGAATACATCTGTTTTGCAAAATTCATAATAAAACGTTTCTACGAAAATAAATTGGCTGAGTTAAATGTGGTTCAAGCCGTAACCAAAGCGGCAACAGTGTTGAATATTCGCCCATAAGATTTACATTGGCCTATGCCGGCCACGCTGCATAATAACTGTGACCCGCTCTATAGAAGACAACTATGATTGGTAGGTAACCTTTGATGAGTATTTCCTATTTTTTCAGCTACAAACATGTCATTATATTGTTACCAATCGTTTCATCTATATTTTTGAATGATAATTCTTAGCAATAATCTAAATGTTTTTAGTATCATTTTCATACCTATCAATGTTTCGTTGTTACACTGGTATTTTCTACCAAAAAAATATTTTTTTTCCAAACATTAAAAATGTTATCTAATATCTCCCTTCATGCCGGTGTTACAGAGAATAAAAATATACACAAATTAAATTTACTTCCGAAATGTTCCGTCTATTCACAGGCCATTTTCAATTTATTTCAAAAAGTTGAAAAGTTGCCTCGCGAAAGTGGAAGTCTCCAGACAGACACAATACCCGAGGAACGTCGGTAAATAAACCGCACTTCAGTCATACTGGAAGAAATTTCCGGTCCCAAATAAACAAGATTCGCGAAGAAATCTGCCAATCGGTCGTTTATTGCTTATCCAATTCTGATATTTGCACAACAGACATCTCCGAGTTTAAAGCCTAAGGGGTCGGAGATAGAAAATATTCGTCGCAAATATATATTAAAATTTCGTTTTATTTCAACAATATGTTCCGATGATAACTGTACTTAAATACTTTATCAAGATCATTAACAAAAATATTAATTAGAAAAATGTTTTTTAAATGCAAAAAAATTATACTTTAATAGGCCGATAAGATGACATAGGTATATACTAAAATCCGGAGACCCAGTTTAAATGATTTTATTCACCAAATATTATTTAAATAAATATTATAGTTTCGTTCGGAACGAACATGCGGGGTAGTGTTTATATTGATAAGTAAAAATTCCACTCGGTCATCAATAAACCCGTTGTTTGTCAGTCACTCTAGTTCTTACGCTCGTAGAGTAAAAGTGTTTAAAAATTCCAGAACGAAAAGCAGATCGTTTAAGAAAAATAAAAATAAAAATGAAAAATGTAGAAGATAGGTTGATATGTCTCTAGTAAGTAAAATAATTTTATGCTATTTTTAGATTGTATTGGTTTTTTGGCGAAGGTTTTTTACCGGGTAACACCGTAAAAACTCTCGCAACCGATAAAAAAACACAATGATAAATAAAACCATCAAAATTATTCTATGAAATATTTATACAGGAGGATATATGCACAGATAGATAGATAGAGAGAGGATATATCCATATCCTCTCAGGCTATTTCAAAACAGTATTTTAAAGGCAACATGAATGGTTCCAGTCTAACTAACACAGATCCTGCTTCCCTTTTTGCAAGAGTGGGGCCTTTCTAATTATCCAGTCATTTGGATGACAGTGCTTTCTACCAACTTTCTGCTAACTGTCTCGCATCAGTACAGAACGGTCCCATGGCCTCTCCTCTTTATTGTGACAATAGGACTTTGTAATATTCATCTGGCCTATTTTTTAAGTAAAATATGGAGAGAAGTAAGACCCATAGTCATCTCTATTGCCACCATCGACGTAGTTGACCTAACGTCCGTAATGGCCACACAAGCTAACCTAGTTCAGTCAAGCCGATGCAACAGACTTAAGCCTTTTGTCCACCATCCTACCTCAACGTAGGTGACCATTAGTTTAATTAACCCAGTAAATATGTCTGTTTATCTTTCACGATTTGCCACATCCTTCTTAGGATGTCCCAGCTTTGTTCCAAGTAAGTTTCCTATTTAGGATTCCTGTTGATGCGAAAGATACTCATTCCCAAATAGGTTGGCGTAGTTTATCGAACTTCTTCCCATTTATCGAAAGGATACACTAATGTATTGTCGAGGTTCTTAGACATCTGTTCCTTTACACACCAACTATGGATGCTATTTGGACCAGTCTGAAGAATATTGAAAACAGTCCATTTACAATTATAACCAGATCATGGGCAATCAATCCCTGCTGGGAGAGTCCCTTAAGCAAAAAATCGCCCAGAAGTGATCAGAGCAGTGAGTGCTTAGCATGTCTTTGATTCAGTTGCAGATTATCCTACTTATTCCCCTTTGCTGAAGAAAGATTTCCTTTCAATAGCAAGGAACATTTTAAAAGCAATATTTTTATTCTGAAGAGTGATTTACTGCTGCTACGATATTGTTCAATGGTAAGTATATTGTCTGGAATCAAGAGGAAACTCCCCGAAACTTTTCTCTTTATCCTAACCACTTGGAATTATATCTAGAGTTTAGGCGATCCTAGCGACTCTAGCCTCATACGAAGTCCGCTCTAAAAAGTTGCACTATAAGAGAAAGCAGTTTTACAATGCCATTTATTTACAAGATGGGAAAGATGCTAACCTCTCCAGGTAGGTTAGTACTGGTGGAACGAATTAATCTCCGGATAAGTCACTTTGCCATGAATATATAAAATCTTTGTGTGTACCTTTTACAATATCTGAAAAAAAATAGTTTTTCTTTTTCCGGAACAAAAAAAAATATGCTCAATTGTTTGCCTTTTGTAGATATAATATAATACACAGATTATTAACATGAATGTGCACAATTAGGATACCTCTCCTCCATTTCCACAACTATATAAGTTGAAAGAAGTTGTGAGAAGAAGAACGAAAACGAAATTGAAACAGACTTGGGACTATTTCCGCTGATTTGCTGTGAAACGTAAAAAGAAGTTTATTCTGTTATTTAGATTCTGAATTGTCAGGAGAATATACAGGAATATTTTTCAGTTGACTACCTTACGGCGTTATAGAATATAAAAAAGAAAGTAGAAAAAGTATTGGATGGTTTTAACTCAATTAAGTATTTTGACGCTTATTTAATTAAGTATAAAAAGAAATCCAAACAATAAATTAGTTTTATATAAAATAAAGATCAAACACACTGTTCAACAATTGAAGTGGATATTTCATAAATTTCAGAAAAGTGAGTATAATAATAATATTTTAAATATACATTTCATGCTATCAGTAAACTCTGTTTATAGCAAATTGTTTTTGTCGTTTTTTTATTTTTATACGCTGTTATCTCTTTAACCAGAATTGTAGGAATTCGATTTCAAAATACTCACATTTTAGTCGCTTAGAAGTGCTTGCAGTGACTTTAACATTGTAAGACAACCCCTAGACGATCAATTATATTGCACAATTCGCAATATTGCGAATTTTGAGTGAGTTTAATTTTTATTGCGCCATATTTTTATATTGTATCGTGTAGGGACAGTATTGCGCAATAATTTTTAGTCAGCAAGGAGAACAGGCGCGTGTACGTCTATTTATAAGTTACTTGAGCACACTTCGAAGAAAATGGCGACAAAAGAAAATACGAAAGTTAAGGAAAGAGAGTTTATTGTAGAATGTATCCAATTATACATAGAATTACCATCTTTGTGGAATGTTAAGAGCAAAGGATACCATTCTTTATTTACCTTGATTAATCCCTTCAAAACATGTATTATGGCATCGCAGGTTTCCATAATTATTAAAGAAAGACTTTGTGGGGAAATAGCACTTTGGTACTTTAAATTATTATTATTATTGATTTTATTGACGATAATTTGGTTAACAATAGAGTACATAAGGAACATTTGCGTCAAAAGGCAGAGTTCAGAATCCACTCTATTTCTAGAGAGGATACTGCTCTTCCACTCAACCTATTACATACATTATAAACAGTAACAATACATATAAATAATATGAATAAAAATATAAATATAAATATGAATAAAAATAGTAGAATTAGAATAATATAATAACAATATCGACAATTATAAATAATAAAATAAAATACATCAATCTAGTAGTCAAGTACTCAAGTACTCAAGAACATACGACAAAACTGAATTAAAATTATACTATTTTCTGAGAATAACAGAACCATCAAGCAGTTGATCTCGTAATTTTATTTTTATTCTTTAAGAGTAAATGAAAAATATAAAGCCGGTAACCTATTTAAGAGCCATGTTATGTTGTAAGAAAAGGATCCCTGAAATAAAGTAGTTTTGTGAGATGGTGGGGTAAGTTTGTATTTGAAACGAATGTTTAAATTGTGAACATCAGTGCGAAAAGTAATCTTATTGTACAAATAGGGTGGGCATTTATCAACAATAATCTTAAGATATAAATAGCAAGCATGCAAGGCCCTACGATCTTCCATGTTAAGCCAACCTAAGCTCTTAAGGTGGGCACTAACACGATTTCTTCTCTTCAAAGCGCATATAAATCTAATACAGCTATTTTGGACACGCTGGATTCTAGCTTTATCAGTATGTGATAAACAAATCTTCTAAAGTATTCCCAGTCGCTAGATACCGTAATGTTATTGAAAGCCACTGAAAAGGTGGTATTGCTTCCCTCATGTTTGTATTTTTTTTTCTCAATCAATGGCGTGACCAATTCTAGTAGCTTTTGAAACTGTTCCAAATCCCGTCGTACAAATTTTTGAAGTCTGTTTCCTCAGTCAACATTAAGAGATTTTAGTGAGTGTATTTTTGCCTTTTCCAATCTTTCGACCAACGACGTGTTTGTTTACGTTTACGCTTAGCTAGAAGCAATATAACACTACAGCTGCAGCTAAATCTTGTGCGGACATGTTGCTTTATTACGCACGCTGCATACAGGATCGAATTTATTCTTCGACTGAACAAGAAAATATTGCACAGTTCATATTTGGTGCAATATAATTGAACGTTCGGATTAAAAGCGCCATTCAATCTTATTGTACAATAAAATATATTGTACAATGTTATTGCAGGTCTAGGGGCCGCCTAACTGTAGTCCATAAATCTGTTTACCTGAAAAAAATGGTGCTACGGCGATTAGAAACAGTGCAACTCGATCAATTTGTACGTTGGATACACGAAGGCTTAAGTCCAGAAGTTGCTAGACGGCTAAACGTGTCCCAAAGTGTTGTCAGTTGACTGCGGATCAGCGTGCATGCAGATATCGGTGGACAAGAGAACACAGTCGTTGGAATTTTCAGAACAAGAGGTACTGAATACGTATGATGGTCGAATATCGGTGTGGAGAGATGATTTAGTGGTGTTAATGAATATGACAATGACGGCTGTACGATATAGGGGCATGGTTATACAGTGTGTAAAAGCCAAATGGAATAATTTCATTATTTCGGTTACTGTACATATTTATAAAAAATTCCCGAAACACGTCAAATTTAAATTATAACTTGACATTCTTTAACGTAAAAATGCAACCCCCACCTTCAACCCCCTTAGAATGACAGGTACAACCCCCAATTTTTTAAATGGGAAGTATAGGCTTGTGATATATCATTTGAAAGGTCTCTTCATTCTCTATTCAAAAATGTTATTGTTTTTAAATTTAATGTAAAAATTAACATAAAAAAAATTAATATTATGTTGTTACCGAAATTCGCTAAAATATACTAGAAACTTATTACAATATACTTAAAACTTATTTCCCGTTTAGGTCTTGATAATGAGAAAGTGAACAAAAACCACAGCAATGTGGTTTTTAGATGGTAACCATTAAAAAACTTTAAAGAATTTCCGTGGCAACGCTATTTTAATAAGCAGTAGTAAATTGTTTTATTTAAGTTGCCATTGTTGTAATTTAAGTATAAAGTTTGTTCAATTCAATTCTAAAAAATGGTTAGATTAACGAAAATGCATAAAATAACAGTTTTACAAATAATTGGTTACGGAGATAACATCCGAACACAACAGGAAGTAACTCGCCTATTTCATGAGAAATTTCCTAATTTACCGCCTATATCCCAAGGAACAATTAGTAAAATAGAAAAGCAGTTTCTCGAGTTTGGTCATGTAAGGCAGATAAAAAAAGCAGCCAATGCACTGAGTGATGAACTCAAATTAGATGTGTTGCTTGAGTTTCAGGAAAACCCACATACATCGAGTAGACAGGCATCCACTACATTCAATGCTAGCCATACATCGATAGCAAACATATTAAAAGAAAATAAATTGCATCCGTATAAGATGATACCTACTCAGGAGCTCATGGAAGACGATTTTGATAGAAGAACTTTTTTTTGTGAGCAAATGATGGACATGTTGGATAACAATATTATCCAATTAGAAGACGTTATGTTTTCTGATGAGTGTACTTTTTTACTTAACGGTCATGCTAATCGGCAAAATTGCCGCTACTGGTCCACGGAAAATCCTCACTGGATGAGAGAAGAACACACTCAATACCCTCAAAAGGTTAATGTTTGGGCAGGGATTGTAGGGAACAATATCATTGGGATATGTCAAGAGCCATGTGTACAAAACGAAACCTTTTGATTTAAATGACTTAAAAGAACGAATAACGCTTGCGATTAGGTCGATCACGCCTGATAAGTTAAATAATGTTAGAAGACAGTTTTATTTGAGATTAGGATGTGGCCAAGACGTTCGCGGAGAACATTTTGAACATCTACTTCATTAACATTCATAGTTCTTTTTCGTGTTCTACATTTTATTACGTTTTGCATTACATTTTAGTTTTTGATTGTATTGTAGCGAATTTTGGTAACATGATATTAATTTTTTTTATGTTAATTTTTGCATTAAATTTAAAAAAAATAAAATTTTTGAATAGAGAATGAAGAGACCTTTCAAATGATATATCACAAGCCTATACTTCCCATTTAAAAAATTGGGGGTTGTACCTGTCATTCTAAGGGGGTTGAAGGTAGGAGTTGCATTTTCACGTTAAAGAATGTCAAGTTATAATTTAAATTTAACGTGTTTCGGGATTTTTTATAAATATGTACAGTAACCGAAATAATGAATTTATTCCATTTGGCTTTTACACACTGTAGAACCAACAATTGTACCATTTTTTGGTGCAATATAGGCGAAAAATTTATCTTTATCGACGA
Organism: Ophraella communa; assembly: GCA_035357415.1. Classification (NCBI taxonomy): domain Eukaryota; kingdom Metazoa; phylum Arthropoda; class Insecta; order Coleoptera; family Chrysomelidae; genus Ophraella; species Ophraella communa. The sequence goes on along the minus strand of CM068986.1, from coordinate 9,306,962 downwards.
TAATGCGCGCCCGCAACGTGCCAGGATTGTTAATGATCGCATTAAATATCACAGTTTTATAAGAACGAACTTGCCACCATGGTTTCTTTTGGCTTAAAGCCACTTTATAATAATTAATTTTTTTTAATTAATTTTCATGCAGTAGTATTTTTGCTATAATTTTTGCTTTTGCAACACTTTTCTGCACGCTAGTAAAAAAATAATATACCAAACCAGTGCGTAAAGTGACTTTTCCGAACGCGATTACTAGACGAATGACGCGTTAGCTATCGCGTACGAAAAACTACCACTATCCGCAGGAAAACTGCTACCACATATTCTATAAATAATTATAAAAATTATAAAACTACGTTCAGTTTTTAACGTCCTTATTTTTAAAACGTTCTATTTTCACAAATTAGTCCTTAATTTAAAAAGAAAACTGTTATAATTGGATACAATTTAAAGTCTTAAAATAAACTTAATTTTAATTCGGGACCTCCTCTTCTTAAAATAACTACCTGTATCATTAACACTGTAACACACCTGTTTAAAATTCAGTTTCTTTTATTTCTATTTTTAGAATGAGCTTGTTTAAAGTTAGTGGTAAAAATAAGGTGAGGTGGTTTGTGTGGCATTTCCTCAGAGTGAAAATTGTTATTTTAAAAGTGACTGTTGTTTATTTTATTTTTGAGATTGAATCTCTCTTATTACCAAGAAATTCTAAAAATGTTTATATTAATAACAACTTTTTAAATAACTGGGGGATCGGTTTGGGTTATTTTTATCCTGTTTGGTAATTTAGATAAAGTCTAAGAGAATTTTGGCATTCGATTAGGAAGTTTAACCTAACTTTTTTTTGTATATAATAGTATTAATAAAATTTATTGTACTAACCCTTACTTTTTGAAAGTCCATCTTATTAAGAATAATAAAAAACTCTTCGTTTGAACGTAACTTCCAAGTTTATTTGAAAAAATTATGTTTTAAATTACAATGACGGCTGTTTCGCTAAGAAGCATCGTCAGATTGACATTTAAGTTACATTTTGTTTGTTTGTAGCTAGGTACCTGATGTTTATTAGGTAGTTATAAGGCTAGACCAAGTATGGAACAAATAAGACATAACAATATTAAAGCCTAGGGCTAAGGGATTATCCTGGATGTACTTCCCTCTAAGATCAGTATAACTGTGCAATGATATAGAAAAACCAGGAAAAACCTATATCATGCTAATCTTTATAATAACTTTTGATACCCTTATACTTTTTATAACCCAAATGATATAGAAGAGTTGAAGGAGCGCATCAGATTGAAAATTGCGCAAATAATGCCAGAAATTCTCGTGTGTTAGGTGTCAATGAGGTTAGGTGTCTTGAGGCACATGATTACATTTAAAAAAATTGCCGATTTCATCACCATGTTGGTAATACTGGTGACGTAAATTTGGTTACATCCACATCATGTGATGACGATTCAAAAATTAAAATTGACCTGTTTATAAATATTGAATTTATTTACAATAGCGACAAACTGTATCTATATGAATAAGTATTAATTATATCTTACCACAAAATATCCACATTGACCTATTTAAAAAAATTAAAATGTTTGTGAAGTAATGCAATATTATATATTGGCCAAATCATAACAAAAGTCAATAGAACCAAAAAACTCAATTTAGAAAAGTAAAACTAATTAAAAAGTAAACAGATCAAGCATTAAACTTCAATTATCGGAAATCTTTATTTTAATTAAAATATACATTTCCATTGTGCTCTGCAGAAAATCGACGAAACTATATTTTATTTTAATTACTTTAATGAAAAGACAAATAGATAGTAATCTACGTAACAAGTCCAGAAAATACAGTTTTTTTGGACGAGTGCAAGGCTGCGAGTCCGTAAAAACTGTTTTCTTTCGTGTTGTAAACACTATTTTTTCTGCAACCGTGTAGAATAACAAATCAATGAGACATTTCTTTATTACATTTATTTCTAGTACAAAATTTCGAACAGAAAGATTCTGATTCTTGTTTATATTCATATTTATATTAAAATTCCAGAAATTGATAATACTGAAAGGATTAAATTTGTTTCTAGTCCGGGAAGAACGTACCTACTTTTTCAAAAAAGAAGTCGGTAGGTACTGTCCGGACGAAAAATATATTTTAAGACAGTAGGTTCTCGTTGATTGTTATTTTAAACTACCAGAATTAAATAAATATTATGCCTTATTTGATATTTTGGAAAGAAATGTTTGTTCCCATTTTTTTTTTGTTCCAAAATGTAATATTTTATTTGCAATACCTTGTAGAAAGTAGTCTATTAAATATTCCGTGGATCTGCATCTTGTCTTTTAATTACTAGTTCTTCAAGGAAATCTAAAGTTCTTCATGATCATATATCTAAGGGTAACACTATTTCATCTACAGTCAATGTATTTTTTCTTATTGTCTGCAAAGTTTTAATATTCTTTTACTCAATTTAGTGGCCGTCTACCTACTTTAAAAGTATTATTTTTCAATGAATTCTTATAAAGAAGTATTTTATTTTTGATTTAATTCAGTAACGAATCTTATAAAACATCATATAAACTATATTATTATTGTGAGAGTTACAACATTTTTTTCTCTCTGAAAAACGTTATATTTTTTCGGATAATCTTTTTTACCGTTATAAATTTTCTTTTACTTCTGTTATAAATAAAACATCATACACGAGGCAACAAAATATGGTATAAATTTTAAGGTAATCCTTAAGAAAAATCAACAGCTTCTTCTCTTTATATTCCTTATAATAAATATTAATAAAAGTATTTTATAACAGCGCTTTTGTTCATTAAATGAAGTACTGTATCATTATTAACAAGGTTAAATTGCAATCCATTTTCCACAGATACCTATACCTATAAAATTTTCAAAATACCACCTTATTTTTTGGAAATGAAAGGAAAGTCATACTACTCGCAGTTTCGAAATTATTGTGGCGTCATTCGTACGATGTTAGTACTTCTTTTCATCCCGCAGAACACGATTATTATTTCAAACTAACGAATTTTGCTTTTTTTTAAGTACAAGGGTTTACTTCGCAAGGGTTTTTTCATGTGTTATAATTAATTTTAGCCTATAAGGTAATGTCCTAAATATTTAAAAATTTCAGGAATTATTATTTTGCCTTCCTGATATTATATTTCAAAATTAATTCAGACGTATTTATGTCTAATTGGATATACGAGGGTTGTCTGAAAAGTTTCCGACCTCAACATGAAGATGGCAGCACTCGTAAACAAAAGTTGGGGAATTATTTGAAAGGTACCCACTAAAATTTCAGCCATTTTGGACGCGCAGTTGTTGTTTGACAATCATTTGAGTTAGTCGATGTGAGTGTTTTTATGAAAATGGAAAAAATCGAGTATCGAGCTGTCATTAAATATTTGTTTTTGAAAGGCAATACGCCTACGCAAATCAAAGACGAGTTGGACGCTGTGTATGGGTACTCTACACCATCATTTACCACCGTGAAATTTTGGGCTGCTGAATTTAAACGTGGCTGTACCAGCTTGGGTGACGATGAACGTTCGGGACGTCCAAAAACTGCAACAACTGACGATAATATCGCTCAAGTTCACCAAATGGTGCTAGACAACCGTCGAATTAAAATTAGAGAGATAACAGAGACTATAAACATGTCCAAAGAACGTATTTGTCACATATTGAATCAAGATTTAGACATGAGAAAGCGGTCCGTGCGTTGGGTGCCGCGTTTGCTCAATGGACCAAAAACGTGTTCCAACTCTCTATTGGCGCAGTTTAGGCGCAATATATCAGAGTTTTGGCGCCGATTAATTACTGTAGATGAAGCTTGGATACATCATTATACTCCAAAAACAAAAACACAGTCAAAACAATGGACTGCGAAGGGGGAATCGGCTCCAAAAAAAGCAAAGGTTGTTCCTTCAGCTGGGAAAGTGATGGCAACTGTTTTCTGGGATAGTCATGGAGTTATCGATTATCTTCAAAAAGGAAAAACCATTACGGGAGCATACTACGCATCATTACTTAACAAGCTGAAGGCAGAAATGGTGGAAAAACGGCCACATTTGCAGAAAAAAAGAATTTTGTTTCACCAAGACAATGCCCCGTCTCACACCTCAGCGGTTGCCATGGCGAAAATTCACGAATTACGGTTTGAACTGCTTGACCACCCTCCTTACTCACCAGATCGCATGAAGCGCCGAAACTTACTGATCTAAACTCTAAATAATGGCGAGTACACCGGGTATATTCGAGAACATAATGTCCTTCCAGAATGTTCGGCGTCAGAATAGTATATAAAAGCGCGATACAAACTCGCGGAAATAATTGAACAGTAAAAGTGTATATATAACTAATGTTTTAATAAAGTGGTACAAATAAAATAAAACTGATATACCGGGTGTATATAAATTAAGTGTATGTATATAAGTTGATTAATTTAAGTGTGTATTTTAGTAAATAAATTGATGGTAGTAAGTCCACCTACGAAAACAGTATAAATGAAGAAGAAGAAAAACGTTACAATATTTTTTAAAACGTATTTAGTCTTAGAGTTGTAATTTTTAAAAGTAGAAAATTTTTATGTCATAGTAGTATAAGTCACTTGATTATTTTGAGTATTTTTAATTAATTTTTTTTTTAAATTCCTCTATCCTATCTATAAAATTAGATTTAGTGAATGTTAATGAAATATTCGGGCAGTTTTCAACGACATTGTCTTATTTTATCAAGGTATTTTAATAAATTCTAGGAAATTAGCAGATTCTTTTAAATCCTAGTCTTTAACAACAAAGTTTTTTTTTAATTAATTTTGAAGTTAATTATATTGAAATAATAATGAAGTTTTCAACAGAATAAGGAATAAAGTTTTGATATAGTAACTTTTCGAACGTTCAAAGTTGATTAACTTTTAAAACTTTATTATGTATTAAATAAAAATTACCGCGAAACTCAATTATCTATTATTAAATGAAAACAAAAATTTCCTGTGCATTTGACCAAGTTTATTATAAAATAAATATTTAAATTCTTTGTTTAAATATGCAGAAGTAAAAATGTTACTTTTTTCACGTTCGTATAGAAGCTTTGTATTTTTGGATCTTTATATATTTTTTATTTGTATATTTAATTAATTTACTTAATTTTTAAATTTTCTATACTTAAAAAACCTCTGCTGCCCTTGAATTTTATTCCTTAACAAATGTCCAGGGGTGCGAGATTAAAAATTACCCTAATAATTGGGAGAGAACCCCTAAGTTTGCTCCCTGGTACTATTAACGAATATATTTTACCTCTGATAAGAAGTTTAGTTTGGTTTTAAGCATTGTGGGAGCTTAATGTTCTCTAATCTTTTTTTCTGACTAAAGGGAACAATTTCTGTCTTGTTTCCATGCGTCAGTATCTGAAAAAAGTGTCTTCATATTGCCTGTTAGATTTGGATATTAGATTTAACTCTTACATCATTGACAGTAATTTTAATTTCTCTATTAGAGGGTATATTTTCTATCCATCCACTTAAACCGAGAACATCCTTGTTCGTTAGGAAGGATAGGGAAAGCAATTTTGTCAAACGCGCCTTATATGTCCATAAATACCCCTAAGGCGGACTCTTTTATGTCCAACGACTTTTCTATACTTCCACCACAAGGCAAATGGCTGTATCTGTGGATCTGCTAGATTTGTAGACATATTTAGATATAGGTTTAAGGTTTTATTTGTTAACTTTTAAAAGATTTCTTTGTTTGGTTTATTTAAATCTTTTAATGATTCAGTTATTGGTTAACAAGCAAAAAACATTATGTGAAAATTACAGGGGAATTGTTTTAATGAACATCGTATACAAGATATTGGCAATTGCCAATATCAGTGTGGATTTCGAGAAAAAAGATACAATAGATCAAAATTGCCTCTTTAAATGATATTTATAGATTTTAAGCAAGCCTATGATACAATTAAAAGGACAAGCATATTTTTGGCAATAAAAGAACTGGAAATGAGTGAAAAAGTGATACGTCTAGTAAAAATGACCCTAACTGATACAGATTATAAAGTACTAATTCAAGGTCAAACATCACACAGCTTTAAGGTCACAAGGGGACTAAGACAGGGAGATCAATTAATGGCATATGCAGACGACATTGTGATTTTGGCAAGAGCAGAAGCTAATCTAATTGCAGCAGTAAAAAAATTGGAAAGATCAGCAAAAGCTAAAGGAATAACAAATTGGAGAAAAAAAGCTGAAAATAGAAAAGAATGAAGAAGAACTTGCTACCAAGCCATGGGCCTACTTGGCTCGCAGTGCTGAACTTTATATATATAGTTAACAAGAATTTCAAAGAAATTAGGACAATAATTGAAAAATGGATATTTAAAAAAGCAAATTATGCAAATGATATTTGACAGTGTAAGCCAGTGAAATATCTTGATGTTTAACACGATCTGGAAAAAAATATATACGACAAAATATTTCCCTCACTATTTTACTGAAGTATATTATGTTATTTAGTTTATTAACAAATAATGCTACTCTGAAATTAACTTTTTGTTTTTTACGTTGTTATCGTCCATATCAAAAATAAATTAGAATTGTTTCCTGCATAATTAAACTTACTCGCAGTAATATTCTGGTTTTGTCGGTAATTATTAAATGTCAACAGTATACACGGTTTTCTAACAAGTTAGCATTGTCAGTAAATTTAATTTATTTTTAAGGAAGCTTTTCTCGTTTCCACGAAAATATTGTGTAACGTAGATCTAGTTATTTTATCCAGTTTGCTGCTTTTTATAAAGCTGCTTGGCATAAATATCATGAAAATGAAACCTGAAACCATAAAAATTATTCTAAATAACTAAAAGTTATCATGGTTTATTAGAATATAAATGAATATTTTATACATTATAATGTTATTCTTATATTAGATATATGTCCAAATCCATCCAGATTAATATTTGATAAAATTATAGTGAAATTCAACAAATGTATAAAATAAATAAAAAAAAACCTATAAATAATTTTGATTTAATACCAGATTGTTTGATTCAAATTACATAAACTTTTTCCATTGACCCATTTATATGGGTTCTGGGGGTTCTAGGATTCTGGGGTAAACAGTTGCATTCAATTATTTTGATTTATTATGGATTTTCAGAGGGGATCAACACCCCTTTCGCCCTCCAACATTTTCACAAATATTAAAAACATGTTTATTATTTAATTACAATTTATAAAATAATAAATAGAAGGAAAATAATAAAAATCTAATGTAATATATAATTTTAATTAATTTCATTTCAAATCTGCTACGTATGTAGAATACAGTACCTCTTAATTATACATATACAAATACAAATTGACATATAAGTACAAACGTTTTTCTAGTTAATAACTCAAAATGAATAATTACAGTTTCTTAGAAATGGCTGATATGCACTTATTATTAGGTACTAGTATTAGTATGAAAATAGCGGTTGTATTAATTTCATTTTCTAATTAGGTGAATGTGAAGGAAATGGTGCGGCGGCTGCACTTACTTATGCTGATAAGTTCCCTAATAGAAATGTACCACATAGGCGAATTTTCCTGACTATTGACCGAAATTTAAGAGAAACAGGCACTTTTAAAAAACAAGTTCCAGGACCAGTTACTTCACCCCTTCCATATCACAGAAGTTCAAGAATTACTTTCCGAAAACTATGCTAAACGAATGGGATTTTGTGATTGGCTTGTAGAAGAAAATAGATGCAATATAAATTTTATAAATAATATTTTATTCACTGAAGAATCTACTTTCACAAGAAATGGAGTAAGTAATCACCATAACACTCATATCTGGGCTGATGTAAATCCCAAAGTTGAAAAAGTGCGTCATCATCAGGTTAATTTTAGAGTAAACGTTTGGGCTGGAATAATCGATAACTATTTGATAGGGCCAGTGTTTCTTTTAAAAAAATTAAACGGCTGATGCGTAGTCTTCAGTAATTTGAAAATAGGCTCACTGACTCTGGTTTTGTGGTAATCCAGTTAGTATCCGGCTCGAAGGACCAATGATTCGTATGAGAATTGATGATTCTAGTTGCAGAAGATGATGAGCAGAAAAAAGGCAGTTATAGGTTCAAAAGTTGTATTGCGTATTTAAAAAAATTGTGACATACATAAAATTCAAATTTTTGACAGCGACCGACTTGAAAGTAGCCAATAAGAGCGTCACTGCGTAACGTTACTGCGTTCCGTTTCACGTATGTGTTAGTTTGGATTAAACAAGCGGGGAACATTATTTATCATTTTTACAAAATAATCTACCAATTTGATTGGAAAATGTCCATTTAGACGAAAAATGTACTTTATACAAGATGGTGCGCCACCACATTTTAGTAATGCCATTGGAACTTTTTTATTTCGAGAATATCCAGGACGTTGGATTGGAAGGGGGCCAGATGCACCAATTGTTTGGCCACCGCGCGTTCCATATTTGAAACCATTAGATTTTTGTTTCTGGGGATATATGAATGAAAATATTTATTCTGTGGAAATAACCAGTGAGGATGCACCGAATTTTACAAATTGGTAAAGAGTTTCGACAAAAACATTTTATTTTTCAAAATATTCGGTATTCCATGTTGAAACGATGTAGAACTTGTATACAGGAAGCAGGAGGTCATATTGAGCTATTGTTGAGTTAAGGCAAATATCTTGTTTGTTTATAAATTGTAATTAAATAATAAAGATGTTTTTTATATTTGTGAAAATGTAGTTCAAATATTCAATATTGAAATTGGCATTTTAAAGGGTGGCTGTATCTTCCATAATAAAATATTTATAAAGAAATACAGAGAGATACAAAAGTTTAAGAATAGACATTTGATTTCAGTGGTGGTCCATATTTTCTTAAATTATAGCCCTAAAAAAGTTGAAGGGGGAAGGGGGTGTTTGTGGTGAACACACCTTTAGAAGTATTTTTAAAATTCCCGGTTTTAAGATTTTATCCTAACGTCACTCAAACTGACATATATGGTTGTGTTCGATTGTGCTGATCTCGCGAACGTTATTTTTAATGACAAAAGGCACAGGCACATAAGTGTCAAATATCAAATAGACGGGGTGTGTTTGTTTGTCAGTTTTGTTTGTGCGTTTCTGCTTTGTAGATTCCGAGGCAGAGCATATGGGAAACGAATCTAATACTAGATGTTTGTTGCCAGGGAGATCTCCAAGAAACATAATATTATATATACATCAAATTATCAGATCAACAACACGTTTTGTAAAATACACCAAAAAATTAATTAATTGGAAATAAAAATAAGTTTATCCTGATTTGTCCAGCAGTTAATGTTATTATTTTAGTTGCAATATTTCCTACATCAAGATAGGACGTATGCGCTAAAGTGTTGATCCCCTCTGAAAATCCATAATAAATCAAAATAATTGAATTATACTGTTTCTCTACTCGTGGTGGTGGTGGTGGTAAAAGAATTTTGGTTCGGAAACAAGTCCATTAGCCACAGAAATTTGGGTTATGATAATATTTAAAGATTCATTTTTGTTTCTTTGATGAAGTTAACTAGCAAATCTGTTGGCGGTGCTCAAAATATGTGTGAGGTTTATTGGTAAGGCATAATTTTGTTTAACAAGTGATGTAATGAGTTTATTAGTCTTTTCGAGGTGTACACTACAACCAAAAAATATATGATTAAGATCTGCGTATGCATGATCTTTGCAATTACATGTTGGTGACTGAATTATTCCAAGTTTGGCCAAATGCGCGGGGTGTTTTCCATGATTTGTTTTCATTCTAAATATACTTGCTGAATGGAATTTAGTCGTTGAATAGGAAAAAATATAGGCTGGAGGTAATGGTAACGAAGGATGTATTTGAAAATATGTATTCTTAGAGGATTTCACAATATTTTCCCAATGTTTACGCCATAATAAATATGTTTTCCTTTTTATTACGGTAATCGCATCCCTTCCAGTATAAATATTACAAAACACTCCATCCATTATTGCTTCTTTGGCTAACTGATCAGCTTTTTCATTGCCATATATTCCAATATGACCTTTAACCCAAATAAATGTTACATTCAGTTCCAATAGAACTCTTTTTACTCTCTACTCGTATTTCTTATAACTTTTCATTCTTTAACGTTAAACCGCTTTAGAGTAATGTTAAATTTTTTTTTAATTCTCAACTTTAGTACCCTGTAACTTTTTTTGTGTGCACTATTGTATAGGTAAGTGGGGTTCAATCAACATATTTTTGAACCCAGAATCTGTGGTATAATTTATGACCATTCTTTTCGGGTCACCCTGTATATATACCTACCAATATACTTAATTTTTTTTAAATTAATGATAACATTTACAAAATTTACTGGTACATATAAGTGTAAATGAAGAGTACAAAGGAAATTTTAAAAGCTATAAAGGGGGTAGGTACGATACTCTTGAGAGCAAGTTGTATTCAAATCGAAAACCGAAATCAGGGTAGGATTAAAGAGCTATATAAATTCAACCGATGTTGTTAGGATTAAGTCCCTCGACAAATATCTCTACAATGTAAGGTACTTAACACTGTATACAAAGTGATATCATGTTAGCGTTTAAACTATGTATGGTTTATTGCCAGGAATGCTTTTGGGTTTTAAAATGTAACTAGATTATTTGATATTTTTACTATCAGGATCATTTAGATAAGCTAAAAGTTGTTTAGATGTTCTTAAATATCTGTTGGATGTAGAACGAGATGTGATTTAGACTTAGAGATTTAAATTTAAATTTATTTATTACTTCTGACAATACATTATTTATTTATCGAAAAATGTCAAAATAAATTCTCGATGTTGTGATTAAACCAACAAAAATATATTGAGATAGATATCTAATAGTGAAAAATTTAATAAGTAGAACTTACCTTATAATTTACAATAAAAGGATATATTATTAAGTTTTATAGAATCAGCATTTACTTTTTCTTTTGTACATCTAAAGTTTCCAAGTTCATAATTTTCACAAGACATACATTTAAAATAAACAAAGAATGTAATGGGCATTTTATATTGAATAGAATCCATATTTTGCTATTTTATAACAATTAAATATTTCCAATCCATAATGAGTACACTTTTACATAACAATTTTTTTTGTCCTAGTTCTCTTTTAAAATTCTAAGTTTAATCTAAAACAATAAAAAGAAAATAAAAATCAAAAGTATTAATGGTTTTCACATGTTTAAGAAATCAACATGTAATTTTAGTTAGTAAAGTATTTAAATTAATATTATAAAAAGGAAATACTTACAAAATTATAAAAAGACAAATTATAGTCTTCGATATTGTACAAACAAATATTCCAATAGTTCATGAGTAGCTTAAAAAGACATAAGAACAATTAAAAACATGTAGCAGGTTTGGTGAAATACAGTAAACTTATTCCCATATCAATAATGTTGGACATAATCACATAAGTTTTTGATAGAACACTTTAATAGTGCATAGTGAAATAAATATTGAAAAACTTAGTGTACAAACACTAACAAAGACATTTTATGTAACAAAATGTATGTAGGATAGTTAAGTAAATGTTTTATATAAATTTTAAGTTGTGAGTCTTTTGTAACACAGAGAATCTAATCTTATATAATGCATAAGTGATACCTACAAATAACAGAATCTTTTAAAAGTTTAAATTTTAGTTGTTAGAGTTTAAAATAGTAGTTATCAGCTAAAATAGTATTAGTTTAACAGATTCATAGTAATTTTAATACAAATGATGGTTTTATTTCAAATTTTGAAGGTCTTAAATAAGTTGACAGCTCAAGAAAGTTGTGCATTTTGAATCTAAAATTTTCTTAGGAAAAGTCACTTAGAGAATTATACAAACAAAATTTTAGTAAATATAAGGATAAGATTTTACTGTAAGTTAACAAAGATACTATTAGTTTTGTAATTTCATTACCTTCAAATTCAAGAATTTTGGTTAGAATTTTGCATTTAAACAATGGAATTTCGTTTTTCGATGTCATACTTGTCATTTTTCCTGGAAGCCTATAAAAAGGCCGGAAAATTGATGATTCACCTCTCTTTTGATTTTGGTAGCAGAGCAATTAACATCGTATGTATTAATTGATTACTAACTAGAAGAAAATTTTTTGCATTAATTAAAAGCTGTTTGTGTTAAAGTAATACATGTAACATTAAAAATACACGCAGTAAAATAATCAACCATTATTAAATTACTTACCAAAGTAATAAATTTGTCAAATCAGAGACTGATTCCAAGAGAATTTGAAAGATTAAATTTGAGCATTCTTTCTGCAACTGGTCCTTAGCCGCCATATTGTTGGTATTACATTTCTGACAGGGGACGAGGAGAAGCCGATCCGAGTTTTGTGCTGTTCCATTTAGACAATAGCAATTTTTAGTGAACGCACTTTATAATAAAAGGTACGTGTCATAGTTAAGATTTAGTATTTGTGTATTTGTTATTTTGTGACTGTAAATTAATTTTATTTGTATGTATCATCTCTATTCTTTTCATATAAGGCTATTCATTTATTTATTTTTACTAAACATATGAAAACCAATTAACAGTTTTTTTTTGTAAAATTTCTTTGAAATACTTGACATTAAATTTATTGTGTGTTAATTATTAAATAATATTTTAATTTGAATCCTACCCTGATAAGAGTCAGATTTTAAATTTAAATTTCAAAACAAATAGTTTGAGCTAGTTAAAATTTTGATAAGGCGCCCAACAATAGAATTACAGAAGAACAAGTAAAATTTATATAAAATTAAATAGTATTCAATCATTAAAATCAATCAAAACATTTGACAAAACCAATAAAACAAAACAAAATTATAAAATTATAATCATTAAAAATTAAATCATTCTAAATACCAACGTGGGATATTAACAAACAAAACTATAATAAATCAAATATAAAAATTAAAATAAAATTTAAATCATAGTAATATATAATGTAACATTTATATATTCGACAATAGTATAATGAGTATAATATCAACAGAAGTTGTTTAATATTGCCTTAATTAAATAACTTTTATTATATATTTTGTGTATTTGTAAAATATTTTAACTTAGAAATAATTTTTATTATGTAATGTGTCAGTTTGTACATAAAAGTGTTATTTAAACTTACCAGAAATTTCGAGAAATTAATTATATATTCCTACTATATTGCGCCCTACAAAGAACGACAGTAGACGAAGTGAGTATGTCTAGTTATATATAGGAAAAAGAGAGATGCATATAGTGCTCTAGAAAATGGTTAATTTATAAAACAGTCACGAAATTTCTAGATGGTTAGAAACATATAAAAGGACTTGAGCAGAGGTCGTTAGAGCAAGTATATGATTGGAAGTGAGCCATAGAAGATCAGTCAGTGGGAAAAGTCAGTTTGAACAAAGTGAACAAACAGTTGTTAAAAGTATAAAAAATAAAGTGTTAAATAGTGACATTAAGAAGATAACTAAAAAAAATATTACATAACCCCTTAAGAAAAAGAAGATCTTGCTGCTATATTATATTTAAATAATATTGATTGAATAATAATCAATTGCAAAGAATTTGTCAAACTTGTGGAATAAAATTAACGAATTACCGAGGTTAGGAATGTTTTATGGACAGACGATGAGGGTTTTTAAAAGAATGGCTATTTTAATATACACAACAGTCAGATTTGGAGAGAAGAGAATACTCATGCGGATAACATCAGTGGAAGTTTTTTGTTGTACATCATAACATCCTATCTATTGAAAATGGTGGTCATAACTTCGAACAATTTAAATTTAATGCAGTAGTATTTTTACTACTAACATTCCTGGTTAAATTTAGTAAATAGCCACTCTTTATGTTAGAAAGAGATACATTTTTAAATATTTCTACTTATCTTGACGTTCGAAAACTAGTTTACAAATGAGAACTGCTTATTTATGTGCCCTAAATTATTTCTGGAAATAAGGAACAGTTATTCTAAGATATATATAAACGAAACATTATATTTAGCAAGTCTGTAATGTCAAAATTATAGTACCAAGTCGATATTTCAATAAACAACGAAATTTCTCTGTAGCTACTTATGAAAATAAAATTATGGTATTTGCATTTTCCCGATTCACTCAACGATGTTTTTATATTTCCGTATTTTAGTTTGATTTCCATTTGCTCCTGTTATCCTTTCTCCATGAAGAGATGTACGTTCGACGTTCATTTCAATACGCATGAGTTATTATTGTTTTCCGTTGTTCGAACTTCGTGATAGACGAGAGGTAGTTCTAAATTATTCCTGTTTTATTTCAACACGATGTTTCACAGAACCCAGAACCAGGTTGATTATAAAAAATCTCTTTTGTAAATAAAAAGTGAAAAGTATATATCCTGTGTGGTTTTAACACTCATTTTTAAAATAATAAACTCACAATGTGTTATTTAGTAACCAAATTTACACGTTGTTAAATGGAAAATATGCCATCAGTCCGGTAAGGGTTGGTACAATAAATTTAATATAAAAAATATATTGAGGCTTAGTTCACTAATCAAAGCTGTTAGATGAATTAAAGCAGTTTTATAACACTTAATTTTATTTAGGGCTGGATGCATAAAAGCTTGTCAAACCTCTGTTAGCTAACGTTCTTCCACAAAATAAGAAAGCTTCTATTTTTAACTTTAAAATATACTTTTTACCCTTCTGACCTGAAAATTTAAGTTAGATATCGAATAAAGAATAAAAATATAGGAGGGTTTTAGTTCTTCGGTAGTAGATTTTTTTTTACTTCATTGCATACAAAGTTCCTAGTTTATTTATCAAAATTCATAGAATATAATTTAATTAATCTACAGATTAAATATATAGCTGGCTATAATATCTTAGGAACGTTTTATACTGTGAAACCAATAGAGTCTGGCAACCTAAATACAATTGTTGACCTTAATTTAGAGTTTGAAAACTTGCCAATTCTACACATTCATGTTAAAGCAGTTGTATCGAATAAAAATAAACAATTTACATGCTCCAATGATAACATAAATTTGTCTTTTTAGTTTTTTATCAAATAAAAGTATATACAGGGTACGAACAGGATAGTAAACTATGCAAATCCTGTAGGTAACAGTTTACCCAGATGGTTTTTTAATAAAAAAAGATTGTTAGAATTAAGACAATACAAATACGATTTTTAAAAACAAAAATTCTACTTTTGATTTAAAAAATTAATTTTTTAACGTTATGACAGCTGTTTTGCTAAAAACTAGCATTGTAAGATTGATTTGCTTTTGGAAATTTTAAGATCTTTTGTATATACCTTAAACTCTAGAATGCTAAAACTTCTAGTAAAGGTAGTAAGCTTTATAGAGGGCACATTTATAATTTGATAAGTAGTCAGAGAAACTCCATCTAGTATAATATGTTCCGAGTTTCTTTAGAGAATGTCTTTGGTTAATTTTATATCCTTTTACTCATTTGGAGAAGTCGCTTTGCTCTTTTATGTGATATATCTTGAGACAGCTTGCCTGAATTGTGGTGTATTCATCTAGTAAGATCGCAGTCGATCCGTTTACCAGGAATCTAGTTTCTTTTTTGTGTCTTTAAATTGTCTCCGGACCAAGAAAAGGTGTATGTGTTCCTTCTTTCGCGAGTCTATCATGTCCTCTTTCCCTATTATCCCTCTGTGACCAGGTACCTACATTACGGTTATTTTTTGCCAGTTTCTTAAGAGATTGTTTAAGTAAAAAAATTTAGAACCTTTAAAGCTGCGTGGCTCTGTAAGAATATAGAGTTTGTTCTTCGAGGGATGGACTCACTCCTGGACACTAACGTACCTATTCAACGTGTATCTCTGCTTGAAAAATAGTTATAGTAAGAAATTAGATATCAATCTCAATGGTTATAAATACATTGTTTAAATGCAACTAGGACGGTCAAACATTTATCAAAAACTACGATACCACAGACCGCAATGAACGGACATATTTAATAAAATACTGCAAAACTTACTATAGAAAATTTGGCACCAAATTTAAGTAAAATATTGAAAAGAAGCATTCGTATAAAAATTGTCTGATAATTATTTTGAGTTTCATCAAATTGATGGTAACCTTAACTCTAATTATTGCTGAAACGAGAATCCGTATTGAATTATTGAATGTTTTACAGGAAATTATCCATAACAATTTTGTAATATTATCAGCATCCAAACTACCTTAAACTTTTATATTCCTTAGTATTAATTATTATGGTTGTATGTATTTCCATTTTCTCTCTTATACTCGTATGTTCATTTCCTTGTCGGTCCAATCTTGTTTTTTTACAATATCTTCTCCAATAGTCCATCTACATAGCGTTTAGTTCGGATTTGTTTCTCTTATTGATGCACCATAGTTTCTAACGATAAGTAACAATACTTTCAACAAATACCACTTTATATATTCTTATTTTAGTTTTTATATTTACGGGTATTTTTTTGGCTAGTCTTGCTTGCCCTATTCTGCTGGTTATTTCTTTGCTTTCGTCTCCTGTGTTTGATATTTGTACTCCTAGGTATTCATAAGCTTTCGTGTTCTTTATGATATCTCCGTCAATTTGTAGGTTGCTTTCTTCTACTCTCACATATCTTTGGGCTATTAAATAATCAAATTATCCATTGTTCTATTTTTCAAAAATACCAGAAAAGTACATTCGAGGCGTTAGGACGGTACGCAGCACGAAGATGTCAGTTATCATATAGAAGTTTTAGTGAACAGTGTACAGTGTTTATAAATATTGTTATATTAGAGTAATATAAATAATTTAGGACTGATATACCGGTTGTATATAAATTAAGTAATTGTGTATTTTATAAAATAAATAAGTGCACCCACCCACAATAACTGTGTGAATAAAGAAAAGCATTACAATATGAAGGGGTTGGGCATTTTTTAAAAGAAATGTTCTTATGCGACAGATTAGACGTAGAGGATTAATTGAGTGGCCTTTTCATTCTCCCGAGCTCAATCCGTGAGGTTTTTTTGCTTGCAGGACAAAAAATAATAAAGCAAATACTAATTGAAGAATTTAAACTTATACATCGAGTCACACAATTTTTTATAGGCTTGCATTATCAGAACGTAAACGGTGAGCACATTGAATTTCATAAATGTTTTTTTAACTGAAATTCTTATTGGTCTATAGAAGTTAATTTACTTTCTTCTTTAATTAAATATTGATTTATTTCTCATGTTAACAATTTTTTTTTAAACTTGGTAGGTATGAATAAGCGATAGCAAATTTCTTTGGAAGCTAAAATATTTTACAGGATTTCCCATTTATTTTAACCAAATAAACCAAAAATAGAGTTGTAACATAAAATATAGCATCAGATGCAATTTTCGTTATTGAATGCAGGGTTTAATAAATATTGGTATTGTTTACTTGCTTGCCTTGTTATTTTATCCCAGCACTGTATTTACATTTAAATATTTTTTACTTTGTTACAACACGATTAAATATCCTATGTATTTATTTTTATTTAGATAAATCTAGTATGGTTTATCGGCTACTGATTACCGACCGGTAACTTTGCATCTTGTAGTGAGTTTAACTCACAAAGTGTATAGCATGTAGTAACGCCACTTCTCCTTCTACTTCTATTAATCAGAGTGATTAAAAACAAAGTTCTTTGGTTAAACATGAAGTAAACTCCATCGAAGTTATTACATTAACATCAAACTATAACATCGATACACCTTTCAGCGGATTTTCAATAGCTAAGAACATTTAACCTTTACCAAATATGTCAAACAAACTATTCTACTTAACAACATCAGATCTCTGAAAACAAAATGAAACTTTAATACATTAATCTGATGATTAAATGAATATTCGAAACAGCTGACATTTACTAAAAAGTTAAAATTAAAATAAAATCTTGGTCAGTTTTGGTAAAAAGTTATTGGTTTAGTGTCCCGTTCAGTAATCAACTTTACAATGGCCTATGTTCTTGTTCTTGTAGTTTACATTCATTTTACATTATAATTAGCTTGTAGGACTTACTGCTAGTCACTTTTCAAAATGGCGATCTTATAATTTACATAAATCTGTATTTAAACCACCAAAGGTTCATGTTCAGCTAGAATAGTTTACTTAATTAGGCAAAATTGTAACCCCTTTAATATTAAGTGCACGAAAATCAGTTTAATTGTTTTAAAAATTAGACTGTCTAGAAAATCATAAATATTTTATAAGAAATGTGGATTTGTTTGTTAATCTTACATAACTTTTTTATGACTTATTTAAAACGGTAGCAAAATTTTCGTGTATTTATTCAGTAGAGGGGAAAAAGCTTTGATAGTTGGCCACCCCGTATATACTGGGACTTTTGATGTTTATATTTTGCTTATCTACGTATCCAAGATTTCAAATTTCGAATCCTTCTATTATGAGTTCATACTACTGGCGCCCAACGTGGGGCCCGAACTCATTCTCCTGAGATTAAGAAAATAAATTAAACAACTTGTATCTAAAAAGTCGTAATTAATTTAATTTAATAATTTTATATCCATTACCCTAAACAATAAAAAAATATAACTACTTAAACACAATTGAATTGCTGCTTTTTTTTACTTCAAACTGTTTGCCCTAGTTTTATAAAAGTAGTTAGACTGATAAAATTCACGAGATAAATGAAAGTTTTTCTGGTAAAGTTGCCTCTGGAATTTTCTATTCCATTGGTGGTCTAGTGCTCCGTGGGAAATCCTCCAGAATTTAGGGGATATGATTTATTGTAGTTCTCTCGGGAAATATAAGATTAGGCTTATAAAAACATCTACTTGATTTATCTCGATAATGATACTTTTTCGAAATAAAAAGCTTTTTTGTTTTTCTAGTTTTGTACTCTAAACAATACATTAACCCGAAATAATAATATAAAATATTTAAACAAAATAGTTTTTATTTATGTGATTTAGCTAAATAAAATAAAAACTAGATAATAAAATCCAATATAAGAAAAGATAGAGTTAAATAAACTTTAGATCGTTACGACCAGTCTGTTTTGGGTTTTTATGTCAATGCACAGTTTAACTGATCTTAGATGGATGTAAGGACAAATTTCTTAGGGCTAATGATGAGTTGTTACGTAAAATAGCTGTAAAATATTCTATAAAACTATTAGAAATACAGAATAAACTATTTTTTTGAGAATATTTTAAATCTCTAAGAGTTAATACGATACATTTAATAAATTAGTATTTATAGTCTAATCTTCATAATGTAGGAATTCCAAAAAATAAGCATAAGTAGGTACGATAATTTTAGTTTCATAAGTTCATTGCATTAGCTGGATTCATTATTTTAATTTCTTTTTATTGTTAATTAATAAATTAAGCTAAATCATAGGACGAGGCACAACAGCTTACGAGTATGTACACGACATTCAGCATTCCTTATCATAGACAAAGTAGGCCTGTGAATAATGGAGCTAGTAGTGGCAAAAAATATATGGAGATCATTAAAATTATTGTATTCTCGGTTTCGTAAGAAACTAAAAATGTAACTTCTTTAAAATTAAACAAGTAAAATATTACAAAAAAATATAAACACAAGTAAGGAATAAACCAAGCCAAATTAATGATAAGTGATAAATACTTAATTGAAACTCACACTGATTGATATATACTCCATGCCATGCCTGCCCTGGAAATATGCAGGACATATTGTATGAATGTAACAATCGACAGATGCCCTTTTCAGATATAGACAATATTTCCCTGAGGCACTCCCATCTCCGTCTTATACCTCCGCCCTCTCGAATCAACCAAAACCCACCCCGTCAAATAATTCTCTAAGTTTATTAGCCCTCCCCAACTCCAAGCCTAACAAAGGTGCCCAACCCTGCCATTTTGCTGAACCTATTGAACTTCCTTCCCTAACATTATCCACCAAGCTCATCACTCTACCCACTGCAGAAATAGATGACTTTCTCCTTCACAAACTGGTGCTGGTTTCCCCTAAAGTCTCCATTTCTTTCTACTTCCTTCTCAATTCTTGTTTTTATCATCCCCTCCAAAACTTTACTTATCCGCACAGCAGACTGCCCTCCCTACCCGCCTTCGTCACCAGTACTACTCTGGCTTCATTCACGCTTCCGGAAACTCTTCCTCCTTCAGCACCTTATTGAAAAGTTCCAAGAAATAATCCCCATTATCGTCCAACAGTCTTTTTATTAACTTTCCTACTAGCCATCCACTCCTGGGGCCTTGCTATCCTTGATACCACGCCTTTCCTCCCTTATTTCTCCATCTTCACGTGCCTTATCTCCCTCCTACTGAAATCCTGCTCTACCCGAATTATATTATCCCCTATCCTTCTCGCATGGCAAATAGTTTGATAATAATATCGTTTTGCCAATATTGCTCTAACACTATATTCCTAGTTCCCCCATTCTTTTTACTGCTATTTCATAAGCCTTACCCCATGGAGTATTGTCCAATTCCCACAGCAACAATTTCTACTTACTTTTTTTCGACCTTTCAGGCTTTCGCTCAAGCCCCTTCTATGTCGACTTGTATCTCCCCTAATCCTTACATTTACCTTTTATGCTTCTTTTATCTTTCTTGTATTTCTTCCACAACTTTTCTACTTCCCCATTCCACCAATAATTGGCCGTCCATACATGCCTATTGCCACATTTCACGTCCCTTTTACAGCCTCCTATCACTTCTTACAAATCATTCACATAATGCTTGAATCCTCTTTCTATCTCCTCACCTACTTTCTTCCTTAGTCTATCCGCCTCGGTCTTCATCCAACTTTGCCTTCTTCCTTTTGCAAACACTTTTTCTATTTTTCTTATGTCTGTCACCATGTACCTATGCAAGCTCTCTTATGTTGGCTTCTTGCTCACATTCTCTGCATAGAGGTGTTTTACTTACTTTCATCCTCTGGGTATATGTATTTTTTGAGACCCTAAGCAGCAACCGTTTAGTATCCCGTCACGATTTTGACATGTTTTCTCGACATTTTTACAGTAATATTTTGTCTGTGTACTCGTTTGGGTAGTAAGAAGCTTCTTGCTGGTCTACAGCCTTCTATATCGTCCCATCTCACCCTTTATGAATCTCTGCTGAGTTACTTCTAGTGCTCACAGGTGTGCCTTTTATGCACATCCCCAAGCCAATGTTACATTTGATGTTTACATAATTGGGTATTAAATTTTTTTTCAGACATTCTTGGTTAAACCAGATGTTTTGGGATGCCTTACACCTTTTCTCATGTAACTGACGATGCTTCTTAGCCGTCTTTGTGATTTAAAACCTAATTTTTTCAAATAAACTTGGAAGTTACTTTCAAACCAAGAGTTTTTTATTATTCTTAATGACATGGACTTCCAAAAGTAAGGGTTAGTATAATAAATTTAATTAAAACATCTTCTAGAGAAAAATTAACCCCATCCCAAAACATCTGGTTTAACCAAGAATGTCTGAAGAAGAATAATCTGTAATTTCTTAACTTCTTAACAATGTTTCTAATAAGGTAGTCCCATCCCAAAACATCTGGTTTAACCAAGAATGTCTGAAGAAGAATAACCTGTAATTTCTTAACTTCTTAACAATGTTTCTAATAAGGTAGTCCCATCCTACCTACCTACCTACCTTTATAAAATACTTCTGACCATTTTGTACAACTTTGAAAGGCATACATTTGTCAATTAAAAACCAAACTCTATAATTTTGAAAAAATCTTATAATAACCACTCTTTATAATGGAAAGCAGACAGGTTTTAATTAAATTACCTAGTTTGCGTTTCCTCAATCAGAACCACTGTTTGCTGCTCTAGCTCAAATCAATTCCTCTTGATTAATGCATTCTGTTTAAATTACTGTATGCGTAACTCAGAATAACGAATTGTTTTCATTTAAACGGTGGATGTTTCACTGTCAAATTAAAATGAAAAAAATGATAAAAATTACACTACACTACCAGATTTATGTTCAGTTTTTTAACGAAATAATCTCATATACATTGACAAAAATAATATTGTTAGGTTACATTGGTCGTATTTTGCAATTTATTGTCTAATGTCGCTAAAAATAATGTATTTTTTTTGGAATAATGTTGTAGTTAAATAAATTACTACAATAAATATTTTATTTTAAAAGTGAAAGTTGCAATAATGGGCGATTGGATTGATATTGAATATTGGACTTTGAACTACATAATTATATTATTACAGAGCCTAATTAATTTTTGCATTCCATCAAAATTATTATAAATGCGATTTATGAGCCTATTCGTTGTTCGAAATCATGAAATTTCATAAACTATTTTAAACATTCCCTGACAGGACGTCAATTTGAATTCATGATTACGTCACTTGTTAAGAGGTGTCCTTATTGGTCTGTTGATGTTCCATTTTCACTTGACATCCAATGTTGCCAAGTCATCTATTAAAAACAAGTTAACCGGAAATTTGTCTTCATAAAATAGACATAGGACTCGTTTCTGATGATTATCTTAGAATTAGTAGAGTGAAAGAATCAAGAAATTGATTTTTTACCCTTATTTAAAACATTCTCTAAATATTTGTTAGAAATTTTGCAAAATATTGAATTGCCTAATATTCACATATATTATTTAAATATAAATTAACACCAACTGTACCTGGAATGTTCATATTTTACAAATAATTTGTCTGAAGACATTTTTTCTAGACTTTTAAATCCAGGGACCATAATTATTTTGTGTTGTTGATACTTTTTTCCCTCTCTTGGTGTATTTTAGATTTATTTTCCTTAGCTTTTCTGTACTGATGAAGTCTTAGGAGATAGAAACACGTGTCTGCTGCTGTATATGCGGGCCTAACCCCATAGTTTTATTTTTCTCTTTAATTATTTTCCCCAAAGAGTTGTTTCTTCTTTATTGTTTACTTTATCTATTGTTTCATTTTATGTTTGCATAAATATGGGATGTCCTTACAATAAAATCTATAGTGAATAATAAAAAACTCTTTTGTTTTTAAACACAGTTACAGCTGTTTCGCTTTTTTTAATTAAACTTGGAAGTTGCATTAAAACAAAGAGTTTTTTATTGGTAAGATGGACTTCCAAAAAGTAAGGGTAAGTACATTCTTTAACATTACATTTAAAATGGGAAGTGTGTGCCTGTGTTTAAAAAGTTATACTTCTGGATATTCTTACAGACATCCTAGCCTGAAGGCTCTAAGTTATAAATTAATTAGGTATAACTTAAAACGTATATAGTTATAACTTAAAATTAGTTTAGATTTCCAAATTGAAACATAGTTGAGCTGGCAAAAATAGTATTATTTATTATTATTAATAAATTGTCTAGTATTGTAAATAATCCCTTAACAAACTTACAAGAAATAACCAGGTCGCTTTGATGCGGCTAGCAAGTTATAGAAGGATGATAGGTAATGAGGAAGCCAAAAGTCCGCACAACTAGGGGACAAATGTACTTTTATAAAAATCTACACAAAAAAGGAAGTTTGTTCCTGGGAACAGGATTAAATAAGTTCCTAGTGGATGCATAAGGTTTATAGAGCAAGACCGCACTCACTGGACACCGCTCTTTGTAGAAGAAGTTGCTATTTACCAAATTAGGTACATACCCTCTGGAAAGCGTTTACTTTAAAAAGTTTATATAAAGCAGATGAATGCACTGGGTGATGATATTAAATTGGATGTGATACTTGGGTTTAAGGAAAACCCACAAAAAACGCAATAGAGAGCGAAGCATGTCAATTTGATGAATGAAAATATGAGAAACAGAAAATTATGGCATACAAAGTGAAATGTAATTTTCTAGTGATCCTCAGCTCTAACAAGTCAGAATGGAGACCTAGAACAAGCTGATTTTTGTTTTGGGGCTTGCATAATATATGTCGTCTATTTGTATAATCTTCCTCTTAACTGGGCGGCTGACATTAAATCTAGTCAAGGCACTGTGAGAAAAAGAGCGAAGCTGCTCAAAACAATTGAGGGAAATTTCGGCCGCATTAATCACACCTATCTCCTATAGACTTACAAAACCCCCCAATCTTTATTTATTAATTAAGATAAACAATTCTTGCGAACGAGCCATTTAAGTTTAATTATGGACAGCTTTGATTACCACATTAATAAAGTTATAATCGGTTCAGTTGAATCTGTAATTTTTGTGACTCCTAAAAATTGTTAATGTTCACTGATTAACAGAAATGCATAAAATAATTTTGCCTATTTCATATAAAATATATACTTTAGAAATTGCTTTAAAATTTAAAATATTGAGGAAGAAAAAAAGCAATGTCGATTTCACAAAACTTTATTAGATACACAGATGGTAGTATATTTTTTTACACGGTTCCTTTTTAGGTTTTTTCTTTAATTTCCGCAATATTGTGGGTGGATTTAGCCGTAAATATGATTTCTTTTATGAATTCAAATTTCCCTGAGCATTTTCTTTATATCTTTTGAACTCCCACTTCTATTTAACTACTACTATTTCTTTTTATATCAATAAATAAGTAATTAAGTACCTACTTATGACTTTTTCGACTTTTCTTTTTACCTTTTTACCTTTCTATCCTTCTTAGATATTTTAACAAAACTTTATGGGTTTACTTACAACTCTTTTAGTTGAATAACAACTGTTTTGACATATTTTCATCGTAGATTAACATATTAAAATTACATTTAAGATAGATATCTGATGTTGATTAAATATTTCACTCATTACGGGTTGGTAGAATAAATTTTATTAATTTGTGAATTATTCTCTTAATTTTTGATTAAACTAAACCTCGCCTCTTCATCTGTTCCATCTAAGGATTCTTGTTGTTCTTGTAATAATGGTTTGTAATAAAATTTTAGTCTGATGATGGTCTTTAAACAGGTCGAAACTAGTAGCTTTATACAACTATTTATGTATCTAATAATGTGACATTGACATTGGTGTGTTCCTTCCTTTATTTACCAAGAGTCACATTTGAGAAATTGTTGGTTTGCTGTATTTAAAGTGAAATATTAATTGTAACCAATATAATTAAACTATTAAGTGGTATTTTTAATGTTTACTATTATACTATTTTTACGTAATATTTTTAAATCAAAAATCCAATTGATCGATAAGATTAAAAGAACATATTCTTCTAAAATCTACGCAAAATGTAAACAATTTGTTAATATTGCTTCAAAATAAATGCCTGATTACTTTGCAATTATTATTACCCTTACAATTTTATAAAAATGTAATTTTATTTATAATATAAAACGCTTTGAATTATCTATCTATAGATTTTTTATGTCTTAATAAGCAAATTACAAAATATTTTATATGATGAACATTTGAAATACCCTAGTTATAATTGACTTATTAAAACTAGTACAGTTTGAACAAAACAGTCTGTAGATTAAAAAACTATTTAACTTTGGAGTTAATAAACTAATTTTAACTTTTTTAACAAACTTTAAACTTTTTGAATGGTTTTAAAAAAGTTTTGTAATTACCAAAAACAAAAATAGTAATCTAATTCACGTTTATTTTTATTTTTTATATCACCCTTATTATTTTAATCAAATTTAAATTAAAATATAATGGAAAAATATTTTACTACCAATAATAATTATTATTAGGAATATATTTGTTAAATAAAATATCTGTATGAGTCGTTAACTCACCGAAAAAAAAGCAAAATCCAAGAATCAAAAACATAGTTTCATCTCTGTTCGTCTTAAAAGAGCGCATCACAACACACAAAAATAGGACATGTATTTCAATATTTACGATTGTATCACGACGCCGCCGACCGACGCTACGCTCAGACTAACTTCGATTTCAAACCGACGCCCCCTGAGCGCCTCGGCGCCGGCCCAGTTAAAGCAGAGAATTCTTTTATCATCTCTAGATATCTGAATTTTCGGCGACAAATCCGCCGGCACAGATTTCTTACTGACACTTGGATAACCTCGGACAACTACCATCAAAATATTAAGAGATTACTAGCGGGAATTAACTATTAATATAATTGGGACGTTGAAATTGATGCGTGAGATGCGGTCAAATTGGTTTTGTCCACATCGTATCTCACTTTATGGAAACATTTTATAAAGAGGAATAATAATAATTAAGAAAAAAAACAAAAAACAAATTAGATTATTTAATTAATTAGTAAAAATAACAATAAATATCTTTTTTACAAAGTTATTGCATGAGTCTTACTATCTACATCTCTATAATTCACTGTTGTTTTGACAGCTTCATGTGGCTTATTGTCAAAGGCTCCTTCTATGTCCAGAAAGGCACATACCACCGTATCTTTCTTATTGAGCGTCTTGGATTTCGTCAGTCAATTGTCAATTTGGTTTCCGTGGATTTTTCACCTTGGCACGCATGTTCCAAAATTTCTGTTCTAATGTAATTGTCCACAGCTTTTTCCATTGTTTTTCATTATAACGCTTAACAAGATTGCTTAGAATGTTATTAAAAATAAGTTGTAGGAAACTATGTCTATCACTTCACCGCTGCCATCAAGGTTTTAATAGATATTCCTTCACTTAACATCTGGTTGGAAAGGAAGGCAAAGGCTGGTTCATACAGAAGGCTAGGATGTAGGTCAGAGTAATACCAGAACTCGAGCTAAGGAGATAATAAAAAATTATTCTCTACTGAAGATGGTAGAAAGTGCAAAAAAATTAAATAAAAGGAGAAGGTGCGAATGGAAGACGATTACATTGAATTTCCCAATTTTTCAAGCAGTGGTTCTTGGATAAATGAACTGTTTAAGAATAACTGCAAAAATAGCAAGGCTAAGGTCACTGAAATCAAATTGGATCGACTTCAAGTAAGTTTGGAAATTTCTTCTAGTGGAAAATAACAAGGCAACCCTACTTTGGGTACCTGGACATACTGGGATTAAAGGAAGAAAGCAGACTTCCTAGCCAGGAAAGGTGCTAAAGGAATATAGGTTCAAAGATAGTCCTTGGCTTAGCGAATAGCGTATCCAGAGTTACAATATTGAAGCAAGTTAATCAAATGAGACGTTCTTACAGCTTTGATTTGAAGCTTTAGATGTATTTGCAAGATATTTCTTTAAAAAGAGATGCCAAGCTGCTAGAATATGAGTATAAAGGACCTACGAATTATGATAGGACTGCTGACTGGACACAGTCGCCTTAATGAGCATATGAAAACTATTGGACTAACAGAAAAACAATGAAATTTAAGTTTTCTTATCTAAAAGCTTGTGTATGTTATGTAAGATGTCACTTACAAGAAAGTCGACAATTTAAGTTTTCTTATCTAAAAGCTTGTGTATGTTATGTAAGATGTCACTTACAAGAAAGTCGACAATGCGATTTTTTACGTTTACAGGATGGGCATGGAAAAAATACTTTTTTGTTTTTATTTAAGAGAGATATTTTTTAGTTTCAAAGCAAAATTGTTGTGCAACAATAAAAGTATCAATATAATTCGAATTCGTTCATCATTTTCAGATGAAAGAACTCGTGGTTAACGGGTAGTCAGTGACACTGACCATATTTTGCATAGAAATAGTCTTTTACATCTGCTATAAATCAGGCAAAAAGCAAAGGACTTACACTGCACAAAATTCACCTTGCAGTACTCAAGAAGTGATTTAAAATTATATTATAATCCATCAGATGACGGGACTCTTTTGGGTACAGATTTTTTATTATGATTTAATAATTATTGTTGATTTATTGCCCCATAAGCTCTCTTTAAATTCACAAAAATCGTGACAACTAAATAGCACTATCAATGCTGCCTTGATGTAATCTAAACATTGCCTGACAGTCAGGTACAATATTAAGAATTTATTAAACATTAGGAAAAATATGAATAAAACTTCTAGCACAACAATTAACGAAAGCAATATAGTTGATCGAATCATCCTATAAGCCTGTTATTGGTAATAGAGATAAATTATATTTTACGTTCTATTTTTTAGATATTTCAAACTGAAGGTAAACGTCATAGTACCAATGAATATGTGGAGGATCTCTTAACACTTAAAGTAAATGTAGTTTTATTTCGAAGACATTTAATTTCCTTCAGTGGTATGCTTTATTAATTAATAATAATACTCAACTTTGCAATCTCTATAGACTCTAACCGAACCTCAAAGTGCTTGTATAAGACTGTTTAATTTCTAAATGCTAATATTTTCTGCACATATTTGTAACGAAGCAAATTATTCTCGCTAGTAGACTGTATGAGATTATAGTTAATATGTCATGTTAATCGTATTTTTATAATTAGAATTATATTTATTTAATTTTTATTAATTTTAAGAAACTAAATATTATAATTAGTGATTATTACAGGATCACAATTAAAATTACATAGATACAGAGCAATAGTTATTAAACCGAAGTTTTTTCTTACTATAGTATAGTTTTTCTAAACTATACAAAAAATACAAAAGTATTTGGTTCTAATTTTAAGACGTAATTTCTCATATATTCCAAGGTAAAAACGAAAGTGTTAAAGTTAAATAATAAAGTTAAGACGCAATGTCTAGACACAATGTCTAATGCGCAATTATAAAAATATATTTCTTTGTTACAGGAACTGTGACTATAGTTTCGTTTTTTTTATGAATAATAACAAGTTTCATGGAACAAAAATTTTTAAAAAGGTCTGTATAAAAAACAAAACAGAAACGCATAAAATAGTATATAAAAACAAAAATTAATTTAACTTAATGCACAAAAAACCCCTTTAATTAAAATTAATATTTAAAATTTTTATTAAATTAAATTGTTGCAAAAAATTACAAAAAATAAACAAATAAAATATGTGGGACTAATTTCACATTTTTCACATTTTTTTTTTCATCCTGTATAGGTGGTTTTTTCTGCCCCAATGATCTGTAAATTTTCCCTTTACTAGTCTGAGTTGCTTTCTGAATATTTCCATAAATCTTTTGACTGTATACTTGTTTGGGTAGAAACTAGAAGTAATTTCTTTTATAACAACTTCCTACAGGAAGCATAGTGTGTTACACAGATGGCTCCCACTTTTAAGAGACGTCAGGAGCTGGTGTTCTAACAGAGGACAAAGAAACTTTCGGTTAATCTGAGGTCTTCTAGTCAGAACTATTTGCTATCCTCAAATCAGAGAACTAATAGAAGAGCGAGACACCTCAGGAAGACCACCTCTTACCCTGTATGGCTATACAGAAAAGTCGACACTGCTTCAAAACTACTTTTATCTTTTACAAAGAATAATTTATTGACAACTCTCAATTTGACACGGCATTAAGTATTAAATAACCAAAACAATAGTGCT
This sequence comes from Ophraella communa, assembly GCA_035357415.1. Taxonomy (NCBI): domain Eukaryota; kingdom Metazoa; phylum Arthropoda; class Insecta; order Coleoptera; family Chrysomelidae; genus Ophraella; species Ophraella communa. The sequence continues at coordinate 9,277,641 of CM068986.1, read as the reverse complement.
AGATTTCTTACACCCTCATCCTAATCGACAAAGGGCAACAACCCAGAAAGAAGATCGTCTTTTACGACTTTGGGCAATTTGGAGTCGTACCGCTACTGCTAGAACACTGCAGAATTGCCTTTCGGACCAAATGATACGTAAAAGACTTTACGAAGGTCAACTCCGTGCAAGACAACCCGCTAGAGCCCCTAGATTAACTCCAGCTCTTTGAAGAAACCGAAGAAACTTTTGTCAAGATCATCTTGATTGGACTTTACAGCAGTGGGCCAATGTAATGTTTACAGATGAAAAAAAAACCATGTTATTTAATAATGATGGAAGTGTACGGGTATTGAGAAGTGTTGGTGAAGAATATTTGGATGACTGTGTTCAAGAAGTTGTTCCGTTTGGAGGAGGATCCATAATGCTATGGGCTGGTATAAATTTAAGAGGACGCACGACGCTTGTAGTATTTCGGGAAGGGACTTTAACGGCTATCTGTGACATATAGGACATATTGGACCCTCATGTCGTCCTATTTGCCTATAATATGGGCGATGGCTTCATTCTATAACAAGACATTGCCAGGCCACACGTAGCTAGGGTCGAGAAAAATTTCTTACAGGAGCACTATATTTATTTATGTCATGGCCAGCTAATAGCCCGGATCTAAATCCTATTGAGCATCTCTAGGATGAACTGGAAACACGTTTGAAGGATCATCAACCCTTTCAAAATTTGAATCAAATGGCAGATGCTGTGTTGGCGATTTATGAACAGATACCACAACAAGTAATTCAAAATTTGGTAGAAAGCATGCCTCGTCGTTGTGTCGAAGTTCTTAGAGCTAGAGGTGGACGTACTCATTATTAATGTTCATTATTTTTTTTTGTCTTAAATAAATTTTATTTCTATTTAAAACTTTACTTTGTATTTTTTTAATCGTATTATCAAACACTTTTGAAAAAAATATAAGAAGGGCATCTTATAAACTATATCAAAAATTGTTTGACAAAATAATACATATTGCGTTACTAATTGGCATTAATTGGATTTTAAGGATATGTCTTTATTCTATATTCATTTTGAGTAGCAGCACTCTATTTTAAACATTTTAGTTTGAATATGCTGGATTTCTTATATAAAGTAATTGTATCTCACATACAACAAAACTACAGTTTTAGCAATCCTCTAAAATATATTATTTTTGAGCTGATTTTAATGATTTCATTGCAGTTTTAACTGACGTATCAACTACAGAACACAAAAATATTTTAAGAGAGCTAAAATTTGATAGGTCTCTAAAATGAAACACCCCATAATAAAATAAATATTAATACATATTAACAATTAATAAACCGCTTACCATAAGAAAGTAAATTTTACTAACCCTAGTTTAATAAACGCACAGGTAAATTGTATATTTTATGGATGACAGAGTAAATATTTTAGAAAACAGTAGAATTAAGTAACGCTTAAATAAATTTTCTTGCAAAACTTGTGTAATTAAGATATTCTTCTTTGTGCTAACGTTTCCTCTTGGTTTCACTTATTGTACGAAAATTTACTACTAGAGGACTTTGCACAATATTTCAAAAGAATGTGAACATTATCTGTCGGTAGTTACTGTATTCCAAATTTCAGTTACTTCGTTTGTCTATGGGAAAAGGAATGTGGGGCGTTCACGTTTCCTTCTTCTTTATGGTTGAAAACTGAGTATTAGAGAATATTTTAAGACAATTAAAACTAAAATAAAAATCTAATAGATATAATATCAACAGAAGATGTTTTATACTATCAGAATCTAATAACTGTATTATCTAGTATGAGCGTTCGGTCTCTATAAAAGTATCAGATTGTAAGAATAGTGGAGTAACTTCAATTATGGATAATGTACCAAAATAATAGTATATTATGCAACGATCATGTAATGATGGTTATTAATACACGAATTTCGTATGGTTAATGAGAGTGTATTAATAACCATTACATGAGAGTTGCATACGCTATTTTTTCTACGACCGATATAAATAATCAAGTACTAAAAATATTATATTTATATTTGCAATGAACACAATAACAGTAAGTACAAATATTTGTATAAAAAATTCTACAAAATTGTAATTAATGGTATTACCTGAGGTGTATTACCAAAGGTGTTTTACCATAGATGTAGGAAAACTATAAACATTCTATTTATATTTACATTCAACACAATAATAATTGTAATTAATCTGATTCTTAGAAAATATTATTTATTGTTCAGTTTGAAAAATTTATTCCAGGTCCCACGGATCTGAAAGTGGAAGGAATATTTACATCTATTTCATTATTATTATTCTCAACAGAGTTCAACATTGTAGTGAAAATGCTGATTATATTCTGAACCAAATTTTCAATGTAGCCTTTGGCCACTGAATTTGATTTCCAGGCACCATGACGTTTTAATGTAGTAATATCTCCACCGGCATCAACTAATACGGTTGCAGATGTTCTTCGAAAACAATGCCCTGTATATAAATTCGAATCAGGCAGATTTAAAAATGTTGCTATTTGCTTCCCTAAATTACCAAATTTATTAATACCAATGTTTTGAATCGTGCATTTTCCATTAATGTAATTAACGAAAAAATATGGGGTGGGGCAAATTTTCGGTCGTACGAGTAGATTAATATATTTTTTACTAATTTCGTAGTATTTTTCCGTAATTGTAAATGTTCGTTGTACTTTGGTTTTAGTTTTTACCACATTAACAATTAAGATTCCATTCATATCTTTGATGTTTTTACATTTTAGGTCATATAATTCATGGCTTCGACAGGCTCCCATTATTCCAAAAATAATTGCTACCTAAAACAAAAAATAATTTAAATAAATACAACAATAAGAAATAAAGAAAAGAAAAAGAAAAAAGCAATCCGCGTCTCATACGGTAGTCTAGTCCAAAATCAGCTTCGCTACGGGTTAAACTACCAAGTTTTCTCGAAATTAATGAAATATATCGTACATGAGTCGAATGGAAAATGTGATTATAACAAAATTTTAAAAAATTTAATGTTAGTAATACTTCCTTTTACAAATAAAAACCGTTCATCGGGTGCTTCGTCGATAAACGTTTTTATTTGTTCAGGTGAAAATATTTTTGATTTACTTCCAACATATCGCACCCAGGCAAGAAAAGAGTCATAACACACATTGTGTACAAAATAACATAAACACAGCATTAAATAGCGCGCACTTCATTTGTTCGGCTGAATTAACGTCATTATTATGTGGCACATGGTTACCGCTAGATGGTACTAAGTACTCTTTTTTACAGAGCCATTTCGCTCTGATCACCGGCGTGAACAGTGTCACATTTGTGTTAGTACGAGGTAGGTTTGTATTGTGCCGCCAGAAAAGTGTTTTATTGTGTGATGTGACTTTTTATCGGTAAGTTTTACGTTAAAGAATTAGTTTTTTTACAAAAAAGGCGACACAATCTATGTTATGACTGTTTTGTTGACGAAAAAGCTTTGTAGATATAGCCACCTCATATAAAAAAACAGACATAACCTGTAAAGGCTCTCTTTTTTCGACTATTTTTGATCTATATTCGTGTATTATGGAATATTATAAAGACGCAATACATGTAATGTCTTTTTTTTCCAAAATATTTTAATAGTCATGAATTATATGTTGTGTTCGGCCTTTTTTGTGTATAAAATTGAACTAAAACAATATTATGACTATATTGTACTTTGTTTATGTATTTAAATATTATTCTAATTAAATTTATATTATGACATTTTCTTTTAAAACAAATAGGTTCAACATGAATAAAAATAGTCGAGCAGCATTGATAGTACAACTGACTAACGAAAGGTGTAACGGTTAAACGGAGTTCACTTATTTTGTCGGAACAGGAGCTTCAAACCCAACTTTGCGCAAATACTGGTGCATCAAAAAATTTGGTTGTGACTTCTTCTACGTCTAAGAATATTCCACAGCGCAATAGGTCCATGTCTTCTGATTCTTCTTCATCGACTTCCTCCTCGAATAGTAGTAGCAGAAACAGCAGCAGTGTCGGCAGCAAAAATGCCGTTTCCAAACCTAGCTCACCTAATACCCGCTGTGGTTCTAATTATGCTGAATTACCCTCTCTGCAACTATATAATCAAGAAAGTAACGTACTTCACAATAATGTTCCTGAGCAAATCTTGAGTCCAATACCACGAATGGAATCTCACTACATAAGAAAAAATTCATCAAGGGAAAGTTACTGTGATGTCTATAGAGATTATTAAATCTTCTGTGAATCTAATAACGTGCCCATTGCCAATGAAACATTGTACTCAAGAATATTTATTGGTGAATTTAATAGCAGCTTTTTCAAGCCGAAAAAGGACAGGTGTGAACTTTGTGTACGTTATGAGAATGCTCTGGGTGATACAAAGAAAATATAGAAATCCAGTATCTTAAACACATGGAAGTAAAGGATATTTCTCGACTTGAAAAAGACACCGATAAAAAAAAGCTCAGGTCCAAATAAAATTATTGCAATTTATGATTTGCAAGCAGTCCTGCAACTTCCACAAGGCAATACCTCTATTTTTTATTATAAATCAAAACTCAATACCTTCAATTTTACAGTGTCTCATATCGGTGACGATAAAAGCGATTGTTTCTATTGGTATGAAGGTGAAGCAAACCGCGGAGCTGATGAAATTGGATCTTCTGTATTTAAGTTTATTGAAAGTAGTGTGGTAAATTACGACGGACCAGTGTAATTGATAATAAGTCAAAGCCAGTAATTTACATTACGAGTTTTTTGTTTGTTTATTATATGTTGATAAGAATTTTATAATTTGTTTACGTTTCCTTTATTTTTGATTGATATTAAATACTTTTGTAATACAAGTAATGGTGTATTATTTAAAAAAATTTCAGACGTTTCAATCGAAAAAAGAGTCATAATATACATCTAATCAAAATTTTCTTAAAAGTTAGTTTGAAAAAAAAACAATTTTGCTGTTGAATTTTATGTTTTATAATAAACATATAAATAACCTATTTACACGCAAAATTTCACTAATCTGACTATTACAGTTTTTAAATTATTGACGTTTGTCTGAACAAAAAACTATAAAAGTAGCAATTTCTCGCAATAGGTATTTTTGTATTGTGACACTTTTCTTGCCGGGGTGCGATATCCTTCGGACTTTCGCTTTAATAAAGCTTGTAGTTTTTTACAATTAGAAATGTCTATATTATGGTTAATATTTACCATCGATTTTATTATTGAATAATCTGTCCATGTACCTACTAGATGATTTCATAGTTCCCATCAATTCTTGAAAATAAGCAATCAAAACATTTTCGGAGAATGTCGAAACATTATTTGTACTTCTCCAGTCCATAAACCGTTGATATAATTTTTCGTACACTTTCTTAGATTTTTCAGGCAAAATATTTTGTACTGCATTTTCTGCTTTCTCCGATATATGTGGAGGAGTCGATGGTAATTCTTTTTATCGCTTATACCAGACACTTTGATAATAGGTATAATTATTAATTTTTAAAGTTTAGCTCAAGGAGACTAGAGCTCTTGGTTTAGCTGTTTAGGAAAATTTAATGAATTTGGAATATAGGTTAGAACTGTCAAACACTTTTTAAAAGACTCCTACTAGACACCTACTTAAATGTAAAATATAGGTGGTATGCGGTCAATTGTTCAGTATCTTAATGAAAACCATTATAACACTAGTGTTATAATGAAAATCATTATGAAACGAATCATGGGCATATAAGTGTATTATTATAGTACGGGCGTAGAAAAATTTTAATAAAAAACCAACTTTTACCATAATAATAAATAAATTCATAGATCAAGTACATTGTAGCCTGGTACGACCTATAACCTTTCAAGCAGAAGCAGATGATAAAACATGTTGCCTTTCTATTATATCGCATTTTTGTTGCCTTTCAAGGTTTTATTAACTCTCTATTGGTATCTCAATGCCAAATTAATAATATTGCTATTTACTTTATACAATTTAAAAACCCCTAAATACTAGGCTTTTTAAAAATGAAAAGTAGAAAATTGTTTCTACCTGCACCCAAGGTAAAGAAACTTAATAGTTTCTATACCAAGTTTGACCGTTTTCTATGAAACAACAACTACTTCCTGGGCTATATGCTATATTTATTTGTTTAACTAGGCTTTTTGTTCAGAATAAAAATATAGTTTAATATGACTAAACAAATACTTTAACATGTCTTGAAACAAGTTTATCTTGCATGGATTCTATTCTGTGCTCAAGAGTGCCTAAGAAAAGGCCTCAACACAGCAAGAATATTTATTGCATCTGATAGTCAGGCTGCTTTGAAGGCTCTGAAGTCCACAACCTATGAGTCAAAGGGAGCCTGGAATTGTAAACAATCCCTTAAACAACTGGCTAGTCGCAACAAATTAACGTTGCTATGGGTGCCAGGGCATAAAGGAATTGTCGGAAATGAGATTGCCGATAGTCTCGCAAAGGAAGGAGCTTGTGCTCCTTTTATCGGACCTGAACCATTTTGTGGCAATTTAAAAAGCCGCATAATGGAAGAAGTTCGAAAATATGAAAAGGAACTCAGTGCAGCCTACTGGAAAAATGTTCCAGGCCAAAGACAGGCAAAAAGGTTATTACGACCCTCTGCCCGCTACGCGAAATTACTCTTAGAGCTTCAGAAATCTGATCTCAGAGTAATCACAGGAATTCTCACTGGACACTGCTCACTCAGATACCATCTCTGCAAAATGGGCATATTGGACAGTGGGACATGCAGATTCTGCGATGAGGCAGATGAGACGTCAGAACATATTATCTGCAATTGCAGAGTAATTGTTCGGCAACGCCATAAATATCTGGAACAGGTATTCCTTGATCCTGATCAGATTACAAACCTAGCTCCAAAACGGATAATGGACTTTCTTAGAAGCCTAGACCTTTTGGACTAAAATATAGATGTAGGGTATACACAAAAGATCTTATAGGTCGCAGTGTAATAAGGTCAACTGGGCCAATCGACCCCTTCTGCAATCTACAATCTACAATCTACAATGGATTGTATTATTTTCAACGTTAGACATTCTCCTAGATGATTTTTTTTATTTTTGTACCAACTCTTTTAACTTTTGATTATTTAAGTACTTTAATAAATTTTAACCAACATATTGTAGCTCCCAACTAAATATATTTTTGAATACTTTTTTGTTTTGTTATTTATTAAGGTGGTTATATTAAAATTGCTGCTTTTCAGTGTCATTTTAATTTTATGGAGTTCTGAATGGTGAGTTGCTTTTCGAGATATCGTAATCCCTTTATATGCGAAAGCACGAAAAGAAATTACCCGATAGAAATTAATAAGATTAAAATGTAAGCCGAATTTTATCAGTTTCCATTTTATTAACTGAAAATGTAGATTCAGTGATTCAATCGACAGCAAATAAAAATTTTTTGTTCGAAATTCATTTTGGAAAAGGAATTTCTTATTGAAGATTTAAATTCCATCGAGAATTTACTTATCCCAGGATTTATAAAGAGAGACAATTATATTTTATTATCAACAAATTAAAATCATTTTAGAGACAGGGCAAACTTATAAAAAGTCGATATCAATTAAACATTAATTGTTTGTTAAATATAATTTAATAAAAAATAAAACCAAAAGTCAACGTCACAGAAATTTGTATTGCTAAAGAGGCTGAAGAGCCTCTACGTTGACATAATACACTACAAGTGGACGAAAATTCTCAACAATTGCTAGCATTACGGCTTTATTGGGACGCCTTATTAAAATTGCTGATATCTTTCGGACACTTGTTTTAAACATGTGACATTATTCCTTCCAAATCCGTATGGTCAGAAATAATGTGCCACTAGATTTTTTTTACTTACAAAGAATCATAATGACTAATATATTAAGGTACTCGTACATTTCAGCCTTTTGCTCGCAATTCTATTGCTAGCTTTTTTTGTGAAACAACTGCGCATAGGTTTTAGAGTTTTGACTGCAACAAAAAGGCTCAGAAAATTATAGAACCATTTCTATTTATTCAAGGTCAAATCCGCGCAATCTCGCCTGTTTTTAGGGAATTTTGATGGAACAACCCAAAATCGATGTTGGCAGAAATGTCAGATTACTTCAGCTGATTCTATGCTGTCATCCTATAAGCATAATAATCATTGAAGTATTTTAATATAATAATTATATGTTTATTCTGAAGTTTGTGTGTACTTACAGTTTGTATTTGTATGAAAATCCATGTTTTAAATTAAAGGTAACGTATCCTCAAATATTCAGAAACTGACAACACTTATCAAATTACGAAAAAAATCTCTCAAAAGTTGCGGCAATGTACGAAGTCTTGGTAAAAATTTGCTAGCAATTCAAAATAGACTTGCAGGAAAAAGGCTGAAATATACGAGTACCTTTAAACGTAATCATACATACAAATAAACGGTTTAGAATAGACACTGCCTAAAACCAAATTTTGGTCAAACTACTAGCAGTTTCAGTGTGTGACGCCTATATTTGATCATTATTTTAATAATTTTCCGCTAGATGTTAACAGATTTAGCCATCTATTTTGGAATTTATTTTAATAAACATAATTAACTCCATGTTGTCTTCAAATCAGATGCCTTGCCATACCATAATCGAACCACCTCCATAATTTCTTGTAGCTCTTATGTTACACTGAGCAAATTGCCCACCTGCACGTCTATAAGCTGGAACACTTTTATCAAATCCAAAAAGTGAAAATCTTGATTCATCTGTAAAAATAATGTTACCTCAATCGTTAATATCTCTTTTGCGGCGATTAAGATACCAGCCAGTTCTGTTTGAACCACGCTGGTATTTTTCCTATTCCCTACTTAATCCTTAGGCTAAGTGATCTGGAGTAAGCTCCACATCCTGATCCTTACTTGGTTTTTGAGTTATTGTAGGGTTGATTAAACATAAACCTGGGTTTAATTGCGTCACCGGCTACCTGTAGCAGATGCAACGCAGTGGGTACCTCCCTCCACAGGCCCAGCCTCAGAGTAATAAGTAAACATAGAGTAGGCATATTCCCTACTACTTGTCGTCGAGACAGATTTGTTTACCAGCAGAGCATTGCCAGACGTTGTGTTTTGTAATTACAAAGTAGGAAACAAAAAAGTAATAATATAATTTACAACAATTTTATTTTACTTTTAAGAGGAGATTTTTATTAAGAGAAAATATAATTTAATACATTTTAATATTCACTTTCTAACCTTTCTATAATAATGATAAAAAAGCTTTAGACCAATTGTATCAAATACCCACACCGAAAATTTGGCATCAGTGCCTTTATTTGTTATTGTCTAGAGGTGATTAGCGCTTTGTTCGATTTTTCCTGAATTTTTGTGTATTTAAATGTTTTTATTTATTTTCAATATTGAAAATGGTGAAACCCCAAAAAGCGTGTATAATTTGTGGTACTTCGCAAAATGATAATCTAACCTATCACCGGTAAGTTATTCACTACATTGTCGTACAATTAGCAATTTCAATTAAAATTTATTACAATTAAGAAACTTAAATTAATAATGAAATACATATATCCTTTTAGATTTCCTTCCGATAAAAATATGTTAGAAGTATGGTGCCATGCCATAAGTGTAGATATAAATTCCTTAAATTATTTAACTAACATTTATATGGGTTATACTCTAACCAATTACACGCCACTGTGTTTACCTACACGTCTAGATTTTCCATCTCTCTCAATTATAGGTTCATTGCTATTGACTACAAACTGTATGTTATTGAGTTGTTGTGGCACCCCTATGTTTACTTATCACTCTGAGGGCCCAGCCTTATTTGACTCATTCCTATCTTGGGGTTTACACCCGCCGTGCGCAATCGTAGCATGGCCATTAGCGCAACCTCCTTGACGTTTGACTGCTGCTTAAGCAAACCTTTAAATACATTATTAAATATTGAGGTTAAACTTTGGTTTTACCTAAAACAACGTAAATTAGCTGAAAAATGTGGAAAACGGAGCAGGGTGTTCATAATATTTAATCTATCACCAAAGCAAACGTGTCATAAAAAAAATTGTAAATGCCACTAAAGGGATCGAGTAATGCTTTGTTTTAAAACCTTTCCATTTTTCTCTTCAACGGTGTCATAATTTATCCCTTCCGTTCGGTATTAGGTAGAAATCCGATGAAAGGGATTATGGGATAAATAAAATAGGACTCTTGTACAAGCAAATATAAAAACTTTTTATACGAACGAATAAATCATTTTCGTTATAAGGGACGTAAATAATGATTGTTTAATCCCGCTCTCAAAACATGTAGCTTCATACTTAATTAGTTTTTATGACGAGCGGGTAAAAGTAGTAACCAATCACATATATATGTTGCAAGAAGGTTAAAATGAAATTTCGAGGCGAAATGGAAAGACTCAATTTTATATCGAACGGAGTTCATGTTTTATTGTTTTATCACAAGAAAAGTTTAATAAAAAGTTAATGAAGTTAGCACGGTAAAATTTAAATATAAAATAATTGGCCTATATTCCAGTTAGTTAAGATGAAAAAAAAAGATGGGAGGATGAATTAACCTACTAGAATGTAAGTCAATTCTGTATATTTATTTTTATATTGTATTGATACACTTTAATAGACAAATATTTGATATGTATTAATGTTTTAAATATATCATGAGCTTTTACTTCTCAGGGAGCTTCACTTCCGTTAGTTTCTGGTTGGATTGCTAGGTATTTAAATAAAAAATTAATTTTTTTTTTTTATTACAAAAATGTGCTCGGCAACTAAGGCCACTCGCACCGGTACAGTTATATTACAATACTAAAACATTTACATTTTATTAAACAACAATATGTCCTTCAGAAATTTCAGAACTTGAATCACACGGCTAGGGTTGTTAAGAAGATCTCGCAGCTGAGGAATAGGTTGAAGTTGAAGTCTCTTGGCACTATAAAGGGAACACTCCATGAGGACATGCTTGACCGTAACTTGGCTGTTACAAGTGGAACAAAGGGGCCGACTGTCAGAGGTCATGAGGTAGCTATGTGTGAGCTTGGTGTGCCCTATACGAATCCTACGGATAACTGACAGTTCATGCCTGGAAAGATCAGTAAGGTCACTAATTTTAGAATTGGTTACACATGGCTGAATGCTTCTCAACTTAGAGCATGATTTGTTCCATTGAGATTGCCACAGAGATAGACAGATCTTTCGAGCTTCCGCTTTGACATCTTTAGCGATTTGAATGTGTACTGATGTAGCGGTTTCCTTAGAAGATGCTTTAGCCTGTTGATCCACAAATTCATTGCCAGGAATACCGATGTGTGAAGGAATCCATATGATAGTAATATTGCTGTTTACTGTAGACAGGTGATGGCAAGAGTGATGAATGTTTTGGACAAGGGGGTGATCGGAAAATAATTCTTGTATGGAGGAAATGGAAGCAAGAGAGTCTGTACATATAGCAATTTTTGTGTTGGGCTGTTTGATTGATTTAATGGCCTGTAGGATACTAAAAAGTTCACCAGTATGAACACTACAAAAATGAGGTATATTGGCGGTGTAAACAGGGGTGTTTTTTTGAGTGACAGCGCAGCCGACACTTATTTCTCCTTTGGATGCATCAGTATAAAGCACCAAGTCAAAGACATTTGAGTTAATTGTTTCTAAAAATGCTTTGATAATGAGTTCCTTAGGGGTTTCATATTTATTAAATTTGGTTAGAACTGTGTTAATCTGGGGAGGGTGCATGATCCAAGGAGGAGTTAAGGGAAGGGGAATGGGATTGGTAAGTGAGAAGTTAAAGTTATGTGTCAGTGAGGTCAGAATGGAAGCTACGGGTTTTATTACTTGCAGGGGAGGGATCAAAGGGTTGTAATGTGTTGGTGAAAATAAGGGGTAAACGGGGTGATTTGGGTTAGATGAAACTGAGGCTGCATAAGAGAGGAGTAGGTATTGCCGTCTAATCCAGAGGGGAGGTTCATTAGCTTCACAGCATAGGCTATCTGCCGGACTCGATCGGAAGGCACCTAAACAGAGGCGAAGGGCAGTATTGTGAATAGAGTTTAGGCATTTTAGGATACAATTGGAAGCAGACATATAGGCGACGCAGCCATAATCAATTTTGGAGCGTATAAGGGCTCTGTATACTTTAAGTAAAGATTGTTCATTTGCGCCCCAATGGTAATGTGATAATGTTCTTAGTATGTTTAATCGTTTTTGGCACACATTTTTAATTTCTGTTATATGTTGCTTCCACGAAAGACGAGAATCGAAAATCATACCTAATATTTTGCATTGGTTGACAACTGGAAGGGGAGTGTTATCCATACAAATGCGCGGGGGAGGAGGGAAGGGTCGTTTGCTAAATACGATTGTCTTGGATTTTTTTAAGGAAAAGGATAGTCCCAGTATTCGAGCACGGGAAAGAATAAGATTAACAGCTCCTTGCAAGATTTCAGAACTAGTGAACGTGGAGCGACCATGACAATACAGTATTAAGTCATCAGCGTATGCAATATATTTAATTGGAGAGGGGAGTTTGTAGCACAAGTCACTTATAGCGAGGTTAAAAAGAGTTGGACATACGAGGATGAAAGCAGGTTATTAACAGATACTTTAAAGGTCCTGTTAGATAAGAAATTTTTAATGAATTGGAAGAAGCTTCCATTAATACTACATTGTTTTAGTTTTGACAAAATAGCTTGCCGACTGATTGTATCAAAGGCCCCTTTTATATCAAAAATAACAGTAACAACATCATGTTTGTTATTTAATGAATTGGCAATGTCATTTTGAAGTAAAACGAGATTATCACGGGTAGACCTATGCCGTCGGAAGCCAGATTGCTCTTTAGGGATGATTGTGTAATTGTCAAGAAACCAGATAAGACGTTTGTTGACCATTTTTTCTAATATTTTACACATCGTACATGTAAGAGAAATTGGCCTGTACGAATCGGGAGAAGTAGCAGGAAGATCAGGTTTTTTGATGGGAATTATAAAGGATGTTCGCCATTCATTAGGAAATTTTTGAGAAAGCCAGATTTTATTATAAATTTCCAATAGTTTAAATAAACAGACAAGAGGAAGTTTTTTAAAAAAGATATAAGGCAAGTCATCAGGTCCTGAAGCGGTATTTTTGCAAGATTTTAAAGCAGATTGCAGTTCAGGTAAGGTAAAGGGGGAGTTTAAATGACTACAATCTTGAAGAGCAGAAGCCCGATGCGTAGGGGAAGAGGGTAAAAGTGATGGTATAGAAGTGGAGCAGATATCGTTACGAAACTTTGTTTCATAGCTTTTGCCCAGAATATTGGCAATTATATGACTTTCAGTGTAAATGGTACTATTAACTGAGAGGGCAGGTATTTTGTGGCAGACTTTTTTACCTTGAATTTGTCCTATTTTTTTCCATACTTGACCTGGCTGAGTATTTTCATTTATTGAAGAGATGTATTGCACCCAAGACTGTTTTTTACTTTGTTTAATGGTGTATCTAGCTTTAGCTCGTGCTCTTTTTAGGTTGATTAGATTTTCCTCAGTTTTATTTTTGCTGTATAGCTTAAATGCAAGTTTTTGCTGTTTTATTACTTGTTTGCATGAGGAGTTCCACCAGGGGACGGTTTTTTGTCCGGGAGAAAAAACGGATTTACCTACATGTACCTCAGCAGCACTGCGAATACAATTTGTGAAACAAGAGACTGTTTTGTCAATGTTATCGTCAAAATGTAGATTAGGAATGGATAGTGCAATTTCTGTGATATAGTTTGACCAATCTCTATTTTTTAGACGCCAAAAGCTTTTTGTCATTACTTGATTATCAGTGTATGTGGAGTTGGAGATAAAGATAGGAAAATGATTACTATCGTGAAGATCATCAGCAGTGGACCATTTAAGTGTGGGAGCTAGCTTGGGATCACTAAAACTAAGATCAATATTGGAATAGGAGCCAGAGGCGATGTTAAAATGAGTGTGGGATCCAGTATTAAGAAGAAAGGTACCAGTGCAGTTAATAATATTTTCGATAATTTTACCTCTACCAAATGTGTGGTGAGACCCCATAATGTATTATGGGAGTTGAAGTCACCGACGAGGATATAAGGGGAGGGTAGCTCGTAAATGAGATTTAGTAATTCTTCTTCTTTTAGATGATAGTTTGGAGGGATATAAACATTACAAATGGTTAATTTATTGGGACACCAACAAGTTACGGCGATGGCTTCTAGTTCAGTAGATAGTGTAAGGTGGGTGGAAAAGATATCGGAGGAGACAAATATTGAGGCACCACCACTAGCTCTTATACAGTTAGTTCTGACAAAATGATACCCCTCAAAGTTTTTAAGCTGAGGAAGTTTTTGCATTTTTATATTGGTCTCTTGAAGACAAAGAATATCAGGTTTGGAAGTAGAAATAAGATGTTGGATTTTTTCCAACCTTGGAAAGAGTCCATCGCAATTCCATTGAATTAAATTGAATGTGAAAGGCAGAAGAAAATTATTTAAAATATGGATAGTAAATTAAAATAGATAAAGGAAATTACTCAAATTGAGCGCTGTGGCTGGAATCACTATCGGAGAGGTTGTTATCTGATGAGGCACTAAGACAATCGGGAAAGTCAGTCGAGTTAGATAGTTTTTTAAGGATTCTAGTAATTCGGTTTTTAATGGATCTGTCTTTTAAAGCTGTATAAATATTAGTTAAATCTTTTTGGATTCCAGTGATGTTAGATGAAAATTTGAGGGCTTCTTGAAGGGGGGATGGGCATCCGTACGTGTTTTCAAGAAAAGCTATTAGTTGAACTGAGTTAAGAGTAAAACTAGAAGGGTCGTCTTTGTATAGGGAGTCGATAACTGAAGTGTTTGCAGTGCCTAACAGATTGTCCGTGCGGTTGTTGGATTTGGTCTTTTTTTTAGCAGGTTTGGTGGGAACGGGGAATGAAAGGGAGGAAGGAGGAAGAGAAGAACCAGGCTGAGTAATGGAGGGAGAGAGGGTTGGGGGAGTATCGAGAGGGCTATCAGTAGAATGTCCTCTTTTTTGACCAGTAGTCGTCGTAGGAATTATACAGGGAGAACAGGGAAGCACTGAGTCGGAGGGCGAGGGAAGGGGGGTGCTAATTGCAATAGAATTATCAAGGGAATGGTCATTTAAGGAAGTTATTTCTTTGTTAGGAGCCGGAGAAGGAGAAGTGATCTTATCAGATAAGATGTTAGTATCGGGGCCACTAGGTATTTTGGTGCAAGAATCTGCGGTATGTCCAGTAAGCTTACAAATAAAGCATTCGAGTCTATCTGTAGAAAGGAATATTCTAAAGGAGGTATTATCATGATTAATTAGTAGGGAAGTTTTGATTTCAAAATCGTCTCTGTCCGGAATTACATACGTTACTCTTCGGAAACTCATTATGTGAGCATATTGGTCTTCAGTTGTACCGCATTTTATAAAAGTGACAGGCGATGCTAATTGTAAACCAAAATCTTTTAGTGCCTGTTCGATAAGAAAATGGGGGATAGAGGGGCAGACATTTGAGATAAGAATTCTTTTGGCCGGGGAGATGAGTCTCCGAATTGGGACGATGGTGGAGTTAATGGTAACATGAGGTGTTGTTTTAAGAAGCTGGTCAACGATTTGCGTTGAAGAAAGGAATATGCAAATTCGGTTGTTGGATATACGTGACGCAAAAGTGATATTTTTAGGAGATACAATTTCACCGATAGACTTAATATATTCAAATAGTACAGTGTTAGGAATGGAGTGCATAACAATGGCTTGATCTCTTTTTGGAAAAGAAGGAGGAGGTGGTTTGGTTAGTGCAGCAGCAACATAAGATTTAGGCTGAGCATTGATATTGGAGCTAGAGTTTGTTTTGGGATCCATTATTAGATGAGTGCGTGGTCCTGGTTACCAAGACCACTACACAAAATAACTAAAAGCAATGAAGTGTATAGACTCTCCCGAGGAAGAGTGATAAGGAGGTAAACAAGGAAAGAGCTCACCTGAATCCAGTAGAATTTTAGTAGAGACGCCACTGGACACCAGAATAAATGACAATTATATTTTTAAGTAAAATATATCGTACACTAGGAACTCGTTTTATGTTTACATGTTGGTGATAAGCAGACTAACTGCTTTGAAATAAAAAAACTTGAAATTAATAATCGAACTACTGTCGCTTGATAGGTGTTAACTCGTCGAGCTTTAACACGTGAATGAAAAAAATTAATTAATTATCATCATCATCATCAAACAGCCATTTGCGTCCACTGCTGGACATAGGCCTCCCCTAAGAACTAATTACCGCGGTGTGTCCACCAAGAATGATTTAGAGTAATAACTTTTAAAATTACTATATTTTTGGATCTGTTTTCGTGACATTTTGAAGGTGCCTTTGTTATTAATCTATTCAAATTTGAAAAAATATAAATAAGAACTAATACAGATTTCTTGACAAAACCTTAAATTTTTTACTCGTCAGCGTTCATTGTTCGATTTAAACCAAATTTTTGGAGTGAGAATAGTACATCATACCCCAGAGGCCATGCAAATTTTTTTATATCAATTTTTTTTTCTTTGATATACAACATTTATTTTGGTTTATTTAATAAAATTTAATGTAAAACTATGCATAGCTTGTTACTTAGTTTTAGGGAAAATTGTACCTAAAATTTGAATTACTTGAAATATTTTAAAAGGCTGATAAACGCGCCCTTAGCGGCGAATCCAATTGGATATTTCTTTTTGTAATAGTTTTTTTAATTTTTAAACCACCTTAAAAACTTCCTTCTTATGTTCTGATTTCCCCAAAAACTAATCAGATCCATATTTTTACATAGTCGATTATTGATAAAAATTTCGTAAAAATCTGGTCAGCCGTGCTTCCTAAACCGTTGGTGATAATTTTTACCACACACATCAGCTTAGGTAAACACACACAGATACTTTTATTAACAACATATTTTTCTGACTTAGGTATCTATCTCCAGAATGTGAAAATAAAAAAAATAAATAAAACGTAAAATTGAAAACTTTGTAACAATACCTAAATGGTTTCTTTTTAATTTTTTACTTATTTTATTTCTCTATACAATAGGTATGAAATATTATTTTGAACTGTTATGTATGCACAATGATTTTTCCATTTTCTTAAGAAAGTAATTTCAAAATATATCTACGTATTGCGAATATAATAAATTTCGAATTTTATTTGGGTCTCCGATTGTACATCTTAGTCCAGCCCCGGGATAATTTTAAACGGTAGTGGGGTATCGGAATCTCTCTCTCAGAACTTTAGTTTCTCTGTCATCAGTTCGCGCCACTATTAGGCGTATTGGCTCTTAATATTTGCCACTGTGTTCGGTTTCTCGCTACTGTCATCCAGCTAGGAAACATTCTCTTTATGTCATCAGACCAGTGTGTGGGTGGACGTCCTCTGTTTCTTAATGCTTCTTCTCTTGGTCTTCATTAGATGATTCTTATGGTCCACTGGTTGTCTGTTCTTCTTGCCACATGGCCCACCCAGTTCCATTTAAAACGGGCTATTCTATTTACTGCATCTGTTAGACCTATTTTCCTGCGCAATGTTGTATTTGTCACTCGGTCTCTCAAAGATAATCCTAGCATCGCTCGTTCCATTCTTCGCTGCATTATCTGGATCTTATTTATAGTCGCTTTTGTTAAGGTTAGAGTTTTGGCATCGTATGTTAGCACTGGTAGAACGCATTGCTCGAACACTCTTATCTTTAAACAAACAGGGATTTCGGATCTGAAGACATGATTTAGCTTTCCATGCTAGCCCAATCCTTCTACTCATTTCACAAATCTGGTTGTCCCTTCCAATTCGGATTTTATGTTCCAGGTAGATATTTGTAGGAGCTTACTTGTTCGATATTCTCACCGTCTATGCATAAGGTTTCACTTAACATATATTTTGTTTTTGATTTATTTATATTTAACCCTATTGTTTTGGAAGCTGCGTTTAAATCAACCAGCATACTTTTGACATCGTCTACACGATCTGCTATTATTACAATGTCATCGGCGAATCTAAGGTGATTTAGTTTTTCGCCGTCGATATTAATACCTTTGTTGTCAAAATCAATTTGTTTGAACATGTATTCCAACAGAGTAGTGAATAATTTTGGTGAGATGACATCACCTTGCCTTACTCCTTTTTCTATACTAAAGTCGGTGGTGTTTTCATGAAGTCTCATACAGATTTGAGAACGCTTTTGCGCTTGGAATGCATTGGCGAGCACTTTGAACACATTTTGTATAGAAAAAAAACTTTAAATTCGTATTATTTCAAATGTTATTTAATTTACATGTTTAATAAAGCTTTAGTCATTTATTTTGGCGCATACTGTATTAATTTAAGATTAATTTTACCTTTTTTGTCAATAGATAAACATTATTTTTACTTTGAAATACTAATTACAATTTTGGCAACCTTTTATAGGATTTTACCTATAGCAAGCGTATGCAGTATATCAACATCCCTCGCTACAATTTACCAAACATCCACTAATGGACCTTCGAATCACGTGAAAAATAAGCTTCCCTCTGATTTTTCATAAAGACATCATCCAATTTTTTACACATAATGGCTTACCGTCTAGTCCGGTTGTATAACACAGAATTTTAAACCAGAAATTCGTCTATAAAAATACAATACCTACATGCACTTTCTTAATAATTAGTGAAAACTTTTGCAAGCAAGTTTCTTTATTGAGTTTCGTAATATATTGCGATATTCTTTTTCATAGACTACGTTTATTTTCTTTGTAACTCGATGTCCAAACTATATTTTGTTCTTTTTTATTATTTACTCGTCGTTATTTTGACTCTTTGATAGATGACCAAAGAGAAAATATTGAAGGATACTGTAAGCAATCATAACATTTCTCCTACAATGCTTTTTGTGTTTTTTCTTATACTGTTTTTTTATTAATAAAAACATAGACACATAAAAGAATTTATTTATTGGGTTGTGAGATTTTAAAATTATAAATAATATTTTAAATTTTTCTAGAATCTAAGAATACTAAATTAATATCACATCAACATTTATAATGCATCACTTCAAAATTTTCAAAATGAGCCTGTCTAATAAAAATAAACATTGTCACTATACTTTTAGATAATATTTAACTAATAAAACCATGAAACAAAATTAGCAAAGACATTTATTTATTATTATAAATATAAAAATTAAATAGGGTAGGCTGCATAAAAGACAAATTTAGATTAAATTAAATTTCTGTTAAAAAAATTTTAACAAAAGACAAATAATATTCAGTCGGCCCTCTTTTTGCTCCTATACAAGCTTCTATTCTTCTGGGAACACTTTCAATTAGATTGTTTATAAGCTACTGAGGAATATTCTCCCAAATCTAGATAGCAGCATGGATAAGGGCTGGAAGTCCCGCATAACCCCGATTTTGTTGTCGAACTCTTGTTTTTAACATATCCCATGCATGTTCGATAGGATTTAGATCCGGAGACTTTGGTGGCCACTGTAAACTAACAATATCCCCGGTTTCCTTAAACTCAATAACCCGTTGGGCGCGATGTGATCCATAAACAAGAAATGTTGCCCTACAGCACCTATCCATAAACGAACAACTGGGTTTAACATGGAATCGATGTATACTTGACCAATCATGTTACCAGGGATCAAAGTAAGAGGTGTGCGACCATTGCACATTATACTTCCCCAAAACATTGCACTACTACCTTGAAATGGGATAACTTCTTCATAATTAGTGGATCTAGATTGCCGTCCTGGAACTCGCCAAATATGTACCCGACGATCGTCCGACACTAAACCATCCCGGTTTCATCCGAAAACATCACATTCTGCCATTGATCCAAACCCCAGTTTTGGTGCTCACGGCACCAATTCAAGCGAGCAACCTTATTATAATTTGTTAATTTTTAAACTTTTAAAGATCTACGGGCCCTTAAATTAGCCTCATGAAGTCTTCTTCTAATGGTTTGACCGGTAACTTTAATTTGGTGTGCTTCCTGAAATTGCTTTCTGATGGTCTCGATAGAAATGTTCGCGTTTATTCAGGCCAATTGAACAATAAATCGATCTTGATTAGGGGTTTTAATACGATGACGACTTGCTCTTGGACGATTTTCCAGATTTCCGAGTTCTAAATACCGCCGGTAGGTTCTCGATACACTTTGGTTAGGTTAGGTTAGTTAGGTTAGGTTAGGTTAGGTTAGGTTAGGTTAGGTTAGGTTAGGTTAGGTTAGGTTTTAAAAATATAAACACAAAATATATTGTTCAATTACCATGTTTATAGCTTACTATCTGTTTATAGATACTACTAATTTATTTTTAAAAAACAATAAATTAAAATTACTTTTATCTTCCTTAATTTGCTGCTAAAATAAATAATAGCTGTTTTATAATTCTATTATCTGTAATTTTAAACATTTCCCTTTATTTTAAATCTTAGAAGTAATTTCTGTTGGTTCTTATTTTCCAAAAGTATACCTATATCGCCTTTGTGGCAGATTATTTTCAACTTAATTTGTTTTCACTCCTCGCGGTTCTTACGTATCTTGCAATATAACCCATTAAGGCGTTCTAGCGTATTTGTTACAAAACAAATTCCGAGGTAAATAAAACACAAAATAATTTTAATTGTTTCCGGGATCAACTTCACCTCCTTTTAACACACCAGAAAGTACTTTAGAGTATCTATTTGCTTATTATCATCATTACTTTTTAATTTATTTTGTCAATTCTAGGCAATTAAAATACCTTAATAACTACTCACATTTTTTCACATTGTCTTTGCCTTATTTTTTTATTTTTCCATTTTTTATTTATATAAAGATCTTTGTTCCTTTTTTAGTTTTTGCTATTGATGTTATAATAGCTGCTTGTTACTTTGCTCGGCATTGATTATAGCTATAGAACAATCAGCAACCGTTTTCAACTGCAAATCGCATGCGCATTTAATATTTTCGAACGCCAAATAACGGTTACTGATCGTTCTATGAACAAAACTATTGTTATATTTTTAAAAATTTGCAAAATTAGACAGATTAGACAAATATAAAGGAAAGCAGATATCTAGATTATATTACATAATAAAGCAGTCAAAATGACGTTGATCTATATAATAACCAATTTAAAAATAGTATTGGAATTAAAAAATAAATAAAAAAAAATGTGAGTAACAACAATAAAGCAGGACACTCCAATAGATTGGATAAAGGCAGATAAACTTCTTCTTGTACTGAAACTCTTCTGGTAATATTGAGTATATCTACAAGGTATATCTAGGCAAAGACAATAGTGAAAAATTATAACCAATAACTGAAAAAAAATAGACTACGAATATTGTCATAAATTCTTACTGCACTCTTAAGAAGATCCTGCTAAAACAATACAGTACTGCAAACTGCTCAAATTGCTCTGCTCCAAATAATTTCAAAGTATGACAAATCTGGGTTCTTACGAGATAAACAAAGAAAAGTCACTTAGTTCTGGTATTCCAAGCTTCCTTAAAAAATAGGACCAGAATAGAGCTTTAATTATTAACAAACAATACCAGAGACAAGAAACAGGATGTCTAATATAGTTCAAAGGGTCTAAGAAAAATAGAAGCCTAGAACAACTGATTATAAGATCATAAGTGCTATTGTCTATACTAGCTAGTGTTTGATATGATCCATTGTAAGTTTTAATTGGATTCTCGACAAGATCAACAATCTAAATATTGCAAATATAATTTTAGTTTTTAATACGTAAAGTTTTTAATACGTAAAGAAATGACTGACCACTCTTGTTAGTGCGTTGAATCGAAAACAGCATTGCAATTGGTATCGCCAATGATACGGAAACAAATGCCCACATTATTGTTTCCCGCGTCAGGCTTGAAACTGTGTGAGAAGTGAACCAAACATTAACAATTTTTAGGGTTCGAAAAATTACAGTATTACAGATTCAACTGAACCGATTATAACTTTATTAATGTGGTAATCAAAGCTGTCGATAATTAAACTTAAATAGTGAGAGGGGAAATGTTGGTGTTTTCGGAGACTACTCGATTTGAAGTGCCCCAAAAAGATAGCTCTTTCACAAGAATTGATTATCTTGGCGAGATGAGGGAGCATGCTATAAAGTTTGGGAGTATGAGGGTTTTGTAAATCTATAGGATATTGGTGGGACAATGCGACTGAAATTTGCGTCAATTGTTTTGAGGAGCCGCCCAGTTAAGGGGAAGAGTATACAAATAGACGACATATATTTTGCAATCCCCAAAACAAAAATCAGCTTGTTAAAAAAATTTCTAGCTCCCCATTCTGACTTGTTAGATCTGGGGGTCACTAGAAAATTAACATTCACTTTGTATGCCATAATCTTCTCAGTTTATCATATTTTCATTCATTAAATTGACATGCTTCGCTCTCTTTTACGTTTTTGTGGGTTTTCCTCAAGCCCAAGCATCACATCTAATTAAATATCATCACCCAGTGCATTGGCAGCTTTTTTCGGAAATTTTTCATAAAATAGGAAAGCAAATTCGATTTGATTTCGGATGTTATATCAATCATCTGTAATACTTTTATTTTATTAAGAACAATAAACAACTAAAAGGTTGAATTAAGTTTCACTATTTATTCGTAAAGTACTTGACGGCCGTTTCGCTATAGAATTAGCATCGTCAGATTGACACATTGAAGTTATATTTTGTTTGTTTGTACCTGATGTTGATTAGGTAATATTAAGGCTATACCAAGTATGGAAGTAATAAGACATAACAATATTAAAGCAGCTCTAAGGGATTATCCTGGATGTTTTTCCCTTTAAGATCAGTATAACTGTGCAATGATATAGAACAACCAGAAAAAAACTATATCATGCTGATCTTTACAATAACTTAATATATTTGTGTTACAATTACGTCTTATCTATGTATAAAATGAAGACTCAATCAAAGTAAACAGTTTAATAGTGGTGAACAAGATTTATTTGTTCATTAACTACTTTATATTTTTGATCTGCTAGATGTCTTTTTATTTCAAGTTCTTCGAGGAAATCTAAATTTTGTTTTTTATCACAAATATGTAATATTTGAATGTCATTGGTGTGTATGAGTGTGGATGTTCAAGAACGTGTTTTGCATAGTTTGACTTATCTGGTTGTTGTAATCTATATGTGTTCATTGAATCTTATTTCAAAATTTCTCTGTGTTTGACCTACATATACAGCATTACATTTTGGACAATTAATGTTGTAAACACCAGATTTTTTTAATTTAGGTAATTTTTTTTACATTTAACAATTTTGTACCAACATTATTTTGTGTTTTAAATGATATTTATGCTGATGTTGCCGAAGATATTATTTTTGAAATTGTATTAGAAATATTTCCACAATATGTACCTAATACTTTTATAACATTTCAGTTCTTGACTAATATTCCCTCAACAGTGACATTTTCTGTTCTTTCTTATTAATTAATTTATTTATCAAATGTATTGGATAGCCATTAGATATAGCTATTTGTTGCGCTGATTTGCGAAACGGCCGTCATTGAGGTTAAAAAAGCAATTTTTAAATATATATTGGAAGTTTTCTATTATTCTTATTCCACTTTGCTCTCCTACATTATATAAATTACTTTTTAACAAACTTAAAATGTTTTTAATTTCTCTACAGATTTAGCGGTATAGTATTCACCAACCATAATACAAATTTACCGATATCGATTTTGTAAAGAAACAATTTAACGTAATTTGAATTTATTTGTAAAAAAGATGTAAACACATCCATTCGCCTAAAGACTAAACACAAATGCATTTTCGACAACGATTTTTATAAATCACACTATGTTTACATTACGTTAAAAAACCAAACAAATGATTATTTCGCCACAAAATTGATGTCAGTAATCTAATAGAGTTGCTTGTTTATCGATATTTCTTGCGAAAGAAATTCCTTTTGTGATTTTGGAGACGTATAGATTAAAAGCAACACAAAAAAAGTATAAAAGAGATAAATCCATTTTCTGGTAACTAAAAGATTCCAATGTAGCCTAAGAAAATAAATATATAAAGAGACTTGATAAAACGAGCCAATTTAGAATGTACTGTATTATTGTTATTTGCCGAAAATACCATCCCTAATATGTTAAT
This sequence comes from Ophraella communa, assembly GCA_035357415.1. Taxonomy (NCBI): domain Eukaryota; kingdom Metazoa; phylum Arthropoda; class Insecta; order Coleoptera; family Chrysomelidae; genus Ophraella; species Ophraella communa. Next base: position 9,253,455 of record CM068986.1, on the reverse strand, counting down.
TGTATGAGATAAGTTATCTGTTGGTATTCAAGAAATATTTTTTTAATTATGGCTAAACAACGTTATTTCTGGTAAAAAAGTTAAATTGTTTTAATGATTATTTTTTTAATTGACGTTTTAACATAATATACCAAACCGGAAGAGAATCAATAATCTTAGATATGCAGGCGACAGAGTTCTTCTGGCAACATCTATGTCTGACATGCGTAGACTAGAAACGTACAGCGAAAAACTTGGTCTTTCAATCAACCGAAGCAAGACCAAATTAATGTCAGTAGATCGTACCAGCCACTTGTCTGAACCACACACGATTCAGGACATGGCTGTCATCGAAGACTCTATTTAACTGAGCTCGATGGCAGATGTGTGCCAAAAATAAATAAAAAGAATAGAGATGGCTGTAGATGCCATGATCGGCCTTCAAAAAAATTTCTCTTGGAACACAAAAATGCGGCTGGGTCCTATATTCAACTACAGAGCGCCGAAACTTGGACCAGTAAAAGTAGAGACCGCCTTTGAAACGTGTTGCTTGAGACGCATGATACTGATTTATACCTTGGACTGCGAAACGCACCAATGTATCCACACAGCTTAAAACAAATACTCGTCTTTCCGCAATTTGCGAACAAGGCTTTTAGCGCCATTTTGGCCGTATAATGAGAAGAGGTGGTCAAATCTTGGATAGCGTTGTTCCTTGTTGGGAACAAAGAAGGAAAAAGACCCTGAAAGTGCAATGGACTGACCAACTAACAAACGCAAGCCCTTCTCAGAAATTTTACGTAGTCAAACGCACTATGAATTGCAACTGATGAATTTTGTGCTTAAGAAACATCCACCAACCACGATCATAAGATGGATACGACCAAGAAGAAGAAGAACAACAACGAAACCTTCTTTTCTGATGGAGCATGGATAGTGGCCATTTTATACCTACTACTTCCGGTTTTTTCTCTACAAGTTCTAGAAACTGCAGTCTTGTTAAGCCTTCACACTGTTATCAGACATGGAATGCAGTTTTCTGATATTTCAAACAGAATCTGTAAAAGTCTCACCTCTTGTGCTTATTGAGCTTACAGTATCTGGAATTAAGTTATTACGTAGATTAGCATGATATAGTTTTTTCCTGGTTTTTATATATCATTGCACAGTTATACTGATCTTAGATTGAAATACATCCAGTATATTCCATTAGGGCTCATAAAATCTAGGCTTTAATATTGTTATATCTTACTTCCATACTTGGTTTAGTCCTAACACTACTTAATCAACATCAGGTAGTAACCTTGAAAAAGCCAAATAGAACTTCAATAAGGCAATCTGAAGATCAGTTGTTTTTTATTCTTAGTTGAAAGGCATCTTTATATAAATAACAGTTCTAGTATAATTCTCTAGGCCCCAATTTCAATTTTAGAAGAGTTTGCCAAACTTTTCTTTGTTTAGTACACCTTAACTTTCTTTTTAATATTATCGATGTATTTAAAACAAATATAGTCGAATAGTTGAATAAATTTAATTTTTTCTAGGCATTGGCACTGGCAGAGCCAACAGGCCAGACAATGAATAAAATGATAAAACATTTACTGAAATTAAACAAATACTATTATCATTAATTTGTATACTTTGTTACAGATAATAAATAAAGACACCATGATCTTATAACAGATTGGTTTGGCACTTACAATAGCAGTAAATGTACTCGTATTTCGTTTCCCTAAAAAAAAGAATAATCTCCTACAAAATGCATGAAACTTACACTCTAGTAATCAGACAAGCAGCATCCTTTAAGTCCCTAAACGTCAGTTACAAATCCCCCTAAACTCCACAAACTAACATGTGGAATACACGAACTTTTAAAGAAGATTATAAAAGGAAGATTGATGCAGTTGTTACACTAGACCAAATAAACAAAATTGTTTTCCAAGGATGCTTCAGTTGTAGTTATTGTGATGTATAGGGTATATACTGTATAATAATGAATCTTTAAGGTGAGTAGTAATATCAACGACAAAATAAATTTGACTGAAACAGAAAGAGTCTTAATTTGAATATTTTATATATATTTTGTTATATTTACATGTAAATACTCGGTTTATAAATGATATAAACAATGCTTTTATGTCTTTATAAACCGTCATCCTTTTAGCATTTTCTTTTTATGGTTTATAGAACAGGAAGTGAAAGAAACCTCGATAAAAACTGGAAACACATTTGCAGGATCGGCCCATATCCAATACAGTATAGTGATATTGAAGCACGCACATATAACATTAGATATAGTGAGAATCATAATATAAACAAACTGACGCAGCTATAAACGGCTATTTTGAAAATAAAAAATAAATAAAACAAAGTCAGTTAATGTTTATATGATGAAATGATTAGGTTTTTAACAAACCTAGGTTAACACCATATATTTTTTTGTCATTGCGTTTTATATAAGGTTTATAACTAACAGACTTTAGCATGTTTTGCAATTAAAGCCACTTCTTAGGATTAACTTATTCCACTTTATTTGAATTTCATATTCGCTATGGTCTGTGTTTTTGGGGTTCCTGTATTTTATATAATTTTGAATCCATTATAATACTGCAATAAAGGCTAGTCGTGAAAAATTTGGGTTAACTTGCAGGACCCACTGCAGGTCAGATATTAAAACGAACAAAATTCTAACTCTTGCAGCTCTATTTGTATTAGAGTCTTTTTGCTTGGTTCATAAACCTTTGGAAAACGCAACTGATTGGCCAATTCATAGATATTCTACAAGAAATATGGATTTGGATGTCTGTCCAATCCTACCTACCTCGGTCTTAGTTAAAAACTCATTCATCTTCAATGCCAGGAAATTGTACAACTCACTACCAGCTGATTTAAAATCAATTCGGTCTTATACCATGTATCGCAGAATGACCTATATATACGGTTTCTGAATTTTTCGACGGTTCTATGAACATTTGAGAGGTACAGACTATTGCCTTCAAAAAAAAGTTATTAGATATATTTTGTCTCTCAATTACTTTTATTATAAAAAAAATGGCCCATGAGTAGTCTATCGGTTAACTGGTTAACATGAGTTAACCTTGTTAATCTCTTTGATTAACTGATCATTGGTTCAACCGAGGGTTTAACAGAAAGTAGTTCAAATAATCAAAGGACTGTCAATTTTTAACACCTCAGCATTGTATGTTTTAGATAAGGCTGGGTTTAAAAAAAATATATTATAGATAAGGCTACCTATGTTATTTCTTCAACAATACTCGTAATACTGTATACATACCTTCTTTTTTATATTCTTTAAATTAGGAAATTAGGAAACGAACAACAACAACAACGATTTAAATATTCATCCTCCCACTGTTCAAAATTGTTGGGGTGCTGTCGAAAATTTCGTGGCACCCGCGGAATCAACTCAATTTCTGTTAATTTTAAAAAATCTTCATCGTCAGTAAGTTCTTAAAAAGGATGAATATCCATTTCAGATAATTTTTTTTTGGCAAAGGGCGATTACGTCCGGGTTTACCGCGCAGGTTATAAGCTTATTGTGCACCCTCATTTCAAGGACATCATTCTTCATCAAATCCCAGGTCCTTACTAAACCATGAGATCTTCTTGATGATGTTTCTCTGCTGGTCCACCTGATCATTTTCCCACTTTAAACCAAAGATTATATATAGCCTGAAATCAAGTGCCAGGCATCTAAATACTATATATTTTGCGATTTGTTTATCCTCACCACATTTCTTGCATTAGAGATTTGGGACTGGTATTCTCATCTTATTCAGATGACTTCTGAATTGCCAGTGTAGAGTAATAAAACCGATCTCTTTTCTCAATTCTTTCTTTTCAGCTCTAGGGCATCTATTTCAGCGCAAGGCGCCTGCATCGTTTTCTTAGACTGAGTATTCCCCCCGATTCTTCACAGCTCTTGTAGTGTTCTTATTCCACCTACTGGTGAACATTTCTACTTGCAAGGTAGTAAGCCACTCCACACTTTGGTTCTGGGCCTTTCAGCACCTTTTTTGACCCCCTCATTATTATCAGCAACCCCTATGTGCATTGGAACTCACATCAGTGTCACCCTGTTGATTTTTGCTGGATTTTTCAGACGTTGATGATAATTCCATACTGCCTTTGTGATGAAGTCGTATCCTGCCATCGCTATCAGTGCACCCTACTGTCTGTGTTTATATAGATATTTTGACCACATACATATTTATACACACTTTATTGCACTCATCCAGAGCCATAACTTCTGCCTGAAACACTGTGGCTAGCTTCCCCAAGCTTATGCTAAATTGCACTTTGGGTTTGACCCTAAATATTCCTGTCCCAGTTTTCGTTGGCGTTTTAGAACCATCAGCATATAGTTAATGTTCCTTTCATAGCTCCTGTCATTTCCAGGCATGCCACTCGATGTGCCTTTTGTAGTGTTCTCACAGCTGTATACTTCTGGAATTTGGGTCACCATACCACCACTCCGTACGCTACCATTGGTCTCACCACTGCCAGCAATTCCAGATAAATACTAAGAACTAGTAATTTGACCTTATTCCGCTGTAATTTAATTGAGTAACTAACCTCACTTTAGGTGAGCCTTAGTAAAAGGAATTTTTTGCAGTGATCGGAGATCAACTTTGATTTTGGCTTGAACTATCTTTGTAAAACAAAGCCTTGATGATAGAGTATAAACTCTTTAAAAATCTAAATTATTTAAAGGTAATGGTTTAATTTTTCTTTAATTTTTTATGTTTAATTTATTTTAGTTTATTTGTTAATATCCCACGTTGGTATTGTCAATTTATTATGATTTAAATTTAATGATTATTATTATTTAAATTGTTTATAGTTAATTTATCAATATTCCGACTTAGTTCTATTAATTTGATATGTTTTAATTGGTTTTATTATTATAATTTATAATTTTGTTTTGTTTTATTGGTTTTGTCAAATGTTTTGATTGATTTTAATGATTAAATACTATTTAATTTTATATAAAGTTTACTTGTTCTTCTGTAATTCTATGGTTGGGCGTCTTATCAAAATTTTAACTAGCTCAGACTATTTGTTTTGAAATTTAAATTTAAAATCTGACTCTTATCAGGGTAGGATTCAAATTAAAATATTATTTAATAATTAACACACAATAAATTTAATGTCAAGTATTTCAAAGAAATTTTACAAAAACTGTTAATTGGTTTTCATATATGTTTAGTACAAATAAATAAATGAATAGCCTTATATGAAAAGAATGGAGATGATACATACAAATAAAATTAATTTACAGTCACAAAATAACAAATACACAAATACTAAACCTTAACTATGACACGTACCTTTTATTATAAAGTTCGTTCTCTAAAAATTGCTACTGTCTAAATGGAATGGCACGAAAAATTCGGATCGGCTTCTCCTCGTCTGCCTTCGGAACAGTAATACCACAATATGGCGGCTAAGGACCAGTTGCAGAAAGAATGCTCAAATTTAATCTTTCAAATTTTGTTGGAATCAGTTTCTGATTTGTCAAATTTATTACTTTGGTAAGTAATTTAATAATGGTTGATTATTTTACTGCATGTATTTTTAATATTACATGTATTACTTTAACATAAACAGCTTTTAATTAATGCAAAAAATTTTCTTCTAGTTAATAATCAATTAATACATACGATGTTAGTTGCTCTGCTACCAAAATCAAAAGAGAGTGAATCATCGATTTTCCGGCCTTTTTATAGGCTTCCAGGAAAAATGACAAGTATGACATCAAAAAAAGAAATTCCATTCTTTAAATGCAAAATTCTAACCAAAATTCTTTAATATGAAGGTAATGAAATTACAAAACTAATAGTATCTTTGTTAACTTATAGTGAGATCTCATCCTTATATTTACCAAAAAAAAAAAAATTATTTCTTTAATTTTAAATAGACTTTTTCCTTGTAAATTTATTATTAAAAAAAATAGGCAGTTTGCTGGAGCTGTCATATTTTCTAGACTTTAAAATTTGAAATAAAACTATCAATTGTACTTAAAATTACTATAAATTAATTAAACTAAACCTATCTTAACTAAAAATTACTATTTTGTAACCCTAACAACTATTATTTAAACTTTTAAAAGATTTTGTCATTTGTATCTCTTACACATTATATAAGATAAGAGTCTCTGTGTTAACAAAGATTAACATTTTAAAATTTATATAAACACCTTACTCACTTATCCTACATACATTTTGTTACATAAAATGTCCTTTGTTAATGTTTATAAACTAAATTTTTCAATAGTTTTTTTCACTGTGCACTCTTTAAGTGTTCTATTAAAAAAAATTATGTGATTAAGACCAACACTATTGATATGAGAATTAGTTTACTGTATTTCACCACACCTGCTACATGTTTTTAATTGTTATAATGTCTTTTTTTTAGGTACTCATGATCTATTAAAATACTTATTTATACAATATCGAAGACTACAATTTGTCTTTTTATATTTTTGTAAGTACTTCCTTTTTATAATATTAATTTAAATACTTTATTAACTAAAATTACATGTTGATTTCTTAAACATGTGAAAACCATTAATACTTTTGATTTTTATTTTCTTTTTATTGTTTCAGATTAAACTTAGAATTTTAAAAGAGAACTAGGACAAAAAAAAATTGTTATGTAAAAGTGTACTTATTATGGATTGGAAATATTTAATTGTTATAAAATAGCAAAATATGGATCCTATTCAATATAAAATGCCCATTACATTCTTTGTTTATTTTAAATGTATGTCTTGTGAAAATTATGAACTTGGAAACTTAAGATGTACAAAAGAAAAAGTAAATGCTGATTCTATAAAACTTATTAATATATCCTTTTATTGTAAATTATAAGGTAAGTTCTACTTATTAAATTTTTAACTATTAGATATCTATCTCAATATATTAATATTACCTAATTACCAGCAAATATAACAACTTATTTTTAAAATTGGAATTTATTTCGTTGAAACATTTTATTAAAAATTGAAATTGATGCATGACCAATAAAACGTTTTAATAATATCATTCGGTTTTTATAAATTTTACTAATCTTGGCATTAAATTGTTTTACAAAATCGCTCCACTATTTTATGTTTATTAAAAAAATATTTCATATAACGTTATTGCATTAATATTCAAATTTATTCTTTTTGTTCATGTCCGGGGATTTGGCTAACGATTGTGCCCTTTTACGAATAAATAGTTATGTTTTTTGTTTTCATTATACGCCAATAAAAATACAAATGTGAAGTAATGCGACTGCATGTGTTCCAAACACTGTTTTATTAATTGCAGTTGTTGAATTTAAATTTTTATTGCCTCAAAATGAGTAAAATTAAACCCGATGTTTTTGGCTAAAAATACACCGTTCAAAGGGATTTATATGCATCGAAAAGAATGTTTGATTTTCCAGTTTTTTCCGGTCAGTGATTTGAGCTTTCCAATCTTTAAGGTTCGTGACATTTGCATCTTCTTTTATTTCATATATTCAACCTTTTCTTCTATGTATATACAGTGTGGAAACCACTTGGAATAAAATTATTTGTGAGGTTAGTTTTGTAACGTAATCGAACAGCCTTAGTAGAAAAATAAGTTATTTAATAAGAAAATCTTAGCAATTAATTAGATGAAAGGTAGTTTATTTAAAGAGAAAAGAAAGTAATAAAATTTAAATTATATTTACATAAATAAAATTTCAACAAATCACCTGGTACATAATATAAGATCTACCATACAGATGAGTAGGTTGATGGTTTCTATGTATTATCCGAAAATTCATTCATGGTGCATATATCAAATTATTCAAAAACAGTACTTATAGAATTTCACTGAAACTTTGCTTACATCTAATTATACAATCCGAAAAATAATAAAGATAAACAAATAATGAGGTTATGTAGTCTGTGACTCAGTGACAGCATTTGTCATCTGATGTAGAGCAGCTTCCAAATACATGTTTTGATATGTCAACTACGACAGAGGAAAAATGTTAACATAATTTAGATAAATTAATTAATAAAAGATAAAAACACAAACAATTCATTTTAGAAATATAAAATATAATGTTTCATATTCTCAAAGTAAAATTTTATTAGATATCATTAAATTTATTTATAAACAACCATAAAGTTAATTTGATTGGACAATGAATGATATAGAAAAACTATAGATATAGAGGGCGAGTTTTTTGTTAAAAAAAGAAAAATTTGGGTTGTTATTGATTTGAAAAAGGGAGTTAAGTGGTTTTTTTGGTTTGATGATAGAAAGAGAGTCTCTTAAAAGAAAAGTTGCGAGATGCACATTAATCAAAGTCGTATTTAAAAATTGTTAAAATTGTAATTAGTTAATAAAATAGTGATTTCTGAACAGTGAAAGTTACCTTTTACACGTTTCTGAAGTATAAGGAGACCCCTGAGTGATCTTCGTAACATCTTGAACCGGATTCCAGGGGGTGGGGAATTTGTAACACATTCCCATGAGCAGTCTATAGTCTACAAAGCAAGATAAAGGTTATTCAAGTTCTTTTAAAACATTAGGACAATATCAAGTGCTACTAGAAGAAGAAGAGTTAAAAAAGGTATTTAATGAATTCTTGCTAAATAAATAAATTTATGTAATTTTTTTGGTTTTTGAACCGATTTCCATAATTCTCTCTATTAAGTAAAACTGTAATATAAAATATTTAATCCCATTAAAATTATTGTAGTATTTATTTAGTAGAAAATTACAAATTACAAATAGGTTTTACAAAATAATTAATGTGATGTTATAAAATATCGGATGTAATCGCTTGATAAACCTCTTTTTCACTTCCAGTTACCAACCTTGTGATTGCTAAATACCAACTAATTAATGAAACGGAAAACCGCTTTGCATATTTTCCAGTGTACAGAAAATTCAGGGAAGCCATGGAGTTGATAAACCGCATGGCTAGCACCGTATTATTAAAGCTGGAAATTCCCGCAAAGTTTTCGATGTTCAGAAATTTCAAACTTGCTCCTCGTTATTGGTAGCTGGTAGAAGGAAGTATCTGAACCAGTTACTGGAATTACTGTTAATACGGCATGCAGTTCCCACTTAACCAATGCCCAGAATTGGTTTTACTTTTAACCGAATAAACTACACCAATTCGACAAAGGAATACAATGTGGAACAGTCAAAGCGTATAAATTCTAAAACAGATAAGTGGGGGCATGTTTAAAAAAACACTTTTGTTAGGAATTTAATTTAAAATGTAATTTTTATATATAGCTAAGCTCCAGTATAAATAAAATGTACCTCATTATGAAAACATAAAAGGATATCAGAATAATTTTCATGAAAATATTAACCACTTTTCTTTATTTCATTTAGAATATTTGGTATAGTAATCTTAAATGTTAAACATTCAAAAAGAGGAAGAATATATTTGACAACTTTATTTTGGATAGAATTCTGTAGTACTATTTCATAACAATCAAGCAAGTCCAATTCATATAGCTTTCTCTGGAAGTTAAAGTCAAAATCTAAAACCAAATGAATATAATTAAAACTATTAATTTAATTCATATGTAATAAACCATTGTGCAATTTAGGTAAAAAATGTTTAAATATTAGTTATAAGGTTGAGGTACTCACATTGGGGCATGTAAACATTTTGTAGTGCTTCGATAATATGTATTCAGGCAAAACCTCATAATCTGAGAAATACTTAAAAATTTAAAAACTGTAAAACTGTAATTGCTATCAGACAAGGGTGAAATCAGTGTATAAACTATAAATGTTACAGTGATAGACAGAGTAACCCTATTTCATATTCAAAACTCAGATAGTGACTACTTAAAAGACTATTTTAACAACAGTTTATAAAATTTAATGTGAGGCAACTAGTATTCAAAAGTTATAATAGAACTATCTTATGATATTTATGCACAGATGGATATCCATCTTATTTTATTTGCTCAAATTTATATAAATTCAAGGAGATTGACATACCAAAATTAGCACATTTCAAACATCAATTTTATAAGGAGAAAATGAACAAAAAATAATTTAAATAAATTTTTCATAAATATAAGAATATAGATTTTCTTTATATTATCAAAGAAACAGTAATTGATTGGTACCATAACCACACTGTTAATCAAAAATCGAGTTTAATCCAATTATTTACCAAAAATATTATAACCAAAGTAATTAAACAGTATCAAAGTACTTACCAAAAAGAGATAGAGGCCCAAATAAATAGCGTTCTTCCACTAAACCGTTAAATAATCCAATGTACATTGGTAGAAATTGGAACTTTATGGAATAAAAAACCCTTATTTAGAGTATAGAAATATATTAAAACTATACAATTTCAAATGCATACCAAAAATCGTGCCCAAATTGTCAGGTTAAATAGCCAAATTATCTTTAAAAAATAATGTTTTCAATCTTTTTTTAAAATTTCTAATTGGCAAGGATTTAATGGCATCAGGCAAAGAATTATAAATGTGAGCAATATTGTATGAGAACGAACAGGTAAAAAGAGCAGTTTTATGTTTAATAATAAATAATGTAAATTTAACCGTAAATTTAAAGAATGAACTTGGTGTCTGAATTCGACTTGATTGTAAAGATAAAAAGGGGTTTTAGTAGAGATAATCTTATGATATAAACTGCAACAACTAAGAAAACGCCTTTGTTTTAACGTGAGCTAACCTATATTCTTGAAACAAGAAGAAATGTTTTGTCTTCGACGAATACCACCGATTAGACGGACACATGAGTTTTGTATTAGTTGAAGACGTCTACATTCATTTTGCAACAAAGAAGGACCATAAACGACATCAGCGAAATTAAAACGAGATAAAACAAGGGAGTCGTAAAGAATTGTTTTAGACTTGCAGTTGAGAAGTTTATGGTACGAGTATATGAGTTTAAGAGAGCAAAATGACTTTTTGATTAAAGTAGATACGTGATCTTTATACCTGAGATTAGTGTCAACGAGTAGCCCCAAATTTTTTGCGCAGAAGGACAAGTTTATTAGATTGTTATTTATACGTAAGCAAAATTCAGGAGAGTACTTTACTCGTGCAAGTTTGTTACCAAACAATAGAGCTTTAGTTTTGGGAGAGTTAATTACCATGTTATATTTACTAGAAATTTTAACAAGGAAGGCTAAATCATAGTTAATGTTAATTAGAATCTCAGGAATGTTATCTACCATGAAACTCATAAAAGTTGTGTGTCGTCAGTATAAAAATAAGGAGTAAAATATTTCAAGGAAAGATAAATTTGAGACGTATAAAGGGAAAACAGAAGAGGGCCTAGAATGCTAATAGAGTTTGAAGATAGAATTGATGAAAACTACAATAATTTGACAAACTTTTAATATTTTTAATGTTCTTGGCTTGTTCGTCGTTTTAATTATTATTTTTTCTATAGCATAGTGAATGAATGCAAGAAATACACTTTCCAATACATTGTGTAAAAGATTTTTCCACCGACCCTAGTAATCATTAATAACTTGTTTACTATTATGTCGTTACAGTCTAAGAAAGGAAAAATATAATAAATAAATCCATTTTTTGTATGTTCTAAATGGGATTAATTGCTTATTAAACAAGCTGAGAATTTGTGTTCTACTGTATTTGGAAATTTTTCTTCTTTAATCTCGTTACTCTAGGATTATTTAGAGGATAGTAGTTTATAAATAGGTATATCTCATCATCTAGATCTCATCCTCTATGTCACAGAATGTACAATGTGTAGTTTAAGCTATAGTTTAAGCTATCTCCAATATTGTTAGGTGCTCATTCAATCGACAGTGTCTAGTGCGAACGCCTGTAAAAATGCGTAGTATCTTTTTATTCAGATCAATGCTGTTGTAAAGTTTATTCGATCTTTTTCAAACTTATTCAAGTAATCGGCTTCAATGAAAAACATTCCTAATGAAAAAAGATTTTTCTAATTAAAAATTTAATCATTTTAAGTCTTGTCAGTTTATCCGTTAATTTGGACCTTGACGTCAGGATATTTCGGAAACAAGGTTACGAAACGAAGTTAAAAGCACAAGACAGAAGAAAATTTGTGCCAAATCAACGATATTTCACGAATATTTAAACTGAACCTGCTCGTGACAAATAAAAATCCGTTTTAAAGAGAAAGTATTTTTTCTCCAATTAATTCTATCAACATTTTCCACCGGACCAGGTAGGGAAAATTAATTTTGAATTATTAATTGGAATTTTCTGATGATGTAGATGACATACATTTTTACATACTGCATTTTTGTTACTGATAATGTGTTACTAACATAGTAACATGTACAATTTTCTTTTTATTTTAATACTGATGCTTTAATTTTTATTAAAAGAGGGAGAAATAGGTAGAGTAAAGTGCCCTAATATCAGATAGTTGCCTAATATCGGATAGTTCTGTTTTGAAGAAATCTGTAATCTGATTACGAAGAAACCCGTCTACAGTTTAGCATGGAGCTTAACCCAAGCCCTCTAATAATATTTTAGTGTATCTCATAGAACATAAATGGCTCTAGTATGAGTTATACCGAACTGTCACATTCCGAGTTTTTACACGTGCTAGTTGAAAACGTAATTTTTAGACATTCAGGTAGATTTTTAAATTTTTCTCTGTAGTTTAAGTTAGTCTATAATATGTCTACTTCAATTCAGTGTATGCGGACAATGGATTATTATAGTTTTTTTTGTGTCATAACCTTGACCTTCAACAGGAGACAATTTGCCTAATATCGGAATATCAGATATCCCATATTAGGACAAAATATTTCTTATCTATCTATATAAACCCCTTCATAGCTACATAGATAAAGAGAATTCCGAGATTGAAAACAAATGTAATCCTTCTAAAAAAACAAATAAAAAGTAAGGAAAATCTATTGCTAAGAAGGCAATGACAACCAATGTTAGGAAGAAGAGTGTTAAGAACGAGGAATCTTTTAGTTCATCTTAAGAAGATGAAGTACTCATTTTAGATGATGATTCTGACATGGACTGTGACATTGGGGAAGAGGAAACAGAATGTATGTTTTGTTCTGGACTCTTCTCTGAAGATGCCTCGGGTGAACAATGGATTCAGTGCTCAAAATGTATCAGGTGGGCTCATGCCGACTGTGCCAATATAGACAAAGACACATATATTTGTAATTTCTGCCTCGATGGCTAGTTTTATATCGTTATCCTAATATCGGATACCCTATCCGGTATTCGGAACATTATTTTTTGTCAACGTAAATTGACCATTTTTCGAAAAACTTAAATTTTATTTTTTAACATGTGGCAATGATTGATTTTGGTTTAATATATGATTCTCTATAGCCTATTATTTGTTTCGTTTTCAAAACGTCGTAGCTTTATTGATGTATTCAACTTAATATTAAGGTTCAAAAAAAGTATCCGATATTAGGGTACTTTACTCTATGTCAACCAAAAAGTATAGAGGTGGAGAAGTTCTATTTTTCTGGATGATTTACCAGGATATCTGGAAGGAGGTGTTCGGATCGCCGATGTTTAATATGTCAAGGTACTTATGTACGCTGATGATATTGTACTCTTTAGCGAACATCCACTTCAGCTTCAAAAAAATATTAATAATCCTGAAAAGTATTGTCTACAGTGGGGGCAGGAGGTAAATCTTCCAAAATCAAAGATTGTTGTTTTCAGAAGTGGTGGAAAACTTTCATGCAGAGAATTATTTATTAGTATCTGATAATAAAAATCATATTTCTGAATTTTCATAAATTTAAAATTGAAAAACATCAATAATATGAAAAAATGAAATTTACTGAAACTAATAAACTTTATTTATTCAGTGAAATCGTTATTGAGGCATGTGAATTTACGATTAGAATTAACAAATTTTGTTGTCAAGGTGGTTAGATTATTAAGGAAACTCATGTTAAATAAAAAATACAACAAAAATGGATATTTTAAACATTACCTTTCAATGCAAATAACTCGAAAACTACTCACTCTATCGTATTGAGACAAGAGGATGATATTTACGTAGAAAAACATGCAGAAACAATTACTTCGACAGTGGCGTAAATTGTAGGGGGATAAAAGAAAGTATCCATCTCTACCGAACGCCTCTGGTAATCTTTTGCCACTGTTTAAAGTAACCTAATGTACACTCTTTGCCTAGTATAAACAAAAAATATTGGAAGGTGTCAAAAATATGGGATACAATCATTTAGAATAGTTAAAATAAAACACCCTATATCTCGGTTAGGAGGAATATTTAGTACTGAGGTTTGGTGATAGATCAATTGAAGTTGTTATCACTTTTAAATACTTGGGGGCTTTTCCTTTCATACACATATTAAAGACAGAGTTTTTATTTCTAAAGTAGCACTTAACGCGGTCTGGTCAGGTATTATTACTCAAAACATGGTTCCCTTATCACATAAGTTTTAATTGTTTAATTCTGTCTCTTGATCCATTTCTTGTTATGAAGATTTGAACAATATGAAGTATTGGAATAATTATTACGGTTTTTTATTAAAAAGTAATATTTCTTATCTACAACTACTTCAAACTTTATGCTTTACTTTGAAATTGATACCGACTTCCTAGAATAGTTGCACTGGAAACGGTAATGCGTAAAACTTTTTGGTTTGACAGTTGGACAAAACTGTTTAATAGATATGGGGTAAATTTCAGTGTTTCTCTTGATGAGGTAACATTTTGGGAATATCAGATGTTGGTTCTAATAGACAGAATAAGGGAGGTACATAGGGATACATGTGAGTCAAATGCTAGGAAATCGTATAGGTACATTTTTTATAAAGAGCTCAACCATAATGCTGGCATATTCTCAATTTACGGGTATCCTCAAAATATGAATTTAAGAGAACTAAGTTGGCTTTTTAAGATGAAAGGTGAACTGATGTATTTAAATTTTACTCCATGGGTTGAAAGGGAGGTAGAGTTGTGTTCTATGTGTAACCTAAATGTTAGAGAAGATATTGCTAATTTCTTTGCAGTTTGGCTTGTTCTTGTGGAGTTTAGAGTAATTTATCTTAGTGTTTGCTTTTTATGATTGCCTGATTTAAAGGAACTTCTTCTAATTATCAATTATACAGAAATTAATCATTGAATAATTAAATTAAGTAAATGCATACTAATAACACTTACAAAATGTACTACTTTATTATAAAATACTGCAAACTACATAATCATTTATCTTTTATATATACATAGATTGTATTAAAATAAACTGCTTAAAATTAAACAATTTCTATGGAGGAAATTTAAAGTTGAGTACCTTTAAACTCTTTTTCTATTGCCAAAAAATAGTAGTATATTTTTATCACGACAATTAAAAATGTATGAATTACGAAGTAGTTAGTCTATTTCTATAACACAAAACATTTTTTCTACCTACCTTACAGGAAAACCAATAATATGAACATCAAAAATAGGGCGAAAATTATTGTTTATCAACCCAAAGGATAAAAATTTATAACTCCACCATTTTTCTCTGGTAGCAATAAAAAAGTATGCCTTGAAATTGACATTTTTACATTAGAAATAATATAAATTTTGAGCAATTCTACAAAAAGCGAACCTTTCTCAAAAAAACTTTATAAATTATAAAACAAACAAACTTAAAACACTATCACAAGAAGAGGGCATTCGGTTTTTAACAGAAGCGCACAATTCTGAATACCTTATGATGAAGGCGATCAAATACAGAATAGTATAAATCTTACGATATAAACCTGATCGTGGCGCCTCTCACACAGAGGCTAGGGTTCGAATCTCAAAAAAAAGGTAGGCATTAAACAGTTATGTGTCACACGTACATAAATGCATTAGCACCCCTTATTACCTGATATTTGCTGCCCCCGTTACACTCCGGTAGCAAAAACAACCACGGACTACTATGCCCATTTTCCGCCCATGTTACACAATATACTATTTCTTAGATTTTTATTTTTAAATTTTATACGAAATTTTTCAGTTAGTAAAATGTTTTTTGCAAAGAATAAGATAATAATTTTTATTTACATTTGAATGTCCTTTTAATTTTTTTCCAAAATCCAATTAACTTATATTTAACTTATAATTAACTATAATATACAGGGTGTCCGAAAAGAATGGTCATAAATTATACCACAGTTTACCCTAAAACGGTTTAACGTTAATGTATGAAAATTTATATAACCAATAAATTGGAAACATTTGCATTCAATTATTTTGATTTATTATGGATTTTGAGAGGGGATCAACACCCCTTTCGTCCCCCAACTTTTTTTGGGGCTATAATTTAATAAAATATGGATTTCCACTGTAATCAAACGTATATTCTTAAACTTTTGTATCTCTCTTTAAAATGCCAATTTCAATATTGAATATTTAAACTACATTTTCACAAATATTAAAAACAACTTTATTATTAAATCACAATTTATAAACAAACAAGAGTATGTGGGACATTTTAGAAAATACTTTATGTATTTTTCCGTCTTGTATTCGAACTCAATGTAAACAATTTTTTTCAAAGAATTGATGAAATTGACAAGATATCTCGTACACTTTTTTTATGGTTGATTTTTCAAACTTACATAAAAATTGTATACCTACTGGCCTGCTATTTGGGAAAATTGGGATATAAGAAAACAAACAAATGTGAAAAAGAAAAATGGGTAATATTTTAGACAATTTATTTTGAACAAATGATATTCTGAATTTACATTTATATATATAATTATATAATTGGCTAGGAAACGATTTGTTTGTCGGTTGATGTAACCCTTGAAGTGAATTTGACTTTTCTCAGAAAACCATACGTTTCTTAAAAAATCGATATCTTCATGCACTAAGCTCAGTACCAGTTAACTATTTTTTTCTTTCGCGTTCATCCGCAACAATTAATCTTTGAATTCTGTATAGAAAGCCGCCAATAGATTTGAATATTCGACTTGTAGATATTTCGCTTATGTTCAGTTTACGTGCTGTTGGTACAAAACTTCTTGGCTGAGATTGGATGATTTGGTGAAATACTCGCTCTTCTTAAGCATTAGTACAAACAGTTTTTCAACGATCTGAAGAGGTTTAGGTTAGGTTAGGTTAGGTTAGGTTAGGTTAGGTTAGGTTAGGTTAGGTTAGGTTAGGTTAGGTTAGGTTAGGTTAGGTTAGGTTAGGTTAGGTTAGGTTAGGTTAGGTTAGGTTAGGTTAGGTTAGGTTAGGTTAGGTTAGGTTAGGTTATTTTTAAAAAGAGATCTCTTCCAAATGCCTTTGAGTGTCTTAAGCCATCTAGCTCGAACCAGTAAGAACTTTTCCGATCTACCTAGTTCGATATTTTTCCTCTGGCTACGCTATTCGCTATCCCTAGGAATGGCTCCGGGCCTATAAATATTCTATCAGCACTTTTCATGGCTAAAAGGTTCGCTTTTTCGTTTCCCCTTAATGCCAACATGCCCAGGTGACCAAAATAAGGTTACTTTCTTATTTTCTTCAGACGTATTCGATCCTGAAGGCAACTAACTTAGAGTCGATGCTGGACATGATGCTACTAACATTTTTTTTGTGCTGGTTGCATGTCTTTTAAAAACCAACCTGTGTTATCAAATGGTACGTTACACATTTATGTTACTGACCCGCTGCGACTGACAGAAGTTAGAAGCAAATGCCTCTTCGAACCAATTTGTCAGCTGTAAAAACACACTCACTGTGTCCCTAAAATCTCAGAGCATGTGATTGTTTTAAAAATTTAGTTAAAAAAGAAAAAAAATCGTCGACACACACCAACTGTATTACTTTTCTGTTATTTTTTAGCTTAACAACTTAAAAAATGATCTTGATCTTCTTCTAGAGGATTTGAAATTCTTTACACTGATTAAGCGGTTGAAACCGAAGGACTATTTACGATGAAGGTCCTCAGTATCCTACTGCAACTGCGCCAATTACGTTTCCACGATGAAAAATATACTTAAAATACTTTTATTAAGAATAACAAGTACAATGGTTTTTGCATCTGAATATATATTGTAATATTTAAATATTCTATAATGAGTATAATATCAACAGAGGTTGTTTAATATAACTTAATTAAATAATTTTAATTATATTGTATTGTTTTATTATATATTTTGTGTATTTGTAAGAGAATTTTAAGTTAGAAATTATTTTATTATGTACTGTATCAATATTATATTAAGTACATAAGAATGTTATTTAAAATTTACTAGAAATTTTGATTATTGATTATATAATGTGTAAAAAAAAGACAGATAATGTGTAAAAAGGAGACAGATGTATTTTACTATATTTTTATTCCGGAATGATCGATGATAGACAAAGTAAGAATGTCTTGTCATAAATAGGAAAGAAAGAGATACACATATTTTCTCAGAAATGACATCTCTAGAACAAAAAAACGAAGCTTCTAGAAGTTTGAAACCTATAAAAGACTGAACAGAGGTCGTTAAGGGGAAGTTTATTATTGGAAGTCAAACAGAGAAAATCAGTGAGTGTGAACAGTCAGTTAAAAAGTGAACAAACAGTTTTTAAAAAGTAGTTATAATAAAGTGACGTTAAAAATACAAAGTAAAACAATTATAAAGTAAAACCAAGTGCCAAAAGTGATATTAAAAACTAATCAAAAGGTGAAATTAAAACATTTTCGGTTGATGTAAAAAAGAAAAGTACTTACTATTATTAATACAACTAAAGGAACTATAATCCATCAACACTAAAATTTGAGGAACAAACAAAGAACAATAATTACACAAGAAACTAATCGTCTAACAACACTTCAGTTTACCAAAATCGCAAATACCACGTATCACTTCGTTCGTCTCCGTTTTTCATAGATCAACTACAGATTTTTCCACCAATCAGGAAACAAGACTTTACATATCAAGGTCAGATAAAATTGTAAACTTTTAAAAATTTTTGTAGTAGTTAGTTGAATTTTATAATTAAAAAAAAAACAAAGGGATTTACTTGATATTTAATAATTAGTGTATTTGATAATCTTACTTGCCATTACATAAACAACATTGGTTAGTTTAACTTAATTCACATCAAGTAAGTTCTTTTATAATTACTAAAGGCCTTTCTTTTTAATATTTTTTCTAATTAGTTTTATTATTAAACTTTCAACATTACTGTTTTAATTTAACTATTTTATAATAAATTTATAATTATAATTAATCAATTTTATTCAAATACCTTCTACCTAATAACCCAATAGAAACTAGCATAACCAAACACCCCTGAGAAAAAGATCTTGTTGCTATTAGTACATTTAAATAAGTAATATCAATCTAATAAATAAATCAATCAAATCAATAAACTTTCTCTCAAATCATAATATTCATTACAATATTATTAATAATAATCATTCCCCTTTTAATATTAAAATTTCAAAAACTTAAACTTGTAAATTAATTAGTTTTAAATTATTAAAAATACAAAAACAAGAGATAAAAAGAATATACAAAAAATGAAATGAATTCTTCCAACTACAAAACTTGTCATGAAAAAACTCATTTATAGTTTTGATTCCGCAGTTTCCATGTACATTTATAATTCATTATATATGGTTGGCTCCCAAAAAAAACGATCAACTGAATGTTGCATCACAAAAAATGGAGATGTGCCATTCTCCCTCAGGTATAACGAAGGACAATCTGACACTATGAAACGTGCCATTTATGTCCAAGAATCGGCGTGGCCAGTAGATATTCGGTGTCCCCAGGGATGTACACATTCATGGATGTCTGTCTATATGGAAGCTAAATTACATTTTCTTTTTACTTCGGTTGTAACCAAAGTACACTGAGAGAACGTTACTTTAAAAATTACATTTGAATTCGGCTTACGCCTCAGGGAATTCAATATTGTAAAAACGAAGGATTAAAACATGATTCATCGCGTCAATATAATTTTATTGTAGTAAGCTGTGCTGTAGCAGCAATTGTAAAGAAAAATGGATAAAACTGAAAAAAACATACATATAACCATAAAATTCTTGGTCCCAAACAGTTTTTTTTCTGCTTTTTACTTTAAAAATAAAAAAAGTAATGCAGAATTTGCAATTTAGTTTGGTTAAGTTAACGACCTTAATAATATTATAATAATTATATAAAATTGGTTACGACAATTATTTAAATATTAATATCTTCAAGTTATGTTATGCTAGAAACAGATAAACGGAGAAGATTGTGGAAAAGAATAACAAACAAATAAATAGAGATATTTTATGGATAAATAGCATCCCTAAAGTCCGCACCAAAGAGAAAACTTTATTTATTGTTTTTTTTTGATAAGAAGTTATTCTTGACAAAAGTTTTAGAATCCCCTAAAATATTAAAATTTGTGCATCCCCTAAAACTAAAAAAGCACCAACAAAATTTGACAAAAGAAGCGCAATATACGAGGTTCATTCGAAAATTTGTTTTTGAGTCTAAAGTAAAGAGCCTTTATTTCATTTACATAAACAAAATTTATTTGAAAATGTAAATCTTTAAAAAATAAAACAAGATTTAAAGTAACAGCCATTAATGATTTTTTTTAATTATTGCTGTAAGAAAAAATATTTAGTGTACAATAGTTTATTTAAAAAAGCCTGTTATTAACAAAATGCCCAATTATTGTGCTAATTATGTTCAATTCTTTTTATTTATTAGAAGAGACTTGAAAATTTTGGGTCCAAAGTTCTTTTTTGTTGACACTAAAAATTGCTCAAAACAAGTCAGTATCTTAACAATAATATATAGACACAATATTAGTTCCCAAAAGGCAGGTAGCCAATTTGTAATTACAAAACTCTCCAAAAGAGATCCCGGCTAAGATACCCCCTCCAGGGGGTGGTTCGACTCCAAGTTAATGCTCACTATAGGAAGGATTGGAATGTATAAGTAATAAGGGCGCCACTATCTTTTAGTACGCTTTCGATTAAGCAAACAAACTACACAAAAAATAAGGTGAGAAAGATAGAAACACTTTGTTATTAGTTCAATTAAACAGCAAATAAAGAAGCTACTTAAAACAAAAGACCGACTACGCTACACCCTTATACTTATAGTCTAAGGTATATAAATGAAACGGTTTTTTAAAATATTGATTATTTATTGAAACTGTACTTATATGAACAGAAAGGAATTGTAAAAATTGGACTTAATTTTAGGTTTCTGTATTGTCTAGAAGGGCGGTTTCAGCTTCTTCACAGAAAATTAGGGATGAAAAATGTCTGGATGTTAATTTAATGGTTCTGGCAACTTGGATTGTAGTGGTTTTCTTAACGACTCAGAAGTGGTTTGGATTTAGTCTTCTGTGGCCTCAACATCAGCTTAAAATGATTTGAAGGACTATCTCCACCTAAGGACCTTCCAAAGGATGCTTTCAACTTAGCGGTAACTTAGCGATAACTAAGCGGGTTGAGTTTTCCATAAACCAAAAGGGAAACCTAACCTTACAAGACAAAATACTAGAACGTTTTTCCGACTCTTCAAGTAGGCCTATTAGTCGGGAAGGGATATAAAATTGTCGTACTCGTCTATATATATAGTCTCGCTTAAGACATAAATCGTGTTTGTGTCATTTGTCAGAAGGGATACGTTCGTACTGCAAGCGAGATGCGCGTTTTTTGTTTGGCCTCGTTCAAACAGCTGAATAATTACGCGTCTATAAGGGGTGTCTCGTGTACAGTAGCGTTAACAGTGATTCGGGGTCGGTTTTAACGTTAATAATAGCGATATCGTTTGCGATCGGATAATATTGCAAGGTGTCATGACGATAGACATGTTACAGCACTAAACACCAAAATTTATGGTATTAGTGTACTATTTAAAGTAATGGGTTGTTTATTTAAAACAGAAATCAATAATATTGTTGGTATTGAAAGAAAGTTTATTAGAATCGGTCCAGGATTTATTAGTGGGAGAGTATTAGTAATGTTTTTATATCAGAAATACTTCAGATTACACTCGTATCATCTGCAAATAGAGTAATTTTATTTTTGTCAGTGATATCATTAATAAACAACGCCAAATGTGTTGGACCCAAAACCAATTCTTGCGGAACATCATTATCAACTAGCAGGCTTTTAGAATTTTTACCACTTCAAAGAATGACACAATATCTACTAAAATTTCTAAAACCCTCTAAAAAAGACAAGAGAGAAAATGGTCTTGGTCTTAGTATCTAAAAGGTCATCGGGCTCAGATCTGGTTGACTAACTGGCTAGCGGGAAGTTTAAAAAATGGATATTATGTATTACCAATATCGTTAATTCTTAAAAACATTATTTTAAAAAAAAATAATAGATAATTAATAAACATTTTATTAAAACTACATTATTATACGTATATTTTTCACTTAAACTTTATTAATAATTGTAAACGTTAAAACTTCTGTAAATTTTAAATAAAACATAAAACAAAGTAACGAATTATTTTTATTGTTTTATTAAAATGGCCTGTCTATTAAATTTATTAACAATCAAGGGATCGAACATTAAAATGTATAAAAATCGGATATGTTAAGAACGTAATTTTATAAACGTGTGATGTAAAATTACAATTATGCCAGAAATTTTCAAAAAAAAACAATTTATTTTGTAAAAGGAGTTAAATTATGCACGATTTAATAAAAATAACGATAGCTATACTAAATCAGTTAATAATTTAAAATAGAATTGTAATAAAAACTTTGATTGATAAATTTTAACGTACGTATTTAAAACAATTTTATTTTAGATAAATGCAATTGTTTTTAAAAATTTAATACTAAAACCAGTATGGATTAAATAGTATAAAATATAAAAGGCCTTATATGGAAGCCATCATTTGGCTATAAACATATGTTCAAGCATAAAATGATAATGAAATTGATTGTGGTAACCTTTACTTTGTGGAAGTCCATCTTACTAAGAACAATAAATAACTTAACGTATTTTACGAATAAATATTGAAAGTTTAGTTCAATTTAGTTATTTATTGTTCTTAGTAAAATGACAAAATTACAAAAAGAAAAGACATACCTTGAAATAAATAATATTCATCAATTTTGTTCAATTTCGAATCTCCTCCAAATTGCATCCCTTGCTGTTTATCAAAGTAGGTATATACTTTACAATTATTCCATTTAACGAATTGATTTTTTTTTAGTTTACTTAACTCACTTGTTTAACTTCAACTTTCGTCAAAATATGAACTGAAATCTTGAAATCATGAAATGAACGTACTTATTACAGTATTATTTAGATACATTAGATAGGTTCTGTTTTTTTCCTAATAATTAACAACTTTACCATCTCAAAATGAATTAATGAGGTTAAGTTCTACAGCTGGTAGTGAAAAAAATAATATTCTGAGTGGTTAGCATTAGCCATGATGCAGTTGATTGTCATCATAGTGCAAGATTTGAGTAACTGTCAAAATTAAATTAAAATGTTATGAATTTTTCCAGTCATTTAGGATTAGAGTATGCAAATACACCACCTAAAACAACGAAAGAGTGTAAATACTACTGAAAAATTTACTACAAAATAGATCAGAGAGTGTATATGAAAAGTACCCTGTTCATCATTTAAAATATATGGAGAAAATATAGGCTGCCACTTAGAAAAAAAATTCGTGATGCTCGTGGTTTCTTACGCTCCATTACTGTTTTATTTGAATTAACAACGGTACAACAAATATTTAAAAGTTAGAATATTTCTATTTAGATGTCTTTAAATTAAAATTTTTGTATTTAATCTTACTGTTTTTTTGGTGTGAAGAGGAAATTTAATTTTCTTTATTTTCATTTGTTTTCTTTCGCTAGTGTCTTAAATAACATTTTCTTTATCCTGTTTAGACCAAATCCATAATATAACTCCAAATCAATGAGAATCCCATATGTTCCGTATTATTTTCAAATCGAATCGGGATTTATCTTTTTTTATATATAGTAGCATTACCTGGTTATCTTAGGTCTATTATAAAATAGCAATGGTATTTTCTATTTTCTCTTTTCACTTGGTTACTTTTTGCGGATAAAAGCTCATCTGGTCTTCTAAGGATTCGAACCGTAAGTGAAATATAAGTAATTGAGATTGATTTTCGTGGAAATAATCTTATAAAATCGAAGAATTTACAGATTATTTTTGAAAAATAGTTGCTATATAATTTAAGAAGTAGAAATAGCTCATTAGGAAAGAATATTTATGATTTTTTATAATATGTCCTTTGAATTGCATTTTTACAGAGACTTTTTTTGAATATTCTGGCCGAATTGGCTCATAGCCAACCTTGAGGTTGGCTCCTCGTACTGGCAATCTGCAACGTGTATATTATGAAAAAAAATGAAGAAAAAGAAACCCTATATTTAATTAGTGGTACTTGATAAGCAAATATCTATGGTCTCTAAACTGGGTGTTCGGATTTTTATATCACTTAGTATAGAAAGACCCTTGAAGTTGAGCTTCTCTATGCATCATAAGAAGTCGCATGGAGTTGAAACATTGGGTCGCTATATAACTAAAAATCACCAACAAAAAGTACTAATTGATCCCATTTCTAATTTTCTTAAAGTCGAAATTAGTCTCATTAGTAAGTAAGTAAATATTTCACACAAAACTTTATTTACCTGAAAAAGCATTGTTTTCTCCACTACTCTACACAATTTCCATTATTATTACGGCACTTATCGGATCTTGGGAACATCTTTTGTATGCCATCGTCAAAGAAGCTTGCCGCCAGACTGGACAATCACTGCTACACATAGGTTTTTACTTCTTTATCATTGGACTGACGCTTCTCCGCCAACTGTTTAAAGGATGGTCCAATTGTTCCAAGCCAAATGAAGTGATAAGCTCTTGCGCTCGATTTGCTGAATTTGGACGTGGAGCAAAACCACGCCTGCACTCAGCATGTCAACCCTCTTGGTTTTTTTAAAGTTTCACAGTACGCAACTACATTGATCGGTCACCTCAAGGCAGAAAATTGACCACCGACACACCCTGTCTGCTCCAAAAGACAGTGCACCTGGGGATATTGAATGCCGCCATTCCAT
The DNA here is from genome assembly GCA_035357415.1 of Ophraella communa. Lineage (NCBI taxonomy): Eukaryota > Metazoa > Arthropoda > Insecta > Coleoptera > Chrysomelidae > Ophraella > Ophraella communa. The sequence continues at coordinate 9,228,425 of CM068986.1, read as the reverse complement.
TGACTGTAGTTTTGATTCTGATGTAACGTAGGCTGTCCACGTTTCATCACCTGTAACGATATGGCTTAAAAATCATCGCCCTCATTACTGTAACGATCGAGAAAGCTCAATGCACTGGTTTTGTGCTTATCATTAAACATTTTTGGTACCCACCGTGAACACAGTTTTCGATAATTTAAAGGTTAGTACACAATTCTAGATATAGCAGGAAATTTTTCATCTAAGGATGAAACTGTGAATTGCCTGTTCTCTTTCATCTTACAGTCCACTTTTTGAATGACATCATCGGTAATGACTGAAGATCGCCCACTTCGTTCCTTATTATGAAAGTTTATACGGCCATCTTTGAAGGCCCTAACCCATTTTCGTACCATTCCTTCACTCATAATGTTTTCACCGTAAACTTCACTAATTTGACGTTAAATGTAAATGGCTTTTAAGCCTAAAGCAACGATAAAACGAATCACAGCACGCACTGCACAGTCACTGGATTCTTGATAATCGGCGGCATTTTAAAATCACGTAAATAAACGAAGACTCGATCAAACGGCGTCGTAATGACGTCTATGTCTTCCCAACTGATGTAGCTACACTACGCTCATGCGTGAAACGGCAGCGCTGCGGCGGCGTAATCTTAAAACGGAGTTTACTTCAAAACATGCCTCGTATATTTGGGATTTGTTGCAAAATTCTGTCGGAATATTATAAAGCTTTCGTTAAAACGCCACTTAGCTACTGTAGTTTATGTTCTCGACCTGGATATGAAATTTAATATTGTACCAAAGTTATGTGTTATTGAGAATATAAAGTTTTGCTAAGATGCTAGTTACTAAAACTTAATTTCTTCCGGGCAGAACCACTTTTTAAACTGTTATAGTAAGGAAGTTCTCTTAAATAATTTAGTACATTTTAATTTTACCGGAGTATCAAGTTGTTGTTTATCAAATAAACATCATCGTCTGAGCGTGAATTAAGTGGAACCACGGGTAGTTTTTACAAGATATAATTACAACATGGAAATTTTAAATCAACAGTTTATTGAAGGTATTTCCGATTAGTTTTGTAACTACTTTAAAATAAACAGGATCTCGACAAGAATTTAAAAGGTTTCATGTTGGACTAAAAGTCTTAGAAAATTTATATCGACCAAATAAGTGTATATTTCGATAAATATTAAAGTAATTGAAAATAAATTATAAAAAAGTCACCAAAAATTAAACTATGTGTTTCTTGGGGGCTTTATAATTTATTATACACATGAAATGAAGTCATTTTTTCCTTCAGGCACGTAGAGTCGCAGATAATCTTTTACAGGAAAAACATCAGTAGCAATATTTAAAGAAAAAACAAACATTACAATATTTATGAAGTAAAGAATAAAAATAGAATATTAGAATCGAACTTTGTGAAGCTCATTTATATGTAATAGCACCAAAAAGGAGTTTTGCTTTAGTGTAACACTTTTATTGCGAATAAAATTATTAAAACAACCATGGAAACTGTTGAGTTTCAACTCAACATGAATTTGTTTTAAAAAATTTGTTAACTTTATAATTTTGAAAACATATTGTCAAATAAGATTTTATAATAAAAAAACGTTAAAAAAAAACCTGAAAAAAAATAGGTACTTAATAAACCCAGACCGACTAAACCCAGAACTACAAAACCCCGACAAGAAAACCCTAATTTTATTATTGGTCTATCAAAACCGTTTAAAGAAAGCCCTATGAAACGAAAAAATAAACCAAAATTTCAGAAGAAAATAGACATTTGGGGAGAATTGGGGACCTAACCTAACCAAACAACTAGATGATAATTTTGAATGGCCAGAGGGATTCGCTGGTTTGGATAGCACACAAATGGATAAAACACAAACCTTACGGGTGAGAGAAAATCTTGAAAATAAGGCAAATAGTTTAAAATCATGTAGCATGACCCCAGAAGAGCGACGACAAAAAGCGTTATTAGCATTAGAAACCGCGCAAAACCGGCAAAAGCTAAACATAGAAAAAAGGTGGGAGTTGTTTTCACATGTCTCACAGTGAGAGCTGTCCATTTAGAAATTGCCCATTCGATAAACCGAATGATTGCAAGAAGAAATCAACCATCCAAGATTTTCTGCGATAATGGGACGAATTTGCGAGAAGCGTGTGAAGAATTGAAAAAAGCTGTGAAAATGTAGATCAACAGAAAATAAGAAACGGTTCAATAAAAAAAGAAATAGGATAATAAAAAAACTCTTCGTTTTAACAAAACTTCCAATATTTATTTAAAAACTGCTTTTTTTAAAGACTCAATGACAGCCGTTTCGCTAGACAACTAGCATCGTCAGATTGACATATTGAAGTTATTATTTATTTTTGTAGCTAGGTACCTGATGTTTATTAGGTAGTTATAAGGCTAGACCAAGTATGGAAGTAATAAGACATAACAATATTAAAGCCTAGATGTTATTAGCCCTAAGGGATTATCCTGGATGTATTTCCCTCTAAGATCAGTATAACTGTGCAATGATATAGAAAAACCAGGAAAAAACTATATCATGCTGATCTTTACAATAACTTAATATATTTGTGTTACAATTACGTCTTATCTATGTATAAAATAAAGACTCAATCAAAGCAAACACTTTAAAAGTGGAGAACTTCCCAGATTTATTTGCTCATTAACAACTTTAAATTGTGGATCTGCTAGATGTCTTTTTACTTCAAGTTCTTCAAGGAAATCTAAATTTTGTTTTTTATTACAAATGTGTAGTATTTGGATGTCATTGGTGTGAAAGAGTGAGGTTGGATGTTCAAGTAGGTGTTTTGCATAATTTGACTTATCTGGTTGTTTTAATCTATATGCTCTTAAATGTTCGTTAAATCTTACTTTAAAATTTCTTTGTGTTTGACCTATATATACAGCATTACACTTTGGACAATTAATTTTGTAAACACCAGATTTTTTTAATTTAGGTAATTTTGTTTTTACATTTAACAATTTTGTACCAACATTATTTTGTGTTTTAAATGATATTATTGCTGATGTTGCCGAAGATATTATTTTTGAAATTTTATTGGAAATACTTCCACAATATGTAATATTTTTATAACTTTTAATTTCTTTAGTTTGTTTAGGAAATATTAGTTGTAGTGCCACTTTCTGTTCTTTTTTATTAATTAATGTATTTATCAAATGAATTGGGTAGCCATTAGATGTAGCTATTTGTTTAATGATATAAATTTTTTTATCAAAGTTAATTTTGTCCATAGGAATTGAAAATGCCCTATGTATCATAGAATTATAAGCTGCTAATTTATGTGTTATAGGATGATTTGAATTATATGGTATGGTTACATCTGTTTGTGTTGGTTTTCTGTATATTGCATAATTTAGTAAATTATTAACTTTTTCAATTTTTAAATCTAGAAAATTAATTGAATTATTTTCTTCAACTTCTAAAGTAAAATTAATTTTAGGATGCAAGGTATTAATATAATTAAAAAATATATCTAATTGTCGTTCGCTACCTACAAATCCTGCTAACACATCATCAACATATCTATACCAAAATACAATATTGTTTTTATAACTAGAATTAAAGATTTTGTTTTCTAAATTATCCATAAAAATATTTGCTAAAATTGGAGAAATGGGACTTCCCATTGGAAGAGCCTCATTTTGAATATATACTTTGTTATCAAAAGTAAAATAATTTTGACTAATGCATACATTAAATAAGTCAATTATATCTGATATTATTCCTGGATGGATATTTCTTTCATCTAATATCTTTTTAACTAGAACTATACATTCTTTAGGAGGAATTTTAGAGAACATATTAGTTACATCAAATGATACTAATTTAGTATTATTTTGTAATTTACATTTATTTAATTCATTTATCAAATCTAATGAATTTTGTACTGAATATTTAGATGTGTAACCATAATTATTTAGAATAGTATTTAATTTTTTAGCTACCTTAGTATTAGGAGTGTTAACATACGAAACTACTGGTCTAATTGGTTTTGACTCTTTATGTAATTTAATAGTTCCATATAATTCTGGACATTGAGGATTTTTGTTTACTAGATATTTTTTATCATAGTCATTTAATAGATAATTTGAATCATTTACATGTTCTCTTATTTGGTTAGAAAATTTTTGAGTGGGATCGTTCTTTAGAATTTTGACATTACTTGACATTATTGAGTCTTTTAAAAAAGCAGTTTTTAAATAAATATTGGAAGTTTAGTTAAAACGAAGAGTATTTATTATCCTTAATAAGATGGACTTTCAAAAAGTAAGGGTTAGTACAATCAATTTAAAAGAAATAGAATAGAGCTTTGATCACACATGGGGGGTGTATGGGAACGACTAATAAGAACAACCAAAAATGCTTTATACATGTTACTGAAAAACCAGAGACTTAACGATGAACTACTATTGACATTATTTACCGAAGAAAATTCAGCTGATTCAGACGATTTTGAGGCTTTTACGCCAAATTATTTTTTGGGAAAAGAAAAACTACGAAATCCTTGTGAAATTCGGAGTGACTTAAGAAATCAAACAACCTCGATTTAAGAAAATGCTGGAGAAGAAATCACAAATGACAAATCAATTTTGGATGATATGGATTAAAGTATATTTACCCACATTGACAAGAAGGAGCAAATGGAATGACGACCAACAATTGATTAAAATAAATTATATCGTTCTCATTACCGAAGACAATCAGCCAAGAAATGTCTGGAGGCTGGGTAGAATACTAGAAGTGTTTCCTGGACCAGACGGATGAATTAGAGTAGTACGAATAAAGACTCGACTTAAAATGGTGAAATGACCAGACCTATTCATAGACTGGCGAAAATAGAGACGGAAAAATAAAAGATTCCCAAGCCACTAATGTTTGCGGGGAAGAATGTTAAGTTGAGTGAATGTTTTAAATAATTTGTTAACTTTATAATTTTAATAGATGTCAAAAACATATTGTCAAATAAGATAATATAATAAAAAACCGTCAAAAAAACCTGACAAAAAATACTAAATAAACCCAGACCGACTAAACCCAGACCTACAAAACCCCGACAAGAAGACCCTAATTTTATTAGAAACAAAAAAAATATGGTTAGTTATACCTCTCTAATACAAATTTTAGTAGTAGATTTTACTCTCCTGTTGGTAACATCCAATAAACATTAAAATCCAATTTCATTACTTTGTTAATGCTTGTTTATTAATAACATTAAACAACAAAAAGTTAGAACAAAACATTTTATTTAAAAAAATATTATTTTTTTAACTCAGTGACAGATGTTTCGATAAACTATTATCTTTACATTGAGATGGACTTTAACAAACTAAGTTTTAGTACAATAGGAGTTTTATTAATTTTTATAGTGTATTTTCCACGGCTGGGAGTAGAAATCAGTTTCTATGGCAACAAAATTAAAACAGTAGTAGTCGATTATTCCCAAGGGAGTTTTTATTATGCAGAACGTTCTTCATGTCAAAAAAGGGAACATTGAAATTAGTTATTAACATCTTCATTAAATGTTACATTTGTACGATTTGATTTTCGAAATTAATTTTGGAAGGAATATTACTTTCACACACATTTCTAGCTTTTGTAATTGTGCTGGTAGTGGTACCTACCAAAACTAGATTGGCAATTTTGGTTTTATTTTCAATGAAGTTCTCGACGTAATCTTTAGTGACTGTCGTAATCTTTAGTAACTGTCGTCAGTGTGACTGTCAGCATCTCCCAGTAATGTCGCTGAAGATCTTAGTAAGCAGTGACCCGTATAAGATGCAGCATCAGGTAATTTTAAACATGAAACACTCGGAATTTTTCCCGAAGTATTCTTGTCAACTGACTGCAAACTACATTTTCCTGCTTTGTATCACTAAAAGAGATGTGAGGAGGATGAAGGAATAGGCATTTTCGAAAAAATTCCAGCAAATTTCTCACATCGGTAACCAAAAAGGTTCGTGAAATCTTTGTCTTGGTGTTTGGAATTTTTACAATTAAGGAAAATCCTAAATCCTCAATATCAGCTACAGTTAAATTGACTAATTCATCAGCTCGGCCAGCTCCGGAAATCCCAGAGTTAATCCAACCTATAAAAAATCAAAATACCTAATAATTGATATACCTAACAGCAAAAGTAATCTTACCTTAATCGTTAAGAAATCTTTGTCATCTTTGTTTTTATTTCAAATTATTTAAGAAAATCTAATCTGACGTTGCTAGTTATGAGCGAAACAGCTGTCATTGAATTTAAAAAAGCAAATTTTTAAATAAATAGTGAAAGTTTTGTTTAAAAAGTTCTATTTTTAGTGTTCTTAGTAAGGTGGACTTCCACAAAGTAAAGGTTAATACAATCATTTTCATTAAAACACACTTTTATAGTTGTTAAATAAAAGCTATCACCCAACTTATTTTAAAGTAAATTTATTTTATATTTTTTCCTGAAAATAAAATAAATTAGTAATATATAACTGTTTTTATCACCTTCGACATGCATAAACTAATCAAACAAACAAATTGACAGGCGGTTTCATTATTTACTTATTTATGCTTACGTAACTAACAAAGGGAAAAAGAAAAACCAAACGTACCATACTTTTTAGTCGGTTTAATTAAAAATTAAATACATTGCGGTTTTCTGTTTGTTGAAAGTGAGAAATGGGAAATGGCGAGACTTTTACGTTTTCATGTCCATAAAATGAACTGAAACTAAATCGAAAAATAAAAATTGGGTATGGGAAAAATTAGTTTACATAAAAGCATACGAATACGCTCCGACAAAACTGCACAATTTCAAAATGCACAAAAAATATCATTGAATCTCTTACACATTAAAAATTAAAAAGATTTACTTGGTTTGCAAGGCTTTTAAAAAGCAAAAGCAATCTTGATAAGTTATATTTTTTAAAGATTGGTCTGCATAAAAACAGATTCAGCAGGAATTTCATCTAGTTAAAGAAATATGAAGAATAAAACTTCTATATATTTACTCTAGAACATCAATATTCTAAAAAAAATCATAGTCTTCTGGGTGCTTAGAAGATATGGAAAGAGTTACCCAATCTGAAGCCGAAACTTTCTAAAAGGAATATTTATAACACCATATTTATGACATCAGAAATTAGGAAACAGGGGGATACAATGGACCAAGAGATCGTAGTATAACGAAGCATAAAACTTTTACCCTGTAACATCAGAATTTCCAATTGTCTAGATTCTAGGCGGCAAATTCGTTTGTCTTCTACCACTCGTGAGCTATTGCACGTTGTTTTTCCTAGTTTGTGGTAACATTCTGGACTACAGATTTTAATAAAGCAGTCCAATGAATTTAGGTTCAAATTTTTGAATTATTTTAATCCAATTTTATCACTTTTCCCAAAAAATAATCATACAAATCAAACTTTTTGTAGCTGGATCTATGGCTTGAAGTATGGCGATTTATAATTTAAGTGGTCTCATCATATTCTATAAGTAATGACATAACATACTTAAAACCATTATTTATTAAATTTTTTTGATGTCAATAGTATAAATAGACATTGAAACGTTTTTTCTGAGTGTAGCAGTACTATAAATTTTGCACTTGCGTTGTAAATCGTTAGAACAGACATAACCAATTACTTAATTCTACTCAGTTTGCAATTAATTAGCTACTCTGCTTTGCAAATTTAATTTTTCAGGAATACTTACATTCATTTACGCCATCATTATAAGAACCCCAATTTGCTTTTTGGTTTAAAAATGGCAGACAATAAATTTATTTTAGACATTTAGCAACGTTATGCGTATTAAATAAATTTACGCCTAAATTGTAAAATGGAAAAACTAGTAATTTGTTTTTATTCTTACTGGGAAATGTCCCAGGAGCAAGTAGATGTTTAGGAAGAAGCATAGTTAAGTTAGTTTATTTATACAATGAACAATTAATTCTTTAACCATAAAGTCTTACTTTATTGATTACCCTGTAACGTGTTTAAAATTAGCCAAAATTAGTCTTTAATTTAAAATAACAAATAAATTAGAATTACACGGATTTAATTACAAGATTTAGGTCCTTGTCTGCGCCGCTAGGGGGTGAAGTATGTTTTTGAATACCTAAATCTTCCTCGGTAGAGCTTTTGCCACCTATGAGACCTTCTCAGACATTATCCAGGTTATCCTTCGGAGCTCCGCTTTAAGTGGCAAGAATTCTTACTTAAAACGTTCGCTGAATTCCTGAAGGCCCCGTTTATGAGCAGCAGGTAAGGGCTTGTCAATATATTCGGGGGTAACATGGGCTAGATGGATCCTCTATTGGCATTTATTGGTACTACCTACTTCTTTCCTTCTGTACTTTCGGCGCGAGAAAGGAGGAAGCTCCTCAGCCTCTTTACCAACCGAAATGTCTTTAATATCCTAGGAGAGATGTTAACTTATCCTAATCTAGACATTTATAGATCCAGAGCTATTCCTAGGTATTTCAACTAGCATAGCCATTATTATTCCGTTATCGAGTTGGGTAGATGAGATGAAATGTTCTTACTGGTACAAACTACAGTACAGTACAGTACAGTACAGGCCTCAAAGGCCTATATAAAAATATATCTTAAGAACAGCAAGCAGAATTTACTATTTGAGATAGGAATATTGACTGACAGTCGTTTTAATGGGGAAATGAAGGCTGAGGAAACATAGAAGCTTATTTTTTGCAACTGACCAAAGTTCGGGAGACTAAGTATCAATGAATTTGGTCTGAATTTATTCGAGCCTGTACCGCCTACGTCTCCGATGAGCTTTATTAGAGGCAAATGGTGATAAAACGACTATAATCTAGGGATGAGCCATAATAAATCTTCCAGAAGGAAGGAACGTATTTCAACCTCTAGCATAGAACCCAAATAAACCAATCCTTAACATTAATAACTGTATTACTAATTAAATACAATATTTTCTGACTTTAATACATCTTATTCATTTGTACAAAACTTTAAACTTTTAGGGGATGAATTATAATTTTTGTTGTTTTTAAAATACACTGCCGTGCAGAAAATTTAGCTCACTTTAAATTATTTAAAAAATTAAACGTATCACCTTATATTTGCCAATTGAAAATTTATTTACTGCATTTTTGTAGCTTTTAAACATGGAATTAGGCAACATAATTCATTTTTTTATGATTTATTCTTAAAAAACCGTAATTTTACATTTTAAACGAAGTTTGAATATTGTTATTGAGAACTAAATAAAGGAATAAAACTTAAAATTATTAAAAAATTGATAATAAATGATAACAATATAACTAATAACGTGTATTACCCCTCTTGCATTAATGACCGCTTGCATTCTACGAGGCATATTCTGAATTAAATTAAGGATTACATTCTGATCCATGTAATTCCACTCCTGCGATAGGAACTCTCTAAGTTCCTGGTGTATGCCTTCGAATACGCTTCCATAGCTCATCCCAGACATGTTCGATGGGGACTACATGCTGGCCAATCAACCGCCTAATTCTTACCTCATCTAGATATTCACTAACCATCCTGATAGCGAGTGGCCTTGCATTATCGTGCATAAAAAAGCCTTGCTCGTCTATAGTGACCATAAAAGGTACCACATGATCTTCCAGGACCTCTGTTACATATCTGTGAGCTGAGAGCCATTTTCTATTAAAACCAACTATGTACGTGCTTCTGAAGTAATACGTCTATGGTCAATACAAGCGGGGGCGTATCTTTCTCCAGGTCTTCTCCATACTCTTCCACGTCCGTCTGGTAAATTGAGGCAAAAACAAAAAAACCTTGCTCCAGTCGTCATCGTTCCATAACAAGTGATTTCGAGCAAAATTCAATCTTGCAATTCGATGCTGGCGGTTCAACGTTCGCACTGTAGCCAACCTTCTGCAAGACAATCCACTAGCACGAAGCCTTCTTCTAACTGCCCATTCGCTAACATAAACGTTTCTAACATCTTGAAGCTGATTACGTAGCGAAACTGCAGAAGCTGTTCTATTTCGCAAACTTGACATTAACACAAATCTAGTCTCTTTGACTAGTGGCTCTTTTTGGGCCAGATCCGGGTCGTCTGGTTATAACACCATACTCCTGGTAACGTTGATAAACATTTTGTACAGCACAGAGGCTCTTACTAATAATTCTGGCAGTTTTACGTTGTCCTCTACCATCTTGTATGAACGCTACAACTCGTGCCACAATAATGGGATATAGGGGCATTTTGGACCAGTAAATAAACAAAAAATATAAAATTATCAAAATACAATAAGAACCAACTATGACAAATATCATCCATTAACAACAATATAAATTTCATCGCCTACTATGCCCATGACTCGCTGATTAGTTTTATTTTTAAGACTATTTGCCATTTTTTAAATTATTTAAAGTGACCTAAATATTTGCTTGGATATATTGTATATGGATATATTGTATTTCTGTAATAAGCTACTAAAAATTACTGTGTCTACAATATTGTTATATTTTTAAATAATAATAATAATAAGTAGTATATTTATTTCAATAATTATCAAGGCAGGCATCCCTTTTTGTTTTCCCCGAAGAATATAAATTATTCAACTTATTTATTGAGATAAAATTAGTCGCCAACTTCTCACTAACTTTTGCTGTAGTAAAACGATTCGAATAGGGGAATAACAATGGGCTAGCTATAAATTAAGGATCAGTGAGAAAATAGGACTCGTCGTAATAGAGAATGCTCGATTATACCTTGTATAGAATGACCAATGGCCCAAAAGGCCAACACGGAATAAATTAATCTATTTTGAATGTCAAGCAAACTGTTCCATGCCAAACACCGGCGTGAACAATCATCCTCGACAATAGACAAAATTATCCTGGGCGGTTGCTTTTATCAGTTGCTGGTGATTTATTATTTAAAGTTGACTTTCCTAGCCACTTGCGTCTATATCTCTCCATAACTTATAAGTAAAATGTGTCTATAGCCAACTATTCCATAATATAATGAAATTCGTTAAAAGCATGCACAGCGACAAATTAAAAATTTTAATATAATAAATCCAATATGGGTTTTATATCAAGAAATATATAACTTACGGCCAGTTTCACAATATAGGGTTAACTCTTAGAGTAACCTAACTGTTTCTTTCCAAAGAACACCTACTCGGTGAACGAAAACGTCTTATATGGAGAAAGATAACTTCTATAACTTTGATTGAAATAACTCGATAAATCGTAATAATATATTCAGAAAACTTCTTATATATAATCAAAAAACTGACATTTTTTTTACGAAAACGTCAAACTCAAAAAATCCTCTGTTTTTTACAGAGGGTTCTCAACATACTCCCACCTTTGAGTTACGAAACTTAAGAGTAACTCAAAATTTCACATCATAAACTTCGATGGTTTGACCACTCTCCCATACCTCGTAACTAGAGGTTCAATCTTATTTTCCGGTAAAGGTTTATCTCCTTTTTATGGTTTTTTTGATCTTATTTCGTCATCTGTCTTCTTCTCTTCTTTAATTTTATCTCCTTCCACTTTGCGGATAGAATTGAAATCTATTTCTTGATCTCGACTATTCTTTTACATCATAAGTATTATGTAAACATTTTACCAGACCGTATTGAGACCAAAAATAAACTGCAATCGACATTTTAATAATGGATCGACCCTAACTACTGTTGTTTACATTTTAGCCACCGTTACTGAAATTTTGACATTACCTTAATTGAACCGTAAAGGGTAAAGAGAATGTCCGTTGTAATAAAGGCTCTCGGTTATTAAGTGATTGTGAAAATATAAATTCCGATTTCTAGATCCATTTTCAAACGTTTTTGGAATAAAAAATTAAATAAAACTCGAAAAATACAACAGTTTAGACTTTAAACACATTTTGTTACTAATATATTTGTGTACTTAATGTGCAGAAACCCTTAGACCAACTTCTCCTGTTTTTGGTGTGTGTTTAGTACTACGTTAGTGCTGTAATTATTTTCATTAGTGCTGTCCGATGTTATGAAGTAGAATTGGGGAGTTTGGGAAAATGCTAGACCGTCACATACTCTTGGAGGATTAAATTTGGTGAATCACTCCTGCTACGTTAGAACGTCTTACTCCTTTGAAACACTGATTAAGGGCTGGAAAAAATAGTGTCGTATGTATGTTCGATAGTGCTGTCCCTTTATTTTGTTGTAAGGTACATTTTGGGGAGATGCTAGCTACCCCAAATACCAGTTTTAACTATTTGTTAATGGTTTTTATTAGTATTGACTTAACATAAAATGAGTGATTGAGTGGGTGGAGAAATATTAGTCTTTTTAAAATAATGGCTTCAAATTTGCTGAGTGATGTGCGTGCTACGCAAGCCCTGGGCACTCTGCTTAAATGACAGGTCCACGCTTAGTAGTTAATACTCAGGTCACGGAAGTCGCCACTATCGAAAATATAGTCACAACCAACAGGAACTCCGTTAATGACAACAATTTTGAATTTAAATGTTTTCGAAAATATTTTTTGATAGTTAGTATTGTATTTTCTGATTAGTAGATATATTTTCCAGTTAGAGATTTTGCAGTTATTTATTAAAGTATTAAGAACAATACTTAACTGAACGGTTAAACTAAACCTCTACTATTTATTCGAAAAATTCGCTTTAAAATTCAAGCTGTTTCGCTAATAATTAGCATCGTCAGATTGACATATTGAAATTACATTTTGTTTGTTTGTAACTAGGTACTTGGTGTTGACAAGTAGTTAAGGCTAGACCAAGTAAGGAAGTAATAAGACATAACAATATTAAAGCCTAGATGTTATTAGCCCTAAGGGATTATACTGGATGTATTTCCCTCTAAGATCAGTATAACTGTGCAATGATATAGAAAAACCAGAAAAAAACTAAAATAGTGGAAGTTTAGTTTAACCGTTCAGTTATTTATTGTTCTTAGATAGATAGATGTTTAAGAGGTGGCCAGAAGCCTATTCCACTGCGACCTTTTCAGATCTATTGTGGTCCTCGAAAAACTAGATTACATCCCCTCGTCCGACTCTCTTAACGAAGTCTATAAGCTTTGAGACTGTAACCTTCATGTAGTCCCTTGCCAATGGATATTCTTCTCCTAAAGTCAGGAACCGCATATTTACCAGTCCGTCGCACTGACATAAGATGTGCTCTGGTGTTTCCTCTTCTAGGTGACAGAATCTGCACAGATCCGTCTCTGTCAACCCCATCAGCTTAAGATGCCTGTTTAGCTTACAGTGCCCCGTCAATAGACTTACTACAGTTTTGACCGTTTTACTGTCTTTACTCAATAAGTCTGACGTAAACTTTTGCGAATGTTCCATTATGAACTGTTTCGCTTGCCTTTGTCCTGGTGAATTCCACCACCATTCCCGTGATTTTTGTGCCACCCATGTTTTCATGGCCGTCTTTATTATATTTTTTGCAATGCCGCAGAAAGGTTCCGGTCCAATAAAAGGCATTGATGAGCCTAGTTTAGCCATTTCATCTGCCTTTTCATTGCCTTTTAGACCCCTATGCCTGGTACCCAAGCTACCGTAACCTTGCTACGATCCCCCAGAGTATTCAGAGCATGCACACAGTCCCATACTAGCCTAGAATTGACCTCTACAGAATCTAGTGCCCCTAGCACCGCCTGACTGTCTGTGAAGATGGCTATTGAACGGTACGTCCTATCCAGCCTTTTAATTTCTTCTACACAGTAGTGAATTGCCGTGATTTCTGCTTGAAAAATCGTGGCATTTTGGGATAGACTTACTGGGAATGTTATCCCTTGTTTCCTTCCGACTACGCCGGCTCCCACGCCATACGGCGTCTTTTAGCCGTCCGTGTACCAGGTTGACTCCGCCTCTAATTTATTTTTCTTAGTAAGATGAACTTTCAAAAAGTAAAGGTTAACACAATAAATTTCATTATTAAAGTATGTTTTTTATGTGTTCTGTTACGGGTTGCCTTTATAAAAATAACTATAAAAAAGTACATTGTTTATCAAAGGATCCACAGGTAAGAATTTGTTTTTTAAAGCTTTAGCGTATACCTATGTATTAGAATATGATGCATATTATATTATTTTTATGTTTCATTATATTTATTGATCCAAAGAAAACAGTGTGATGCTTTAAATAGACCAGATTTGGTTAATGTGACTGGAAAGGACCGTTACCCATTTAGAATCTGCATTGACCACTTTACAAAAGACTGCTTTTTCTCACAGATAGAAATGCTACAGATTTATGCTGTGCCTACTCGAAAACTTCCAGATTTAAAATTTTGATTGTGAATTAAAGCAAAAACTTTTTTAAATAACAACAGCTTACATATTTTTTTCCAGGCACCACCTTCCAGATTCGCATTATTCAGACCTGATCTCTTCAACAAATAGGGAAGTTGAAATACCTACTATTATAGGTTAGTATTAAATTTTATTCTTAATTTCTAATTATGAGTCTTATATTAACAACTTAGTTTTATAATATTTAATATTTCTTTTTCAGAAACCAGCATCTCTCATTGTTCTGATGATCCTCTAACAACAGAAGCTACTCCCATGACACCAGAATGCAATAGATCCATTTTAAAAATGATTGGGGAAACAAGAAAAATAAATTTGACTCCTAATTGTAATAAAATTTATATAAGTCAATACCAAATTGTTAACAATATTAAAATATTTAAAAATATTTTAAAAAATATATTTATCAGAATATTTTTAAAATATCTTAATATAAATATTTTAAATTACCTAATAAAATTAAAATAAATTATATAGTTAGTACTCAGGTCACGAGCGGCGCTGTAAACCCGTTTTTAAAAAACCCTTAGAGTCAGCTATCTATGAACTTCTTTCTAATCTATGGTGCTACGTTAGTGCTGTTTAGTGTCACATTCTCTCGTTTGTGCAGCATTAACAGGAAATAAATTAACACTAACCGCACATCTACCATGAATTTGAGAGATAAAAGATGGACCTGAATCTCCGACTAGATTTAAAATATAATTTTTGTGTGGTAATTTATTCCAAACATTTATTTATGTCATCTAGTGCAATTCGTTAGACAAAATAGTAATGTTAAATTATCTTTCTTTAGATAAAGGGTATATTTACCATTTCAATAATTTTTTAACAACTATTCTTCTTTAAAAGGTGTTAAGATTTCCAAACATATATTAATGATATTTAAAACAATAATTAAACATAAAGATTAGAAAGATAATTCTTGAAACAACAAGAATTTGGTTCTCTATTACGAAATAAATGCATTAGCATAATATATTGTTGAGTGCACGGGCGTATATTGTATCATGAGATATGCATAATCCATTATGCAAGATAAATGAAAAGCCACTAGCAGAAACTAAAATTAATGTTATCCTACTTGAATTATATCTAATAAGTGGAATACCCTCAATCGTGTAATTTAAATTACTTCAAGGGCTATTAGGAAAATATGCACTCAAAAAAATTCATACTGCGGCAGTAAGAAAAATTATATTGTATATGCCTCAGCTAGCAGGTTTTTCTGTGGCAGTAATATAAGATTGACTAATATTAGTATTACTAAAAAGCCTTGCAAAAAGGACAGATTAATTATTTTTCGTAATAAAAAAGTGTTTCATAGGTTATATAAAGTTCACGTCATAAATTTGTTGATAATTTTATCTTGAGATACATAAATCTAAAATAATGTTACTTTAACCAAAAAATAAATGCAAATCTAAAAGCCCGTAATGTAGAAATAATGATTCTGGTCTAGAACGCTATTGGAATAATATATGTTACCCGATTTAAGAGATATATTGGCTGACATTTTTTAAGTAATGGAGAAGTGAATACATAGATTACTCAATCCATTGTCCGGTGACAAAAAATGGCTTTTTACAGGGATTTCTTTGTTGCACCTATTAATTCTAGTGAGGTAAATTAAATTCGTGAAATAACAATGTCATTTAATCTAATTTTTCCCAAAATTACTGGAGAAATACAGGTCAATGACCCAATATTTATGTATTAATTAATAAAAAATATATATTAAATAAAATTCTGTTAGTACATATTTGTTATATAAGTTGATGAGTATTGTGCAATACCAAATTAATTTTTGGATGCGAAAAGCATACCACAAAAGTCAATGTTTCACTAAAAGTGTTAACATTTTCTTAAATAAAAATTTTAATGTAGGATTTGAAATATTGGGAGGTTGGGAAATACATCTGTGAAAAGCCTATTTATTTATTTATGACATTTTTTGGTTTTTCTTTGGAGTAAACACCAATGCCCGATTTTAGATTTTACTTTATTTATTACCGATCTTACTGACCCAAAGATTGCTTGCAAAATTACTCAATTTACAGATGATACGAAAGTTACCTGGACTAATTAATCCAAATTCTACAGAATGCATTGAATAAGTTAATTCTGAATGAACAGTTTTAATGTAAATGTCTAGAGAATCTCTTATTTTGAACCACTTTCTACTTTCCTCTTTAATCCACATTTGTTGGGCCTTTTTAATTACTTTTTGTGCTTCCTTTGATTGAGTCTTACACTTTATATTTACATATTTGGGTATTACATTTTTCTTGAGACATTCTTGGCTAAACCAGATGTTTTGGGATGCCTTACACCTTTTCTCATGTAACTTCTTATACTATCGGGTTACATGAGAAAAGGTGTAAGGCATCCCAAAACATCTGGTTTAGCCAAGAATGTCTCAAGAAAAATGTAATACCAAAATATGTAGGTAAATATAAAGTGTAAGACTCAATCAAAGGAAGCACAAAAAGTAATTAAAAAGGCCAAACAAATGTGGATTAAAGAGGAAAGTAGAAAGTGGTTCAAAATAAGAGATTCCCTAGACATTTACATTAAAACTGTTCATTCAATGCATTCTGTAGAATTTGACTGCCTAGATGATATAATCCAAATTCAATAAATTCTACTTTAATACCTGGAAAATTACAAGATGTGGTTGTACAAAACGCTATCTAATATCTAACTCTTAAAAAATTGGTAAAACAGAATGAATAACTAACAACAATAAATAACCAAAACGTTAGAATAGGATATGCAACAGTTAGAATATGCAGCATTACATTTTGAACAATTATTTTGTAAACATTTTGTAATTTTGGTTTTATATTTAACAATTTTGTGCTTAAAATGATATTAATGCTGAAGTTGCCGAAGATCTTTTGAAATTGTATTCAAAATATTTCCAAAATATATAATATTTTTTTAACTTTTTATTTCTTTAGTTTGTTTAGGAAATATTAGTTGTAGTGACCTTTTCTATTCTTTCTTATTAATTAATTTATTTATTAAATGTGATAAATAGCCTTTGGATGTAGCTATTTGTTTAATGATATCAATTTCTTTAAATACAATCAGATCAAGACTCAATTTTTATGTCGTATGAACTTAAAAGCATTTTTAAATGTTTTAGACTTCGCCGCAAATAGTATTACACCTCACCTAAACGCCAATAAAATATATTCTGGAAAACTATAGAACTAGCTATAAAAAATTATAATCTCAGTATTTCTCAAAAAAACAGGTTTATCAAGAAGAATTTTATTCTATAAATTTTATACTGTGCTCATAGACAAATGTGATACCCCTTGAAAGGTTCTTTGCTTTCCCTAGAAGATCGAATAATAGTTGTACAAGTCCGTCGTGGCTTTAAAATTCTGGACCAGTCTTAATGAAACGTCCAGTTAGCAATTCCAAGTATAAACCTCTGGTAGAATTAGTTGTGTTGTTAAAAGCAAATCCCTAATATGCTCATGTAAGATTGTCTAACAGAAAAGAAACCATTGTAGTTCTCCTTTATAAACATTCTAGATGTCTCTAAGAATCCTGTAGATATTGACAGAGTTAGAGAAAACTCACGTCAAACATTGAAGCTACTGAATCCACTCCTGAGCTAGGAGTGACCACACTTCAAGAAATTTAATTTATATGAACTGGATCAACCAAAATCTCACTGGATACCTGAAAAAGCAAGTAGCAGTTTTGAAATAACCTAAAACGATGTAAAGGTTTGTCAGGTAGCAAATATCCCATTTACACAGCTGATTAGATTCGCTAAAATTATTAGCATTCTAGAATCCATGCATATTAAAATAGGAACAAAATAACAGATATTCGAGATGCAAAGACTACCTTTTAAATAAAGTTTGTCTTACCTATACTACTACTGTCCTGAGGAAATATTCAAGGGGTTTTTAAAAAATCTCTCTCTCAGGTTAAATATCACATTCACATTTCTGAAATATTAAGAGTCCTATTCAAATATCCACAGGGATATAAAATTTTAAGTTTTAGACCATGGCACTTTTCTATATTTGTTAATATAATGTTCTCTATTCAACAAGCCATAATCTAATTTAATTGGGATTTGTTGTTACAAATACAGTGTTAAAATACGGTGTCCGACCCAGTATTAGCCATGATTCGAATTGGTAATTTACCATCATGGAATTATTGCATTTGACATAGTAATTACACACAACGAAATAACTGACACATAATGCCCAAATTATTCGAATAGATTTTAAAGCTGTATTATATCGTCACCATAAAATCAACCATCGCTTCTAACAATAAATTATTATAGTAAAGTAATTTTGATTGTTTTATAAGAATAGTATACAATATCATGATGTGATATGTGATTTTATTATTAAATTATTTTTTGTCACCGCTAGCTCGAAAAATTTTTGGTGTCGTTGACTTTTGCTACTCACAGATTTTCATGTTTATTTTAATTTTTTGGATAGCTTACCTTAAATAAAATAGATCGCTGGATCATTTATTAATTACTTTAAAAATCGCGAATTTAGATCAAGAAATAGTATTTTTTCAACACTTTTTAATCCTATTTTACGATGAATATTTTTACATTAAACTGCAAAGGTTTAAAAATAGTCTTAAGCATTCAGTTAAAACTTACAGGTTAAGCACATTATGATATGGTCTAAATGTCTAGATGGTTTCAGTGAGAGAAGGTCATTATTTCTGTGATATGTTTATAGTTTTAGCGGCTTATTTTCTTTTAATTACATAAATTTGGCATTGTAAAAGATGATCTACATAAATCATATAAAATTAGTTGCATTTATAATCATGAAAATTAAAACAATAAACATTCTTCGATATTTTTCTAACGGAAATTATTACTTTGAAATAATGGATATTTCATATAAAGCATTGAAATGTTTGATAATATAATATTTAGTTTCAAATAAGCTATACAGAGATTACTTTGCTATTTCTTTGTAGAAAGGCTTTAGAGTTTTTACTAATCATCATCATCTTGATTCTATTAATTATCACACCCATTCAGGTTAGGTTAGGTTACGTTTATCAAATGTAAAATAATAGCAATATAAATATAAAATACAATTAAAATAGAATATAAAAATTCACTGAATCATTTTAAAAATACATATTTAATTGGACATGCTTTATGTATTACACAGTTTATCCATGCTAATATAAAGGACGAGATCCTTTTGAAGCAGCTCGACATTTCGGTTCCGTTCTCAGTCATTGTCCGAGCTGCCTATGTAGTGATTTATAGTTCCACTTCTAATCCTCATTGAATTGCGATCGGAAGTTAGATTTATATACCAGCAGCAAAAAGAAGTTTCCTTTTTTATATTTCTGGTAGGTAGTTTTGTTATTTGTAGGCTTTTTTATTTTTAACTTTGACTTCATTATTATTTTAGCTTTCTCTGAATTAAATTGATTGTACTAACCCTTACTTTTTGGAAGTTCATCTTATTAGGAATAATAAAAATCTCTTCGTTTTAACAAAACTTCCAATATTTATTTAAAAAATTGCTTTTTTAACCTTAATGACAGCCGTTTCGCTAGACTTAGCATCGTCAGATTGACATATTGAAGTTACATCATTACATGTTCAAAATATGCTCCGCTTGATCTTAGTAAATTACAAATAAAACAAAATCTTACATCTGGGTGAATCGTATAATATTTTTCTATTGGTACCAATTCAAAAAATATCTTAAGAACTATTGGATATGGAGTTGCAGGATCCATGAAATACAACTCATGGGTCAGAGTTGCTTAAACGGATATAAAAGAACAATAGGACTGATAAAGAGTGTAGATCCTGCCAGGGTAATTATAAAATAAAGAAAGATGGTAACATTGACAGCATACTTTTGAAGTATGCTAACTTTTGATAAAGTTTAAGCAATAGCTTTTGAAATATATTTTATAAGAAGATATTTTGGGTCTGCATCCTAACGAAAAAACCGCCTGTTTCGGTTGTATGAAGCAGATTCATATTTTTAGCCAGTGTATTTGTATTTGTAATGAAAATTTGTATTGAAACCTTAGAACAAAAAGAAACAGGAAGGAGTCTGTCAACTTTAAGGAATATTTGCGACGAAAGCTCCTTTCTGGGCTCAAGGTCATTTTGCATATACTCCTTCCTGTATCTTTTTGTTCTAAGATTGAAACCAATCAGCAGTGGTTAGATGTGACACCGAAGTTACAATGGTACAAACCATCCTTAGAGGCGTCAGACAAGGATTTGTCAAGACTAGGATGTTCCAGAATGCAAAACTGTCATACAATAGTGAGGATATAGAACGAGTATAAAAAATTAACTATCTGAGAACTTGGCTATGAGAAGACTGGTCTTCAGACTTAGAAATCAAGCGGCGGATAAAAAAAAGCGAGGAACTCATTTATTAAATTAAAAAACGTTTTTACGAACTCGAACTTTGACCTCAACCTCAGAATAAGGTTCACAAAATGTTACGTATGGTCCATGCTATTGTACGGCTAGGAAGGCTGGACGCTAAAGGGTAAATACCATAAATAGACTGAAAGACTTTGAGATGTGGATCTACAGAAGAATACTAAAAGTTTCTTGGACAGCAAAAAAGGTCAACAAAGAAAATCCTGAGGAGGATAGGAAAAGAATGTGATTTGCTGCTCATGATAAAACGTAGAAAAACAATGTACCTAGGATGTGTGAAAACGGGAACTGGGCAGAATAAGGATGTCGTAGCTATGAAATATCAAACATTGGACAGGAATAAGGACAAATGGAGAATTAATCCACAGTATTAGATGATCGCAAACCTCTATTATTGGACAGCAACAAAAGGAGAAGTGATAATAGTTTTATTTCATACCTGAAAGGTATGAAATTCTTATTGACTTAAGCCTTCGTGTATCCAACGTACCAATTGATAGATTTGCACTGTTTCTAATCGCAGTAGCGCCATTTTGTTTCAGGTAAACAGATTTATGAACTACAATAACAATGTTAAAGTCACTTCAAGCACTTCTACGCGACTGAAATATTGGTATTTTTTTAGTACTCGTATATAAAGATTGTGATATTGTCAATAAAACCAAATAAACAAAAAATTCTGTTAGTCTAAGAGCCAGGTGGTTTACACAAACCAAATGATAATAATCAAACACCGAATATTGAATGGCACAGTTGCAGACGTTAAAGAACAAAAATTACAATTGAAGAAAATATTCATTTACCATTTTACTGTGTCCAGAACAAACTTTGTTTTGAATTTTGTCTTAAGTTATTGTAAAATAAGTGCTCTGATAGTTTTTATTTAAATTTTGTTTTTGAATTTTACTTTTAATTGTTTTTTCCATGAATTTTATTTGTATAAAATGAAAATGTTATACATATTTCGTAAGTGTGCAAAGTGTAATATTAATGTGTAAATTTTATTTCGCATTTATATTTCATATTTTAAAACCATCCGACTACTTTAATCCACACACGAAGCCCTCCAAAAAGAAGTACACATTAAGTCATTTACATGAAAATCGAAGCTAAAAGTAAACGTGGTAAATTCAAAAGCAAATTATGTGACATTTTTAAAATGCTAATGAGCTTTAAGCTACACTTACTTTCCAGCTATTTCCTTGTAACTAACATCGTAAAGTTAAAAGCCAGCTGCGTGAATATTTTACTGGATATTTTGCCACAGCGGGTTAAATTTACTCTTTACAGTTACTTTAAAAGAAACGTATTTAAATCCATAAAAAATGCAGTGTGTACAGAATTCTCTGGAGGTTCTAAAGGTAAACACATAAGTAGATTTACCTAATACTTTAGTACCTAATACGAAAATCGTTTTCACTTTCTTAAGTAATTAAACAAACACATTTGGGGATCGTGCGAAACATGGAAACACATGAAATTTAAATTTGTCATACATAAATAAATAGTCAAACGGTTAACTCCCCCAGAAAATGTTCTTTTAAACAATGTTAAGTAAATTCGCAGGAAAATACTTTTCCATTATCCATGTTTTGAATAATAAAAAACATTTTACCGGTAATTTAGTTGGAAAATAAATGAAATGTACCTTTATTTTGTTTATCTTCACAAAAAGTATAGCATTATTTTAAAAATTGTATTATGGTGTAAAATAAGATAACCCATTTTTCAGAATATTATATGATTGTATGGTATCCTTTAGATAGCCCAAAATATTCACGCTTTAAATCGCCTATCATATTAGTATTATTTACATTTTAAAATTTCTTGTGTGCAGTACGTTTTTCTCAATTTTTCATCGGGAAGTGTCTAGAAACATTTTGAGTACAAATGAGTAATTTAACCCCAGAACAAGCAGCTGAAGAAGGTTTAGGAAAACTGGAAGTTCCAGGACGTCCTAGGTGTACTAATCCTGCAGATGACCGTTATTTAAGAATTCAGACTTTACGAACTCGTCATGTTACAGCTAGGCAACTGCAAAATGTTCTCTCTGGAGAGAACCCAAGGCGGTAGCTCAGTGTGTTAAGAGTCTGTTTCTCATCAAAACAGAATTTTATCGGCGAACATACAATACATAATTCATTCGTCAGAATTATATGCAGTGACTGAGGCCCTATTACACTCTATAGAAAGTCCAACCCAAAAAATCCTAATCATAACAGATTCCCCCAATATAATAGATAACCTGAAGCAATGG
Source organism: Ophraella communa (assembly GCA_035357415.1). Taxonomy (NCBI): domain Eukaryota; kingdom Metazoa; phylum Arthropoda; class Insecta; order Coleoptera; family Chrysomelidae; genus Ophraella; species Ophraella communa. The sequence goes on along the minus strand of CM068986.1, from coordinate 9,205,417 downwards.
TATCCAACTCACTTTAGCGCTACAGATCAAAGAGCTTCTTCAAAGACTTCACACTTTAGGCAAATAATCGAATTTATTTGGGTACCCTGTCATGTGGACATCACTGGAAATGATCATGGCGACGAAATCACCAGAGAATATTCCACGAATGTCTCTAAATCAACCACTGAATCTCCAGTGCCAGCTACGCACGTAAAAGCGAAGCTGAAGGAGAAAATCCGCAGTTTTTGGCAACGCAAATAGACAGTCTCACAATCCAAACTGAGGGCAGTCAAACCATCGACACTACCATGGACATCTCTACCATCTACGAGGAGACTACAAACAATTCTTGCTCGGCTAAGAATAGGTCACACAAAAAGCACTCATGAGTATCTACTCAGCGGTAACCATCCACCAAAGTGTGAAATGTGCAACGTACAGTAAATACAACAAAGAAAGACAAATATTCACCATTCCGTGCACCTTGTTGGATATATTAGGTGAAAAGTGCAAAATTGAAAATGTTATTAAGTTCCTAAAAGACAGAAATATGTATTCCCAAATCTGAAAACTTGTTTTTAATCAATACTGTACTGCTGCTAATAACTCTTCGTGGTTGATGCAGATAAAATTAAATAAAAAAAGTGTATTTTTTAACATATTGTAAACAAAATTAAACAGTATTAATGTTTTTTTTTATTTCTTGCTTTTTTATGCAGTGAAAAATATTTGTTTTTGCATAAAATTCGTTAGAAAACTTAAAGCACATTTTCTCACACAACTATATTTAACTAAATAACAAGAAAAAAAATAAATGTGTTAGAATAATAAAGTTGAAAAGCAATTTGAAAAAGTAGCCGAATTCGATTACCTGGAAGTGTAGGATCAAACAATTTATTAGGGCAGGATAATATAAAACAGTAATATATGAATTTTCTTACTGTACACCTGTATTGATAATAAACAAGCAAAAATACCTATAGAGATATAAAAGAAAAACAGAATATGAAAGAATTTTGGAACGATGCATGCACAGTAAAAAAACATGTAAAAGTTGAGCATTTAATGAAACAATGATAACGGAACAAATAACAGTATAACGAAATGTTCACTATTTAATTATTTTATAAGCTGTTTCAGATAAATATTCATCCTTAGATAAATAAAAATCACACTCACGCAAAAAAAACAAAAAGTAATTTCTTTTCTAATGTATCCGGCGAAATAAAACATTGCATAAACAGAATAAAATAACATAAAACCAAAAATTGGGTAATAATTTAAAAATATTTAAAAATGTTTCTTTAATTTCACTTTCTCGTCAAAAGATGATCTGTTTAAAATTGTTTTCTTTCTTCTTTAGGTGCCATCTTCTATTGAAAGTTAGCAATTATTTCAGCAGATTTGATTTTATCTTGAACCTTTCACTATGACTGAAAGTCTAAACCAGTCCATTTTTTTATGTTTCTCAGCCACGTTATTTGTCGTCTACCTTTTTTTCAGGTAGATTTCTTCTTTAATTATCAGCAGTAGGAAGCTATATCTATCATGTCTCAGTATGTGCCCAAGATAGGATGTTTTCCGCCTTTTAACTATTTCTATGAGTTTCATACCCATACATCTTATAACTTTCTCGTTTCTGATGAGGTCTGTCCAGAGAATTCTCAGCACAAGGCGAAATATCGACATCTTAAAACTTTCCAGTACATGTACAGAACACTATAAATATCTCATTTCAAAGAATACGTTTCTGACTTGCTCTATCCCGCTGTTTATTTCCTGATCTAAGTCTAGTGGGTTGTTCATGAAACAACCAGATATTTGAAGTTCTTAACCTGCTCTATTTGATGCCCACTAATTAATATTTTTACTGTGGGGTTCTGGTTTTTGAGATACTCATCATGTTTGGTTTTCTTTTTATCTATTTCGATACTATGTATTATTTCGTACAATTTTATTTAATAGAATCTGTAGATCTTGTTCACTTTCAGCAATCAATGCAGTATCATCTGCATATCGTATGTTATTTATTAGTAAAATTTATTGTACTAATCCTTACTATGTGAAAGTCCATCTTGTCAAGAACAGTAAACAAGTAAAAGGTTGGATTAATTCACATATGTCAATCTGACGATGCTAATTCTAGCGAAACAGCCGTCATTACATTTAAAAACGTGTTTCATTCAACCTTTAAGTTGTTTACTGTTTTTAATTTATCAGTAACTCTTTTATCCATACTTTTATGTCCTGAAGTGCTCTAACAAAAGTTTACTCAGAATACAGGTTAAATAACACAGCTTTATCGAACACCGCTCCGTATATTTACAACTTGTTGTTTTTTTTCTGACTGGCCGTTACAAAATACCAGACACATTTTTAAATATATACTCGTCCAGCAAACCCATAAATAATTATTAACTATTTGTTCACGGTACCAAAAATTAAATAATTAAACTGCCCTGAAACTTGTCGCTGAAACGCAATTTCTGCTGCATTTAAACATCCCCATTTTCACTTGTAAAACTATTCCGAAACGAACGTTCATTTATGTTAAACTCATTACCTCTTTGTTCCTTTAAAGTGGAAAATTCTTGCGAAGAGACGTGACTAGGGAGAGAATTCATCCAGTATACTTATTATTGTCTACTGAATTGGTTCCAATAACATGAAAATTGGCTCTCGACAGTTTTAAGACATGCTGATGTTATTATGGCGAAAATGATTGAAAGGAATTTACAGGATTTTGTCTTGGTTCATTAGCTATTTTAATTTTAGAAAATAGTCAATGTATACTTGATTTTAAATGTTTTATCAAAAAGAATTGCTTTACAATGTTAATAAATAAAAATGGTATATTGTAAAACAAGTGGAAAAAGTCGCAAGTGTAAAAATTGTCCTGCAACAGTAAGAAAAGTGCACATTATACTTTTTCCAGTAAATTCCTTTCACTATTTATTCAAAAAATTGCTTTTTTTGAACTCAATGACAGCTGTTACGCTAAAAAATAGCATCGTCAGATTGACAGATTTTATTTGTTTGGCATGTTCCAAAGTGGTAGTGTTCAACAGGAAGTTGCCAATTTGTTTAATGTATCGCAAAGTGTCTTAAGTAGATTAAATAATCGATTTAATGAAACTGGTCCTATGCTAGAAAGACCAAGGATTGGTGGCCCTAGGAAAACCACAGTTGCAGAAGACAGATTTGTTATATCAAGTGCCCGGAGAGAGCCTCTATCAACGTGTGGACAACTTTCGCCGACGTATTGTTTCAATTGAAACAATACGTCGGCGACTAAATTGTATAGATTTAAGATCTCGACGTCTATTAAGAAGGATTCCACTAACCCAAAACCACATGCAGCAAATAGGTATTACAGTGGAGATCACGTAAATTGGGTAAATGAATGGAGGTCTGTGCTTTTACAGATGAATCCAGATATGCCAGATTTTTGGATAGTCGAAGAGTTAGAGTATGGGCCCTACCTAGAACACCTAGAAATCGACGACCTGTTCAACGTGTCTACCCTTTCCGAGGAGGTTCAATAAAGGTGTGGGGTGGCATATGTTTTAATGGTCGTACTGACCTTTACATTTGCTATGGAAAAATGAACGCAGAACAATACAGGCGGCATGTCATCAATAACATTGTACCACAATTTTATGCTGCTATCGGTCCAGGCTTTCTTTTTTTAGATGATAATGCCAGACCTCACAGGGCTAGAGCTGTTATTGATGCGATAGAAATCAATGGAATTCCGCATCTTTCATTTCATCCGTTAATTCCAAACCTTAATTGTATCGAACACGCTGGGACATGTTGCAACGTAGGCTAGATGAACACAGACCCGCTGTCGAAACAATGGCTGAGCTTAGGATCGTTTTATCACAATGAAATTCTTCCAGAAATGCTTAATAACCTGATTGGCAGCATGCAAAGATGTTGATAAGCTGCACATGGAGGCTCTATTACCTATTAAAATTTTATTTAAAATTAAAAAAATTAAATTAAAAATTACTATTTTGTTTAAAATTCTTTTTTTTCATTCATAAAAAAATTAAGTTTATGTTTACATGAAAAATAGTTATTTTCTTTTTTAGCAACAGAAAAAAAGCATTTTTAGAATTCCTATAAATCCATTCCTAAGAAAACACTGACATCCTTAACTCATATGGAGCAGTTTAATTATTTTATTTATTTATTTGTTTTTAAAGGATTTAAAAATTGTGTATTAAATTATAACCATAAATAGATTTTTACGTAGCTTTGTATAATCCTGATATAAGCAATTGGATTGTAGACAAAGCAGCATAGAAGATCACATTTACATATCCCATTAATTTCCAATACTGTTTCAAACGTAAAGTAAAAACTTACTATTTTATAAATCTAATTATACGCGTCTAAAAAGGGTTGTTACGATTATTTATGTAATTCAAATTTACATTTAAATGATAATTGTCAAAACTTCGTTTTTGCTCGTTTGGAAGGCAAACCGTTATCCTGAAAAACGGCGAAAGATAATGAGTCGGCTACGAAGCAAATGTGCTCAACCATGATTGCGACAATAAATCGTAATGAAGCTGTGACAACATGTAAACAAACGAAATTTGCGTATGAAATTTTGATTGTTTTGGGAAGTTATTGGGGTAAGCGAAATGTATAAAAATGAAAATGAAACAAGAGAGGGAGAGAAAAAAAATTTTCTGGAGGATTGTTGGATTGATGATGACAGAAATGTCTTGTTTTAGCAGAGCAAGGGCTTGTGAGTTATATTGCGTTAGATATTTAGGGATCGCAAGGCGAGCTGACTAATTGAATATAAAAAAAGAACTAATTAAATTTTAGTATTTTTCATAAAACGTAAGCGGTAAAAAATATGAAAAGTTTTTTAAAGCCCGATGATAAAATTTTTATATCAACAGCTTAAAAGCAACTCATTTTTGTGAAAAAATATAAGTTAACAAGTTCAAGGTAAATTTAATCTCGGCATGGGTTACTTATGTTTAAATAAAGTGATATTAAAAAGTCATTGCAACTTCTAATGATAAAGTACTTTAATCAAATTTTGTTTTTATTGACATATACCATATATTATATTGTAACATTTAAATATTCGATAATAGTATAATGAGCATAATATCAACAGAAGTTGTTTAATATTACCTTAATCAAATATCTTTTACTATTTGTAAGAAAATTTTAACTTAGAAATAATTTTTTATTATGTAATGTATCAATATTAAATTTTGTACATAACTATGTTATTTAAACCTACCAGAAACTAATTATATAATGTGTAAAAAGAAGATAGATATATTTCTACTAGAACTACTAGAAAGATCGACAGTAGACGAAGTGAGTATGTCTAGTTATATATAGGAAAGAAAGAGACGCATACAGTGTTCTTAGAAAATGGTTATTCACGAAGTTTCTGGAAAGTTAGAAACCTATAAAAGGACTTGAGCAGAGGTCGTTAGGAGAGTATATTATTAGAAGTCAGCCATAGAAGATCGCTTATAGTGAACAATCAGTTTTTATTAGTAGTTAAAATAAAGTGTTAAATATTTAGAATACAAGTTAATGTAATCAATGAGTAAAACAAAGTGTCAAAAAGTGACATTAAGAACTAATCAAAAGTGTAATTAAAAACATTTTCGGCGTATAAAAAAGAAGAAATTATATGTGTACTTACAGTCCTCAGAAGCAAACATGAGCCCTGAGTGGGCGTGTCCATGTCGCTGTAGTTGTATTTTCTTAGTAACATTCGATATTTTGAATCGATAACCAAATATCGATATCATAAGTGTCATCTGTCAAAAGATATGTAAACAAAGTTGCTAAAAATCTAAAAATGAAACTATCAATATTAATAAAAACATTATATTGGACCAAAAATACAATAATCTGTCCTAAAAAATGTCTCTATTTTCAAATTTCAAGAAATTTCCAAAAGCAATATCTGTTTTACATTTGCAAAATATTCGAAAAATTGTTGGATTCAAAAACTATCCGGTTGGTGAAATTGTCTGAAAATCGGATAATTATCATCACATTGACAACACTTAAATTGTTTTATATTGATAAAATCATATTATGTCGATTATATTTACAATTACTAATGTACAATCGTTAACATTGGCTTGTAATTGGCTGATTGCGATGACCTCTCTTTTAGTTCACATATTTTCCGCGGACCATGTTCGCTTCTGTCGACTGTACCATTTATAATATTAAAAGAACTATAATGCACTGAACTATATCCATAAATCGAATTGGAAGACCAATTATAATTATTACACAAGAAACCAAACGTCTAACAATACGACCACGATATTTTGCCAAAGTCGGAGATTCTACGTACACCTTCGTTGGTTTTCGTTTTTCATAGAGCGACTACGGCTTTTTCCCACCAATTAGAAAGCAGGACTCTACGTATTAAGGTCAGATAACTTTGTAGTAGTTAGTTAAGTTATATAATTTAAAACAAAATAATTTATTTGATACTTAATAATTAATAAAGTTCGATAATAACCTATTTAACATTTATTTTCCTACTTATTTACAAATTTATAATTCTTATTGTTACTCTTGTTAAATATTTTCTAACTTCCATGATTTATTAACAAAAACTGTGTACGCTTTAAGCCAACAAACACTCCGTCTACTTTTAACCAACCAAAACTGGAAGATTAGTTATATTCTCCCGTCTCTATAACAACCCAAATTATATTTAAAGAGCTTAGCGCTACAAGAAACCGTAATTCATATATCACTTTCTGTAAAATCAATGCAAACTGCAGGGTATTGCCCACTATATACTCTATATAGACTGCAGTTTAATATCTGCAATATAACTACAGACTCCTAACAACGAAAGTAGCTGCATCACGTGGATATCATTACAGCTTGTTCGTGACTGAACACGATAAAATGTAATAGTATTTAAATTATGGTCTGGTTATTACAATATTAATAAATGAACGTAATCTATGTCGGTAGTAAACGTTAACTGACTATTAAATAAATTAACAACTCAAAAAACTACATTTTGAAGATATTTTATTTAAACATAAATTATTTTTTTTATTTGTTTATATATTTCTATACCTCACTGTTTTTTTTTAATTTAAAAGTTTAGCTCTTTAATATTTATTAAATATACGATTTATTCACTCTTATTTAACATCTAATTAATAGTTAACAAATAAGATGTTTTATGTGTAGTTAGGACTGTAACAACCTACTTCCAAGTAGGTTTTTAGGTGTGGAAAATTTTTCAAATACCTAGAAAAGTATAGTCAGTTGCTGGGTCTTCTTTATGTGCATGCTCTAAATGGTTCTAAATGTCCTAGAAACTGGGTTTGTCCACCTGGACCTACTTATTTATCTTTTTTCGGGCTGAAATGGGAAACTCATGTTCGATGGGTCCAGAACCTAACAGTGTTACTCACCCTCGAGAGAATGCCTACCAACCAATCCTACCTCAAAAACTCGCCGTTACCCTCGCCTCGAACTTACTCCCTAGTATGCTTCAAGACGGGCGGCGGTCCCTCACACACTGTTCTCCCATTCATACTACCCATTCCTCTCTCCTAACCATTTTCTGTACCACTTCGCTAACCTCCACCTATTCTTTGTCCCCTCTTAACATTATCTCCACCATATTCTTCCAATACACCGCTACGCATCGTTCTATCCTCCCCACAATATTACTACACATGATCAGAAGATCATTTGCCGGATAGGGCAGGACAGTTACAGAGTAGGTGGACCATCGTCTCTTCCTTCTCCTCGTCCAGACAGCTTCTACAGAAGCTATTGTGTTGTGGGATTCCCTTGCGTGCGGCATGACATCCTTCAAGTACCAAATCTGCAGAGGATGTTTAATCCTCCACAGTACCGATCCCTGGGGCACTCCTACCTCCGTTCTATATCTCCTTGAATCTATTATAACCCGAGCAGATAGGTAATCCTCCACCATATTAACCAACCCCTTAGCCACTCCGAGCCTCGACAACGCGCTCAATACCTTCTTCTTGCTGACACTATTAAAAACGTTCCCCACATCGAAGAACACTAGTAGTGCCAGCTTCTTGTTTCTCCAGCTGCCCTCCCTAGCCTTTTCCGCCAAATTCACCACTCTGCCTAGCGCAGAGATACACGATTTCTCTTTCGTGAACCCAACATTTACAATGTTACAAACTCAAAACTACCATGATTATATTAGTCTTAGTGCTGATTAAACTACCACCTTTGCTACTGCTCTCAGTTTATTACATTTACTTTTTTTCTAAAGGTTTCTTTAAACTTTATAATCTTCTTCCTTGGAATTTACCAGTGGAGCTATAACGAGAGATCCTTCAACTATGGGCAAAGGTATTGGAAGAAAATATACTCTTACACCTTTTTCTAATCGGCCGACATCATGCCGATTTTGGGCATGATGTTAGCTTTGTGAAGTTATGGAGAAGAAAATTCTATCCAGGAATTTAGGAATTGATGCACTCTTTTATATAACCAAAAAACTTACAATAAATTTCAATTAATACTGTTGATTCCTGTAAAGAATCCTGATGCTTCTAAAACTTAGCCTACAATGATCAAATTGTCACTTATCTGGATGTAAGGGCTACTCATATTTTGGCCCAACTGTGTATAGCGAATTATTACATCATAAAATTTAACTTTGTCTAATACATTGACCCAAAATCTGTGTGGTTTATTAGCAACACTCAAGAAAACGGAACACTTCTGCATTTAATGTTTTAATGTCCCATAAATGTAATGAAGTGCAGTTGTCCCTGTTTTCAGAATGTAGATACTTTAGTTAACACTCTACAGGACACAACTGATGAAAAATCTATAGGGATGATCCAATATATTTGGAGAATTATACTTAAATAGCTAGCTTTAAAAGAAAACAAAAGTAAGGGATGTTGGACAAAAAGTTGCAAAATTGAAATGAAGATTTGCCGGACACAATATAAGACAAAAAGAAGACAGATGGACCAAAATCCTTATAAATTGGAGACCGTGGGAATATAAACGAAGTAGAGGAAGGCCCCAAATGAGATGGGCAGATGACATCAAGAAGCACGTGGGATCTAGATGGATGAAGGTAGCGACACTCGGAGAAGAATGGAAAAGGTTAGGGAGCCCTATGTCCAAAGATGGACCGAAGAAGGCTAAATAGATAGATAGATAGACAAGTTATAATATTAAACAACAATTAACCATCTGAAACCACCGTGATAACATAACCTAACCTAACTTACTCCAACCTTCATTTTTCGGGATAGCAAAATTCCACGAAAATTTAAGCGAAAATTTGTATAAATCTCTACAAATCTTTACAAAACAAACATAATTATGTCGTAGTTATTGCTTTAACAATTAATTTTATTAGTTTATTTAGTTAAATAACTTTTACAAACAGTAGAAAATTGTAAAACTGTATGCATGACTAAATAATTAGGTAAACTTTACAGTTAAACCTACTTTATTCAAGCATATTTCATATAAAGGAGTCTCTTATACCATTTCTCAACTCATTTTTCATTTTAATGGTGAGTAGATACAGAAATGGATTCTGATTTATATATTTCTCGTTCAAGTAGTTTTCCAGTTGGAGTTAAAAAAATGAAAAAACTAACTAATTATACTCGATTCGAGAGAATGATGAATTACACTTGGTCCAGATGGTTTAAAAAAAGTTTATAACTCTAAAAGTTTTTTAATCTAGCGCTAACTAGATCAATTATTAATTGATTGCTGTTTTTTATAAAAAGACGTTTTTTAAGATCATTTAAAATTACATATTACAAAATTTTTAGTACATTTGTGTAGAAAAATAAGAAAACGAGATGTTGAATTTACTCAGAATCCTCAGATAACTATAGCAGCTAACTAAATAACCAACAGAAATGTTACAAGTAAATAAAGATAAGCACTAATACTTTCAAGAAGTGATAAAATAACTTATTGAACAGTGCTCGAATGTCACCTAGCAACTGACTAAAGCAACTGGGGACGATAAAGTCATAGTTAGCTGGATGAAGGCGTACGCTAGCTCAGAAAGTAGCCACTTTGCTGATTTGGACCAGAAAGGCTGCTCGATCCGAACCCTTCATAAGTCTAACAAAGTCAACGATAACTAACCTAATTAAATTACCTAGCTAGCTACTTACCCAAACGAGTATACTGCTAAAAGTTTTCTGAAAATGATCATATCAGTGCGGGGACTCTCACCTATCACTGGGGGGTCTACAAAAAACTTTTACATGATGAAAATAAGTAACAGACCTCTATGCAGAGGATGCCAACAAGGAAAGGAAACATTTTAACACATCCTTTGTGACTGCTCGGCTCTATGAACCAAACAAAATCCTGCTTTAATGAGTACTGGCTAACACTATCCTTCCCCTGAAGGATGTCGTCGACTACTTCAAGTAGGCTGGACAAGGAGGAAGTTTAATGGACTTTTTTATTTTTGCTTCCTCTGTACCAATTTAAAGCTTTTTCTCCTTCTTCTTGTGCCTTCTCCTATTTTCGGAGGTTGGCAGTAGGGCAATCTTCACTTTAGAAGCTCCTGTACGAAAGAGATCGACAGATGTTGTCCCGAACCAGATCCGGAGATTCTTCGCCAGAAGTCTCTTCTTTTTCCATTAACTTCTTCCTAAATTATAACAATTCGTATTTGTTGTTTCGTATTACATTCCAGTTTTCTTTTATTATAATGGTATATGAAAGTTCTACTTCTGTAATCATTTGGAATTATATTCATTCATGAGATCCGGAGCATAAGGCGCTACGTCCACATCTGTTGTGCGTTTACACATTTTATCTGACATGGTCCATGCCAAGAGATTGTGATCATGTCGGATAGTCAAGCAGCCATCAAAGCACTAAGTTCAAATATAATCAGTTCTAAGATGGTTTGGGAATGCCTAGGCAAACTAAATGAACTGGGCCAGAAGAACATTGTCACCCTCCTATGGGTCCCGGGACACATAGGAATAGAGGGGAACGAAACAGCAGATAAGCTGGCAAAAAAAGGAGCTGAAACCCCACATTTGGGACCAGGGACCCTTAGGAAAACTAAGGGAAGAAATGGAGAAAAAAAAATCCAAGTACTGGAATCAGCTGGAAGGACTGAGGCAATCTAAGATACTACTGGGGAACTATGACCAGAAGAGATCTCTTAGCTGCCTCAACCTCAGTAAAAAAAGGCTCCGAATTTTAACGGGAATATTAACCGGGCATTGCCGGTTAAGAAGCCACATGAAGAAACTAGGGTTAGCAGATGAAGCAAAGTGCAGATTCTGTGAGGAAGAGGATGAAACCTCAATACACATACTCGCAGAATGCCCTGCCTTGCAAAATTCTAGGGCTAGATACCTAGGAGCACATGGAATAGAGGAAGGGGATCTACCTGACTTGAAGCCCGACGATGTCCTAAACTTCCTCAGGAAAATAGGACTCGAAGAGCTGCTATAAGTCTGAGAAAATATCAGAACATGGCAAGTAAGGGGGACACAATAGATCCTATAGGTCGCAGTGTAATTATCACCCCTAACTTATAGATACATACATACATACATACATACATACATGCCTCTACTTCGTAGAGCACAATTGGAAATATATAACATTTTAAAGTTCTTTTTCTCACGGGGATGTTACAATCGCTGCAACACAATAGCGGCTTCATTTTTACAAATGCTTGTCTCGCCTATTCTGCCTTCTACTTCTGATTACTGTCTTCATTATTCCCTTATGATTGTACCTGAATATTTATGTGTACTTCGTACTTGTTTCTGTACTGTCATGTTTTTAGTCTTTAAAGTTACAAATTAAAAAAAATGGGAGTTCCATTTAAAAAATTTGCGATGATGTAGTTACCCAATGCTGGTCCACTGCATATTAGATAACAAATTCAAATTAAAAGAAAAAATTGACGTGTTTCGGAAATTTTCATTATTACTCTTTATTTAGGCAACAAAGAATTTATCTGTTAAGCTATGGACGAAAGTTTTATTGTAAAAAATCTATTATGGAAAAAATAAACTGTTGACTTTATCATCAAATTTCTCTTTTAATAATATTTTTACACATACTTAAATCATTTTGTTGCGGCGAGATCAATAATTTTAACGAAAAAAACCAAAAATGTTTTACACAATGCTATCTGTATTTACCGCAAAACTCAGTTACTTGAAATTAAGGCAATTAGTGAAATAAGGGGTTTATCACTACCCTCGAGCAAATGTGGATTGTGGTCTCTTTAAATGGCTCGTACAAAAAAAGTTTATGTTTATTGGAGCGCTCGGTGTGCGGTAACTCTGACTTTACGTTTACATTGAAAATCTGAACATTGTAGGGTCGAGAAACTCAAATAAAAAGTTTGTTAAATTTCAACTCTACATTTTTATGATAAAAAATTACACGCAATTAAACTTTGTTATCAATTTACTTTTAATTCTAATTCAATATCGTATTACTTTTGTATAGGAATTTTTTGCAAGAATATCGATTGTCGTCTGCAATTATTACTAATCAGTGTAAAAAAGGTTTTTGAAAAATCTGCATTACAAGTTTTTATAGTGTTTAATTTTTTTCATTTCCATTTTTGTTTACCTGCTTTCCTCCAAATTTCTCAACATAATATTTCTCTCACACCTTTACCACTTTTAATATATGTCTTCCTTCGACGTTCCACGTTTGCAAGCTTAGGTAACTATTAGCCTTATAAAAAAAATTTATGTTCCTTGATAAGAATTTGGATTTTAGGAGGTGATAAGTTTATTTACGTAATTCGAAATCATTTTGGTTTCTTCCAATAGGCTTGGAACGCTTAAGAAACATGTTCCTATATACATTTTCACTGTTTCAAATTTCAAAATATTTTTACCTTTTGCACATTTTTAAAAGTTTTTTTGTATTTTCTTTATTAGTTTTTCCAGCCCCAATACTTTGACATTTTATTTAATCTATCATCATAATCATCATACAGTTATATAAAGTATGGAGCCCCCTAAGTATCTCCTCCAAGATTTAACATTTTTTGATGAAATTGTTCATCCCTTTCTAAGAAGATCCAAGCAATTTAAAAATACTATTAAACTAAATGTAAAATTTTCGGTTAAACCTGAAATGCACATTAACTTTGTTATTTTAAATAGAACACCGTGTATATTTTTACATTTTTCAATTCCTTGTGAAATTCTGCATACCTACAGTAAAACTTTTCATTAATATTTTTATTGAATAATTGAGACTTTAATAAACAATTTGTCGTTTTTCACTTAGCCTTGGATGAAATGTCAAACCTTTATTTGTTAAATAAATTAATTATTGAGTAATCTACCTATAAGTGTAGTACAAGATGTGTAATAATATTTCTTTGTACTATTTCTTAGTATTGTTTTCTCCATTATGGTAAATCTAAGTGAAGAAAAATGTATAAAGAAGTTTTTAATCCTTTTAATGAATTTAATCCAGGTCACCATAACACAAAATCGGCAGTTGTTATAAATTGTATTCTCAGTGAATCAAAATTATGCTTCCATACTTTATACTAACCCTGTATAAAAATTATCTGTTGATTTTAGCTTCTTTAATTATTTTTTCTAGAACAAACATTTATAAAAGTAAAAAAACACATTTTTTTTGTTGTTGATGTAATGTTCTTAAACTACATTTTGTTCTAGTTTTCTTACACAAAGCTTAGCATAAATAACATAATCAGTCACATTTCTAATTTTCAATTAATTCAAAAAACTTTTTAATACTTTATCCACAGAACGAAGTTGTACTGACGGATTGAATTACATTTGTTGATTGAGAATTTATTAAATCATTTTCAACCCCTTTATCGGTTTTATTGTATTCTCCGCATACTTTATAAAAGTTTTAATTGAAGATATTGCTTTCTTAAAAGAATATAATCAACTTTTTAAAGGTTATGAAACTGATTTCGGTTAATATTAATATTTATTTTGCGTAACCGTACTCAAATTGTTTTCTTTTAAGTAGTGCAATATGCATTAAGTATCGTATATATCACTTAGTTTTACGATTAGAGATTCATTTTCCTAAAAGTTCAACTTTATAAAAATATGTTTATAAATTTTTTTTTGAAAAATATAATATCCTTTTTACAATTTAATGATCAACGATCATACAATTTGATCCCATCAAAACATAACCGGACAAGATTTGGTACTGTGTTAACTTCCTAGATGGACAAGTAACATAATTACAATTTGATAACTCCAATTTTTCTATGTTAAGGTCCTAAAACTTGACTTAATGTCGTATTATTAATTAATTTTAGCTTCCGTAAAGTTTAAATTACAGAATAAAAACTAGGTATTTAGCTATATTGGTTTGAATTTAATTCGATCCGAAAAAACGGTTAAATTATAATTCGACAACAAATTTAAATGGGACATGGTGGTGTAATTATCGGAGTAGGAGATAATATAATATAGCTAATAAAGCCGGATATTATGAGAATTTTAATTTTCACCGTCAAGCCGTCAAAAACAGACGATTTCAATTATATGATAATAATATTGAGGAAATACGTTTTATCTTGCTTAGCAAACTATTAATTATTAGGAAATTATTAGCAAACAAAAAAGTAAATAAAGGACATCGAAAGTAGATAAGCATTTAACTTTAAAATGAAAGAACTTGAGAAATGTAAAAGAAGGAAAACACTTTCTAAAGTAATTTTTAAATATTTTAGCTTTAAAAGTTATTATTAATAATAGAAGAAGACCGGTTTAAACATAAATTTAAATGACACCGACATATTATTAACTTGTGACATATTTTTTTTGGGGCTGAGATGGAAAACTCATGTTCGATGGGTCCTTATCCAGAACCCAATAGTGTTGGACTCACCCTCGAGACGATGCCTAGCAACCAAACCCGCCTCAAAAACTCGCCGTAACCCCCGCCTCGGAATCACAACCCAAGCACACTTCAAGACGGGCGGCGGTCCCTCACCCATTCATACACCCATTCATTCCTTCTCCTAACCATTTTCTCTACAACTTCGCTAACCTCCATCCATTTTCTCCCAATAGACTGCTACCCCGAGTCTCCTCCAATTTCTCTAAATCCTCCTTGTTTTTCCAACATCAAAACACATGACTCTCATTATCCTCCACCTCACACCTCACGCATATTCAAGTCTTTCTCTTCTCAATCTTGTGTAGATACTCTTGACCCATGCCCAGTGAGCCCTTGGGTCAAGAAGTAGTTTACCTCCCCAAACTTTTGGTCCATCCATTCACTTCTACTCCTAATTGCCATTTTTAATCGTTTATATCCATCCCAACTTTTCACTATTTCCTCCTTCGTCCTATGCTGAACTTCTTCTTTTGTGGCACCCTTCCACCGTTGCCTCTTTGCCTTAGTTATCCGATTCAAAGGGTATGGCCTTGACAGCACAGCTGCTGCAGTGACAGAGTAGGTGGACCATCGTCTCTTCCTCCTCCTCGTCCAGATAGCTTCTAGAGAAGCTATTGTGTTGTAGGATTTTCATACGTGCGGCATCGCACCCTTCTAGTACCCAAGCCCTGCAGAGGATCTTAAATCCTAAATCTGGGCTGTTTTATTTTGTTAATCTCTTTAGTGGTAAACTATCAAATCTTCGGAAAAATTCGATTCCATTTATTTATCTATCCTTTAGGCCAGTGTCCAGATGACTGCAAACGCGTTTCCAATAAAGTTCCTATACAATATCTTTGGTTCATCGGTCAAGCACTGGCCATACCTTGACAAGATGCAGGAGGACTTTTCTCGCTATCCAAAGTTGGTTAAATGGAGAACTTCCTTACGTAGGAGCTAGCTTTTTTCAGGGATAGGTACTCCTGGTATAGTATTGACGGATTTAGCTGCGAGCGTCGTACCAGCTTTTTCCAACTCATCCGCTTTAGGGTTGCCTACTATGTCATTTGAGGTTAAGTTTAGGGATTTGATGGCAGCTTGGATGTCAGCATAGGCTTGATAATTTTTTAGTATGAACTGGAGATCATTTTCAGTTTCAAGCACCATCCCTTAGAGTTAATAACACATAGGTTTTCACATTCTACAATAATTGTAATCCTTGGTATAGTCTTAACAGAATGTATATCACGTAAAGTTAAACAAAAATCTTTAATTTTCTTTATCATAATAGAGAATTCTTTAAAATCCTATATTTTCTATAGTTACAGAATACAACGTTATTATCAAATTTAGTGTTTTAACAGAAAATAAAAATTTTATAGGATTTGTATTTGAAGACAACCTGTACTTAATGAATTTCATAAAAGGAAATAAATTGTAAATTATTGTTTTCGTGTTTATTTGATCTTTCGACGTAGCTGAGAGAACATGAGATTGTAAGATGTCAGTAGAATTTTAGACTCTAATTGAAATGATGCGGTGCTGTCTTATTGTTGGATCAAAGAGAAATATCGTTTTACTTTAACTTTCAAAAGCTTATTTCAGATGAGCAATTCGCCTATATATTTCACTAAAAGACCTTTTCGTCCTTTGATCATCCTTCTATGCATATTGTACCTATCTTTACAGCTTACTAGAAAATGCCAGTTACAATTTATTTATAGTTTATTGTACTAATAAGACGGTACTAATTGGAATAAAATAATGGACAACTAAGGTTCTTACCGTTATTTCTTTGACTTTATTTGGGATAAAAAAATTGTAGACAAATGCTGTAACCTATTTGTGAAACTAAAGGCTCAATTACACGGGGCGAGTTAGTTGCTACTAGCCACTTATTGTGCAAAAGCTGCTATGAGTACAGTTGCTAGTTTAGATGCTCGCTTGAATGCCGGCAAATGGCGTGTAAAATGGCTGTTAAGTTTTTTCCAGAGAGATTTTAGAAGCAGCTAACAGGGCGCGAATACACTCTTTTGAGCCTTTAGCAAGGTGTCGTTCAAAAGACAAACAATTTAAAAAACTAGTATGACTAAGATCAATAAACAACGACAGGTTTGAAGAAAATGTCAAGGTTTATTTAAAAAATCAGTTAATTGGCAACTGTTTCAATAAAAATATCATCCATCAATGGATTAAAACAATTAATTTTGGACGTTTTTATCGTTGTTTCATTATCTATTGTTCTTAGTAACATGGACATTCTCAGAGTAAGGGTTATTACAATAAATTCTAACAAGTAAGTAAATAAAAATACTAAAATAGAATTAATGCATTGTTTATAAACTTTATACAGACTACTACTAGTTATATATGCCAGAGCTAATAGGAAAGTGAAAAGAGCAGTGATAAAAGCAAAGAACGATGCTAGGAACAAAAAATGCAAGGAAACTGACAGTAATATAGGTAGAACTAAGACACAAGAAGCTTGGAAAACTATTAGAAACATGAAACAAAATAATCAAAATCGAACGAATATCCAACTTATACCAATGCACGAGTGGCGACAATATTATGACAAAATTATAAATAAAGAAAGAGATGAATATAAAGAAGTAGAAGGAAATCAAAGAAGATAATGAACCAGAAATTATAGCAAGAATCACAAAGAAGGAAATCCAAGAAGCACTAAAAGTTGTGAAAAATGGAAAATACCCAGGTCCAGGAGGCATTCCAATTGAGTTAGTAAAAAATACTCCAGCACACCTTATAGAAATTTTAGTACAAATATTCAATATATGTCTTGTAGAAGGCGACAAAACTCCACGCGAATGGTTTACATCACTTTAATGCACATAAAAGAAAAAAAGACATGTAAAAACTATAGAGGCATTAGTGTGGACAAAAAAGTAATATAAAAATCGGAAGCAAAGTCTCAAATAGTTTTAAAACCACTAAAAAACTACGGCAAAAATGCTGCCTTTCATTCACCCTATTCCAAATATATATAAACGAGGTCCTAAAGGAATGACAGGCAAAGTGCAGACCAATGGGAATAAATATTGACGATGACACCCTACATACCCTCCTATTTGCCGACGATTAGATAGTAATAGCGGAAGATGAAGACGACATCAATTACATTATGAGAAAGCTGACGGAAAAATGGGGTTTGATGATAAATTTTGACAAGACCAAATACTTAGTTATAGGAGGAAATGTAGCATGTAGAGAATATAAATACCGAGGTATACTTATAACAGAAGAAGGAAACTGAAGAGAAATAAGGAATAGAATAATACAAACCAAGAGTGTAACACAAAATTCGTTGCTCTGGTCAAAAAATCTGCGTAAACAAACAAAGAAAAGGATATACAATACAATGGTAAAACGTGGGGAGTTACAAAAAGAAACAAAGATAGGCTCTTACGGAAATGGACTACTTGAGACGAAGCTGCGGGGTAAATCGACTGCAACACATCCGAAATGAGGAGATTAGGCGTAGGATGGAAATGGAAAAGACAATAATGGATGATATTGAGAAAAAGCGGCTATTATGGTATGGCCACATGCGAAAAATGTTTGGAGACCTCCCGAGAGAAGGAAGAGAGGACGTCCACCAAGAACATGCGATGAAGATGTACGAGAGGCGATGAAAAAGCGACAATTAGAAGAAAACCTATGTGAAGATGAGAAACTCTGACATTTAGGATGCGAAACACGGTCCCAATAGCTGTATAAAATCGCCCGAAGAGGATGGGTGGAAGTTGGAAGGTGATGTATTAGAAAAAATGAGAAAAGAGAAACTACGCATTAAAGAAGATGGGATGACAAGATTCGAAAAGTAGAAGTGGTAGAGAAAATAAGTGGGATGGGGCTGGTAGAAAAGTAAGAGGTGGGTAAAGCAGAAAGAGATAGGCTTTAAGGTAAGGAAAACCCCAGGAGTGAGTGGTTTAAGATACGTTATAATAAATAAGTTATTGGAGGATAATGGGGAGTATTTCTGGGAGATTTTCTTAACAAAGTGCTAAGGAAAGAAGAATTCTGAGAAGTATAGAAGATGGCCAGGGTGATGCTGGTGAAGAAAAAGGACAGGGAACTACTGACCTATCAGTCTGCTGTATGGTATGGGTTAATTGATGAAGATAATAATATAATTGGGAAATAACTATAAAAAATTGGAGGTTTGGGTTCTGTACAGGACACAGTCAAACATAAGTTTCCCATCTCAACCCGAAAAACAACCTCTACAGTTGTTCTTG
Organism: Ophraella communa; assembly: GCA_035357415.1. NCBI lineage: Eukaryota > Metazoa > Arthropoda > Insecta > Coleoptera > Chrysomelidae > Ophraella > Ophraella communa. The sequence continues at coordinate 9,186,275 of CM068986.1, read as the reverse complement.
GACTAGTGGCTGAAGTAAGCAACAGACTGGAGTCCTTTTGACCACAAGGCTACCGCCCCACAAGTAACTGTTCGTTTTCTTAAGGCTTCTCCAGAAACTTTACCTGAATACTTTACCTTCTCCGTAAATGGAATGAATATTTATGCCCAAATGGGTTGCGCAGTTTATCACGCTTCCTATTTGTGAAGGGAACCATTACAGCTTTGTGGGGGGTCAACAGACCTCTATTCCTTCGCACACTAACTGTGGATGATATTTAGATCGGTCTAAGGATGTTAGGAATAATATTCTTAAACAGACCCCTTACAATTATAACCAGATCGTCAGCATAGCACTGAAAAGCCACTCCCCGTCGAGAGGGCCAATCAAGAAGATATTTTTTTTAAATTTACACGTATGAACTGTTTATTTTTTTGATTTACTTTTATAAAAGTAGTTTTTTGTAGCTTGTATCTACGTCGATTTTAGAATGTATATATTGATGTGTTCCCCATCTCACTTATGCAGAGGTATTTCTAATACTTAAATATATACCTTATCCACTTTTTTGATAACAAAGATGATAAAAGAAAACAATTTTGCAACACCATTCATACTTATTCAAACGTATCTTTATGTATATATTTATGTACGTCTTATAACATATATGTTCTTTTCAACACTGAATGCACAGTGCACAATGTAAATCGTACATCGCGTTTGGAATGTCTATTTTATAACAAGAATTTTAGTATTCCATCCAAAAAACTCTGCAAACATAAAACGATATAAAATACATGAAATTATTTTCTGGAAATATAAAACCTGCATGTCGATGTTGGTGCCGATTATTGGCCACTATCCATATCGTGCCAATAATATATTTTCTACCTAATTTCTGTTATTATTATCAAATTGCATTGCTTTGTGTGGTCAAGTTGAAGTATTGCAAATGCATACTGATACGAAACTTTCCCAATACCATAACATTTAATAAGATACACTTTTTGTAGAATAGTTAACATTGTTGTCAAATATTTGTTAGAGAATCATTTATAGTTACTTGGTACATCGTAAACGTCACTCACTAGATTAATACATCAATTTCGACTTTTGGGGATTTCATAACAAGCAAAACTTTTTATCAAGATTGACATTTTTCACTAAAACTAATATTTAAACTATTCCACCTACAGAATACGCCATCCGTGGACACGCCGACTTTCAAAAGTCTTCTGGTTTTAGCATAGTGATTAAATATTATTTATTTTAAACAGTAATCGATAAAAAAAATAGAACCAACCTCTTTTTGAATATTGTTTCCTCTCCTTTTGATTGACATAAATATTTCAAGACAAAAACGAGGCAGCTAAAAAAGAGTATTATTTTACTCATAACTTCAAAACTTCAATTCTTTTCTTTGTATTTTATTGTCGCAAGTTCCCAATACCTAGACTAATATAATATGTGTTCTTTTACTTGTGTCAGATAAGACGTAGAAGCCTTTGTGTTATAACAATATATGTCAAAATAAAGTACAGAATAATACAATGAAATTGTATGCACACATGTTTCACTTACCAACAAAGTATGTACTATAACTGCCGTAGTATATCGTTAATTTTTTAATTCATTTTGAGTGAGCTGTATAAAAGTTAATAAAATATAATATGTAACAAAAAAAATTTAATTAACTTATATCTTTTAATATTGCTAAGTCCAATCAAATGGATGTAATTACATAGGATTAATTTTGCTTTTCAAAGAAGGGTGCCTACTAAAAAGCAGCTCGGAATCTTTATCTCTTTGAAGTCTTCAATGACGTGAACACTTCAATCACGGTACCTATTTAGCATTTTTTTAAATATTTTGTTTGATTTTCATTAAGTTTGATGTAATTTGGAATTATAAATGCTACGCATTTATTTAGTTAGGACAGACATTCTTTCATACAAGCGAAGAAAAATCATACTTTTAATTAATTGTCAGGGTTTATTCTTAACTTAACAATTTATTATACATAATAATAAGAATTATACTAAGTGACATAAAAATCCGACCACCCAGTTTAAATGATTTTATTTTTATAAAATTTTGTATAAGTACTTACTGAAGCATAATAAGTAAATGATAAAAATTTCAAAATGATTGCATTGCTTTAAAGCCCTTTTACCTTTAATAATGTGTGGATGCACCCCGATGTGTTACGCATTCTCCAACGCGCCTAGACATGCTTCTGATCAGGTGGTCAATGTCCTCCTGTGGTATCTCATTCCAGGCAACCACCAACTCCTCTCGAAGTTCTTCTAGAGTCTGAGGAGGACGTTGCAAATTGAGCAATCTCCTACCCATCATATCCCACACGTGCTCAATTGGGGATACGTCGGGAGATCTTGGTGGCCAAGGTAACAATGTGACATCATTATGTTGAAAGAAGTCTATTGTCACTCTTGTGACATGTGGTCTGGCATTATCTTGTTGGAGAGTTGGATTTGCCAGGGTGTCAAGATAGGGTAAAAGATGGGGTTTCTAAAACTTCTTGGATATAACGCTGCGCGGTCATGTTACCTCTGATGAAGATTTAAGGTGATCTCGAACCATAAGCTATAGCACCTCAAACCATAACTCCAACAGTTTGATGAACATGCCTTTAAACAAAAAACCGTGGATTTCTCCTTTCACCACGTCGTCTTCTAACCCTCACTCGACCATCGTGCATGCCTAAACAAAATCGAGACTCGTCACTAAAGACAATACTGTTCCATTCCTGATTCCAGGGTGACCGTTCTCTGCACCACTCAAGGCGATTACGTGGGTGTTCTGGAGTTTGTAACAGTACCTGTTAACATTTTAAGCACCTGGTATCCTAAATATTAAATTAAATTAGTACCGCGAGCTCCATCTTTTGGAAGTTCAAAGTAGCTACGCTACGAGGTGTACTAATGTGTTACCATTTTTGGGTTCAAGGGTTTTAATAATTATCTACAGTCTCATTTTCTTCTATTGGTTTACTGTCATATACAGGTATGATTTTTTTCCAATTTTATAATTCCTCTTTGTTAAAATATTTATAAAACATCGAAAGGTATATTATATTTTATTATATCAGATGAGAATTTCAACATATTATTTCATTATTATTCGAAGAATCTTTTTATGAAAGTTGGAATATAATACAGTAAACTCGAAACATCTTGTAAACTCGAAGCAATTTGAAAACTCGAAGCATTTTGTAAACTCGAAACATATTGTGAACTTGAAGAATTTTGTAAGCTTGAAGCATCTCTTTAATTTGAAGATTCCGTAAACTTTAACAGCTCGTAAACTTTAAGATCTCTTATTCACGATCATTTTTAACTGGATCATCTCTACAACTTGGGCAGATCATCCCTTCACTCGGGATCGTCCATAGTCATTTGGAACTACCTAGACAGTGCTGTAGCGACCCCAAGGTGCGGCGAAGGATCGTCAACTAGTATTAAAAGATAAGTTTATTGTTGTATATCAAGTTTACTGTTCCCATATTTTTTCTCTTTTATCTCCGTTTATATCTATCTATATCGTCAACTGTATTAGAATGAGTAGTTGTAAAGAACTGTTTGCGGATTATTTTCTTGTAACGTATTCCCAACTTCATTCATTTTAGCACCAAGGAAATCTATTTATCTTTTATCTGTTTGTACATTTTTATTTCATTTTTTTATCTTCATAGACAGTTTTTTCTGACATCTTATTGTCCTTTTATGATACTTATTTTAATAACTCAACTTAAAACAACTTTCCTTAGCAGTATCATAAAAAATAAAAAGATTTCGGTGGCGCCCATATTATTTCTTAAAGAAATAAATATTAAACTATGGTCAGAGCTAATGAACTTACTCACCCCTAGCCGAGGTATTTAACTATCATAATTTTTGCCGTGATAAACATTTATAAATTTTGTTAATTATTGAAATATCTTTTACAACTAATTAAAGACGAAAGTAAGATTATTGTTTGTTTTATTGTAAGTTACATTTTTTCTTTTGGTATATTGTTATTTTTTAAAAGTTAACTAAATATTTATATAAATTCACTCTCAACATATCACAAATTCATTCATTTACACTGGGTGTTCGGATTTTTATGTCACTTAATATATTATACTGCAGTTTACATAATAAATCTTATATTATAGTTTAATTGGACCTGTGTACACATCCCCACAGCTGTACAGCATTCATCAAACTAAGATTTATATTGAGTTGTCTAGAATTATTTTATTATTTTCTACTGATCCACCAGTGTAGATCATTTCAAAATATCTATAAAGGACACTGACTCTTTCTCAATAATGTCATATATTATCTTAATTAACTTTTATGTTTTATTTTTTTATGTCTGTGAACAGTATTCTAATCTTTAAAAAAATTTGGACGATAATTGGTTGGCTGTAAATTCAACGCAAAGGCAAAACCGCTACGCGTATAATTTTAATTTGTCAAAGAAGTTATTCATAAAGTGTAATTTAGCATTTAGCAAGGACAGACAATTAAAAATTAAAATGTCTCCTAAGGTGATAAAAAATAAAGTAGGAGATTATTTTAAACTCTAATATTTTTTTTAAAATTAAATTAATTTCTCTACAATAAATTTATGAAAAAAATTATTTAATTAGTTACCATGTGAAATTTCAAGTATGTATTTAAACATTAGAAACACTGTTCGTGGTACTTGGTTTAATTTAAATAATAATGGAAATAAGACATTTAACAAAGGAGCAAATGTTAATGTTTGTAGGAATGCTACAAGCTGGTGTCTTTTAAACCGCTGTGTCAGAGGCCATAGGTAGAAATCAAAGTGTTATTTGTAGACTTTGGCAAAGATATCGTAATACAAGCAGTGTTTTTGAACAGCATTTGGGCCTACAAAGACTGACACTACCAAATCAAGACCAATTTTTAACTTTATGTGTCAGAAGAATTATAACGGTAACAGCGCCTGAGTTGGTTTCTGACCTGCAGTTATTGCATAATATTACAGTAAGTGCTCAAACTGGTAGAAGGTGTTTACATGTGTCTAATTTACATGCTAGAAAACCTTTATCACATGGCAATTGCACTTCGAGATTAGTTTGGGTACAAGAAAACGAAAACTGGACTAGAGAACAATTGTCAGTGGTATTGCTTACTGATGAATCCAGGTTTGGTCTTCATCCAAAGAGTTTGGAGACAATCAGGTCCACTGCCACGTTTGCAAACCGCTCAGGAAGTACACAGTTATCAAGGCGGTACAATAATGGTATGGGGAGGTATTAGCTTGGGTGGAAGAACTGATCTCTTTCCGTTACAAGATTTTTTAAGATCAATTGCTTACTTAAATCTTATACTTCGACCTTTTGTGCTTCTATGTACTGCAGCAATCGGACCCCAATTTTTGTTAATGCAGGACAATGCTCCTCCTCATGTTGCTGGTATAATTTTGGATTATTTGGAAAATGAGTTAATCGACTTATTAGACCTTAACCCAATTGAACATGCTTGGTATATGCTACGTTTTATATGCTATGTTTTTTTTAACAATCGACAGGAATTAATTACTAGTCTTCAAAGAATTATTTAATAATAAAAAATTGATATTATTTTTTTATTAACATCCCTAGATCATGTTGATGTGTTATGTTAGGGGATTGCATCTTATTGACATACAAGATCTGTAAATTTTGTAGACGATATGGGTGTTCTTCATCACTATAGCAGTATCTTGAATCCTATCTGCTTTATAAAAGTCAGGATGTCGATTAGCTTCAGTTGAAGTAGTTCTCTATCTTCTATTTGATTTGCTCCAAAGTGTAGAGCTCTTGGATTACTTAAGGTAAAGCATTTTGCGAAAATTAGTCTTGAGATTTTATCCTCTGTATTCCAATATCTAAATTTCTAATCTCTAATCTATGTAGGTGTCCTCTTAACTTAAAGTGTTCAGTTACAATTTCTGTAGGTATTGTAAGTAAATAATAAATACAATGTAAAACAATCGATATATCTTTGTATGTAACGTTACGTCTTATAATGAACGAATAAGCAATACGTCAGAAAATGAATCTACAGATACATTTTCTTTGTCTATTATAAATCACAGAATATAAACAGGTTAGGTGTGCTTTGAGTAAACGTACAGAAATAATTGACAAAAGACTATTGATAAACACAAAACGGTTTTAACGGAGATATTCCCGAGAAGCGTATTTCGCAACTTCATGATGAATTATAGGAAATATGATACGAAGCTTGGCAAAACCCCTAATAATAGTAGGTAGCAATAAAGCCGATGGTGTGTTATTGCCGATTTCCTAAGTGATAACGATGTTGTAGGCTGGATATTTGGTTGTAGTATTGGTTTAAGATATGGACCATTACGAATAAGAATGGGATGGTATTAAACGTACATAAAAAATAAACTGTGAAAAAACTTTTTTTAATAATGGTGATCTATGAGGAATAAGTGCACCTTGGATGCCTCGAAAAATGAGTGGGGGAGTTATTTAATGCAGGAATTAAAAGACTGGGGATTAAAAGGTAAAGTAAAAATAAGAATTACAGAGAATTACACATTGTTGACACTCTAGGGATGAAGAATCTTTTAAAATGTTGAGTTCGAGGTGTTTTGAGCTGAATTGTAAAGGAATGTGTATGCGACGAACTCCTTGTTGGTCTTTCTGAAGTTTTAATAGAGGGGATCAGGGATGAAAGTTGGTTGGAGCAGAAGCAGTGAAAATAGCGGTAGAAGACACAAAGGTTGTCTACGGCTCTGCTGTGGGATAGTGGAGGGAGTCTAGAGGTAATATGGGGGTTATTTATAAGGCGAAAGGCTTTCTTCTGGATAGAATACAGGATTTTGAGGCTTGTGAGAAACGCAGCTCCCCATATTTGGGAACAATACTCGAGGTTTGGCTGGACTTAAAAGACGTAAAGTGTGTATAGGATTCTTGGGAGAGAAATATTTTCGAGCACGAAGAAGAAAGCCAAATTTTTTGGCAGTAGCAATTGAAGTCACGTGCTTGTGTCAGTTTAGTTCGCTAGCGAAAGAGATGCTTACGACTTTGAATGAGGCTCTGTTCTGCAATATGATGTTGGACTTTTTTTGTGATAGTGTACAGAGTTGCGTTTTCGAAACTCTGAACTCCACAAGGTTCCTGACATCCCATTCCTGGATTGACTTCAAGTCTTGGTTAAAAGAAATTTGCGCCGAAGTTTGCTTACCTGTTAACTCGTCTTTGTTGTTTTTTTTTGCGAATTCAATGCTGGTATTTAGAGTGCTATAGTCTGCAGAGAAAATATATCATTTATGTAGAGAAGGAAAAGGGTTGGGACAATGACCATTTACAACTACACAGATTTAACGATTAGTGAGGAAGCTTTCAATCCAGATACAAAGTTTAGAGGGAGTCCATAGGAATGAAGTTTATTTAGGAGGGCTGCGTGCCAGACTTGAACGAAAGCTTTGGAAATGTCAAAGTACACGGCGTAAGATTCGCCATGAAGCACGATGGATTTGCGAAATCTGCGAAATCTTTACTGTTTGTCATGGATGAGCTTGTGTATCTACAGATATTTTAGGACTTTGGATATGATTATACTTTTCATGACTTTTCAGTGAGATGGGGCGATAGTTGGAGGGAAGTCTTGGAAACTTTTTTAGGCACAGGTTGTACACGGGCAACTATCCATCTGTTCGGAAAGATTCCTTGGTCATAGAGAGTTAAAAGAGATGCGCGAGAACTGGTGCAAGCTCGGGAGAATAGTTCTGCAGGACGATAGCTGAAATTTCATTCTGCCCTGGGGATTTTTGGGTGTTAAGATGGCCCAAGACTTTCCGAACATCTTTGGCGATGAAAGAGATTTGTGGCATATTGTACCATTCATCAGGAGTAGTGGGTGGTGATATATTGTCAGGTTGACAAAAAGTGAAGTTAGCCGAAAATTGTTTGGTGAAGACTTCTGCTTTTTCCTTAGAGGTGGAGATTATTTCGTCACCAAAGACAATAGGGGGAAGCCAGACGTGAAGAGGTTTTGACTAATGCTTTCCGCTAGAGACCAGACGGATTTGCTTCCGTTGGGGCAGGAGAGAATCTTGTCTGTTAAGTGTTTGTTGAAAGTGTTTTTGGACTTTTGGATTACAGAAATTTGGTTGTTTCTGCCCTCTATAAACATTTGTCGATTTTCAGGTGTGAGATGATTTAGTGACTTTTTGTCTTCTTGTCTTCTTGGAGGTGGAGATTATATCGTTACCAAAGACGAAAGGGGGAAGCCAGACGTGAAGAGGTTTTGACTAATGCTTTCGGCTAGAGACCAGAAGAATTTGCTGCCGTTGGGACAGGAGAGAATCTTGTCTTTCAAGTGGTTGTTGAAAGTGTTTTTGGACTTTTGGATTACAGAAATGTAGTTGTTTCTGGCATCTATAAATCTTTGTCGATTTTCAGGTTTAGATTGATTTAGTGACTTTTTGTGGGCTCTAACTTTCTTACATGTGGCAGAGTCGCTATCTTTGGAAAACCAGGGTTTGTTTTTATCGGGTTTTTGGGGTTTAACGGAGAGGGGAATATACTTTTCGATGCCCAGTTTAATAACCTCAGTGATATTAGTATAATCATCTAATAGCGTATTCCACTAGGAAAAAATGAAAATGTAGTGCAGGTTGGTTTAATCCATTGGGAACTCAGCTAATTTAGCCATTATCAATCCAAACGATACTTACTAAGAACAATTAATAACTGCACAGTTAAACTAAACTTCCACTATTTATTTGAAAAATTCGCTTTAAAATCAATTACAGCTGTTTCGCTATCACTAGCATCGTCAGATTGACATATTGAAATTACATGTTGTTTGTTTGTAACTAGGTGCTTGATGTTGATAAGGAGTTAAGGCTAGACCAAGTAAGGAAGTAATAAGACATAACAATATTAAAGCCTAGATGTTATTAGCCCTAAGGGATTATCCTGGATGTATTTCCCTCTAAGATCAGTATAACTGTGCAATGATATAGAAAAACCAGGAAAAAACTATATCATGCTGATCTTTACAATAACTTAATATATTTATGTTATAATAATGTCTTATCTATGTATAAAATGAAGACTCAATCAAAGTAAACAGTTTAATAGTGGAGAACTTCCAAGATTTATTTGTTCATTAACTACTTTAAACTGTTGATCTGCTAGATGTCTTTTAATTTCAAGTTCTTCTAGAAAATCTAAATTTTGTTTTTTATCACAAATGTGTAGAATATGAATGTCATTGGTGTGATAAAAAACAAAATTTAGATTTTCTAGAAGAACTTGAAATTAAAAGACATCTAGCAGATCAACAGTTTAAAGTAGTTAATGAACAAATAAATCTTGGAAGTTCTCCACTATTAAACTGTTTACTTTGATTGAGTCTTCATTTTATACATAGATAAGACATTATTATAACATAAATATATTAAGTTATTGTAAAGATCAGCATGATATAGTTTTTTCCTGGTTTTTCTATATCATTGCACAGTTATACTGATCTTAGAGGGAAATACATCCAGGATAATCCCTTAGGGCTAATAACATCTAGGCTTTAATATTGTTATGTCTTATTACTTCCTTACTTGGTCTAGCCTTAACTCCTTATCAACATCAAGCACCTAGTTACAAACAAACAACATGTAATTTCAATATGTCAATCTGACGATGCTAGTGATAGCGAAACAGCTGTAATTGATTTTAAAGCGAATTTTTCAAATAAATAGTGGAAGTTTAGTTTAACTGTGCAGTTATTAATTGTTCTTAGTAAGATGAACTTCCAAAAAGTAGAGGTTAACACAATCAATTTTCAAACGATACTTGTTTACAGCACAGTTCCTTTAATATTTAAGTTATAACAAATTAATACAGATTCAAGAAATGTACTTTCAAACTCACCATTTTGTATTTTTTTTTATATATAAAATACTATTACGATAAACTATTCGTATTACATATTAAAACATGCTAGATTTATTTATATACTTTTCAATTCTTATCTGATATCAAATATAATTATAAATGTTTATCAGATATTTTTAATTTTTTTGTATATAAATTTTTAAATTTTTTATCTACCTGCCATCTTAGCGCGGTTTAAACGTTAGACTAACGTTGGAAATTATTATTTATAACTAATACATTAAGAACAACTACTATAGATGGTGCTAGTGGTACTATTGTAATTAAATTAAATAATTATTATACTAGTTTACATAGAATGTTACAACCTTACTGTAAGATAAGTTTCTTAGGTCTTAGACTAAGGTATAAACAAAATAATACATATAATACAAAAATTTATTGGAACCATCTAAAATTTTGTATAAACACTCGTACGTTCATTAAAAGCTTTGGACAGGGTTTAAGGTCACTAGTTCAGTAACGTACCAACTCAATAACGTAATTTCCTATGTAGCTTGGTATCGTCACGTTTTAATGACGTCCGGAAAAACAATCATGCGGTTTGTAAACTAGAAAATTGTCAATCATTGTGGAGTAAATAACCCTAAAGTTCCGAAACTGGTGGAAATGAAACTAGTTCGATACATTGCAATAAACAGTCAGCAGAATCCATCGATCAATCACTAAGTTATCTCGAGCATTCACTAGAAACGTCAGTTAGTTGTCGAGAGCCTTTCGTTTCAACATTAATGATATAAAAGAATCGAGACTGAACTATTTATATTAAGTTTTCGGGTCAAACACACTTTATTGCTAAAATTATTGCAGGTTAGACATTAACGTCTATTTCTTATTAGTTTTATTATAGAATATCATGTTTTAACCTATAATTTTTTATATCTACTACAAAATTAAAGTGCTTGAGAATGTTAAACTTTTGAACCCTGCATCATGACTTTTATGGTATTTTAATGGTCATTTAGTATTGGAAAAAAGTTTAAAATTTTAATGTAATAGTATAAAGCATTCGTTAAAATGTAAAGTTTTGTAACAATTATTATAGTAGCTCATCAAGACAAAAGTAAATTTATTTTGCTTTTTATTATAATAGAGACCACATAAAATCAAGCTTATACGAATTGTGTTCACGTACAACTCGTCAACAGTATTTAAAATTATAAACAAAACGAATTCAAAATAAAATATATTTATCTTCATTTTCAGTTAAAATATGAAAACATACGAATTAGTAGTAACAAATATCTAAATAAAAGATAGTTCTTCCCTCGCTTTATAATACTTCTTGAGTATTGTGTTCTCCAGCAAATAATTTCTTCTGTCTCATTCAAAAGTTTTCGTTTTTTATGCGACTCATACTTAAAACCAACTTCTTGTAGGAGTTTCCATAACGTATTTCGTCCAAATTTGGGAATCGTATCTACTTCTGCTATAACAGTCATTCCTTTCTCCAAAATCGGAATCTCTTTATTTAAGTACCTACAAAGAATGGACTTCTTATGATATTTCTATTAAAGTTATAGACCGTAATGAACATTTTTCCTACGTGTTTTTTTTTTGTTCACTAATATTTTCCCGTTTTCTCTCACTTAAAAATAGATAGATACTTCGTTCACTAACACCAGTCATATTGGAGCACCTAGTTACCACATCACTAGCAGTTGCTGATGCATCTTCATATATTAGTGCATTATGAGCATTTAAAACAATAGTTTTTTCTCTTTGAGAAGACGGACTTTGTTGTAAAAGAGCCACATGTACTGGAACAAAACTCGAATTTGACGCCATTTTTACTACTGAAAATGTTCTTGGAGTAAAATAATAAAAATATAGATCCGTGCGTGGTTTTGGTAAATAGAGGTCATACTCTGCACTTCTAAGAGAGTAGTTATGAGATGGTCTGTCTGAGACTTCAGGTAAATGTTTCCGAATTAAGGAAATGGATTCAAAGATAAATATGGATGGAAGTGAATATATTTTATGTTTTTTAAAGAATTCCCTACAGTGAGTTTTACTGCTTAGTTTTAGCGTATACCGAACAGTTCTCTTTTTTAATTTAAAAATACGTTCAAATTGAGTCACACAACATGTACCCCAAAAAGGAAGTGCATATCGGAGTTGTGACTAGAAGAGGGCAAAATAGACTGTTTTTGAAAACTGAAAGGTGAAGCAAGAAGAGCTTAGTTGTTTTGACAAAGCGTCAATGTGTAAATCCCATTTAAGAGAGCTGTCAACGACAAGTCCCAAAAATCTCACAGTGTCAACGACCTCTATAGTGGAATTATTTAACCTTAATCCCTTAACACCCTTAACGACCACAACTATTTTCCTTAAAATCAAAAAACAAAATATTCTAAATATCATATTATGACTACTTATCCCTTACCTAAGAATATTAAAATATGAGAATTAAAAGAAATTTCTTAATACCGATATAAATAAGTACGTGCGCTACTGATTAAGGGTCTTGTTTACAACATTTTACGATTTAATGACTTTTCTTAGCTGCCAACTCCAAAAAAATGAATCAATTCATTATTTTATGAGATACAAATACAGTGTGTAAAAGCCAAATGGAATAAATTCATTATTTCGGTTACTGTACATATTTATAAAAAATCTCGAAACACGTCAAATTTAAATTATAACTTGACATTCTTTAACGTGAAAATGCAACCCCTACCTTCAACCCCCTTAGAATGACAGGTATAACCCCCAATTTTTTAAATGGAAAGTATAGGCTTGTGATATATAATTTGAAAGGTCTCTTCATTCTCTATTCAAAAATGTTATTGTTTTTAAATTTAATACAAAAATTAACATAAAAAAAATTTAAATCATGTTGTTACCGAAATTCGCTAAAATATACTCGAAACTTATTACCATATACTTAAAACTTATTTCCCGTTTAGGTCTTGATAATGAGAAAGTGAACAAAAACCATAGCAATGTGGGTTTTAGATGGTAACCATTAAAAAACTTAAAGAATTTCCGTGGCAACGCTATTTTAACAAGCAGTAGTAAATTGTTTTATTTAAGTTGTCATTGTTGTAATTTAAGTATAAAGTTTATTTAATTCAATTCTGAAAAATGGTTAGATTAACGGAAATGCATAAAATAACAGTTTTTCAAATGATTGGTTACGGAGATAACATCCGAACACAACAGGAAGTAACTCGCCTATTTCATGAGAAATTTCCTAATTTACCGCCTATATCCCAAGGAACAATAAGTAAAATAGAAAAGCAGTTTCGCGAGTTTGGTCATGTAAGGCAGATAAAAAAAGCAGCTGCCAATGCACTAAGTGATGAACTCAAATTAGATGTGTTGCTTGAGTTTCAGGAAAACCCACATACATCGAGTAGACAGGCATCCACTACATTCAATGCTAGCCATACATCGATAGCAAACATATTAAAAGAAAATAAATTGCATCCGTATAAGATGATACCTACTCAGGAGCTCATGGAAGACGATTTTGATAGGAGAACTTTTTTTTTGAGCAAAGGATGGACATGTTAGATAATTATCCAATTAGAAGACGTTATGTTTCCTGATGAGTGTACTTTTTTACTTAACGGTCATGCTAATCGGCAAAATTGCCGCTACTGGTCCACGGAAATCCTTACTGGATGAGAGAAGAACACACTCAATACCCTCAAAAGGTTAATGTTTGGGCAGGGATTGTAGGGAACAATATCATTGGTCCCTTTTTTATTGAGGGCAACTTGAATGGCAACAATTATTTGGCACTACTTCAAAATGATGTCATTCCAACGTTGGCAAATTTATATCCTGATCCAGGTAACCCTTAAGTTCCAGCGAATACGATTTGGTTTCAGCAGGATGGAGCACCACCACATTACCAACTTAATGTCCGGCAGTACCTCGATACAATATTTCCCAATCGGTGGATAGGGAGGCGAGGATCGATTGAATTGCCAGCGCGATCACCTGATCTTACATTATTAGATTTCTTTTTATGGGGATATGTGAAGAGCCATGTGTACAAAACTAAACCTTCTGATTTAAATGACTTAAAAGAACGAATAACGCTTGCGATTGGGTCGATCACGCCTAATATGTTAAATAATGTTAGAAGACAGTTTTATTTGAGATTAGGATGTTGCCAAGACGTTCCCGGAGAACATTTTGAACATCTACTTCATTAACATTCATAGTTCTTAATTTTTTGTATGTTAATTTTTGCATTAAATTTAAAAACAATAACATTTTTGAATAGAGAATAAAGAGACCTTTCAAATGATATATCACAAGCCTATACTTCCCATTTAAAAAATTTGGGGTTGTACCTAAGGGGGTTGAAGGTAGGGGTTGCATTTTCACGTTAAAGAATGTCAAGTTATAATTTAAATTTGACGTGTTTCGGGATTTTTTAATAAATATGTACAGCAACCGAAATAATGAATTTATTCCATTTGGCTTTTACACACTGTATACAAATTTAGTTGTGGAAAATTTTTTGTTATATTTTATAAATTGAGCTATTTTGTGTCAACCTTTAGTAGGAAAAAAAAAGCGTCAATTATGATAAACAAAAAAATATAAAAGTAAATATAATAAATTTAGTACAGTTAGTTTTAATACTGCAGAAATTGAAATACACTTTATAAGGTGTAATAAATGAAGCGATAAAATAAAAAGTATTTTTGCCACCGCAATAATCAGTCACTGTCAAGATTCTATAGAGGTAGAATATTTTTCTTTGCATTCATCGCTACATGTTAATATTCCGTTCAGATTTACCATTTTAAAGGAACACACTTGCCTTCTGGGATTTTTCCTGTATTAACTTACCCCAGTACGTCCTTGAGCTGTCCGTTCATACTATTTCCTTAATACAATTTCAAGATACGGAGCTTTTCCAGACATAATCCAGAGACAAATAAAGATAAGTGGAAATACAATAAGATAGAGAAACTTCTGTTCGTCTCAAGACGTTCAGTATCGAGGTGAATAGAAACCGTTTTAACATCATTTCTATTATACTCTGCAGCAAAAGTGCACTTAATTAATATAGTGCGGTGGCTTGTTGAAAAGAGATATTTAAAATTACATAAAAATTGTTAATTTTTAGTTTCGGCGACAACTTTTTTATTCGGAAAAAAATACGAAAAAAAAATGAACAAGGTTTAGCTTGTTTGAGTAGTTTTGTCTATACTGAAAACGTTTCAGTCTGGAAAATAAAAATTTATCTAATAAAATTTTACAGGCGTGGTATTTGAGAAGATTATTTTTTGATCTATTCTATAGAAAAACCACTTAATTTAATTATTCAAAAATATATTTTCACTTAATCTATTTTCGCTGTTAGGCTACATTTTTAATTATAAAAAGTAAAGATTCAACTTCAACAATGACAGAAATACAAATTGCATGTATTTTATGTTGTAATTTATTAAAACATTAACAATCCAGAGAAAGAAGGGAAGTGGTTTTACACAAGATTTAATAAATACATTATTTTTTAATGGAAAATACTCATAATCTTTTAATCTTTCAATAATTTTAACAAAAAATATCTTGTCAACGTTACAGCTACGGCTACACTAGCAGGATAAGTAAATGGGAGGGGTAACGACATTCGGTGGTATTATATAGAAGATGGCAACCGAGGTAAGGGAAACGAAAAAGTCAAAGGAAACTGGATTTAGAACTCGCAAATGTTTTGAATGGATATCTGTTTCCTTTTTATGATAGTTCTACAGAGCTTCCTTATTCTTTAACAGACTTTAGTTTATTGACGTAATAAATGCATCTATTAACAGTTGTCAGTTGTCGTGAGCTCCGTAAAAACACAGTTATAATTTGAATAAATATTTATTTTTACAAGACCATATTTATCTGTAGGTATATATATCTAAAAGTTTTAAATGCATGCTGATGCATAACCAGATTAGTTTTAATTGATTTTTTTATTGTCGTTTTGCTGAATTGTAGATTAAGCCTTTTCGAAATTACAAAACTATGATAGTTTGAAAAAAATAATCAAATTTATTTAATAGCAAAATTAAAAAAAAGGTTACGTATTATTTTTTATATAAATTAATTATTCTATCTGCCTCACGAAATCCAGATTCTACAGCGCCATGAGCGCTGGAATGATGTAGAGGGCTTGTTGCTTCTCCAGCAAACAGTATAATTGGATGACCTTTTGCATCTGTAATAGGAGCCATTAAATGCCTTACATCATCTGCAGAGGACAAGATTGAGCTAAACGAATACGTTCCTCTGAAATGTGGATTTTTATACCAGTTAGATCTAAAATAAAAAATATATGTTATATAATATGCATTTTAAACTGTTAACTATATTTAAATATCTGTATTTTCCGAAAAAGTCGTATATCTATATATAACATTATCAACACCATTAAAAAAGAACATTAAGCAAAGAAAATACTTTCACGTTTATTTAAAAAATTAATTTGGGTTTAATAATTTTGTTAAAATGAAGGAACAAAAAACTGGAATGCAATTGGATCCAGTACAAGTTAGTTTGGAAATGCCTTTCGGATATAATATATCTAGAGGAAAGTAATAAGAATTAGAAAAATAACTTTCGTTATAGTAATTTTAACAATATAAAATATAAAACATAACGCAGTGACAGAACTTTTGAATTATTTTTATTACTTCAAAAAGTCAACTATCAAAAATATGTCATTATAAAAACTAACTTGTTTATAAAGTGAACCGTGTAATTCGCACACCAGCCCTTAAACTTTATTCTCTAGAAACCAAACCAAGTTATTGACAGAAGGCTTCAAGCTTTGGTCTTCCTAAACTCTTGGTCATAATATCAGCTATCATCTGTTCTGTAGGCTCTACATATTCAGACTGGATGTCTTCTGTTATAAAGTGGTGCCGAATGTCAATGTGTTTTGTTCTGCTATGGTATCTTTGATTTAATTCCAATTTTGAGCAGACTGACTATCGTTTAACAACTGTCTACATTTGATATCATAGACCAGCTTTAAAAGGCTCTACAAAAAGTATACTTCCTTTGTAGCTTAGGAAAGACCCATGTACTCAGTCTCAGTACTTGATAATGCTACAGTTCTTTGTTTCTTGCTTTCCCAGAAACCTGCAGCATTGCTGATTTTAAAAACATATCCGGTATAGGATTATCTATCTGTTATATCTCCTCCCCAATCGGCATCTACGGAGCCTTCTAAGCTTTTCTTGTCTTTGGAGAAGAACAGACAGTAATTCATGGTGCCTTTTAAATAGCTCAGGACTCTTTTGGCTGTCGTAAAATGTTCTTTATCATAGCAGGTATTAAACTGGCTCAAAAAACTTGCTGAAAATGCTATATCTGGTCTGGTATATACTGCTAGATACATTAAGGAGCCAATTATGTGCTGATAGGACAACGTTGAGTCTAGATTGTAGTTTTGATGTTTTTCAAATTTCTTGTTTTGCTCCAAAGGGGTGCTTATAGGCTTGCAATGTTGGTCGTGTTTTTAAGCGCAGTGAAAGGGTGCTGAGCCCATAACCAATTAGAAAAATAACTTGTGTTATAGTAATTTTAACCATATTAAATATAAAATATAACGCAGTGACTGAACTTGTAAATTATTTTTTTGATTACTTCAAAAAACAATAACAAAAATATGTCATTATAAAAACTAATTTAATAACAATAATGTTTATAAACTGAACCATGATTATAACCATAAGGTGACCTTTACTTTCGGCACCTGTATATACTGGGATTCAAGGGAACGAGGAAAGTTGACTTCTAGCCAGGGAAGAAGCTGAAAAAAATATTTATAGGTCGAGAATCATTCTTTTGGTATAGTGAATAGCGTAGCCAGAGGAACAATATCGAACTGATAGAGAGTGTGGACTGAAGATTCAGGCTGAAGACAAAACTATGGAGCATATTTTGTGCTGGGAGCTCAAGAGACTATTATAGTAAATTTGATCAAAATAAACATTTCATATTGCAATAATTCGCAATTTTAAAAACATTTACGAATAGAAAATAAATTTCAGAATCGAATTGTTTTATTTAAAATGAACACCTCATATATTGTTATTGTTATTGTTATATCCCAAACCTATAAACGCAGACAGCTGGCCAACAAAGTGACTTAAATCTTTCAGGTTACAAAAAGTGTTAATAAAAAATATAAAAAACCTTTTTACATAATTTTCATATAAAGACAGAGATATAAAACCTTTTATTGGTGACATATTTCTTGAGAATTGGAATATGATGCGTGATTTAACTAACAAACATTCTCTGGTAAAACAAATTATGATTTGAATTTTTATGGTTGCTACTTACCGTATCATATTCATCGGTTCCAAAACGGTATATATATGCCCTAAAAATTTTTTTAAGGCAAAGGTTATTCCGTTTACTAAAACAAGATCTTCCATTTTTTCTATAAGTGGAACCATTTCTCCCGTGAACACTACTAATAAGATATTTGAATTCGGTAATACTATCACGTTATAAATTTCGGCGATCCAAGAATGTCCATACTGAAATAAACAAATAGTATATTAAACAACGCATTTCATATGGAATTCTGTTATGATACGAGTTCAAGTTTAAAAAACGAATCGCGAAGCGATGAGTTAAACCAACCTCTTGCTGTAGCTTTTATGTTTCAAAAGCAATAAAGATTTTTATTATAATTATTATTATTAATATCAGAGATGGTACCAAAGAAAAAAGTCAAAATATTAATAATAATAATAGTAATAATAATAATAATAACTTATTTTAAACATTATTTGCAGCAACCACTATTTATAAATATATTTAATTCATCAGAAATAATCGGGCGATAAAAAAAACATTTAAGTTATATTTATGAATTAATTTTAATATTTAACGAATTAAACAACATTACCTGGTTCAAAGGACCTTCAGCAAATTCATATTTCGATAACTCTCTGTCTTCTGTTCTCCAAATAAAATTAAAACCAGACGAATTTCCCCACCAGTTTTTATCATATTTCAAAAATAGTTTTATAACAGCTCCGATTCCAATCTTTTCAATGGCCATTCGTTTATCATCATTTAATGGCGGAGTAAATAATTTTACATGGTCTTCTTTTAAAACTCCCAAGGAAGGTGTAAAAACTACATGCTGTGCTCTATACGAAGAGTTGTCGGAGCAATTAATTTCAACAGAATCGTCACGGATCGTAATTTTTGTAACTTCTTTATTAAACAGCAATCTTGAGTTTAAAGGTAGCTGTTGATTGGGATCTGGGTATTTATTAATAAGTATGTCCAAAAATTTGCCATATCCATAATCTTTCCAACCGTAATTTTGATAACCCTTACATACTTGGTGGTCTGAAGAAAACGCGTTGTCGGTCCAGGTAAATGATCCTTTTGCAAACATAAAGAGATGGCTAAGAAAATCCTCGGCCCAATCGAAAATATCAATATTTTCTGGTGTACGTTTTTTCTCAAAGATAAGTTGGCGGTACCTAAATTTTTTTTGACATAGTATTAAACATTTCAAAAAAAACAAAGAAAAAAATTAAGTGAATTTGTAAAAATCTTGTTTCCCCTAAAATTAGTGGAAGATCTACTTGTTTACTATTTTATTGGAAACTGTTATAAAATCATCCCTCAAGCTTAAACTTTTGAGATTAATTACAAATGATAACATTACAACTAGTTTGCTTTGTTACTAGAATCGCTGTTCAGCCTAAATTAGGATTCTAAATCTGCCAAAGACAGTAAGTAAGTCACTTAAAGTGGTGGTACACTTTAGCTTAGTATTTATCTTGTGTTTTTTCATGTTTAAATTTTCTTTTAAGTGGTACCAGTCTCATTAACATATTCCGTCTCTCTAGATCAATTAAATTACGATTTAAGATGGATATTAAACCAAGAAGTTGGGTTTTATATTGTTCATCCTTAGGTTGTAGTAGTCCTATCAACCCTATGCCTCCAAAGAAGCTCATCAGGGTCAACACTTGCATGAATTCTCACTTTTTGAAGCTCAGCAGTTGCACAAAGTATGCTCTTCCTTTTCATCCTCCTCCTGTAGCCTGCAGTCTCTCTATATGCCCATTATGTCTAGTCAGCAGTTCACAATTCTTGGGTCCTATCTGCTCAAATGTAGCAGTTCATTAGATCTCTTCTTGGCTTTCTTGACAGCATTGATCTAGATTTTCTTGAATGCCTTGGTCTCGATCCGATTTGTCTTGATTTTGAAGCTCGTGATTTAGATGATCTTGAATTTGGTTATTAGAATTTTCATTGGAATTAATTAATGCTGCCACTGGTTGATTTTTAAATTTTGAGATTTTAAAGCCAACTGAATTGTTTGCCATATGATTCCATTATATCGTTCGCACTGGCCATTACCCTGAGGATTATAGGGAGTCGTGCGACTTGAAGCAATACCGTGAGACTCTAAAAATGACTTTAGTTCACGAGATATGAAAGAGGTACCTTGGTCAGAATGAACGTACGAAGGAGTGCCGAATATAGAAAATAATTGACGCAAACATTGGATAACTGTAGAGGATGATATGTCAGAACATGGAAATGGGAATCTGGAAAATTTATCGACAACTGTTAGTAAGTACTTATTTTTTGAAGATGAAGGTAAAGGACCTTTAAAATCCAAATTCAAATGGTAAGGTGGCTTTTATTAATGTTCCTTCATTTTTGTGAAATTTTGGTTTATTTTCAGCACAAACAGGACATGAGGAGGTAATTTGACGGACGTCATCCACAGAATAAGGGAGATTTTTGCAACGTATCCAATGGAAAAACCGAGTAATACCAGGGTGACACAAAGAAGAATGTAAAGCAAATAATTTATTTTGTTCAACCGATGACAAAGTAGCAGAAGTAATACGAGAAAATACATCAGCTACCGTGTTTTGACTTCCTAGTCTATAAACGATATCATACTTGTAGCATGATGACAATTCCAAACACCAACGTTGAATTTTTTCATTTTTGATTTTTGAAGATTTGTTGTTAAACATAAATGCCACTGACTTCTGGTCCGTAACGAGCTGAAAATGTCTGCCAATTAAAAAATGTCGCCACTTTTTCAGTGCTTCTACTATTGGGTACGCTTCTTTTTCGACTGAAGAATACTTTTGTTCATGAGAGGATAAGGTTCTTGAAAAAAATGAGACTGGTCTACCTGATTGAGATAACTGAGCATCTATCGCAAACTCCGACCCATTTAGAATAGTGTGCAAACATTCCTAGAATTCTTCGCAGAGAAGCTTTAGAATCAGGTACTGGTAAGTTTAAGAGAGGCTTAAGTCGTTCTAAATCAGGCTTCATAATTTTGTTGCATATTAAATAGGTACCCAAGAATGGAAATCGATCTGAGGGAAAACACGAATATTTCTACTGGCAACAATTTTACTTGAAACATAGCTATCAGAACTTCCTCTATCGACTAGTGCATCTGTGATTATGTTGTTTACTTTAATCTGAATAATGAATTTTGATAGACAACTAGGAGAAGCAGCAGAAATCATAGACAAAATAGCAGCAGACGACTTCTGAGCTCCAGAATATTAACAAGTATTAATCCAACGAAGTCTGGTAACCTAAACAATTTTTTCGCAAATAGGAACCCATCTACCAGCAGCAATGGAAAGAAAGTTTATTAAAATGAAATATGAAAAACCATCTACTAATCTACTGAGTAAATTTTCAGTTATAAAATATAGCTTGTTGAGTTTTGTATTTGTAAATTACTGCGATATATAAAATAATAATGGTATAGCTATAATGGAACAAAAAAAATAATGTTTTTCCTTATCGTCTTGATTAAGTATTCATGTATATTAACTTAAGGTATATTATATATTATGTATATTAAGGTGTCGGCTACAGGCCACCGACGCCAGGGTCGTAAGTTGAGGGGACCAGGCAAATCTCCGAGGAAACTTTGACCAAGACCGTCTGTGTGCGATTGCATCCTGCACGAGGTGACCCTGCTTTTACAAAACACAGCGAATCTAGACAAGGTAAGTCGATAAAATCCCCCAAGTCAAAGGTGTTACGCGACCCGTGCCTAAGACTGGATGGCACCGGGGTTATGGTGTCGTGAACGGAGCCTTCGGGATACCAGGCAACCTCCCGGTAGTACTTTGCCTTGCTGCGGTATTGCGGGGCTCTGCCGCAGTGGACCATTTATTTCCCTTGCTACTCGTGGGACTTGTATGGATACACAAGTAAGAAAAAACTTAAAAAACGATGGGGACATTCCCCTCGATCGTCCTTTACCGGACGAACTCATGGAGGTGGCGCCTATTGCCCCTCCAAAGGAATCGAGCATCTCAGAGGAGGAAGAAAGGGTGTTGCTATCATCCCCTAAAGCTCCCGAGGTGAACGAGAAATCTTCAGGTGAAGAGGCCATAAACGCTTTGGCCAACATTAACCTAAACAAAAGGAAAAGGTTTTCCGGTGCGACGAGAAAACGTCTCAGCCGGCTTCTAAAGAGCGGAGTACCTTACCAAACCGCCTTAGAAAAAGTCTGTAAGGATCTGGAAGAGAAACATACGAGTGGAGACCAATCTGCCTCGGAGGTTTCATCCAGTAAACGCGTGCGTTCTGTTGGCAGTACTCCTGAATCGGTGGTGAAAAAACCCCGAACAGAAGTGGTCGACAAACATAAGCGTTCGTTTGGAGCGGTGGCGGAAAGTGTCAGAGTGGGAATCATCCATCCTGAACACCCTAACGTCCAGCTTACAAACGAGCAGCTGAAACTTCTACAGCAATCAGTCTTGGCTGCTGTAGAAAATCTACCGGGTGACGGACCGCAAATTCGTTTCCAGAGCTGTGTACTTCGGCCTGGATTGCTCCTTCTGACCTGTGCCGACGAGACGACAGTCCAATGGATGGAGGGAGCGGTCAACGCTCTCTGTCCTTGGGAAAATGCCCGACTCAAGTTGGTGCAGAAGGGGGAGATACCCAAACCCCATATCTGTGTGGCCTACATTCCTGATGATGTAGCTTCCACCAGACTAAAGGGGGAACAAGTATTGAAACGTCTACAAAATATGAACCACTGCCTGCGTACCCTGGAGTGGACTATTCTACACAGGGAAAACGCTGGTCCTGGTCAAACGTGGACGTTTTCGATGGATGATGTATCCTTTGGGGAGCTTGAGCGGATGGAGTTCCGCCCCTACTTCGGATTTGGGAAGGTGCAGTTCCGACCCAAAGCCCCGAGGGTGGGGGGGAATGTAGCGGCTCGGGAGCCCCAGGGGAACACAGCGAGGTCTGACGAGGGGGGCGAATCCTCCTCAAAGAGCGCTCTTGCGGGGTTGCGGAAGTCGAAACCCCAAAAACAGGGTCCGGCTATGGGGCAGCAGACGACCCTTAAAGGCAAGGGGAAGAAACTGTTCTGGTAGGTTAATATATTGCAGCTCTGGGGGAAAACCTCGGGCTTGCATACTGGTCAGAAATAACATTAAATTCTTTATGTTAACAGGTTTCTGTACTCCAGATGTGGTTGCAGCCCAAATATCAATTCCGGTGGGGGATGACAGAGTAGACCTAATAGTCTGCTCTGGTTACTTCCCGGGTGATAGAGGGACAGTTCAACCTCCTCCAGCAGCAGTGCGAGATTTGGTCGCCTATTGCAAGAGAAACAACAGGCAACTGATCATTGGATGCGATGCTAATTCTCACCATTTGGATTGGGGAAGTAACGACATCAATGAACGAGGTGAGTCTCTATATAATTATATAATAGGGGAGGACCTATCGGTTAACAATGTAGGTTCCGAACCAACTTTTGTGAATAGAATGCGCAAAGAAGTTTTAGACATAACAATCAGTACTCAATTTATTAGTACAAAGATTGTTAACTGGCATGTTTCTACTGAGCCCTCATGTTCACATCATAGACACATAAGATTTGACATGAGAACAGGACAAAGACCCATAGTTCAGTTTCGTGATCCAAAGTGTACTGATTGGAGTGGATATTGTAATTCCCTCAAATCTCACCTGGAAAACGCAATTGTTACTATAAAAAACAAGGCTGAAATAGAAGTGGCCAATGAACAAATTCAAAACGCCATTCTAACAGCCTACCAGGGGAACTGCCCACTCAAGGAGAAGAGGGACCATAGAGGTACACCTTGGTGGAGCAGAAGCTTGGATAAAAAAAGAAAAGAAGTTCGAAGACTCTTCAATCGAGCTAAAGTCTCAGGCTGTTGGGAATTCTATCGTGTTGCTCTAACTGAGTACAATAAAGAAATCAGGAAAGCCAAAAGAGATTCTTGGAGACGGTTCTGTCAGAGTATATCGGATTTACCTGCCAGCACCAGAATTCACAAGATTCTCTCCAGAGATCCGGCACAGGAAGTTGGCTCGATAAAACGACCAGATGGCTCCTTTACGGACTCTGGTAGGCAATCTTTAGAGATTCTGCTTCAGAACCACTTTCCCGGCAGTTTGCTTCTGGATGACCAGCAACCAATCCCACTTCCTACAGGATCGACAATACGACCAAACAAGGAAGATTGGGGAGTTGCTTCTAAACTGATCACTCCATCATCTATTGTATGGGCGGTGAATTCATTCTCCCCATATAAGCCACCAGGCGAGGATGGTATTTTTCCTGTACTTCTCCAGAAGGGACAGGAGATCTTGCTACCTTTCCTAATAAAGTTATTAAGGGCGAGTTTAGCGTGGAGCTATATTCCGCTAGGGTGGTCAACGGCAAGGGTTGTGTACATACGTAAAGTGGGCGTGGCGAACAATTCCCTACCCAAGTCCTTTCGCCCGATCAGCCTAACTTCGTTCATAATGAAAACACTAGAAAGAATTCTAGATAGACATATTAGAGAGGGGAATCTAAGGGAGCATCCCTTAAATCCTCACCAGTATGCATACCAACCTGGCAAATCCACGGATTTGGCCTTAAACAATCTCGTAGGAAAAATAGGCCAATCCCTAAGACAAGGGGAAATTGCGCTGACAGCTTTCCTCGATATTGAAGGAGCTTTTAATAATGCCCTACCCCAATCACTCTACGACTCAATTCACGGTAGAGGAATTAGCAGAATAATATGCAACTGGATCAAAACATGCTTGAAAATCGATTTATAGTGTCCTCACTGCAGGGAGAATCGGTCAGGTTTAGGGCAGCTAGGGGATGTCCGCAGTGGGGATTTTTCTCCCCTCCTGTGGTATCTCCTGGTTGACTCCCTTCTGAACAATCTCTCTCTGCAGGGGGTAGATTTTCAGTGCTATGCAGACGATCTGGTTATAATAGTTAGAGGCAAATTTGAAGAGGTTATCTCGGAGATCCTTCAGGATGCCCTAAATATGGTTAACAGTTGGTGTGAGGTGGAGCAGTTGTCTGTTAACCCCCGCAAAACTGTTATTGTTCCTTTTACAAAAAGGAGAAAGCTAACTAAGCTTCGCCAACCAATTTTATCTGGCGAAACGATTCACTTTGCGACGGAGGTAAAATATCTGGGGATCATCTTAGATAGTAAACTTACCTGGAACGCCCATGTGGAAAGAACAATAAATAAAGCCAGGACTTTCCTGTGGAATCTCAGGAGAATCTGCGGCAAATCTTGGGGAACGAGCCCCAAACAGATTTACTGGATTTATCAAACAGTGATAAAACCAATGATCACGTATGGCTCGGTGGCCTGGTGGTCCAAGGGACTCCAGAAATCCACCAGAGCAAGATTGTCTGGACTTCAGCGACTGGCATGCGTGGCCATTACGGGGGCAATGTCCACTACCCCGACAGCGGCAATGGAGATCATCCTGGATATAACCCCACTCCATTTACTATTGGAGAAGGAGGCCAGGATGGTGTCCTATAGGCTGCTGTCGGTGGATAGTCAAGTAAAAGGGGAGAGGCTCTGGGACCACTCGGGCCTGATGCGTGAAATTAAAGATCACCACACGCTTGGGATGGTCTCAGATATCCTAGCCACCCAGACGCACGTAGAACAGTCCTTTAAAGTCCTCTTTCCGAAGAGAGACGAATGGGAAAAGGGGATCATCTCTTTCTCTGGGACGGACTACGTACTGTACACTGATGGCTCCAAAACTCCAGTAGGTGTTGGAGCAGGAGTGTATGGTAGCAAACCGAGGGTTGAAATCGCAGAAAACCTCGGCTCATATGCTACCATCTTTCAGGCAGAGGTTTTCGCCATTGAATTGTGTGCAAGAGAGCTGATAAATCACCCTCTTGTAAACAAAAACATACATATTGTATCAGATAGCCAGGCAGCTCTTAAGGCACTGAGCTCCAACCGGCTTAATTCAAAGTTGGTATGGAACTGTATTAAAGCCTTAGAACGTCTTGGTTCCAACAACAGGATAACTTTGCTCTGGGCACCAGGACATAGCGGAGTAGTGGGTAATGAAAAAGCCGACACTCTTGCCAAAAAAGGAGCAGAGTCTAGATTTATAGGACCTGAACCATTCTTTGGCATTACCAAAAGTACTGCCAAAGATATTATCTCCGGCTCGATAGAGAGGAAAATCCTCATGTACTGGAATGATATCCCAGGACTAATCCATTCGAAGGCTTTCATCTCCAAACCCTCGAAAAATAAAACTAAGCAGATTCTAGAGTGGGATAGGAAAGACCTACGCATTCTTATAGGACTGCTTACGGGACACTGTCGTCTAAGATACCACCTGAAGAAAATAGGTCTGAGCCAAACTTCAGACTGCCGCTTCTGCAGTGTGGAAGACGAGACTGCAGAACACATATTATGTTCTTGCTCCGCCCTGGAAAATACTAGGCACCGCATTTTTGGTTTCCCAAAATTGGCGCCTAACGACTTTAAACAGGTCTCGCCGCAGACAACCATTGACTTCGCAAGGAGGATTGGCTTGTATGGCGATTCATAACCCTAGGGGTGAGCCACAATAGACCCAACGGTGGTCGCAGTGGAGGGGTGGATGAGCGCCCCACTCACATCGAACCTAACCTAACCTAACCTAACATATTAACTTAAGGTACTTTTTAAGGTTGGTACCTACCACATGAAGGTATCTACCACTTTTTGTACCACTTGTAAAATATTGTATTGTGTAGAATTTTAGTGGTGAATTAATATCTTGAATAATATTTTCTTACTACCAAGTAATCAAAGACAAATAGTTCAAATAAATAAACATTAAGCTTTGTTTAAAACAAACAATATTGATTGTCAACAAATTGTTTATAAAGTTCGAAGTCTCTACTTCTTTAAGGAATGCATTACGTGTTTTCTATGTATATATTTGTTTTATTTTACGTATCAGAGAATACGGAAAACTCAATAACACCGACCCGACGTGAACTCAATCCGAACCTTACTTGACGCAGGACAATTTGACGCCATCACATTTTCCGGATTGGCAGTGTTTACAAATAAAAAGTTATGTCAAACATATCACAGGAAATGTATTTGTGCAATGAAAATAAGTAAAATTTTGTTGGTAACAAATGTGAATTTCTTTATATTAACTAAATCGGAAGAAAAACATGCGTATAACATATGTATTACACTAGTAAATATGTCAAGTCATTAGTAATTTAAAAAAATATTATTAATTAAAGAAAAAAAACAAATTCTTGTACTTATTTTTGCAAATTAAAGCATCTTCCATAATATATCGCTTAATAAGCAAAATTTGAATTCAAAGTCGAAAACATTGAAAAACTGCGCTACTTTTTCGCAGGAAACTGTGTTACAAACACTCTGCTAGGTCACCTGCGTCTCAATTTGCACCCTGCCTTAATGTCAGCAGATTGGAAAAGCTATGGTCACTCTAAGATTTTGAAAAAATTTAACCTCGGCTCAAATAACGCAGACTACACAAAACTCCCCCTATATTTGACTGCAACCTCTCATTGAAAATCCCTAGCAGAGAATGGTTGACGGCAAAAGGGATGGTTCAAAACTTAATGGTCTCCAAGCAGAAATGGTAGCTTTAATTGAAACGGCCAAATAGGTATTTCAGTTAGCTCTATTTAAAGTCAAGCTTTCATCAAATCTATAATCTACCTGACCATAGAAGTAAATTTGGTGGTGGGTCTATTATGGTTTGGGGAGGTATTACTTCAGAAGCACGTACAGAGTTGGTTTTAATAGAGAATGGCCTTCTATCACCTCACAGATATGTAATAGAGGTCCTGGAAGATCATGTTGTATTTTTATGGTCACTATGGACTAGCAAGGTATTTTTATGCAAGGCCACGCGCTGCCAGAATTGTCAGTGAGTATATATATGAGGTAGGAATTAGACGGTTTGATTGGCCAGAATGTAGTCCAGGTATAAACCCCATCGAACTTGTCTGGGATGAGTTAGGGAAGCGTATTCGAAGACATAGACCAGCCCCAAGAACTACCCAGGAGCTAAGAGAGTTCCTATTACAGGAGTGGAATAACATAGATCAGAATGTAATCCTTAATTTAATTCAAAGTATGTCTCGTCGAATGCAAGCGATCATTAAGAGATCATCAAGAGGGGTAATAAACGTTATTAGTAATATTGTTATTATTTATCATTTAATTTTTTAATATTGTTAAATTTTATTTGTTTATTTCGTTCCCAATAATAATATTCGAACTAGGTTTAAAATGTAATGTCACGGTTTTTCAAGAATAAATCATAAAAAAATGAATAATGTTGTCTAATTCCATGTTTAAAAGCTACAAAAATGCAATAAATAAATTTTAATTTGCAAATATAAGGTGATACAATTAATTTTTTAAATTGTTTGCAATTTTTTAAATAATTTAAAGTGACCTAAATTTTTTGCACAGCAGTGTATAAAAAGGTTACCAAAACTTACTTTCTCTGAAGAATAGATTTAGAGGTTTCATACGGATAGATACCTTTCGTTGTCTTTAAAGTATCAAAAATAACATTAAATATTTCTTCTGAAAATGCATCACTAATGTTTTGACGTGATGATAAATAAAATCTCTCCGGTATCACGTCGCGTGCTAACAAATGTAGCAAATGTCTTCTTTCCAAAGTCTCATAAACGACATTGTCTTTTTCACCAACAACCCATTGTGCACCCAAATCAACGTTTCTTCCTTCAAAATTAACAGTGTGTATCCTTCCACCAATTCGTCCTTCGGCTTCTAAAACTAATATGTCGTCAATATCATTTTCTAAAAGCCTAGTTGCTGTTGATACACCAGCTGCTCCCGCTCCGATTATAATTACTTTATGTCGTTCAGTACATTCGCCATGCAGCACAAATATACCTAAGATAACTAAAAATACTTTTAATAGTTTCATAGTGGACTGTTTGACAGTCGGTAACTAAGTTTTAAACAAATTGATTCGACGTATTTATACGCATTGTGAGCTGGTTCAGATAACCTTTTATGTTGGATATTGTGATACAGCGGATGGTATAAATAATACTTAATTAATTGGTCAATAGTCCGACCGCTTGTAATCTAATTTTCATTATAACTGTCAGCTTTATAATGTCAATGTTCGGTTTCCATAGTTACGTGTGTTGATTTTTAAGTATTGTCACTTTTTAAGAACGATATATTATG
This sequence comes from Ophraella communa, assembly GCA_035357415.1. Classification (NCBI taxonomy): domain Eukaryota; kingdom Metazoa; phylum Arthropoda; class Insecta; order Coleoptera; family Chrysomelidae; genus Ophraella; species Ophraella communa. The sequence goes on along the minus strand of CM068986.1, from coordinate 9,156,803 downwards.
TAACACCGAATACGGAACTACGAATAGAAATGAAAGCAAATATACTCCCGCCAACACTTATTAATATTTTTAACAAAACCATAGGATGGCGCTGATCGTTACGTCTACTCATTTTAATTGTTCTATTTTTCAGAAGAGGTCTCTCTACTAATACTATTAACGACAATACTTTTTGATTTAACAGATCTGTATCAATCTGTATTTGGTGAGAAACAGTTTTAAGAAAATTAAGAAAAGAGACAGTAGTTCTGAGATAAGGAAAATAGCAGTAGTTTTGTCTTCAGTTTTTTAGTTTTGTTGGTGTATATCATCTTTAGTTTTGTGCTTCCAAATAATTCTGTCCCTAAAATGGATTCAAACTATCAACCCCCCTTATCCAGAAGGAAATGTTTTGTACCTACATGTACAAATCGTGAAAGCAAAATGCATCATTTTCCAAAAAATTAACCAAGTGTGTTTAGTGAGTGGATTTTAAAGATACAGTCTTAAAATTATAAAGACTTGTCAGTTGAAGAAATTAATAAAAGATATGTATTTTGTGAGGAACATTGTTCTAGTAACTGTAAAGTTTTAGGTACCAAAAGAGGTCTTATAAGAACAGCAGTTCCAACTTTAAATTTACCTGGTAAGTGAATAAATCAAATTGTAATTTATAAAGAAAGAAAACCTGTACTAGCAGATCATGCAAACGTTATTATGCTGAAAGGACTGTATAAACAGTGGAAGCAACCATTAGCTTTTACATTTAGTGAAGGACCTCATAAATTCATGGCATTAAAAATTTGCTGAAATTTATCACTAAGGTAATTTATAGATAAAATTCATTCCTGTTTAACAATTATTCAAATAAGATGACAATAGACTGAGGGGTCACTCTTTTAAATTGGTGCGACAAACTTTTCGCACCAAAAGTCGTAAACATTTTCTGCTAAACCGGATATTTAATGAGTGAAACTCTTAACCAAATGAAGTCGTTAATGCCCAATCTAATAACTTCTTCAAAAACTTACTAACGATTCTTACAAATAATCTATGTGAAATATATATTTTTGTTGTTGTGTGCTATTGATTATTAATTGTTTTTTGGTACTATTTCTTAAATCGAGCTATATAGGTCTTCGGACCTCGGTTTCTATCCCTATGTAATAAATAAATAAATACAGGAGATTTTCATTTGACGCTAAGGTATTTTCTTTGTCATTACAGGACCAAAAGCATACACAATTTATTTATTTAATTATTTATTATGTTAATAGGAAAATTATAGTTCCTTTTTCTTTATTTTATTAATCCTAATTAAAAATTATTTTGCAGTAATAGAAAATAATTATTAAATATATTTTAATTTATATATTAATCAATGTCCAGTAATTAATTTAAAAATATTTAAATATTTGAAACAGAAACAAAAGCAAAACCTCTGTCTTAAAACAAATTGTATAATTATTTTATATAATTATCATTTATTTAATTTAAAAATAGAAGTGTAAGTTTTATTTCTAAAATAAGCTATCTATCCATTTAAAAAATTTATTTTTTTAGAATCGGTTAATGTTTTTTAAATAACTGTATAAGTCTATTAGCTTCTCTATATCCAGATTCTACAGCTCCATGAACAGTCGCATGATGTATAGGATTTGTAGCTTCGCCAGCAAATAGCAAAACAGGTTTACCATTTACATCATTTACTGGAGCTTGTAGATTAAGAATGTCTGCGGTAGTTGAGTTAATTGAACTAAAAGAGTATGTTCCTTGAAAATTTGGATTAGAATACCAGCTGAACCTACAAAAAGAATCATTGTTATTAAATAATAAAAATAAGAAAAAATTGTTTGTAAAATCTTAATGAATTTCTTAAATTGTAAATACCTATTAAAAATATTTTTTTTAAATCTTACCGTAACATTTTTTGGGATTTTGGTATAGTAAATAAGTGTCCCAGAAATTTGTCGATTACAAATTCAATACCTTTTACCAAAATATCTTCGTTTATCATTTCAATAGCTGGAACTAATTCTCCAGTAAACCAAACCGCCAAAATATTGGAGCCAGGTTCAACGTTTATACTATACAAGTCAACAATCCAAGATTCTCCATTCTAAAAATATGTTTTAAATGAAATTCCATTTTATCTTAACATCAAATTTACCTTTTTAATTGACTAAAGAGATCATAAAACCTAAACTGGTCTACTTAGATTTATTGAGTGTTTCAATAATGTAAAATAAATCAGTTTTCTGTACACTGATATAGAAAAACTAGGAAAAATCTGTATCCTGCTGATCTTTACAGTAGCTTAATACATTTACTTCTTATCTGTATATAAAAAATGAAGACTTAATCAAAGTAAACAGTTTAATAGTGGAGAAATTTTAAGATCTATTTGTTCATTAAGATCAGCAGGACATAGTTGCAGAGTATACTGACTTTAAAGGTAAATATATCCAGGATAATCCCTTAGGAAATGTAACTTTAATAAAGCAATCTGAAGATGATGGCTTATCAAAACAGCTGTCATTGTATTTAAAAAAAAATTTTACAAAATGTGTCTTTGTTTAACGTCTTCGTGATTTGGTATTTGTGGACATTTCTCAGTATTATTAGTAATAAGGCATTCTTACTCGCGTGTGTATTTTTTACAGAAAATAAAAGTTTAACTTTTATTCCTACTATTAGGGACGAAAGTAGTACTTTCAAAATCCTGTTTGAACGTTCGACCGATTAATAATTTTATAAACTTCTGATTCGCTAGAAGATAAATGTTAAAACTAAATAGTTACCTTATTTGTGGGACCATCTGGGAATTGTTGCTTAGATGCAGCTTTATCATTATCCGTCCAAATAAAATTAAAACCATGTGAATTTCCCCACCATCTCTTTTCGTATTTTAAGAAAACTTTTATGACAGATCCCATTCCTAACCTTTCTATGGCTAATAATTTGTTTGAAGGTAATATTTGTCCAAATATACTGGACGATTTTGCTTTTAGCACTCCTAACGACGGTGTAAAAATTACATGTTTAGCTACATAAGTAGAATTATCCGAACAAATAATATTAACATTATTTGGATTAAAAAGTATTTTGGTAACTTCTTTATTTAGTAGGATCTTATCGTCAATGGGTAATTGTTCTTTGGGATTGGGATATTTTTTCATAAGTATATCTAGAAATGTTCTGTAACCGTGATTCTTCCAACCAAGTTCGTAATAGCCTTCGCAATCTTCAAAATCAAGATCAAATGAGCAGTCATCCCATGAGAAAGCTGCTTCTTCACACTGTTCAACATGCCGGAGATAGTCTATGCTCCATTTGAATATATTAAATTTTTCTTGGTTATGACCGTATCTAATTGCAATTTCTTGATTACACCTAAAAATGTAGAATTTTTACAATAAAAACATGTATTAAAATATTTAAAAGTGTTGCCAGTGTCTTCTTAAAAGATTCTTTTGTTGTTACTTGGTTTTTAATGTAGAATTTCACGATATATCATTAGAAATAAAGCTTTTATTAAATTTTAAAAAACCCAAACAATTTAATGCTGTAACACACTAGGGTAATTTTCAAAAGCTTAATCACAGAAACAGAAAGGTGCAGCTATACAATTTCCAACTTAACTACTATCAGTAAGTATACTACCAACTTTAACTAGACATATCCCCCATATAAAGTATTGTTTATCTTTCCCTATTCTCGTAAACTATAGAAGGCTCCAGTAAACTCCAAACTCTAAGTCACATAACTAAAATCGAACAGACCAAGTCAAGAGAAGAAGCTGACATAATCGTAATGAAATTGGCAAATAATGATAATATTGTCTCTTAGTTCATAAAAATATACATGAAGTTGTCGACAAATGTTTTACGACCACACAAACTGAGATGACTGTCTCATAGTTCCTAGTTCGAGTTGGTTTCTTAAGGAACTCACATCTTAAGCTCTTGTAGGGAATAGTTTCTGGTCAGGGCTAGCATTAACTGCTGTTCACAAGATATAATTGAGAGTATTCTTTTTAATAAATCGTTGTGATAAAACATAACAAAAAATTAGTATATCATTAATCTAACCAAATTTGATTAAATTGTTGTTTTATATAAATATATGACAGGATATCATACTTTTCCTAAGTAAAATAATAATTAAAATGAATTTTAATACAAAGTAAGTAACTGTTAGCCGCTTATTTCCTCGCAGTTATATTTAAATTCCTTGAAAACTTCCGGAAGAATAAGTTTCTTTGTTGCATTTAATTTGAAGTTTGGTTATAGTTAGGATTATTATTTTTTGTTAACCTACTTTATTAACATTTAAAAATAATAGTTTGTTTTATAAAAGTTAGCTTATTCATACTTTATACTTATATCCCTTTAGTTTTTAATCAGTTTCGTGAATATACCATTATATTTACCATTTTCCAACTAATGCCTTACTTTCGCTGGCCGTTATGTTATCAAAATCCTTATAATACGCTTCCATAATAAACTGAGATATTTCATCGGACAATTCCTTACTTATATTTTGTCTCGAAGACAAATACATTTCTGTTGACATTTCGTCATGATGTAACAAATTAAGCAGATTCTTTTCTTTCAATGTTTCATACACAATATTATTTTTTTCACCGTGACACCATTCCGCACCAAGTTCTATAATTGTACCATCAAAGTTAACAGTGTTTATTCGTCCTCCAATTCTCGATTCCGCTTCCAAGACTAAAATATCGTTGACGTCGTTTTCCAAAAGTTTCGTTGCAGCGGCTATTCCAGACGCACCTGCACCAACAATTATAACTTTATACTCTTTTGTGCATATTGACAAATTTACGATGGTACAGAAAATTAAAAAATACGTTATAATCAAACACATGGTGCTTCAAGTACTAATAACTCACTTCGGATTACATAAATCTGCCAGACTTCTTGGTAAACACCAATCAGTGGCGCGCGTATAAATTTTAATTGTTCATTTAAAAATTGCTATTTTCTCATAATAGTCCATTATTGTGTATGGATTTAGTTCTAACCAAGTAGTCCCTGTATTTTTCTACCTTAGTTAAAAATTTACTCAATAAATTATAGTTTATAGAAAAAATAACTTTATAAAAATTAAGCGTGCGTTTCTTGGGGTTCTTTTGAATAGCTTAGATTTTTCAGTACACGAATATTTTGAACTAATTAATGTTATACAATTGAATTACTGTTTTATTTTTCCAAGTATTTTAAGTGTCATTAATTGTGAAACTTTTAAGTCATACTGAATTTCCACGAATCTAGCAAAACCATCAGATCTGCATAAAATTAATTATTTATAACGTTAAACCGACTTGATACCATAGTATCGATTGTTACATTGAAAACATTAATTCTGTAAGCTTTAAAAGGATTACGGATTACTTTACCCATATTACTACTCCAGACAATACATTTTTAGTTCTGCCTTTTTTGAGGTTAAAAGTTTAAAATTACTGAAATTAAATTCCAATTTGCGGAAAATCCAAAAGCATATATATACAAATATAAAAATGTGTATAAAAATGTGTATAGATTTTGAATAATTTTTATTTTATCTAAAATCTTTTATCTGTGGGTGGTCCTGTGGGAGGTTATTCAGGAATCCAATTTTTACATCAACTAAATAAAAAATTTCTAGCCTTAATAAACTATTGGTTTTATATTATACTTTATTTATTTATATTTCCATTAATATTTTAAAGTGACTTTACATTAAGCAATTTTAATGCAATGCAAGACATAGGCAAGACTAATTATGGTAGTGTGCAAGTCAAAAAAATAGAGCTTGTTCTATTTTCATGTTATTTTTATGAAATTCTTAATAAATACATGTCAAAATTCACGTTGCCAACATAATGGGATATGTATTTTAAGTCAACAATATCAACATAACCTTTAATTAAATTAAATATATACAACAATAATTTTTATGATCATTTTTCAGTTGGCAACCGTAACCCCATGTTTCAGAATCGAATTATAGCTTTTTATAGCATGAGAATGGCATGGCTTAGATGTAAAGTCACTATTAGTGAAAAGGTAGTGAAAGCTAAAACTCTGGCATTCCTGTGCCGGTTTTGTGCTTAGAAGCAGCATCATGTTTATCAGAATCTTTACCATTTTCTTCTTCCCATCTTCCTTTGAATTTGCCAAGGGACCGTTCTTTTACTAGGTCAACTACCGCTGATGCCGGCAAGCTGACAAGACTGCCAGGTCCGGAGATCCTTTGGGTGGCAGCAACCAGTCAGCTATGCGGTTGGCTTTTAAAATTCCATGACCTTTGATCTAGCCTAAACTAACCACATTGTTATTGCTTCGGTAAGGGCCATGTGACATTCTAATACTAGACTTGGTGTGATCCGTGGCCTATTCAGGGCTAATAGTACTTGTCTGATATCCGTAAGGATACAGATGTTTTTACCAGTGAATTAGTGATCTCTTTTGAGGCTATCTGAACTACATGGGTACCCATTGCCCATTGTATACTTAAATTTAGGGATCTGCTGTAAATTCCACATCCTGAACCTGTTTGTTTTAGATCCATCGGTGAAGATATAGATAGTACCTGTCACGAATGCATTTGGAGCGTCATTAATGATTATCTTGTAGGGCCTCTGAAAGGCATATCTTGGTAAAATTGATTCTGTATTTGCTTGTCGCAGTGAAAGCCCATTTATAGCTTCACCCCTCAAACCATACCTCGACTCACCAGAGTCTACATTAAGTTGTGTTCCAGTAGAACCACCTTAATGTATAGAAGAGAGGGCTGAGACCGAGGATCACCTCCATCGCTCTAGTTGGAGTAATTTTCATGCCTCCTGTTATGTTAAGGCATGTTGATCTTTATATATGGTCCAGTTTGCGGACGATTGTCAGCTGGTTAGCATAGGTCTTATGATTGCAGTGTAGATCCACTCCGTAACCCTTGGTGACAATCCCCATGTACGGCCGATGGTTCTTCTACACTTTTCATAGGCAATATATGCTTTTTAACTTTGTTTTCCAGATATGAACTTGCTGTCAAAGGTGATCCCTAGATATTTCACATCTGCAGAGAAGTTTAATTCAGTTTTTAGTAGTTTCGGAGCCCGAAGGTTTACAGGCCTTCTCTTTCTTGTTAAAAGGACCATCTCTGTCTTATTTGGGTGATCCTTGCACCAGCGTTCTATTATATTGAGGGCCTCTTGCATTCTAGCACAGAATGTTACTCAAAACTTCCTGTTCGCAGAATCACTAGGTTATTTGCAGAAGCTATAGTGTAAAAGTTCTCACTGCTTAGGCGGTTGAGTAAGGGGTCTAAGACCAAGCTCCACAGTAGTGGTGAGAGCACCCCTCCCTGTGGATATCCTTTGACAACCAGGTCTCTTATAGTGACATCTTCCACACTGATTTTTATTGCTCTCTGAGACAGCATAACATATTGTATATACATTAATTTACTGTCTGGGGAAGGCCCTTTTCAGTAATAGCATTGGTTATTTTGGGGAAAGTGGTTTTGTCAAACGCACCTTCGATATCTATAAATACACCCAAGCTAATAGAAAGTGTGTTAAAAAGCACACAGCTTCCTAAATAGACAAAAAGTCAGAAGGATAATTAATTGAGTATGGTACCAAGGTAAAATAATACAAAAAAATGTTATTATTAGTTTGTTTCAGTTGTTAAACTTTCATATTACATTGACATTTTTATTACAAAGTTAAACTGGTTTGAAAATGTATTCGACAACACTGTGTTGAGAATCGGTCTCATCTATTTTATGGGATCAAATATGTTAGTTATCTTCGGTTAAAAGAATTAGACAATATTTACGAATTTTTGTAGTATTTAGTGATAACCTTAAATTTTTATTGATTTGTAATATATAAATACCATTATGAAATTGAACGTTTATGTGTTTAAAATATATTGATTTAGATGACAATTGTTTTGAGTAAGATATACACTTAAATTATAATTATTATTTTGTGTATTCTTTGGTACCCTGTGGTGGGGAAAGAGTAGGGTTGGAGGGATGGGTTTGGGGGCGGATGAGCAACCCCATCCGCCAGGAATCATTCCTTTTCGAGATATAAATAAATAATTATATTTTAAGGTTACGTTAACCTAACCTACTAGACTACCTGTAGATCTAGATTTGTAATTTCATTGATGGGACACTCAAAGAATATAGAATTTAAATCCTCAATTGACTCTCGCAATAAAGACTATCCTTTATTTTTAAATTATAAAGATGTTTTTTTGTAATGCAAAGACCTGTTCTCATTTTAATTACTGTTGTAATATGCCTTTTATTTATACAGTGAGGATGTTTAGTCTTACCCCTTTAGTAAACTCAGTTATTTAAGACAAAGATGAAAAATGCTCGGACCAGTCAATTTTTATTTTAAAAAAGGTATTTTATAACAAAAAAGTGGTCACCCGTTTCATCCCCTTCACTTGACAGCTAAGGTAACATCATAGGTAAAAATCTGGAGGAGTAAGATCTCTCTGGTGATCTTGGTGGCCATTCAATAAATCCACATCGTCCAATCCATCTTGCTGGAAAACAATATCTTGGGTAAATTCGTCTGGAATGTTTTAATCATTGATTACAGGAATTTGCAGAAATTTGTGTCTCCCGTTAAATTGCTTTCGACATAAAAAGGGCCTATAATGTGATTTTCTAGTATATCTTCCCAAAAATTTAATTTAGTTCGAAATTCAGTACGACACTCTCGAAAATTATATATTTTTTCTCAAATTAATATTAATCAGTTAAAGTATTTTTTGACATATTAAAAAGTCTGTAAGATAAATGATTGGACTATTTTCTCGGTGGCCACACATAAAAATTTGAAGTTTGCACTTTATTTTGAACAAATATAACAAATAACTACAATAGCCCTTTTGAACTGTTTCACATGTACGATTTTTCATAAATATTTTGAATATTTACCGAAAATTACGACCAAGGTGTTATTTGATCCGAAATATTATATTGGTCATTTAAGGAAACGTTCCAAAAGTTATAAACAGTAAAGTAAACAAAGTAGGAGTTTAGATTTTTTGAATATCTTCGGTCTTATTTTGTATAATGCTGCCACAAGGTAATAGAGGATGCAGGTTTTATTAACAGAAATAATTAATAGTAGTAATAAAACTCAAAGTCAACCCACAGTATGTTATTTAATGAAATGTTACAGTAGCGACATGTTTCGGTCACAAGACCATCTTCAGGCTTTAAGAGAAGAACACAATATGTCAGAGAGATGAAATACAAAGTCAAATATATAAAAGACAAATATAACATGTATAAAAGTCAGATCATATAAGATAAATCTAACAAGTAATAAAAAATGATAGTTTTATAACAGTCAATATAGTTTATAAAATATATAGAACAAACAAAATCAATGTGAAAACATAAAAAATATATTATAATGTATAATACAATATGGAAACTCACCTCTATGTGCAGACTGCAGTGTTTAAACAAATTATAGCAGATATTATGAATAAAAAAGGGGAGTATTTTAAGTTAAAGTAATAAAATAGGTTGAAAAAGGTAGTTTAAAAAATAGTTTAAATTATTGGAACAAACCATATGGAAGTTAATGTGTGAAAATAAGAAAATCTGGCGTAAAGAAGTAAAAATTTCAGAATGAAACCAGGTATCAACATTCTATAGAAAGGCTTGTAAAGAGTTCTCCAAAACAAGGAGATCGATCTCCAAGACCAAATCAGGAATTGTCCTGGTTTAATAGCGGGGTTAGAAGAAGAAACGATGTGGAGAGATCCCCTAGACGAGGGGTTCAATCTCCAAAACCATTGATCGATAGAAGAATGGAAACTGGTAGGTTCAAAAGAACCAATATGGAGAGTTATCCGGAAAAGGGAGATCAATCTCCAAAACCCGTGATCGTAAGTTATCGGATTAATGGTGGAAAAAATCAGGAGACATAGTCTCATAAAAATTAGTATAAAGAGAGTAAGGTAGAACGTCATACTCCATATCACATTAACAGTGAATCAACTAGGATACAAATCACTCCACTGACGAATGGACGTTCAAAGTAATCAGCACTTGTAAGGAAAGGTGCGGAAATAGTACACCGGAAAACAAGTTACCAACTGAGGGAATGTTGCCAACTATAGTGAAAATTTATTGGAAACATATAAATATTAAAATCGGAGGAACTAAATGTTAAAATTATGAAATATTATTAAATTCTATATTGTATAGTATCAAAGTGAAATGTGTAATGAAAATTGAAGGATAAAAATAACACAGCTGTATGCACACATTAAGCGAGTCATACACATTGTAGAACTCATTAACAAGTAAATAGAGTCCGACATAGAAAGAAGAAGAAAAGTCAAATAAAACTAACCTAACGTTAAAGTAAACAGTTGTAAAAATATAACCAGTCAGAGTGGAATGTTCAAAATTAAATAATTTTCATTAGACTGAATCAGCCGATCTGATTTCAAGGAGTTCAAGCAAATTCAATCTAAAGCCTTTGTTACAATTATGAAGTAATTTGACATTATTGGAATCAAACGAATGATTCTCTTCCAAAATATGATTAGCAAAGGATGTTCTTAACTTCTAAATTTAAATATCTCTTAACAAAATTTACATGTTCTAGAATACGGTATTCAAGTCTTTTTCCACACTGGCCAATGTAAACAGCATTACAATCAGAGCAAAATAATTTGTATACTCCTGATGGTCTTGTGACCGAAACATGTCGCTACTGTAACATTTCATTAAATTACATACTGTGGGTTGACTTTGAGTTTTATTACTACTATTCATACTATCCACATTTGAGTTATGGATAACCTTTACAATTTTAGAAATAATTAAATTCTACAATTCAAAATACGCCGAAATTATACATTATTTTAAAAAACTGTAAATAGAAAAATTATTCAGTTTGTTGTATTTCAACTCGCTCTCTGCTTATTTTTTTATTTATTAAAAAAACTACAAAAAACAACTAAAAACTATTTTTACTACTCCTGTGTGTGAATTACTAACATCACACATCGATAAAAATATGTAAAGCTTCATTTCCCGAATCGGTGTGTAAAGTACTTTTTTTATGGGATTTATTTCACGCACCGGTGCCATAAGAGTTAATATAAACTCACACGCCGGTTGCTGGCGAGAGAAATTGACAAATATGACAGTTCCCACAGAGTTACATCAGCAAATAGTAATTATAATTACCCTCTGAATTAAAAATTATTTAAAAAAGTCCCTTCAGAAGTTGCTTACGGCGTTCATCTGCGTCTTTATTAGTCGAAGGTATGGAGGAGATCTCCTAACGCTAAAAAAACACGGCGGCTGGAAATCATCCTCAGTGGCAGAAGCCTACGTGGAAGGATCCCTAACTAAAAAGATAGATGTCTGTAATAAAATCTTAACAACTGAGAATAATCGTAGTTGTGTGTAAATGAACATTTTGACAATTTACAAAATCGCAATATAACTGTTCATAATAATTATTGTTATAATACAGAAAATTATTAAAATTTTCCTTTAACTCAATCTCTAAGTAAAAGGTCGTAGAAAAAGTATAATGTGCACCACGTGCGTGACATTTTTACGCGAGCGAGTTGATGTATCAAAATAGACATTTATAAAAAAACGATTCAAATAAAGTAATCTCTAAGGCTGTAGTTCAACTTTTCATTTTTTTGCAGACGCGGCCATTACTGTATGCTCTTGACATCCACACTGTATAGGGGAAGTAAGAATGCCATGCTTTACAGTATTTATAGTTTTTCTTCATCACAGCCGAGTTCTAGAAAGCTTTAAACTTTTCAATGGTTTAAAATATGTAACAGTAGTACACTTGTTCAATAAACTTTTCTCTCTCTCCGATAACCGGTACCAGTGAAGGAGGGGACACTGTCCTAGGTCTGAAGAAATTTCTTTTCTAATGCAGAAGCACCCTTAGAGTTTGAAAAAACTTTAATCCCTGATATAAACGAATAAACTGTGATGAGGGGTGATCTAAATAATAAAAAATTTCTAGCATTTTTACTTAAAATCTGCGATTAACTTTGCTAGTAAATTAAAAACAAAAACGTCAAAAAATGATATATTGATACTATTTGCAACGAATTTTCATATTATCCATTTGTGTTATGACATTCGTAATATTTCAAATAACTTTATGTTATATATAACGGCCGCAAATACAAAATTTTTGACAATGGTTTAAAATATACCTAAAAATTGAAAGCTATAAATTTGTTCTGGAAATAACCCTGGACGGAAATAAATATCTGGCAACCGAAGCGTAATACGTGCGAAGTGGACTTTCACGTTTTCTTTGTGAAACGTATTCTAGTCATATTTTATATTCGATACCGACTCGTCAACGAGCTATACTCTGGAGTCTTTCTACAAAATTGAAGCTACTTCGCTGAAAATAAAAAAAAACGAGAATGTCTACTCATCCCATGGAGTTTTTAATGTAAAACTCAAAAATCTATCCACCTTTAAAGTTTTATAATAAGACAATAAGTATATTAAATTGATTGTACTAACCCTTACTTTTTGGAAGTCCATCTTATTAAGAATAATGAAAAACTCTTCGTTTTACCAAAACTTCCAATATTTATTTAAAAAATTGCTTTATTAACTTTAATGACAGCCGTTTCGCTAGACTTAGAATCGTCAGATTGACATATTGAAGTTACCTTTTGTTTGTTTGTAGCTAGGTACCTGATGTTTATTAGGTAGTTATAAGGCTAGACCAAGTATGGAAGTAATAAGACATAACAATATTAAAGCCTAGATGTTATGAGCCCTAAGGGATTATCCTGGATGTACTTCCCTCTAAGATCAGTATAACTGTGCAATGATATAGAAAAACCAGGAAAAAACTATATCATGCTGATCTTTACAATAACTTAATATATTTGTGTTACAATTACGTCTTATCTATGTATAAAATGAAGACTCAATCAAAGCAAACACTTTAAAAGTGGAGAACTTCCCAGATTTATTTGTTCATTAACAACTTTAAATTGTGGATCTGCTAGATGTATTTTTATTTCAAGTTCTTCAAGGAAATCTAAATTTTGTTTTTTATTACAAGTGTGTAGTATTTGGATGTCATTGATGTGTAAGAGTGAGGTTGGATGTTCAAGTAGATGTTTTGCATAATTTGACTTATCTGGTTGTTTTAATCTATATGCTCTTAAATGTTCGTTAAATCTTACTTCAAAATTTCTGTGTTTGACCTATATATACAGCATTACACTTTGGACAATTAATTTTGTAAACACCAGATTTTTTTAATTTAGGTAATTTTGTTTTTACATTTAACAATTTTGTACCAATATTATTTTGTGTTTTAAATGATATTAATGCTGATGTTGCCGAAGATATTATTTTTTAAATTTTATTGGAAATAGTTCCACAATATGTAATATTTTTATAACTTTTAATTTCTTTAGTTTGTTTAGGAAATATTAGGTTTAGTGACACTTTCTGATCTTTCTTATTAATTAATGTATTTATTAAATGAATTGGGTAGCCATTAGATGTAGCTATTTGTTTTATGATATCAATTTCTTTATCAAAGTTAATTTTGTTCATTGAAATTGAAAATGCCCTATGTATCATAGAATTATAAGCTGCTAATTTATGTGTTATAGGATGATTTGAATTATACGGTATGGTTACATCTGTTTGTGTTGGTTTTCTGTATATTGAATAATTTAGCAAATTATTTACTTTTTCAATTTTTAAATCTAGAAGATTAATTGAATTATTTTCTTCAACTTCTAAAGTAAAATTAATTTTAGGATGCAAGGTATTAATATAATTAAAAAATATATCTAACTGTCGTTCGCTACCTACAAATCCTGCTAACACATCATCAACATATCTATACCAAAATACAATATTGTTTTTATAACTAGAATTAAATATTATGTTTTCTAAATTATCCATAAAAATATTTGCTAAAATTGGAGAAATGGAACTTCCCATTGGAAGACCCTCATTTTGAATATATACTTTGTTATCAAAAGTAAAATAATTTTGACTAATGCATACATTTAATAAGTCAATTATATCTGATATTATTCCTGGATGGATATTTCTTTCATCTAATAGCTTTTTAACTAGAACTATACATTCTTTAGGAGGTATTTTAGAGAACATATTAGTTACATCAAATGAAACTAACTTAGTATTATTTTGTAATTTACATTTATCTAATTTTTTTATCAAATCTAATGAATTTTGTACTGAATATTTAGATGTGTAACCATAATTATTTAGAATAGTATTTAATTTTTTAGCTACCTTAGTATTAGGAGTGTTAACATACGAAACTACTGGTCTAATCGGTTTTGAATCTTTATGTAAATAAAAACCCTTAATGTCCAGAATTATATGCAACAATTAAATTTAGATTTCCTTGAAGAACTTGAAATAAAAAGACATCTAGCAGATCCACAATTTAAAGTTGTTAATGAACAAATAAATCTGGGAAGTTCTCCACTTTTAAAGTTAAACATCTAGGCTTTAATATTGTTATGTCTTATTACTTCCATACTTGGTCTAGCCTTATAACTACCTAATAAACATCAGGTACTTAGCTACAAACAAACAAAATGTAACTTCAATATGTCAATCTGACGATGATAAGTCTAGCGAAACGGCTGTCATTAAAGTTAATAAAGCAATTTTTTAAATAAATATTGGAAGTTTTGGTAAAACGAAGAGTTTTTCATTATTCTCAATAAGTATATTATTAGAAATGGGTTAGTTCTTGAGCTTAAACATATTTATTTGTATGATTATAAAGTATATTTGTTAATCAAAAACTGTAATAAGTAAATTAAATAGTAAATATTAAAATGCATCGATTGTATGCATCTAGAAAATCACAGTTAATTTCCGAATCGGCAATTGTAAAAAATAGCTGCTTTGAAGTCGAACATTAAATATCCTGCTTTTACCAATAACTGCTTCGTTCTTTAAAAAATATCTTTCGAAATATACACAATTATAACTGAAAGCAAATAATGGCTATTTTCCGGCAGTATGAAACATAGCCACAACCAACAGAAAAGAACCAAAAGTTAGGGGTTTGTTTACATCTTTTTTGAAATACTTTGTTTGTGGTGAATTTTATGATTTACAAATGGAATGAATTTAAGAAAAACTTTTACAAAGAATGCTTTGAATTTAAGACTGCTATCCGCTTCGCTGCCCTAAGAAGTGAATTTTTAAAGATTAATATGAATAGAAAACTGAAAACTAAAACTACTCTACGAAAGAAAAGTAAAGTAATATAATTGTTGAAAATTTAAAAGAGATGGCAGTTGAAATATTATTTATTCTTTTTACAAGAATGTTTGAAGATACAATAATAGCTTTCAAAAATACACAAATGCTTTACAATATAACAAAGGTATATTTGTTACAAAAATATAAACAGGTTCATCTGGGATAAACTGCTGAAAGCAAATCCCTTCAGCAATCGCCAATTGAACGAGCTTAATAGAAGAAATAGCTTCTTCTTGGACGTTTTTTGGACAGAAGCTGTTAAAATAAGAGGTCTCTACTTTTATAAGCGAATAAATCAATTAGGCTAAACTGATCTCTACCTTGAAGCAACAGTATAAAGCGAATTTCCTTAGGTAGGAGTACTACATGCGATGCTGTGGGCTATTCTGGAGGACGATGTACTCAGGAGGCTATTTCGGAAAGGGTTTAACAGTTTCCATTACGCAGATCATCCGACAGTTGTGATAAAAGGACGATTTCTAGCATAGTTTGAGGGTTCACGCAGGAGGTTCTGAATGATGTGGACAACTGGTGTAAGGATTAGGATGGTGTCCTATCATTCAATCCTCACGAAACACCAGCGGTCGTTTTCACTAGGAAAAGATCACCACAGGGCTTAAAGCCACCAACAATCAAGGAGATTCCGTTTGTAAGTCAAATAAAAATAACAAGAGAAGCTACAATCGCTCTTGGAAAGAAAACAAGGGGGCTTAACCCAAAGATGAACCTTTAATTATACACGAGGGTCAAAAGACCAATATTGATCTATGGTTCAAGAGTTTTGAGGGCAAAGACCCAGTAGTGATTAGAACAGCCCCAAATGGAAGCGTTAGAAGTTTTACTAAACTTACTAGCTTTGCATATTTATATTCAAGGAAAAGCTTTGTTATTTATTATTGCATGGACTTGTTGCAAGGTCAAGCTCCAATAAACTATAGGCAAGGTACAGATGAGGGAAAGTTATATCAGGAAATAAAGGCAGACCGTCTTTGATACTTTCCCTAGATTTAATAGCAGCGGCGGCCTTAGGGGGTGGCGAACAGGGCAATTGCCCGGGGCCTCGCTCTTGCAGGGGCCTCGCGCAACAAACAAAACAAATTTTAAAAAATATAGATTTCTTTAACTATATTTTTTTGATTTAAAACTTTCGATTTTGATGCTTAATTACTTATTAAGATTATAACATAACGGTAAATTAAAATTAAGTTAGTTAACTAATTCATTCATTCAAAACATAATTGAAAAATTCATTATGTAGTACTTGAATATCGCGGAATCAGCACAGAGGTTGCAATAAAAAACAAATAAAACTGTACTGTATAATACACAGGCAATTTGTCTATAAAATACCTTATGCTGCAAACATTAAAGATGTGGGGGTGGACAACTGATTTCAAATTTATTATTATTTAAACCGTGATTGGTTATACACAATAAATAGGCCATCCTTAAAATTTATTCAATGCAAGCGATTTGAGTATGTATAATATAAAAAGATTAAAGGAAATTAGTGATAGTGAACTTTTGAAGCAATGCAGCGACTTGCAAATATCTATGACAGTAGGAGAATCATGTGATATTGATGGACATGAATTGTACGAAGAATTGAATATGTTCATCCGTGTGTATGAAGGAAACGATGACATTATCTCGGTGCTGAAATACATAATAGAAAAAAAATTAATTGAAGTTTACCCCACTATCGAAATAGTTCTGAGAATTATTGCTACCACACCTGTTGCAGTAGCGTCTGCTGAAAGGAGTTTTTCGAGGCTTAAAATTATTAAAACATATTTGAGGAATTCGATGACACAAGATCGGCTTTCAGCCCTTGCTATTCTTTCAATCGAAAATAACGTAGATCATTCGTTAGATTATTGTGCTTTAATTAAAGACTTTAGTCTTCAGAAAAGCCGCAAACATAAATTTTAAAATTTATCATCTCTGTATTTGTTAATTTTGTAAATCTTTCAATGTAAAATATTTTAAAACTAAAATTTTATTTATTTGTAAAACTTTAGTATTTCTCCTCAAACATGAGAAATACCTAAACCAAACAACCAGACCTACTTTCGCATTACATACTTTTCACGAACGACAAAGGGCATCGCAAAGACCTCCCGCCCTGAGCCTCGCAATGGGTAAGGCCGCCTCTGTTTAATAGTCCCTAGGTATACATTTTTTTAGGTAAACATACCATAGAAAGAGGATTAAAGAAACTCGTTCTCCTGTAGAAGGAAATTTTTTTTAAAAATGGCCCCCACCAGCTAAGTTTTCTTCTTTCTATGAAAGTAGGGCTCCACTTCTAAATCGTTCCTTATTGTTTTTATTTTATTCATTCTGAAAACTCCTCTAACTCTTCTTAAATATTTCACTTTGCAGCTTGTATCTGATTTTTTTCTTTGAGTATTCACTCAAGATTCACAGCCATGGATAAGGACTGGTCTGTACACTATTTTATATACGTTAATTTTAGTTTTTCTTAACTTATTTTTTTGCTAATAAGTATCTTGCTTATCGCAATGTGTCTTTTTGTTACTTTTTTTTATTACTTCTTTCACTTCTATCTCTTGTCTCTCATTTTCATGAATTATTACTCCCAGATATTAAAATTGGCCATTTTTCTTTATTACGTATACTTTTTATATTTCCTTTTTCTTACTTTAATCTTTTCCGCACTTATTTTCTTAATATATTCTTGCAGTGCCTCATTAACAGTAGTTATATTGTAAAAAGGCTTGCCTGTTACCTTGGAAACACAAATTTTAAATAAGAATTACATTCAATAAAACATCAAATAAATTTCGATTTAATTGGCCTATTAGTTTCACAACATTTGCTTTCTACAATAATGTGAAATGTCAGCGAAACTGATTATACCTGAATCCACTTCGGACAAAGAGTCACATTCGATGCACGATATCGGGATATTCCCAAAATCAAATATTAGAGAGAATTTACGCCATCGCCGATTTTCAATTCCTCTGAAACCGGCCAGGATCCTAATCGATTTTGACCAGATATAACTCGTTGTGGACTATGAATTCACGTAGAATTATTTCATTCGAGGTCATCGATTCAATGTTCATTCCTCAGTACCACTAAACGGGTATGAGTGACTGTAAATTACACAGGGGGTTATTAATAATACGAACTAGATAAAATATGGCAAATCATTATTTTTCTTCTATTTATCCCAATTTTTTGAATCTGAATTATTTAAGAAAACATTTATAAGGTAACGAATTAAGTCATTTTTTAAATAATTATAAAAGCAAATGAAAAATAATAAAACAGTTTCATTTTTATATTTAAACCCTAACAGTTAAAACTTAATCTGTGAGTATAAAAAAACTAAAAGAGGATTTTAATTCTCTTTAAACATACAGTATAGTCTTTCCAATATTAATTGCTAAAATCCATTTAAAAGTGTCGTACAGAGTAAGTTAGTTTACTAGGCTTCAAAGTAGAAATAATTGCATGAAAAGGACATATGTGTCCCGTTAAACATCCATTCTGTATCGTCGGAACCCAGCTCTCTCTAGACTAGTAGTTGTACAGCGCGAAAACAAGTGGAGCACGCACGCGATTTGTTGAGGGCTTTTATTGGTCCGCTGTATTCTGTTGCGTGCAGGGGTCTTGGGGTTATTGTTTTGTTGCAGTTTTTTGTAGCTCATAAAGTAGGTGTCTAGTGCGGAGGCGGAGAGTCCAGATTTTTATTTGGGGCAGTTAAGTATTAACTTTAGGAAGATCTTTGTTTCGGTAATTCATTTTTAATAATTGGTTTACGTATTGTAATTTTTGCCCATTATAACCACCTCTCTGGTGTTTATACTAAGTTATGGTTGCCCAGATCTCAACCTTTGTTGCTCCGGTTCACTCTAGTGGAGACGGGAGTGAGTAAATCAAATCTGGGATATTATAAGGGCGCCAGTTAAATTTATTTGACCTATACAGTAGTTTTCCCTAACCTAAATCTAACAAATGATAGGAAATTGAAAAGACAACCTTTAACTTATGCTTACTTTATTATGAACTATAAAATTATTGATTTTATAATATTACTCGAGAAACCTTTAAATATATGCATTCAACATGAATGACTTAGACCATAGTATTATACTTTAAACAATTGATTTATTTTACTTTTAAAATGGCATTAATGAACTAAAACGTTTTACATCAGATATCAGTGTCAATAATTAGGGTTTATATTTAAGAAGAATATTTCTAATGAGTATCTTTCTAGTTTAACAAAACTTAGTTCTAATTCTACCCACAATTCAAGCAAAGAAAAGTATACCCATATATAATACCGTAGACTAATATGGTTTATATCCCCAAGGTTATAGGCATTGGATCCAAGGCGTACAACAGGGTAAAAAGATACCTATCAACTCTCACATCATAGTCAAGTGCTCTAATGTTATATAATGGTATTATACACAGGCATATTACATTATACTGATAATGCGAAAATTTAAATGTTATGTTAAAAAAATTAATAAACTTTAGTAAAATCCATATGATTAATTGAAATTCTCTTCCCCCCCGTAAACATAAAAAAAATTAAAACATTACTCATTAAGTATAATAAAAAAAAACAACAAAAACTTATCCACAAGCCGTCTTCTTCTCAAGCCGGTAGTAGTTTCTTAAATCACCACAGGTATAGGACACAATCCCAGGTATAGGTCACAACTGCCTTCTACCAGAATCTTCCAGTACCAATCACACAATTTAAAAGTTAACATTGAGTTAACTTTCCATAATATACCAGAAGAACCCTAAAAGCACCAAAGCCATAAGTATACGCAACAAACCTTTAAATCCCACCCCAATAACATCAGTACTTTTAATTGAAATTAAAGTCTATTTAAGATTAATATTAATTAACGAGTATGCCCCAAAAAATTGAAAAATTCTTATAAATTTCAGAAAAGAACTTTACTTTACCATCCTACAAAAATAAGCAAATCCAGGCCCTCCCTTAATCCCAAAACTGTAATAGAAGGTTAGCAAAAACTATCTACATGTTTGTACAAAAAAATGAAAATTAATTGCATTTACCTCCAGGTGAGGGTTTTCCTTGAATCTTGTGCAAGAATTCGTATGTTGAGAGGGTGTTGAAGATGGACAAGCCCTCCGAAATGTGCTGCAAAGTGTTCCAACTCCCCTAACACGGGTCAGGCCGCATGGCTCCAATGAATAATCAAATCTCTGCTCTCCACTAGCAAAACTCAACAAAAATACCAAATCCAGAGGCTTCCTGGTGGATGTGGGTTGGCTTCTCTTATCTCCCCTCGTTGGGATGGTAGCAAAATACCACAAATAAAATAGGAAACCGCCACTACACACAGCAGATAAACATTTCTTAATTAACGACATCATGCACGACACGTTCCCCTCGCCGTTTCTTTTTCATTCAAAAAAAAACGGATAAGTTACGTTCTTTTATTCACCGGTGGCTCCATCAATCCACCAACCACGTTCATATATTCTTTGGTGAAATCTAGTTTGACGTAACCACGCGTTCATTTATTACTATGTTGTACACCAAAATTGCAAACCCATTCCATCGATGTATGGAGATGGTGGACGGATTTGTCATGCGTTTTTTTATATCACTGGTGACTCCAACAATTCAGTCATCAAAGAGTGACGTCACTTCCATCATTGATGAATACATGGTGTGAAAAAGAACGTACCTATATTCGTTCAATTTATGACATTACAGTCAGGCAACTTTATAAAGAAAAATTCACGTATCACGGAACAAAGTAAAGACACTGACAAATACTACGGAACCAGAAACAATCGATGACTCGTTCGATCGATAACCATCGAACTACCAAAAATCTATTAACCGTAGATTCATTAGATCTATTCTTCAAAAAAGAAGAAGAAATTATTTGAAATCATTTTCATAATGTTGACATGTTTACAAATAATATACTAAACAGGTGTACTCATATGTCTAAGAGACAGGTATGAATAAAAAAAGCTTAATTACTTAACTTAATATTAATAAAATGTTTTAGAGAAGATCTCAAGGGGGCTTGGGATGAATTACATCCAGCACCCTAATGAATTATAGCATTCATCAGGCTAAAATGGTAAAAAGTTTCCCAAACACAATAACCCACACTGACTTCTTATTACTACCAACGACAATATTACTATCAATATACAAGAATATAATGAAATTATTTAATACAAGGCGATATTTCAACATAATAAAGGAATTAAACTATCTGAATAAGCTATCAAATTATTTATTAAAAGGATTTTGAGGATGTTTAAAAAATACGAGTTATGTTAAATTTATTCAATGTTATTAGTTAATATTGCAACCAAAGCAAAAACTATTTATTTACATCGACGGTCTTAGCGTCCAAATAAACTTGTTACACCATATTAATTGATTACCTTAAATTAGTTGCATAATATTATGGCAGTAGAAAATGAAAATCCAGATCAAAATTTAAATTCAGAAGATATTATATCGCAACAGGTAAGGTTAGTAGCGATTTACACATTCAGTGTCTGAGGGTTATTTTAAATACGTATCAGTGTTTGAAATATGAAGATAATAAAAAATCAGATGCGGTAATAAAGCGAATAATACTAGGGATGCACCGGAATTCCGGCGGTACCATTAAATCCGGCCGATCCGGCCAGTCGGCCGGAACTACCGTTCCGGCCGGATCGCTTACGTGATCCGGCCGGAATTTTCGGAACTTTTTGAAAATGTTTGAAAAGTTTTAAATTTTTCATATAATTTAAATTCAAATATATGCAAAAATAAAGAAAATAGAAAAAATAGATAGGCCGAAACTAGTTGCTGTTTTTTAATAAAAATAAAATTTTGTGACATTTATTTAGATATTTTTCTTCGTTTAAAAATATTTTAAGTTTTTTAATCGGTACCTTTTGTCGAGCTTATTGTTTAAGTCGTTAATTAATTACAAATAATTTTTTTTTGGACAAAATATTTTATTTCCAATAATTAAAAAACAAATATAGGAACTAAAAACATTATTAACAGCCAAATTCTAACAGCTAAATTCCCTGTCGCGTATAAGTCTTATAAGTAGGTATAGACTAAGTGGGTATACATGAAAAATTACAGTGAGAAACTTAGTATTCATAATTTATTTTTTTGAGATTATGGTGAATAAACAAGATACTGCAGCTAATTTAAAAAATAGATAAATCAGCCTCAATATTTTTAATGATTTAAATATAAAAGTAGGCATGCACATACATGTTAAATTTAGGTTTCGATCCGGCCGGAATTCCGGCGATCCGGTCCGGCCAGCAGCCGGAATTCCGGTTCCGGCCGGATCGGCAAAATATCCGATCCGGTGCATCCCTAAATAATACGTTAACTAAAATTTCTATTTACACCATTTCTCGGGTTATTAAGCGCGTTGACGGTGCGGAAAAACAAAAAAAAAAAATTGGCAATGTTGATGATGCTACAAAAGATGTCATAAAGCGAACGGTTTATAATTTATATTGAGAAAATATTGTACCGACTTTAGAAATCGTTCAATATCCCGATTATAATTATTATAAAAGCTTAGAAAATTTACGCGGTATACTATTAGAATGCGGTTTTAATTATAAGAAATTAGATAAACGAATGGTTATAATGGAATCGCGGCGTATTGTTGTACCCCATGAAGAGTATTTAGATAAAATAAGGAAGTATCGTGAATGAAAAAGGCATAGAACCCTTTGTAGCAACTTATTTTAGTTATGCTATACATGGGAACTAGTTGATCGACCAAAAAATGTAAATGGGGTTTTAAAATAAAAAGAAATGAAGAAGATATGATAGCATGATATAAAGCTAGACCAGTGGTTATAGTTAAACTTTTGGAGTCGATAATGATGAAACATATGCTCCAGTTGTAAAAGGACATAGCTTTAGCTGCTAAAAGAATTTGGATATAAAATACTTGGACGTGGTGACAGCCTTGGACATGGAGCAACCAGAACATTTTTAAGATTGCGGGACAAGAGGATAAAGTGTGTAAACTAAAAAAGGCTCTTTATGGATTAAAACAAGCATCTGAAGCTTGGAACTTAACAGATTATAAGAAGCTTGTAGAGATCCGCTACAAATAATCCAGTTATGAAAACAGTATTTATTTTAAAAGAGAGGCTTAAAAACTGATTGTTATAGCTCTTTACGCAGTAGATATTTTGATATTTATGAACTGGGAAGCCAAATTTTTCAATCTGAAAAAAGAATTGATGAAAAATTTTAAGTTTAAAGATTTAGGAGAATATTTAGGTATATAACATATATTTGCATGTTCAGAATCTTCCGATTCAGCTGAAGGCAAGAACACTAGGTTGTTAGGTTTTCTTAACACTATAATGGAATGGAAAGCTAGAAATGAAAACAACAATATACACTGCCGAGAAAAAAATTTAGGTTAATTTATAGTATATTCTGTTACGACACGAGTTCAAGTTTAAAAAACGAATCGCGAAGCGATGAGTTTCACAACAGCCGTATGAAATAAGTTGTTTATAATATTTTTTATATATTGCCCTTTTTACCATTTTTTAAATTAATTTTTTATTTTTATGTAATTACGAAAATTTTTATTTTAAAAAGTATGTCGGCAGCACTGTGTAATTTATAAAATTTGACAGTTGTGAATTTAGATTATCAAATGTTAATGTTTTAAAATATTTTAAAATGAATAATATACCAATAATAATATATTATATAAGTAAAATATTATATTCATATTCACAGATACTTTCTTAAAGAACAATATAAAATTAATAAATTGCTATTAGCCACAAATGTCATTGTCTTGCCTTTAGAAACTTCACTCATGTCGCCAACCATTTAAAACAAAAATTTGCGTGCGTAAAAGTTACATTACGATACGCAAATGCGTTTTATAATGAAGATTTTTATAAGTGCAAAATATAAAAAATAATTTAAGCAATGGCAAATGATCTAAAAAATTAAACTAATCAGGGAGTCATGGGCATAGTAGGCGATAAAATTTATATTGTTGTATATTGATGCTATTTATTATAGTTGGAGTCTATCACATTTGACACCTTATTTGCATTCCTTTTTACAACAAAATTTAGCACTAATTACGAATTCATATTGCACTGATAATTTTTAATTTTATTTTCTAAAACCCATCCGTTGTATGGTTTATTGTCTAAAGTAACATTTCATGGATATTTTTGGTTTATTTACTTGTCCAAAATGCCTCTAGATCCTTTTATTGTGGCACGAATTGTTGCGTTCATACAAGATGGTAGAGGACAACGTGAAACCGCTAGAATTGTTGGTAAGAGCCTCTATGCTGTAGAAAATGTGTACCAACGTTACCAGGAGAATGGTCTTATAACCAGATGACCCGGATCTGGCCAAAAAAGAGCCACTAGTCAAAGAGATGATAGATTTTTGTTAATGTCAAGTTTACGGAATAGAACAGCTTCTGCAGTTTCGCTACGTAATCAGCTTCAAGAGTTTAGAAACAGAGAAAGGGTTAGTACAATAAATTCTATAATAGTATCTCTTGTTAATGTTAACCCTGCTGGAATACACAATAATAGCGATAACTAAATTAAACATTAAAACAGGAAAAACGTATCCCTTACTAAAAATATAACCATCAACTTGGGAATAACTATTTTTAAAATATAAATGGATTGGTTACTTAATATTTCGTAGTATCTTGTTTTAAACTGAAAAAAATATGCAAATAAAGCTCCACTAAAGATAATCTTAAAGTTATCAGTATCAATTCAAGTGCTCATAAATATTGAAATGTAATCTGCTAGATATACTCTTGTTTGTAATTTATTCCTTTTAATAACTGGATATTTTCTATTAAATTTTCTCAGCGTACTCGCGAAACAATAGACGATGTTATGAGCAGGAAACAAAACGAGAAGCCTAATGTGAGACCAAAATTTATTAAAGTAATAATTAATTTAATCAGAGGGGAAGAAAGAGTTGGTTTTTTTTAATATTTACTATTTATAAAAAACAAATAAATAATTTAAGAAGTATTTTGTTTAAATCAAAGTTAGTAAATGAAAAATCATTAATTGTCTCTCTATTTTATGAAAACTATAAAACAATCATTATCAATAAACCCGAACGAAATGGTGATAAGTAATAATAACTAGACGATTTTGGAAGAAGTAGAAATAAATACAGAATACTTAATACAAAATGAGGCAGAAATAATTGTAAAAAAGAGTTTTTGTGAAAACAGAAATAAAAATAAAAATGGAAAAGGATATACAATAAAAAGATTAGGTTAGGTTAGGTTAGGTTAGGTTAGGTTGTAACTAAACATATCTATTACGTTTATTATTACATGTATTGATAACTGTTAGATTAAAATAATGTGAGAATTGGCTCACAAGTCTTGAATAAGAAACAGAAAGCTCAATCGTGATATCTTAAAACTAAGCCAAAAATACCAGGTATCGCTAGAAGAAAAAAACCTAAAAATAGTATAGATACCAAATGTGAGCTTTAAACAGCTATCATTAACAAAAAATAAAACAATAATAACAACAATAAAGGACACTGAAATCAGGAAGCCTGATTCGAAGATTCGAAATGGTGCTTACAAGAAAAAATCTTTATTATTGGACGATCTAATGGACGATCAAATGGACCTAGTTTGTTAATGGTTGACAATCAATTTCTGGAAGAGTTTCAGGACTTGTAAGAGTCGTTGCAAAATTTCGACGAACCGGAAGCGGTCTAACCCAACACAAATGCTGTATTGGTCGTCCAGTTAGGTACCGTAACAACAAATACGAATCAAGGAAGGCTACCGCTATGTCCTGGTACCCTGGTACATCTCGTCTTGAGGCCAGTCTGTTTAGGGTATATGCGCATTCCTGGGCTAGTGCCGTGCTAGTCCTGGAGCTAAAAATCACCTTTAGAACTGCATGGATATCTGAGCAAATGCTGACGGGGTTTCTTGAGTTCTCCCGCTCTTCTATTAGTTCTGCTCTGTTACGGGTTGATTTCATTTCATTAATTTCAATAATGTTAGGAACTTACCAAAGTTAAAATGCAGATTTTCTTTATAAAACTCTCCTATTTCTCTAAGGTATAACACCAGGTAAACACGAGTAATAAATGTAATACACAAACATAAACAATAACCTCTTTATTTAATTGATGGTAACATTCACAATTCAATTGTCAATCATAAATCAGAACCACAGTAATAGAGTAGAATTCTGTGTTCAGAACTCTTTCTGTATTCAAGGACGTATTATTTGACCATCTTCTTAAAAATATATAAACTAAATTTAAAAATAAAATAACTACCAAATTATAAATTTATAGACTTACTTTTTTTTGGTGACATTATCTTTCCTTTTTTTGTTAATTTGACCTTTTGAAGCACATGGCTTTAATTTAATTTTTCGTATTTTACGGATTTAAAACTGGTCTAAAACAAACAGAAAAACCCACTTTAACAAATAATAAGACTATATTATATAAATATTGCAATAAGTGTTGTAAACCCTGTGGGGGATTTTTATGTAAAGTCTTATATAAGCCACCAACATCGGTAAGTCTGCTTTAACTCCTTTAACTTCTTAGTTAAGTATAATTTCTGCTATTTTAGGCTTTTTCTTTTTGGTTTACTCTAATGTGTAGAGTGATTTCAATATTATTTTTACACATGTACATGTAGGAGTGCGTAGAACTGTACCTGCAGCCTTATCTTTCTGCATAGTTCACTCTGTAGCTGTGATTCTGTCTTGCTAATACCTTTAACTGCATCTACATCTCCACCTGAAACAATAGAAAGGAATTATTTACCATTAATCGAAGAAAGACAAGTGAAAACCATTTGAAAGACTTACCAAATAAGTATCTGCAACCTTCGGAATTTCGACTCAAGTAAGATCGTTTTTATTTTTATTTGGATTACATCTTGTTCGATTACTTCTCAGAAGAGACCACCATACCAGTTAAACTACAAAAAGAAAATCTATCTTTAAAAATTTCTACATATTTCATAGTAAGATTTGTTTTTTTTAATAAGTAAATAACATGAGATTATTTTATTAATTAATAAAAAAATAATAATAAGATTAATACTTACTGTGTTGTAAACCTTGTCTTCCATATATAATTGTGGATATCGTAACTATAATAAAAGATAGTGCTTGATTTGTTAGAACTTTGTTTCTTTTATCTGTCTTATGAGCTAGCCAAATAAATTCCAAGCTTTGACCCTTTTTAAATGATTTTTAAAGGGGTGCTAAGGCTAAACGGCAACAGCTCCTTTGAGGATGACAAATATTTCTGACTGGAAGACCGTGGAATATTTACCAAGGGCATAGCTCTTTCAATCCCCTACGTCCTCTATCAGGACACCTGCTCCTGACGTGTCTTCCATGCTAGAGCCATCAGTATAACATACTATGCTCCCTGGAGGAAATTCTACTTGTTCGTTGCTCCACTGCTTCTTTGGCGGGATTACTACCTTGTACTTCTTACTTTATCTGCTTTTGGGAAGCTCTGTTTCTGTCCTTGTGTGGCCTTCGCCAAGCCCTTTCCAGTGCTTATGAAAGCCGTCATTGCGCTCATAATGATCCACATGGGCAAAGCCGGCAATCCCAGGAGGACATCAAGCGCTGGTGTGGGTGTTGTTTTTTAGTTTTAATAAAACTTTAGTATTTCAGTGTCGTTTGTTTTGGTGCTTACTGTATTTATAAAAATAAGCAGCAGAACAAATAAAACATTAATTTTTTTCTGTAAATTACGTTAATATAAGTTAGTTTTAAATAATTATTGGCCATTACTTACCAATCAAGATTTACCCTTGACCTCGTAGTTTCATTAATTTTATGTGTGTTTCTGTACCAAACATTACAATTATTACATAATTGACATAATCATCCACAGCTTTTAGTAACTTCAAATTACGTTTCATAAACATAAAAAAAGACAAAACAAAGAATATTTTATCACTATTATCTTTTATAGAAGTAATAAAACTTCATTTAATACTACGGTTCGCACCAAATTTATCCCTTTATCTATATTTGAAGTTTGAAATTTATTTAATTTAACTTTATTTTATAGTCAGCACCGAGTAAGTTTTTATAGACTTTACTCCTTTATGACGCAAAAGTTGAACAAGCTTCTGAACTTGGATATGTCAGTTAAAATATTTGTTGGCTAAACTTTTCAGATATATTATAAGAACGCAAAATGTTGGAATAATCATGAGCAATGATTAAAAAGAAGAAATAAAAAAAAGTGAATAATCTCCTTGATTGAAAAGAGAAACTTTAGTTTATTTACAATGATAATATTAAAACAATTTTAAAGCAACAGAAAAAGTTATCCTACTTTATTCTAAGTTTGAGAAGTATTACAAAACAAAAAATAAGGAAAATTGTATAATGAAAACTCAAGAGCATAAAAGCATGTTAGATTGATATAATGAAAATACTAATAATAAATATTAATTTTGTTTTAATATTCAATAAATAGTATTTAGACTAGCAATGAGAATTAATTTATCATTAAAATTTGTCGGTTAAATGCTGAAAAGAGATTTACTGTTAAAAACATTCTCATAATTTTATTTAGAAAAGTTTGACATGTTTGATTTTATAAACGGTTTTCTTGCCTTAATTACACATTTTTTTACATAGTTAATCAAATTTATATGTTCATCTTGAACAATACAATAAAATCCTCTAAGTAATACTGTTATATATAAAATAATTAAAGATTAAAAAATAATACTCAAATAATATAAAAAGTAACTTCAATGTGTCAACCTGACACGCACCTAGCGATTTTCTAGTTTCCTCGTGCATTTCTTCTGATACAATTTAAATATATCTTCAATTCTCAATTAAATATAATTAGGAATATTTGAGAAATAAACCAATGGTTCCGTTACTTGACGATAGTTGTGGAGTACAGCAGGTAATTTAATTCTTGCTACTAGAGGCAACTCGCATTGAATCATATTTCCATGTTTTCAGAAACACCTCCAGAACGGATTTGTTTTCATCTGAAGAGTCATGGTCCATGGCAATTCGTTTTAGTGTCCTGAATTGTTTTTTTCTCGTCTTCATTTCCTTTTTAATCACTTTCTCTTTAAGTTCTTTAACTTCTGGTGTTAAATTCAAATGACCTTCTTCTACATTTTTGCTTTATCGTTTATCAAAGCCAATGACTACAGCCTGAGAAGGAAGTAAAATTTCCTTCACCAAAATGTCAAGAACTAAGGATAAAAACAAATTAAGTGATTTAGATGGTTCTTGCACGTCTAATTCCATTTGGTTTTCATAAGGTCTGTTCCAACCAAGCAGAGAACCGTTCTAAAATAGTAATTTTTGTGCGCAGTGGTATAGTGAGTTGCGCAATGCTCTAATTTGGTCTCGTGAGTGGTAATATTACCATTCTAGAACGGTTCTTTGCTTGGTTGGAACAAACCTAAAGTCAACATTGTGAATTGTCCTATTTGTAGCTGGTGCAAACTCCCAGTCGTCCCAAAGATATGAGGATTGAAAGGATGGATGTCAGTCTTTTGTAAAGAGTTTGTCGTATTTGCGGGTACAATACTCATTAAATAAGGCCTGCTATTTTGAATTGGGTAACTGCCTTTCCCTGATAAAGTTATTTCATTGCCTATAATGGACCCCTAACTCTCTAATGATTTAAAAATATTAAAATAGTTTTTTTAATTTGGTTTTTAATAAAATTATGTGTTATTTTTGTTGCATTTTAAAATTCAATGAAAAAAACTTGTATAACGTTTCATGCGACACTTTTATCTTCACTTTAGTTGTTTTTTTATTCGTGTACGATTTTCTATTATAAATTGAAATGTAACGGTAATGCGAAAAGCGAATTCTAAACAACCCCAACATTTGTCTTTTCTTGTTTAAGTACCAAGGAATAAATACTGTAAAGAGAAAACAGTTAATGCTCAGTAAGGAATAAATTCTGTAAATTTTCTTTATTCTCGCATAATTTGGACAAAAAGGTTTTACCCAAGGTAAATTTATATAACTTCCCATTTATAATTGCGATTCCGTTGCGCGCACTAAGGACGTGGGACGTGTTTTTAATTCTTTTTCTTATTGTTTTTACTGCTTTAAAAGGAAATTAAGCTGGTATTTCAGCGCTCCATAGATAAAATGCTACTATATACTCTTAGTGGAAATTGTGTAGCGTAATAAAATTTGGTAAACAACTCTGTCTATAGAAATAATATCTCCTTCTCGAACAAAAAGGTTTTTATACAATCAAAAAGCCCCTTTTATTCATATTTTTCATTTAAATATTTTGTACTCACCAAAGTGCTGATGGAAAATTAGAAAATTAAGCATTATATTTTATAAGTATAACACCACCTGAACATTTCAAGTATAAAAGGATGTGAAAGTATTCCTTTACGTCTTGTTTTTTTGCAAGGAGCCAAGTAGCCGTTCGTTAGTCTGTCCCACCTTAGCCTCTTGGTCTTATTGTGGATTCTCCTGTATTTAATTGTGACCTGTCCAGAAAGGTTTTTTGCTGGTTGGTGGTAGAAGTCTTCTGGGGTGATTTGGGGTTTCTCATATCATATCTGCCTACTATGATCCAGGCTCTGGCAGTGGCATAGTATGTAATGTATAGCGAGGTTTCTGGTTCCTTTTTGCACTGTCTACAAGTAAGTTTTCGGTTATAAAGCCCTAATATATTCAGGTATTCTCTAGTGAGAAGTGTCCCATGAGTGATCCTGTAGTGATGCGTAGTTTATTACTGTCTGTTTGTTTTGAGCAGTTCTTTTGCTAGTTTTTCAGATGGTTCTTTTATTAATTTCTTTCCATGTCTGCTTGGGGGTGTTTATCTAGTAAATTTTAGGTTTCTTGCTATCTCACCCTTTTGACAATTACTTGATAGAGTAGTTTGGAATGCCTTAAGTGGAGTTGATCCTTGCCTTGCTAGTTTGTCAGTTTTCTCAATGCCTACGATTCCCACTCCAGTGTAACCCTGTTTTGGGTCGCTTGTAAACGCAATGGTCATAATCTCTTAACAACCTAGATGACACTGTAAAGCTTTCTAAGGCTTTAAGGGCAGCTCGGCTGTCACTGTATTTTGATATGCCTTTTTTTGTAAGCTCCAATATTATTTTCTCTTGCGTAAACATAGCAGACACTTCTGCTTGAGGTGTGAGTACCTACTTAGCTCAATCTTTGATCCGTCTGTATACCAAATCAATTTCCTTAGAGGGGGTAGTTTATCTACCCTAGTAACTTTCGATCTTTAATGACACTTTCGAAATTCCGAATGAAGTTGTACTTCGTTAATTAGCATGTGGTCTATTGGCATTTTTAAAAAATCATCTTCCACATTTCTGGCTGTCCTTTACTATAAGTTGCCTTGTATTCTGGTAAACTTTCCAGCCTGGTTAGAGCTATATTTGCTTCGCTTATTATTATGCTATGTATCGCAAGAAGGACCAGTAGTGATTCTTACGCTGCCGTAGGTGTAGTTCGAATTACCCCAGGTTTTCCAATACAGGCAAGTCTTTGTATCTTGCCTCATTTTGACATAGACTGATACTTGTGTTATTTTGGTTCAACAAGTCAAGAATGCATAGGTTACCTTGGAAATAACTTCCATTTTAAACAGCCAATGTAACATTCCTTCTCTGAGTCCTCAAGTAGTGTTTGTTATATGTACCCTCAGCAACCATGAAGGTTGTCTCCACTTTGTTTATAATACACTGGATGTTCCAGGTTAACTTTGTTGTTCCTCATTTTTTCTTCTGGTAAAAGGCACTATTTAAGATTTTGAGGAACTGATATTTAAGTCGTCTGCATCTGTCCAGTGTGTCACTATGTGTCTAATATTAACATTATTAAAAGTTATTTTTTATGCAAAATTAGGGAGTTTCTTTACTTATATCTTTATGAGTAAGAATTGAAGCATGCAATAACCTTCTATTATATGAAATATGTACCTTGCTGCAAATTCCATAAATGAAACATAAACAGGAAATTTGAACTTTTTATATCTTCCATTGATATACACTGGATAACATGGAGCTGTAAATTGCATAAGAAAAGTTAAATGTGAAACGAAGCAATTCATAGAGCATTAATTTAATAGGTTTAGGTAAAAACTTACTGGAGGCGTATAGTGATTTAACTGTAATTTTCAATATCCTAAACTCTAGAGTTTCATTGTTTATAAGAATTTTTATCAATTTTATTTAAGATGTAAGATGCTAGATTCTAAACAATTAGTATTCAAACAGTGGTTTTTAGCATTGGTAATAAAATTATTAAGGTCTTTGTTCACTGTAAGCATAATCTGACTCATCAGGGAAAAAGCTTTAATATGCCTGTGAGTCATCCGCATGAAGGTGATAATTACAAAATTGGAACACACGAGTTAACGAAAAATAACAAACTGGACTTTTTAGTCCCAACTGTAAAGAAAAGTGACTCTGTTTTTAATAATTTAAGAATTAATATTTAGGAATAGTTATTATACTATAACGGTGTGAACTAAATATTATTAATTTATAGGAGAAAATGGAGAAAGATGAGAAATAACGCACCGCCCAAAAATAATCCAAATAACGACGACAGGTCCTTAGAGGATGAGAACGCAATGCTTTACTATGAACTGAGTAACTAATTGGGAAAAATCTAAAGGAAAGATAACAAAAATGTACAAAAAATGATAATACAATGAAAAATTTCAAAAACTAGGGAAAAAAATCTAAAAAAAGGAAAAGGAAGAACAAAATTTAAATAAAGAAAAGCTAAGAGAACTAACTTAAAAGCATAAATCCAACACCTAACGCACCTAACGGATGCAAACAAAGAAATAAGGTCCAGAAACCCGAGAAGCCCTAATTGATATTACACAATGGACGTCAACTTAACGCCTACGGAAAAACAAATAAAAAATATAACAAGCAACCGGAAAAACAAAACAAAAGAGACCTGGAAAAAGGCAACGGAGACGAAAAGGGCAAGGAAACCGCCCCAATCGTCGTGAAGACTACCAAAAGGCTACCAAAAGACTACCAGAAAAGCTAAGAGAACTAACTTAAAAGCATAAATCCAACACCTAACGCACCTAACGGATGCAAACAAAGAAATAAGGTCCAGAAACCCGAGAAGCCCTAATTGATACTACACAATTAACGTCAACTTAATGCCTACGGCAAAAACAAATAAAAGATAAAACAAGCAACCCGAAAAACAAAACAAAAGAGACCTCGAAAAAGGCAACGGAGACGAAAAGAGCAAGGAAACCGCCCCAATCGTCGCGAAGACTACCAAGGATCTTCCTAGGATCCGTAGGAAAGTGTAGGTAAAAAATAGTACCATTAATTATAGGTACATCGACAAGACTGAATCAAAATAAGCATAGAAACCCCAGAGGGCTACAGTAGAATGACAAGCTACTTAAAACAGCTTCAAGGAAGAGGTGTAAGCTGGGGGGTCGTGGACCCCGGGGCAAAACTAGCCAGGACTAGCCCCTGACGAGGATGCACAGCAAAAAACCCTAATCAGCCAGAAAGTCAAAGTAAACAAGACGACCCAACTGCAGATATGGAGGCAGTTGAATTAATACTTAACAAAAAAAGGAACAACTAAGAAGATGCGGTAGTAAAACGTGTCAAGAGACTAGAGAATACTATTTACTATAGTAAAGATGGTAAGATATCCTTTTTTTTATTACTTATTGAGGTAAGTTTTACTTTTTAATTTTACTGAGCTTAGCTATTCATGTCAATATATAAGGATTATAAAGTTATTTTAATTTGACGTATGGTTTGAATTTTTTTAAACTACTTTCGTGTGCAAGTCATAATATAAAAGGCTTAGATCTTAAGCTAGAGGTTCATTAAATTTTTTATTAACTCTAATAAGATTTCTCTAAGGATGTCTGTTTGAAAATTTCTGTCGTACGAAAATTTTCTCGTGACTGGTTTAATTAATATTAAATAATGAGTTTACAGTTCATTATCGGACTAAACGGCTCTTTTCACAAGTATAAGGTATGAAAATAAATTAGATGGATGTTCTTTATCGCCAAATTCCAAGCATATTCTCATGGAATTGATTGGAATAGTTCATTAATAAATTTCATTAGACACATGATGGGCTTACTGAAAGATACCGGGAGGCGAATTGAATTCCAGTTAAATGAAAATTGAACGTTATAAATTTAATTTTAGTTTAAAGGGAAAAATTGAAAAGCATCTTGACATGTTTTGGGCCGTAAGACGTCGTTGTAGCTACATAATACAAACCAACAGTAGGTAAGTTTAGTTTGCTTTTTACTTTATTAAGAACAATAAATAACTGCACAGTTAAACTAAACTTCCACTATTTATTTGGAAAATTCTCTTTATTTTATACATAGATAAGTCATTATTATAACATAAATATATTAAGTTATTGTAAAGATCAGCATGATATAGTTTTTTCCTGGTTTTTCTATATCATTGCACAGTTATACTGATCTTAGAGGGAAATACATCCAGGATAATCCCTTAGGGCTAATAACATCTAGGCTTTAATATTGTTATGTCTTATTACTTCCTTACTTGGTCTAGCCTTAACTCCTTATCAACATCAAGCACCTAGTTACAAACAAACAACATGTAATTTCAATATGTCAATCTGACGATGCTAGTGATAGCGAAACAGCTGTAATTGATTTTAAAGCGAATTTTTCAAATAAATAGTGGAAGTTTAGTTTAACTGTGCAGTTATTTATTGTTCTTAGTAAAATGAACTTCCAAAAAGTAGAGGTTAACACAATCAATTTTACTTTATTGTTTCCAATTTACTTTAGTTATAGTAAAAAATGCTGTTATCATTTCTAAAGGTTTTAGTTGTAAGCACTTTAAAGATTCCTTAAAAAAATTAATGTAACACATCAAATACGCGTTAAATAAAGTTTTCTTCTTCTTAGTTAAAACTACTGCAATAGTCACG
This sequence comes from Ophraella communa, assembly GCA_035357415.1. NCBI lineage: Eukaryota > Metazoa > Arthropoda > Insecta > Coleoptera > Chrysomelidae > Ophraella > Ophraella communa. Next base: position 9,121,466 of record CM068986.1, on the reverse strand, counting down.
AACTTATATTATCAAACGTTATAAAAATTCTGCTCCAAACTCAAGTGTGTTTAGAACTATACTTTTTATTACCAACATTGTTAAATATTTTAGTAGATTGAGTCGTCACGAACACATCGTGGAGTGAGTTTACTTGAAAACATGCAACCTAAAATGTTTAATGTTAAAATCAATCCTACCGCAAGCAGATGTTTTATATTTCAGAGTAAAGCAAAAAAATGTTATCTAATTATTTTCATGAAGGTAATGTTTTTACTTGTATCAAAATGAAAGGGTTAAAAACTAGGAATAACGGTCAGTAATGGAAAAAGGTTTTGGCTTTGTGGGGTTTTTTGTAATAACTAATTATATTTTCAAGTTTCTTAAAAGTCCATTATATTCAGAACTCAATGCCACAGTTTTTTTTCCGGATGAGATGGGAAACTCATGTTCGATGGGTCCTTATCCAGAACCCAACAGTGTTGGACTTACCCTCGAGAGGATGCCTACCAACCAAACCCACCTCAAAACTCGCCGTTACCCCCGCCTCGAAATCACTACCCCAGCATACTTCAAGACGGACGGTGGTCCAACACATACACCCAACCTAACCTAACCTAACCTAACCTAACCTAACCTAACCTAACCATTCATACTATTTACCATTAGAACATTCCCTTTTCCAAAACCTCGCTAAATTCTACCCATTATTTATCTTCTCTCAACATTATCTCCACTATGTTCTCCTAATACACTGCTACTCCGAGTCTCCTCTGCAAGTTCTCTAAATCCTCCTTATTCTTCCAACATCTAAACACATGACCCTCGTCATTCTCCACCTCACACCTTACGCATATTCCAGTCTCTCTCTTCTCAATCTTGTGAAGATACCCCACTCTTAACTCATGCCCAGTGAGCACTTGAGTCAAGAAGTAGTTTACCTCCCCAAACTCTCGGTCCATCCACTCAATTTTGCTCCCAATCATCCTTTTTAATGCTTCTTTATATCCCTTCCACCTTCTTAATATTTCCTCCTCCATCCAATCCAGAGCTTCTTTTGTGGTAGCCTTCCACGGCTCCCTCTTTGCCTTAGCCATCAGGTCCAAAGGTTATGACCTTGACATCACCTCTGCTGCTATTACACCCACTGTCCTGTACCCCTGTACCACTCTGAACAAAATCCACCTCTGCACATGTAGTAGTGGCCTTATCCTCGCATTGATCCCCGCTCATTCATCCCAGTCTTCGCTTCGTACAGCATACTCTGCTCAATCGTCCCACCAATAACTCTTGCATTCTCCCTGCTTGTACTCTCGCCTTCTCTTCTACCTTCGCTTGAAGGATAGTTAATTATCCAACCAAATACCTAGATACTTCACGGACTCCTCCATGCGAATTTTCTTCCCTTCTAAAGGCTGGTCCTATAGCAATGTATGCTCCATTGTCGCTTCCAATGTTACAGCTGCTACTTCCGAATCAAAAGCTATTGAAGTCAATTATCCCAAACCTCGTAGAATTTCATTAAAGGAGAGGGTTGATGAAGAAATTTAGGGGCTATTATTATAACCAAAATTAATAATTTCGTTTGGGGTACACCAGTATTTAAATTGTTTTAAGATCCTGCCATCTTTTGTTAATGTTGTTATGGCAGTGTATCTATAGAATGTAGATGTCGTAGGCGTATATGAAAACCAGGCTTTTTATGAAATGCCTAGGCTTTTTCAAAATGACTTGGCATATTGTAAAACCATTATATTTCTACAATCTGACTACAATTTTTAGGCATATTATAAAACGCCGATGAGATTTTAGGCATATTGAAAAAATTAAAACATTTTATAATTCACCTAGTTTAAGTTTCGTAATACGCCTATGCCTTGCTTTGGCTTATTTAAAAATAGGTAGGGTACACATACTCAGTGACTATTCGCCAGTAAAATAATAATAATAGTAATTATTAATATAACTCTTTTATTGCTGTTACAATATAACTTAGACATAAACTAAAAATGTATTAAGGAACTTATAAAACTGAAGGATCAACGCCACATAGTGATTATTTATTCCCGCAGGAGCCACTAAAGTGACATTTGCTTGTACACTTCATGTGGGCCTTGAAACAAAAGCACTTATTTATTCTACATTGGTTTTTGTTGGATTTGCACATACATTTTTTAAAAACCTTGCTTTCCAAACTTGGAAAACATTCCCATTGCTTCTCTTAAAGAAATAGTTTTTTAACTTGGAACTTCAATTCGTTCGTTACTCTCTATTCCACTGATCTTATCTCTGGAGAACCATCGATTTAACAGACCGTACTTCGTACCAATTTGATACACTCCATTTTTAAAATCTAAAATTGATCCAATTATGAAATTGATTGTGTTAACCTCTACTTTTTGGAAGTTCATCTTACTAAGAACAATTAATAACTGCACAGTTAAACTAAACTTCCACTATTTATTTGAAATATTCGCTTTAAAATCAATTACAGCTGTTTCGCTATCACTAGCATCGTCAGATTGACATATTGAAATTACAATATGTCAATCTGACGATGCTAGTGATAGCGAAACAGCTGTAATTGATTTTAAAGCGAATATTTCAAATAAATAGTGGAAGTTTAGTTTAACTGTGCAGTTATTAATTGTTCTTTGATCCAATTATATTTTTAGGATCTAGAGGTCCCCTGTCTACTTTTAAAACCTCAATTATAACGTTTCGTCCGATTTTCAATGGTTGCAACCTCATGTTTGAGGTTTCAAGCATTTTTTCGGCCCACGTTTCTGTCCGATAGCACTGTCTATTCTTTCTGTTATTATTTGTATCATTTGAACTCACCTGCATAGAATTTATCTAATTCTTTGTAATAATTATTTCTCTCCCTCCTTTCGACAATATCGTCAGCCTCTTGTAACATTGTATCCGCCGTAACAGTTTTTGGGCCGAAGCAAGGCAGAGGTGTATTACGAAATGCCTAACTCAAACTAGGTGAATTGTAAAATGTTTTAATTTTTTCAATATGCCTAAAATCTCATCGGCGTTTTATAATATGCCTTAAAATTGTAGTCAGATTGTAGAAATATAATGGTTTTACAATATGCCAAGTCATTTTGAAAAAGCCTAGGCATTTTATAAAAAGCCTGGTTTTCAAATACGCCTACGACATAGATATTGATTTGACATTGATACGTATAAATAAAAACTATACAAGTCATATATGTTATTTTAATTATACAATAGTTAAGATTGTAAAAAAAGCGGCCACATGCTTGCTTTAAGAAACTGCTCGATGATAAAAGTGACTCTGTTTTTAATAAGAATTTGCCCTCAAAAAAGCTGTTTAACTTAGCTAGAAGTATTGACTAGAGTTTAAGTAAATTATGGAATGCACAAAAGGTCGTTGGTCAAAGTGCATAGAAGTCTAACTGACTTTTTCGACCTATAAAACAGAATGACAAAACATGTAGTTATTGTGCTGATTTTTTTATTGGGACATGATCAAAATCAATAAACCTGTCGTAATATAGACCTTAGTTCCTCATCCGAAAAAGAAACTTTGCTTTCTGCGACCAGAATCCTCTGCCTGGCTTTTTATCCTTTCTCCAAGGAATTCAGCAACACTACTAGGCAATAACACCTTCAGAATCTCAATAGCACTCCGCTTAAGACCGAAAAATCTGTACTCCACACCATTGCAAATGTAAAAAAGTTGTGGAAGGTAAAGCTTAAGCTCTACATTGTTCTTAAAGTGCTGGTCACCATACTGGAGATCAAGATCTGCCGAGCATTACAAACCGTCCAAATCCCAGCCCTTTTGGAAACACCAGGACTTAGTAGACAGGATGTCAAAACGTACAGATAGTATGACTTGCATTCCATTCTTGTAGTTCTTGATAATTCCATTTTAGTATTTTTATCCGATACGCCAGAGCTTAGATATTGACAAAAAGTTTCGTTCAACCTATATTTAATCCAGATAATATTTGTAACTGTTCTTTATCATTCTCTATAACACTAGCCAGAAAAACTTTGCCAAAAACTTTCGATTGTTTTTTATTTCTTTATACTTTTCCGATATCAGACACATAAATACGAAAGTTGGATATTTCTTTCATTAGCTCGACGAACCGCGAAAAGGCAATTATCCCAAACAGTAAATTGTTTCAAAAATAATACTTTGCAGAATCTAAAATCAATAAAGCAAGACGCAGCTGCCTATTGCAGGTCCACGTAAAATGCCACTATTTCAAGTCGTTTCAGCTTAAAAGCTCCTTCCAATACAAATGACCCGAGAGGTCAGACTCACAATGGAAACCTTACCCTGCCAATGGCGTCGGCATTTCCAGCTATAGATTTACTCGAAAAAGAAAATCACAATCCATTTAACTAATTAAAATTTTTAAATAAAAAAATTTACCTTTTATGCTGTATTCATCCATACCATGGATAAAATTTAAATATTTCTTATATAAGGGACTCATTCAAAAAATAAGAATGGGTTATTAAAATTTTGTTTATTCTATAGTCACATAAAAATTAACTCCATTATCAAACAATATTTATAAATTTACTTAGTTTTCTAAGTAAAATGTAAATTCTAAATAAGGTAGGTGATAAGCTGCACTCTAACCTATTGAAGGCGAGACTATTAGACGATTAAACAATATTGTTATAAAGTCATCAAGTTCAGAAGCCAACCCTGCCCAAAACTTTAAAAATTGCTTATGCTCCTTCCAGTTTTTTCCTATTTATCGAAGATGATGTCGACTAGAATGTTACTTACAATGTACAACTACTGGTTTTATTCTGTTAATGTAAATAATTTTTGGTTTATATCTTATTTCCAATTACTGTAATTGAGTTTAAGAAGTTATTATTTAAACAAAGGGTGAAAGTTTTTTTATGTCCTTAATGTATTAAGTAATATTATAAACTTCTGATTTAAACTAAATATTCCTATTTGTAATTTAATTGTTTTATTAATGTTATTCTGTCATATTTTTGTTTAAAAATGCATTTAAAAATAATAGTTTTGATTCTACTTTATATTCATTATAACATAAAAATTTAATAATCTCAAATACATACCTTGAAAATGGAAATACATTTTCCGCAAGCTCTGTAAAATGTATTAAGAGTTTACTTTTTTAATTACTGTAGACCTCCACAGTTTAATACCTAATAAGTCAGCAAATATAGAGAATATATCTTCAGAGTTTGAAGAAGTAGTTAAATAACAAAAGCAAAGAAAGACAGCTGGGACAGACGGAATATTAAATGAATTAATAAAGGAAGGAAGGAGTAGAACTACATTGGCAGATATACAAGTTACTAGAAAATTTGTGGATAGAAGAACGGATGCCAAATGGCAATTAGGAGTAGAAGTGAGTGAACGAGAAGTTTGGGTAGGTTAACTACTTCTTGACCCAGGTGCTCACTGGACATGGGTCAAGGGTGGGATATCTACATAAGATGGGGAAGAGAGGGACTGGAATTTGCGAGAGGTGTGAGGTGACCACATGTTTAAATGTTGGAAGAACGAGGAAGTGTTAAAGCAGTTGAAGAGGAGACATGGAGAGGCACTGCGTGTTGAAGTATGCTAAGGTATTGATGTAGAGGTGGGGGTAACGGCGAGTTTTTCAGGTGGGTTTGGTAGGTAGGCATCCTCTCGGAGATGAGTCCAACACTGTTAGATTCTGGATAGGGATCCATCGAATATGGGTATCCCATCTCAGCCCAAAGAAAAAAAGATTATATAAAAATTTTACAAATACACAAATACGAAAATAATAAAATCAGGAAGTAATTTTTATGATAAAAACTATTTAAATCTGCGATGTCAACAATGACATACGGAGCTGAGATAATGTGCCTAACGAGTAATAGTGAAGAAAGGATGGAGATTGCAGAAAGGAAAACATTAAGACAAATATTTTAACCCATACAAATCAAGATAGAGAGCTCATTTTAATGATAGAGCATAAAATAAGGCAAAGAATGATCTGAGAGGATATTATCAGGTTCATAAAGGTACAACGGCTAAAATGGTATGGTCGGAGGTAAAGTTAGCACCTGGAAGACACTACAAGGAAGAGCAAAAGGAAGACCTAAAACCAGATGGAAGGAGCAGATTCAACTGGACATTAGAAATCTGGATATCGCGAATTGGTAAGCGGAAATTTAAAAAACAGAATTACGGAGTGCCAAAAAATGTAAATATATTTCTGCTGCTATTTTCACAGTGTATATTTATATTTTTTTAGAATTTTTGCTTAAATAAAATTATTCAACGCTACCCCTGCGCCAAACTTATTCTTACTCTTTTACATTACGTATAGGGGAGGCCACGTATAAAAAAGCAATTTGTACTTGTATTTCAACAGAGAAAAGCTCTGTTTTATCGTGCGTGCCCATGTACGTGAAACATTTCTATGATATTTCAAGATCTAATGATCTGGATAATTATACTCGCGAAATAAAATTCTAAAGTAATCATCTCCTTTTCTAAATTTAGGTTATGTTAAAAGAATCTTTATAGACGATTTAATTAATTATTATTTTATAATTTTTAACATAATATCTAAACTAAAACTAAATCTGAAAGTGCTACAAAAACCTGATACATATAAATTGAATACATTAATATAGATAGATAGATAGATAGATAGATAGATATATAGATAGATAGATATTTTATTGTATTTAAAGAATTTACAATTCTTATTACAAGAGGTTCAGAGTACAAATAATTAAAAATATAACATATAAGTACATTACAATGCAATTATTAGCTTATATTTATACTCACAAGAATAGTATACTTATTAAACATAAAGAAAAAAAAATGGAAACAAGTGACAGAAAAGAAAAAAAAATGTTTACTCTTCTAAAGCAAAAGCTCTCAGCTTTAAAATACTGAGAAAAAAATTTCCAACCTTGGTCAGCTTGCTGAAATCATTTGTGCTCAGAAGATCTGCCAACTCAATTATTGACTTAGGAATTATGAGCATACAGTTTTTTCTTAGTCCATTATATATTGGACATTCCGACCACAAATGAATTAAAGTTTCGCTTTCCTGAAGGTTACACAAACTACAGGTGGCATTCATGTCAATGGTATATTTTATATTTTGGTAAATGATCTTAAAAGTATTTAAGTTGCTCATCCTAATTTGGGATATCACTCTAGTTATATATATATCGGACAGGTTCTGTGTAAATAAGAAGTATTCTCAGACAAATGCAGATGTTTGTATAACAAAGGATATGAAGAATTAACTACTCTTTGCTTATCTTCAGCAATTAATTTGTTTTTGTAACATTCTAAAATTTTATTTATAAGGCATTTAGAGTTGCTGTGTAAGAATTCTAACCACAGATGGTTACAATTAGCATAGTCAAAAAACTGTTTTAGTTGACTCAGGAAATTACATTTTGCTTGTTGACAGTTAAGAGCCTTTATCCTTAGAAAACCTTGCTTGGTTAGTGAATGATCATCCATAGCCTTTACTTTATTTAGCCACAGCAACGCCGATTTAAATATAAGGTAACTTAATTTTATGGTGTTCGTTTCTACTCTTACGATATAGTTAGGAGTGCAAAAAGGCAAACATAGTAACCTTTTGAAAAAGTTTACCTGTACTTTTTCAAGTAAATCAGCATACCGTAATCCCCAGATTATTAGAGTAGCGTAATTTGGGGTCCGAAATTAGTCTGAAAAAATAAGTATTCCGAAACGATTTCAGAAAAAATATTTTTTCAATTTGTCTTTGCATCAGTTAACCTCAAATTATGTCAAATGAATTAAGGGGTTTGATACTAATCAAGCAGTCCCTGTTAATAATTAACAACTTTACTACCTCAACAAATGTCAATAAAGTTAGGTTCGTAAGCTAGTAGTGAAAAAAATCCATTTATGTCAGGCTACACCGTATATTGATAAAAAAATAAATTTTTCATAGGTACAGCTAACCTGGATTTTCGTTTTCGAGATTTGTCTCGCTTTCCTTAAAGCTTAAAAAAGAAAATCACATCGGCTTTGCACTTTATTCATTAAAATGTTTATGACACAGCTTGACGGACAGCTTTAAACCAACAAAATGATAAATTGTCAATTTTGTTTAAAATTCATGTAGGCCGAAGCGGAATTTCTGATCAACTGCCTAAAAAATGATTATTGGAGAGTGTGGGAGATAGATTCGGCATTTTACGGTAATTTATAGGAGATTTGAGCTTATCAGGTGCTCAACCGAGTCCGGAGAAATGGGACAGAAAGGCATGGATCATGTTTGTGATTTATTGGGCACGATAATTTGGAAGCAGGAAGAATTTAATGCGCATCGACTCATAATAAAATTGATGATACCTGGTTTATGTTTGAAAGATAATATATGTGCATGCAGGTTCATTTAGAAAAACACTATAAACGGTGGGAGCGTTTAGAAATTTTTTTTATTTAAGAATATTAAAATTAAATTAAAGAAAATAGAAAAATATGTTGTTATTTGAAATAAATTGTTGCTAATAATTATAATATATACACATAATTATAGTTGCTGAAATTAAAACTCAGTATAGAATGGGTGTAATTATTAAAAAACTTTATAAATATAAGTACACTTTTTTAACTTAATTATATAATTTATTTAAATTGTTAGTCATTTTAAAAATTAGAATTTACATGAGTTTTGATATTACATGAGAATATAATTAATTAAATTCAAATAACCACCTTTCTTAATTAACGTTTAACTATTGTAATTCCACATTTTTTTCTGCTATACCAGTAATATACCCAAATGCTACTTGGTTAATTTTTTCAAAACAATTCAAAGCATAAGAGCCGTTACACATGGTACTGACGCTATGTCCTAGGTAAATACGATATGTACGGTGCGTGCGGTGCGGAAATCGCATGCATCGCAAATAGATGCGGCAATTGCAATCAATTGCCAAAGTAAATACGATAAATATTTCAGTATTTTAATGGCTTCAAAAGAAACAACACGTTGTAACATGTCTACCGTCATGTCACCTTGCACTATGACCGACCGTAAACGATACCGCTATTATTACCGTTAAAACCGACCCCGATTCACTCTTCACTCTACTGTACACGAGACACCCCTTATAGACGCTAACTATTTATCTGTTTGGACGAGGCCACATAAAAAACGCGTCTCTCGCTTGCAATTGAGTAACGAACGTATTTCCTTCTGACAAACGACGCAAACATGATTTCCGTTTTGAGTGAGACCAAATACGAAAATTCTATCCCCTATTCTGATCCAACAGGCCGACTGAAGAGTCGAAAGAAAAACGTTCCAGTATTTCGTCTTGTGAATTTCTTTTCTGGTTGTTGAAAGATACAACCCGCTAAGTTGGAATCTGGCATAACTCTAAGTTGGAGTCGAGTTACCGTCAAGTTATCTCTAAGTTGGAGTGAAGTTATTGCTAAGATACCTCTAAGTTGGAGTCAAGTTACCGCCAAGATACCCCAGTTACCGCTTATGTGTAGACAGTCCTTCAAACCACTTCTGAGGTGTTAAGAATACTATTACATCCCGAGCAGCCAGAACCATTAAAGCAACTTTCATCTCTCCACGAAGAAGCTGAAGCCGCTCTCCTAGACAGCACAGAAACTTAAAGATAAGTTCTCTTTTTACAACTCCAGTTCATTATCGGCAAGTACTTACATTTTCAATAAATAATCTATATTTTTAAAAAACAGTTTCATTTGTATACCTTAGACTATAAGTCTTAAGGGTGTAGCGTGGTCGGTCTTTTTCAAATAGCTTTTTTATTTGTTGTTTAATTAAAGTAATTACAAGGTGTTTCTATCTTTCTCACATTAGTTTTTGTGTAGTTTGTTTGCTTAATTGATAGCGTTCAAAAGATAGTGGCGCCCTCATTACTTAAACATCCCAATCCTTCCTATAGTGAGCATTAACTTGGAGTCGAACCACCCCCTGGAGAGGGTCTCTTAGCCGGGATCTCTTTTGGAGAGCTTTTTAATTACAAATTGGCTCCCTGCCTTTTTGGGACTATTATTGTTACGTAAAATATTCCTAATGGATAACGCTTTGACAATTTAAAAATTTTAAAGATAATGCAAAGACGAGCTATTGTTCATATGAGATTTAACACACGTATCCTGATGGTCAGTGGCGTACAAAATCACCGTTGTACTTTTTACTATTTTTTAAAGCACGATGGTGAAAACCGAGTTACGGATAGATACAGAAATTCTTATGAGTCTTATATAAGAAAAATATATATTTGGGACAGCTCAAATGAGCATTACAAAGATCGAGACTAAAAAAATAAGTCTCTAATAATCGTTTAATGCACAGAGCGGCAACAACGCGTCGCTTCGCGCGATTCGAATACATATTTCAAACTGTTTCATACGCAACATGTGAAAGGCATCCATTTTGCATTGCTGCATTGCGTACCATCAGGACTGACCATCAGTCCCATGTGTAACGGCTCTAGCACACCTAAAACATATTTCTATATACAATCAAATAAATAGGACTATATTAACTTGGAACTGCTAAAAGCATACAAATGTGTATATTTGGTTGCATAGATAATGCAACTCATACAAAATTTTTATAAAAGTAATCATTTGACATTTATTTTCCCAAAAGATTTTATTTATTAATCTTGCTTAACTTATTACGTTTTTTTTAAAATATCACGTTTGTGTGACATTGCCACTTCTTTTCTAATTTTATCGAAATTTCATGATATTACTAACTTTTAAAAAAACTGTGTGTTAGGTGAAATAATTTCTACTAAAAAAAAGCAATCAAAATAAATTAAATACCATTTTAAAGAACCGACATAGAAAATTTAGAAATGGTGTGCTTAAAAGATAATAAAAGGGTGATTAGATCGTTGAGGTATGTTCATCAAGCTAGCGATTATCTCTGACAACGAACAATTTTCTGTATGTATAGAAGATAATTACAGGGAAAAATGCAACTTTAGCATTCCCTTTTACTGATACCCAAGCCAGAATACTAAATAAGTTGGATAGACGTATTCATCTTGTACACTTTTAAAAAAAGATGAATTAATGATTGAGGTTTTGTTATACCTTTGCTGTAAACTGAATTTTTATAATACTACCTTTTCAACGATTTTTATAAAGTATTTTAACAATATTATAATACGCCATGGGGAAAATTTTCTGGTTAGCTGTAAAAAAACAATAAGTAAATAATACAAAACAAGAGATTAAAAATAATATCTTTATAATACTACAGAAGAAGTACATAATAAACTATTGCAGTATATTGAATCAAGAAAAGATCTATGAGGACTTTTAACTAGAATTACAAACAGAATTCGAACAACAGTAAAGAAAGTAAGTACAATCCGACAGTAAACAGTAAAAGTCAAAATTCAGCCTGGAAACGGAACATCTCATGCAAGAGCAAGGAGAGACCAACAGAAACTCACAAAATTACAAAAAACTTGACAAACAAGTAAATAAGGTAATAAGAAGAGATTAAATGACGGAAAACGCAAAAAACGGTCAATCGACGGGCAAACTCAGTATCTTTAAAATGAAAAATGAAAAATTGCAGAGGAGAAATTGTTATTGAAGGGAGTAATAAGTGAGTCAATAACAAACCCAAACCATAGCTATTAGGATCGGCAGAATTGGAACCTGTTGATGTATAATGAACTGAAGAAGGTCTGTAACAACTCAAAATTTGTAAAGCGCAAGGAGAAGACCGAATAACTAGTGAGATACTTAAAATGGACAAAAGAACACTCACAAAAGCACTCATAATACTACTTAAATGCTGAGAAAAGGGGAGGATTTCTGATACCTAAAAAACTACAAAAGTCATTCTTCCTTTCAAGGTTAACATGGATGCCATATCCAGCTAATAAAGAAGTGTACTTACTTACTTACTCCAAAGCTCTACAAACCTTCGTGGGTTTTGGCTTACTGTACTATTTGCTTCCATTTTTTTCGGTCTATCATAAGATCCTCGTTCATCTCTAAGCCCATAATATTAAGCTCTTTTTCGATGTTATGTCTCCACTTGATACGTGGTCGTCCCAGTGGTCTTCAGCTTCAGCGCGTTTTCTCAAGACTTTCCACTCGAAGCTTTTACCAGTGTCCACGATTTACTTCATACAGTACTATCAGCCTTACTGTTTTGTATATTTGTACGCCGGCTTCTCTTGAAATGTATTTGGATCTGAGGATGTTAAGCACGGCATACATGTATTTGTTTCTCGCGATGATTCTAGCTTTAATTTCGTCTTGCATGTCGTTGTCGTCAGTTACTATCGCTCCCAGATATTTAAGGCTTCTGACTCTTTTAAAATTAAAGTCTCCCATTGACACATTCGATCGAAACCTGAGAAGTCTTAGAATTATAGGTAGGTATGTCAACTTATTTTACGTATCAAAAATTCCACTCAACAAGTGAAAATTATTGAAGACTGGAACATTGAAAAAATTCCCGTGAAAAGGGGTTGTTAGACAGGGTGACACAATCTTACCTTAGCTTAGTTAGGAGGATGTTTTTGAATGTTTAACGAGGGGGGAAAACACCTTAAGCATCTACGGTTTGCAGTGAAATAAACAAACTGTCAACAATGATCCAGGAACTCAAAAATGTTTCCCAAGCTATAGGCCTTCAAGTGAACTTTCAAAAGACTAGAATTATGAGCCTGGTAATATAAAGGTCTCCATCGAAAACCAAAATCAGGATATTTTCAAAGAATATATCCAGGACACTAAAACAAACTTAAAAAATAAAGATTACCCGAAGAATTCATCTCATCTGGATGGCATTTGTAAAGCTTATCTATTTCTTTTGAAACTCGACTATTTCAATGAATCTAAGGAGGAAAGATCTATCCCTTCAATTACAAAATAGATCTGGAGATGGTGGCCATTACATTAGGAAGTGCCAAATGTCTCTGCGTCTGTCAAAGAGTAATACAGAGAGCTATGCTTGAAGTGAGTATGACAGACGGGATTAGAAACGACGAGATAAGCAGAAGAATGAAGATCTGGGACGTTTTCATTGGACATTGGGCAGTTCACGTGATAAGGACAACGTAAAATGGAACAAAACAATGGCGTACAAGAGACTCAAAAGAAGTGTCGGGGGTTCTCAAGCAAGATGTCGGGAAGACATCCAAAAACATACCGGAAAAAACTGGATTGAAGAAAGAAATCACTGAAAGAGGCCTTTGTCCAGGATTGGATATCTGCATACCGAAGAAGAAAATTATATTGAAATTTATTGTATGAATCTCCTTACCTACTTTAAGTCTATCAAATTAAAAATAGTTTATAAATAGATTAAGACATAAAATATAGTAAAAGCCAAATAATGTTGCGTTGTGAACATTTGCAGCGTTGTCAGATTGTTCATGAAGTATGAAAATTAACTGAAAATAACTGAAGTAACCAAAAAACGTGAAGGTAGAAAATTTCACATTATATTAAATGGGACTTGTAAATTAGCGATATTTGCTTTAATTTGGTTTTTGTTAATTATAATGCATAAACGTGTTTTCAAAGAAACGCTAAAATAATACAAATTTACAAATAATAGGTACAAAGTAAAGGAATTATATTTTATTCTCATATTACCTCTTGGGCAGCGTTTAAGGGTAACAAAGTCCGTTATTCTTCCTTTCTTCTTCATAATAGTTTACTAGTTCTTTGTATCGACTAGCTGTTTGGGTATTTTGACAATCAAAAAATACTTTGTTATTTTGAAAAAAAAAACAGTTTGTATTTTAAATGTTTTTCACAAGATAACCTCAAAAATCGATAACACTACGAGTAAAAAAGTCACAGAACCAGGGCCGGATCTTCGTGTGCTTGGGCCCCCCTGCAAAATAATTGTAAAGGCTCCCCCTATCTTGTGGGATGACTATAGATGTACGATTACAAGGGTGTCTGGGGGGTATGGAATACCTCCTCAGACAAGCGGGGGTCTTCACATTGAAAACTCATCTCAAAATCAAGAAATTTGAATAAACAAACTAAAATTTTTGATGACTGCTAAAAAAACAAAAAGTAATTAAACCAAAAGGATTCATATAAGAAAATGTTTCTTAAACTTTATGTGGAAAACTTGGAATAAGAATGCTCTGGATTTTTAAGACAATTTGGAGTTTTTTATATGTAATTTTTCTGTATAATTTATATAGATATGTATGCTGATGAAACAGGCAATGGTTAATGTTAATAAAACGTGAAAGCTATTTGTTCTCAAAACACGTTTTTATTATTATTTTTAATAGTATACTTATAATTTAATTCCTATTCTTGGAGATATTTAGATGCAATGTTCAGTTGAGTGAATACTTATGATACAACAGGGTCCGGGCCGAAACCTTAGGAGCCCGAGGTCTTCGGGCCCCTTTTCATCTCTTGTAGTTCCGCCCCCCCCCGCACTGCGTGGTCTTGCAGCTCGATAGATCCGGCCCTGCACAGAACACTGATTGAAAACTCAACAAACGACACGGCAACATGACAATATTTCTGGCAGTGACTTATATGGCGTCATTAATTGACGGTCTCTTCATGAATATTTTAACACAAAATTTTGCAATGAGGGACGTGTCTAAATCTAAAAAAGCTATATTGCCTATACATTAATTAATTATAAATAATTATGTAATATATAAAAAAAGAAATATTTCGTTTTAACAATGAAAGTTATTTAAAACAGTTGTCATTGGAATAAAAAGTATTTTTATTAATAAACCTTGTTAGTTTTATTACAAACTTTGTTCGATAATATAGTATATTGTTTTGCGAAATAAATAATTTATTCTTAATTAAGTACATCACAACTGTAATAAAATCACTCTACTCCGGGAGAAGATTCATTATTTAACTGTGAAAATAAAATAAAACATTTATCCATTTTTGTTAACATAACCTTACATTTTCGAATGCCTTTATTGTTAAAAAATTACGTTTTATTTTGGAAAAAAAACCGTAGGTATTTATGTTTGAGTTTACATTTTTCATTTTTGCTTGTTAAGCATCTTAATACACATTCTGTTGTATATTGCAACGTCACTATTAATATTCTCACCCTTTGTAACTCATTATTTTCACAACCGTCATATTGTTAAACCAATAGCATCTTTGAGATGTTCCACTCATTGCACACATATACATACAAACTTCACGCTAACACTTAGCTCTTACATATAACTCACAAGGAAATATCTACGTTTGGATGAACGTCAAGCTTGAATTGATACTTGGAAGTTTAAATTCATAGGTCTCTGTCAAAGTTTACAGAGCAAACGTACCTACAGACAATAACTTAGGTACATATACGTTTCCCCATATTTTATTTTAGTATAAAATATTATTTTAGTTTTAAAATATGCACATCAACGTTTATACAGCATCACTTTAATTTTTTTTAAAATAAGCGTGTCCAAAAAAAAATAAACATTGTCACTTTACTTAATAATAATAATAATAATAATAATAATAATAATAATAATAATAATAATAATAATAATACTGGCAGTAGGTATAAAATGCTTCAACCACAATGTCGAGTTTTAAAACTAAATTACCCCAGGTGGGTAGAGTACTACGCTCACAATCCCACACGGCCGGTGTACCTAGTATGTCGGCTGTCTGCTCCACGGATTCTGGGGGGAGCAATAATTCGATTATTACCGATACCTTAACACTTAGGAATCGCCAGGTGAATCGACATGGCAACACCTACAACTCTTGTCGCGTTCAAGTTGATGACAGAAGGACTTGTTCGAAAAATGATGCATCTTCTTCCTCGGTTAGCGGTATGCGCAGCGTGACATCGAGTATGGCTACTGCGACAACACAAGAGGAAACTGCCACCGAAGATCCTCCACCGGTTTCTGCTGTTTCTGGAGTATCGCAGGACGGTACATCCATGACCACAAAAGCCGGAAAGCCCAGGAAGCGTATGAAGTGGACTACTGAAATGAATTCATTTATTATACGCTCCTATTTTAGAATAACAAAAAATGAGACTGATTTAACAACATACAGGTTCGCCCTTCATCGAGGATTTACACAACAATATCCGGAGTTTCAGCACGTTACTGAGCAACGTATTGCTGACCAGCGTCGAACAATTATTAAAAACAATTTACTACCTGGTCCAATAATGCAACAAATACGAAGTAAAGTACTTCTTGAGCTCCAAACAGAAATCGATCATAATGTTATTCAACATACAAAGGATCAGCTGGATAATGTAAGACTTGATGACCACACTGGCGAAGACAAACCAAACATTGATCAAGACGAAAACCCAAACACAGACAGTAACACACAACCTGACGAACACGAAAATGCTGTTACCGAACTCTCTAAAGCAATATTAGAATTTGATGGTAGCAACCCACTTCATCGACCAATTTTACCCAAACTGAAATCCAATAGGAACACCAATGGGATCCTTGCACTATTTAATTTACTTTTAAAGGATCGTGCCAAGAACTGCCGAACTCTGGAAGAGATCCATACTCTTATCTACTGTGGTGCAGTTGCAGTTATCCGAAGTCACAACCAACAAGTCAGGTTTTCAAACCAAAAATCTATTGAACATCATAAGCAATATAAACCTTGGTGGCAACAGCGACTTGAGAAGTCAATTAACGACATACGAAAGGAGCTGGGACAACTTACCGAATTTAAAAATAGCATTAAACCTTCCAGACGCTTAACTAATAGGGTCAGAAAAATCTTTAAAAAGATTAAAACCCACACTGGACATCCAAAGTATAAAGAACATCTATGCTCATATATGGACCTTCTTAGACAAAAGCTAAAGGCGAAATCCAAACGATTATCTCGATACGTTAAATGCACAAAAAAGAAGCAGCAAAATCATTTATTTAACAACAATGAAAAGCTGTTTTATAGACAACTTAGTAGCGCTGGTGGTACAAACAACAACTCCAACCTTCCAACTAAAAATGAATTTACTGACTATTGGTCTTCAATATGGTCCAATCCCCAAAAACACAACGAGGGTGCAGCATGGATAGAATCCGAGATGGACAAGTCAAACATTGCTCCAATGATGTTTGATAAGATCACAACAGCTGAAGTAAACCAAGCTATAGGAGAGACTAATAGTTGGAAAGCTCCGGGAATTGATAACATTCAAAATTTCTGGTACAAAAAATTTGACAGCTTACACGAACTACTAGCATCAAAATTTACACATATCCTTCAACATCCAGAAGACATTCCAGCCTTTTTTACTCATGGTTTGACCCATATGCTCCCCAAAACAGCTAACACTCAGGATCCTTCGCAGTATAGACCAATCACATGTCTTCCAACGCTTTACAAAATATTAACATCTTGCATCACTAACCGAATTTATAGGCATGTCGACCAAAATAACATCTTGGCAGAGGAGCAAAAGGGATGTAAACGTGGTCACCAGGGATGTAAAGAACAACTTATCATTGACTCTGTGATCCTAAAGCAAGCACAAAAGCAATCTCGCAACATCTCGACTGCTTTTGTTGACTACCGCAAAGCATTTGATAGCGTGCCCCATTCCTGGCTCATAAGCATTTTAAAAATCTACAAAGTACACCCTAGCATAGTTAATTTTTTTGAAACATCAATGAAACAATGGAGAACAAACCTTCAGTTTAATATTAATGGTCAGTATCTTAAAACCGATGAAATCGCTATTCGCAGAGGAATATTCCAAGGTGACTCACTTAGTCCACTGTGGTTTTGTTTGGCAATGAATCCACTTTCTGCCATGCTCAACAACACAAAATATGGCTTCAATCTTAAGACTAATAGAAACACCAACTGCACTGTTTCCCATCTTCTTTATATGGATGATATAAAAATTTTTGCTGCTAATCAACAACAAGTTCAACATCTTCTGGATATAACCGAAAGGTTCTCCAGTGATATACACATGGAATTTGGTTTAGATAAGTGCAGAACTTTAAACATCGAAAAGGGAAAAATTGTCAATGGAGATGTGGCGCTGCCTAATGGAGATATAATCGCTGCCATGCAGAATGGGGATACCTATAAATACTTGGGATTTCAACAAGCCAGATTATTAGACCAAAAACAGTCCAAGTCCAAAATCAAGGATCAGTATACACAGAGGGTTAGTTCATTACTAAAATCGGAACTGAACGCAGGAAACCTTAATCGAGCAATTAATACATATGCCGTACCTGTGTTAACTTATTCGTTTGGGATTCTAAGATGGACAAAAACTGAATTGGAAGATATTCAGAGAACAACAAGGACTATGATGACCAAGTACAGATATCACCATCCAATATCCTCGGTATTTAGAACCACATTGCCGAGAAAGGAGGGAGGAAGAGCTCTATGTGACATAATCAATCTACACAATAAGCAGATAAATAAATTACGAGACTTCTTTATTACTAAATCAACATCATCTAATTTACACAAATTTATTGTAGGAGCAGATAAAAATTATTCCCCTCTAAATTTAGCAGGTCCTAATGTGGATTTAGAAGTAACAACAGATACTGAGAAACACGTAAAATGGGCCCAAAAAGCTCTACATGGTCGACATCATCACGACCTTAACCAACCGCACATTGACAAAATAGCATCAAATAGGTGGCTTGCTGACGGTACCTTGTTCCCAGAGACTGAAGGATTTATGATGGCCATTCAGGATCAAGTAATTAATACGAACAACTACAAAAAATTTGTTATCAGGGACCAAACTATTACATCGGACAAGTGTAGACGGTGCCAACAAACGTCGGAAACCATACAACACATCACATCAGGGTGTTCAACCATAGCCAACACGGATTATTTACGCAGGCACAACCAGCTGTGTAATATTATCCACCAGAAACTGGCCAACAAATATGGACTGCTGAATACATATACACCGTATTACAAGTACAATCCACAGGCAGTGCTCGAGAATGCAGATTTTAGACTCTACTACGATAGGTCCATTATCACCGATAGACAGGTGACGAATAATCGACCAGACATTGTAGTAGTGGATAAAAAAGCTAATTCTGTGCTGTTAGTCGATGTTGCAGTTCCAAACAACAACAATATTCTGGACAAATATAATGAAAAGATAGCAAAGTACACCGATCTTGCTATAGAAGTAGGGCAGATGTGGCATGCAGAAAAAGTGGAGGTGGTACCGATCATCGTATCATCAACTGGACTCATCCCCAAAAGTCTTGAAGACAGTCTTAAAAAACTCGATCTTCATAAAAACACTTTTATTGACTTGCAAAAAGCGGCAATTTTAAACACATGTCACACTGTTCGGAAATTTTTAAATATGTAAATTTTGAGCCTAATCCCATTTGCGTTTACGCTCGGGATAGGTAAATATTACCAGCGAAAGCTGAGTAAGTGCATAAGTCTTTAATAATAATAATAATAATAATAATAATAATAATAATAATAATAATAATAATAATAATAATAATAATAATAATAATAATAATAATAATAATAATAATAATAATAATAATAATAATAATAATAATAATAATAATAATAATAATAATAATAATAATAATAATAATAATAATAATAATAATAGATAGATAATGACACACAAACAGACGAACACGAAAATGCTGTTGCCGAACTCTCTAAAGCAATAGCAGAATTTGATGGTACCAACCCAATTCAGCGACCAATATTGCCCAAACTGAGATCAAATAAGAACACCAGTAGGATTCTTGCACTTTTTAATCTACTTTTAAATGATCGTGCTAAAGACTGCCAAACACTGGAAGAAATCCACACCCTTATCTACTGTGGTGCAGTTGCAGTGCTACGAAGTCACAACCAACAAATCCGATTTCCGAACAAAAAGTCTACCGAAAAGCAGAAGCCATTTAAACCTTGGTGGCAACAGCGACTTGAGAAGTCCATTAATGACATAAGGAAGGAATTGGGACAACTCACAGAATTTAACAACAACACCAAACCGTCCAGACGCCTAATTAATAGGGTCAAGAAAATTTTAAAGAAAATTAAAACAAACACAGGTCATCCACGGTATAAGGAACATTTATGCTCATATATGGACCTTCTTAGGCAGAAGCTAAAGGCAAAATCCAAAAGATTATCTCGTTACGTCAAATGTACTAAAAAGAAACAGCAAAACCACTTATTTAACACCAATGAAAAAGCTGTTCTACAGACAACTTAGTAGCGCCGGAACAAACAACTACCACAATCTTCCAAGTAAGGATGAACTTACTGACTATTGGTCTTCAATATGGTCCAATCCTCAAAAGCACAACGAGGGTGCAGCATGGATAGAATCCGAGACAGACAAATCAAACATTGCTTCTATGGTGTTTGATAACATAACAACAGCTGAAGTAAACCAAGTCGTAGGAGAAACTAATAGTTGGAAAGCTCCAGGAATCGATAATATCCAAAATTTCTGGTACAAAAAATTTGACAGCTTACACGAGGTAATGGCATCAAAATTTACACACATTCTTCAACATCCAGAAGAAATCCCAGCCTTCCTCACTCATGGTTTAACCCATATGCTTCCCAAAACAGCTAACACACAGGATCCTTCGCAGTATAGACCAATCACATGCCTTCCAACGCTTTATAAGATATTAACATCTTGTATTACTAACCGAATTTACAGGCATGTTGACCAAAATAACATCTTGGCAGAAGAGCAAAAGGGATGTAAACGTGGTCACCAGGGATGCAAAGAACAACTTGTTATTGACTCTGTGATCCTAAGGCAAGCGCAAAAGCAATGTCGCAACATCTCGACTGCTTTTGTAGACTACCGTAAGGCATTTGACAGCGTACCTCATTCCTGGCTTATACGTATTTTAAACATCTACAAAGTACATCCTACAATCGTTACTTTTCTTGAAGCATCTATGAAACAATGGAGAACAAACCTTCAGTTAAATATAAATGGTCAGCATTTTAAAACCGATGAAATTGCTATTCGCAGAGGAATATTCCAAGGTGACTCACTTAGTCCACTGTGGTTCTGTTTGGCAATGAATCCACTTTCTCACTTGCTTAACGACACAAAATATGGCTTCAATCTTAAGACTAATAGAAACACCAACTACACCGTTTCCCATCTCCTTTATATGGATGACATCAAAATTTTTGCTTCCAATCAACAACAAATTCAACATCTTCTGGATATAACTGAAAGGTTCTCCAGTGATATACACATGGAATTTGGTTTAGATAAGTGCCGTACTTTAAACATCGAAAAGGGAAAAATTGTCAATGGAGGAATGGCGCTACCTAATGGAGATACAATCGCTGCCATGCAGAATGGGGAAAACTATAAATACTTGGGATTTCAACAAGCCAGATTGTTAGACCAAAAACAGTCCAAGGCTAAAATCAGGGATGAATTTTCACAAAGGGTAAGTTCCCTACTAAAATCTGAGTTGAACGCAGGAAATCTAAACCGAGCTATTAATACATATGCCGTACCGGTGTTGACCTACTCGTTCGGTATTTTACAATGGACAAAAACCGAATTGGAAGATATGCAGAGAACAACCCGAACTATGATGACAAAGTACAGATGTCACCATCCAACATCGTCAGTGCTTAGAACAACACTACCGAGAAAAGAGGGAGGAAGAGCTTTATGCGATATAGTAAATCTACATAACAAACAGATAAATAGATTACGAGACTTCTTTATTACAAAATCACTGTCATCTAATTTACATAAGTCTGTCATAGGAGCAGATAAGAAATACTCGCCTCTAAATTTAGCAGACCCTCATATGGACTTGGAAATAACAACAGATGCTGAAAAACAAGTAAAATGGGCCCAAAAAGCTCTACATGGTCGACATCATCACGACCTAAACCAACCACACATTGATAAAATTGCATCAAATAGGTGGCTTGCTGACGGTACCCTGTTCCCAGAGACTGAAGGATTTATGATGGCCATTCAGGATCAAGTAATTAATACGAACAACTACAAAAAATTTGTTATCAGGGACCCAACTATTACAACGGACAAGTGTAGAAGGTGCCAACAAACATCGGAAACCATACAACACATCACATCAGGATGTTCAACCATAGCCAACACGGATTATTTACGCAGGCACAACCAGCTGTGTAATATTATCCACCAGAAACTGGCTAACAAATATGGACTGCTAAATACCTATACACCCTATTACAAATACAATCCACAGGCAGTGCTCGAGAATGCAGATTTTAGACTCTACTACGATAGGTCCATTATCACCGATAGACAGGTGACGAATAATCGACCCGACATTGTAGTAGTGGATAAGAAAGCTAAATCGGTGCTGTTAGTCGATGTTGCAGTTCCAAACAATAACAACGTTTTGGATAAGTATAATGAAAAGATGGCAAAGTACACCGATCTTGCCATAGAAGTGGGACAGATGTGGCATGCAGAAAAAGTGGAGGTGGTACCGATCATCGTATCATCAACTGGACTCATTCCTAAAAGTCTTGAAGACAGTCTTAAAAAACTCGATCTTCATAAAAACACTTTTATTGACTTGCAAAAAGCGGCAATTTTAAACACATGTCACACTGTTCGGAAATTTTTAAATATGTAAATTTTGAGCCTAATCCCATTTGCGTTTACGCTCGGGATAGGTAAATATTACCAGCGAAAGCTGAGTAAGTGCATAAGTCTTTTGATAATAATAATAATAATAAACCCGCACGGGGTAGTTTTTCTACCTGGGGAGTGACGCCCCCACGGGTCCGAGTTGCCTGGGCTACCAGGGGAAAATGGTAGTACCTGGCAGTAGGTATAAAATGCTTCAATCACTATGTCGAGTTTTAAAACTAAATTACCCCAGGTGGGTAGAGTACTACGCTCACAATCCCACACGGCCGGTGTACCTAGTATGTCGGCTGTCTGCTCCACGGATTCTGGGGGGAGCAATAATTCGATTATTACCGATACCTTAACACTTAGGAATCGCCAGGTGAATCGACATGGCAACACCTACAACTCTTGTCGCGTTCAAGTTGATGACAGAAGGGCTTGTTCGAAAAATGATGCATCTTCTTCCTCGGTTAGCGGCATGCGCAGCGTGACATCGAGTATGGCTACTGCGACAACACAAGAGGAAACTATCACCGAAGATCCTCCACCGGTTTCTGCTGTTTCTGGTGTACCGCAGGACGGTACATCCATGACCACTAAAACCGGAAAGCCCAGGAAGCGTATGAAGTGGACTACAGAGATGAATTCATTCATTATACGTTCCTATTTTAAAATCACCAAAATCGAGACAGATTTAACAACTTACAGATTCGCACTTCATCAAGCATTTATAGAACAATATCAGGACTTTCAACATGTTACGGAGCAACGTATTGCTGACCAGCGTCGAACAATTATTAAAAACAATTTACTACCTGGTCCACTAATGCAACAAATACGAAGTGAAGTACTTCTTGAGCTCCAAACAGAAGACGATCATAATGTAATCCAACATACAAATGATCAGCTGGATAATGTAAGACTTGATGACCACACTAGCGATGAGACACCAAACATTGATCAAGACGAAAACCCAAACACAGACAGTAACACACAACCTGACGAACACGAAAATGCTGCTGCCGAACTTTCTAAAGCAATATTAGAATTTGATGGTAGCAACCCAATTCACCGACCAATATTGCCCATACTCAAATCCAATAAGAACACCAATAGGATTCTTGCACTATTTAATTTACTTTTAAAGGATCGTGCCAAGAACTGCCGAACTCTGGAAGAGATCCATACTCTTATCTACTGTGGTGCAGTTACAGTGCTACGATGTCACAACCAACAAGTCCGGTTTCCGAACAAAAAGTGTACCGAAAAGCAAAAGCCATATAAACCTTGGTGGCAACAGCGACTTGAGAAGTCCATTAATGACATAAGGAAGGAATTGGGACAACTTACAGAATTTAACAACAACGCCAAACCGTCCAGACGCCTAACTAATAGGGTCAAGAAAATTTTTAAGAAAATTAAAACCAACACAGGACATCCAAGGTATAAGGAACACTTATGTTCATATATGGACCTTCTTAGGCAAAAGCTAAAGGCGAAATCCAAACGATTGTCTCGTTACGTCAAATGCACTAAAATGAAACAGCAAAACCACTTATTTAACACCAATGAAAAGCTGTTCTACAGGCAACTTAGTAGTGCCGGAACAAACAACTACCACAATCTTCTAAGTAAGGATGAACTTTTTGACTATTGGTCTTCAATATGGTCCAATCCTCAAAAACACAACGAGGGCGCAGCATGGATAGAATCCGAAGCGGACAAATCAAACATTGCTCCAATGATGTTTGATAACATCACAACAGCTGATCTAAACCAAGCTATAGGACAGATTAATAGTTGGAAAGCTCCAGGAATTGATAACATCCAAAATTTCTGGTACAAAAAATTTAGCAGCTTATACGAAGTATTGGCATCAAAATTTACACATATTCTTCAACATCCAGAAGACATTCCTGCCTTTCTTACTCATGGTTTAACCCATATGCTTCCCAAAACAGCTAACACACAGGATCCTTCCCAGTATAGACCAATCACATGTCTTCCAACGCTTTACAAGATATTAACATCATGCATTACTAACAGAATTTACAGGCATGTGGACCAAAATAACATCTTGGCAGAGGAGCAAAAGGGATGTAAACGTGGTCACCAGGGTTGCAAAGAACAGCTTATTATCGACTCTGTTATCCTAAGGCAAGCGCAAAAGCAATGTCGCAACATCTCGACTGCTTTTGTAGACTACCGTAAGGCATTTGACAGCGTGCCTCATTCCTGGCTTATAAGCGTTTTAAACATCTACAAAATAAACCCCACCATAGTTTCTTTTCTTGAAGCTTCGATGAAGCAATGGCGAACAAGCCTTCAGGTAAATATTAAGGGTCAGTATATTAAGACTAACGACATTTCTATTCGAAGGGGAATATTCCAAGGGGACTCACTTAGTCCATTGTGGTTCTGTTTGGCAATGAATCCACTTTCTACCATGCTCAACAACACTCAACTTGGCTTCAATCTTAAGATCAATAAAAATACTAACTGCACCGTCTCCCACCTCCTTTATATGGATGACATCAAAATTTTTGCTTCCAATCAGCAACAAATACAACATCTTCTGGATGTAACCGAAAGGTTTTCCAAGGATGTACATATGAAATTTGGATTAGATAAGTGCAGAACCTTAAACATCGAGAAGGGAAAAATTATCAATGGAGATTTAGCGCTCCCTAATGGAGATATAATCGCTGCTATGCAAAATGGGGAAACATACAAATACCTGGGTTTCCAACAGGCCAGGTTGTTGGACCAAAAACAGTCCAAGTCCAAAATCAGGGATGAGTTTTCACAAAGGGTAAGTTCCATACTAAAATCTGAATTGAACGCAGGCAACCTAAACCGAGCTATTAATACATATGCCGTACCTGTGTTGACCTACTCGTTCGGCATTTTACAATGGACAAAGACCGAATTGGAAGATATTCAGAGAACAACCCGGACTATGATGACAAAGTACAGATGTCACCATCCAACATCGTCAGTGCTTAGAACAACACTACCGAGAAAGGAGGGAGGAAGAGCTTTATGCGACATTAGAAATCTACATAACAAACAGATAAATAAATTGCGAGACTTCTTTGTTACCAAATCACTGTCATCGAATTTACATAAATCTGTCATAGGAGCAGATAAGAAATACTCTCCTCTAAATTTAGCAGACCCTAATATAGATTTAGAAATAACAACTGATGCTGAAAAACAAGTAAAATGGGCCCAAAAAGCTCTACATGGTCGACATCATCACGACTTAAACCAACCACACATTGATAAAATTGCATCAAATAGGTGGCTTGCTGACGGTACCTTGTTTCCAGAGACTGAAGGATTTATGTTGGCCATTCAGGATCAAGTAATTAGTACTAACAATTACAAAAAATTTGTTATCAAGGACCAAACCATTAATCGGACAAGTGTAGACGTTGCCAACAAACGTCAGAAACGATACAACACATAACATCTGGATGTTCAACGATAGCCAACACGGATTATTTACGCAGGCACAACCAACTGTGTAATATTATCCACCAGAAACTAGCCAACAAATATGGACTTCTGAATACCTATACACCGTATTACAAGTACAATCCACAGGCAGTGCTGGAAAATGCAGAGTTTAGACTCTACTACGATAGGTCCATTATCACCGACAGACAGGTGACGAATAATCGACCCGACATTGTGGTAGTGGATAAAAAAGCCAATTCAGTGCTGGTAGTCGATGTTGCAGTTCCAAACAATAACAATATTTTGGACAAATACAATGAAAAGATAGCAAAGTACACCGATCTTGCTATAGAAGTAGGGCAGATGTGGCATGCAGAAAAAGTGGAGGTGGTACCGATCATCGTATCATCAACTGGACTCATTCCCAGAAGTCTTGAAGACAGTCTCAAAAAACTTTAACTTCATAAAAACACTTTTATTGACTTGCAAAAAGCAGCAATTTTAAATACATGTCACACTGTTCGGAAATTTTTAAATATGTAAATTTTGAGCCTAATCCCATTTGCGTTTACGCTCGGGATAGGTAAATATTACCAGCGAAAGCTGAGTAAGTGCATAAGTCTTTTGATAATAATAATAATAATAATAATAATAATAATAATAATAATAATAATAATAATAATAATAATAATAATAATAATAATAATAATAATAATAATAATAATAATAATAATAATAATAATAATAATAATAATAATAATAATAATAATAATAATAATAATAATAATAATAATAATAATAATAATAATAATAATAATAATAATAATAATAATAATAATAATAATAATAATAATAATAATAATAATAATAATAATAATAATAATAATAATAGTAATAATAATAAATGTCTTTATTATTTCCAATACAGTACATTACATACACTACAACAAAATTTATTTTTTAATTTTACAAGGTTGGAAATAAAGGGCGAAGTTCATTTCCTATAATGAATCGTGAAAAACACTACGTAAATGCTCTTCCACTTAACCCTTGGATTATAGAGTGTGAATTATACAAATTAGATACAACTTATAATTTATTGAAATTACATAGATAGATACTGGGAAAATAAAAGTAGTTAGACTTGATTATGTAAGAGCAGTGATTTATACTTAACTTTAAAAGTACCCAAACTAAAAGATTTTAATTCTTGTGGAATTGAAGTATAAAGCTGATATATTTGATATGTGAAGGAACGCCGAAACATTTCAGTTTTAAACTTTGGAGGAGTTAATAATCCCTTAAACATCAAGTTTAAATTATGTACCTACATCCGTTCTAAAAGAGAGTTTTTCATATAGGTATGTGGGAACCTTTGTCAAAATTATTCCAAAATATAATGAAGCTGCATGATGTATTCTTTTATTTTCCATATTTAACCATTTAGTTTCTATTAATTTATGAGAAATTCAAAGACATTTTTTAATACCATAAATCAACCGTAGACAAGAATTCTGCACCTTTTGAATTTTATTTTTAAATAAAGAGGTTAAGTGTGGTCCATAAACAGAATCAGCAAAATTAAAATGAGATAATACCAAAGTTTCACACTAAGATATTCTAACACTTTTGGGAAAAAACTGACGGTTTCCATATATAACTTTCAAGGAATAATATGCGCACTGAACCAGTTGGTTAACACGTTTTTCAAATTTTAAGTTGTCATCTATAATAACACCCAAATTCTTTGCAGAACTTGTTATGGTTAACGGTTCATTGTTTATTTTAATAGAATCAATAGGAAAATTTATATTCGCACGATTGTGTTTAGATCCAAACAACATTAAATTAGATTTAGAACAATTAACTGACAAACAGTGTTTACTAGCTAAATCTACAAATTCATTTATTTCCTGGTTGATTACGCCACAAGCAACATCCAGCTGTTGCGGAGGAAAACTAAAGTAAATTTGGATGTCATCTGCATAGACATGTATCTTGCATTTTTTTAAAGAATTTATTAAAAAAGGAGTATAAATTGAAAACAGCAGAGGTCCTAAGATGGAACCCTGAGGCACACCAGATTCTAACACTAAATATTCGGATTGCTCTGTATCTATTTTTACGCATTGTTGACGATTCATCAAATAACTCCTTATAAGACTAATAGCGTCATCTGAAAAACCTATATAGTGAAATATGTTGAGCTTTAATTTATAGTTGATAGTATCAAAAGCCCTGCTAATATCAAGTAACACTAATTTAGAACATTGTCCTTTATCAATTAAAGTTAATATATCATCAACATACAAGTAAAGATATAGTGCAACTATACCTTTTTCGGAACCCCGATTGTACAGTAGGTAATAGTTCAAGGCTCATTAGATGTTCCTTATTTGTAGCTCTATTGCTCTTTCAAGAATTTTAGAAAGTATAGGTAGTACACTTATACCTCTAAGGTCCCAGAATTCCGTAGATAATATGTAATTAAAAAAATAATAAGAAATTTAGCAAAGACAATTATATTGCTAAATAAAAAATTAACTACATAATCTGCATAAATGACAAAAGTTCAATTTAGATTAAATTAAGTTTCTGTTAAAAAAAACAAATATTATTCAGTCGGCCCTCCTCTTGCTCTTATACAAGCTTCTATTCTTCGGGGAACATTTTTAATTAGACTGTTTATGAGCTCCTGAGGAATATTTTCCCAAATCTCGGTAGCAGCATGGATAAGGGCTGGAAGACCCGCATAACCCCGATTTTGTCGTCGAAATCTTCTTTTTAACATTTCCTATGCATGTTCGATAGAATTTATATCCGGAGACTTTGGTGACCACTGTAAACTAACAATATCCTCGGTTTTCTTAAACTCAGTAACTCGTTGGGCGCGATGTGATGGCGCATAAACAAGAAATGCTACCTTACAGCACCTCTCCATAAACGAAAAACTGGGTTTAACACGGAATCGATGTATACTTGACCAGTCATGTTGCCATGGATAAAAGTAAGAGGTGTCCGACCCTTCCACATTATACCTTTCCAAAACATTGCAATACCACCTTGAAATGGGATAACTTCTTTATAATTAGTGGATCTAGATCTATCTCGATTTTTCACGAGCCTTTGATAAAGTTCCCAAAAGAAGACTTCTTCTAAAACTAGAATATCTTGAAGTGAGGGGAAAACTTGGATAGAGGCATTTCTTTCAAACAGACATTTTGTAGTTAGAGTTGGAGATAAGTATTCAGACGTGAAATCAGTAACGTCAGGGGTACCACAAGGATCCGTTTTGGGGCCGTTGTTGTATTTGGCGTGCACCGCTGATTTGCCCCTAATTCTCAATACACAACACTCTTTTTATGCAGATGTTACGAAATTGTTTGATAATCCTCTTACCCATGCTGATCGGCTCCAGTCTAGTTTGAATAATCTGATAACCTGGTGTGATACCTGGCTTATTCCATTGAATATTTCCAAGTGCTCTGTTATGCATATGGGCAAATCAAATCCCAATGTCCAGTATATGTTAGGTAATGTCGTACTCAAATCAGTCGATTCGCAGAATGACCTTGGTGTGCTGGTGACAAAGAATTTAAGCTGGTCTGAACATATTGCTGCAATGGTGAGAAAGGTAAATAGTGTTGCATACATCTATAAAAAAGCATTCCAAAATCCTAGCGCACATCTATTTACTATTCTTTATAAAACTTACCTAAGGCCATTATTGGAATACAACGTTACTATTTGGTCACCTTATCTTATCAGAGACATTACTTTACTTGAAAATGTACAACGTAGGCTAACAAAGACTGTCACACGTTTATCGCGTCTGGAATATCACGAAAGACTTAATGCTCTTAATCTTCCAATTCTCTAGACTCATTAAAGTTAATAAAGCAATTTTTTTTTAAATAAATATTGAAAGTTTTGGTAAAACGAAGAGTTTTTCATTATTCTTAGCACATTATTTATAATTTAAATGTAAAATTAATAATTTTTATTTGTTAAACGATTTCTTAATAATGGCAAAAGAATTTTAAATATGCAAGCAGATAAAAGTTGCTCGCAATAAATATTTCATACCGCTATACAACATATTAGTCTAAAATATTTTATATCACACGCTCTAGGGTGTATATGTGAATTAATAATGTTCTCATATATGACACGAAGGAATTTAAGTAGGCGATAGAAATACCACCGGTATTTCGTTTTGCTGTTTTTCTTTTTTTGCTTTTTAATTATCTTGTATATTGCTTTTATTACTCGATGCACATAAATTGAAGTAAATCATCCTCATCCCAAATATGATCATTTAATAACTTAAATAAAAAAAAACCAAAAACAAACATTTAAATACCTAAGCATGAGTGAGAAACTGTGATATTTAATCCTTCAATGGCAAATAAGATTTTAAATTATTTATAAGAAAAATTGCCCTATGGGGTATCTAACCTGTAAGGAAAATGGAAACGGTGTGAGGTAATTAAAAGCGCCATAAGTATCCAAATCTTTACAGGACGTAAACTTTGCTACTCTCACTTACAGTACATTTTCCATGTGACCAGAATTTACAAATGGCCCTGAAGATGCACTCCTCTGTAAGAGGGAATTCCTACTTTTCTTTGCACTTTACGCCATATTGCTTCTTTTTGTTTGCATTTTTTTGTTAAACCTTTAAATTTTATATTCTTATTCCCTTGTTTGGTGGATTCCTTTGCTTGTATTAAAGTTCTTCTTGGGTTTATTTTATTCGGGAATTTTTCTTTTATAACTTTTTTTTAGTTTGTATTTTCTGTTTTATTTCTTGTTGCATTTTTATTAGTGAGCTGAACAACATCTAAGAATGCTTCTTCTTCTGTCGCACATAAATAGACGCAGACTTGGGAAAGACAGGCACATTACTAAGTTAGATAAGAGTCACAGAAGTGGATGAAGTAGTATTATTGGTAATGTTCAAATCCGTGGCTTTATCAGAAATTCTGTTTTACTATGGCTAACCAAATCATTCAAACTTTGCTTATCTACAATTTTATAAAAATTGAACACCTCAGTCTGACTGGTGTTTTTTCAAATACCACACTTTCAATTTTATACTACACGAATTTTAAGGATCAATGGGATAATGTCCTGTAGCTCTTAATCTATTAAATGGCGGTTCATACACAAAACAAAGCATTTGAAAAAACAGTTTAATCATAAAACCAAACTACCAAAGTAAAATATTATCCATTTATAAGAATTAACCTGTCTCGACAACGGTCATTGACACAGATACAATAAATAAAATTAATAACAATGTAAATATATCATTAAGAATAATAAAAAACTCTTCGATTTTGGTGTAAAGCAAATATATCAGTTAAATAGTGGGCAAAGTTATATTTTATTATTTGTTGAAATTTCTTTGGTGAACTTGGTATTTTCTGTAAGTCTTCATCTAGGCCGTATGTTTTTCTTGTGTAATCGTAATATTTACATTCTAAAATTATATGTTTTATAACCATATCTCTCCAAAAATAAAGGACGCCAATTTGTAACAATATTAGTTCCCAAAAAAGTTTCCGGCTATGAGTGGTTCGTCTCCAAGTTAATGCTTACTATAGAAAGGATTGGTGATATATAAGGGTTAAGGGCGCCACTATCTTTTTATACGTTTACGATTAAACAACTAAAACTCATTTGGCCTTAAAAAATAGTTAAATAAAAGGAAATTATATGTACAATTACTTCTAAAAAAGTTTAGAATAATCGTAAAATGCAAAGAATAAGAAATAATGAAGTACTTACTGTGATACAACCAGAGAAATGGTATGTCTAAATTCTGCAGATAACTTGCCACTAAGGGTTTCGTCGAAAGAAAGAAAGAAAAGAAATGTGTGCCCTAATTTGTAACGGTGTTGACAGTGGTTTCCGGTTGGACGGCTGCGTTCGTTTTGGTAAGGGTTCTGTTTCATGTTCGTTCTATTGTAAGGGGTAGGTTTGGTAAAGGTGTCTCTAATATACGGTGGGTCGGGGTTGATTTTAGCGTTAGGGAGGACGGGAAACTAAGGAAGGGAAGCATGGCGATAGACATGTTACAGCTTGACAGTAAGGGGGCTTTCACAGTTAATACAATGTTGGGCTATCATTAGATGTTGGTGCGTCATACGGGTATGACTAAGTTTGTTATCTTCGCCGGATAGAATTGAGTACAAATCCCAAACAATACGCATCCTATGGTTTTCCCATTTATTACGAATGACGCATTTGTAGTGTACTGAAGTTGAATGGGTTCAACTGGTGAGTTGGAAGAGATTGCTTCTTTTGCTGCAAAATCTGCTAATTCGTTGCCCGGGATGCCTAAATGTGACGGGATCGTGAATATTATGAACCACTGAATTTTCCGTGTAGGGGTTGTTAATGAAATATATGGACGATAACTAGTCAGTACATATGTTTGAGGGCTTGTAAAATAGCAAAAAGCTCACCGGTATGAATTGTGGTTTGTGAAGAAAGAATGTAAGAGTTTATTTTGTTAGAAGTAGTAATAGAGCATCCCACGTTTGAATCATTTTTTGATGCATTTGTATATAGTATTTTATCAAAATTGTTTGTACTTATGAGCTCCAGAAATGTTTGTCTTAATAAATTATGAGAAGTGTCGTGTTTTGAATATTTTGTTAAAGAAGTGTTTACGACTGGAAGAGTCTTACTCCATGGAGGCATTTGACAAATAGACCTCTTCCCATAAATATATTGAATGCCAATTTACTGATGCGATAAAGACAAAATTAATATTAAAGTTAACAGGTCGGCTGAAAAGTCCCCGGTCTGACCTATAGATGACGATACTAGAATTAAATCCATTTCATTTTTAGATAGTATCAACCTTCAAAAGATTCGTGTAAAAATTTTACAGCTGTCGGACTATTAGTTTGTGAGATATTGCATTTTTAGTGAAGCAACTTTTGTTATTTTCAAAAGGATGGAAAAAAAGAATTTAGTGTGCTTATTAAATATTGTTATTTGAAAGGAAAAAATACAGTTGAAGCAAAAGCTTGGCTTGATAATGAGTTTCCGGACTCTGCGCCAGGAAAATCAACAATCATTGACTGGTACGCAAAATTCAAGCGTGATGAAATGGGCACCGAAGACGGTGAACGCAGTGGACGCCCAAAAGAGGTGGTTACCGACGAAAATATCAAAAAAATCCACAAAATGATTTTGAGTGACCGTAAAGTGAATATGATCGAGATAGCTGACACTCTAAAGATATCTAAGAAACGTGTTGGACATATCGTTCACGAATATTTGGGTATGCGGAAGCTCTGTGCGAAATGGGTGCCGCGCGTGCTCACAATCGACCAAAAACAGCAACGAATTGATGATTCTGAGCAGTGTTTGCAGCTGTTAAGTCGTAATAAACCCGATTTTTTGCGTCGATATGTGACTATGGATGAAACTTGGCTCCATCACTACACGCCTGAGACCAATCGACAGTCAGCTGAGTGGACTGCGACCGGTGAACCACCACCAAAGCGTGGAAAGACTCAACAGTCAGCTGGCAAAGTTATGGCCTCAGTTTTTTGGGATACACACGGTATCATCGGTTCATCGACTATTTGGAAAAGTGAAAAACAATCAACAGCGACTATTACTGTGCATTATTTTAGCGATTGAAGACCGAAATTGCGAGAAAACGGCCCCATACGAAGAAGAAAAAAGTGTTGTTTCATCAAGACAATGCACCGTGTCACAAATCAATGAAAACGATGGCAAAATTGCATGAATTGGGCTTCGAATTGCTTCCTCACCCACCGTATTCTCCAGATCTAGCCCCCAGCGACTTTTTCCTTTTCTCTGACCTGAAGAGAATGCTCGCGGGAAAAAAATTTGGCTCTGATACTCAGGTCATCGCCGAAACTGAAGCCTATTTTGAGGACAAACCGAAGGAGTCTTACAAAAATTGTATCGAAAAGTTGGAAGGTCGCTATAATCGCTGTATCGCCCTTGAAGGCAACTATATTGAATAAAAAAAATTAATTTTGTCAAAATATTGTGTTTTACTATGGTAGACCGGGCACTTTTCAGCCGACCTGTTAAGAATCATAGAGATTAATACCCATTATACTGAATTATCAACTGGACCAAAATAAGATACGGGAAATTGGAGCATCCAGATCACGAATAAGATTAGAACACAGATCCAAATACGAAACTACGCAAACTTGCAGAATATAACAGAGGAGACTACAGAAAAAAATCTGAAGCCAAAGAACAACTGGGTATCTAAGACTGAAAAGCGTATAAGTTATTGAAGCAAGACAAAAAACAGTGATTTTAGTTTTTTGTCATACAATTTTTAGTTATATTTCAAAAACTTTTCCATTTCTCCTTCCATTATTGCCACGAAACCTTATTTCTCTAAACTAACTTCACACTTCACAACATTTAACATGGTCATTTCTGTGTTAAATTTAATTTTAACTTTAGTTAATACTGCATTATCTGGTAGTAAGTTCAAGTTTGAGAATCACGCTTATAATTTCCTCTGTCGGTTCGGTTAATTTAATATCTTTAATACCATTACAGTAATAGTGTTCGAAACAATTGTAATTGAATTGGAGTATTGAGCGATGTTCTGTATTAACTGAATTTGCAACTCTACAGAATGCATGACGTGATATGGACTATATTTTTAGGTGAGAATTGTACTTATTTTCAAGATGGAGTAAACTTATATGGAAAGAGCTGGGGTATTTTTAGTAAACTTTGACAGCCATCTTTAATATATTCTTTGAAAATGCCACACGTCTAAGTAAATTAACAGCTTATTTTATAAATGACATCGAGAAATTAGTGAGATCAGGAGTAAAGGAAATTTTGGAATTGCCTAATGAGATTCTTAACCACATGCTCCATTTATCTTATCAACACCGTGGTTTGGCGATTCTTAAAGCAAACTAGGAAGCATTCTTACATCAACTTTCTAAATGTGAAGTTTTAAAACAGGCTGCTAATCCCAGTTTAGTTAAATTTTGCAGCATTGATGCTGAAAAGCAAAAACTTGTTTATTCAAGAAATCTGAGAAAAACTTTAGAAAAATATTTAATGTGTGGTGTTCTCTGCAAACTTAAAGTTTAAAACAGGATGTTAAAATATTTTGGGAATTCACAATCGAGATGAAACATAAACTACTTTTAAAAATGTCGCAGCTGTAAGAGTGATTTCTGGCAGAATTAAAACTGGGATCCAGTGGAGGAGATGTTCCAACACAGAGACTTTCTTATTATTGAAGCATTACTCCATTTACTAGGATGCTGCCCTTTCGGAGAAACACTATATATATCCATCCATAATAGCTTTGGAACTTAAGAGGTCTGGTTATGAAGTCGGCCGATGGAAGTACTCGAAGAATAGATATTATGGCTATAAGTTAAGATAATAGAAAAGGTTACATAATATATAAGGAAAAGGGAGGTACATATGGACAGTAATTTTCAAATTCCAATATTAATTTTGTTTACTGTTTAATTTTTAATTTTTTTAGACTAATTAGATAGGATAGGTATTGTGTAAAACATACTTAACATATTTATATTAAAAATTAAAATAAAACCTAAGTAATCTTAAATTAAATTAAAAAAATTAAATGGATTTGTCCACTTGTGCCCCAATAAAGGGTGCATGTGGACACTGAAGAGGGTCCTTATGTTCAAGCATTGCAATATTAAAAATTTAATTAAATTAAATTGTGGACAGTCCACATGTGCCTCGCATCTTTATGTCCACATGTTCCCCAAGCTGCAATTTTCAGGTTAGAAATTATTTTCGACCAAGCAATAGTGGCATCCGAAATGTTTTAGTTACAAAAACACCTTTAAGAGACTTTTCGATGTGTACTATATAAGCTCTGACACGTGAATCCATTTTTATGGATTCACGTCTAAAGCGGGATATTTAAAGTGTCCACATGCGCC
This sequence comes from Ophraella communa, assembly GCA_035357415.1. NCBI lineage: Eukaryota > Metazoa > Arthropoda > Insecta > Coleoptera > Chrysomelidae > Ophraella > Ophraella communa. The sequence goes on along the minus strand of CM068986.1, from coordinate 9,085,408 downwards.
CCCCTTCACCCCTAAGATACGAGTCAGATGTAAATCAGCCAGCAGCAATAAGTATTGGAGATTTACAGCCCAAGAATAAGATTTTATAAAAAAAATATAAGTTAGGAGATGTAGAGGGTTTTGGCTTATTTATTTTTTTGTTATTTTTGTAATAAATTTAAAGAGTCAATGTGTTAAAAATTCTGTTTGTATTTTAAATATCCATTTATGGGAGTATGTTAATTATTTATAATATATTTATTTTTTAATTTTTATGCAATTTCTTGTGTACAGTAATATCATCATCATTATCATCAGCATTGCCTAACAATTCTAAGAAAGTATGACGGAATGTGACTGTAGCTTTTGTGTTGTCTAGGCTCATTTCTATTAACTTCCTACGGTATACTTTGTAAATTAAGCAGCCTAAATTGTCAGGAAGGTGTTTAATTCTTTCAAATAATTTTCACATTGGGTTGGAAAGGAAGGTTGGCTGGTGCGTACAGAAGGCTACTGAAATTCCTTCAGGATCTAATAAGTCTGAGGGAAACTAAAAAGCGGAACGTAATATTTAGCCCGCGGCAGTATTTGCTGCCCTAGCGTAAAGAGGACAGCAAATACCAGCTAAGAGGTGCTAATACATTTATGTACTGTTTCCATCTACTTTTGTAACTATTAAAATAGACTTTAAAAAAATGTTGTGATTGAGAATTGAACCCAAGCCATCTGCGTGAGAGGCAAGCACGTATACCACAGCGCCACGATCAGGTGTTGTTCGAGTCACTCATATTGTACTATTATCAGTATATATTTGCTCACGTTCATCATGAGGTATTCACAATGGGACGCTTCTTTTAAAAAGCGAATGCCACTCTTCTTGTGATAGTATTTTAGATTGTTTTGGTTTATAATTTATAAGATTTTGTTTTAGAAAAGCTTTATTATAAAGAATTAGCCGAAATTTATACTATTACTGATTTAAAAATGTCAAATCTAAGGCACACTTTTTATTGCTAGAATAAAAAATCTTGGCGTTATAAATTTTCCGGACTTGGGTTGATCAACAATACTTTCCGCCCTGTTTTTGGTGTTCCGGTAGGGAAGGCGAAAAATTCTGTTATTAATTAACTTATTAACATCCCGAAAGCATCCCAAATATTACTTATAAGATTTCCCAGCATACGAGCTGTGCATATCTGTTGTCTGTAACGTGAAGATTATTATAGCGGTAATTTTCATGGATTTCTCATTTTCTGCGTCCATGCTCATGTAAGTATTTAAAGGGATTTGGATTTAGTATTGTGTTTTAGGGAAACAATTTACATCTCACTAAACTCATTCATTAAACAATTCTCCTTGTCGTCCTGACATCCTTTCCTGAATGGCTTTCTGGCATATCCTAAAAGATAGAAGTGCTATTTGTTTTCCGGGTATCCTCCATCATAAACTAGAAAGCAGTGCGTACAGAGGCAAAACTTAATTAAAACGTTTTGCCAGAAATATCATTCTTGACAGGAAAACTCTTTTTTTAAGCCAGAATACTATTGATTTACGAGTTATAATGATCTATTAAGAGCATATTATTCACCGAGTAAATAAAAGCCATTACATGTCAGCAGCATATATTATTTTATCCACGACTTTTAAATATTTTTGTTTTAGTTTATTGGAGTTGGCAGCACAGTGAATTCATTATAAATGCAAATCCTTCAAAGCCCAAGCAAGGGTGGTTCATGAAAAATAACTAAAAGTGGTTTAAATTTCTATTGAAACATAGTCATAGTTGTTAATTTTCAAATTACCCTGTAATTAGGGATTAACTAACCCAAACAAAATAGAAACCCTAAATAATATTGTCACAACAGGTAGCTGAATAGATCTCATTACCATAATTCAAATTAAAATAAAAATTAAAAGTAAAATAAAAATATGATACATATTAAAAAGTAAGAATTAAATATAAATGAATGCAAAGAGCAGTTACTCCCTTAATTGTCAGCTTCCATTTCGTCGTATTCATCCGACGATGAGTCAGATTCGTTGCCTGGTCCGATAGGAATTACAATGGGTTCGAACAGTTCTTCAATATTGATATCAACACTCCACAATCGTTCTTCTTCCTTCTTCATATGGTTTATGGCATTGGTCCAATGTTCCCGTGTTACGTTTCTGAAAGAATTTATCAAAAGTTGTAGCTCCTTCCTCGCTCCGAAATTTTTTAATACTTCTTAAGTATTGCGTTCTCCAGCAAATAATATCTTCTGTCTCGTTCAAAAATTTTCGTTTATGCTCATACTTAAAACCAATTCCTTTTAGGAATTTCCATAACGTATTTCGACCAAATTTGGGAATCGTATCTTCTTCTGCTATAACAGTCATTGTCCAAAGTCGAAATCCCTTTATTTTAGTACAAAGAATCGACTTGTCTTCTTATCGACCACTAACATTTCCCTGTTTTCTCTCACTTTACAATCAATAGATGCTTCGTTCACTAACACCGGTCATATTGGAGCACCTAGTCACTACATCACGAACAGTTGCTGAAGAAACCGAAGTCCAAATGTTTGCAGTCATTAGCCCAGTGTCGAGTTGACAACGAAGACCGCCCCCTGGTATTTCCATGCAACTGGAAATTTTTGAAGAGGATTCCAATGCAGATACAGGCATTTCCATCCAGTTCTATAACAGCTTCCAGGAGGAACTATCTCTTAAGGAAGAGACAATGTGATGCTAGTCTCCTTAAGAGATTGAAACAGCCGCCAGCGTAAACTGTTTGTGCTTCGCTGAGAATGTTCTGGGAGTTCTCCTAATTCGACTAGAAGCAGTGGTGTGTGTATATAAATATACTCTTGTGGAAGGCAGTAGTTTAGTTTGCATTTAGAAGTGGTACAGCTAAATGGACTAGTTTAGTAGGATCATATTAATCAAAATGATAGCAATATATATTTAGGATAAGATACCTACTTACTTATATTGGTATTCATTTTACAATTAATTTTTGTCATTTCGTAAAATTTAGCAATAAATAATTAGTAAGTTTTAAACGTAGCGCCAACTAATAACCAATAATGAAGTGTGTTTAAAAGTCAACGTTGTCACATTTTAGCTACGTTCGTTTCAAGTATTCTCAAAGAACTGGCGGCACAAAACACCGTGTTCTGTGACTAACTGATTGTACCAGTTGACAAGATATATGACAGGAGCGAAAATCGTGTTTATCTGTAATAAACAAACAAGACCCCTATGTTTGACGGTGATATAATAGAACAGCCAATAGAAAATGGGCGTGATTCTATTAAAAATGCCAATACGGTATTCTTGAGATTCGTTCTCTCACTGTACCGATAGAAGGGTTGCTCCCCGAGAGAACAATTACTTCTATTGGTTATTTTTGAAGGAACCGCTATAACACCAAGAGAAGGTGTTAGGGATTTTTATTTTCGAACCAAAAATAGTATAGAAGTAATTTCTTTCATAAACCAAACACAACCAAACAACAAATTAAACTAACGAAAATGACAGAATATTTTGTTTAGTGTTTTACTCCTTATTTGATAAAGTGTCAATCAGAGAACAAAAATATCGATATGTTTATCTCTTTTTAATGACAACAAATAAGAGAGAGAGATAAGTTTCTCGGTTAATATTAAAGCATCAGTATAATATTGTAAATAAATTGTGTTATAACTAAAATTAGCTGTTTTAGTAAGGAAATAAATAAAATATAAGAGTTTAGAAATAAATAAATGTTACATATTTATGAAAGTTGGTTAATAAACATCTGAATAATGAAATAACAAACGTTCTATCTGGCACAAAACAATTTGATTTTTGACAAAGGTCTCTCACAAAGGAAGCTCACCGTTTCCATTGCATTTTTTATACCCTTTAAATAATAAGTTTTCGAAAGGCACTCTTATATGGTTTTGTGGTCCACTTTAAATTTCTAAAGTCGGTGATATTGATTTATTTATAGGAGAAAAAATTTGGAAAATAGTCACAAATTCAAGAAAAACTTGTAGCCTATTTATTAATCTTCATTTTTAAACTGATCTCTTCCTAATCCATAGTGACTACTGCTTTAAACATTCATATTCACAAGAACTGATATTTTTATACTTTGTGACGTAAATATTTATCATTTTTAATTGGAATTCTGCACATGCACATTTCTATCACATATTTGGCATATTCAATTATTAGAACACCTGCTATTTTTTTAAAAACATTAAAAATTTAATATTTTATTTACTTTTACATTTATTAAAATTATCTTGAACAAATTCAATCTAAATTAGTTTATAAATTTATTGAACCAATGAAGTTCTACGGATTTATTAGCGAATAAGGATGTATACTCGGATATGCCATTCTCTTGAACAAGGACGAAACGCATCAGATGAAAGTTAACAAGCAACGGCGATCATCCCTTCACTGGCAGAACCTCATAAATCAGTCAACCGACCATCAACAACAGAACGACTCAGTCAAACAAACTAAGTATCAGCCAGGACTGGACTTGGAAAAGTTATTTGCTCTTAAAATTAACTATGTAGGAAAATATTACTCAAAAACATGTTCTTTTTATGACTCTGTGAATACACATTTGCAAGGTATTCTCTTTCACACGGGCGTGGAATAATATTTCTTCGATCTATTTAAAAATAAATTTATTCAACTTCAAACTAATTCAATATTAATTTCAGGTACATTTTACTGAGTAGAATCCATTGTATTGAACTTTAAATCTAGCTTTTTTTGGTAGGTATCCTACGTAGCTAGATAAGAAAAATATATGCAAACATTTTTATCTATTAAGCCATATTGTACTAAATCTACAGGGCATTCAGTAATCAAAAAACGCAAAACGTCGGGTCCTGATAAAATTCCTAGTGAAATATTCAAGCTTATAGATGACAGCAATGTTCTGAGAGCTATAACCTCATTTGTCAACACCACTTATAGCACCAGGCATAGAAGTATTGTTTTGGGATGAACGTACTTGCTCAGAGATGTTGTGATATATTAGTAGATTTGTACTGCTATTTCATTGACTTTTAAAGGCTTTGGACTGTGTTAAGCCTTCTATATTAATAGAGGCTTTTAGGTACACTGGGTTGGATGGTAGTGATGTTCGCATAAATGCAAATTTATTTGTCAAACAACCTCAGTCTTGATAGACGAAACAGAATCTCATACGCTTAGTATTAAACCAGGTGTAAGACACCTTTACCTTTCAACGTGTACTCAGAGCGTATTTTCAAAAAGGCACTGTCAGATAAACGTGAAAGATTAGTTAACGAAGAAGCATTTTTGAGATATGCGCTGGACCACACAGTACTTCAAGCCTTTAGTCAAGAAGATTTGGAATTACTACTTGATAGCGTTGTTAAAAGTTGCAATGAAGCAGGTCCAGATCTAAAAAACTCGTAATAACTAAACAACAAAATCTAAAACCGTCCCTATATACCTACGTAAATATTATAAAACTAGTTGACCAAATCTTATATCAGTTGAACTATAATGCTGACAGCCAGGAAGAAGTTAGATCTAGAATTGAGCAGGCCCAGCCAGGTTTTAGGGGAATGAGCAAGGTTTTATGTAGCAGAGACTATATAATATCTTAGATCTTTATTGACAATCCGCCTTCTTCGTTATTATGTGTTATGGGTGTTACAGTATGGTGTCGGACTGTAAATAAGAGTGATTTAAAACACCTAGAGGTTTTCGATTATCCATCACTAAAATATGACTAAATGATAATTGAAGGAAGAATCCAATGTCACAAAATTTTTTATTGTATTACCTAATGAAAATTGTGCCTTAGTAACAGCTAGTATCGGCCTATAAGGATGCTAATTTTAAGCTAACATACCCTAATAAGGCTAAACCAGAAATTTTATTAACAATTTTGATTACCTACTAAAGTTAAATTTTGATACAACTATATTTTTGTCTAAAACCGTCTAAAGTGTTGTTTATTTTGTTTCTAAATATTATAACAGGTCGGCTGAAAAGTCCCCGGTCTGACCTATAGATGACGACACTAGAATTAAATCCATTTCATTTTTAGATAGTATCAACCTTCAAAAGATTCGTGTAAACAATTTGACAGCTGTCGGACTATTAGTTTGTGAGATATTGCATTTTTAGTGAAGCAACTTTTGTTATTTTCAAAAAGATGAAAAAAAAAAGAATTTCCTGTGCGTATTAAATATTGTTATTTGAAAGAAAAAAATACAGTTGAAGCTAAAGCTTGGCTTGATAATGAGTTTCCGGACTCTGCGCCAGAAAAATCAACAATCATTGACTGGTACGCAAAATTCAAGCGTGGTGAAATGAGCACCGAAGACGGTGAACGCACTGGACGCCCAAAAGAGGTGGTTACCGACAAAAATATCAAAAAAATCCACAAAATGATTTTTAGTGACCGTAAAGTAAATATGATCGAGATAGCTGACACTCTAAAGATATCTAAGGAACGTGTTGGACATATCGTTCACGAATATTTGGGTATGCAAAAGCTCTGTGCGAAATGGGTGCCCCGCGTGCTCACAATCGACCAAAAACAGCAACGAATTGATGATTCTGAGCAGTATTTGCAGCTGTTAAGTCGTAATAAACCCGATTTTTTGCGTCGATATGTGACTATGGATGAAACTTGGCTCCATCACTACACGCGTGAGTCCAATCTACAGTCAGCTGAGTGGACTGCGGCCGGTGAACCGCCACCAAAGCGTGGAAAGACTCAACAGTCAGCTGGCAAAGTTATGGCCTTAGTTTTTTGGGATACACACGGTATATTGTTCATCGACTATTTGGAAAAGGGAAAAACAATCAACAGCGACTATTACTGTGCATTATTGGAGCAATTGAAGACCAAAATCGCAAAATAACGGCCTCAAAGTGTTGTTTCATCAAAACAATGCACCGTGTCACAAATCAATGAAAACGATGGCAAAATTGTATGAATTGGGCTTCGAATTGCTTCCTCACCCACCGTAATCTCCAGATCTAGCCCCCAGCGACTTTTTCCTTTTCTCTGACCTGAAGAGAATGCTCGTGGGAAAAAAATTTGGCTCTGATACTGAGGTAATCGCCGAAACTGAAGCCTATTTTGAGGACAAACCGAATGAGTACTACAAAAATGGTATCGAAAAGTTGGAAGGTCGCTATTGAAGGCAACTGTTGAAAAAAAAAAGTATGTCAAAATATTGTGTTTTACTATGGTAGACCGGGGACTTTTCAGCCGACCTGTTAGACATACAAAAAATATACGCCAAGAAATTTATCTATATTTCAGAAATTCTATGGATTTATTTGTTATAAGTCCCTTTTTTGTAGTAACCTAATGTAAGAAAATCTATTTTAATTTGAGGGCTACTTGTGCTACTTACTTTTTATGTTTTTTACAGTTTTTTGTCTCTAGTGTAATGTTTTTTCCTATTTATTTATACAGTTTCTGTGGGCTATCTATTGTCTATAGCTTAATTTGTATACACCCGGTATATCAATGCTAATTTATTTATAAACATTTATAGCCCTATTTATATCCCCTTATTTCACTGTCCACTTACTTTCCAGGCACTAATTGTTCTAGCTGATAACTGACTTCCTTCCGCATGTATCGCCCTTTATACATACCACCCTAACACTTACTCGAATCTTCCAGATCGAGCATTCTAGTCGAAAAATAAGAAACAATGAGAATTATTCCAGAAGCGCATTCGCTATTGTTTAAAATTTTGGACAGGGTCGGCTTCTGAACTTGATTAATTTGATTAATGCACTATGAATCCTGTATAATTTTAGAAAACGACACTTCAATGCATTGGAACACAAGGAACCAATAATACTTATCGAATATTTTTTTCTTTTAATAATGGGTATTAAATAACTTTTCAGTGCTAAAAACTGAAAATTTTATTACAACAATCAAATTTAAACCAAAGGCAAGGTCATTTTTAAATTCTTATATAGAAAAAACGCGAGGTTTATATTTTTACAAGCATTACTTATTCCCTGTTTTAATTCTTTCACATTTTAAATTTGAATTTTATAAATAATAGTGTTAATAAATATCCGACAGCAGTTGTGGAATAGGAAGGAGCACCCTTTATTTAAACCATCCATTTTCCATACCTAAATGGAAATACTTATGGGAATGTTATATTTCGAAGAATGTACAATTTTTTTAATGAAATTTCTCTGAATGAAAATATATAAATAAATAAAAGCACACTACAATGTGGAAGGTAAACTATGCATTTATATTACACCAAAATATAAAGAAAACACAAATATGTAAATATTTTAGAAAGGCTACAATTAGGTTTTTACCATTCCAATAGACACAAAGCTTAAAATCTAATGATTTAGTTGATCATCTTGAGATCCTAATAAAAATTCCTCTAGCGTTCTTAAATCATCTATTAAGTCGAGCCGAAACTGTAAAAGTACTCATCTGGTAAACCGATGGGTCCAAGAAAGATGTAAGAGCTAAATTTAAAGTGATGGGACTCAATTTTCAGTTATCCATCATTAAATACCTACATGCTGTGGATGTTAATTGTCCAGAGTAGTTTTCAAGGGAAAGTTGCTCAAAATCTCTACTACAAAACCGTCTAATAATTTTCTTACCATATTTATTTTAATATCTGTTTTATAAATGCACTAATAGCTCTTTCAAGTGATAACTAAAGATATCTTTTGACACTTTTTCCTGCTTCTGTATACAACTAATGTTATACTTTATGCAATTGTATAGTTAAAAACAAGATATTGATAATTACAGTAAAACCTATCATGACGGCCACTAAAAATGACAGAACTATTGGCCGTTATAATAAAGGTAGCCGCTATTGTCAGGTTTTGCAGTAGACAAATAAAAAATATTTAAATTTTTGTTTATTTTATCAATTAAAGCAAATATAATTCCATACATAAACGGAAAACTACTTTAATATATTGTACTACATAATACAAAACATAAAACTACATACAAATACTAGGAAAAAACAGATATTAAGCTTTTTTTAAGTAGGTGTCAATAATTTTTTTTGGTTTTACATTTGTTAGCTTTGATTTAAGAACATCAGCTTCACATTTAAGTAAAAATTCGAGACACATCCATAAATATTTCACCATTATTTTTGCACAATAAATAATTTTCTACGTCCCTCAATTTTTCACACACTTCGCTCATATTAGATAGAGTGGATTTTGGAGTTTCACATTCGTCCACATCACTATTGTCAGTTCTTCAATAATATCCGTAATACTGTAGTTAGGGCTCTCTGTAGGTATATCATCCTCAAAGGAAGCAAATTCATTCAAATCTAAAATTTCTGATTTCGGAAACTTTCGTTTTTGCTCCAAGTTAACACCTTCCTTAACATTCTTTTTTAACTCACTTTTATTTTTTATATCGTTAATTTGAGTTTTTCCAACCCCATATTTTTCGGTCAGCTTTCGCGAACTAAAACCATACTTTTCACTTTAAACTAACGAAATATGTATGTAACAGAAAGACCGAGCTACTAGTAATGCAGATAATTTCATCCCTTTTTAGGTAGGTAGATACATATTTAAATATCTAATAATATTGGGTATTTCCATCAACAAATAGACTAAAATATTTTGGGCAATATTAACAGTTAAATTTAATTGAAATGGGCTTTAAAAATTTGAGATTATTTGGCCGCGGCCGCATAATAAAGGTGTCCGTAAATACCATGGGAATTTTGAAACTGACCGTTAGCTCAGGTTGCCGGTTTTGACAGGTGGCCGTTGACACTGGTTTTACTGTACCACTATTAGAATCTAGAGTTCAAGTAGGTCTTAGTGCAGAGAAGTCTGCCTGGCTTTTACTACCTAAGATAATCTATCTATCTTTACAAACAAACTCAAATAAATCTACTGAAAATTCAGCTTACCACCGTTTCTTTTACTGTTTATTAACTGGTCATGTTTTAATTAAAAAATTTTGATATCGTGGTAATTATTTTACTGAAGTTTACTTTTTTAGTATCTTAAAAGCATTTGATGTAATAAAGTAGTTTGCATCTAATTTGTAATTTGTCAGAGCTCAATATAAAACCGGATACAAATAACATTAAGACAGATATTCCGACAAACTATATTCCATTTGTCGTAATGTGTCAAGTAATTACACAGATGACGTACTTGCTGAAGGATTTAGGTCAAGAGTAAGCGACCTCCATTACAATGAATTTAGGGTGCATTTGAGTGTGGACTCAGTTTTGCGTTTGAATGCGATTATACAGACAAATTAAACTCTCTAATCACTACCCAAACCGATTTGTTAGTTTTAACACAAATAGAAGGAAAAGTCCTATTTGATTAATTTGTGATTTTTAAAAATATTTAATTAAAAATGCATTACAAAGGATACCCAATAGTTGTAATGACATCCCTTTGGTTAGCACACATTATTTAAACACATAAGTATTGATAAATCGGCCGCAAATCGAAAATTTCATGATAAATACCACTTCAATTAACAGTTTAAATTACGAAACTTTTACTATTTTCTAATACCGATTAATCTCAATAAGTTCCTATTTCGCTTCTGCATGTATTATTCTTACTTTGAAATTCTCAAAAGCGTTTCAGTTTAAGCTAGCCTAACGTTTTGATAAAATAGCTGAACTCTAAAACTAAATAATTCGCATTAATCTTCTAACTACCGTCAAATAGTTTCTCTTGTTTCTGTAATTTTAATCTTCATGTTTAAACTTTATAATGATCATTTGTGTTTATATACCAAAACCAATCAGTTTTAAAGATACTATCAGAAAATATAATAAATTTAATAGGTTGTTTTTAAACAAGATCCATACTACACGCTTTCCCAGACTTTTGGAGGAAATTAAATTTTCGCTACTCCGTTTTATTTATCTTAATAAATACATTTAAATATTTACGGAAAATATTTAACTTTATTTTACAGCTGAGAACCATTTTACCCTATACCAAAAATAGTATATTGTATACTTATGAGGTAAAGTGGAATTAAGGCCTGGAAAGGGCACTTTACTGCCATGGTTTACATTTTTTATCCTATCCAATAATTATTCTTAATATTTTCTCCATAAAAAATTGATTTAATGGTTTAAAATTCATTCCACACACTACTACTGAAATGCAGAGAACACACAGCTTCAGCTTTCTCACCCAACCGAAGTTTCAGCAATTTAAAAAAAAGGTTTAAAAAACAGATCCAAAAAATAACATTTAGGTCACAAACTTAACTCTATGTATCAATTATTTAGACGCCTATACTAGGTTTAAAATTCATTCTACACACTACTACTGAAATGCAGAGAACACATAGCTTCAACTTTCTCACCCAACCGAAGTTTCAGCAATTTAAAAAAAGGTTTAAAAAACACATCCAACAAATAACATTTAGGTCACAAACTTAACTCTATTTATCAATTATTTAGACGCCTGTGCTATTAAAAGTTTTTTAACGTACTTGAATACATCTCTTATTAAAAGAAACTGTTTCAAGTAATAACATGTTTTAAATTATGACAGTTTGCGAAACATTTAAAAATACAGACAAAAAGTGGCTAGCGCTAGTGCTCTTGGATGTAAAAAATGCCTTTAACACTGCAAAGCATAGCCTAATTATAGAAGAACTTAAGAGGAGACAAATCTCGAGGTACCTGGTAAATATAATTTCTGATTACTTTAAAACTAGGAGAAAAGGAGAAAAAATCAGAACAAATGCTGGTGTCCCATAGGGCTCGGTGTTAGGACCAACCTTGTGGAATATCCTATATGACGGAGTACTAAAAGTTCAACTCACACGAGGTGCCACCAGTTTAGCTTACGCGGATGACTTGGCTATTATAGTAGAGGCAGAGGATAAGGAGGATCTAATCCTGAGCACAAATGAATGCCTAAGAAGGATAAACAAATGGATGACCAGAAATTATTTAGAATTAGCACCTCACAAAACAGAGGCAGTTATTTTGAAAGGGAAAAGGGATAGGGAGGATGTTAAATTTAGATTGAATGGAGTAGAAATTAAACCACAGAAGTCAGTTAGGTACCTAGGGATATATTTAGAGGAAGAAGGGACATTAAAGAGGCACATTCTAGAAACCACAAGAAAGGCAGAGACAAAGGTAGCGATAGTAAGGGACAGCGGACAAAGACGTTAAGACCAGATATTAAGAAGTGGGTATCGTGTGAACATCGTAGCCTGGCTAAAGCAAATACTAACGGGTCACGGATCATTCGCACAATACACAAAAATAATGCACATTACGGAGTATACTGTAACGTGTTGTTGAACATACAATATTTAACTGCAACCGCTGGAATGTAATTAGACATAACCTAAAAATGCAGTTAGGAGAAGAGACTACGAAGAACAACATGGTGCAAATCATGATGAAGTCACTTAAAAAATGGAAAATAATACAAAAAGCGACAAATTACATAATGGGAGAGAAAAAAAAAAGGAGGAAATAAGCAGGCAAAATGCGGAGAGACAACCAGCATAAACACATCTGCAGTCATCCTGTGCAAATCAAATCTGGTGAATCCAGGATGACATTTAAGGCAGCAGGGGTGGAGTTTTTTAGTGGGTATACCTGCGCCGAGCGCGGGAGTCCCACACTACCTGACGGATTCCCGCCAGGTGCCTATAAAAGATTTTTAAACCACCAAAAAAAAACAGATTACCACTAAACCACCCTCCTCTAATAGGAGCAACACATAACCAACCGACCAAGCACGAGAGTCGAAAAAGTTCATATAATATGCGTGTATAATAGACAACTTTCTGCGTATATCAGTGTATGAACAATTTTACATAACGTTTATATATAATACATCATTCAAAATTATATAGTACAATCAATGACAAAATAAAACAAGAAGCAATATTTGCTAACAATTTATTTTTATCTGACGTTTAATAATGTTATTTATTTGTAAATTGGATTGCCAGCTATTAGCAGCACTTACAACCATTTGGATTAGACAGACATAAAAACATCCCATCATTTTCTTTTATTGTAGTTCAAAGATGGAAGCTTCTACTGCTTCTTATTCCATGTCATCATCAAGTATAATTTCTTTCCCCCGTGTCTTCTAGCTCAGTATTTTTTACTTTCATTATTATTATTGCAAGCTATTTAAAGTTTTCTTAGATACTACCACCTCTTAACCAGAAGTTCCTTTCATTAGCACCTTCTACAGTAGATTAAATTGTAGGACAGTAAATAGAAGAGCGTTCTGCAACGCTCTGTGCAACATTATTTCTTAGTAATTGACTATTGGTTCTTTGATGTTCTGTCAGACTATTAAAGCACTGTTCCATTTGAAGTTAAATATCATAAATGGGTTAATTGACTGGCTGCAGAAGATGGACCCAATATTATTATTTATAGTAGCTACAAACCAAAAATTAGCCTGTTGAAAGAGTAAAACGCGAAATGTCTTTTTATTTTATTCCTCTGGGAACTTTGAATGTTCCAAACATTTTAATTGTGGTCGTAAACCTTACTCATGAAATGATTATTACAATGTTAAAACTTGGTGAAAACATTTTTAATTACTTTTATATAATTGACTGCAAAATTGAGCAGATTTTAAAATATTCCTTATTTTTTAACAATAATTACATTGGGTAAAATTTAAAATAACAAATGGCTATTTTTGGACACACCGTAGAAGTTTTCTAATTATTCATGCTTCGTTTGCCTCTTTTTAGAAAATAGTCGGGAATAACTTTACCAACCTCTAAATTTTAGGCACATAATTCAAAAATTTTGTTCAAAAAGTTTACAATTCAAAGAACTAATTTGTATGCACTTTTAAGTAAAACCAAAAGTAAGTTTAATTAAACGTGGCTGCTGAAAACTTTCGATTCATTTCTGGTATTATAATGTAGTGTTAATCTTCTATTTATTAAGATAGAAGTTTTACATGATTAATTATAATAACATTTTAAAAAAGTTCCATCTAAGCTGCTACATAAACATTTACAAAAAGAGAAGCAATAATAATTTTTTTAGTTGTTGATGTCTGGCTGCTAATTTTTGTTTTCTACAAAATAAGGACTAACTATACCATGACCAAACTCAGCAACAGAAATGATTACTCAAGTACTGTGAGAGGCTTTTGTTTAATGGCATTAGAACGTTTAAACCCAAAGAATTGATTTGATTGTCGGTTAATATAGTCTATATAGAAAGGACAAGGAGTAATAAATCATTCATTTAAGTAGATTTCATAGACGTACCAAAATATATTTTAAGAGGGTATACCGTAAGGTACATTTTGTATTGAACGAATGAGTTGCAGCTATGCTAAAGAATATGCGATTTAGGTCAGAGGTAACGGGATGTACTAATTTTAATAAAAAAAGTGATAGAGGTACATAAATTTTAGTAAGTTTAATAAAGAAAGGCAACACAGTTTATTCATAATAGAAAACAAACCAATCTGTAACAATAATTATTTTATATATTTTTGTTCTTTTTGTAAGAAGATAAATTCAAACTTTGAATATTGTCACAATTAAATTACAATAAAATATATTTTTAAACAATTAATTAAAGTCAAGATAGCAAGATATCTTTACAGTTTTTATTAAACTCAAAGAAGCAAAATAAATTTTTTTTTGTATTACTCCTATATGTAGTGTTTGGGGAATTTTTCTCAGAAATTTTAAATGGCAAGTGGCCTACTGTAATCGGCTTAATACGATTACACCTATTTACAGATTATTCGATTATTGAGAGGGATTTTCCAAACAACCCAGTTTTCTTAGAAACATTATCGGGAATATTATTTTAAAAGAAACTAGGTATATTAAATCAGTACTTAGTATTAGTTCTTTAAGTAAAGTTGTATGAAGTTGTATGGTTTTCATAATATTGTAAACAGTTGGAATATATTAAAAACATTTGTTGAATGTTAATTGTGCAAGTGTTGATGATATTGTGGAATTAATAGCTGCTATGTTGTGTGTTGCTAAATCAACAATTTATAGATTACTAAAAGAAAGCAAGAATGGAACTCTTCAACCCCCTAAAACTCCTTCAGGCCAAAAACCAATTGAGATCGATGAGTCATTAAAACAAAGACTAAGGCGTAAAGTCCATGGATTTTACTTACGAAAGGAAATTCCAACACTTGACAATATTATGACATCAGTGCAAGAAGATACGGACTATACAAAATTCTCCAGAATGATATTATGCCAACTTTTGAAAGATGTGGGTTTCAGATATACAAAACATAATAGAAAATCTCTCTTGATAGATAAACCGGAAATAGTTTTTTGGAGAAGAGACTATTTAAGATACCAGAGAACAAAATTTGAAAATCTTCTACTTAGACGAAACATGGATAAATGCTGGATATACAGTTTCCAAATATTGGCAAGATGAAAGCATTAAAAGCGGAAGGTTTGTCGTTAGGTTTGCAGCCACCATCTGGAAAAGGAAAAGACTTATCATTGTTGAAAGTTCTGAAGGTTTTTTTGATGGTGGATTATTAACTTTTATTTCACTTTTATTTCAAAATGCACGGGGGACTATCACGAAGATATGAATGGGTATGTCTTCGAGGAATGGTTTGTTCAAATATTGGATCTGATTCCAAAAGGGGCTGTTATTGTTATGAACAACGCAAGTTACCATTCACGGTTACGAGAAGCATTGCCCACAAGTCGTTGGCGTAAAGCAGAGCTTTTGGGGTGGCTTATTTTGAAAAATATTAAGTTTCCAAAAGATCCACTAAGGAAGGAACTTTACAGAATTGCAAAAATGAACAAGAATAAATACAAAATGGCTTCTTCTCGTGGTATATCAGTTCTTCGACTTCCCTCTTATCATTGTGAACTTAATCCCATAGAATTAATATGGGCTCAGGTAAAGGGAAAAGTTGGAAAAAAATACTACTTTTAAAATAAACGATGTTGTGAAATTGTTTGAGAGTGCTGTAAGTCATGTTAGTAAGGAAAATTGGACAAACTTTATCGATCATGTTATCAAAGTAAAGGCAAATATGTGAAAATTGACAATATTTGTGATGATTTAATCGACCCTATTATTATTAATGTCAACAACGATTCTTCCTCTTCCGAGTCGGATATAGAATAAAATGTAAGTAATAAATGTTTTCCAATAATTATTTCTTTTCATTTTTTATTATATTATAATTTAAAACGTATTTTTTTTCCAAAAATACACACCACTGCATTGCGGTATTGATTACCTGCTAATCCTTTAACAATGAAGAAACCCTAAACTTTGCTTCAACTGAAACAAATACGGGGTCGATCTACCTGGTTTTTAGATTTAAGGAAGAAATGTAATTTAAAGTAAGAGATTTATCAAAAATTTTATGGTGCTTCCTGTAAAGGTTTTGCATACTTAATTAGGGTTTATTACTCCTCGTACTTTTTGTACATACTATATAACCTATGAGGTGAATGTTACTGTCGTCAAAGAACCATACGTTTCTTAAAAAATCTGAATCTCCATACACTCATTTGAATAGATATGTCTTATAATTTTTATTTTGGTAATTTATTTATATAATTATGTAAATAGATATAAAAATAAATATTTATTCAAATCATAACTGTATTTTTACGGAGCTCACGACAACTGAAAACGGTCAACTTAATATTTCAGTTTGTTCTCGTATTTTTGCCAAATAAAAAAGTTATCCGGACCGATGGACCCAAAAACAAGGATGGAGTAGCTGCAGCTGTCTATCATGGCAAACAATCCGTTGCTTCAAAGCTTAGAAAAGAATGCAGCGTATAAACTGCCGAACTGTACGCTATTAAGGAAGCACTAAAACTTTGCAGATATACTGATTCTAAAGTACTCATTGTCACGGACTCATTAAGCGCTCTACAGGGATTGAAACAAATATATCCCAACCATCCCCTACTATCAGGAATCAAGGAAGATATACATAATCTATTGCTAAGAAACAATGAAATACAATTTCTCTGGGTTCCATCACATGCAGGAATCGAATGCAATGAGAAAGCGGACCAGATAGCCAAAAATTCAATTACCAATCCCACTATTAATACCTCGCCCCTAATTTTTCCCACAGACATTAAAATCACCATCAAGGACTATATTTATAAAATTGTGGAACGAGAACGAATCAAAGTTCAAAGAAGTCAAACCTCGAGTGAGATCTAAGCTACCTCCTTTACAGGGTAGAAAAAATCAACCGCCTCCGTGTTGGTCATACAGCACTAACCCATCTACACCTCATCACAAAATAAGATCCACCAAGATGTAACTGTAACATCAAACTTTCCTCTAATCCTCAGAACCAACAAGCCAGAACGATTGTGCAATTATCTTAACATTCCCTATTTTTAAAAATGGACAAAATGATAAAGTTTCTAACGAACACTGACTTATTTAACAAAATTGAAAATTATGTTTGTACCTACTTAATATTTTTGTAAAATATCACACTCCCGCTAATAAGTTGACCAATAATGACAGATATACCAAATATGATAAATGCAACTATCTTGAGCAATTTTATAGCCTTCTTAATTTCAGTACTGTTTATCTTGACCGATACAGTATATTTCAAAAAATTATAAATTAAAAATTAAAATAGTTTTACCTTGGTATTTGTCTCTAAAATTGTCTATTGTTTAAAAAAGAAACTAACTCTATAATTTATACCCTCTAGGTACATGTTCTCCGTTAGATACATGTCAGTCAGTCTATCGGCAGATCAGTTTGTTACAGAAAAGTTGATGACAAATAGTCAACGTATAGTAACGAAAGTAACCTTTAAACCTAGATCAAGACAAGGTTAGTTTTCGCTGTGTACACTTAGTCTCTGCTTTCGATATTAATCATACTGTCAAACAATCTTTTGAACTACTAACTTACAAACTTATATCACAAATAGGTCAATACAAAACATTATTTATAGTAAAAGTAATTTTTCATTCTCTTTTAATATAATAAATCTGTACTTTGTTATTGATTATTAACGCAATGTAGAAAATAGTTTATTCCATTATAAATGCTTTTTGAAATGCTTAAAATATGTAATATACTCAGGTGCAAAAAATTCGATACATTTCTTTTTTCTCATTTATTTTAAGTCTTGCGACTCTCAAGTTATTGTATGGCATATGTATTTTTAGGTATGCCCTCGTATATCCGAAATTAACTCAAATGTTTATATTAGTTCTGCATTTTTTATCACAAAGGCATTTATTTTTTTATTTGAAAAAATTATTCCAATAAGCGAAAAGATAAATCATTGTTTATTGCATTTATTTCAACCCGGGTTATCTTAGTGATCCTTTAGTGTCAAACCGCGTCTTAATTCTAATTGCATTAAAATGTTCTTAACTCCGACGGATGCAGCTAAAGCGGTGGCTTTAGTTCAAGATGGCCGTAGCCAGTATTATGCAGCTGATGTGTTAGGTGTCGTTCGGCGGTTCAAAGAGCAGTTCAGCGATTCAATGAAACCGGCAACTTCACAAGGAGGCCAGGTTCCGGTCGTAGAAGGCCAACATCCGAACGAGATGACCGATTTTTGGTAACTTCATGTTTGAGAAATCGGCATAACACATCAGTTCAACTGGCCAATCGTCTGAATAAAGTAAGAAATGTGGATGTAAGCAGGTGGACAGTTCGACGTCGACTTGCTGAAGCTCGTTTAGTATCCAGAAGACCAGCCCTATGTCCACTATTATCCCTGGAGCATCGCAGAGCTAGACTTGCCTTTGCAAGAGAACACGAAAACTGGAATGACGCAGACTGGCGAAGTGTATTGTTCTCAGACGAGTCCAGGTTTAGCTTGACGTCACCAGACGGCTGCGAAAGAGTTTGGCGGAGGCAAGGAGAGTGATTTGCTCAGTGCAATATTGCAGAAAGAATAAGCTATCAAGGAGGCTCAGTGATGATTTGGGGTGGTATAAGTTACGAAGCTCTTACTGACCTAGCTATCGTGGATGGCGGTTCTATGACGGGTGCCAGATACATAGCGACCATTCTTGATGAGCATGTGATACCTTTTGCCCCGTTCATTGGACTCAATTTTCTTTTCATGGACGATAATGCGCGTCCGCACCGTGCTAGGATCGTCAATAACTATTTAGAAGAGGTGGGAATTGTCCGTATGAATTGGCCAGCTTCCAGTCCTGATCTCAACCCAATTGAGCATCTGTGGGACATAATGGGAAGGCAATATCGAGCACGAATACCTCGTCCAAACAACCTGGCTGAGCTCGGTGCGGCTCTTCAGTAAATATGGAGAGAATTGAACCAAACTGACATCCATAGGTTGATTAGCTCGATGCCACGCCGTATTCAAGCTGTTATAAGGGCTCGAGGAGGAAACACTAGGTATTAATTATTACTGCATACACCACATTTTTGTATTGTCATTTTTTATTCAAGAAGTTTTTATTCATTTTTCAATTTTCTGTGAATGGCTCTATAAAATAAAAATTTATTTTCTGTAAACTATGGGTTTTATTGATATTCAATACGTATTTTTCAATCTATAACTTATTTTAAAGTTTAATATCCAAAGATCTTAATTTTTTATTGAAAAAATCGTATGGATCGAATTTTTTGCACCTGAGTGTATATTTAATTTATTTAATTATCCTTAAGTATTTTATGTTTTTTTAACGTTGGCTTGATAAAAGCATTATGCATTATTACTTAAAAAATAAAAGCATTAATAATACAGAATAGCGGTGTTCGCGATGGTGATATTTCAATTTCAAAAGCATGCCCTATAATTATTATCGGAGGGATTTAGGAGCACAATAAAGTTACGCATCATAAATTGAATGATGTTATCAAATATACCTCGTAAACGTGTCGTTTGAACACCATTTAATGAAAAAAAATTAGATGGTTTGCTATCGAAAATTGCTATATTTATTAGATTTTGTTAAAACATTTATCTTTTGTTTTTCTTAACACAATCAATCTATTAATTTTAATAATTTAATACAAATAAGAATTAAAATGTTCCAAGTAATGTTATATAAATATAATAAATAAATATGATTTCTTATTCTACAGGGTTGCAGAAAAAATAGTGTACGCAATATGTACGGAAAGGGTTTTTTAGGAATCGGCCAAAAAACAGTGTTTCTAGGACTTGTTAGGTAAACTACTAATACATATCATTTTGTCATTATTTGGCACCTAACAAATCAACTAACATGTATACATTTTTCACTAGTATTATGAATTATGAATTAAAGACGTAAGTAGATAAAAGTGTCATATCCCATTTTTAAAGTATGGAACCATTTATAGTTGTGGTCAACTTTCAGCTGCTCGACATTTTTTCATTGGGGTAGAGCTCCTAGCTCCTACCGTAGAACTACGACAACCAACCCATTTGGCAACAGCGCATAAAAATCCACTGTGCATCCAAACTCGACCACCAAGTTGGATATAAAATTGAACGCTCGCACATGGTAATACATTCAAATAGGGAGGAACCATGATAATTAGTAGTTGATAAAAAAAAAAGTTAATTTAAATGAAAACAAAAATATAAAATGTAATAAAATATTATTTAAATACTAACATATACTTAATAAATTTTTCTAGTGTGTTAAAAATAAAGTATAAGTGAATGTTTTACGCAAATTCGATATATCCTTTGGAGCTGGTAGGTAAATAAAGATGTCCATGAATGAAATTTTGCAAAGATTGAGAAAATCCAATTCTCTTTCATCTGGTGTATTCAAAATTTACTTACAAACGTTCCAAAAAGGCTAAAAATGGTGGATTGTAAGCTAATTTTTACCGCAAATTCGGAGCTGGTGGATAAATGAAGATGTCCATGAATGAAATTTAGCACCAAGGTAGAAAAAACAATTCTCTTTCATCTGTTATATTCAAAAGTTATTTACAAACGTTCCGAAAAAGCTAAAAATGGATTTTAAGCAAATTTTTATCGCAAATTCGGATATATCCTTTGGAGCTAGTGGATAAATGAAGATGTCCATGAATGAATTTTTGCACAGAGGTAGAAAAAACAATTCTCTTTTATCTGGTATATTCAAAAAATGCTTAAAAACGTTCCGAGTAGGCAAAAAATGGATTGTAAGCGAATTTTTATCGCAAATTCGGATATATCCTTTGAAGCTGGTGGGTAAATGAAGATGTCCATGTATAAAATTTTGCACCAAGGTAGAAAAAACAATTCTCTTTCATCTGGTATATTTAAAATTCACTTACAAACATTCGGATATATCCTTTGGAGCTGGTGGGTAAATGAAGATGTCCATGAATAAAATTTTGCACAAAGGTAGAAAAAACAATTCACTTTCATCTGGTATATTCAAAAGTTACTTACTGAAATCTTTTTCAGGAAAGCTCAAAAAAGGCAAAATGTTATTTTTTTAAAAAAGCAACATGATACCATTATCCACTTACGTATTCAATTGATTAACTCAGTGGTTAAAAATAATTTTATCTTCAGAATTATGTTTTATCAAATTATTCCGGTTATATTTAATTTTGCAACATTTGTTTGTAACTATGTTTCTTTTTAATGTAAATTATTTTCTGACGAGAAGAACGTTTTCATTATAAATTAAAAGAGTTTTTAGAACACATCATTCTGATGCAATCAAAGAGTTTCATTTGAATAATGCACTTTCTAAAATAACGAGTGTGTAGAGAAGCAGCGAATGCATATAAGGTATATTTCAAATAACAATATTTGTAAATTCAAAATATGTCTGAAACTTACTACTATTTAAACATAATTTTACTAACATTTGAATATTTTTAACAACAAATAAGCAGTTTGTGCATTTCTAACGTATTTTTACTTTTAATAATATTTTATACAGGTTCTCCCAGAATAACTAATTCTCAGAAATAATGAAGGGCACTTAACTAAACATTTTTAATCAATATACTAGTGCCCGAAAACGTCTTGGTGTCAAGGAATATTAGAGGTTTTTAAAAACAATCTAAGTTTTTACAACAGAAAAGATTTGGTAGTTGCTTACTAAATTGAAAAATTAAATCCTGTCAAAAATAACTATTTTCGTAGTTGTTTGACTTAAAATTAATTAATTCAGTGTTTGTTTGAAAATGCATCGTTTTATCAATATTGAATTAACAGAAATGCATCTCACCTAGGGAGCAGCTATTGACATTGATAACGAATTGATTAGAAAACAGTAACCCATTTAATCAATTCTGAAAACAAATCACAAACAAATTTATAGTATGCCAAATTATTGGCAAAAGAATTGCCATTTTCATGTTCGCTCAACGAAAGTGAACATAAAAGAGATTAGTTTCATATCGCTTTCAAAATTTAGAAAATTTCCCAGCGGATCAAAGCCCCAAAGTGATTTCCTTATTATAACAGTTTGGCCGGTTTGTCATATGCTTTATTCCAAAATTCATAATACTTTACGGTATAAATTTATGCAATATTTTTGCTTGAGTAATTTTTGTCATTATCATTTATCTGCTGAGTAGACAACTTAAAAACTTTCTCCGAATAATTTGGTAATAAATTACATAACCTCAAATCTAAGACTTAATATTACAGAGTCAATTTAAAAGTTTAGAAATTGATGTAAAATATTAATACTTTGTTAGAATTTATTCTTCTAAAATAATTAATTGATACAAATTTCAAAATACAGTGGGGAGTCTATAGGTATAACTAAATAATTTAAATATCAAAAAACATTTCTCCACGATCATCACAGAATTTGCAGGTTCTGAAATCAAATTTGATTACAGAATACTGCTTTTTTGATATATTTTTTGATATTTTGAGATTAAAAGACTATTTTGCAACACCTCTGTTTCCATGAAATTTAAATGTATTTACAATCTCTCTCTGACACTGGTTTGTAATAGGAGCATTATCCATGACGCAGTAAATTGTCACTGTAGTGCGAGAATTGAGTAACTGTCAAAATTATTGCTGCCATATTTATATTCGAAAATATAAAAAAATGATACATTTTTCTAGTGATTTAGAATTATAGACAAGAAATACACCACCAGCAATTACAAAGAGTGTATATAAAATACTGGAAAATTGACTGTAAAAAAAATCAAAGAATGAATATGAAAAGTATTATAAAATCAAAAAAATGTATATAAAATCTTTGATAGTTTGAAGAACTATTCGCAGGCTCGGAAATTTACACTCGCATCGAATTTTCATTTTGTTACAGAATATAATATTCTACTCGCCCCTCTAGGGTTTAGAATTTTTTCAAACCAGGGTTAACCGTGTTTTCAAAAATGGAGTTGTCTGAGAAACTATCAATTATTCTTCTATTGTCTTCTTTCATGGTCAGCTAGATGTATTTTTAATTCAAGTTCTTCAAGGAAATCTAGATTTTGTTTTTTATCACAAATGTCATAAAGTGGATATTTAATATTATTTATATGTTTTTGCATGATAAAGTTACAAAGATTTTTTTTAAATAATCAAATATAACAACTAATTAAAATAAATAACAATGCCTAACAACATTATTTTGTTTAGTGTGCGTATCTTCATAAATAATTATTTCGCTGTATTGAAAAGTTGAATTTTAAAATAAAAATTATTTTTTAAAATAAATTTGTAAGCTTTTGCACCTGTCCAAATCAAATTCAATGGGCTTTATACTTTTACCATTACATGGAAATAAAAAATCCCCTTTACCCGAGCGTGGATGTATCAAAGTGAAAGCATTACACGGTTTGCATGAATGAGAAGCAAATGTAGTGTTTTTTTTTTCGTGAACATGAAGTCTTTCTTTTTTTTGTATCACATTCTAACATCTACCTGTCGGTTTCCTTTTGTGGGTAATTTTATTTTAATCTATAAAATATTTGAATCACGTTTCTCACAAAATATATTACGGTTATTGTATAATATTTCGTAAATTAATTCGCATCTGTGATTACGAATAGCAGAGCGGCTTTTCTCAGGAGATATCACAAGGAAAATCTTTTTATTACAACCCACGTTAGACATTTTTCATTATACCGGGTGTTCCAGAAGTTTCTGACCCAGTTTAACTACAAATATATCGGAACTTAAAAACCTTAGAGAGGTGCGGTTTTCGGGGAACAATTTCTTTTTATATATAGTTTTTTTCAGTATATATGTTTAATTAGTAAAATCTTATATAGGGTGTTTAAAACAAAGGTGTTTTTTAAATGCAAATATCGTCGATTTTTTTAATGGAACACCCTTTATATTAAGAATAATCAAAAACTGGCCGTCATTATAATTTAAAACATAATTTTTAAAATAAACTTGGAAGTTTTTTATTATTCTTAATAAGATGGACTTCCAAAAAGTAAGGGTTAGTACAATAAACCCTTTATATTTTTATTTTATCTGAGAAAATGTATAATTAAAAGTTTTGAAGAAAAATGAGTGAGTTATTTGATTTTTTAGGATAAGCTGTTAGCATCTGACGATGCTAGTTGTCTAGCGAAACGGCTGTCATTGAGTTTAAAAAAGCATTTTTTTTAAATAAATAGTGGAAGTTTTGTTAAAACGAAGAGTTTTTTATTATTCTTAAAAGCATTAAATATTATTATTAAATTTTTATACAATATATATTTTAATCAGATCCTACCTGTAGATCAACTACAAAAATGCTTCCCGAGCTAAAACCTCATCATCTCAATTAGATCATTCAAAGCTAACAAAAAAAACATACAAACCATCAAAAAAAATGCATAATTTCGCCATCCATACAGCAAAAATTAAAGAAAGAAAATATTTGAATATCTCACAGGCCTTTGGAAAGTAATTAACCAAAAGAAGTTTTTTTCTTTTATAGCGCCGAAAGAAGTGTGGTATATTTTATGAAAAGAAAATGGCACAGCGTCCCTAATGTAGTAATGCTTCCAGAGTTTGCCCTTGGCGCCTGGATGGAAGGCGTCGGCGTCATTACGCCGGTCCAGAGGATTATCGTCTTCGCTGGAGATATTTCCAGGGCCGATATTCATGATATAAAGCGATTTAATTTTTCATCGGTTTCGGGAGGCTGGTGTGGAGCATAATATGGAATGTACATACATTAAAATGGATTTATGTAGGGTTGTTTAACATATTTGTGGCCTGGAAGGTCTTTTAGCACCACAAGCTATTTTTTCAGCAAGCCTAAATTTAAAAAAAAATGTCTTTTTGGTTTACTGTAGCAAAAAGTATTCTATGATAAATAAATTCCCACGTGGGAGTCCAAATTTAATGGAATATTAGTATTTAAATAATTATTTGTGGTACTAGTAGGTCAATATAGAACGATTTATATTAATTCTTAAGTGACTTACGAAAATAACACACTAGTGGCATATAATGTTTTACTCAACATTGAAACATTGAAAGAAAGATAGAGAGAAATTTGCTAAATCACTTTGAATTCATTTTTTAACTTCAGAACAAGGCCAATTGTTATATGTTTGGGTTAGCTCGGAGTTGATAGTATAAGAAACCCAAAAACACAGATCGTAGCGAAGATGAGATACTAATAAAGAGAAATATGCTAATAATTCCGTTAAAGGTGTAAGTTCCTTCAAAATAGTTTTATTCGTAAAAGATGCAGAAGATAAGATGCATTAGATAAGGTATACGAGGTCTGGTTATTAAATAACGAGACTGCTTATGAAAATAAGTTTTATTTTAAAAATTATTTTACAGTCGAATGCTCCCCTTCAATATACCCTCCTTCACTCGCCACACACCGATCCATTCATTTTTTCCATTGGTCAAAGAAATGCTAGAAGTCTTCTTTTGTAAGAGCATTTAGGAGCTCCGCCGATTTTTGCGTCATCTCTTCCGATCCGGGTTCCTTTTTAGGCAGATTTCATCTTCGGAAACAGAAAAAAGTCGCAGAGTGCTAAATCAGAGTATGGCGCGTGTTCCAGCACTGGAATGCCTGGAATGTGGAGTTTTTCCACAACTCCGGCCGTTTCTTACGAACTCGCTCTCGCAGCGTTGTCAAAACTTTCAAATAGTAAATTTGGTTTACAGTTTGACCCTCTGGAACTCTCTGGAATCCGTTCATGTCGAAAAAAAATGATCAGCATGGCTTTAAATTTTTATTTCGACACCCTTCCTTTTTTCATTCTTGGCGATGCAGGAGTTTTCCAGTGCATGGATTGCCGCTTAGTTTCAACATCGTATTGGAATATCCAGGTTTCATGACAAGTGATGGTGTTTTCCGTCAATTTAGGCTCTTCATCTAACCTCTGAAGAAAATCTGAGCAGATCTGTTGACGGACGAGCTTTTGGTCAGGGGTTAAATGTTTTGGGACCAACTTCGCACAGAACATGAAGAAGTTCAATTCGTCATGTAAAATTTTTCTGACAGTTTATTTATCCGCGTTTACAGTCTCAGCAATCATCCGAAGGCTCATACGATGATCTCCGCGTCCAAATTTTTTTATTTTGGACACTGTTTGCAGAGTTAAAACAGAGACAGGTCGACCTGGACGTTGATCATCTTCGGTGCTCTCGCGACCTTCAGAAAACCAGTGTGGGAAAATAAATACATGGTGGAAGATAGCTTGAAGCGTCGAGGGGGATGGAAGTCTTTGAGGGTAGAAGAAGGATACCTAGAAGAATCGGTGCATAAAGAAGTACAAATTGCAAAACAAATACAATTTTCTTGTGTTTCAGCATCTTCTAGCACTAATTACAGTAATATATTATGCTGTGTTGAATTTTATATTCTATATTATGTTATTTATCTCTACTTGTAAAAAACTTGTGAAAGTTTTGCACTCAAAGAGATAATAACAAAAATTTGTATTCATATTACTTGCTTATATATAAATAATCATTGTGGAGTAGTTTATTTTGGTAAATACAAATTTCCAACTGTAACTGATAATTAATTAATATCAGATGCATTATTAAATCAAAAACAGCTCAAATAAAATAACGATTATATTGACATTAGCAATGTTTTAATAAATAATATTTACTGAAATTAAAAACCTTTGTAAATATGAATATTATTTATTAAATATTTGTTTATGTTTAATATTCCACAAACCAATAATTTTCATTTAATGAAAAAGTATTAATAAAAAAATAAGCAATACCATACCATATTCTAGTTTGTTTTATAATACATGACATTTTACACTCCTCAACAAATAATTTTAAAATTACTAAAATAAAAATTAACATATTATTTAAATAAATGCCTACATATTGTTTGAAATTATTATACACCAAAAATTATTTTTACTGTTTTATATTTTTAATAAGTATCCATATTTTTTGACTAGCTGTTAACCTAACTTTATTGATTTTTGTTGTCTTAGTAAAGTTGTTCATTATTACTCAAGATAGAAAAATATAAAGTCTACTTGATAAGAACTAAATTTCAAAACATTTGACAAAATGTGACGTTAATTGATACAAATACAAAACACAATAACAACGTAGAAGGGTAGTCTTGACCGACTAATTAACAAAAATTTTTATTTTTATCAGAGTTCTGTCTATAAACAAAATTAAATGACGAATCCAAATTTTTTATTAGTTTAAAATATGGAGGGTACAAAGAAGGAGCACAATCTCTTACGGCAGTTAGACTTAAAGAGTGTCCACAGAATAGTAGTAAATATAGAGCGGATTGGCGCTACTGTCCCAGAGGATATGACCTAAATTTAACTGTTTTTTATAGAATAAATAATATAATAGAATAAGAAATGGAATGCCATTAGTAAAATAAATGCTATATGTGCCTCGGATCCTTATTGACTAATTTTGAAGTGGAATAGTTGTTTATTATTTATTACTGTTGGTAAACAACAAAGCCTACCTGACAGCTACATAATACAAGTACAAGTTCAATCGATGATTTTAAGATTTCAGTTCATCTTTTGACAAAAGTTAAGGTTAAACCACAGAATTACACATCATAATTTTAGTATTTTAAGTATTCTATGAATAAACTAATGTCACAAAATAACATATTGTATTAAATATTTCAATTTCTAGTAATTAATTGACTTATATTTGTAAATTTTAATTGATTAACATTTGATCGATATTATTTGATATTTAAATATTTCTAATGATCTTATATTTCTCAGGGTAGTTATGTTCTGCAAGCTTCTAGTTGGACAATTAGGTAGGTATATGAATGAAAAATTGATTAATCCTAATCACAAATTTATTATAAAAGAGTTAAGTTAAAGTTAAAAAAAGAGTTAAGTTAAAACAGCAATATATTGAATGTCTAATAATGAAAAAAATTGGTTGGAAAAATAAGAAAAAGGCCTTTCATAAACTATAAACTGTTCACACTGACCGATCTTCTTTGGCTAACTTTCAATGATCTCCTCCCAACGACGTCTGCTCAAGTTCTTTTATAGGTTTCTAACCTTCCAGAATTTTTTTTTTCAGTTTTATGAATTGATCATGTACTAGAACACTATGTGCATCTCTCTCTAGATTTTTCTAGAGCACATATCGTACAAATATATCTGTTTTCTTTTTTCACATTATATTATTAACTTCTAGATCTTTCTGGTAGGTTTAAATAACATGTTTATGTACATTACATAATAAAAATTTGTTTCTAAATTAAAATTTTCTTTCAAATACACAAAATATAGAAAAGTTTTTGATTAAGGAAATATAAAACAAGTTCTGTTGATATTATACTCATTATACTATTGAATATTTAAATGTTACAATATATTATGATTGTACTGATATTTTGCTTGTCTCTTTATCGACATGCACGGATTTTATGATTTGTAACAAAGTTTTTAAAACCCTATTTTATTCGATATTTATTACTTTTACTAATATTATTTAAAAGTAAAATGCTAGTAGAGTATTAATGTCTCGGATTCATTAAAGATCTTGAAGCTTCTCTTCCCGGCAATAATAACTCACTTTCCTCCCTTGATGCGTAATTACTACTTTATACCATTGCAATATATTATCAGTAATAAAATATAAATAATTTCTTACTTGAACCGTTAAGGATTTCTACCAAATCTGTGGTAGAGGCTCGCCTTACTTTCCATACCAATTTCCCTCGGTGTATTAAATGTAAGAAAAGATACATGTATTGACTGTGTTCTTCTTTGTAATATTTTTCCGCAAATAGGCTATAAAACCTGTACCAAAATGAAACACACATACGCTCCCAAAAATTGAGAAAGGAAATAAACGACACCGTATCTTGTTCGTGAAATGCCTCTGATTTAAATTCTCTCGAGCAGCAGTAGTAGTTGACGACACGATATGCAAAATGAGACGACAGCGGAAAACAACTCCACGAACCTTTTTATTCTGAAGCGCGTCTACGACTAGAGTGTAATTCATAGAGGATTTAGAGGTGATATGGAGCTCATCAAGAGCTAGGGAATTCGCTTTTGCCTAGTGATTTATAGAATATGTGATTGGTTGGCAGAAAACACACTTGTCAGCCTTTAACTGACAAATTCAATTACGTGCCAGACAGATTTATTAATATGCAGCGAAAGAGATGTTATTATAACGGTCCTTTATTTTTCATTACAGTGGAAGATTATTTTTAGTTTTAACATGAACATTTTTCCAATTATATAAATAAATATATATGAATTATATTCACAAATACAATATTTTGTATTTTGACTACTATGATAGTAAATAAAGGAAAATACCAGAATCAATGTCACAGATTTTTATTAACAAAACTAAAGAACAGCGACTAGTTTCGGGCTATAAGCAGGCCACCATCAGGCTAGAAAAAACACATGGATTAGGTAAAACAATGCAGATTACATTTAATTATCTAACTAGTTACAATCAAATTGGTTACAAACAATATCAAATTGAAATGATAAATGCTCGAACAAACAAATTATGTAAAGTAGGACAACTAAAGACTAGACTAAATATGGGATTATTACTGAAATATGAAGGATTTAAGTTCTTCAGAAAACAAAATAGGTCTTTATTGTAGAGGCAAGCACATTGAGGGTGAAAACTTTTTATCCAAATCATAAGATAACAGTGAAAGTCTTAAATACACCAAAAAACGGTAGAAAAACTGTGAATAAGTGGTTAAGTAGCTTAGTTTGAAAGTAAGCTCTTGATTGAGAACAATTAACTTAGGAAGTATAATTGTTGGCCATTCATAAGGGCCCCAAGTCATAAATACCATGAGCAGTATCATAGTTATTTTTAAAGTTATAAAAGGCATTTTAAAGTTGGGTACAAACTGTCCCTGACACTAAATTAAAATATAATGGGACACAAATAAAACTCAAAATCAGAAACCACACTATGTACGAAATGGCGGCGATCATGTAACATGATAGTGTTAATAATTGGTCTGTCTTTTTTAGGTTATGTGATCTTGCATCTAGAGTTTACGAGAACGTTCTGTGGCGTTAAAGAAAAGAATAGAATATCGAAAAAATTATACTTATATAAAGGAAAATATGTCAACTTAAAGTTGGTCTGCTTTTATCCATATACAAAGTCAAAAATCTCATTTTTTTTAAATTTAAGTTAATTAAATTATAACTTTAACAATTTTAGTGAAAAAATAAACCAGGTGTAAAAAAATTTAAGAAAAGTGATTGCTGCAAATGTTGATATTATTCTTTGCCGTAGTTTTCCAACAGATTCTGGTGGAGTTTCCGAGCGTAATATGGAATCCTTCATTATACCTCAAATGTAGACAAGAGGCAGTGTTAAATCCGTTAAACAGGGTGGATGCTTCTTTCGTTGAATAAACGTCACATTCTAAGCTTTAACACATTTGTAACTGGCATGTTGCTGTTTACAAAAGGTGCATCTTGGATTCTGATTCAATAAACCAGATGTAGACGGTGTAATCGGATTGACAATTTCTTTTCTTCTACGTTTTGTCTTAAAACTGGCAACCAATGAAATTCTTTCTATATTCTCAAGCTCGCGCTTCAAAAATAGCATACAATGTTCTAATCTCTGCTTCAGAGTATCATTGGTAGAAAATTGGTGACTCCTCTGCCATGTCTTCAAGACGTCTTCAGGTATACAGGATTGCAATAGAGGATAAAGCATTGCAGAGCAAGTATCTGTTGTTACGCCTGATGTGTCAAGGGCTTCCATTTTGTCGTATAGTGAGGTTGGATTAGTTTTGTTGTTGAGATTGTTCAACACTAGCTTTAGAAGTTATCTAACGTAACATTCTATCAAAAGATCATCTATACCAAATCTTGATTTTAAACTCTCTATAGCCTTACTATAATTTTCACCGGTCGGGTAACCTTCGATCACTTTTGAATTTGGAACAGTGGCTTGCAATAAATACTGAAATTTGTCATCATCTTCCCTTTCATCATCTTAATGAATTCGATTAAACTTTTTGAAATCAATTTTTGGAAGGTTCAATTTGGTTCTTTTTGAAGAAACGGTACTGGTCTTATCAATATTATATTCAGAAAGAACTTTATTAACAATAAAGGCAAGAGAACCGAAGTTGTAGCTTCATGGGATTCTTTCATAATTTTGGCGATGCTATTTTCACTCTAATTTTCAATGATTATGGATCAATTTATTGGATTGCTCCTCTAACTTTTGGGGATAATTTTTAATGTTGTCCCATTTTATGCCAATGTGCTTTCACCTCCTTGATGTTACCCCAAAGATCGTACGAAGGTCAATAAAAACTAGCCACAACAACTGAACTTTTATATTTTTGATAATATATAACAACATTTTTATCTATCTCACAGTGACATCTATTAATTTTTATTCTTTTAGTTGACGGTTGCCTGAATTATTACAAAAACAAGTTGAAACAAATTCATCATTCAGTTCACCGAATACGGAACTACGAATAGAATGGTAAGAACCTAGTTACTGTCTAGATCCGTATGCGACATCGAGTAGCAGCGGTTGTGTTAAAAAGTATTGTCGATAATACAGATTTCTTAAATTTATATATAGTGCCATCTATCTGTCAATAAGAAGTACTCTGCGATAAAATAGACAGCTACATTTCAACGAAACTAAAGTAAATATATATGTTTATAATCAAAAATTGATCTTTCATTTATTTATTTTGCTTAAAATACAAACATGTTTTAAAAGATCATTTCTCAAAACCTTGAAAATATGAGGAACATCAAATATGGGAATAATTTTTTGGTCATTGATCACAAAACCAAAATTTCTATTCTCTTCTTTTCTTTTTAAGGAAGTAAGTATTCCTCCTTCGTTTCACTCATTAGCAGTCTAATAGCTCCGACATTATTTTCACTTTGGTCACAAACTGTCGATACTACCTTCAAACCTATACTTTGACATTTGCAGATTAGAACCTTCAGCAAATTTTTTAATGCCATAGATTTATGAGGTCCTTCACTAAATGTAAAAGCTAATGGTTGCTTCCACTGTTTATACAGTCCTTTCAGCATAAAAACGTTTGCATGATCTGCTAGTACAGGTTTCCTTTCTTTATAAATTACAATTTGATTTATTCACTTACCAGGTAAATTTAAAGTTGGAACTGCTGTTCTTATAAGACCTCTTTTGGACCTAAAACTTTACAGTTACTAGAAAAATGTTCCTCATAAAATACATATTTTTTATGAATGTCTTCAACTGACAAGTCTTTATAATTTAAAGACTGTATCTTTAAAATCCACTCACTAAACACACTTGGTTCATTTTTTGGAAAACGATGCATTTTGCCTTCACGCTTTGTACATGTAGGTACAGAACATTTCCTTTTAGATAAGGGGGGTTGAAAGTTTGAATCCATTTTAGGGACATAATTATTTGGAAGCACAAAACCAAAGATGATATACACCAACAAAACTAAAAAAACTGAAGACAAAACTCCTGCTCTTTTCCTGATTCTCAGAGCTAATGGCTTTTTTTCTTAATTTTCTTAAAACCGTTTCTCACCAAATACATATTGATACAGATCTGTTTAATTAAAAAGTATTGTCGTTAAAAGTATAAGTAGAGAGACCTCTTCCGAAAAATAGAACAATTAAAATGAGTAGAAGCAACGATCAGCGCCATCCTATGGTTGTGTTAAAAATATTAATAAGTTTTGGCGGGAGTATATTTGCTTTCATTTCTATTCATAGTTCCGGTGATTCAGTTTTTCCAGAAGTTTGAAGGTCCCTTGAACTTCAGCAACATCAGGATTTGATTCAGCCAGTTTCTTTTCTAAATCACAGTAATGGGTTTCGACAAAATTTCTCAAAAGTTTCATTGTCAAAATCTCCTGTGTGGTCTTCTTGTAGGTTTTTCTCAGCAACGATCTCGCCGGGGCCTCCAAATATTGCTTTTAACTACTTTTACCCAATCTCTGATTAATTAAAAGATTGCTGCTATTAAATATTTTATTGTATAAAATTACAAGTATAATCGTTAATACTTTAATATTTTTATAATTTTGTATAATGAATAAAGTGCAGGTTCTTAAATTCTAATCTAATTCCAATAGTTCAATTAGTTGGAATGGATTTTTTAATATTTCTAATGATCAAACGGAATTTCTTAGCTTGCAAATTCTTGAATTTTATCCCATATGCATACCGATTAGGCTAAGTGACCTTCGATACTACTCGATATTATTGCAGACTGGTTACAGATGCTGATTTACCAACTTTAAATTGGTCTAGTGAAACGTCATCCAATATCGTTCCTGAATATATGCTAGAGAGTCAAACGAAAACGAAAAAAAGTAAAACCTATTTAAGATAAATGTACATTGGGGTTTTAAAGTTAACTACATTAGTAAAAATAACAATGATGAAGGTTTGTTATAATTTTACTATTATTACAAAGAACGGTTGTTTTAAAAATATATTATGTAATATATCTGTGATAAAAAATATTGTTATGGCCTAGCATTATTTTTTATTAACAGGCAGTAGTTTTATATCAAATGTTTGTTTAATTTGGGAACTGGTCACAGAATTGTTTTTTTATTTTTATACTTCATTTCTACTAAGTAGTTCCAATATAGTACGCTCAACTTTGGTTAAAAAACAATATGTCAATCTGACGATGCTGGTTTTTAGCGAAACAGTTGTCATTGATTTAAAAAAAAAACAATTTTTTAAAAAAATATTATTATCTTATTTAGAAAGTTCTATTTTTAATTATCTTACCGGTCAGAGTTCTAAATACATTTGGCCTAAACGGCTCACTTGAGCCGCCGAGTTTTTTATTATTCTCAATTTCTTGAAATTCTATTGTATAAAAATTTATATAATGTTTGATCACCATAAAACAAAAGAATATGGTAGGAGTAAAATAACTTAATTTTTTGTTGGACTTAAACTTCGTTCATTAAATCTGTCTACCAAACCCCTCTTTACTTCGAGGGTATCTTACAGTTCATAACGATGAGTTTTATAGGTAATTTTTTTATTTTTTTTTTGACCGGTTTAAATTGAAATTCTGCCCCTTTCGGTCCTTATACATATTTCAACTCTCTTCGTTATGTAGTCACTTTTGTACTGGAAACTTTTTATGACTCTCATTTTGCAATTTACATGTTTAAGATAAGACTCTATTTGAATACCTGCTGAGAATACGCTGGATGGTAAAGGTATTATTAAAACAATATTTCTGTTTTACATTAGTTACACTTTCGGGCATGTAAATTAACCTTTTTTTATAGGATTTAGTTTGGGAATATTTTACTTGTGGTAGCAGATTAGATTTGTGAAAGTATGGTGGCAAAAAAATCCATTATTATTTCACAATATTATATAAAAGTACAGAAAAACTAAAGTTTTTACAGCTTTCAGTTAAAAATATATTCGTCAATGTTTGAAAGTAATTATTACACCAAAGTTATCAATTAATCATTATCGATTATACTTAAAGATTTTTTTTATTTTAAAATTTTAAGAAAGTTCCTTAAAAATAAATAAGTAGGCTACAAAAAAAATGTTTCCTGTGCTCCAAACTTTTCTATTAAAAATTAATCATGAGGTCTTTCTAGATCACTGCTAGACTAAAAAATTTATTAAAGTAACTCTTGCTAAAACTAATGATTAAATACTTTTTTAATTAGAGAGACGAGAACATTGGTTAAATTATTTTGTAAGGAATTTATAAAGAATTGAAAATAATATTCGAGAAAACATAAATTTTTCCTTTTAATATCTAGTAGATTGAACCTTATTATTTTTAGTACTGACAGACTTAAATGAAATAATCAAATAGAAATAAGAAACTTAACTTGACATAAAGATGATTATATTTTCTTAACTATAAACAACACTTAGTTCAGCACACTTTGCAATGCGTAGGTAACTATAGCATAATTTATAGCACTCGTTTTCATGTTCATAATAATATTAAATAATGTTAATAAGTATATAAAAGAGCGATTGTCTGGAACAGTGGAAGTTGACGTGCAAAAGCCAAAAGCCTTCGTGAAAAAGTTTGGGAGTTCTTAGGACAAGTAACAAAAGCAAGAACATTTAAAACATTAAAATAACAAAGCGAAAGGTGCATACATTTCTTTGATAAAAAAGTTTTAACACTAATAAAGAGATTAAGTATTTTTAAAAAGATGATCCTTGTCTTCTGAACATTAAAAGAACGAAAACTGTGAGAAAATTTAATTTTACGCGTTTCAAAAATTATAGAAAATCAACTTTAATTGGTGTGCCGAAATTATTTGCTGAGGAAGAATTGAACAATATCGTTTACAGGAACAAAAGATAAATGAGCCAGGATTTAGGATTTAAGATCCTCTCGGGCGCTGGGGTGGCGTTGCTTGAGTGGGAATCATATTACCCTTTGTGTCATATTTGTGGAGACTATGGTTTGTGGTGTGATTGGAAAAAGTATCTGTTGGGGGTAGCGAGATTTTTTGGGCAGATAGTAGAAGAATTCGCAGAGAACGGGATTAAATTTTTCGTTAAGTTGGACCTTGTACGGATTCGGGTATAGAGCTGTGGCTGTATGGCTTCCTTCCTGTCCCATTCGGTAAGTGTTATAGGGAACCACCAAAAACCTATAACCTGCAGAGCGCCGGGAGTTAGCTAGGAATTATGAAGATTACTCGAAGAAGTTACCCGGGTTTTGTAGGAAAATTTGATAGATGTTTTGTTGTACACTCTGGAGACGGAAGATAGGATTGGGGTGTTAGCCCTGGTGTTGGGTATTAGCGATTCGTTAGGGGTAATGTTTCGAGGAATACATCGTATTCCTCGGGGAGGGTATCTCGTGGGGTTGCTTGGAGTATGCGTAGAGGTAGATATGGCGTTTTTATTTTTGGTTTTCTGGAGTGGCGGTTGATGAACCAAGGGAGTTTTATTGTGTTTTTGGCTAGTATGCTGTCGGAAAGTAGGGTGCGCTATATTTAACACGTTTGTATATTTTAGAATCGATCAAGGACTACGTTGCTGGGGGTGAGGCAGTTTTGATATTTGCAATATCTGAGAATAGCTCGTTTTCACGATTGGATTGTACTTGTCAAGCTGGTGTAAGCGGTGCTGTATAGAATAGCTTTGTAGTCTAGGAGTGGGCGAATTAAAGTTTTGTCAGTTGTACGTCTAGTCTA
This sequence comes from Ophraella communa, assembly GCA_035357415.1. Classification (NCBI taxonomy): domain Eukaryota; kingdom Metazoa; phylum Arthropoda; class Insecta; order Coleoptera; family Chrysomelidae; genus Ophraella; species Ophraella communa. The sequence goes on along the minus strand of CM068986.1, from coordinate 9,048,855 downwards.
CCAACAGATGGTGTGAGTATATATCACCCCCCAGGTAGACGGCCTCGTTCCGAAGTTCGAGTTTAAAGAAGACGAATTTAGATTTATTGGAGTTTAGGGAAACTTTCCATTTGCGACACCAATTTGAGATGTAATCGAGGAATTCTTGGAGGCGGGTTTGGAGGAGGTCTCGGTTGGGGGGCGGATTCAAGGATTCAAGGATAAAGCTAAAGGTGTAAATTAGGTAGAGTAATGGAGCTAGGATGGATCCTTGGGGGACTCCGGCTTGGGGAGTGAAGGGTTTGGACTCTGACTCTGATAAGCTGAGAATAGATGAATTCTACGAAAGGAAGAGGAAGGAGGATGCTCATGAGTTTTCCGGCGTGCCAGGACTTGGTCGAAGGCCTTCTAAACATCCAGGAACACGACGGCACTGCAAAGCGTTGATTTTGTAACCTGGAAATGATGGTTTAAAAATTAACCAATGGAGTGTAGGTGGAGTGCTCTGGCCTGGATCCCGATTGGAATGGTGGTATGATGTTGTGGGTGTCACTGAATTTCCGGAGTCGTTACTTGATTAGTCTCTAAAGGGCTTAACACTGATAAGAGAAATGGTCTGTAGGGTGGCGGTTTTCCAACATTTGGGGGAAAAAGAAAACTTAAGGCAAGAGTAAAATCGATGCTGAAGAACCGGGAAGAAAGATTCTGGAAGATTTTTTTATGGTTGACGAGAGATAGCATCGGGACCAGGAGCTGTGTTTTTTCCAGTCTGACAAGAGTATTTGATGTCATAAATGGTGAATGGTGAGTGAAGAGGGTTCTCTTCCTTTAAGGGGGTGATGACATGAGGGCTTAGACTTGTTTCTGATTAGGAGCATCAAAACTTTTTTGAAAAAATGGGCTAGCTGGAGATATAAGAGCGTTTTGGAGGCTCTCCTTAAAGATTTCGGCTTTTTGCTCAGGGGCCTGAATTTGTTGACCTCGGTAAATGAAGGGTTTATTGTAACCAATATATGCCAAAATAGTAAGATTTAAACCTAGTAGAACACTTTTTTGGGCGACGATTAATTATTGGAAGTGTCAAAAGCTGTGTAAGAGAAGGCTGTCAAATATTTGCTAAAAAACGGGAGATTACCATAAGGACATAAACTTTTAGAAGTCTATTTTGGAGCTTATTGTAAAAACTTAGGTACATTAACTTTAAAGTAAGCACCAAATTATTGATGAGTTAAGAAGTAACTACCTCTGTAAAATCAGAGATATAGAGCTAAGCCATTGCTTTGTTATTGTTTCATTCCATTTAGCAACTTATAGTAATCTACAGAGAAAAAATATAATTTATAATTTTTTTTCTCTCATATTCAAGTTACAGTTTAAAATAATACATAATTTATTTTAATTTTCGTGGTAAAATCTCGTAAAATTTAAATCATGTAATACTTCTAAAGCCTGATATTTTTGTTGAATGAATTCGTATCTTTCGAATGTTTGTTTTGATTTTAAAAGATTGGACATCAAAGAGAGTAATTCAGAATATCAACGCACTTCCTTCGTGATTTTAACGATGGTAAGATCTTATTGATGTGCCGCAACAACGCTCTCGCAATTTCCAATAAAGTTAAGTGTACTTGAAAGTTGCTTTTGTCCCATTGTAACCTGGTTGGGTACATGATTGCCAATTACAAGTTTGTAACGATGTAACCTCCGTTAGTAAGATTGCTCCTTTAGTTATAGATCGTACAGTACAGATCGATTTATATATTGGGACCGTAATTACAATCTTACAGTTTACACTGGGTGATAATAACACAAGGACAAAAGTTTTGTTAATAGTTACATAACAAGGTGTTTATTTAAAAAAATTAAAAGCGCTTTTTAAGTAACACAATATTTGTTAAGAATTGCTCTAAGTAATGTTTATTGCAAGATTTTTCGTCTTAACTTACAACTAAGCTAAGACAATTATTAACAGTAAAAGTTGTAAATTGTTCATTTTAGGGCCAACTGCAGCAGGGCTGTAATAATTTATTGGAATATTTAATATTTATATAATAATAATAGCGTTTATAACCCAACAGTTTCCCATTTACAGAGCAAATTACATATAATTTACATTTAAATTACAAATAATAAAAAATGAACATAATGAAAAATAAAAAAAACTGAATGAAAGAAAAACTTAATCAATAAATAATCCCTTATACAAATATAACCTAATGATTTATCTTTAAGCTCTCGGATGTATGTATGTATGTATAAATTAGGGGTGATAAGTACACTGCGACCTATAGGATCTATTGTGTTCCCCCTTACTTGCCATGTTCTGATGTTTTCTCAGATTTATAGCAGCTCTTCGAGTCCTATTTTCCGGAGGAAGTTTAAGACATCGTCGGGCTTCAAATCAGATAGATCTCCTTCTTCTATTTCATGTGCTCCTACGTATCTAGCCCTAGAATTCTGCAAGACAGGGCATTCTGAGAGTATGTGTATTGAGGTTTCATCCTCTTCCTCACAGAATCTGCACTTTGCATCATCTGCTAACCCTAGTTTCTTCATGTGGCTTCTTAACCGGCAATGCCCGGTTAATATTCCCGTTAGAATTCGGAGCCTTTTTTTACTGAGGTTGAGGCAGCTAAGAGATCTCTTCTGGTCATAGTTCCCCAGTAGTATCTTAGATTGCCTCAGTCCTTCCAGCTGATTCCAGTACTTGGATTTTTCCTTCTCCATTTCTTCCCTTAGTTTTCCCAAGATTACTCTACTGCTGATCCCACAAGATGGTTCTGGTCCCAAATGTGGGGTTTCAGCTCCTTTTTTGCCAGCTTATCTGCTGTTTTGTTCCCCTCTATTCCTATGTGTCCCGGGACCCATAGGAGGGTGACAGTGTTCTTCTGGCCTAGTTCATTTAGTTTGCCTAGGCATTCCCAAACCATCTTCGAACTGAGCGCTTTGATGGCTGCTTGACTATCCGACATGATCACAATCTCTTGTCTGCGGTAGTTTCTTCCAATATTGAATTCCACACATGTTTCGATGGCGCGGACTACTGCTTGAAAGCTCTCGGATAGTAAAGAAAAAGATATCGCAGATGTTTGTTAGTTTACTTGCATTTCGGCACATGGTATAAATTGGCGATTTAAACATCAAATTAGTTTATGCTTTCTTACAAAAATGTATTATTATACCTAGATGTCAGCTTTGGAACCAGAAAACAAAATTTGACTAATAATTCTGGAGAATCAATTTGGTTGTTTAACAGTTTGTATAAAAACAATACTGACGTTAGTTTTCTGCGTTTATCCAACGAGATAAAATCAAATTTTATCAGCCAAATAAAAAACAATTTACAATTTATGAAAGATTTGACGTTTATGACAGCAGCGACTTTTGTTATGCCTAAAAGAATGTGTATATTAGTTACTCGTATATATTAGCTTAGATTCTTATTTTCCAAGTTGAATACTGGTTGATGTCAGTTTACTACTTATCAGATAAGATTTTTCTTTCCCTTTAACCTGAATGTTAGTTGGCAGTTTTATAGGTTAATTTCTTCTTTTCCTTTAAGTTTACTGGAACGTTGTAGAGTTTACGAGAACATTCTATGACGCTTGAAAATTACAATAACTTTCCTGTTTGAGGTTATGCCTTCTAAGACATAATTTGCTTATAAAAACCAGAAATGAATTCATAAATAAACCTAATTGTTAAACACTTGAACTAATTTATTTAATAAAAGACCATTATAGTTATAATTAAAATTAAACTTTATTATGACATTGTTATTTACAGATTTCTTGATACTTAGTTTGTTACTTAGTCTAAAATTCGTTTATCGGTACAGAGGAAGGAAAGCTTTCTTAAAATGTTTTATTCATCCGACAACTCGTATTGTGAAGGACGCGAACAACTTCCAAGGCGACCTGACGTAATTCCAAGAATTAAAACTTCTGCGAATGAGGAGGAATGATTCCCTGTCAAGTTTTCTACTTCGAAAAAGTATCCCATTAAGATTTTTATATTTACTTTGAGCACTTAAATCTTCTTTATAATGGAATCTGTATCAAGATATTTGATAAGTTTTTGGTTGTTTGATAGAAGCAGTTCAATCAATACAAAAATTCTATTATTATATTTTTATTATTCTATTATTATTCAACGGGCCTATAATGGTGGCTATTATCCACGAGGTGAACTTCTCTGCGACTTGTGGACTATTTTACCTAAAGAATAAACTACTCTGCTTTATTCACTAATAAAAATATTTTTGTTAAAAATAATCTTAGGGACAAAAATAAAATGCGAGATTACAGAGGGATGTTAAATAATACATCTGTAATATTTTTAAAAAAGTTACAGTGTCCCGAACAGAAAATAAACAATTATTCCTAGAATTATCTCAATAGCTCTTCCGAAAATTAAAAGAGAACTCCACAAGTCAAAAAAAGAAATAAAAAAACAATTTGTTTCCCATTAACTCACAGCCAAGTAGTCTTTTGGTGAATTTGTTTTATTGAAAGGCCCTCAAACAGATGCTCTTCTATATTGAACGCAATATTTTGTAATAAAATGCTCGTGCCCATTATGTTCCATACATACTCAATGGGATTTAATATGGCGATTGTGCAGGCCATGGTAAAACAGCCCAAAGGATATTGGCACGTCCCTGGCACTATACGGATGATCATTGTAGTACATCAATTGAAATTAAAGACCAACTTATTGGGTATAAGGTACAATAATAGGTTTAAGAATAATCTCGTAGTGATCTGGTGCATGTAGAAACGGTTCCAGTTAAACTCCCACTAAGGGTTATGCCTACCCTGTACCATTATACTATCGCCTTGCTATCTATGAACCTCCTGCATAGTGGTCAATCGTTCAACATTGCTAGATTGTCTACAAATATTTTTGCTTCTTGTATTTGGTACTAATCCAAATCGGGACTGCTCTGTAAACAAAGTAGAGCACTCTCACATTTCTTCAAACAATTAACCATACTTCATGTAATCTATTGGTAATCGTTACTTACAAACAACTGGTGGATCTGTTGGAGCCTCATTTATGATTTTAATGTCTTTACAGAGCGATCTGGCAAAGCCTAAAACCTAATAAAACAATTTTGTTGTATGACGTTCACCAATATTACCAGTGTCTTGAAACCATTAATCACACTTCTGATCATGTGGAGGACCTTAGCAACATCTCTTTGACTTCTGTCAGCTTGAAGCATGTCCTTGGTGTCCTTATAACCATTCTTATCAACATTAGCATTTAAGTTTAAGTACAATCATCAATAAAACAAGATAAAATATTAAAATCATAAATTTGTCGTTGTGTTTTCAGCTAATATTAAATTAAAGCTGTTAATTAATATAGGTATCCCTTAGATTATTTTATGTGTATATTTTTAGAAACACTATATTTCTATTGTAAAAAATAATGCATACAGTACATTATTGTTTATTTATACACAGACATTAAATATAAATTTTAAATTAAATTTATTGTATTCTGTGGAAGTCCATCATACTAAGATTCTTAAACAACTAAACGTGTGAACTAAACTTACACCTTTCATTTAAAAAATAGATTTTTAAATGCAATGACAGCTAAGACAGCTGAATCTTATTTTTTTGTCTTTGGCTTAATGTCGACGTTTCACACCCATAAGTTAATATTGAGATTTTTAGATTTTGTTTATAAAGTTATTATTCATTGTATAAAACAGCTTTATTGCATTTTTAATTCTCTTATTTATCTCTGTTTCTACATCTCCGTTGTTATTTATCAATACTCCTAGGTATTTGTATTGGTTCACTTGTTCTATTTCTGTACCTTCAATGTTTATATCTATTTTTTCGTCTTCTTTTGATAGCACCATAAACTTAATTTTAGCTTTGTTTAGCTTCAATCCATGTCTTCTTAGCTCTTCATTCCAAGTCTCAAGGTTTTTTTTAGCTCTTCTTTACTTGTTGCTATCATCATTATGTCATCTGCTACGAAGCCACATTCTGAGATAGATACTTGTAGATTTCTATATTCCAATTGTACTTTCTTTGTTGTTTTATTACCATTTTTGATGATTTGATTAATATATATGTTAAACAATGTCGGGCTTAATCCTCCTCCCTGTCTCAGTCCATAATTATTGCAAACTGTTTGGTCACCTTTTTTAAAAATAGGCAGTATAACTCCAATCTCTTAGTCTTTAGGAATTGTTTCTTCTCTCCAGGCTTTGTTTGATGGAAAAAGACATAACAATATTAATTCCCCGATGTTATTGGCCCTAAGGGATTATCCTGGATGTATTTCCCTCTAAGATCAGTATATCTGTGCAATGATATAGAAAAACCAGGAAAAAACTTTATCTTGCTAATTTTTACTTTATATATTTGTGTTACATATATGTCTAATCTATGTATAATAATTGAAGACCTAATCAAAGTAAACAGTTTAATAGTGGAGAACTTTCAAGATTTATTTGTTTATTAACAACGTTGATTTTTAATCTTCTAGATATCTTTTTATTTTAAGCTCTTCAAGGATATCTAAATTTTGTTTTTTATCACAAATGTGTAGTATTTGAATGTCATTGGTGTGTACCAGTGAGTCTGGGTGATTATTATTTGTAATAACTTTTAAATAACCTTTAGAAAATAAAAAAAAAAACAATTAAAAATGAGCAGTTATTTTAATAGCGTTTTGAATTAAAAAAAGAGAAAAATTATTTTGTATCTAAAACAATTTTTTGCTATAAACGCTCTTTAAATTATAAAAATTTCTTGTGAGATATAAATTTTAAACCTTATGATTTATATGGTTTAAAAAAGGCAACAAAAACGTCATCTCGACATTGGGTCTGCATGATAATGAACACACAGAAGAAGAATAAAATAGGAAACTCTCAAGTTTCACGGGCTATATATTTTAATTTAAATTCACTACGCTTTCTGGAAACTAGATTTTTTTGTTTTTACTAAAAAAAAACCGAATTTACTTATATTTTTTTCAGATCTTTAGCAGGATCGGACGAGTTTCTCCTTAGATATAAATGAATATTTCGCCTCGGAGTTTGTTTTCTGGTGCACATAGATTCAGTAGTTTTAAATGTTTGAATAACATGACAATAATAGACCCAGCAATGCTTGCAATTGTTATCCGAGTATTTTGACTGAACAGTGTTAACATTATAATATTTGTATTTATATTTACACCAAGCCTGATGATGGCCTCAATGTTAGGCCGAAACTAGTCGCAAAGATTTTTATACATCTTAATAAAATTCTGTGAAATTGACTTTAGGATCAAACGTTTATGTTTTGTAAATTTAGCTGATAGAACAGTAAACAAATTTAATTACATAATAATATATTAAGGATGGTGCGACATACTAGATTAAATGTATTAAATAAAATTATTAAATAATGACGTTTTGGCAAATAGATATATACGTATCTGGATATATCGAGATAAATTACACCCTTGCTTATGGTTATTCTTATTTTAGTTTATTTGTGACTATAATTAAAATATCTTTTTTGCCAGAATATTTAAATTCAAAATAACTAACATAAATATTTATTCCTGCATCACAGTAATTACAGTTTAATCAAAATTAAAACCTTTTCATCTTTTCTATTCTAAACCAAATTAATTCTTTTTGGAAGAAAATCTTATGTAAAAAATTATTCGGCATTACAGCATGTGTGAGACCAAATGCTTTCACCCACAACGGCCATTTACCTTTCCATTTCCAGGAAGGAGAAATGGAAGCCGAATAAATTGAATCCCATATTGGCTGACTAATGTTAATATACAGGCTGCTCTAAGACTGAGAAATGTGTCGGAGCGGTTGTAAATGGAATATTGTAGGGTAGATTAAAACGAACCTTTTTGGTCCATCTATTTATTTAATTTAATTTTTCAAGCAGTTATTGTGATTAATATATCTTAGTAATTATTTATTCTGGTGCTTAAGTCACCAGAAGTAAAGAAAAGTTAGTTTAGCAATACTTTTAGAACCCAATTAATTTAATAAAATAAAAATTAGTTGTATAAGTTTAAAATAATTCCTTGTTATACTAAATACATTAGTTAAGAAACAGAAGAGGTAGAAGACACTCAAATACAATCATATCAAATGAAAAAATTGGTTTTAGTTGTAAATTTATTGTTTTATAATAATTTATTTTTAAAATAAGGGTTTAAAATTGTTTTTAATGTTAAAATAAGGTTTGAATTAAATGAGCTTATCATGTATTAATTTTATGGCTCTTGGCTTAAAATTTTGCCGATAAAAACTAACTAATAACCTAGTGACAATCTGAAATATTTAAACATATCCTTTTGTTTGTGTTCTTATAACACATTTGATTTTTAAAATGGGCTAGTTCAGTACTGTGTTCGAGATAAAACAGTAATTTCTGTTTCTCATAAGTATGTTAAAAAACTTTGCAAAATTTTAAACTTTTCAGCGATATTGTCCCTACAGTCATCTAAACAGTATAAAATTAAAATCCATGTGAAAATTTGCATTTTATTACAAAGTTTTCAAATTGAAAATGTTATGCAACAGCACGTACTGGGAATCTTTCGGAATATATTTTCGTATGCGTCCATAATGAGGTTGTGGCCGTTTCCCAACTAATAACATGTTTTACACAAATGCACCAAAGTACTAGCAAAAAATATATTTTTTATACCTCAGGAAAGTTTTAGGTGTTGAAGTTGTGTAATGATATATTATATACATAAAGGTCTTTTTGACTGTTTTAAAAGGGTTGTAAGTGAGTTCTAGGCAAAATAAAAGCCCGATCACAGAGATATATGTGTACTTCGATTGATTTTTATAAAAGCTGTTGTCAATTTTCTATAGAATTTCTATTAAAATTTAAATAATTCAATGCTTTTTTATAATCAATATAATAGGTTTCTCTGTCTTTTGATCGCCTAATTTATGACTGCCTATTTGGTTTGCTTTCTTTCATTCTGTTGCAGGAATTTTATTTAAGTCATTTTGCCCCATGATTATTTTACCTTAAAATGTTATGAAATGTAAATTAATTTGTCAACCGTGTTATTGGTCGATACAAAATTGGGTTCTTTCAATTGCATTTTTAAGATCCAAGTACCTGGTTCCTATGCAAAACGTTTCACGGAATTCTCAATACGAGGGTTGCCTTTAAAATTTTGGGATTTGACAACCTTGATGTTAAAATCTGGCAACTGACAGCTCTACCGTAAAGTTGGACATTTTTGAGGAGGTTTTGACATATGAGCGCTATTTGGGTTGTTTACAGTAACTTAGAAGATTCATCTCGACCCAAAAATGGAATTAAATCGTGATCGTTTTCGTGCGATTATTTTTTACAACTTTCAACGTGGATTAACTCAGCAACAGTGTATGGATGAACTTAATTCAATTTTTGCCGATGAAGCTCCATCAAGGACCAGTGTTCATCGATGGTATGATGAATTCAATCGTGGCCGTAGTTCACTCCAAGACGAATTTCGTGCAGGACGTCCAACATCAGTTGTTGTTCGGAAATCCATTGCTGCTGTGCGCGAACTGATACTGCAAGATCGTCATGTGACCTATCGTGAGATTAAGACAACCTTAGGCATTAGTGGAACCAGTGCAAATTCACCCACACTCTAAAAACCTAAATAATTTCTGGAATGGAAAAATCCATGTAAGATTTTAGGTAAATTAGATTTGGAATCTAGAAAAATACAGCTACTAAAAAGAGGAAATAAAGCAAAATATAATTGGCTTAGATATATACAAAAAAGAACATGTGAGGTGCATTTGCACTCCGCTCGGTATTATAAGGGTTAACTTATTCCATAAGTACAAGTTTACATACTTCATTAACGAAAGGCTTATTAATTTCTCGTTATGTATTCCTTTAGGTCTTGTCAATTTAAGCCCTTCATTACAAATACGTTTCACTCACAGTGCGCGACAGGGAAATTTGAATAATAAAACCACATCTCTATAGATATACAGTGTGGAATTGCCAAATGGAATAAATTCTAAAACATAAATATAGGAGCTCGTTTGAAAAAAATGCCCACACCAGTCGATTAGTATTTCTAGTGTTTTAACAGGGTGTGCCACTTAGCACTCACTGTTTATAAAGCATTAATCTTAAAAAACAGATATTATAATAGTATATTAAACAACGCATTTCATATGGAATTCTGTTATGACACGAGTTCAAGTTTAAAAAACGAATCGCGAAGCGATTTAAAGAACGAGTGTCACAACAGCCATATGAAATAAGTTGTTTATAATATTTTTTATATTTTGCCCTTTTTACCATTTTTTAAATTAATTTTTTATTTTATGTAATTACGAAAATTTTTATTTTAAAAAGTATGTCGGCAGCACTGTGTAATTTATGAAATTTGACAGTTGTGACATTTAAATTATCAAATGTTTTAAAATATTTTAAAATGAATAATATATCATTAATAATATATTATATAACTAAAAGATGATATTGATATTCACAAATACCTTTTTAAAGAACAATATAAAATTAATAAATTGCTATTAGCCTCAAACGTCATTGTCAATAGTCTTGCCTTTAGATACTTCACTCATGTTGCCAACCATTTAAAACAAAAATTTGCGTGCGTAAAAGTTACATTACGATACGCAAATGCGTTTTATAATGAAGATTTTTATAAGTGCAAAACATAAAAACATATTTAATAACATGTAGTAGGACAAAAAAATGAATTCTACATTTACGCAAATATTTTAAAAAAAATGTTGTTGCCGTAGATAATTACAATAATACCTACGAACTATAAATGGACATTTTTAAAACTAGATATACATATAAAAGTACAGTTTTATACTCAGGACTTAAATCAAATAACTTTATTGATAATTGGGTAAAAAATGCGATTATTTTCTCCTATGTTTTTCATTGAATATAGAATATGTTCTATACTTTTAATCCAGAAATTTTTGCAAAAATATTTGATCACGTACAACCACAAAATTCTATACCTACTCAAATTGATTTCGCACACGTGCGCACGTGCACTTCTAAGCTTGTGCTGCTCTGACTTGCACAATTCATTTGTCAGTTATGACCACGCCCTTCCTTTTGATGCACTGTTGCCAAGTGAATATATTGAACTGGTTGTAAAATAGTCACTAAATCATAATGTTTCATATTTTCTTTATAACTATGCTGATGTTATTAATGGAGAATTTTTTCACCCTTTATTATTTCGATAATACTTCCAACGATGCTCTCACAACGCGCACCCTTTTTTTTCAGTTATTCTCTGCATCATTCTTGGCCGTGTTTCCTCATATATTTGTTTCTTCTACCAATACTGATGTAAATAATAATTTCTTTAAAAACTTTGACATAGTATTAACTTTGTCCATGACAGTCTGATCTAATTAAAAAATTTTTTTTTTCAAATTTATTAAAATAAAATCTAACCTTAAAAACATAAGTAACTTTACTTATGTAAGAATAGAACAAACTTACAAATACCAAAGATATATGCAACACATATTACGTATGTGAGCATAAAATATATAAAATTATAATAATTATAATAACTAGTAAATTTTCTATAAAAGTGGACAAAGTATAGTTCTTTACTTTAATGTAATGACTATTATATGCTCTTTGAATAATAAACTTTAAAACTTTCAAAATCATTAGTTATATTTAAATTGGTGCTGCGAACATCGCTCCGCTCGGCACGCAGTGATTTATTTATTATAACTTAATTATGTTTAAATTTGAAGTTAATCACTGCGTACCGAGCGAAGCGAGGTTCGCAGCACCAAATTAATAAATATAACTTATTATTTTTAAATTAGTTTTGCTTGATTTCTCATAACCTTTAATTCTTTATAAAAAGCTGAAGATTAGGTACAATGAGATTACCATTAATTTGTTAATATTGTAATGTTTTAAAATAATCATAAATACAACTTACCTAATATATGATTTGAATTGAAATAAATTATTAAACATGAATGTAACTTTCGAATCTTTTCATTAAATGATCAACACACCAAAAATTTCTTTATTAGAGCCAATCCATTAAATCTTAATTCACACAAGAACACAAAACTATCTTGATAAAATGAGTTCATAAGAATGAGCACTAACACCAGTAGTCGATCCAAGAGTCAAAGTCCAAGATCCTATTTTGTTTAAGCTAAAAATAAAAAATAAATAAGTATTAGAATATGTTAATAATGAATCATAGGAATACAATATTAGTAAGAAACCAACTATTTTAATTATATTAAGTTATTTAGATCAAAATCCAAATAAGTTATAATTAATGTTAAAAATAATAATAAGTTCAATAATTTTTTTTAATAGGTAGTTATAAAATAAGAACAAATAGGTGTAGGTTTTTTAAAAATTATTATATAAGGTACAAAAATTTAAACCTCAACAAACTAATTTTAGCTATTAGAGCAAAATAAATAAATCATAAACAATGATTATAATTTGATAAATAAATTTTACTTACCCAAACAATATTTTCAAATTCAATTAAGCATCAAGTGATGAGTCCTGTATTATAATGTATCGGATGATAGTACAAGACTAGTACTTCCTATGTTCTGGTACATCTCATATTTTGATAGAAATACAATACTTAAGACAGAATCTAAAAAGAAAGATATTGAAATTTATTACATGATAGAATAAAACTGTAAGAAAGTGATGTTTTTGTTTACAAGCTAAGACTGTTTAATTAAAGCTTAGTCAAAGACATTATGATTGATAAATCAAGTGGAAAAACACTGTAAATAATGAAGTGGTGATAAAAAACTGTTGATTATAAACTGGAAAGATGTAGTTATAGTGGAAAGACATAAACTTAATATTAGATGATTGATTGATGTTATTATTGGTTATAATTGTATGTTGTTACAAGATAATTAATTTTAAGGGGTTTATTGATGATTTTATGTATTATTAATCCGTTTATTTGATAAATTTTGTAGTTGAATCGTTATGACACATTAGATTTAAAATGTTAATAAGAACTTAAATAAGCGGTGTCATTAAAAAAAAAGGTTATCTGATCATATTAGAAGATGTAAATTTTCAACTTAAAATTAATGGCCAAATATAGATATTTGCTCATAATTGTTAAATTTAATATTGATAATTGTCAAAATGGCCGACATTGTTTACTCCGTAAAGTCAGCTGTTTCAATAAGGAAAGATTGATTTTAAAATTCTAAAAATGTTAACTTATAATGAAATAAGCTATGCAGATTTGATTTATAACAATTATAAGGCCAGAAAATGCTAAATTAAAAATTCAATTTTCTAAAAATTTGAAGTAAATAGTTTAGAAAAAAACAAAACACGCTCAAAAAGGTAGCCATTTTTCGATTTTTTGGGCGAGGGTATATAAGCCCATGGAAAATGAAAATCGAGGTCACTCTAATTTCATCAAAAGGCCAATCCACGTCAGTCTTCTTTAAAATTATCATAAATCAATGGCCGACTATTGTTAAAAAATAAAGATGGCCGCATAATAACCTATGTATAAGTTAAAACGAATTTGTAAACTACAAATAATTGGAAATGGGATTTTTACAATAATAAAAACTATCTACATGAATTAAAATAAAAATTTTATTCTACTAACCTTGTGATATTGCACATTGGATATCTGGAGAAGAAATAAAAAAGGCATTCCTGACAATTTTAAGTAATATGAGAACGAGATAGCTGTTCCTGGGACGACCTCATATTCAGACATCTGTTCGTTGCCGATTCCACGAAGCCAAATAGAATCAACAAGTGAATATACGGTATGTTTTTAACATTATTCATTAATATCACTTTCATAACTCCTATAAAATATTGTGAGTAGTATATTTCAATATCTTTTATAAACAATATTCTAACACAATCTGTTTCAAACATAATAATTTTATCACAGTAACTATAACCAACGACATAATACAATAACGTCGAACGTCGATCTAGGGATAGATGTAACGGTAAATTATCACGTGATTATAAGCGTAGATGCGCACGAAAATACCATAGCCGCATCATTCAGTAGGTATAGGGTGTATTAAAAATTTTAAAGTGAAAAATTAAAATAAATAGTTATATCGTTGGATTTTAATTTATTAGAACCGACTTCTGTTGATAAGAGTTTTACGTGCTTTGAAAATCAATTTAAGTAGATCAAATCTAAAATTATAATAATAAAATTACATATTTTGAGTTTGAGAATAAACCTTTTTTTAATAAAATAGCAACAAATAAAGAAATTTTAAGGTGTTTTAAGGTAAATAAAGACTGAATAAAATTGAAAAACAAATAAACATAAATTATAGCCCCACAAAACTTTAAAAATAAAAATTTAAAATTATAAAAACAACAAATTTGATAACCACATCAATTTAAACTAAATTATAACAATTGTTATCATTTTATTTAATTGTAATTTATTACAATATATACAAACTGTATGTTATAAATCTTATTACTTTTCGTTATTTTTTTTACCCAACGTAATTTCTCGTTTAAAGTTTATGTTAAACGTTTAAGTGTTGCTTTGGCTCTGAATCGGCAGTAACGTAAATCGGCTCGACATAAAATTTATTGAAGCAATAATTTTGAACGCGACTGTTGCAACCATTAGTACGACGGTGTTGAGAAACTAAGAAACGAAGGGGTTTTATAGAATTTTGTTTCATTTCAAGTAACAGCTATACAACCTAATTTGTTTTCAAATCAAAACCTTTAGAAATAGAGTCAGAGAAATTCAATTATTTGCTTTATTTTCACTTCAATCGTTTTTATTATTTAAATTAAATTCAACTCTTTGGTACAGCTCTTTAGTACACCAACAAACTAAATTTTTGTTATAAATCTCATTGATTTACTTTAAATTTTTAATGCAATATAAATATTTACATATTCTTTCTTTCTTTGAGACACCGTTTTGTTTCACAAAATATACCAAGGTCTTTTTTTGTAAATGTTTCTATATGTTTTTGTATATGTATATGATTACCTAAAGATTTTTGTAAACAAATTGTAAAACTAAAATTTTGAAACGTATTTTTTTAGTGTAGATTTCAGGCTTTGTTAAGGTTAACAGCTGCTAGTTTAAAGGTATATCAAAGTCAAACCCTTTAATTTTATGTTTAAACTGTAAAATGTACATTGAGAAATATTGGCAGTGTAATTAAAATACATAGATATGTACCTTAATTAAAATTATTATACATAAATAATAGTGGAACAAAATAATGAATCCTAATTAATTATGTAAATTGGATTTTAGAGTACCTCCACTTTTTTTTAAACAGTTTACTCTAACAAAAAAAAAACAATTCATAGCAGAAGTTTGTGCAAAGAAATCAATTTTAAAAATGGGATCCCTGTGGTCTCTTCTCAGTGTCTTATTATTTATAGTTGCAGAATATTTTATCGCAGAAAAGGCCAATAGGATGTATGTTAATGATCTAATAATCTTCCTAAAATATATTAAGTTAGTGAAATTGATTGTATGAACCTTTACTTTGTGGAAATCCATCTTACTAAGAACATTAAAAATACACACCATTCAAATACTACACATTTGTGATAAAAAGTCATCTAGCAGATCAACAATTTAAAGTAGTAGTTAATGAAAAAAATTTAAACTGTTTACTGTGATTGAGTCTTCATTTTATACATAGATAAGACATTAATGTAATACACATATATATTAAGTTATTGTAAAGATCAGCATGATATAGTTTTTTCCTGGTTTTACAATATCGTTGTATAGTTATACTGATCTTAAAGGAAAATACATCCAGGATAATCCCTTAGGGCAAATAACATCTTGGCTTTAATATTGTTGTGTCATATTACTTCCCCACTTGGTCTAGCCATCAATATTAGGTACCTAGCTACAAACAAACAAAATGTAACTTTGACGGTGCTAGCGAAAAAGCTGTCATTGAATTTAAAAAAGCAATTTTTTAAATAAATAGTGGAATTTTTGTTTAAAAAAGCAATTGTGAAGGTCAATTCAAGGCTGCTCTGTGACTGAATAAGAATCTTGGTAGAAATGTGCAACTACATTTAGCTCACAATATTGCTTGGGTGTCAACTCCCAAGGAGTCCAAGGGTATACGTCTTGAGAATAATGGACAATATCACCAGGCCAGCAGCAAAGCAGATGAAGGAATTTATTACAGGACCACGTCGAATGTAAAGTAGTATCTGTAGAAGCAGAAAATACACAATACGAGGAAGTCCTTTAGCAGGACACAACAGGCTCAACAAATTGCAAATCCTGTCACAAGGAAGAGGAAAACTCTTGACGCATGTGGATGTGAAGGTATTTTAATACGAATATTTCTAGCTAAAGGCATGAACCTCTAGGAAGATGCATGTCTGCCAATTAAACTGCATTTGATAATTTTAATTAAACAAAATATTAATTAAACAGTATAAATGGAAACTGTAACTGTGACTGGTGGTTCCTCCTCCAACTTGACCTGGTCTTCATTTACATTATCCTGTTTCCCGAAATCTTTGTATTGAATCAAAATTCCGTAGCCTATAATTCTTTAAAAGAACAGTGTGTTATTTAATATTCAATATTTATTTGCCATTATTTTAAAATGACAAATAAAAAATTTAGTTGCAAATGGAAAATGGAATTATTTTTTGTTATCTTCTAACTGTAAAGCCTTTAGATGAGTGTGTATAAGATAGATTTAAGACAAATAAGACAGAGCCCTGAATAGGCCCAGGATTACATCAGATCTACCGTTATTGAAGCCTGCAGAAACAAATTGGTTACTCTAGGCAGAATCAAAGGTAATAAAAAGGATAGGAAAGCTGTCTGCCAAAAGATTTTGGGACCTGCCAGCGTCAGTGATGGTTGACCCAGTAAAGGAACGTTTCCTTGAAAAATTCAAGGGCAGATGGGATGAAGAAAAAGTTGCTACTATCCAAGGAACTTCGGAAGTTTTCGAATAGCAAAGCAGCCAAGAAATACGTGGGCATAACCAGAAAGGATCTTCGTCTGGCCACAGGCATCCTTACTGGCTACTTTCACCTACTCAAAAGAGCATAATGTACAATATTATTGTTAATAAAAGAACAAAAATTAAGATTAAAACTATTATTTTGACTATAGTTCCTATATATGTAGCAAAATTAGTTCACTTTATAAATAGATTTGTTTAAAAAAATGGTTTGTTGTCCATTTTGAATATATTTCAAATAAAGTTTTTTGTGGCATGTCGAAAAACTCTTCTGAATGTATTTTAGTCCAATATTTATGGTTTCTATTATAAATATATGTACCTACAGATAAAACGAAGCGAAAGTGAAACGAAGGATATAAAAGGGGTGTAGCGGGATATAAAACTTATATCAACGCCTTATTGGCTCGTTTTTATGTTTATCTGGATGATTTCTTGGCAAAATATATTGCATATAGTGTTTATTTGTTGTACGTATACAGTAGAAACATATTGTATCAAATATGGTTTTAAAAACCGCTAAAAAATAACCTTCATTGTACTCTATGGGTCCATCTTACTAAATACAATAAACTAATAAATTACTAAATTGAATGAGGATGCTGGTTGGAGCGAAACAGCTGTCATTGTATTATAAAAGCTTTTTTTTAATTAAGTTTTGGTTAAACATTTAATTGTTTGTTGTTCTTCAAAAAATAAATGAAGAAATGAAAGGCAATGGCCATTGGGAACTCTTAAATACTGTTTTATTTAACTATTTCAACTTCATGTTTTAGGTGTCCTCTCTAAAGGGTTAAGGTCTAAAAAACATGTTTCTGTTCCCAATACTTGATTTTGATTTAATTCGTTGTCTCTCCGAATATTATTAAATGCTCCTACTTTATCACGGTGGTAAGAACTATTTCTTCATTATCAAACCCCTCTAAGTTCTTAAGAACTAAACAGCATTGAACATGCTTTGGATCAATTCCACAAAAGTTTTGAGACACAGCATTAAACAACCTATTGTCTTAACTTTGGATGTAAATCAGACAGGATCTGCTTCACTATTTAAAAGAAAGTATGCTAGGGCGCCCGACTTATGTAGGCTTCTTACCAGGGAGCATCATTTTGCAAGTTTTGAATTTGGAATTTCTGACGAGTCCAGATTTATTCTGTTTTCATCAAACCGACGTATTCCTGTTTATAGGCGTGAGGTGAACGATATTTTTAGTGCAACATTAGATAAACAGAACCGTATGGTGGTGCATCTGTTATGGTATGGGCAGGAATTTCTCTAGCCACTTGCACAGAGTTTTTATAAATTTTATAAAAACAGATAGTGTTATAAAAACACTTTCTGAAAAAATTCCTCTTTTAATGAGTAGTTGAGAACCACTAAAATTCTTTATTTATTGATATCTAAATAAAACAAAAGTAGCACAATGTTTTCTCCCAAAAATTGTCCATTTTCTTTAAAAACCCATTCTAATTTCATCAAATTTTAACTATAATATTCGGAGCCTGTGATTTTCACGTCGAGATTTATTGGTTCCTTTTTCTCAAAGTCACTTATTTCTGCGTACGTTGCTTCGGGATCTTAGATTTCGCGACTTCACTGGAAACTTAATGTCATACTCACTACCACATTTCCCGATAAAGGTTATTACTAAAACGTGCTGATGTGATTGCCGTCTATTCACGTACACCGGAGGTAGTTTATAAGACCGAGAAACTTTCTAACATATAAGCGTAGCCTAATTTTAAATTTGTGTTTGGTAGTAGGGATTTTAGTCGATCAAAGGAAAAAGGGAAATTAAATAAAAGAAATGGAAAGAGTGTGATTGAATCTCAATAATACCAATCTGTAAACTATTGACACTTATTTAATAAATTGTTTGCAGTACTCAAGGTATTATTATGAACTCCACACAAAAATTAAATCACTACTTTAATTTTCTTACAAAATGTAATATTTTCGTTATTTTTCTTTACTATTTCACTATTATATACATAATTGGAAACTATTTTTATGCAATCGTGATTAAAAATAAAACTCCAGAAATAACAATAATATATTTATTGTACTAACCCTTACTTTTTGGAAGTCCATCTTATTAAGAATAATAAAAAATTCTTCGTTCTAACGTAACTTCCAAGTTTATTGACATATATGTCAATCTGACGATGCTAATCTTGGCGAAACGGCTGTCATTGTGATTAAAAACCCAATTTTTTCAATTAAACTTGGAAGTTACGTTAGAAGAAAGGGAAAACTGATGATTCTGGTGGAAGCGTCCATAAGTAGCAGCTCTTATTGATCACCATCGAACTTCCAACTTCATTTTCCATCCGTCTGTGTGAATCACAGTATCAGCTTTCAACCTAGAAAACCTGTCTAAATAGTTCTTAATCCATGTCCTTATTTTGAAGCTAAGTAAGCTATTTTTGCAGTTGCACTGAGGCCAGCAATACCAGCATCTGCCAGATTTAGTTGGGCCAGTTCCCATCGTGCACACAATTCATGAAAACGAATTCGAAATGATCTTGTGGGAGCTGGTCTACTTTCATACTCTGAGAGGCAGTTTTGGTGGCACTTATTGCTTATTATTGAGTGTCTGTAATTGAGGATTAAAGTCTCTCTTTTCAGATCCAATGGCATCAATCCACTTTCACAATACAGGCTGTCCACGGGACTTATACGAAATGCACCAAGACATAAACGGATACCTTGATGGTGGACGGAAACCAGTTTTTTTTAACAGTAATGCATTTGCAGACGAATAGACAACATAATCATAATCAATACTTGCACTTGTTTATCAAGAGTTCTATAAGTTTTGTCCAGGTTAATTTGGAGTCGAAATGGATGCCCAGAAGTTTTACGTCTGACTAACAAGGTAAAAGAGTATGATTCAAGAAAAGCACTGTATCGTAGTGAGGCTTTCGCAGCTTACAGAAATGAACACAACCAAACTTTACACGAGATAAGAAAAATCCCATTTCAGAGGCATTTTGTACAATGCGATCTATTGCAGGTTAATGGACAATGGTGATTTCTCCTACAGTTTTTCCAGAATAAAATATGCAAATATCATGAACGTACATACGTTTTCTGACACATGGATCAATACCATCAAATAGACTATTTACCCCAACAGCAAACAAGTCAAAGTTGATCCCTGATGCACATCATTTTCCAGAAACGTGTGCTCAGAAAATGAGTAGCCAACCCTTACACGAAAATATCGGTTTTGAAGGGTCCGAAGAATGCCGTACCTCCATATCATATCGTACATCGTCTCAACATCAAAAAATACCTCGACTGTATGTTGATGGTTGCCAAAAACCATCTTGAATATAATTTTCCAGATACACCAGTTGGTCAGTTGTGGATCTGTGTTTACGAAAGCCAGCTTGGTAGTCTGCAAGACGACCAGATACCACATCAGTCTATTGCCAGCCATTCTTTTCATAAGTTTTTCTGTCCAGACCAGCCATGCGGCGTTGTGGCTTATTGAGCAACTCATTGTTATAATCTAACCGAATAAAATAATTGAATGGTTAAACATTCCATAAAACGAGTTGTATAATTTAGTTGGTAATAATTCATAAAATATTAATAAGAGATTATGGTCACAATATTTTTTCAAAAGTAATCAACAAATACTATAAATGATTCAATAACAATTAAATGGAAAACAGGCAACATCACAGGACAACAAATTCCAGTCCGCCATATCAAGATCACACAGTCAATCAGAAATAAGGAATGTGTATATGACATATTATGATATGGATATGACAGTTGTGCACAACTATACATCCAATACGTTTTGTTTTGATTTGATAATAATTATTGTTTTTTAAAAATTGCTATGAAAATACATGGATAAGTCAATTGATTTTCATTTTTGACTTTGTATTTTTCTACATTGGTTAATAATAAACAACTTTGTTACATTTTCCTGTTTATTACATATTTGCACTTTATAATGCATGAAATATTTGAAATATAACGTGTATTTACTCCTTATTTAAAGGAGTTTCTCCAAAATGTTAATGCAGGAACTTAACGAGCTTCCGCTCTCAATAACGTACGTTGAAAATACCGTATTTCCATTGTTTGAGTTTTTAATTAAAAGTGATCATTTTAATTTACACTTTTAATGAGTCGTATTCAACCCCAAAAAAAATTTATATCCCCTTTAGATACTTAAAGGTCTTTAGTTATCACGATGCTTACAATTTAAAAGAAAAATAGAACAATACGAGGATGAGAATAATTGAATTTCATTCGAAAATGTTGAATCCTTTACAGTAACTACTCTGTTTACATAATATTAAGATTCAAACTTTGCATAATATTCTAGGTAAACACGAATATTAGCTAAAGGAAATTCAATAAAACCCGGAATATATTTTTGAAACGTGGACTTACGCAGTGAGGAATATATAGAACTGTTTGGAAAGATGCTTGTTAGTTGATTTCTTGAAATCAAAACCACAACCGAGAGCGTAGATTATAATGCAAAACGAGAAACGGTAACTTAATAAGTATACATTCTTTGGATTGGAATTTTTTAATATAACAAATCAAAATAATCTTACAAAAAAAACTGTACCATAATCTCCACAACAGTTTAATAAATTCCATTCCATGATTTTGATGTAGTTGTAGTTGACACATCACATTCGTTGGTTAGCTTCTGGTTATTGAATTCTTTTTTCTCTGACTTTTGATCAGCAAGGTCTTTCTAAAATATATACTGAATGTCTTTTCGTAGTTTGCTCCAATTTGTTCATTGTAAATTCCCTTGTGAAATTAGTTCTTCAACCTCTCCCTAGTCACTATCGAATAAAATAAAGTGTAAAACATTTTTTTCCTACAACCCCCAATAAAAAAGATCCCTTACACACAGTTTTCACACTTCGAATTTTAGTATTGTCATACGCTTTCAAAAAAATAAGAAAAGAAGAAGCAATATCACACATGTGATGTAATTTTTTAAATATGCACAAGACCTAATAATTTAGGAAAGATTCATTTGTGTCACTTAATCACTTTAGTTTATTCAATTTGATCAAGAAATATTATCTTTAGGCAAAATAAATGTTAAATATTACTTTTATAAAAAAAATTGTATGAGTTGCATTATCTATGCAAACAAAAATACAGATAGTATGGTATACTTTTGGTTCCTAGGTAAAATAGTCCTATTTATTTTATTACTTATAGAAGTGTGTTTTTGGGTGTATTATAAATGTCTTATTATTCTTAAATTGCTTTGAAATTTTAACAGAAAAACAAAAAATGGAGAATTACAGGATTATCAATTAATTTCACCAAGTGTACCAATGATCATTTTACTTTTAATCTTTATGGAACCTACGAAAAAACTTAAAATGTCATTTAGCTAGTATTTTGATGTTGATTCCTGAGAAAGGGGGTCATTTTATTTAAATTAATATTTCCGTCTTAATTCTAATAGTAGGGGAGCCCAAGCGGGGATTTCTGGATTTACTGAAGCGCAGCTGATTAATATACAGGGCGATGGATACCTCCAACATATATGAGCCCTATATGTATATGGCCGCCCTTCAAGGATCAGGTTAGTAAAAAAAAATCCATCACCTGAAATTCTCGAGGGCGTCAGAGTACGGTAGGGTGAGTTAGCTATATCCTAAAACGTGTATATTCCACTAATCTGACCATCCGTGAGTGACCTAAAGAAGGAGGAGGGCTACAAAGTTGTAAAAAAACGTTATCACGACATTCTCGAGCTCAGCTAAATTTTTTTTATTTTGAAGGGAATAATTCAAGAATTACAAAAAATATATAATCTGACGATTTCCACAAGCCGAAATAATAAAAATTCATCGCCAGTCCGCGTCACATCCAAACCGTCAGATTATTATGTAACAGCTTTTTTTAGGTTTATATAACATCCCCTCAAAAAATCTGACGCGCTTGACAAAAATTCCCACCGATAAGAAGGTGTACATTATATAACATTTTTTTATCACCTCAGCTTCTCAACCCAATAGGTCTCTATGACGCTCGAGTAAATCCTGAGTTAGCATCGTGGGCTCCCCTACTATAATCATTAACTAATATTTAAAATAAATTTTATCAATAAAGTTAAAAAAATTCATAATTATAAAAAATATTGGGGTCGTAGGAAAAATTTTGAACACTCGCCCCACTCGCCATTAAACGGCTAGTGCTAAGCTTTACTCGTGTGTAATATCTCACTTTCCACACTTGTTATGTAATATACTATTTCAGACATTTAAGTTTTCCAAATTAAATTAAATTATAATTGAATTGAAAAATTGAACCACTTTGGTAACATTTTATATCTTGTACATAAAGAAACCATCGAACTGTTTAAATTTTTTTGGTTTTTTTTTTAACTTTATTAACCAATAACAACCCAACCTAACCTAACCTAACCTAACTTTTTTTTTGAGGTGGTTTGAAAATCTGCTCTCAGCTGATGTTTTGGCTTACTTCAGATTCCTGTAAGTAACTTACAGGATATGGGTTGGAAGTAACCGACCCACTAAAAACATTCCACCTCTACGCCCTCCTCTCCAAAAAAGAGCAGCCTGGAACCAAGCTCTTCCTTAACACCATCAGGCCGCTCTTCCGTTATTTACCCCAATAGACCCATCTCGTTAATGGCACAAATTGAATACTCGTGCGCGAACCAACTCCCACTCTCGTAGTTCCCCCTAAATATTCGTGCCCCTTATAAAATTGTGTTGGTATGACATGCAAAAGTAATCAGTAATCCAAAGTAAAGTAAATCCAAAAAGAAGTCTAGGTACACACACAAGTCGTTAATATTAAATACACAAAGACAAGAAAAACACAATAACAACTAGCAAGCGGCGTACACGAATGAAATAAAAATTAAAACTTCTCCTTTTTGTGGTTTATGGCCTGGGCTGCTGCGGCTATACGGCAAATAAAAGCTAGCTTTTGACAGCTAAAAGGTTTTTTTTTTCATTTAAATTGTGGTATTTCTGGGTAGCAATACGTTGTGTTCTATGGTAAGAAGTAGTCATATTTTAGCAGTGGAAGGGGAAAATTCAAAAATATTTGCGCATGAGTATTTAATAAAGAGATAGGTGTATTACTCCCTGTCCTCCTTCTCCTTCCTAACCTAACCTAACCTAACCTAACCTAACCTAACCTAACCTAACCTAACCTAACCTAACCTAACCTAACCTAACCTAACCTAACCTAACCTAACCTAACCTAACCAAACCAAACCTAACCTAACCTAACCCAACCCAACCCAACCCAACCCAACCCAACCTAACCTAATCTAACCTAACCTAACCTAACCTAATCTAACCTAACCTAACCTAACCTAACCTAACCTAACCTAACCTAACCTAACCTAACCTAACCTAACCTAACCTAACCTAACCTAACCAATAAAGAGCTCTTTTATTGTAATATTTCAAACATCTTTTTGTTTGGTAGGCAAATTTTTACTAAATATACTTCAAACAATCTTCCAGATTAAAACCCATAAATAAAATCGAATTTTACTGCTCATACAATCCGTGATTTAAATACACATTTTTTTACATTATCAACATAAACAAATATTTACGAAAAAATTGAATTTTGTTTACCGTTGTTGGAACTAAACAATTTTCTCATCATTTATATACAATAAAATTGATTGTTTGTACGAACCTTTATCGTGTGTTTCCATTAAAGGTTGATTGCCTTTACAACGTATGTTTTGTTCTATTCTCTTTCCTTCGACGACATGATGTTTTAACACAGAACTAACAAGACGCCTTTTATAAATTTTTTATTGTATTATTTGTTTTTTCGTTCTTTGGTAAGACAACAATAATTAACACGAGAAATGTATTTAAGTTACTTTATTTAGTTCGAATAAAACAAAGTGGACATTGCCAATGGAATTTGTTCGAACAGGTTGTTTTATTTACAAAAAGTTTATAAAAGTACTTGAGTCAATGAGAAGAATTTTGTAATCATTCTGATCATTTTTGGGTACTAATTATATAAAAATAGTAACAAGTGGCAATTAAATTTGCCATGCACTTGTTTTAAAGAATAGGTCATCTGTAAATATACAGTGCGGTTCTAAAGTCCCTTCCCCCTCATTTAATTTTTGAATCGTTAGAATAAGAAATTTGAAATTTTGGGAAAGTGAACTAGGGAATGTATATAATTTTTTTATAGATAGTAGGTGACGTAATCATAAAAAATGGCGGAAGTGGGCCCTTTTGAAAGATAATTTTAAATGGCACCATATGGCAAGTAATACATCGTTTGAAAGCTTGTTTCAAACCCTTTCCAATGATACCAAAAAAAATTAATTCTTCTTCCTTATTTACAACCTTCAACCCAAAATTATAAAATTATTAAAGTTTTTAAATATTTTATTTGGTAAAAAAAATACGTTCTAATAATGAAAAAAATTTAATAATATGTTCAAAATGTTCACCATTTACTTCTTCGTAATAAAAAAAACTTTACCGACTTTTTATTTAAATTAAATTCTTTGCTTTAAATGTAGGTACAATGCTATTAACTGGCGTACTAAAAATTTAAAATGTTTGGCACTATACTATTCTTGTTTAAATTCAAAGTTTTTATTTTTATTTCTTTTTGGTTCATATCTTAATTATAATTTGTAAAAATAGTAAAATTTTACCTCTTTACCATTATTGTGATTTAGTAAATTATCCGTTAATAATAAATAAGAGTTTTTTAAAATGTCGCGAATTATGCAGGAAAAAGTTGAAGCAATATTAATTATTGGTGAGGCTAGAACTAATCTGCATGAAGCCGAACGGATTTTTAATGAAAGGCATCCAGATCGACCAATATCCAGACAGTACCTGAGACAACTCTTAGATAAATTTCATAGAACGGGAAACGTTGCAGACGCTAAGCGAAGTGGTCGACCTGGAATTAGTGAAGACAAACAAGTCGAAATAGTTGCCGAAATGGTAGTCAACCCCATACAATCCACCTCAAATTTTGCACAAACTTTTGAAGTGTCTTTATCAACTGTAAAAAGAGTTTTAAAGAAACAAAAATTTCATCCTTATAAAATGACAATGCTCCATATGCTGACAGAAGATGATCCAGATCGCAGAATTGAATTCTGTGAGTAAAAAAGAAATAAAATAGAACAGGATCCTTATTATCCTACAAAAATTTGCTTTAGTGATGGTAAAGTTAATGGTAAAGTTAATACCCAGAACGTAAGATACTGGAGTGGCACAAATCCTCACCTTTTTTATGAAGGTCACACCCAGTCTCCTCAAAAAGTGAATGTGTGGGCAGGAATTTTGGGAAAATACATTGTTGGGCCTATATTTTTAAACGTAAATTTAACTGGGGAAATTTACCTGGAATTACTCCAGAATGATATTGAACCCCGAATCTTAGAGATTCTTGAGGATCATGCTGACGAGTTCCATGATATGGAAATAACTTTTCAGCAGGATGGTGCTCCTCCCCATTATTATCAACCTGTTAGAAATTATTTAAATAAACAATATCCAGATAGGTGGATTGGACGCCGGGGTCCAAAAGAGTGGCCTGCGCGTGCTCCCGATATGAACCCACTAGATTTATGGGGGTACCTAAAGACCTACTCACCTCCTATCTCACCTACTATCTATAAAAAAGTAATATACATTCCCTACTTCACTTTCCCAAAATTTCAAATTTCTAATTCTAACGGTTCAAAAAAAATTGGGGGGGAAGGGACTTTAGAACCGCACTGACTGGGTTGGAACTCTTCAAATATCTTTCAAACGAAAAGAACAATATTTATGAAACTTTGCATGCAAGTACTCTGGCGCAAAAGGCATCTGATGTCATAATTCGTTAATTCTAGCGAAACGGCCGCCATTGTTTCTAAAAACGTATTTTGCAACCGTTTAGCTGTTTACTGTTCTTAATTAAACTAGTGAAATAAATTGAACTGTTTTTCATTTTACACTCTAAGGGTCGACTTCGTTCTCGGTCCGATCTCGGTCTGGTAAATTTTTTTTGTATTCACATTGTACAATCCGAGTGTGATTGGACCGGAACTTGATTGATACGGATAGTATGAATACACTAATTGTTTTTTGTTTAATAATATTGTAATATTGTACAACTTTTGCAAATTAACGGTTCGAGCACCATGTCTATCTTAATATTAATAGTCAACTGCTACTTCTAACAAGTTATTTATTGATGTTCTTACACTATCTCTGTTTAAGATCCCTCATCATGGTATAATTTTAAATATACATTTTGGTAATAAAATCAACAAGGAAAAAACTTAAATATTAGCTTAAATTATTCGACGAACACCAAGTGTAAGTCAAAGAAAACACAAAATCAACAAAATGAAAATGATTTATTAGGTATGTAGATAATTCTGTCTTTATCGTGGAGCTTTAGAATCCTTTCTCTAATTAATTTTTCTATTGTTTTTTATTTTACTTATGTTTAATTACGTAGAATAAAACTGGTTATTGGAGATTTAAAAACATTGCTATTCACTTAAAACTGTTGCTGTGTGTATTTAAAATACAGTATCCGCCAAAATAAACAGTACCAAAAATAAAAATTAAAATTAATTTCTAATTTCTGAGATGTAAGTGTTCAAAATGTTCACCATTTCGACGCAAACATGCTTCATATCGATTTTGTGAGTCAATAAACATATTTATAAATAGTGAATGATGTAACTGCCGAAAAATATTTTGTATTCTTTCCGAATGAAAATATTTTTTCCTTCATTATGCTCCAAATGTATGCGTCAGGTGGCGTCAGATCAGGTGAATGAGAAGGATATTCGAAGTCTGTTCCCCGAGAAATTATTCTATTATCTAAATGCTGACGGAGTAAGTCTAAGGTGCGCACAGCTGTTTAGCTCGTTGCACCGTCTTTTTGGAACCATTGTGTGCGAAACTGTAGATTTCGTGCACGGCAAAATTTATTTAGATCTCTCATAAAAGGTATAATAATTTTCTATCTATAACGTTCTTGGTTGACAGTAAGTGGATTCTGATTATCATCTTCAACGAAATAAGGACCAATCATTTCATTACCAGATACCACGCACCAAACAGTAACTCGAAGACTGTGGAGTGGTTTCCCTACAATGACATCAGGACGTTGAAATCCAAGGAATATGGTTGTTTGTCGATTAATATAGCCGCTAAGATGAACGTGACTCGCGTCTGAAAACCATATGTTTTTCAAAAATTCGGGATATTCGTGAATTAAACTCAACATGCCACAGTAAATTTCTCTTGCAAGTTTGTCCGCAGCATTTAGTCGTTGTCCAACTTGAATACGGTATGGATAACCACCAATTGATTTGAACATGCGACATAAAGACGTTTCACTAATGTTGAGTTTACATGCAGTTCTTACCAGACTTCTTTGAGGTAATTGCACAACTTGGTTAAAAACACGTCCTTCATTTTCGTTAGTGCTTACTCTTTTTCGACGACCTGAAGAACCTTTACGTTGACACAATACACTACCAGTGTGACGGAATTTTTCAACAACAGCTAACATCACACTTTTACTAGGAGCTGCTTTATTAAATTTTTGTTGATATTTTATTGACACCTGTTCTAAGCTTGGACCATTATTACGACCTTTTCCGTATGAACGAAAATAATTCTCTACCAAAAACACTTTTTCTTTCGTCTTTAGAACCATTTTGAAATCAAATTTAACTGCAGCGTACTATTAATATATCAACTAATGACAATTGAGTCAAATATGACAAATCCATATTACTTAAACAACTCCACAGCACTCTCTGTTTCGGTAGTGTTTATTTTGGCGGATACCGTATTTTCCATTTATTACATAAAATTTAACGTGAAAATCTTTAGTTCTTTTAGAGAGCGCATCGTTTGATCAACATATCTCAGTTAGACGGTCTTATTGTTTAGAGTGTCACGCATACACACACCCACATACCATCACTAGTAATGTAGAAAGTTGTACGTCAGCTCTAACGAGATATTCATTGGACCAAAATATCTTTGTGTTTATACTTGAGAATTCCTTCGACCCTTTGTTTAGAAGCTTTAACATTCCAACATTATCTACATCATTTAACGTTCATTTTTTATTATATTACATAGCAAATAATTATAACTTACATATAAACTGCTGAACAATTAAAGTGGATATTATAAAAATCTATCATTTTCTTTTGTCATTGGTTAATAATAAATAAAATACAAAAAAATAAAAATAAACAAATTTCTCATGAAAAAAAAATTATTTTTGTACGCAATTTTCTGAAATTTACAAAATATCAATTGTTGAGCAGTGTATATAATATAATATTTTTACAAAACCAAATTTAAATTTCCAAAGTTTAAGCATAAATCAGGAAATATATTAAATTCAGTAATACCCTTGGATGAAAAGTACATGTTGTATATAATTTTAATTGCTATGTAAATTTTTATTTAATATTTTTGTTGATTTATGCCTAGTAATAAATTTGATTTAAAATAAACATTCAATACATTGAGTAAATAAAAAAAAACTTTTTCCAATAGAATAAATAACTTAAAAACTTTTTAAAAGCTTCTTTCACTTATCCTTCGAAAAATATTTGCTACTGATAAATCACATTTCGTTTTGAAGTTCAAGCAGTGACAGGGTCAAAAAGAATTTAAATACGGTAGAATGTTTCTTAACCATAATTTGTATTAAAATGATTTACTGGGACCCCAATTATAGTAGAAATACAATCTTCAAAAAGCTTTGCTGTCGTATCTTCGTGATAATCAACACAAGAGTCCTTAATATTTTTGGCAGAAAGCCACATAGCGTTTGGGATCCAACCATTTTCTGATTCTGCGTGTAATATTGTGATTCTCTTTCCTTTATTTAATAGTGCTTTTATTTTACACTTATCAGAGGAATTCGACCATCCTTTGGAAGGGGTGTCATGCGTGTCAAACCACGTCTAGTTGAGGTAGAGTATTGGCCGATTTTCAGACCGGTATTTTTTTATTGACGTTATATATTCAGAACGCCAGTTTATAAAACGTGTGGATTACATTATTAATTGTCTCTTGTCAATTTTGCGATATTTAAAGCCCATTGCAGACAGAGCTCGCCAAAGGGTAGCGAGTCCACAGTTGATGTGTTTCGTCATTGATGAGCCGCTGTTTCAGACTTTTGATTGCAGGGACACGCTGCTCATCAAAGCGTTGTGACAACGGAATCTTTACGCTTTTTTCTTGATTTCATGGAATTTTCAACAATTTGTCTAACTGAAGTAAGAGGCACCTTCGTCAAATTACTGGTTACTCTTGCTGCAGCACTCGCGTTATATCCTTGCTGAAGTAAGGAACTATACACATTTTTTTAATGATTTTCGCGTCACAAGATAAGTGATTCTTCCTTAACGAACCACTGGAAGAAGCACTATTACTTTTTATCCACGGACGCCACATACTGCCTATTCTGTACGTTAGGGTAGAGTTGATTCCAAAATTAACGCGACAGCTACGGTTTTCCCACCTATCTTTACCGTCGACTCGAACGCTAGCGATTACCCAGTTCGAGAAATAGATTCCAGTGGCCCAGCTGCCGCTGCGACTAAGAAACACCGCACACGGAATCCGCTTAGCAATTGTTCTAGTAGAATTTTCCGACTGCGCTGCGGCGCGCGCCGATCGGAGATCGTCGGCGAATACCCCCACATTGCCGAATTTTACTGGAGCTGTCGCTTTATTTTTGGAATCGTCTCTATAAAATATTTGCTATCAATGTCTGTAATAACAAATAAATGTTATTAACGTCATAACACAAGTGAACACTTCCAATGAAATACAAAGAATAAAATGAACAAGAAGTGTAAGCTGTAATCCTCTACAATCCGTCCCTGAGAAACAAAATTACCTGAATCAGGTCCTTTTAGGTCAGGTCCTTCAGTCAATACCATTTATTATGAAAACTACTATACCTAATTAGTTTGTAGCCGATAAACTATAAGAGCTGATATTTTAAAAAAGTCCACAAAAAACATAAATGTATCATTAAACAAAACAGAAAGGTGAACAAATTTTATTGTGAAATGAGTGCCAAAAATTTTATTAAAGGGGCTAAAAAATTCTACCTCCTTCAAAAGACAGAATTGAAAGTTTTAGTGACAAAATAAGCGAAAAAAAAAGTAAATTTAAGGTGTTTTATGAACTTCAAAGAGTGCTTGAACAAGATATCTAAAATTACAAGAGAATGCACAGAAAAGGATTTAAAATATTTCCAACAAATGCAGATTTGCTAAATAAGTTCATGTAAAATTCCATAGGAAGAACATTTTAGAAAAAAAATTATTATTAAATAGAATATTTGGTTTGTAGATCAATATAAAGTAATCAGTTTTCATTAAATACAGAAATTATAATTGAAAAATAATTACATATTTGTTAAGAATCCTAAAATTTGGCAGAATTTTGATGTCAGTTACCTGAAATTCGATTGTTTTTGTTATAAGGTATATAAACTCAGTGGAATGGCATTTCACTCTCTTTGCAAATTTGATTTTGGTGAATCCACGTCGCTCTGTATTTTAATTCTATTATAATTTGTATAATTTGTATAATATAAAGTATAATCAGTAAAATTTGTATTCTTACCTAAAATTTACAAATTGTATTTAAAGTAACCAAATAATATAGTATTATAGCGAGTAATTAATACATCTATAGTAAATATATTACCTAAAACATTTCAACGGAAGACATAACAGCAGCTTCCCAGATAAAGTATGCGCCAAAACTAAAAAACTAAATCTTAATTAACTAAATTAAGCTAAAAAGCTTTATTAAACATGCAAAATTAAATAACATTTTAAATATTGCCAATGTTAGGTTTTGCTTATATACAAAATGTGTTAAAATATCCTATGACCTCATGATTTTATCATATATTTTAGTTTGTTTTCGTATTTTTGCATAAAATAAAAAAGTTTTGAATTTGGGTCATATCCGGTAGTCATTCTGAGCTTTTATTTTAATTAAGTAATTAATAGAAGAAATCAAGCTCACATTTCATTACAAATAACCAAAGCTTAATCTTACAATTTTGATATATTTCTTTTTCTTTTGTTAACGAAAATAAGCTGGGTGCAACATAATTTGTGTTCCCCTGGCCAACAAAATCAGTGTTTTAGGTAACTGAACTTCTACATCATTCTGTGCTAGAATTAAGTGAAAACTACTAGGAGTATTTAAGATCTTAATGTAAATTATATGCCACAAATTATCTTTACACTAATATTAGTAGAGAATAATATATGTGGTAAGTAACTTTTATAAAAGTTTATTTGCTTAGAAATATAATACAGATTGCTGTGAAAAATAATCAAAATTATGTGGTTTTAATCATTTCTGGATCGTACGAGTATTTTTATTACTTCTAAGTCTTTCAAGATAGAAGAAGTTTACGCAGAAGCCTAAAACAATAAAATCGATAATGGAAATTTCACAAAACACAAATCATTTCCAAGCTGGTCCGATTTCCTCTTTGAGAGGGTTTATTGTGTCGGAATCAAATTTTCAGTTTTTGCAGAAACAAGAATATACCCGATCCTTCTGTTTGGAATTAAGGAAAACTGATATTAAATGTTTATAAATACTTAGAAAAAAAGGTTGAATATTTATTTTACGAAATGAAATAAAAAAACACAGCTTTTGGCGTCACGGTTAACTGAACGTAAAAAGAATCTCGATAAATTAAAAATAAATTAGATTTTCGAATTGTTCATTAACATTTCAAAGAACCTCGTGAACATTTAATTTTTGGTTTTTTATTTGGTATTGTGCGTGATTTTCCAGTTTGTAATACTATCAGAAGAATCAAACAGTAGAATCGTAAATCTCGTAGCTTTAATATTACATATTCCTATACTTTCAAAATACATTACATTTAAAACATCTGTTTTCGACATACTTCAACCAGAATTGATTTTAATATTGCAAAGTTATAAAATGTATTTACCAGTTAACGGCATGAATTTAATTTAATTATAGTATATTCACATTGAACTCGACAAGGTTACGGTACAAAGATCATATCTAAGTCCTAAAGAATTTAATTGAAAAGTCCAAAACTGCAGAAGACAAAAAATAAATTCAAAACACGGTATGCGCCTACACAAAGGACACTGAAATCAGGAACACTGTAAAACATAATCGAGGCCACCTGACTAGCCTAATTTCGGGTGTCACTCAGATGGGACATCTGATTGGCAATGTCTATTCTATGGCTGGATATCTCGGATAAAATCTGGGCAGTAATCTCGGATGTCGTTTGCAATCTCGGAGCGCTGGACGGCCATCTCGTTTGCAATCTCAGAGCGCTGGGCAGTCATCTCGTTTGCAAACTTGGAGAGCTGGGTAGCCATCTCGGTGGTAATATTGGATCGCAGACGCCATCTCGCTAGCTACAGCTTTTAAGGAGGTATATTTAAATTCTAAATCGATGGGATTGATGCCTTGGGCCACGTAGCGATCCCTCAACCGTGCTAACAACACTTGCTTCACACCCGTCGTATCCAAGTCAAGCTCTTCTAGCTCTCTTCTGAGCTCCACAACAAGTAATTGTTGTTTCTTCACCCCACACCTGACACCAAATTGTTACCAAAAACGTGTAAATTTTACTAAAACTATTTATTTGAACGATAACATGAACAACAGGAACAATAACAGATTAAACACAAGACAACTTAACGATAAGAGTTGTTTTTCGACGAACAGGAAGCGTTCTAACTTAATTCAAAAGCTGTACTGATCCTCCAGTTACCTTGACAATAAAACCAAATTAAGGAAGGCTATTTCAACAGGTGTTAGATTCACCATAAACCTAACCTAACCTAACCTAACCTAACCTAACCTAACCTAACCTAACCTAACCTAACCTAACCTAACCTAACCTAACCTAACCTAACCTAACCTTACCAAAAAGAAGCATTCACGGAACATCTCTAAAAATAAATTTGAGTGAAACTTCTATAGAAGTTTTAAACTGACAAGAATTTAAAAGTAATTAAAATCTTACTCAAACATTTAGAAAAACCATTGTTATCTTGTTTTTCCAGTATAAAACAGAATAAAGACAGTTGTGTTGTGTATACATAGTGTGTTTATACTTATGAAAAACAACACAGCATTAACTTAATTAATTCAGTAAACAAAATTGTTCTGTTCGTAGTTACTATGTAGTTATTATTTTATAGTTTTATATCCGCATACTGGGCGGAATATTAAACAACAAAACTTAAATTTCCTTATTTTACAGATATTTTATAGCGACCAAGTATATTTAACAGGTGTTAACTACCTAAAACACTGGTTGATAAAATAGTTCCGACGGATAATTATTTTATATTAAACTTCTGGATTTGCGTTAAAACGTTGGTAAACCATCTACTATAGAGTGGTTTTCCTAAGTTAATAAAAAGCATAGCACCAAATTACTTTTGTTCAATTTAAGGTAGTAATTAAAACAATATTTATGCTTGCTAGGATATTAGCTAGGAGTAGAAGGAAGTGACATCAACCATTCGAGGTCGTTTAGTTTGGGAAAGTTTTGCCTAGGTTAAATTGTATTTTTTTGCATATTGGATATACACTCGTAACAAAAAGTATCGTATAAATATCGCATTCTCTTTTCATTTTTTGGAAAATGATAGGACATGCATTTGTTTATTTGGCTCCCTATCTGGCAAGTTCATCTGCCCGCTCGTTGCCCACTATACCGCTATGTCCCGGTACCCATAATAGGGTTACAGTCTGTCTAGGATATTTGCACATTTTTGGACTAGTGCTGTGCTGGTCCTGCAGCTACAAATCGTTTTTAGAGCGGCCTGGCTATCTAAGCAACTGCTGACGGGGATTCCTGCGTTGTACCAGTCTTATATTAGTCCTGCTGCTTTAAGGATAGGTCTGGACTAACTGCTGGCCAATCTAAAACTTGGATACCAATCTCTTTAAGGTATTCCATTGTTATTCTGGCAACGTGCGGGCGAGCGTTATCGTGCATTAGAATACAATTCTATCCAATTATTTGAAAAAAAAGCACTATATTTTCCTCAAGAATCTCCTTTATATAGTGTCAGTGATTTCCTACGAAACACAATTAACTTCGTGTGGCCCTCAAAACAGATGCCTCCCCATACCATAATCGAACCAACTCCATAATTTAGTTCCTTAATCTAACCGTGTTGGCAGATATTCTGACCTTACGGACTTCAGAGACAACATTTTGCAGTTGCCTGGCTGTAACATGACGAGTTCTCAAAGTCTGAATTCTTAAATAACGACCCTCTGCAGGATTAGTACACCTGGGACGTCCTGGAACTGGTCTTCTATTATAATTTTCAGTTTCTCTAAATCTTCTTAAGATTCTAGAAATGCTGGATTGGTTGATTCCCATGACTTCAGCAACATATTGCTGAGATTGTCCATCTTCAACTAAAGCCACGATTTCAGCTGCTTGTTCTGGGGTTAAATTACTCAAAATGTTTCTAGACACTTCCAAATGAAAAATTAAACAAACGTAAGTTTTCTATGAACGATCGACGATACGTCCCATATATGATAATGTTGCTTAAATCTTTAATAACTTTGAGTAAATTTTTAACCCTAACCATTTTTTTAATCATTGATTTTGGGACCTAACAAAATTTAAAATAATTTAAAAACATCATCAGGTAATCAGAGCAGAATTACTAACTAAATTAATATGTGTATTGTATGTAGGCAACCAGCAAAACAAAATAAATATGATAATTTTCATAACCTACTTGTAGAATTGGATATAATTTTCTTCAATCTGGGGGAATGTTAACAGAAGTGTTTTCCTTTAATTATACAGTTTTAATTATACCGGTTTCCAATTTCAATTTTACTGTTTACTCTTTTAGACAAAAAGTAAGAAAAAATATCAATTTTAATATATTTAACAAAGTGGCAATACTAAGTATTCCTTTCTCTCCATGAATATGCTAATCTCCGTTTTCGTCTCAAATCGCCAAGTTAATTTCAAATTCAAATGACTTTCTTACCATTTAGACTAAAATAAACGTCTGTTACAAAAAGTATATTCCAGAGAGCAACATGTGGTACCCTTTACATACTTTAATCTAAAGATGTCTAATTACTGTATGGTTATACCACCCATGAAGACGTTTCAAAGGCTCCATTAATGTATTTCTTGGTAACGAGAAAGCAGCGTAAATGTATTTCACAATTTAATTCTATCGATTCAGGAAATGTCTTAGATAAAACAATCCCTGATATGTCTTTAACAAAATATACATTTTAAACATTATCATATATTTTAAAAATAATTTCATTTTATATAAATATTAGTCCGTCCTACGGACTCGTTATTTTATTACATTTCAGTTTGTTTTCGTATTTTTGTCAAATAAAAAAGTTTTCGTCGAAACTAAAAATTCATCGATAAAATTTTAAGGACTCCTGGTATTACCTTTGAAAAAACGAATAGTATACATTTTTGTTGACACATAAGATTGGCAAGAAAGAGACTGGAATGAGCGTGTTTAGATGCTGGAAGAACGAGGAACGAAGTGTTAAAGCAGTTGGAGAGGCAGTGTATTGGGAGAACATGGTGAAGATAATGTATAGAGGGGAGATAGAATGGATAGAGGTAAGCGACGCCGCTGTGGAGAGTATGATTAGGAGAAGGGAACATTCTTGGAGGCGTTAGTGATATGATTGCATGGCAGGAGTGTGCGAGGGACCACCGCCCGTCTTGAAGTATGGTAGGATAGTGATTTCCGAGTCCAACACTGTTGAGTTCTGGTTAAGAACCCATCGAATATGAGTTTCCCATCCCAGAACGAAAAAAATACATTTTTGTAGACAAGGACTTTCCCAGGAAAACCCTTCTCTTTGAGATACGTAAAAGGTGCTTTTAGAACAAGCCCTGCATTTGCCGTAAATAGTTATGCATCTATACCCCCTCTGTATCTAAGTAGAGAAGCTTAAGTAAAGGATTATGCCTACGCCTATCTTTTAATCCTTCTTTACTACTCTAATATATCCTTTCCAAACCAATCTCTATTAAACACATATATTTTAATTGCCAAACATACAATGTTGAATAATGATTAAACCACCTTGACGCTTATATGAAGGGTGTACTAAGACTGTAGTTTACTAAAGTGCTAAAATACCTGGAAGGCTCTAAACAATAAATTTTAATATATTATGAAGCGTAACGTATGACTAATATTTGCTCGGTTAATAACTTTCAGTAATTAAGTCGTAAGCATAATGTTTGTTTAAAAGAAAACAGCAAATATTATGAATATTATGTATTGTTATTATTATTAGTGTTATTCGGTTCCATAGATTTTGTATTTTATGCATGTAATAAATACCGATGTTAAAAAACTCAAAAGAGTGTTTTATAATAGAAAATAAACAACAGTTCTACAATATATTTTTTCCATACTTTACGGTACACTTGTACTTTACAGTACTATTCAATTCTTCCAATGTTTTTAAAGTAATAAGTAAATCAACATAAACTACGCTTTTATTCTAGTTTTTGAAGATTGACATTAATTGTACAACTGCTGATGTCAGCAATGTGTATTAATGGAGTTGTTGATGGATTTACAGTGTTTTCTGTAATCGCAGAAGACGTGTGGCTGTGATGTAGCACTTCAATAAGAGTTTCGCCCCTTTGGATCATTCTTGCAATCTTGTTTTTGCCTTCAATCGATTCTTCTTTATACTTTTCTGCAACTGAAGAACTCTTCCATCCACCGTGCTGTCTTAGAACTTTAAGGTCAGCTCCAGCATTGGCCAACAACGTTGAGGATGTCCTCCTGTATACTTTTCTAGTTGGTCTAGTTTTAAAAACTCAGCTATTTTCTTAGGTGCTCCGCCAACAGTATGTATACCAGCTCTTTGAGATAGACATTTTCCTTGTCTATAACCCACCAAAAGAGCTTTCAGGGAAACGTGTTGCCGTAAATTAATGTATATTCTAAACACATCCAAATAGTGAACCTCATCACAGTTAATCACAGTGAAAACTCGTCGAATATGCGTTTTTGTCTGGTTAATCTTAACTACTAGCTAAGTACCCGTATTCTCCACATCACTAACTGCTAAATTATAGATCTCTTCCCTTCGGCAACCTCCAGCAACTCCAAGTAATGCTTTCACTTTGAGTAATAGATATTCTTTATCTGTAGCGTCCCTCATGAAGCTTTCAATTTGTTCCTTTGCCAGCACCTTAGACTGGTGTGGCTGATGGTCTACATTTTGTTTTTTTCAAAAACGCTATCAACTTTGGGAAACTTGATATGTTGACATTCTCATTAACCATAATTTTTATTGATTTTACCATCGAGTATTTGGACCATAATGAAGAAGGGTTAAATGATTTTGACTGAAAATTTAAACTGTTGAAAAGAATATTCTTACCACATCCAAAAAGTAAGCCAACATCACATTTTCATCAGCACTACTTTTCAAATTGTGTTCACGCCAGATGCAAAACAGCGCATATTCTTTTTCATATCTTTTCGCAGACTTAACTGGAATGATTTGCTCTATCGTTTCCGCATTTTTCTCAGCAATTTTTGTTCCTTTTTTTCCATTAATTTCAAAAATAGTATAACTGGTCTTAAATTTTCGTTTGATGAATTTCTTACCAACCATTTGCTGCTTGCCAAACTTTTTGACCCGCCTTGAATTGTTTTAGAAAAAATGCTGTTGTATTCAACAAAGTTAATCTTGCAGTTTACGGCTTCATTGCCTCTCCAAGCAAGTTCAAATGAGCAAAGGGGAAAACCATTTTTTGTGCTCCATCGGAGGTTTCTTCGTCGTAGCTTTTGATCATTTTTAATATTTCTTTGGTGAATAATGCTTTTAAATTGAGTTTTCTTTTTTCTGGACAACTTTGAAGCTGCCTTCGCTTGGTGTCTCTGTCTACTGTAAATTTTCCACTGTAAAGCCCTAATTTTTAAAGGTTTTCTCTAGTGGGAAAGTGCCCCGTGAATATTCCTGTTCTCAGATCCTTTCTCAGATGGTTCTTTAATGAATAACTTCACATGTATTTGTCTAGGCGTGATGACCCTTTGAATCTTATGTTTATTTTCAACCCAACCTTTTGACCATGAACTGTTAGATCATTTAGCAATGCTATGGCCGCTTTGGGACCGTCAAATGAAGTTGACGATCCTCGTCTTGCTAGTTCGTCAGCTTTTTCATTGCCAGCGATTTCTTGATGTCCTGATAACCATTCCAGTATAACCATGTTCTGGGCAACCATTCTTTTAAGTTCCTTGCATATTCCTATATTAACATGGATGATATCTTAGAGCTGTCTAGGGCTTTAATGATATGCCTTCTATTCTAAGCTCTTATATTATTCTTTCTTCCGTAAGGCGTAGACTTCTGCTTGAAACATAGAGACGTGTTTGTCAAGTGGGCAGTTAGTTTCTTATCTATCTAAGTGGCTGTAAATAAAGAATTTTTTCAATATCCTTTTGTTCTTTTTCAACTGTGAAATTAATTGGTACTGCAAATAATGTGACACTAAGAACCGAACTAATTGAGCTCTTAAAAACATTCTACTTTTTATTTAAATAATGTATTTATTATTTTAGAGCCTTTTTAATCTGATTAAAATAATTATATTTTCAATTGTTTTTTACAATAATTTTGTATGCAAATTTTAATTATTAATAAATCATTTTATCTCTGTTCTGAAAAACGATAAATATGTAGAAGGAACAAAACCATAAATCCTTGTATTGCTTTAGAGTTGTTTTGTAATTTCAGAGATGTGTTTTTGCTGAAACCAACAAGAGTTATGGTATTGCGGAAAGCTGGATACCTTTCAATTTAAAACCGCAATTATATTTTGTACGTTTTGTTTTTTAAACAAAGATCCATCTGATTTATGTTTTCTAAAGTTTCGTTCTATTGTTTCATCAAGTTCACCATTTGGGATTTTTAACTTTGACCTTGAAACCTTTCAAATTAGTATTGATTTATTTAGTTTATTAATAGAATCACAAGGATACAGCTGTAATTTACAACTTGACTTTGGCCACTAACTATTCTGATAAATTTACACTACTTACTAACTTCCAGCGTAAGATATCCCAGTTTAAAGATTGGAATTTCTCTTCTCGAACGTTATAGAACATTTTAGTTAACAAGAATGTTCCAGTCAAATCTAGACGCTCAATCACATAACTGAAATGGGAAAAATTAACTTAAAGGTAAAGAAGAAACTTACCCAATAATTATTATTAAACTAACAAAACTAAAATGGCCTCTTGCCTTGTAACTTCGTAACTTAATTTTGACTTAAGTATGTTTATTACGTCATTTGAATTAAATTACTTAAAGGTAAATATTGTAAGTTGCTAAACATCACGTAATATTAATCTGCCGAACAGAGTAATTAAATCAAGTTCTTAAGATGCTCAACTTATATTTTCGCCGAACTTTACGAAATGTTCATAAATTTCAATACCTAAATAAATTCTGTGGAATATGTAGTTTATAAACCAGAATTTCTTATAATTATCCAAATGATTTCCCTTAGGAATATCGGTACTTATGTTAACTCATAGTAGAAAAACTATCTAATATTAAATTCTTAAATTAATTGATTAAAATTAATTAAATAACAAATATAAATTATAAGCATGTTTTTAAAACGACTTAATAAAAACAAGAAGGAACGTTTTTAAAACATTTTTGGATTCTCATTGGGATTTACTAGCAAGTTCCTGTGTTATTGAAGTAATTCTGAAGATTCTGGTACTTCTATTTTATTCAATTTTATTTACGAAGGTAAATAGAAACAAAAAAGAAACTAATTTAAAAAAAGATAGAAACATCTTTGGTAATTGAAAAATAAGTGGTGATTTGTGAAGAACAACGGATTTAAATTTAAGACTATCGATAAATGTCAGTCTATTATGGAGAGCAAGAGACTGGTTGTATGGAGAAACAAATATTTACAAACCCTCACAAAATATATAGAATGCGGCAGACCAATGTATTATCTGGATGAAACCTGGTACGAAACATATGCAACGGTGAATAAAGAATGGGCTGTACAAAACCAGCGAAAATGCAGTGTAGACGTTCCTTCAAACAAAAGAAAAAGAATTAGCATTGTGGCAGTTCTGACGGTTGGGTTGAAGGAGCGTTCCTCGTCTCCGCTAAAAACATAAAAAATTGTTTTCTGGCAGACCATCAAGATATGGATAAACCTCTTTTAGAGAAATTGTTTTCTGAAACCTTACTTCCAAAACTAAAGAAAAATAGCATTATTGTTATGGATAACGCGCCAGTCAAGGGTGAATACTTAAATGAAATTATGATCACGATTTATACCTTTTTTAATTTGTATTATAATAATTTTATATTATGCTAATCAATAAATTATTAAGTGAGTTGAAACCTTTCAATTAAAGAATTTTAAAAATAGTATTATTTTATTGGATTTTCGAAAAAAAAAACATCTTCGCTTTCATGTCGCGTTTCAGTAAAATAAATGAACAGAATAGTCGGTATAAATACGGCCCTGAGCCTTAAAGAGTCGGCTTAAATAGCTATTAAAATAAGTCAGTCCGCACGAAGATAAAACTTGCTTTGGCACATCAGGTTTCCAAAGGGTTGTGTGTTCTTATGGCTGTTGAATGTTAATCTTGATTTTGCGGTATTCTAGCTTTGCTTTAATCTAGCTGTATCTTAGCTGTAGCTTAGCTGTATCCTGGCTTTATTTTAGCTGTATCCTGGCTTTAACTTATCTCTATCGTAGCTTTATTATAGCTGTGTCCTAGCTGCATCTTTTTTCAAGTTTAGGTTGGAATTAGAAAGGAAATTAGAATGTTATGGACTATATAATGCTGGTTACTTCTCAGTCAAAAGGACGGTAGTCATTTAATATCAAAAAGTTAATTTACTAGAAGTTCCCATAGGGAACAATAAAAAGTAACACATTCGTAACCAGTTATGGTTCTGTTTAATTCATTGTTGAGAGAGTTGAACATTTCAATGAGGTACAAGTTATAAAATTATATAATTGATTTTAGTTTAGAATAATCCTAGGATGAAAAGACGATAAAAATGAAAAAATAATGAATTTTCTACTATCTGTGTACATCCAAAGGGATACGATAGATTGCGGTACCGGGATGACTGTCTTCGTCGAGTTATCAGCAAGAAAAAGGGCGGTGTATTAGGAGTATTGTAATTTATAGATTAGGGTTATTAAAGTTTTCGCTGTTTCCGGTTGGGTTGGGTTCTATTAAGGGTTTTGTTTCAGGTACGTTCCATTGAACGTGCCTCGTATGAGAGCGCATTCAGCTACGATAAGTAAAGAATCTAATATAGTGGTGAGTCGGGGCTGATTTTAAGGTTTGTAATGACGTTAATCTAAAATAAGGTAGCATGGCGATAGTATCCACCAAAATAAAAAGTACGGAAACTAAGAGGACTCTGAAATTGCTTACGCAAGTTGCATTTATCGGTAAACTTATCATTAGTTGTCATTATGGCTCTTTTCATCGAAGAAAAAGTATTCTTAGTGGAACATTAGGTAAGTGAAACATCTACACGTCGAATGTTGAAATCTATGGGCAGCTTTCCATACTGAATTCAAATGTGACTACTAAATGTTGCGGAAAAACCTGATAGGGAAATTTACTGTGGATGCTTGCAAATGAGCTTAGTGTATAAAGATACCAATTTTTTAAGAAATGTATGGTTTTTTAATGAAAGTTACATTCACCTCAGCAATTACGTCAACCAAAAAAACAAATCGATTCCTTATTGGCATTAAACGTCAAGATCCTGTTGCAGAAAGGTGCTCGAGTAATCATTTGAGTTGCTCTGTCTAGTCATGGGATTGTAACATCCTCCCGAACTCTAAAATCAACCCCGACTCACCGTATGTTAGACACAACTTATCAACACGAACAAACCTACCCTTAAAATAAGAACACACCCGGGTTTATTCTCGCCCTCATCCTGAGATTGATATTCGACACATTTTCAACTGTTCTTACCTTTTTGAATATTATTTTCTTATTCATTTCTTCACTTACAATGACAGATATGATGCATCTGCCAATGGGTCGTTGACCTTTCTCCTTTCTTGCGGTTTTTACAAATACTGCTCATACTTACTCTCCTTTGTTTTTCAAGCTTTTGGGTACCTTCATCCTAAGCTTTATTCCAGTTTTCTTCCTGTTATTAACCAATAACTCAACTAGGTTTAATGAGTTTTTTAGTTTTTAGTTTTTAATATTTAATTTTTAATCATTATTTTCTTCATTTAATGCTTTCCTTTTTTCAATGACACAATTTTGATATACATTAATTTTTGCTATGTGCAAGCATGGTAGAAGTTGTTATTTTTCAATCACAACTATAGTTATTAAGGTGGGTTTATATTGATTCTTTGATATGTAATGTTTTCACTTTCTCTTTAATTTTTAGCCTGATGATGGCCTATTCATAGGCCGAAACTAGTTGCTGTTTTTAACAAATAAAATTTTGTGACATTGATTTTGATATTTTTCTTCGTCCTCCAAAAACTGTTGGAAAACTACGGCAAATAATAGTAACCCTTTTTCAACATTTGCAGAAACCACACTTTTCTTAATGATTTAATGATTTTCAGAAACGTGATGAAGCTTGTTTGCAACGACATGGTGCACATTTTGAGCTTATGTAGACTTAAAATTAATTAAAAATAGTTTCAAAGGAAACTCAAAGTCTATCCCACAACTGTTTTATTTCAGGTTTCAGCCTGATGATGGTCTTATAGGACCGAAACTAGTTGCAACAATTAATAAAACAATTGTGGGACAGACTTTGAGTTTCCTTTGAACCTTTTGTGTTTCAACCCACATTTGAGATATGGATAGCTTACAAGATTTAAAATTAATTCATAAATATACTTTATTTATGTTCGGCACAATAATTAATAAAACCATAATCATCTAAAGTTTGTTCTCTTACAATTCGACAGATTCTATTAAAATGATTCTTGGATGTAAAATAAAGTCGACATTTAAAAATAAATCTATATTAAATAATAATTGTTGTTGAAAATGTCCAGAAAATATGATAAGTTATTACTTGATACTTGATAATATTAAGTACATGATTAAACAGTATAATTAATTACATTAAATACTGCACTCGAGACAGATCTCGGATTTATCTGAAGTCCTTTAAATTGAATTTAATTTAATCCTAACAGTATTCGAAACGTTGTAACGTACTTTACAATGTTAAAGAATGACAAGGCTAGATAACTGGTGTTTTCTGTAAACCTTTTATTGGATTAGTCCCAAGCACCACTCAAACACCACTTAGACCACCGGCGTTCGTTGTACAGAAATGCAAATGCTCTCCACTTGTACCACAGATTTAATTTTGTGAAGTTTGTTGAACCTACCAAGAAATCCC
Organism: Ophraella communa; assembly: GCA_035357415.1. Lineage (NCBI taxonomy): Eukaryota > Metazoa > Arthropoda > Insecta > Coleoptera > Chrysomelidae > Ophraella > Ophraella communa. The sequence goes on along the minus strand of CM068986.1, from coordinate 9,004,331 downwards.
GAATTGTCTTACGTTTTCAAGAAATAATTAAAGGGATTTTAAACAACGTTAAAATACTCTGGCTCAATTTTTAACGGTGAATATAAAGAAATTAGAATTTTATTTAAATGTTAAAATCATTCTCTAGTTTATTAAGTTTATATAGCATTCGATTTAATTGTTGGATATAACTACAGCGTACGCTATTAGGATTTAAAAATTGATTTTCAATTTATAGAGATTTTCTCGAGCGAAAATTATTAAGAAAATACTTACCTTACTGGATATTCATCAGGGATTTATATGAACAGGGTAAACTACTTAGAACTTTTTGTTGACAAGAACTTAAATATTCAATTAAACTGTCGTTTACATAACTACCAATAAACTATAATTAATTATCCCCTTTACAGCACAGTTATGGTCACTTTATAAATTAATTTAGTATATTTGGCTTTTATATTTTATATTTTTGGTCAATGTTTTCTACGTTTCGTTTATTTAGTAATATAAATTACGATCCAAATAATTAACAGCAACAATAGATATGTATTTCAATAATTTTATTGCATAACATTTAATAATACATATTATAATAGTTATGATAATAATTTTTATAGTAACATTAAATACTAATGGTACTTTGGTTGTTTTGCTTGTTAAAGCATACCAAAACAATTATTTCAAATATAATGCGCATACCGTCAGGCGCATGCTTAAATGTCTAAAAAAATTTCAAATATGTCGGATTGGAATGCAAGTCTTGTAGAGAGACATACCAGGCATGTTTTTTAAGTAAGTACCGTTTTGCGATTCCGCCGCCGTAGCGCTACGGTCAGCGTTCTGCGCATGCGCGCTGGTTACCTACATCTATTGTCTACGCACTGACACCCATACAGTCTGATTCTTCATTGTATACGTTGTTTACTGAGTGTTTAAGATGCCTCCGACAATCGTGAGTCCCGCCGATTGTGAAGTACGGGCTGTTATACGATTTCTTAGTATTGCTAGTGGAGTTTCTGCCTCGAAATGAGACAATTAATGCAGCGTCTTATTGTGAGACTTTGAACAATCTGCGTCGTGCAATCCAAAACAAAAAACGTGGCAAGTTGTGTAAGGGTATCGTTTTGCTGCATGGCAATGCCCGTCCACATGTGGCTAATCGGACCAAAGATCTCCTCAAATCTTTTAAATGGGAATTTCTAGATCATCCTCCATACAGTCCTGATCTGGCACCCAGCGACTACCATTTGTTCCTGCACTTGAAGAAACACCTGGGTGGTCAGCGTCTGCAAGACGATAATGAAGTCAAAACATTTGTGACACAGTGGTTAACAAGTCATGCGGCAGAATTTTAAGAGGAGGGTATCAAAAAACTGGTGCCACGTTATGACAAGTTCGTCAATGTTCACGGAAATTATGTTGAAAAGTGGATTAAGATACTGGCTTTCATGTAAAAATAAAACTATTGCTATATCTTTTTTTAATTCCAAAACGGTACTTACTTAAAAAACATGCCTCGTATTTTCGTAGTTTTTAGTGATTAATTTGATGTTAGTGATCGGTTTCTTGCGTTATATTAACATTTAGTACATTCTAAATATTTAAAACGTTTTCGTATAGTGACTAAAATGAAATTAAAGTTACAAAACAAGTGAAAAAATGTTGCGATTGTATCTACAAGTTAAAATACCTTTGTAAGTATTTTTAAAAAATATTTTGGTAATAAAAATATTCTAAATTTTTAATTAATTAAAATTATTACATAAAAATAACGTAAATTAGTCTGGAAAACCTAATTAAATACATTTACTAATATATTATGATCCATTAAGACAGATGCAAGAAGTGGGTTGATGTAAACGGAACAAATAGGAATATAATTCCAAACAACTCTTAATATTAAATCCAATATAGGGTATTAGGAATAATAAAAAACTCTTCGTTTTAACAAAACTTTCACTATTTATTTAAAAAACTGCTTTTTTAAAACTCAATATGTCAATCTGACGATGCTAGTTGTCTAGCGAAACGGCTGTCATTGAGTTTTAAAAAAGCAGTTTTTTAAATAAATAGTGGAAGTTTTGTTAAAACGAAGAGTTTTTAATTATTCTTAATAAGCTGGACTTCCTAAAAGTAAGGGTTAGTACAATCAATCCATCCTAAGGTATATCTAATAAACAAAACATCCAAATTAGTTTCTTAAAGCATAATGACAAACCAATTACATCTACGGAGGAAACCACAGAAATATTTGCGGACATTTATGAACAAAATTCTAGCACTAACAACTACTCTCCAAGTTTTCTTTAACATAGATTTAGAAATGAAAAGGAAATACTGATTACAGAGAATACAGATGACTACATGAACTCTCCAATTTCCCTGAAAGAACTAGAAAAGTCATTATTTAGTATAAAAAACTCTTCTCCGGGTCCTGATGATATACCAATAATTTTTATCCAAAAACTAAACCAACAGGCCTTAATATTCTGAAACAAATGTAGATACAACACTACTTCCCTAAGTCCTGTTCCGAATCTTATATAGTTCCAATCCCTAAACCACAAAAGCCGAAAACGGATCCCCTATCTTATAGACCAATATCCCTAATCTGGTTATTGGAAAATGAAAAGCTGCTAATATCCGAACAAAACGGTTTTCGGCTAAATAGATCAACAGCTGATAACTTAGTTGATCTTGAATCTGAAATTCACGAAGCATTCATAAATAAACAACACTGCCTAGCCATTTTCTGCACAGCTTATGATTGTACTTGAAGATACGATATAACAAAAAAGCTTCTCTCCTGGGGTATCAATGGACATTTCCTAAAATTCATTCAGAACTTCCTCCAGCTCAGAACATTTAAAGTAAAGGCAAATCGAAAACTCTCAAGCGTTCGGGTCCAGGAAAACGGAGTACCTCAAGGATCAGTACTAAGCGTAATTTCATTTCTTGTGGCAATTAACGATATTTTAAAAGACTGTGAACTACCGGTAAAAGAAAGATTATACGCAGATGACCTGGTTATCTTACTACGAGGAAAAAAATAGAATCCACTCAACGAATCTAGTTTATAATACAAGTTACAAAAATTATACTATTTTCATTTTTAAATTAATATGTAGTTTAGTCTATGAGCTTTGTATGTATTTTTCTATTGTTGTCGTCTATAAACCCAGTGGTTCGGACGACATTAAATAAATATAATTAATAAAATAATAAATGTTAGCTGCCGTTTATATGTAGTGTGAAATTTAACCTCAAATATGTAAATAGGAAATTTTAAATAAAATGGCGGGGTGTATTGACAGTTGTTAAGTGGTTGCTAGAGAAGCCGTACGATTTACTTTACAGCTGTGCGTTTTTTACTGTGCAATATACACGTTACATAATTTTGATTAACCTTTTGTAATATATTTCTTCATTGTAAATAAAAGGCATTACTTGCACCGAATTATAAGTGCAACCATGATGAAGTTGCAAATAAAAATTTCTGAAAGTTATTTTTAGAAAACATGTCAACTAGAATTATCCTAAGTATACAGTTTAGTCACATATTTAGACAGTGTTAATTAATCAAATTTTGAAAAAAAAAACTTTTTCAAAAGAGCTTTAAAAACTAGATGTTTTATAACCTATTAAATATAAGAACACAAATCCCATGTACGAAAGATATTTTTTTTAATTATTTCAAATAGAAAACCTGACGATACAATAGATATTCTTATTTTCTGTCTGACCATTATTTACCAGCTCAGACTGGATGCCTAAATAAATGGATAAATCCTTCTTTTGAACGTAGAATAATCTATTCGCTTTTGTAATAGAATAGACAGTCTATCTTTTTTTTGTTTAGTTACCCATTTTCTCTACAGACATCGTATAACTCTATTTTATTTACGAAGAAATTGTATTTAACATGCAATATAAAAATATAAAATTATTACAGCAAAAATTACTTCAGCAAGAAAGCTTTGTAAGTGAAAGCAACAGTTAATCAATTAGAATCAAGTTTATGCCCATATATTTAAAAAAATATATTAAGAAACAAGAAATAAAATAAATGTACATTTGGGATTTGAAAACTATTAAAAAAATATTGGCAATATAAAGAAAAACCTGACTAAGACTGAAACTTAAATTATTGTACTCGAAGAGGAGACAGCAAAAGCTAAGATGCAGAATTCAAAAAAGATCCTATTTACACATAAAATTATTTTTATTGAGCAATGTTTCAAGGAAAAACGATATTAAAAGTATATTGATATGATTTATATTTATTTAATTGATTGCTCTTTTTAATTAATTACTCAATATGATTTAATATTCTTATATGTTTTACGTTGGTTCTGTCAATTTGCAATGATATACTTTACTAATGAAAAAATTAATTTTTTAGTTTTTCAACTAGCTCAGTCAAATTATTTTATGATTGAATTTAAAATCCGACTCTTTATCTTCTTTTTTATTTTCAAGAGAAACTAAATATTTAAAAATTTTTAAATTTTTATATGAGACACTAAAATTTAATTGTTATAATTGTTCATGAATAAAACGTACAAAAACTATTAATTGATTTCCATATGCTTATTACATTAAAATTATAAATGTCTAGTTATGACAACAAAGAAAATGATGTACAAACAATTATCCACATTAACAAACCGAAAATATAAGTTTTTAATTATTGAACGTACCTTGTATCTTAAAGTCTTTTCGTAATATCGTCCACGTCAGGCGGAAAATACCGAGATACAGAGATCGGCTCCAACGGATTGTATTCACTTCAAACAGGATTCCAATATGGCTGCTGGCTGTGCTATGTCTGATGATGATGTAATGAAATCTTCTAAATTTAATGGTAATCTGGATCTGTTATCTCAAATTTACTGCTTTGGTAAGTGATTTAATATTTTTAAAATACTTTTATACACATATTTTTGATGTTAAATGTTTTAATTTAACATAAATTAACTTTTGATTAATGAAATTTTTTTAGTTACCAATCGACAACTTTGATGTCAATCAAGCCGGAATCAGAATGATAAGAGAGCGAATAATTGATTTCCTGGCCTTTTTATAGTCTCGCCAGATTTTGACAGGAATGACTTATAATTCTACCTTCAACTGTTTACCTTCTCCAAAAATAACCTAAATTTCCAAGTAATGAGGTAATGATTTTACATTTTTGAACATATCTTTGATAATATAAAGATAGTTTATCTTCTTATATTTACTAAAAATCTATTTAAAGTATTTTTATCTCACTTTTTCCCTATAAAATTTTGATTTAAAATAGGCTGTTTTTGGTGCTGTCAAATTCATTCTATACTTTTAAAACTATAAATTACTCTTAAAATTACTCATTAATCTATTAAACTAATCCTATTTCAACTTTTAAATACTAATTTAAACTCTAAGAACTAAAATTAAAACTTTTAAGTGACTCTATTATTTGAACTATGTATACACTATTCTAAAATCATAATTCAATTCCCCTTTCTTGATATTACCAAAGATTCACAGCTTATAACTAATATAAAAACTTCTTAATTAACCTACATACAGTTTTGTTAACTGATATGTCCGTTATTAATGTTTATTAATTATGGTTGGAATAGTCCTTTTACTTTTCACTATTTGAGTGTTTTTATCATTAGTTCAATTAATTCTGTCCAACATTTTAGATATAAGGATTTGTTCACTGAATTTAACTTTGTTTGTTACATTTTTTACACTGTTTTGTGGTTTTTTTAGGTACATTTAAGGTTGTGATGATTTATTTGAAAAGTTATTTAATATCGAAAACTACTATTGGTCTCCTTGTAATCTGGTAAGTACTTCATTTTATAAAACAAATTTAAACACTTAACTACTTAAAATTACACATTACTTTGTTAAACATATGAACGGGATTAATAGTTTTTAATTTTGTTCCATTTTTATTTATTTTAGATTACAACTTTGACTTTGACTTCAAATGAAAACTATATCAATTGTACATTATTATATGGATTGGGACTAGTTGTTGGAATTGTACAGATTTGGATTGTTATTGATTGTCACCATGGATCCTATCCAAGATAAATTTGTCAAATACATTCTCTATCTATTAGAATGTTTACTATTGAAGATTATTATATTGAAATAAAGAAAAAGTAGCTGATGATTAGATGAAAATTATTAAGATATCCTTTTTATTATAACTCATTGAGGTAAGTTTTACTTATTAATTTTTCTGAGCTTAGTTGTATATCTCAATATATTTTAATATAACTGTAATATCTGATCTTGAATAAGTAGTAAATAAAATAATATATCATGCTAATCTTTGCCATAATTATTTGTGTCAAATTTATTGTACTAACTCTTACTAATCAGCGAAACGGCCGTCATTGTGATTTAAAACATATTTTTTCAAATAAACTTGGAAGTTACGTTGAAACGAACAGTTTTTTATTATTCTTAATTTGTGTCAAATATTTATTTTATTCATACAAATATAAAATGAAGCATTAATTAAAGTATGAAGATCAAAATTCTGTTTCCTTGTTTTGTGTGAGTGTATGTGTTCAAATTGTTGTTTTGTATAATGCGATTTATCTGTTTGTAATCTACATAATGAATTAAATCTATATATTCATTTAATTGTTGGTTTGGTTACATCGCTGAAGTAAGGTTATCATTACTAAAAGCGGATGCAAATAATTACATGTGGATTTACTAGTTTTACTGATTAATATCACTGAATGATTCTTCACTAAACACTTAAAAACAATTTTTATTTGGTTGTACATTTAAAAAGAGTAAGAATAATACTAAAATAAATAAGCAGCAAATTTCAATAATACTGTTATTTGTACAAAAAATAATTTAAAACAATTAATAATTTCTTTAAGGTGTGAAGATCGTTTCAATATACAGTGTGGAAAAGCCAAATATAATAAATTTATTATTTTATAAAATATTTGGATAGAGTGAAGAAACCTATCAAACGATATATCACAAGCCTACACTACCCATTTAAAAAATTATCTAAAAATTTTATTTTGTGTGTATTATGTCAATATTTGTTATATTAAATAATCTTTGTCTTGGTCGGTTAACTAAGATTGATAATTTTGGAGCTTCAGTTTTATTTCCGACACAAGAGATAGTTTAAATGATTAATTACAATTTAAACAAAATTAATTGACTAAATTACGCAAAACGGATTGAGAAGTTAGGAATATAGTGAAAAGTTTCCTCCTGCATTCCTTGCAACTGGCAGTTACGAAGACTAATGTTTTTTAGTTACCCTATATTTTTAACTTAATAGTTCTCGAAATAATGTTAATTTATATAATAAGAATAAAATTTATCTTTTTAATTGATTTATTAACCAAACATTCTAAATAGTATTTAAAATTTTATTGGGAATATTTTCAGTTTCATATCTTTAGATTTTATTCAAATGGGTATTCAAACATTTTATAGTTATATTGCGTATTTATTTTTATACTATGTTGCTTAAACAGCTAAAACAAAATTCATAATTAAAGAAATATTTAATTTATAATATTAACTCATAATCCGGTGAATTCTTACTAATGCTTCGGCTACATTAGCGGGCGAAGACTCGTATCCTATCGAATCTCTATCCCTTAGATCGCTGGTGGTTTTAAGCCTTTTTGAGGATTGGCCGATTAGCCCTCATTCTCACAACAGTTATCCACTTTCTTCTAAGCCTCCTGCATTAATTCTAATACTATGATAGCGCATCTTTCTTTTACTACGACTGTCAGATCATCTGCGTAGCCGAGACAGTAAATCTCTTTCCCAGAAAGCCTCCTGATCAGATCTTCCACTACAGCCGTGGATCTTAGCAGTTACAAAACGGATCTGTTATTGTCCCAATGAAAGAAAACTGTTATATGTATTGTTGGGGATAACTTACTGATTTCTATGATCGTGTAGATATTCATTCAGTATATCTATAACTGAAATTAAAATTCCTAATGCTAAAGAAACTTCCGTTGAAGGGCGTAGTATTTCTTACTGCGATCATCAACGGAATTCTGAGGCAAAGGCACTTTCCGTAGAGGTGGAAAAAGGCGGATATCATCATGATCAGGAAGTCGGGGAAAGATCCACAAACTACAGGCCGATCAGCCTACTGCCTGCGATGTCCAAGATAGCCGAGGGGGTTATCAAGAAGAGACTTCAACGCATCTGCGACAACCTCAACTTAATCCCAGACGAACAGTTTGGCTTCAGAGCAAAACACTCTACAGAGCACCAAGTCTTGCGGCTGGTAGAGCACATCAGTGAAGGTTTCAGCAGAAACCAAATCACTGTTTTACTGGACGTAAGCAAGGCGTTCGACAGAGTGTGGCATGAAGGTCTACTCTTCAAAATGGACGAGTTTGGCATCCCGAGATCCGTAGTAAAACTATTAGGATCCTTCCTTGATGGAAGACTCTCCAGAGCCAAGATCAACAACAGAACCACCAGATACACGAAATTGGAAGCTGGGGTGCCACAAGGAGCAGTCCTTTCACCCTTGCTGTACACCATTTACACAGCGGATATACCAAAAACGATAAACACCAGGTTATCCCTGTACGCTGATGACACAGCAATATCAGCGCGTAGCACGCATTCCCGCCTGGTATCCAGATATCTATAAGAAGCAGCTACTCTTGTAGAAAGATGGTGTACAAAATGGAAAATAAAAATCAACGCAGACAAGACACAGGCCATACTGTGTCAAAAGAGAAGACAACACCAAGCATAAGAATACTTTCATTGTTAAGCAGACACTTATTTTTGTTATCTTTACTACTATGGATTACATACAATTCTAAAAATATATACTTTTGATATTAAATGATGTTTATGGCATACTTAAACCTCATATAACAAGAAAATGAGAGTAAAATATAAAATCTAACAGCAGTAGTTATGTTTAACTAGACATTAAATTTCACAAAAGAATAAGAACATCATTTTTACTAAAAATAAAGTTTAAAAGCAGATATCTCTTCTTTTATATCCTTTTTTTGTTTAGTGTGCTATATAAAAGACTTTCTTTATAATCGTGAAATAGATATTAATATTATGTCAAATTATCTATGAAGCTAATATTGTTTGCCATGAAATAAATTAATCCTAGATTAAAATATGTTTACAATAATAAATAAACGATTATTTTAATATATTTAGGAATACATTTAGGAATTTTGTCGAAGCCAAATTTCTTTTAAACTATATTTTGTATAAAAAATAATTGTTTATATACATATTGTTTTAGATGACTGGATATTATTTTATTATCAAATATCTTACTGGATACCGGATACTATTTATCTTTTACGATTCTAAGGTATTTCGTAGTACACTCAGCACACACACTGATGGGCTATATTTGACTGAGAGTGAGATTCAGAAATCCTTCTATTATTAAGGTTTTTCTTAGTAACTGTATCGAGGCTTAATAACAAATATAATATGAATTTAAATGTCTAATTTATAAATTCTAAATCCAAATTACGTAAAAACTGATTATTTAATTTTCTTCTAAACCCCTTTTTGGAATCGATTATTTCTTTTCACCCGAAAATAGTCCGAGAAAAAACACGTCTTTCAGTTGTAACATGTCTATCGTCATGTCACTATTACCGACCGTAAAAGATACCGCTATTATTACCGTTAAAACCGACCCCGATTCACTGTTAATGCTACTGTACACAAGACACCCCTTATATACGCTAACTATTTATCTGTTTGAACGAGGCCAATCAAAGAACGCGTCCCTCGCTTGCAATTGAATAACGAACGCATTTCTTCTGACAAACGACACAAAACACAATTTCCGTCTTGAGCTAGACTATTTAATTAATCGCCCAGCAAAATTATATCCTTTTCAACTGATACGTTCGTCTGAGAAGTTGGAACAAACCCTCAAGTACTCATCTTGTGAAATTTCCCCTTTTGGTTGTTGGTATGTATACTTTTTTCTAGTCTCTTCATTGCTAGTTACATAATTATGCTTTAATTATAATAAAAAAACATTTTCTACACAATTCACACACAATTTGTACACATACTATTTGAAAACTAATAAAATGTATCAAAAGCGTGCTTTCGAACACGTGGCTTCAATAATCGTTCAAGGTAAGCTATTACTTTTGGACAAAATATAACAATTGATCAGGAAAGAGCTAGACATTTTATTTTTCGTAAGATAAAAACATAATTATTGACAAATTTTAAGTTTATAAAAATCTTAGAGCGTAGTCTTCAACCACGCTATTAAAACTTCGCGAAACGGCTGTCATTACATTTAAAGTATTCAAAGAATAAATAGTGGAAGTTAATTCAACCTTTTAGTTGTTTATTGTTCTGAATTTTCAATATTGTTTAAATTTTCAATTTGTTTATTGTATTTATGGACGCTGTGTTGGAAGACTTCAAGGTAAGACAATTTATTTGTTGAAATTTAGTAATTTGCTGTCCTATCTGAAAAGTCTGTCCAATACCAACGCCCATACCTCCATGATTCCTTCTCACACACATAAAACTTTTAGAAAGATACAACCCTATAGGTTGGAGTCAAGTTATTGCCAAATTATCTCTAAGTTGGAGTCGAGTTACCGTCAAGTTATCTTTAAGTTGGAGTCGAGTTATCGCTAAGTTGGAGTCAAGATACTTCTAAGCCAACTTATTGCCAAGTTATAGCTAACTTGCAGTCAAGTTATTGCCAAGATACCGCTTTATTGGAATCAAGATACCGCCAAGATACCGCTAAATTTAGAGCCCAGTTACCGCTTATGTGCAGACAGTCCTTCAAACCACTTCTGAGCTGTTAAGAATACTACATCCCAAGCAGCCAGAACCATTAAAGAAACTTTCATCTCTCCACGAAGAAGCTAAAGCCGCCCTCCTAGACAGAAGAGAAACTTAAAGTTAAGTCCTCTTAAATTGATTGTACTAACCCTTACTTTTTGGAAGTCCATCTTATTAAGGATAATAAAAAACTCTTCGTTTTAACAAAACTTCCAATATTTATTTAAAAATTGCTTTTTTAAAAGACTCAATGACAGCTGTTTCGCTATGAAATCAATTTAATTAAAACATCTTCGAGAGAAGAATTAACCCGATTATATAAGAAGTTACAAGAGAAAAGATGTAAGGCATCCCAAAACATCTGGTTTAACCAAGAATGTCTGAAGAACAATTTAATACCCAATTATGTAAACATAAAATGTAAAACCCAATCAAAGGAAGCACAAAAAGTAGTTAAAAAAGCACAAAAAGGACGATGCTTCATAGCGAAACAGCTGTCATTGAGTCTTTTAAAAAAGCAATTTTTAAATAAATATTGGAAGTTTTGTTAAAACGAAGAGTTTTTTATTATCCTTATTAAGTCCTCTTTTTACAACTCCAGTTCATTATCAGCAAGTACTTACATTTTCAATAAATAATCTATATTTTTAAAAAACAGTTTCATTTGTATACCTTAGACTATAACTCTTAAGGGTGTAGCGTGGTCGGTCTTTATTTCAAGTAGCTTCTTTATTTGTTGTTTAATTAAAGTAATTACAAGGTGTTTCTATCTTTCTCACCTTAGTTTTTGTGTAGTTTGTTTGCTTAATCGATAGCGTTCCAAAGATAGTGGCGCCCTCATTACTTATACATCCCAATCCTTCCTATAGTGAGCATTAACTTTGAGTCGAACCACCCCCTGGAGAGGGTCTCTTAGCCGGCATCTCTTTTGGAGAGTTTCTTGTTAGTTACAAATTGGCTCCCTGCCTTTTTGGGACTATTATAGTTACACAGTCAATTTCCCATAGTTTTCTATAAATTTTAAAATATTAATTGTTATAAAATACGTTTAAAATTTCATTAATTTTCTCCATTTGTTAGTTTATATGTTATATCACAAACCCATACCTAAATACCATTATGGTTCTTTTTCGCCTTTTTGGTTTTGCATCTACCAAACTATGGATTTTTAATTTTTAATGCTGATTCTTCACAATTATTCAAACATTTTTTGTTTTATACCAAAATTTTATATACCCAAGAAGGAACTGTTAATACTACCTATTCTGAATTCGAAGTGAATTACTAAATTACTAATAATGAACTTTACCTACTATTTATCTTTCTTATAACTATAATTACTCAATATAAAATAACTGATATGATATCGGTCCTGCTGATACGACCCGAACATTTTGACGGTGATCCATCAATAAATACCACCGCGCCTGAGTGGGAACATTGGAAGCGGACCTTCGTAAACTTCTTGACCGCTCATAAAGCCGTGTTCGCCCTTAATGCAACGGACGTTGGCGAAGCTGCTAATCCTGCTCGTCTTCTTGACACCGTCAAGCTACAGCTGCTAGTGAACCATGTTTCGCCGCGAGTTTTTGCACATATCAGTGATTGCTTAACATATGCCGATGCCATCGCCATCCTGGATGCCTTGTATGTAAAACCGAAGAATATATTATACGCTAGATATGTACTCGCGACTAGGCCCCAGCAATCAAGAGAATCTATCGACACATATCTTCAGGCACTCAGGCAACTATCCAAAGAATGTCAATTTAATGCCGTAGACGCTGAAACTATCACTCTATTTACTTCAAGATCTCTCGAAACAGTAGCTGCTGAGCCTAGATCCAGGGAAACAAAAACTCATCGACGCAAGTGCTTTTTCTGTGGCGGCCCTCTTCATGCTCGTAGAATCTGCCCGGCAGCTGATGTTGAATGCCATGCTTGTGGTAAGAGAGGACATTTTTCAACTGTTTGTCGTAGCAAAGGTCAAAACAGCGCCACCACCTCCAATACTGATGATGGCTGTAAGTATTGTACTGCTTGCATAACAGCTGCTTCACCTACTTCACTTCGAAAAGCTATGGCTGAAGCTTATATCAAAGGTATTCGTGCTAATGCTTTAATTGACACGGGAAGTAGTATAAGTTTCATAAATGAAGAATTCGCAAATCTGCTAAAGCTAAAAAAGCTTAACTGTCAACAAACAGTTCAATTAGCTCTACGAACCCACAATTTGTCGAAGGAAGAGTGGGAACCTCGATGCCTACATGGTTGACTGGAACAGGGCAAGTTCTTCTACGACGCTGTGACTGAACCAGCAAATATCAGCCCCTAGTGGAAAAAGTAGATGTGTTAGAGACAAACGCAGATTATTCATATATTCGACTTCTAGATAGCCGTGAAACAAGAGTGTCAAACCGTCACTTAGCCCCGATTGGAGGTCAGGGAGAAATCATTGCTCAAGAAACCTGATTCTAATACACAAGAATCTCCAATGATTACTCGAAATATCCCTGTGTTGGAGAAAAACAGCTTTATACCTCCTCGAGATGCTGTACAGCCTCAGCCTGAAGTGACTCCATTGCCAGAGCCAGAAACGTCGAGGAGATCTACCAGGGCTCGAAAACCGCCGCATTACCTCAAGGATTACAACGCGAGCGTGTGCTGTTGTGGTAACTGTGGTTATGATATCGGTTCTGCTGATACAGAGTCTTTAGACACACATGCTTTATACTTACTTATTGTACTTTATATTGTTTCTATGTATTGTAAAAACTGTCAAGTTGTGTTGTATGATTACTAATTGAATAAAGCCTAGCTTTATGTAAAAGGTTTATTTCTCATACTATTACACTAACAGTAATCTTTCGATTGTTTATCTACAGGGTGTTTCTTAAGTAATCTAAAATATTATATGGGGCGCTTCGTTACTCAATTTTAAGACGAAAAGTTCATATAAACATGTGTGATAGGTGTTGTCGTTTATGAGATACAGGGTGTTGAATTTATTGTAATAAGTCAGTTCTGATTGTACGTGAAATTAATTTTTCCCGGTGACGCTACTGGTTTTTAGAAGTAATACGCAAAAACATACTTATTCTAAGTGGCCTTTGAAATAATGTTGACAAGTGTCAAATTTGAAAACCAACGCAAAAATCGTACATTTTTATTTGATTGACTCTGTGTTTAGTTAATAACTATGCCAGTGTTTACTTATGTTGAAATGGCTAATATGCATTTTTTGTACGGATTAGCGAATGGTAATGCCTTAGAAGCTAGACATACGTATGCCCAGCGTTATCCAAATAATCGTTTACCATGTTCAGATACGTTTACTAAGTTACATATTCGTTTACAAGAAACTGGAACTTTTGCTAAATCGAAAAATATTATTGGAAGACCCAGAACTGTGAGAAATCTCCAATTGGAAAACCAGATTCTTCAAATTATTGACCAACATCCAGAAACGAGTACAAGAAAAGTTGCAGATGAAGTAAATGTAAGTAACAAAACTGTTTGGAATATTCTAAAAGATAATTTATTGTATCCATATCACGTTCAACGTGTTCAACATTTGTTACCTACTGACTATCCATTACGCATACAGTATTGTCAATGGATTTTACGTGAAATCGCGAACAATCCGAATTTTGTGGCCAATATTCTATTTACGGATGAAGCCAACTTTTCTAGACATGGTATTATGAATTTTCATAATGACCACATATGGGCCGATGTAAATCCACATACCATAAGTGTAAAACGATTTCAACAAACATTTTCGGTCAATGTTTGGCTTGGCATCATCGATGATTATTTAATTGGACAATTTTTCCTTCCTGTACGGTTAACCGGTGAGACATACCAACATTTTCTAGAAAATGAACTTCCACTTCTTTTGGAAGATGTACCTATTATTATTAGAAGGCGCATGTGGTTCATGCATCACGGAGCTCCTCCACATTTTTCAGTGATTTTACGCGAGTTTTTAAATAATGTTTTTCCAGGCCATTGGATCGGACGAGGATCTCCACACCCGTGGCCCCCTAGATCACCTGGACACAATCCTCTGGATTTTTGTGTGTGGGGATATTTGAAATCGCTTGTTTACACAACACTGATATTAAACGTACAAGATCTTCAAAATCGTATCATAGACGGCTGTAATGTTATCCATTAGACATCGAGCGGATTCTTGCATTTTAGCTGGAGGTGGACATTTTGAACATTTGCTCTGAAATGTATTATTTTTTCTTTATGTTTAACACATGTTGCTTGTAATAAAATAATAAAAAAATATAAATCAGTAGCGTCACCAAGAAAAATTAATTTCACGTACAACATCCTGTATCTCATAAACGACAACACCTATCACACATGTTTATATGAACTTTTCGTCTTAAAATTGAGTAACGAAGCGCCCCATATAATATTTTAGATTACTTAAGAAACACCCTGTATATGATCATAAATGAAACTTATTCTAATTTATGTTTTATTTTGGAAGCTAAATATTGAATTACATTGAAAAGAAGAATTATTCCTAGGAATACTGGTTTATTGGTTTTATTTTATGTGAAATGGTTGATTATGTTGAGTTTTACTTAACTTGGACTATTTTTCTCAGTTTTATTCAGATAAAAATGGCATACAAAAATTTACAAAAGCAACTTGACGTTTCTAGTCTAGCTTTGTAACGTTTAATAGTTCCACTGGTGTCTGTTTTCAGTCTCAGCACCCATTTGTTTGAGATAACTTTCTTTCCTCTTGGTAACTCAACCAAAGTCCACGTACCATTTTCAGCTAAAGAATTCATTTCATCCAACATGGCGTCTTTCCACTGGTCACCTTGGTCAGAGGTTATTGCTTCTTCGTAAGTAGCAGGAACGTCACATTCTGCGAGCAAAACAATCTTGCAAGTAGGTAGGTAATCGGATTTCACGACGACATAAACCATTTGAGCTCATTTCTTCTGTCTCCATATCTAATACTGAAGAAGGTGACCTTTCTTAAGGATTCTCCAAGATTTGAGTTTGACCCGTTTGAGAAACCTTCTTGTCAGTGTTGACACTAATTTTTAGTTGGACTTTATTTTCGAAAACGGCTTCTTGTCTGAAAATAACATCTCTGCTTGTTGATATTTTGTTTTCTTTTCTAAACCAGAATCGATATCCATCCTTTTCTCCACAATATCCAACAAGAACGCCTTCAATACATTTTCTATCCAATTTTTGTCTTCTTTGTTTGGGAATGTGAACATAACATTTTGTACCAAAAATGCGTAAATGGTCTATGTTTACTTCTCTATTGAACCATAACTCGATAGGTGATTTATCTTTAACTGGAGTGGGTCCTGTATGATTCAAAACATACGCAGCTGTATTTATAGCTTCAGCCCATAGGTACAGTGGCAGATTTTTAGAATGCATCATGGTTCTTGCACATTCAACAAAAGTACGGTTTTCCCTTTCTGCACAACCATTTTGTTGAGGTGAATCTCTCAATATATTGTCATCATAAACAAAGTATATAATTAATATTTCATTCCATTATTAAACGAAAATAAAACTAGACCTTTTTCAAGATGGTTAAAATGCATTTAATCCTATTAAGATTTTTTACAATACTTTTACCGTTTAAACTTTAATCTAGGTTTTTTAAAGGAAAAAGTTATTGAGACAAATAAATCTAAAATACCCGATATTCCATTGACATAAAAGGAAAAAATCGTCTTTGAAAAAGGCAATGGTGAATACATCAAGGAATAAAAAGGTTTACATTAATATTTGCAAGATGTTTTGAAAATTCAAGAAGAACGTCTTTTATTTAAAACTTATATTTTTTGGTTATGCTTTTACTTAAAAACACAATTTTTTTATTAATACTATATTAACATAAATTATTTACATTTTATGTTAGCTATTTTGTTTATATTTTTGTAACAACATAATTCTCAAAATGAAAAAACGTGGTTTTTGTTGTTCAACTTTATTAATTTACTTTTCAAGCTTTAAAAGTTTAAACATTGCAGACTTTTATTATTTGAAATTAAAAGATTCATATTTTTCAATAGGATCGATCTGTAATTTTATTAAAACTAACTTTTAATATTGCAAGTCGTTTTGCCTGATGCAGAAGTCGAAAGAAAATCTTAAGAACTTTAATTCCATTAATTACGATTTAATTAAAAAAAGGTCATTCAACCGGTTACTTTAATCCTTTATTTCCTTACTCCAGACCAGTTTAAACTGTTTTTAATCAAAAACCTAAAAATAACTGTGATGTTTTAGCACTTTTATGGCTGGCGCCGATTTATAGTAGCCAGCAGCGGACGTTTGAGAGTTAAAACAGTTTAACAAAATGTACAGTATTGCTGGACAATAGAAAATAAAATACCATTAAACAATTTTATTTTTGAGAATTTATTAATAACAAAGTAATTATTTATAAAAAATAAGTATTTTTGTTAATATTAAAACAGATATGATGTCTAATTAAGATACTGGATGTTTTGTGATTGACACGAGTAAATTTATAGAGTGCAAATGTCAAAGTAGAACAAATAAAGTTCTATGAAATAGAGTTATTGAAGTTAATTGACAAGGAAAAAAACCATTATGAAAGGATACGACGGAACAAAACAAAATCAATATGGGTATGAAGTTATAAGTGATAATTTAGGGAAAAAAGAAGAATCAAAGGACCACAATAAAGTTACTTGACAATATCAAAGGGTAAATTTAAAAAAATATAACTCTATTGTTCAATGAGACACATAAATGAGTTAAACATCAGTTTAGTTCAACCTAATGCCCTAACATCTATGTAAAAGTTTAACATCAAAAGAATCACAAGAGTGACCTTCCAATAAAATATGATTCGCAAAGGAACAGTGAGTTTTTATATTCTGAATTTTTATACGAGGGTTGCTTTTTATATTTCGGGATTTGGCAACCCTGGTGTTGCAATCTGGCAACTAACAGCTCTATCGTAAAGTAGGACATTTTTGAGGTTATACGTACTCAGAACGTTTTGACATACGAGCACTATTTGTGTTGTTTACAGTAACTTAAAAGATTCATCTCGGCCCAAAAATAGAATTAAATCGTGAATATTTTCGTGCGATTATTTTTTTTCAACTTTCAACAGTGCATGGATGAATTTAATTCAATTTTTGCCAAAGAAGCTCCATCAAGGACCAGTATTTGTCGATGGTATGGTGAATTCAATCGTGGCCGTAGCTCACTCCAAGACGAATTTCGTGTAGGTCGTCTAACATCAGTTATTGTTCCGAAAACCATTAATGCTGTGCGCGAACTGATATTGCAAGATCGTCATGTGACCTATCGTGAGATTGAGACAACCTTAGGCATTAGTGGGACAAGCATACATATAATATTGCATAAATATTTAACGGTGAAAAAAAATTGTTTGCGTTGGATCCCACACAATTTGTCAATCACTCAAAAAAAAGACTCGTGTCGATTGGTCGAAGGAAATGTTTAAAAAATATGATCGCGGTGCTTCGAAACACGTCTATGATATCGTGACAGGTGATGAATCGTGAATTTATGCGTAGGAGCCCGAAAGTAAACAGCAGTCTACTGTATGAGTGTTTCAAGATGAGCCCAATCCAACTAAAGTTTTTCACGCACGAAGCACTTCCAAGCAAATGGTCGCCTGTTTCCGAAAGTAAACAGCAGTCTACTGTATGAGTGTTTCAAGATGAGCCCAATCCAACTAAAGTTTTTCACGCACGAAGCACTTCCAAGCAAATGGTCGCCTGTTTCCGAAAGTAAACAGCAGTCTACTGTATGAGTGTTTCAAGATGAGCCCAATCCAACTAAAGTTTTTCACGCACGAAGCACTTCCAAGCAAATGGTCGCCTGTTTCCGAAAGTAAACAGCAGTCTACTGTATGAGTGTTTCAAGATGAGCCCAATCCAACTAAAGTTTTTCACGCACGAAGCACTTCCAAGCAAATGGTCGCCTGTTTCCGAAAGTAAACAGCAGTCTACTGTATGAGTGTTTTAAGATGAGCCCAATCCAACTAAAGTTTTTCACGCACGAAGCACTTCCAAGCAAATGGTCGCCTGTTTCCGTCTCTGGACAAACACTGAACAGGTGACGAAGAACGTGCTCCGTCAATATAATCTAAATAACAGAAGAAAACACAAAATCAATTTAATCAAACGTAAAATACTAGTGCAGCTTATAGTGAAAAATCATTCGCCGTAAGTACTTTTACCAAAATTACAACGGCTTAATTAAATCTTGGTATTTAGTTGCTACCTTAAACTAAACCAAATTTCGTTATCTCTAAACAAAAAGCGAGCTAGGCACACTCTTATCGTTTTATATTTTAACACCGCCAGAGTCGTAATGAAGGATCGAAACAAATTCAAAGCACATAAGAATTACAAGATGTTAGGTAAAACTTCTGACTACAGGGGTCCATCAATGACTACTACTCAACAAAGCTTACCATACTCTACCGTCGCGAAACAACAAACAGTTACAAAATTCCCAACAAAGTATCAAGCAATAGTATTACCTTCAATAGACACAGTAAAACTTCAAGATTATGTAATTGCTGTAGGAAATCTAGTTCAACCCAAAAACGTTATTTTTTCATCTAGAATATCAAATGGAAGAATTTGCATCTACCTATCTAATAAAGAAAATGTAGACCACTTTTATTACAAACCACGGGAAAGTCAAAATTAAAAAACATGTCATCAAGACACGAAGACTATGTAACACCTGCAAGTAGGTTAGTTCTATCAAACGTTTGCCCCACCATTTCTCACTACATCGTTGAAAACGCCCTAATAGAACTAGGTTTCAACTGCATTTTTGAGCACCCAAAACATCGACTTGATGAGTCATCCGCCGTTTTGTCCTGACTTGGTACCCAATGACTTCTTTTTATTCCCGTACGTAAAAAAAAACTGAGAGGTCAACGTTTTCCGATACCTGAAGAAGCGGTTGCTGCATTCAGAATGCATGTTTTGGAGATACCTCAATCAGAGTGGCAAAAGTGCTTTGACAATTGGTTGAAACGCATGCAAAAGTTTATAGATCTTCATAGGGAATATTTTGAAAAACAATAAGTTTATTTTCGATGATTCATATTTGTTTTTGTTCTCTAATCCCGAAATATAAAAGGCAACCGTCGTACTGGATGTTTTGTGATTGACAAGAGTAGATTCATAGAGTACACATTTTAACGTAGAACAAATAAAGTTCTATGAAATAGAGTTTAATGGAAACAGTAAAGTTAATTAACATGTAGAAAAACATTATAAAAGAAGAATGCTTTCAATACTAATGTAAATTGAATCACAACCATAATCCATGCTGAAATAAAAAATAATCAACAACAAAACAAAATCAATATGGGTATGAAGCAGTAATAATGTAGAGAAACAGAAGAATTAAAAGACAATAATGAAGTTACTTCACAATATCAAAAGGTAAATGAGTTATCCAAAGATGCAGAACGAATCTTCAGTTTTTAACACCTACCAACCTAATGCCCTTTATGTCCGATGTAAAAGTTTAACATCAAAAGAATCACAAGAGTGACCATCCAATAAAATGATTCACAAAGGCAGAAGGTGAGTTTTTATATTCTGAATCTTTATGTTATAGGATA
The DNA here is from genome assembly GCA_035357415.1 of Ophraella communa. Classification (NCBI taxonomy): domain Eukaryota; kingdom Metazoa; phylum Arthropoda; class Insecta; order Coleoptera; family Chrysomelidae; genus Ophraella; species Ophraella communa. The sequence continues at coordinate 8,983,862 of CM068986.1, read as the reverse complement.
CGGTATTCAAGTCTTCTTTCAAATTCACCAATGTACACTGCATTACAATAAACACAAGATATTTTGTAAACTCCAGATTTATGTAAAAATGGTATTCTATCTTTCGTGTTAAGTAGCCTGATGATGGTCTAAGACCGAATCTAGTCGCTTTTCTTTAATTTTAATGAAGTTAATGTTGTAGTTTCATTGAGACATTTTTTATCAGCCACATTAGAGTTATGGATTACACCTTCTATTTTAATGTGTGATCAATTGTTCCGAACATTGTTATCATATTACTTACTGGTGCAAAGACATCAAACTAAGTATTTAATAGAATTACTTGTTAAAAATACTTTTAGGCGTCAAGGATAAGTTAAGGCCTGAAATGTAGGCAATTACTAACAGGAGTGCACTAAAACTGTTTTATTATTATTGCAAAATGTATGGACTAAATTAATTAATAATCCACCCTCTGAACTAGTGGAAATAAATTAATACTCTCTGTATATAATTAAAATTTAACACAACAAAGGAAAGTTGTAAATTATTTCCATTATGCTATCCCTATGTAATTGCACCATACCCTGCGGAATGTATTATATTAGATTAATGTGTCTTATACTAAAATTAAATTTAAACATTTATAAATAACCGTTTTGTTATTATTGTAATCAAGTTAAACAAATTTTATGTTCGTTTTCAGTGCAGCTGATTTTGAATTTTATATCAAAATCGATTATTTGACGCTTTGTGCAATTTAATAGCTTCCTATAATTCTGGAAATTAACCAGTAAATAATACTCTACACGTGGGTCAAACAATAAGAATCTGTGAGGTTACATTCAATGAACAAATAAAATAATTACAATAATTAGTAATCCTAAACTTGAACTGAAACATAAAACAAGTAAAACAAGTACTGTTTATTAATATTTGAACAGAAATAAAAAGTAGAAGGCTAGTAATTAAAGGAAATCTAATAGGTAAGCACTGAAAACTTTGTTAGGTTAGGTTAGGTTAGGTTAGGTTAGGTTAGGTTAGGTTAGGTTAGGTTAGGTTAGGTTAGGTTAGGTTAGGTTAGGTTAGGTTAGGTTAGGTTAGGTTAGGTTAGGTTAGGTTAGGTTAGGTTAGGTTAGGTTAGGTTAGGTTAGGTTAGGTTAGGTTAGGTTAGGTTAGGTTAGGTTAGGTTAGGTTAGGTTAGGTTAGGTTAGGTTAGGTTAGGAAGTGGGAGGTGTGGGTAAGTTGTGTTAGGTTAGGTTAGGTTAGGTTAGGTTAGGTTAGGTTAGGTTAGGTTAGGTTAGGTTAGGTTAGGTTAGGTTAGGTTAGGTTAGGTTAGGTTAGGTTAGGTTAGGTTAGGTTAGGTTAGGTTAGGTTAGGTTAGGTTAGGTTAGGTTAGGTTGCGTGGGTGAACTGTGCACATCGAAGGACAGAGTATTATTTCAGCCAATTCTTAACAGCGCACGGTTATTTTGGAACCCATAGGATTTCCAAAAAAGACAATAATAAATGTATGGTGTGCGATGTCAAGGACAGTGCAGAACACACAGTCTGGCACTGTCAAAGAAGGGAGGAAATAAGGAGTAATATTGAAATTCCATTAGTGTGACAGGTGGACCTAATTGGGGAAATAATTTGGGACAATAAAGTGTGGGATAGGCCAAATAATGGAGAGGAAGGAGAAGGAGGACAGGAAGCTACTGGGATAACTTACAAAAGAGCGACCTGATGGTTTTTAAGCAAGAGCTTGGTTCCAGGAATGCCTTTAGTGGGTCGGTTACTTCCAGCCTCACATATCCTGCAAGGTTTTCTAACAGGAATCTGGAGTAAGCAAAAACATCAGCTGAAAGCAGATTTTTAACCCACCTCATAAAAACGTGTTAGGTCAGGTTAGACATTTCTTCAATGTTAAAATGTCTACTCAAACCTTAGAACATAAAATAGTAAGGAAGGAGTTTATGTTATATCTACAATGATAAAATCTGGTGACGAAAGTCGGTCATATTGGATAACCATTTATGACTCATAGTTTGTTTACAAGTTATAAATATTTAGTTTTCTGTTAAAAATTTTGATTAATTATTTAAGTTTGGAAAATGTTTCGTTTATAATAGGTTAATTTAAATATAAGTACGTTTTTTAAAAGAGGATATTTTATTTAAAAGACAAAAGTTGCAAGTACAAAATAAAAAAACTACAGCAGACTATATGGAAACAACGAAAAGTCATTAAATCATTAAAAACATTATTTCTGGAACTTAAGACATGTTTACACAAAACTGGTTTTATTTCCTTAAATCTGGTACCCCCATTTTAGGCAATGTCATACTATTTTTTTCATCTACTTTTCTTAATAGTTATTTTAATATATAATTATTAGTGTCCATACTAAATAATAGGTATGCTCAATAAGGAAATTCTTTTTCTATTAAAAAAAATATAGGACGCCACTGTTAAAAAGTAACTTCCGGTAGCCATCTTGGATAACCATCCCGGTCAACTGTCCTTGAACGAGCAATACTTCCTTACTATTTTATGTTCTAAGATTTTATATTTGCGTAGGTAAAATATTATTTAAAGAATATCTCACACATTAAATATACAGTTAGTTACTTTTTATTTATCAAAATGTCACTTATAAATTAACAAACGTAAACTATCTACAACAAATAATCAAATACAATAACTTATTGTAAATACTAGAAAGTTTAAGTTTTCTTGTTTTTTTAAAGAAAATATATCTTGGTTGATCCCTAATTATTAGTTACAGACATTAATATTGCTGCATCTAATTCCTTCAATATTTGATACAAACACAATTATTTTTATAAAAATGAAAGTGTCAACACTTTGTGTCCACATTTAGCCGTGTAGCAAGTTCTTCTTGTATTTTGAAATCGAATTCCTAATACAATTCTGGTTAAAGAGATAACAGCGTATAAAAAGAAGAAAAACCGACAAACACAACTTGCTATAAACAGAGTTTACTCATAGCATGAAACGTATATTTAAAATATTATTTTTGTACTTAATTCTCTGAAATTTAAAAAATATCTAATTTATTTGTTAAGCAGTGTACATTCATGGAATAATAATGTTGTGGTAATTTTTGCTTCTTAAGAATTAGTTCAGTAATTTTTTTATGGAAATAAATCATTAACCATTTCAGGTTGATAATCTTTTTGGGGATTAGCTTTTAATCTTTTTTTAATGATTGTTTTTGTTTTTAAACTTTGAATAAGTCTACGCTAATCGCGGTAAACCAAATTATTTTGTGTACACAGAATTCAGTAAATATTTTTGCCTGTCTGCAAGGTAGTTAATATCAAGTCGTGAGTTTGCTTCGGTTGACAGTTTTATGCAATCTCACTCGAGATTTAGTAAATCCACACGATACCAGAAGCTAGCGTGGGTTCGAAATTGTTTAAATGGTTTTTAAACTTTTTATAAAACTCATTGTTTTACCGCGAAGATAATTGTGTAGTACAATAAGTTCTGAACATTTTTAAATCGATAAAATAAAAGTAAAAATTTAGGAACATATTTTCTTGATACTTGTTTTCTAAAAAAATACTATGCTCTGAAGGAAGTACAACAAGCAAATGTAGCATCCATAAATGCAATTAACAAAGTTTTTAATTTAAAAAATATATCGGGGTTGTCTTTAAAATTCTGAGGTAATATCTGATGCTTTTTTTTTATTTTATTATATGATTCTAACAAAGATTCTAGGGAGTAAAATGCACGCTTTAGGAACCGTTTTCTTTGGGATAGCGCTTTTTTGCTTATTTTGGAAATTTTTTCAAAGTTATGTGATTTTGTGTATTGGAGTGCGTAAAGTTTAACAACAATTTTTATTATAAATCATGAGAAAACCTGGTTACTATTCTGATAACGCAGGTAATGGATTATTGGAAATTTCTCTGTTTAATGTTGGTAACCAAATTTGACAACAAACTGCTAAAATAGTAACTACGCATGATTTTTCGTTTTTTTTATGATTGGGTTTTTTTAATATTATGTGCGCCAAATCCCATTGAACGTGATGCCCCTCTTTCCAAGCATGTTTACAAATACCTGGCATAAAGAATTCCATATCTTTAATATACCTTTTGGTGTTCATCCATTTGCATTTTTAATGGTCTAAATGTTTCACTAATATAAAATTTATCGCATTCACATGGTATCTATATTTTTTTATATTTTGAACTTATAAAAATCTTCATTATAAAACGCATTTGCGTATCGTAACGTAACTTTTGCGCACGCAAATTTTTGTTTTAAATGGTTGGCGACATGAGTGAAGTATCAAATGACAAGACTATTGACAATGACATTTGTGGCTAATATCGATTTATTAATTTTATATTGTTCTTTAAGAAAGTATTTGTGAATATGAATATCATTTTTTACTTATATAATATATTATTATTGGTGTATTAGTCATTTTAAAATATTTTAAAACATTAACGTTTCATAATTTAAATGTCAAAACTGTCAAATGTTATAAATAACACAGTGCTACCGACATACTTTTTAAAATCAAAATTTTCGGTATTACGTAAAAATAATAAATTAATTTAAAAAATGATAAAATAGCAAAATATAAAAAATATTATAAACAACTTATTTCATATGGCTGTTGTGACACTCGTTCTTTAAATCGCTTCGCGATTCGTTTTTTAAACTTGAACTCGTGTCATAACAGAATTCCATATGAAATGCGTTGTTTAATATACTATTTGAAGATTGTATTTTGTTTTTTTAGTTTAATTTCCAAAAAAAATTTATAGAATTGGATTGGTAGAGGTAGGTACCTACAGAAGCTGCGATTCATTGACCTCATCAGTCATGTGTTTTTAATACTTTGGACTACACATTTTGGTTTTGTTAGGGAAAAAATCAATGCTACAGAGGTAAAGAACTGGAAGACAAAATTCAACATTACTTTTATTACATCGTAACAAATCCTAAACCGTCTATAACACGAATGCATTATTTAGAAAAAATAATGACCTATTTTTTCCTGAAAATCAAAAATATTTTTAACACTCTACCTAACTAAAATATATTTTATGTTCTTAGTTTTAATTAATACTAAGTTTAATTTCAATATTGCCAGTAGTTTAATCAAAATCTTAAATAATGTGCAAACATTTTATTTCTTCAATGCTCTTAATCTTGAACACGGATGGCGTTTCCAATTTTTTAGTAAACAAATCCTAATTATTGTTCATTTTTGTAACTATCCTTGTAGACGAAGTTACCCTGATTGAAACACCCTGTATAAAAACATTGTTAACTTAAATGATAGTTGGAAAATAAGTTTAATTGAAAGAATAATAAGCTTTTATTCTTAGTAAGATGGACTTCCACAGAGTAAGGGTTAATATAAAAAATGTAATTTAATGATTTTCGAATTTTTAATTGGATTGAATTCTATATCCCCAACATTGCTATTGACTTGAGAACCACAACTTGAATAGTTATAACATCGGAGTAGTGTGCATCTACAAGCCTAATGGGTTATGTAAATAATCCTTATGTAATTATCAAGCGCCGCATACTATATGCATATTATCCTTATATTTGCATTCCGATTTGATTTGTAGCAGTGACAATAGCAAAATAATTATTTCTATTAGCAGAAATAGTAATCTGTCCTAAAAAATATTACTGACTAATATAATTATAAAATGTTAATATTTATTACTGATAATATAGACAATATAGCAAATAATCTGCAGTTCAATTATATTTACAATATAATGTTGAAAAATGTACTCCAAGAAGGTGAATTGTTATTGGCATTAGTTTGGTTGGTTTTAGTCTCAGTAGACCACACTGAGTATAGCAGGTTCACTTTGAAACTTGCCAATTTCCATTGTCTTTTCATTGGAGGTTTGATCTATATTCCTTACCTACTTATATTTTGTATTATATTGTCATTGCTATTCCAACGCCAAGCATTAACATAGCAGGACATCCACTGCTTCCTCCTGCTGATTTAATGCAGCAGTTGTGTTTGGAAATTTTGAAATTTTCCAGATTCGCTGCCAGGGTCCTTTTTTTATTTTTTCCTGTGTTTTTCTTCCAAGGAAGATTGATCCCTGCTTGAGATCAGAATATTCACATTAGCAGCGTAATATACTGATTTCTCTTTTGCTAAAAATTTTTCATAATTATCCACAGTGGAAATGTGACTCCTTATTGAGGTTTTCTTATAGCTGATATTTTTTATTTATGCTGGTTCTGAAGTAATAATTCCGCTTTCCAGCATTTTTTTAAACCAGGTTGGAGCGACACGGATACTATTTACCAAAAATAAAGAATAATAAAAAACTCTTTGTTTTAACAAAACTTTCACTATTTATTTAAAAAAGCAGTTTTCCCTATAAAATTTTGATTTGAAATAGGCTGTTTTTAGTCCTGTCAAATACATTATACACTTTTAAAGTTTAAGTTAAAACTATAAATTACTCTTAAAATTACTCATAAATCTATTAAACTAATCCTATTTCAACTTTTAAATACTAATTTAACCTCAAAGAACTAAAATTTTAACTTTTTAGTGACTCTATTATTTGAACTATGTATTCACTATTATAAACAGTGATTCAATTACTATCTCTTGATATTATTAAAGATTAACATCTTATAACTAAAATAAAAACTTAATTAACTTACATACAGTTTTGTTAACTGATATGTCCTTTATTATTGTTTCTTAATTATGTTTTGAAATAGTCCTTTCACTTTTCACTATATGAATGTTTTTATCATTAGTACAAGTTATTCTGTCCAACACTGTAGATATAAGAATTTTTACACTGAATTTAACTTTGTTTGTTACATTTTTTATACTGTTTTTGTGGTTTTTTTTAGGTACATCCTCAGATTGTGATGATTTATTTGAATACTTATTTAATATCGAAGGCTAATATTTGTCTCCTTGTAACCTGGTAAGTACTACACTTTATAAATCAAATTTAAACACTTAACTACTTAAAATTACACATTTATTTGTTAAAAATATAAAAGAGATTAATAGTTTTTAATTTTGTTCCTTTTTATATTTGTTTTAGGTTTCACTTTAACTTCAACATAAAACTATGTCAATTGTATATGAATACATGAATTGGGAATAGTTATTGGAATTGTACATGTTTAGAATGTTATTGATTGATCCTATCCAAGATAAATTTGTCAAGTACATCCTCTATCTGTTTGAATGTTTACTGTAAGAAATTATTATATTGAATACTTTTGATGGAATAAAGAAAAAGTAGCTGATGATTAAATGAAAATTATTAAGATATCCTTTTTATTATAACTTATTGAGGTAAGTTTTACTTATTAATTTTTCTGGGGTTAGTTATTCATCTCAATATTTATTTATGTCAATGTCAACAGTCACTCTATCAGATGTCAAACCACAAAACCCTTAGTACCCGAAATAGCGTGGCTATTTTCCCTTAATCCGTGCCGATAATACGGTACAAAGACCCCGACCCTACTCTATGTTTTGTGTTGAATATACGTCCTACACAAGGTTAATAGCTAGTCAAGAGGAGGGTAAGCTAATTTTTAGGAACTTCCATTCTTACATCTTGAACGGTAACAGTGGCTTATAGATTTACAGTTGTAAGACCACTTTTAAAAGAAATAAAAAATATGTACCTACATTAAGGGCTAAAAATTTTAGTAACTTTGGTAACTTCTAACTGTAATTACTTTATTAATATACTTTGGCAGAAGACTATTTACTTATAAATTAAGTTAACACTCCATTATTTTTTCACAACAATGTAATGTATGCAAAATAGAAACATACTGCATATCACACAGAAACCCATTCTATTAATATTCCAATTATTTATCCTGATTACGATTGTACTATTCCCATCATTTGCAAACTAAAGGGACTAAATAAATGCACACGGGTCACTTCTTTGTACAGCTGTAGGCTGTTTCGGTATTCAAAGGATTAATTAACTATCTAGAATTAAGTTCGTTCAACTGTCTCCCATCCCCAGAAATCGAATAGTTTGCTTCACTGGTATTTTGGGACAGAAGATTGGTTTATTATACAAAGTTTGTAGGTTACATTGTGGGTGTAATAATCTGTAATATTTTTCATACAATTTTTGTTTCTATTCTGGTTATTGATTTATGTGGTTTACAGGGTATATTATTTACACCCCACGTTGCGGTATAAAATATAAGTGGGAATTCTTTCTGTCAATGTTGAAATTTCTCAGTTATAAAAAAGATCTATAAAGTTTTTGTGTTAATAAGAAAGTGGTAAAAATGCCTCAGTTCATTAAATCAAGGGCGTAATAATATTTATTTTTATATTAATTAGAAAATAACAGGGTGGGTATATTATCGGCTGTAAATATTTTATTGCGCTCAACAAATCAGTTTTATTGGCTTAGGTATTATTTGTTATATATTTATTTTAATAATGAAAACTTTACTACTTCTAAATGAGTCAATAAGGTTAGGTTCTACATCTAATGAAAAAAGGAATATTAATAAGGTGTTTAAGTAAAAATTTAAGACGGCATTTTTTTTCTGAAACTAGAGATAATATAATATTGAAAATATATTTTATTTTTTTATTTTCTTTTAATTTAACAGAAAACAACACTACGTACAAATACGTCACAAGGGTAAATTAAAAGTAGCTGCAGTACTTTTTTGACAGAGTCCAACAAAAGTCGTACCCGTACATAGAAGATTGGTCTTTTTTCAAAAATTCGTGAACCATAAAAATATATCCACATGAGGTAAATTATTTGAATTTGCCTTCACAAACGATGCCATTTTTCTATTTATAAAACAGCATACGGAATATCACAAATAAATTCACTAACAATTCAACAATGAACAAATACCAAGTATAAACAAACTCAGTGCAAGTCACGAATAGATTGCAGTACAGGGGCGACTGTCTTCGTCGAGTTATCGGCAAGAAAAAGGGCGGTATATTGAGACTATTGTAATTTATAGATGAGGATTGTCAATCTTTTGCTGTTTCCGGTTGGGTTGTGTTCTATTAAGGGTTTTGTTTTAGGTGCGTTCAATTGAAAGTGCCTCGTATTAAAGCGCATTCAGCTACAATAAGTAAAGTGTCTGATATAGTGGTGAGTAGGGGTAGATTTTAAGGTTCGTAATGACGGTAATCTAAAATAAGGTAGCAAGGCAATAAGCATGTTACAACAAATAAACTTCTTACTCGTTTTAAAATTAACGAATAGCATGTTTTTAATCTCGTCTGACATTCACATTTTATAGCTAACGACGGTAACAGTATCCCTAATCTAGCCGTACGCAAACGATAATTGTTTTTCCATTTTGCCTAACAACAGTCTTTTGCTGCAGAATTGCTAATGTCGTTAGATTGTCGTTAGTAAACGATAATCTGTTACTGACGCCATGTTAGTGTGACAGAATCGGCTTCTCAATTAAAGCAAAAAACTTTAAAAGAAAATCATGTAGATAATTAAGTCAGTGGGGATTGAAACATTAAAGGGCAGCATCAAAGGTTTTAAGTTTGTTTTAGGGTAGTTAATAGCTGTTATATTTAAAGCATTTTTTATTTTATTTCTTTTTTATTGGCAAAAAATTATTCGTGGACAGTTTGAAAATATTGTTTAATATCCTAGCAATTCCATTGCAACTTTTTTTACAAATAGGTAAACTACATATAAAAAATATTCAAGAAAATATATAATAATAATGAAACAAATATAGGTGTAAAGTCCACTATATCCAAATAAACAATATACAAAAGGCATTAGTAAAAATGTGAAAGAAGTAAAAATAATCAACTAATTTGCGTTTTACTGCTCTTTTAAACCCCTAACTGAACGCAACCCCTAACCGGATACCAAGCGAGACCATTGACAGCTCTCATCTATAAATAACAATGCTCTAATTTTGATTGAGACGATAGAGAGGTCATCTTAGTTTCTAAGAATAGATTCCAATATTCTCAAAGCTTTTTTGACGTTGAGATTTACATGTGGTACAAATTATAGGTTCCCATCAAAAATTATACTTGTATCTCTAACTTCACTCCTTCCTAGCCTTCTTTCAGTTATCCTTGGATATATACCTTGTCCAACTCTCTCATTGGTATCCATATTGAACAATATACCTCCAATTAGTTACTCCCATTTTTCTGCTCAACTGTGGTCTTCATCTTGATCTCTGGTCTTTGTAGTCTCCAGTGTTGCATTATAGCGTTCCATCTTTGGTCTTCCTGTCTAGCAGAGTGACCTGCAAAGCTCCATTTGAGTTTGGCGATTTCCAGCTATCCTTTTTTCTATCAGCATCACTCTTTATATTGCTCTTTGTGTTTTGGCTAGTTTCTTCATGTTTGTTTTGACGTAGGTTAAATATTTTACTCCTTAGATACTGTGGTATTTTGTGGTTCTTCAGTATCCAACTGAGTTTTCCAAATTCTGCCCACGCTAATCTTGCTCTTCTGGTTATTTCGGCTGTTTGGTTGTGCTTGTGAATTCGCAGGATTTAGTATCATTCTAGTTCGCAGTTGTTTACGGCAATATTTCTTTCGTTGATTGTGTCCGTTATTGTCTTTGTTTTCTTCACGTTCATTTTTAATCCTACGTTTTCAGAAGACATTGCGACAAAATCATTGTCGAAAAAACATCCACCAAAGCTAGATTCAACAATTTCGGCGATATTCAATCACCTTGTCGAACATCTCATTTTATGGGGATAGGATTTGTGTTTTCATCTAAATAAACTATCATGGTTGCATTTCCATTTATGTTATGGATTAATGGACTAGTTTAGTAGGATCATATTAATCAAAATGATAGCAATATATATTTAGGATAACATACCTACATACTTATATTGGTATTCATTTTGCAATTAATTTTTCTCATTTCGTAAAATTTAGCAATAAATAATTAGTAAGTTTTAAACGTAACGCCAACTAATAACAAATAATAAAGTGTGTTTAAAAGTCAACGTTGTCACATTTTATTTACGTTCGTTTCAAGTATTCTCAAAGAATTGGCGGCACAAAACACCGTGTTCTGTGACTAACTGATTGTACCAGTTGACAAGATATATGACAGGAGACAAAAACATGTTTATCTGTAATAAACAAACAAGACCCCTATTCTTGACGGTGATAGAATAGAACAGCCAATAGAAAGTGGGCGTGGTTCTATTGAAAATGCCAAAACCGTATTCTTGAAATTCGTTCTATCACTGTACCGATAGAAGGGTTGCTCCCCGAGAGAACAATTACTTCTATTGGTTATTTTTGAAGGAACCGCTATAACACCAAGAGAAGGTGTTAGGGATTTTTATTTTCGAACCAAAAATAGTAAAGAAGTAATTTCTTTCATACACCAAACACAACCAAACAACAAATTAAACTAACGAAAATGACAGAATATTTTGTTTAGTGTTTTACTCCTTATTTGATAAAGTGTCAATCAGAAAACAAAAATATCAATATGTTTATCTCTTTTTAATGACAACAAATAAGAGAGAGAGATAAGTTTCTCGGTTAATATCGACATATCGACAACATCGCAAATTTTCTACCAATCTTATTGAAACACGTCACTTACCACTTATGACGTATGTAACCATTAAATTTAAATTTCAAAAGCCGATTATGGCTAGAGGATTAATTTTATAAAAATTTTATTTGTACAGTTGAACCACTAAAAACCTATTTTATAAGATGCAAATATAAAAAAAATCACTATACTAGTCCATTGTCTATGTCTGGAATGTTTCTTGCAATTGTTTATTGCTTGTTCTATGGCCCACATTAATACTGACGAATGCCTTCTCGTAGTCTATGAAGAAAAAATGCTATTAACTTTGCAATAGTGTTAAACAATTATTTTTAAACCACACTAGTAGGTAGTTCATCAATATCAATTTTCTAAAAAGCCAATCGGTAAATAAAGTCAAAGATTATCAGCAATTAATACAAAATTGTAATGTTTACGTTTACTGTCAATATCATTAACAAACAAAAAAAGAGGTCAAAGATGCGAACTCTGCGGTACACCTGAAAATACATTTATTGGGACATACATTCTCAACTTTCACGATATGGTTTCTTTAGTTAAGGTCAGAATTTAAACAGTTTATCAAAGGTTGTGAAAACACTAAAGATTTGCGTTAAGATAGAAATAATGAATGGTTTAAGTTAGGTTAGGTTATGTTAGGTTAGTTACATCAAAGGCTTTGCTTAAATCAGCGTCAATGGAGTCAGGATTATTATTAAAAAACTCTAGTCAGAAGGATAGTGCCAAGAAAGAGAGGCAGCAATTAATTTTTAAGATAAGGAATAAAAAAAAAATAGATAAATTAAAGATTTAATTATAGATTAAGGTTTAAGGGAGTCCGCTAGCACTACAAGTACAAAATTTTTAGGTAAAAAATGAGGGTCTGTTTTCTAGGCGGTTTTGTTCACTTGTATGATATAGAATTACTATATTTTTACATTTGAAGTAATTTAAGCACTTCCGAGTACATACTTTTGAAAAATAAAGGTTTTTAATTAATTTTGGGGAAAAAATGTCATTAGTAGTGATTTTAGATATATCTAGTTGAGTGTTTCTAGCCACCATTTACATTAGTAAATATTGACAGTTATAGTTAGTTCTCGCTTTACTAAGAAATTTCTGTTTGCACCAATTGATATTGAAATTAATATACACCAACCCAATCAGTGGTAAAATCCAACTGTTGTTTCCGGTTGTTCAATCGAATTGTATATTTTATTCGGCTTGGTAAGTAACTTTAAATTTTTTATGAATTTCCATTACCAAAATTAATTAAAATATACATGCATAAGTAGAAAAAAATCAATCTAACAATGCTAAAATGTTAGTATCCTCAGAAACGCTTATCGAGAATTGTATCAAACAATTTTCAGTTAATTATGAAACTTAAATGAGAAAACTTCCAGTAAGTCAATTTAAAATAAGTACGCTTAACTATTTACAATTTCCGAAGTTTATTGTCCCTCAATTATTTCTTTGGATAAGAAGTAGATTCGTTTTGAAACAATCAACATTGGAATGTGAAATCGATACTACTTTAACGGAAATTTTCAGCTAAAACTTTTCTAGATAGACAGACTTCGGCACATTTTAGTAGCACCTGGAATTTTCTTAAGTATTTTATTTCCATCGAGTCTATAAAAATCAATGGGAGGAAGTTCTTAAAGATCCTTTTATTTCAACGAGCGGAATAAAACAACGTATCTTTTTGGATAAAATGTTCTTAGTTTTCAGTATTTATTTTTAAACCAATACGAAATATCTATGCAATAATCAGCTCTATTAGTTTGGTAGTTCATTTGTATGTACACAAGACGTCATAAAATTTTTAAATGGAGAATTACATTCCAGTATTACTCGGTCTTGGTATGTAAATGGAAATATTTCGAATTTAATAATATATGCATCCCCATTATTATATTTTTATTGCTATAAAAATAGCTCATAAAAGAAAATTTTATGTGTTAAGTGCATTCTGTTTTTTTATCTTCTTATAATGTAATAATAAAGACAGCCAGCTGTTTTTTTTTGGAAAAATCATAACAACATCTCTAAATAGTGTTTGAACACCGGTCTCGAGTAGCAATAAATAAATTTTTCCGCAGCCTTCCCAAAAACAAAACTTTCAGTATGATTTATTAATTCGAAAGTTCCACTTACTTTTGCATTAAAAAAAATGGAAATAAATTAGATAGTGAAAGTGAAGTTGAATTGATTCCACATGAGATTAGTGAAGATGCTAAAACAGCTATTTATGAATTATTGCCGACAAACTCAAGAGAAAGGTATGACTTGGTCTACAATTTATTTCAAAAATGGAGCAGTGATAAAAAAGTGCACACTATAAATAAAGAAGTTATACTTGCATATTTCATGAAAACATCAAAAGTCTTAAAGCCCTCGAGCCTATGGAGCATATACTCAATGCTCAAGTCCACTAACTATCCCAAATTTATTGCATTTCTTGAAAGAAAATCCGTTGGTTACAAACCAAAAAAAATCCAAAGTATTGAATAAAGAAAAAATAGTTAAATTCTTGTCAGAAGCTGTTGATAATAACTACCTAGTAACAAAGGTAATATAATTAAAAGTAATACCTCTATTTTAGTAATTTTTATACATATTTTAGGTTGCATTGATCATTGGTTTGGCAGGTGCTTGTCGTCGGGAGGAGTTATGTAAAATAAGTATGGATTATATAAAAGACAATATGAACATGTTAGTTATTAAAATTCCCAATTCCAAAAGGATTATGGAAAGAACCTTTGTAGTAATTGGAGAAAATAATATTTTTCTGAAATCGTTTCGAATGCTTATATTTTCAGATTAATTTCCCCAAAATACGCTGGGCAAGGAACTTTCTCGGACAGTACAGGAAAATTTTTCCCAGCCTAGGCCTTAAAATTCAGCCTACGTCAGTTTTTTATGTAAAGTAAATTCAATAAATATACTTAAACAACCAACTCGTATTTATTTAATTATTTTTGAATATTTGCAGTTATATTGCAGTTGTGCAAATTATTAAAAATAGGGTGTGATCCAGTCTAAAAGTTTTCTTTGTTACTTTCCTCTTTATGTGTTATCTCTGAATAGTTAGCAAAGTTATTACTATTTTCTTCTTCGGCAATAAAACTAATAGTATTAAGAGAATCCTTTATGTCTTTTTCCCTTCTAAATATTTTATTTGCTATGTCTACTTTATTTGTGAAAGAATCTTCTATATATCCTTCGGCAACACTTGAGGATTTCCATCTCCCATGTCTTTTTAAAGCAACTAAATCTGCTACAGCATTTACCAAAATTGTTGCAGAGGATCGACGGAAACATTGTCCTGTGTACTCATCTGAATTTGGCAAATTTAAAAATTTTGCAACAATTTAAGGCATTTTTCCACACTGATGTACTCCACTACTTGCCTGCAACCTTTCCCATTTAAATATTTAAAGAAAAAGCGACAACTTTCAAAATGTTGTGGACGACATGCGACATATTTTCTATATAATTGCATATAAGTTTCGTTTATTATAAAAGATCTTGATTTATTCGTTTTATTATCAGGTATTTTAATCAAAAGCTTGGATCCAAAACCTTCTGTCATTCAAATTCATTTGATATAGTTCATCACGGCGACATGCACCGGCAACAACAAATAAGGTAACCCAAAAAGTAAAACTCTTCATAAATAAAATATTAATTTTAAAATATTTACAGTCTGTACGTACCTTATTGTTATTGTCACTTTGACGTATTAGAAAGACAAGTAGTTTAAAATATTTTGTTATATCAATATCTTCTCTGGTACTAAGTACGCTTTTCAGCATTGAGTAATTAGACTACAATGTAGAAGCTTTTAACTTCTTTGATAAATCTGAAGAGTATGCAATCATTACATTTTCAGATCGCGAGGTTGTATTTTGTTCTCGGCAATAATCCATAAAACCTTTATAAGCAAATTCATATTTTGCTTCGGATTTATTTGGCAATAAATTTAAAATGACATTTGTAGCAGTTTTTTTTAATTCTGGTGGTGTCCTGCACCTCTGAACATCATCATCACTGTCCATTTTAACTAACACCAAACACTAACTGGCTTTTGTCACAATAATAAACAACCAGTACGCAGTGTTTGTCAAGGAAACGATTTTATAGGCAATAAGATGGTTATCAAAAATTGTTATGCATAAGAAAAGGTGATTTTTTCACTGAAGGACAGTTAATTCCAGACAGTCTACTAAAAAAAATTTCCTGCAGTTGCAAAAAAGGTTGCAGTTCTTCAAGATGCAGTTGTCGAAAACACGGTTTAAAGTGTACGAATTTATGCTCGAATTGCTACGGCGTTAATGATTGTACTAATATCGAGCAATCAATCACAGAAATTGCCGATGTACATCCTTCAGAACACGTTGACCAAAACGATGCATTTGAAGATGAGAATCGCATGCTAGAAGAGGAAGAAAATGTCGAATCTGACGAAGAAGAATCAGAAAATGATAATAAAGATGAAGACGAACATGATAAAGATGAAGACGGAGATGATGAAAATGAAGACGAAAATGATGAAGCTGACGATGAAGTAGAAGTACAAGAGGAAGAAGAATGTAATTCGCAAGTCAAAAGGGCGAGATATAATTAAAAATAAGAAACAGTAAAATTGTACTTTCTTTGTATAATTCCATCGTATGCACGTATAAAATAATTTTTTTTTATTTTTTTAATCAATATAGACGTCCATAATTTCCTTTATTTTAATCCTACAAACTGCAATAAGGTGTGATAAATTAAATGCATTTACATGAAATATTTTTGAGAGTAATATAACGTGTAGAAGGGTAGGAAAAAGATACGCGTGAAAAATTATGAATTTTTCAGTTTTTTCGATTTTAAACGATTTTTTTTGCTAGAAGTAGTATTTTTTTATTATTGTATATGAAAATTAAAGTCATTACGAAAAAAATGAGACCTTCAAGAGGTGTCTAAAATAAAAATTCGGACCTTGGGGGCCGTTACAAAATGAGGTCTTTTTTTCGAAAATCGTTAATATGTCATAATTTCATAATAAAATATTGATTTTTCGCTGAGTAAAAAATAAAAAACGAAAATTATGGTTTTTCGCTTTTTTAGCCTTTATTTTTAGGTTATGTGAAAAAATGTTTCAGACAAAAGTTATCGATTTTTTTATTATCTACAACTTTTACTTTTAACTTTTTTCAATAAAATGCGTATTTAACCTGCAAATTGCAAAAAACCGTTTTCACCCCCTTTCCACCCCTACCACGCACCCCTCGCACGCATCTAAGATCTTGGATGGTCGCCTTTCGATTTGTAATTATCAAACCTACCCCTTTCCACTTAGCTACCTCAATTTGGACTTAAGTCATGAAAAAAAGGTAATTCGACTGCACTATGATACTAAAGTTAGTTCTAGATTAATACGATTAATTTTAATTTTGGTGGAAATGGCACTTATGAAACACACCGCACTAAAGAAAATTCCCTTTTTTTTATTATAACTCAATCAATTTACGTGTGAAACTCATCTTTAAGATTATTTCAAGCACTATTAAAAAGGTCTTATTGTCACATGGATAAAATGCGTCCGTTGTACGCTAGATGGCATTGACAAAAAAAACTGCTTTTATCTTCCATTTCTAGATTGCTATTGTACTTAGAGGATTCAATAAAACATAATTTTGCATATATTTTTACTATCATTGCTATCATTTTGTTTATTATGAAATTATTGTTACAAAGCTCTTAGTTTTCGAACGCCAATAACTTGGTCAATTTGAGTTTTTGAAAAAACTTAATACAACAACTTTTGCTAAGAATTAAGTCTTTTATTGATTTCCAAGGTTATTTTTATAAAAAAATGTCTACTAACGTGAAAGGATAGCTACTACCCCCAGGGTTAGAGCGGAGGGATATTACTTTTGAAATTAAGGGTAAGATAACCCTAATTACAATTTTTTAAATCGGTTAATTGTAAAATTTTGCGGAGGTATAACGTTTCAACGACTGTACTATTATATTATAATTCCGACAAATTGGTTTTATAATACACCAACACAGATTTCAATTTAAAATTTTAGAGAATTATTATTGTTGTTCGCTCATTTTGGTTTATTTCAGCGAATGCCACAAACAACACCCGTGTGGCGACCAAAATAATTAAAAACCTAGTTTACGCTCTTCATTTTAATCAGGTCTGCGGTGAGTAGACTAAGTAAATGCGCAAACTTGATTATTTTTTTATCCCTCGAGAGAACTTCATAAATCCACCACAATTATTATCCTAATTCTCATATAAATTCAATTTTAAATCCCAACGTATCCAAAATTTGATAGATTGCCAATTTTGGTATTTAAAATTTTATCAGGCAAGCCTGAACGACTTCCTGATGCACACTCTGCTGAAGCGATTATGAGAGGATGTGACTGGCAGATGCATTGAAGTAGTCGAGGGGTAAATTTTATGTTTTTAAAGAAGGGTTATTAATGTTCCTTTCCTACGAGAAAATCGAATAAAATTTACACTAAGCAGTGATGGAGTTTAATTTTAAAAGAACACTGTAATAAATACAAATCAACAATGCAGCTAAGTCGTTTAAAGCTTTAAATAATAATAGACGGCATTGTTAATTTTCTTCTTAGGTAAGGTGTTCAGTAGGGTGTCCGTTATATGGCAATTTGGTTTCAGATTTTGCACCGCTCCTAAGGGTGAATACCCTCACCAATTTTTGTTGTGATCGTTTGGAAAAGTTTTTAGTTCGTGGCCTAAAAAAATATCAGATCCGTATTTGCATTTAGCATTTTTTTCCTTAATCATTTCATCCAAAGCTGTACCAAGTCATTATTTGTGTAGTAAATTGAACCTTCTACAAAAAGTTTTTAATACATTTTTTGATAAATTTACTTATTTACATTATTCGAGGTCAAAGTTTAACTCAAAATAACTTTTTAATTTCTTTGCATTTTGATCGCAAATTCATTATTATTTATATTAAAACTCATTCTTAATCATAAAAAATATTGGATTACAGCTGTATTGTTGGATCAGTAAAAATGGTGGCAGCTTTAATATCAAGCGAAGGGGATAAACTCGACTTTCCTTTGATTTTCAATTCAACCGATTTTAATTTGTTCCTTGAAAAAAAAACATTGATTGTTCTATTAATTCTAATTTCTTCAAATTTTTTTAAAAGTTTTAATAATAATTCTATTTTTTTCTATTGGTCAAATCATCCAGATTATTTAAAAACTTTAGAAGGTGGTCAATGACTCTGTAGAACGAGCTGTCAAACTAACTGAAGAATATATTATTATGAACGGAAAAAAATGTACACAAGAAAAGGAAATCCTACCATCAGATGTAGAAAATGCAGCGTTGGAAGCAGAAAGTTTATTGCTACCACAAAAATCCAGGATGATGTATAAGAAAGAATACATCTTTTAAAAAGTAAAAAAACATTAAGAAAATCAATGGCGTGGTGCCTTGCGCCCCAAAACCGTGCCTCACAGTAAGTTTTTTTTGAATTACCGACAGCAAAAGTGCACTACTCAACCGGTTGGGATTAATACTATATATAATATCCCCAAGAAGATTGGAGATTTTTTGAAACTTGCAAATTCAGAAATGTATTGTTTCCGTCGTTCTTCAGCTACTATGTTCGCAAATTCTGGAGCTGATCTAGTCAATAAGCAATAAGATTGCTGTATCCAAGTGTATACTTAGCGGACCTGAAAATCAATCCAGTACCTCGATTCAAGTATTTTAGCAAACGAGTACAAGTTGTGATGCTCCAAAAATAGATAATAATATCTACCCTTGCGGTTAGTCATACTTTATCTACTCAAAAAATAAATTTTGTTCAATAATATGTCTATCGTCATGTCACCTTGCACTATTACCGACCGTAAACGATACCGCTATTATTACCGTTAAAACCGACCCCTATTCACTGTTAATGCTACTGTACACAAGACACTCCTTGTAGACGCTAACTATTTATCTGTTTGAACGAGGGCAACCAAAGAACCTGTCCCTCGCTTGCAATTGAATAACGAACGCATTTCTTCTGACAAATGACACAAAACACTATTTCCGTCTTGAGCTAGACTATTTAATGAATCGCCAAGCAATTTTATATCCTTTTCAACTGATACTCTCGTCTGAAGAGTTTGATAAAAGCCTCAAGTACTCATCTTGTGAAAGTGGTTGTTGCAAGATACAACCCTCTCAGCTGGAGCCTGACATCTCTAAGTTGGAGCCTGACATCTCTAAGTTGGAGTCGAGTACATCTTGAGCAGCCAGAACCATTACAAAAACTTTCATCTCTCCACAAAGAAGCTGAAGCCGCCCTCCTAGACAGCACAGAAACCTAAAGTTAAGTCCACTTTTTACAACTCCAGTTCATTATCAGCAAGTACTCACAGTTTCAATAAATAAACAATAGTTTTAAAAACCGTTTCATTTATATACCTTAGACTATAAGTCTTAAGGGTGTAGCGTGGTCTTTCTTTATTTCAAGTAGCTTCTTTATTTGTTTAATTAAAGTAACAAGGTGTTTCTATCTTTCTCACCTTAGTTTTTGTGTAGTTTGTTTGCTTAATCAATAGCGTTCAAAAGATAGTGGCGCCCTTTTTACTTATATATCACAATCCTTCCTAGCATTAACTTGAAGTCAAACTACCCCCTGGAGAGGGTCTCTTAGCCGGGATCTCTTTTGAAGAGTAATTTAGTTACAAATTGGCGCCCGGTTGGGTTCTTACAATATATTCGAGAATTTATTCTTTTAATCTATAAATTTTACTATTTTACCCTCAAATTATAGAAGCAGTTACATGTTTTGGTTATCGGGATGTTTAACACTAATTTTAGCTACAATCCAGTAAAATTAGATATATTTCGCAATAAAGCATAAATTCTAATATATTATGATGAATTTTCTGTTAATATCAAAAAAAATTAAAAAGTTATATTGAATGGAAATTCGACCTCGAATAACTTGAAAGCGAGTAAATTTATCAAAAAAAATTATTTAAAACTTTTTGCGGAGCCTTTAATTTACTTCAAAAATAATGACTTGCCACAGCATTAGATGGAATGAATAAAGAAAAATAAAATGAATTGCTAAAAGTATAAAAACCGCATGTTATTTAAATGGGAAATAAATCGTCATTGTGGCACCTATTAATATTAATATTAAGGGCTTATACCTATGGGATATTTTTTTTAGGTCACGAAATAAAAATTGGTAAACAACTGACACCCTAGCGATCAGGTTAACCTAGAAATTAAAGTCTATGCTAATTACAGACACAAGTGCGTAAGGAAATCCACCCCTATAAGAATCCACTCCCCATTCTTCTCATAATTTAAGTTGTTCATGACTGTGAAGTAAAATATTTAACCATCCCCTAACGTTATTTATAAAGTTCCCATTCCAGGCTTTATAATTATTTGCATATATTTCTTGCTTTCTCTCTTGTAATTCGCAGTTTACATGCACTTGCTGCTTTCACGCGAAACGGATACTAAGTAAAACTGTTCGCAGAGTATAAAGTTGCCTTTTTTTATCTCTTTTGCATCTATATTCTAAGGTAGTATAGTTAGTCAGATCTGTAAACTCTGTATTCGGATACTTTTTTATTCCTTTAAGACACGGCAATTGTATCTGGAAAACCCTCGACGATCAGGGCCAGGTTAGGAAATGTGAAGCCATATTTAAATTCAACGTGTCAAAAAATCCCCCGTAACAATTTTGGGTTCTACTTTTTTAATTGTGTCTGGAGAACCCCCGGGGTTCTGAGCCCGGGTCCCGGGGTAATGTCTCTTCTTCCTCGCATGAAATTTAGGATTGCCCCACGGAGATGACGTTCGCTGGCGTTCCAGAGCTCCAGGTGTTCGGGGGGACAAGTTGAACATCAAAATCGTAATCAACGACTTCAAAAACCTCTGGGTACCCGACTTTTTACCAATTCTTACTCTTATTTAAAAAATTATTAACGGCCTCTTAAAATGCCCGTTTTGAATGCATTTTTGGATGCAGCCATGCAACTTCCGGTAATGGATGGAAACCAGGTAGAATTTATATAAATTGTTGATGGCGAATGTAAAAAACCTCATTCTTATTCATCCTATCCTGAAAGACAGAGCCATATCTAGGTACTACGAGTTATATTTCTATATTAGAGAACAAAAACAAACATGTCAGTTGCCAGATTGCAACACCAGGGTTGCCAAATCCCGCAATATAAAAGGCAACCAATGTATGCACCTGTGGCAATTTACAAGACCACTATTTGCGTAAAATTTGTTTTAGAATATAGGTCATATATCGTAGTTACAGTTTTAAAATAATAAACAATACCTTATTCCCTAAGAGGAACAAGGATACGACTTGTATATTTCACCCATATTAGCCCCATTATTTTATGACTTTCTTGCATGCTGAATATCCAAACCATCAGCAACCAATTTTTCAACAATTTTTTTACAAGCCTTTTAGCTATTCTTTTCGCTAGTTTTTAGAAAATCAATAAACCAATCTTTAATACTGCATTTTCCCCACGTTGGGTGCCAAATATTCGTGCTTTGTAATAGGTATTCACATCGTTTTTTTTCCAAGCATTGTTTTTTATTATTTGATTTGATGAATAGTTGATTACCAGACTGTTATTCTGATCAAGGTAACAACTGACAGAATGACTTTTGTCTAAAACAAGGAAGAAAATATCTGAAAGTAATGTATTATCTGAACAATCTGCCCTTGATGCTCTTCACCTGCTTCCTGGTTGACCTTGTGAACCATGTGCCCGTGGCCACAGCCTCCTTTGCCACCCTCCAGATACACTTATACTAAAAGATTTCGTTTTCATAGCATTTTTATTGCTTTCTTGCCTTGACTATAAGGGAAATTGGAAAAAGTACCATAAAGAAAACAGAAAATAAAACAAAACAAGAATATATTACATGCACCAAAATTAGGACATTAAATTCAAACAATGAAAAATAAATTTTTAAAAAGAAAAGTTTTTAAAAATGGTTATAAGGATCTCTAGGTTTCAACTGATAATTAAGACACAAAAATTCATTTTTCTTGCTACCCTTGTTGATCTCAATCCTCTCAAACAATATGAATTTAATTATTAATCGATTATTACATTATTTATTGTGTATCGCATGCTTCTGAGTTCTTAGGAACTATTTGTTAAAAACTAATCCCAATAAATTTGTTTTAAGTATGCCACTGTTTCCACCACCGCTTGCAGGGCTAGCAATTGACTGGATTTATAGAGCATAGCAAGCGATTATCACAAGCCGAGAAATTGTAACTTTATCTAGAAGGGAATGATCTTTAACTCTGTAATCTAAGCAATTTATTTGAGAGTGTCACCAAAGTAAATTGCAATGACTAATACGTTTTTTGAAGTTTTCACACAGTCTTTGATGGAGTTCTAGCATAAAATAGCTAAGTAGATTAAGCAATTATACCCGAAGGTTTTTATATGAACAGAGTAATAATTAGAAATAGATACTTTTGGCAGTTATAAAAAACTTTACTATCAAGATATCAAAGTATAATCTATCTATGTTAATAAAAACTTTTTTGATTACTAAAAATATCGGCTTCAGAAAAATTTCTTATAGAGAGTAATAGCCAAGATCGTTAAAATGAATCAGAAAGAAAAATCTTTGGTATAATTGTTTTTTTTGTTTTTATCGGTAACTACAAAAAAATCAACAAAAGCGCTGCTTTTGTTGGTTAGGAAACAAATTAATTTCTTTGTTTGAATAAGTCAAATAATGGAAGATAATTTTTTACTTATTTCTGAAAGTAATTTTTGCTAGCAAGAAATTGTGATATTAGAAAATTGGAAAATAAATCGTTTTGTGAAATTCAATATTAATTAAATTAACAGCTTTTCGTAGAGTTTCGTAAAGTATACAAAATATAATTTTGAAACATGTCCATCGCCATGCTACCTTTCTTTAGATTACCGTCCTTACGAACCTTAAAATCAACCCCGAATCACCTTATATTGGACATTCCCTCACCACCGCTACCGAACCTACCCCTTATAATAGAACGCACCTGAAACAAAACCCTTAAAATAAACGCAACCTAACCGGAAACCATTGTCAACCCTCCTCTATAAATTACGATACAACCAATACACTGTTCTTTTTTCTTGACGAAAACCAGACGAGTCAGTCGCACATATTTCATCACACCTGCAATTTATTATATCATCTCTTGGGCTGTACACAGTAAGTAGAAAATTGATTATTTCTTTATTTTTATCTTCTTTTCATTTTATGATTATTCCAAACTTTTTTAGAAGTACGGTATCCGCCAAAATAAATAGTACCGAAACAGAGAGTGCTGTGGAGTAGTTTATGTAATATGGATTTGTCATATTTGACTTAATTGTCATTAGTTGATATATTAATAGTACGCTGCAGTTAAATTTAATTTAAAAATGGTTCTAACAACTGAAGAAAAAGTGTTTTTGGTAGAGCATTATTTTCGTTCATACGGAAAAGGTCGTACTGATGGTCCAAGCTTAGAACAGGTGTCAATAAAATATCAACAAAAATTTAATTCAGCAGCTCCTAGTAAAAGTGTGATGTTAGCTGTTGTTGAAAAATTTCGTCGCACTGGTAGTGAATTGTGTCAGCGTAAAGGTTCTTCAGGTCGTCGAAAAACAGTATACACTAACGAAAATGTAGGACGTGTTTTTAACCAAGTTGTGCAATCACCTCAAAGAAGTCTTGTAAGAACTGCATGTAAACTCAACATTAGTGAAACGTCTTTACGTCGCATGTTCAAATCAATTGGTGGTTATCCATACCGTATTCAAGTTGGACAACGACTAAATGCTGCGGACAAACGTGCAAGAGAAATTTACTGTGGTTGCATGTTGAGTTTAATTTACGAAGATCCCGAATTTTTGAAAAACATATGGTTTTCAGGCGAAAGTCACGTTCATCTTAGCGGCTATATTAATCGACAAACAACCAGATTCCTTGGATTTGAACGTCCTGATGTCATTGTAGTTTGGTGCGCGGTATCTGGTAATGGAATGATTGGTCCTTATTTCGTTGAAGATGATAATCAGAATCCACTTACTGTCAACCAAAAATGTTATAGAGAGAAAATTATTATGCCTTTTGTGAGAGATCTAAATAACTTTTGCCGTGCAGGAAATCTACAGTTTCGCACACAATGATTCCAACAAGATGGTGCAACGGGCCATACAGCTGTGCGCACCTTAGACTTACTTCGAATATACTTCTCATTTACCTGATCTGACGCCACCTGACGCATACATTTGGGGCATAATGAAGGAAAAAATATTTCATTCGGAAAATCCGCCGGCGAATATTGCCGAACTACGGGAAAGAATACAAAATATTTTTCGGCAGTTTCACCAACCACTTTTTATAAATATGTTTGTTGACTTACAAAATCGATATGAAGCTTGTTTGCGTCGAAATGGTGAACATTTTGAACACTTACAATACAGAAATTAAAAATTAATTTTTATTTTTATTTTCGGTACTGTTTTGTTTATTTTGGCGGATACTGTAATTGTACATATAATTTTATCTTATCACGTTATTTTTTGAGGCAAAAATGAGCAAGTTATGTATTAAACTTTAGGGCGTGGTCCCTGTAATTTCAATGTAAAATCATTTAACACAGCTAATAAATACATGCATATTATTACTTATAAAAATATTATATTTTTTTTGTACATTTATTTATTTTCAATACAAATTCAGTTTCGCTAAAAACTAGCATCGTCAGCTGTCATTGAATTTAAAACGTACTTTTGAATAAATAGTACCTAAAAGTTTTTTCTAACCGTTTAGTTGTTTAGAACTTTTACATAGTAAGGGTTAGTACAATAAATAAAATTTTTATGTCCGTCCTAATTATGGTTTACTAATATTTGTCAAGAATAATAAAAAACTCTTCGTTTCAACGTAACTTCCAAGTTTATTTGAAAAATTTTAAATCACAATGACGGCCGTTTCGCTAAGAAGCATCGTCAGATTGACATTTAAGTTACATTTTGTTTGTTTGTAGCTAGGTACCTGATGTTTAGGTAGTATTAAGGTTAGACCAAGTATGGAAGTAATAAGACATAACAATATTAAAGCCTAGATGTTAATAGCCCTAAGGGATTATCCTGGATGTAATTCCCTCTAAGATCAGTATAACTGTGCAATGATATAGAAAAACCAGGAAAAAACTATATCATGCTGATCTTTACAATAACTTAATATATTTGTGTTTTACAATTATGTCTTATCTATGTATAAAATGTAAACTCAATCAAAGTAAGCAGTTTAATAGTGGAGAACTTCCAAGATTTATTTGTTCATTAACAACTTTAAATTGTGGATCTGCTAGATGTCTTTTTATTTCAAGTTCTTCAAGGAAATCTAAATTTTGTTTTTTATCACAAGTGTGTAGTATTTGGTTGTCATTGGTGTGTAATAGTGAGGTTGGATGTTCAAGTTTTTTATTATTCTTAATAAGATGGACTTCCAAAAAGTAAGAGTTAGTACAATAAATTTAATATTTGTCAAACTATTTTTACCTATATGCAGTATTTAGAAAAAAATAAACTTATAGCTCGTATTTGAGACACTGAATAAAAGCATGTTTTATTAAAATCGGCAAAATGGTAAGTGACTTGTCGCCTCCAACACATACATAAATTCATGATTTTAAAAATTTTTCTTAAAAATATTATGGAACGTTAAACTGAGATGCCAACTCAACATAAATTTGGAATATAATAAAGTTAAAACTTTATAATAATGAAAGATTTATGTAGTATTGGAAAAACATCTAAGAACAATAAATCACGTCCTTCCTGATAATGGAAAGAAATGTTTCCAAAGAAAGCTGTAAAAATGTTTAAAAAAAAAAGAAAAAGATTATTGGCACATTGAAGTTTGTTTTCATTATTCAAAACCGAATAAAAATTAAAATAGATGGTTACTTCCTTAAAAGAGTAAAGGGCAGTCACAACATTTTTTTAATAATCAGTTCATTTTTAATTACAGTAACCCTATCTAAATGTTTTCTCTTGTTTTTGTCTTGCTGTAACATACCTACAGTTTTGCAAATGTAAAATGTACAAAACAATAAACTAAAATATACTAAGTCTGAGGAGGATGTTGCAAATTAAGCAATCTCCTACCCATCATATCCCACACGTGCTCAATTGGGGACAAGTCGGGAGATCTTGGTGGCCAAGGTAACAATGTGACATCATTATATTGAAAGAAGTCTATTGTGACTCTTGCGACATGTGGTCGGGCATTATCTTGTTGGAAAGTTGAATTTGCCACGGTGCCAAGTGCCAACACTTCGCATGCCAATAGGTTTTCCGTGTTCTGCAAAACATTCATTTGAAATGGACCTGGTAGTGGAGAAATGGTCCCCTAGGGCCAATAATCTTAGGTGGCGATCTTCACGGTCTGTTGTTCTACGGGGGCGTCCAGAGCCCCTTGCTCTTTGCGTACGGCCTTCTCGAAGCCATGCCTGATTACACCCAACCACGGTGTCTACACCTCTTTGTACCCTAACTGCAATTTCCCGAAAAGAAAATCCAGCTTCCCGAATTCCCACTATACGACCCCTATCAAACTCACTAAGTTGACGAAATCGTACAGGTCTCCGTACCCTAGGCATCGTAGTCAATCGTAAAGAATGTCAAGAACCAAAATCCGCAAAATTAGGTTAGGTTGTTAGTTGTTAGTGGATTTCAAAAACAGCAGTATAAACACCGGAATCTTCAACTGATAAGGATGAAAATTTTAATAACAATAAATCTGAATTGTATAATTTTCTAAGTACATACACCATACTCTCTGGAGAATTATATGCACTTTACAAAGCGGTAAAGTTTGCACTTCACCATCAAGTACAAAAATACTTGATTTTAACAGACTCCTTAAATTCGTTAATTTTGCTAGGGAAAGTTTATGCAAAACACCCAATAGTGAATCTCATACTCGATAAATTAGAACAACTATACAGAAGTAACCAAGATGTCACAGTCATTTGGATTCCCTCCCATATAGATATCAAGGGTAGTGAGAAAGCAGATCAAAATGCACAAAGAGCCATCTCTCAAAACTTTTTGGCTTGTAATTAAACCGTAGCTTCAGACTTAAACTCCTACTTTAAAGAAAAAATACAAACACGTTGGAATCTACACTGACATGACTCACAATCAAAATTAAAACATATTAAATATAATTTCGGACCCTGGCAGATACCTACAGAGAATAGAAGAAATCAGGTTATCATCACACGACTTAGTTTAGGACACACTAGATTGACTCATCAATATTTGTTATTGCTGCAGTGAGAATATTACCGTACGTCACATTCTAATTGACTGCCCTATGTATGAATTGCAACGAAAAAACTACAGAATTCCAAAACATCTAACGGAAATAATTGGCAGCTCCTTAGATCACGTAAATCTTATTGCTTTTTTAAAAAATGTTAATATGCTGCATAAAATTTAAATAGTAGCTAGTTCTCTTTTGATATACATTTTTATATTTTTTTTCTCTTGTTTTATCTTTTTCTTTTTTACTTGATGTAAATGTAAAATGTAAACTATAAACCTGTGTGTAATTATTACAAATGTATTAAGTAACCGCTAATGACCTTTTTGGTTGATGCGGATGATTAAAAAAAACTGTTTGAATAATAAATTTAAACATTTTACATTTGCAAAACTGTAGGTAGATTGTTAAATATTAAACGTCAGGCAAAAGAAAATACGCCAAAAAATAACGTAAACAATCCGCTGGCAAGATTGTCTTTTTGTACAGTTCGTATTTACCATTTGGAGCCCGTTCGGCAAAACAATCACTGAGAATATGACGGTTAATTATTGAATCTATTGGACGCTGCCAAACAAATATATTTAGCTATTAAAAAATATTGTTTTATCAAGTGAATGCATTGGCTCACAAAGCAATTAAAACCATAATCGAAGCGGATTTGGAATTGTTTTCCCATGATGCCAATTTATTCACAAGATTTAAAAAAAAAAAACTGTAATTAGTTTGTTACAAATTGACTAGCTGAAACTATAGAAATGTGTTTCTGTAGAAAATTCGTAATGCAAATCCGATGCTAATACCTATAAATATAAAATTTTAATATTGTTTTATATTATAGCGATATGAGTTGTCAGTTTGATAATTACTAGTTTAGATTTTTCTCTCCTGTTGAGTAACTGTGTAAACAATGATTTTCGAAGTGATACAGGTTTATGGGAAACTTAACAGGGGGTACATTGGAAAAATGGGATTTCCATATTAGAATGGATGTTCTTAAAACGAATCTAGTTTCTTATTTTGATGCACAGATTATGCACAACGCCCAAAGGTGGCGGTTACGCTAGAAAACATCAAAAACATATAGCTTTGAAGTTATTAAAGGAACATGTGCAGGAACCGGGAAAAAAACGTAACAATCGGCTCGAAAAGTCATGGCCTATTTATTCTGGGATATACGCAGTATATTGTTCATTGACTATTTGGAAAAAGGAAAAACAATCAACAGCGACTATTATTGTCTATTATTGGTCCGACTGAGGCATGAAATCACACTGAATCGGCACAAAATAAAATAGAAAATGAACTACTTCTACCAAGACAATGCACCGTGTCACAAATCAAAGAATGAATGAATGAATTGCTTCCTTTTTATAAGATAAGTAGTAAAGCAGTTCAAAGAAAAGATACCATACCATACCATACCATAAAGGAAGTTCCACTCCAGAAGAATGCAAACTCATATACTTTTGACATATGGTATAAAACGTACCTGGTACTACAAATGAACGTCTCGTTTTAGTTTTAGAATCTGGAATATTAATTACAAAAGAATTTCCTGTATTCTGAATGCCTTCCAATTTTATATTTCTAAGTTCTTGCTTACGGCAAGCCCCGCTTAATACAATAATGAGGATAACCTGAAAACTCATTATTATGTGATGATAATTACACAATATTTTAATTCTTTACCTTTGGCAACAAATGCTTATCGTCTGGAGCATCTTTTAGATATCTGTCAATTTGTTCTGTAGACAGGATTTTCGTTTTTTTTTTCTTTTAAATCCATCCGATCGCTGTTTTAGTAGGATTAGTTTTGAATAATTTGATAGGTTAATTATTAATGTTTAGTATAGTTCTCAGCATTGAGTAAATGGCTCATGGTGAAGATGTTTTCATAGGTTTTGATAACTATTTAAAGTACGTAAGGAAAAAATTCTCCGAAAATGATTATACGTTGTGCTTGTATCGCTAAACCATAAGTTTTTGATAGATAATTTCGTATCTTTCTTTGGATTTTCGCGGTAACAAATTTTGTGTATCAGCTTGAGCTTTTTCTAATATCTCCAGTGAAGTCATCATTTTCACTACTAGAAGACATTTTTGTAGGTGAAGTTGAGAAAATGTTCATTCGCATACTAAACTTGACAGTGTAAATAACATATAACGTTTATTTCCATAACAGACTATGAGAAAATGATACTTATTTTTAAGAAATTGTATAATGTGTTGCCGACATTTAGGGGCATTACTATTTTAATTTAAACGGAATGTTGATGTAAGTCGACCAAATAAAGTATTCCGTAAATAAAAATGTTATTGATGTTCGATTAAACAAGGATATTAAATTTTTCGTATCTAAACGCACGTGTATGTTATGAGATCTTATTACGCGCATTTTATTGTTAAATGTCACTTAAAAGCATTGTTGACTGCGATTTTTGACGTTTACAGAAATGGGCTTGGAAAAACGGTTTTTTTTATTGGCCTTTCAATTATTTTTAATACGGTTGGTCTGTAGTAAAAAGTTCCGTTTTCATCACAATTACCGCTATTTTTAAACAGTTGGCGAAAACAAGCTCTTCAAAGAAAACATTTATTATTTAAGTTGTTATGTTGATTTAAGAAAATTGTAACAAATCATCCGTCAGTATCACACCAATCTTTCTCAGTTGCTATTTATAGTTTGCAGTAGCTCAAATTTATCTGATGGCTTTACAAAGAAACAATTAGTATTTTCCCTCTTTCAAGCTTGATGCCATTATTTTCAGATGAAGGTCAAGTTAAAAATGTTTTTCTTTGGAATTATTCTTGTCCAAGAACACATTGATAAGAACCGTTTTACTTATAGACAGCCTTCAATAAATATTATTATTTAATTTTCTTTCCTGGGCTGTTTTACATAAAATGTATGCAAATAAAATAATTAATTAAATATTAAATCTTCTCCATTGTTAAATGTTTATTTCTCGCTATAAATCGATACGATTTATCATATAAAAACACGATATTCAAAAGAAACTTTAAAGAATAACTGTAACTGACTTTCTGTATATTTTTTGAGATGCCTTACACCTTTTCTCATGTAACTTCTTCTTGACATATGTCAATCTGACGATGCTAGTTTTTAGCGGAACAGCTGTAATTGAATTATTTGTCGAATAAATAGTGTTTCATTCAACCGTTTAGTGGTTTACTTTTCTTAATAAGATGGATTTTCACACAGTAAGGGTTAGTACAATAAATTTCATTAAGTAATCTTCGAGAGAAGAATTAACCCGATTGTATAAGAAGTTACATGAGAAAAGGTGTAAGGCATCCCAAAACATCTGGTTTAACCAAAAATGTCTCAAGAAGAATGTAATACCAAATATGTAAATATAAAATGTAAAACTTTCTGTAAGTAGATATACTAGGAGAGTTCTAACCCACTAGAGGAGTGGGGGTACCTCCGTATATACAGCATAGGAGTTCTGGAACGGTTCTGAACTGTGGTTCTGAATTGTGGACCAGTTGTTTATTTGGAATAGTTGTGTTATATTATGATGATTAAATAATTGAGCGACTGGAACGAATTTTATTGGAATTATTAAAGAATTAAACGAGTTTGTGTTGTATTGCGGGTTGCCTGCTGGTTTGAAAAAAAGGGACTGCGTGGCGGCCGCTGGTGGGATTTGAACCACGGACCGTCGTTAGAATTTTTACAATTTAAGCGCCCTTACCCACTGGGCTGCTAACGAAGGATTATATAATGTTATGAATGGGTATTTAAACTCGCGTCGCGTATTTTGATCGTTTTCATGGAATTTGGTCTGTGACAGATATCTTGTAATCATATACAGGGTATGTCGGGATACTAAACAACTTTTTTGTATTTAAAATATCAATTTGATGATATGGTACGGGTTAGATACGGGATATATACAGGGTTTGTCGCGAATTAGATCGTCGAAATATCGAATTATGATCATTCTTAATACGCAAAAATGGCAAAAATGTCGGTACGGGGGTATGGTCGTTAATTAAAAATGTCAATTCGATCATTCGTATATTATGATGTGGGTAAAAGATAATTTCGAGTGTACAGGGTATATCGCGAATATCCTTCGTAAGGGAGATGTCAATTTTTCATACGGGATATACAGGGTTTGTCGAAATATCGGATTATGATAATTCTTTATACGGAAACGGTTACGTGGCAAATAAAAATGTTTATATACGTGGGGGGTATGACGGTTCTCCATTTTCTGATCGAACAGTAATTTTCTCTTTATACGGGAATGAATTAGGATGTAAAGTTGTGATACAACGATTGTCAAAAGGGTACCAATTATTCGATGCTATGACGTCATCACACATATTTTACAAGGGTCATGCGATCGACAACGACCAGTTACATTATGTCTTCAGAAGAGCACAGTCATGAAATTGAAGACATTGCTTTTTATGAAGAAAAGAGTAAGGTTATGAAACAAACTAGGGAAGCAAGAACAACGTGGAGCAGTCTAAACTGGGATTGTCGTAAATTACCGAAAACTACTTATCCGTTAAGACGTATTCAACCATGTTTAATAGAACTGAAGAAGAAGAGAGCATAAAAAATGAAATTAATAATGTTTTTGCCATGTCATGTATAATTTTAGCATCTGTCTTTGTTTTAATTTTAATAATTATTTTAAAAATTGTTAAACGTAAATTTGAATCTTCGTGTAATATAAAAGTTGATGAATAAACAACTTGTTTTATTTCTAAGTAGTGGTGTATAAAATAAAAACTCATTTGTGGTTAAGGTTTATTTATTTTATGGTAATACAGTATTCAAAAACCAGTGGCGGAGACGTTGTACGTTTCGTTCGGTGCACGAATATAGTCCAGAGGTGTGACAGGGGTTTGGATCCTTGGCAAAGTTTACTGTTGCACACGGTGTACCATCGAACTTGCCGACTTCGCAAATGTGAGGAAAAACGTTGAAAATGTTACATTTATTTTGCAGAAACTTGGCTTTTTGTTGACCACGAACGTAAATGTAGTCTGCAGCATACAATAGCTTGCTTTCCAATATTTCATTAACTTTAGAATATTCTACATCTCCTGAAGAGTATCGAATTCCGTGCACATTTTTTTCCAAGTAGGTTGCAGTCTTTTTGTCCTCATTACTTAATGTAGAAAACGGTTGAGGTGGTAAAACATGTAATGTGAACTTTTGAAACCAATTTCTATCGTTAGTTCTTTGACAACGAAAAATCCATCTACGACAAAGCCTTGAATGTCTACAAAAGCTATTCTCATGTTGACGTCTGCTCGAACACTAACTCTAATCAACGTCTAGTTTAAACTTTTAACAATTTCGGTGAGGGGGAAGTTTTCCATTACACAATCATGAATTATGATGCAATAGACTTTGGTATTTTCGGGAAAGCCTATGTTTGCTTCAATATCAAGTTTCACATCGACTGTGGACGCCTTCATGCTTTCTTCCTGTTTGGAACAATCGATAACAAACAATGCCCGTTTCTTGAAAGAGGAATAATCCAGCAGGGGCGCTTCTGTGTGGAGTTCGCGTAGTTGGGATAGAATTCAGTATAGTTAAAATATGCTTCATTGTAGTCAGTTTTACTAAAATCCAATTGCATTCTTTCATTGGGCCAAAATTCACCATTAAGTGACAGTCTTATACTTTGTACATCTGCATTGTCAAATAAAGTAGGATCGGCTGTGCTCACGTTACGTTTGTCAGTTTGAAAGAAAACAATAACAAAACGGGGTCTTTCAACTGAAGTGGATGTTTTAACAGCTCAAACCTCACGTCTTGCACCTTTAGTAATTGAGGGCAATTCGTGTAACTCCCACTTTCTAAATGGAATAACTATAGGCTGATCTTTTTGAATGGATTTCATGAGATTTATCTTTATATCATCATTGGGAAAGATATGTTTAACTTTTAATTCAACACTTGTAATGTTAATTTTAGCAGTTGTACTGGAGACCGTACCGGACTTGTCGGTAATATAGATGCAATCATTATCATTTCGTGCTCGAACTAATCGTATTGTTTGTCGTCCACATGTAATCGTAGAATAATCGTTAAAAATGTTGAAAATATGTTTGAGAGGTATTTGAAGGTTGAAGGACTTGTCGCTGCCATTTAGAATAGGATCTTTCGGGTAATTCCAGCCAGCTATAGCCATATGATTGGAATCTTCTTGGTTATAACAAGTCATAGCACGTACGGCACTTACAATTCCAGGATCTCGAACTGTTTCCATTTCCCTAGCACTTTCACTGTACGTACATGAATCGAAAAGAAAGGCTCCAAAATTATTTGCTAATTTTACGTCTCCTGCTCCGTGTGTTTCGAGGGAACCTTTAATGCACAACAAAGTTTCGCTCATTGCAAAGAACGAATCAACCTGATTAATGCTAAACTCCACAATGTCACTGCAATTGAATGATTTGATAAATGGAGAATAGGTTCTGTATTCAGCCTTTCGAATGGAATCATCAAAGACCGGCTTACGGTAGATATCAAACATCGAAGGCATATTGTCATTTTGACGAAGTCGTTTTCCATACATGGTTGTCATTTCAATCTAAAACCCAGCGATTGCAGCACCAATTTGTTTGCCAACGTGAGTTGTTTCACCGGCGGCTGCTTAGCTAATGAAGTTGGAAAATGTTTAAACTGTCTTTTATGATGATGATTGATTATTAGTCCCATCTGTTTCGCGCTCTAAGCTCCAATATCAATGTACTCGATTCACCTCTAAAGTTTACAGGTTGACCGTCTTGATCTAAGGCAATGACAGTGATGTTAGTTATTTCACGTTGTGGTATAACGGGTAAGTAGATCAAATTATGAGGAATTTCGTCAATGGAATATCCTGGATCTACTTGTATGACGAATTCGTAGATTGTATAGGCAGGTCTGTTCGCATCAAAGGCTCCAGTGGTAATGTTACAATCGAAGCGAATACTGGATACTTTAATGATTTTGACGGGGAGATCTGAAGAGTGCATTTCGTTGACGTCGAGTATTTTCGGTGAAAACCCCAATATTCTTCCAAGACTATCAGCTTGCATAAAGGAAATTTTATATTTACTGAAAATTTCACATTTCAACGTATTGTGATTAGGTTTTAGTGAAAATATATCCTTCGGTGGTGTTATTGAATTGCTTGCGTCCATTTTATCACTGATAAACGCTTCAAGATCAGCAATTTCATAACATCCTGTAGGAATATTAAAACATTGAAAATTGTACGTTTTTATAACCCAACATGTCGTCTATACACTTAAATAAAAAAAATCATCAGTTGGTAAATTGTATAAGAATTCTTCATATTAAAAATGCGTATCCAGCAGCGAAGAATATGAAGACCGTACCGAATTCGCTCCCGAATTTCCAAACAAAAACAAAACCGAAGATGAAACATAAAAACGATATGATTCGCCACACTCCGCTGCCAGTTTTCATGGTTACAACTTTCGCTAGGACTTTCGCACACCTAATTTTAATAATGCATCTACCTGTGTCGGTTCGATGTTAAACAAGCTTCTTTATCACGTGCATTATTTTCGATGGTTTTTTTATACGGGGTGAAGCATAAGAGAGGATAAAATATATAATATACTATTGTTCAACAATTGTAGAAATCAGAAAACATTGATGTTGGGTCAAAGTTTGAAGTAAATAATAGTCAAATATGTTAAGCCATGTTAGGCAGTTAAAATAATATTTTAGAATGATCATCTTCAGAGGAAAGAGATATGCCATCAACTTCCAGAACTACAGAGCCAGGTGCAATAGGAGAACAACAGTTATTGTCAGGGCCTTCTACTTTAAAAATAACAGGTAGAATAAATTGGAATTTTGAGTAATTTTACTTTCCTTCAATACAAACATCTTTTAAATATCAGTTTTTAAATTTTTAGATAATTTGTTTATTGAAAATGCAGCAACAGAAAATAGTCACCCATCATCAACATTGATACATCATTTGCATGGCTCAAAGAGAGATATAAATTTGGATTAAAAACAATCAGGGTCGAGCTACTTGTAAAATACAATTTTACATTTGGCTGTGCAGTACTACTTTTAAAATATGCTGATATGTTTGAAAATTTAATGAAAAAGTGTATTTTCATTTTTCTTTTAAATATTTATTTTATATCGTTAACTGTTGTGAATTCTAACAATTTGTGTTTGAAGAACCTTATTTAATTTTGTTTTTCAGAAATAAGGTTATGCTACATAACAGTTTTTCTGAATTTATCTTATTCTTTTAAGACTGTAACTCCCTTCGGAATAATTTTGTCGTTTAGAAAGTATTTTATTCTTAATCAAATTAGTTAACGATATATGATTAATACACTAGTTTTATAGGAACAGTCATAGTCTTATCATTTTTACTTATAGATGTATCAGTCAGTACCTTTTGTGCAGGCGGTTGGATGGTAGTACACAAAAGTTATTCGGAAATTAGCCGGTATACATTTAATAAAAACGTATTTTTACGGATTTAAGTGCGCGTATATATACAGATTTTTCTTCTAAATAGTGTTTGTGTGGGAAAAAGTGCCGGTTATTGAAAAACTACAGTGTTAGTGTTTTTTAAAACTGAAATATGTGAATGTTGACAATGGCAGTTCAAAAAGTGATGGTTGAAAAGCAGATGATGACTGGCCAATCGGTGAGTTTATTTAATTTATTATTTTTTATTTATTTAAGAGAAAAAAGATCGTTTTATAAGCCGGTTTTTGTTTGAAATAATGTGGAGTACATTTTCCGTTAGAAATTGAAGAAATTAATTCAAATTAATTTTCTAGATTTAAGAGTTGGAAAAATTAATGATTGCAAAAACTATTCTTAATTATAAGTTACTGATTTACCGGTATAAAACAATTATTTTCAAATTAATATATTTGTATGGTTAAAAACCTTATTACTTAGAATATAACCATTCTTTTTTTTATTAGAGGTAAAAATTCCATAAAATGTATTAAAAAACCTTCAATATCGACTATTGTCTTTTTATAGTTGCACATTTCATTTATTAAACTCGTTTTAAACTAAATATATTATAAATTTCTTATTTGATAAGTAACGTATATGATACGTATTAAGCAAACTATGCATCTATCGCACATAGAGGGTTATTTCCTCAGCAGGTGGACTGGTCATATTTTGTTTGTTTAAAATATAGTAACTAATCTTATATATTTTTTTCTGCAATAATTATACATAAAATTACAGTAAAATAATATAAGAGTGAGTTATCTTCGTATACAGTATGATGCAAATGTATGGAATACATTTCAGAAACAGACGACTTTTAAAAAAAATCTTAAAACATGTCAATTTTAATTTTTGAATGGCCATCAGCTGCTATAGATATGTTGGACATTACGTCATTGGTGACGGTGTAATGACGCCATGGACAGCTCATTTGAAAGGTCTCCTTATCGTCTTTGCAACAATGTAATTATTTGAATATTTATTTCTACAGGGTTAACCAAAACTGTTGGTTTATTAATACAATTAACTTAGAATAAATGTTTACTTAAATACAATTAAATTACAACAAATGTTCAAATTGCCGACTTTCAGCAATGATACAATGAGAAAGACGAGCAGTAAATTCTTTCCTAACGTTTTCGAGGACTTCAGGTGTTATTTGTGCAATTTCCGTTCGGATTCGCTCCTTCAACTCCTCTACATTATTCGGTCGATTTTGATTACTCTGCTCTTTAAATATCCCCTCAAAAAAAGTCTAACGGAGTCAATTTTGGATATCTTGGTGGCCATTCGATAGGCCCCCTTCTACCTATCCACCTTCCTGGGAAAACGTTATTAAGGTAATTTCGTACCTCAACGCCATAGTGTGGAGGAGCTCCATCCTGTTGGTACCATAAATCATTTCTATTTGGAAATAGATGATTCAGCTGTGGCAACAGATAATTTTAAAGAAATTCTAGATAACTAGCAGCAGTTAGGTTTTCCTAAAAAAATATGACCCTACCATTTGATTGTTTATAATGCCGGCACAAACATTCACCTTCTCCCAATATCGACATGTCTGTATGAGGATTTTCTTGAAACACCAGTACAACGTCCAGTTTTTTGGCTTAGGATATTGATATTCTACCACTTCTGGGAAGATCTTTAACATGGCCCGTTTCTCTATTTTTTTTTCAATTTTACTTACTGTTGATTGAGTAATTGGATCGCGATTGGGGTATTTAGCATTAAATAAATTACGAACTTCTGCTTGAGTCCTCACTCTATCTCCATAACCAATCATGGTTAAAATCTCGATTCGTTCTGTTTCTGTTTCATTTTTGTAAATGCTGTTATTAACGTCGGCAAAAAACTTGACAGATTCACAGATCATTGACGAATAAAGACGAGTCAATGACAATACTGATTTAAATATTTTTGTAAAAATAATTCCGAGTAGCATTGTTTTTATCAATGTAGTTTTTTTGAAACCAACAATAAACACTATTTTGTTTTATTCCCAGTGGCGGTCCTTAGTGTATTTTAGTTCAGTGAATGAATATTTATTGTAATTCCATGTTACTTAACAAAGTTCATAATTTTGTTTAACCCTGTAGAAATAAATATTTAAATGATTACATTGTGGCAAAGGCGATAAGGAGAACTTTCAAATAAGCTGTCACGTGACCTCCGTTTGTATTTAAAAAAATCGTCAATGACGTCATTACGCCATCACTAATGATGTAATGTCCAACTCATCTATAGCAGTTGATGGCCATTCAAAAATTAAAATTGTCGTGTTTTAGATTTTTTTTAAAAGTCGTCCGTTTCTGAAATAATGAATTTATTCCATACATTTGCATCATACTGTATAAGTAGTTAAGATTTCAAGTTTTCCCTTTTTCTTTTAAGTTACATTTTCCCAGTCAAATAAATTTCTCGCCTTAGCGACATACAGAGTGATTATTTTTCGCTGCTGTCCTACATGATTATTACACCCTGTAGTTTGCATATTTATGGCTGACTAGTACAAATACATACCAAGAAACAAAAACTTGTAACCACCGATAATAAACCTGTCCGGCGTTGTGGATATCTAAATTAATCATTGCATTATTTGTACTGGCTGGTACAACAGTGGAAATTTTTCGTTGCCGAAATAATTTTGTGAGTTTTTAAAATATGCCTAAAGTGAAAGATAAAAAACGCGTATGGAATAAAATAATAGACAACAGTGATAATAGTGATGAGGAAAACCAAGTTGGGAGTTCAAAAGTGCCAAAAATGAATTCAAAAAAGTTACAGTTGGATCAACTCTTAAGTAAATTAAAAGAAATCGAGGGTAGTATAAATAATCTACAGACGGAGAGCGAGGATAGTAGTCCCGAAGAAGGTAGGTTTACATAATAAAGTAGGAAAGATCGACTTTATGTCTCTTCCTTTATTACATAACTTGAAAAATGATTGACTTTATGTCTCTTTTTCAATAAAATACTCTTTTAATGTGTATTCCAACGAATTTCCATCTTTTCAGATACCCCCTCGATATCTGAGGATACTTCGGGAAAGTTTTCGGAGTTTTTGGGAATAAATCCCGAAGAAACGGAGTTGTTGGGTACTCCTATACATAATGATATCTGCATAAGATGGAATGCTTATTTGAAAAAGGGTTTAGATAAGGACATTCTCCAGGCCTTACAAAAGAAGTACCCTTTATCCAAAAATTGTGAATCATTGTGTGCACCAAAGATGAATAAAGAAGTAGAGGTATGCCTTTCAAGAGATAATGCCAAAAACGACCGTTATATAAGTAATCTACAGAATATGTTAGGTAATAGCCTTAGTGCTATTGGTTCCCTAATAACCGAGATAATGGTAGAACCAAATAAACTCGACGCAAAGAAAATCATACAGACGTTAGCAGATAGTGCACAACTTCAATGCGTCGTACACCACGGCCTTTCAGAACATAGAAGATATCCTGCAAAATTTAACATGACAGAGGAAGTGCGTAAAGTACTAGGAGAGGGTCCCATAGACGACTTCCTTTTTGGGAAAGGTTTAAAGGACTCCATTCAAGCCAATGACGCTGCAAACAAATTGGGAAGATCAATAAAAGCCAAAAAGTTTACCCGTTCCAGGTTTCAATTACCTATATCACAACCGGGACCTTCTGGATTACAAAATAAAAAGCCAGATTATTTTTTAAACTACCGACGCCCTCAGAACACATCGAGGAAACGACCAGAATACCAGATTCGGAACTTCAGAAAACAAGATCATCCAGACAGGAAACAATACAGACCGAGGAAGAATTAGGATATAAGGTAAGATATGCAGGTTCACTTAAAAATTTTGTAAAGCAGTGGAAAGGTATAACAAAAAAATCGCAAGTTTTGAAATGGATAAAAGGTATTTCATTAAAATTTGAATCTGTGCCTTTTCAAGAATATATACCTAAGATAACAATAAACAAATCAGAACTTCAAGATTACAGAAAAGCCATTAACAACTTAATAGTCACAGGGGCAATTTCGAAATGTAAACCAAAACACGGTCAATTCTTGTCATCATATTTTTTAATAAAGAAACCTAATGGAAAGCAACGATTTATTTTAAATTTAAAAAAGTTAAACAACTATATATTAGCACCACACTTTAAACTTGAAGATTATAGAACAATTTTAAAATTGACCACACAAAACTGTTATTTTACTAGCATAGATTTAAAAGACGCTTATTTTTTGTTAGCTATTAATTCTAAATACAAAAAGTATTTGAGATTTAAATTTGAAGAATATTTATATGAATTTAATTGTTTACCTTTTGGGTTAAATATAGGACCATATATTTTTACAAAAATAATAAGACCGGTTTTACAACATTTGCGTGAAAAAGGTATTATATGCTCAGCATATTTAGATGATTTCTTAATAATATCCACCTCAAAAGAAGAATGCCATCGTCATACGACTGAGGTTAGAAATCTCTTAAGTAGTTTAGGTTTCGTTATAAACCTAGAAAAAAGTGAGTTAGTTCCAAAACATAGTATAACTCATTTGGGATTTGTTATAAATAGTTCAGAAATGAATCTTAAGTTACCTAAAGAGCGGAAAGAGAATATTGTAAAAATTTTAAAACGTTTTAAAGAAAAGAATGTGTGTAGTATTAGGGAATTCGCAAAAATTATAGGTTCACTGGTAGCAACAAAACCGGCAGTTAAATATGGATGGGTTCACCTAAAAAACATGGAGCGCAGCAAATATAAAAATCTTTCTGCAAATGGCCAAAATTATGACAGCTGTATGACGATTTCGAAAGATATTAAAACGGACTTAAATTGGTGGGTGAAAAATCTCAAAGATAGCAAACAAAGTATCAAGAAGAGGTCATTTGATATGGAGATTTTTTCTGACGCTTCAAAAACTGGTTGGGGGGCATATTGTGGTAAAGAATTGACCCACGGTTTTTGGAGCGAAGCTGAAAAAGAATTCCATATAAATTATTTAGAGTTATTGGCGGCTTTTTACGCTTTAAAATCTTTTACAAAAAATAAGGTATCGTCAAATATATTATTACGAGTAGATAACGTTACAGCCATAGCCTGTATTAATAGAATGGGGAGTGTAAGATACAAAAATCTTAATAATATTGCTAAGCAAATATGGGATTGGTGTGAGCATGGAAATAATTTTGTTTATGCCTCTTACATTAGCTCCTTAAATAATGAGATAGCCGATACACAATCTAGAATAAAAGATAGTACAATAGAATTCAGTTTAAATAGAGAAGGATTTACAAGAATTATCGAAAAATTTGGTATACCAACTATTGATCTTTTTGCATCTTACGATAACAAGAAATGTGATCGATTTGTGTCTAGATTTCCAGATCCAGAATCCTTATATGTAGACGCATTTACAATAAGTTGGGATAAGGAATATTTCTATGCTTTTCCACCATTTCCATTAATTGGTAGAGTTCAAGAAAAAATAATATCAGAGAAAGCTACTGGAATACTGGTAATACCAAATTGGTCTAGCCAAGCGTGGTATCCACTATTCCAGAGACTTCTCACCGAAAAACCCATAATAATTAAGTCTAATAATTGCTCTTTTCAAATTTCTTGCAGAATCTCACATTCAATTTATTGTCAAACTCCATTGATGGCCGGGAGATTATCAGGAAAACCTTTTCGATAAGAGGAACTCCTGAGGAGGCAATACCTACCCTTTTAGCTTCCCTATCAGAAAATTCAATAAAACAATATAGTCAGTGTTTAAAAAATTGGTGGCTATTCTGCCAAGAAAAGGAATATAATCCTTTTCAATACGAGTTAAGTAGAGTTCTCCAGTATTTCACAAAAATTCAAAAATCCGGGTTATCATATTCTAGTTTAAAGGGAGTATATAATCTTAATCCTCCTCAACCAAAATATGAAACAACCTGGGATCCTGAAATAGTTTTAAAATATTTACAGGGTCTATATCCACTTGAAAGCTTATCATTAGAGCTACTAAGTCAAAAATTAGCTACCCTAATAGCATTACTATCCGCTCATAGAATGCAGACATTATCACTGATAAAAATTACAGATATTTCAGAAAAAGAAGGGGGAGGCTTAGAGATAAGGATACCTGCAAAAATTAAAACATCGGGACCAAATAAATTTCAACCTATCTTGATATTCCCGGAATTTAAAGAAATGCCTAGTTTATGTGTAGTAAAAACCCTGAGACTCTATTTGAAGAAAACTAAAAATTTAAGACCACACAATAACAATAATTTATTTTTAACTTGGAAAAAACCACATCATAATGCATCTGTCCAAACTTTAGCTAGATGGGTGAAAAACACACTTGAAAGAAGTGGTATAGATATCTCAAAGTTCTCTACACATAGTACTAGACATGCGAGTACTTCTAAAGCATTCAGAAATGGCGTCAACATTGAAGTAATTAGATCCACGGCAGGGTGGACTCAAAAATCTAAGGTTTTCGTAAAATTTTATAACAAGCCATTAATAAAGAATAATAGATACGATTTTGCAAGATCTTTGATATCAACCTTATCTGAGAGGGAATAGATATTTTCATAGTATAGTTGTTTAGATAATACTAATTATGAGACTGACAATGATTTATAAAAATGTTATTATTTTGTTAAAGTTTAAAAAATATTGTTATTATATTATATTTTCTACATTCTTTTGATGTTTTGTAATTATTTCGCTTTTTATTTGTCAAGCGTTTTTTTATATTAATTATATAATTGTATAAGCAGGAATTAGATCGCAGTTTTTTTTTTTTCTTGGTATATCTACAGGGTGTAATAATCATGTAGGACAGCAGCGAAAAATAATTAATGGATTGATCGACTTACCTGTAAGGATGATCAATCCTAATTATTTGAGCTGCTGTCCGTAATGATTATTACACAACCCACCCAATTAACCCTACCCCTTGCGATCTAATTATTATTAAATAATGCAATGATTAATTTAGATATCCACAACGCCGGACAGGTTTATTATCGGTGGTTACAAGTTTTTGTTTCTTGGTATGTATTTGTACTAGTCAGCCATAAATATGCAAACTACAGGGTGTAATAATCATTACGGACAGCAGCTCAAATAATTAGGATTGATCATCCTTACAGGTAAGTCGATCAATCCATTAATTATTGAAAAATGTTATATTATAAAATAATTTCTTTTTGTTACAAAACAAGGTTATCTCATCAAATAAATGTAATACCAACTTGTTTATTTTAAAAATGGTACCTAC
The DNA here is from genome assembly GCA_035357415.1 of Ophraella communa. NCBI lineage: Eukaryota > Metazoa > Arthropoda > Insecta > Coleoptera > Chrysomelidae > Ophraella > Ophraella communa. Next base: position 8,940,143 of record CM068986.1, on the reverse strand, counting down.
ACTTTTTATATTTTAAAATTTTGCTAATTTTACTTTAAATATATCTCTGTTAAAAACCTTGCAAAACATACATTCCTGATATAATTTAGGACACCTTGTATATATTGAAACAAAATTATTATTATTATAAGTTTTAATTATCAGTTCCTATTTTTTACAGGTGAGTATTGAAGAAACTTTCGTCAGATCTTCAAAGGGCGTTCTCCACGATCATCAGTTGGGCTTATTTTTAATAATAAAAGGGGTAAGTGACATAAATATATATTTTATAAATGAGATACACTGTTAAAATTATAACCAGCAAGTTTTTAATAGTAAAATAAATACGCTGTGGTCAAAAATAAACGAAATAATTTCCTATTTAAATCAGTTATTATCGGTTTTATAATATTTTAAAAATACTTTAGTTAGATTGATTTTATCCAAATTTAAACTGATACATTTTTATTAAGTAGCCCATTCAAAACATTTCAACCCACAGTTATTAAATTTGGAAAAAATAGTAAAATTATTTTTTTTAAAGTACCTCAAAACTAATTCACAACAATCTATAATAACAGTACTTAAATCTTAACTCGAATAAACTAATTATTTCTTTCTGTTGTTACAGGGTGAGTCTTTAAAAACACTTTCTATCTGTATCGATTTACGATGTACTTCAAGATCGTCATTAAAATTTGATTTTCAAAAGGTAGGTGCAATTAAATGGGAACTCAAATGATATAATTGACTTTCTGTTGTTATTTTTACTGCAATAATTTTGTACATTTCCGTATATTAATAGTTGGCAGGCTGTAAAAAACAGTTTAAAAATGCGGTGAAAGTTTTTTTTATAAACAGAAATTTTGGATCAATTAAAAAATAAGACCTTTGGAAAAGGTTGATTGTTTACAAAGTAAATTTGTTTAAAAATAATTATTTTAAGGTAATTTATAAAGAAAATATGTTGTGCGTTTTCTAAAATTATTAGTTCACTTAAAGTATTTTTTAAATAGAGTAAAACTTACATTTTAGAAAAAAATATTTTGAAATTTAATCTTTATTTAACGGATTAATAGAATTTTTGTTTTATTAATGAAATATTTTATCTTTATGTTTAATTTTTGAAGCATTTTAATAACCAATATTAAAAAAATTACGTTTTATTTAATGTTCTATATAATTTTGTGAATATAGCTAGATCAATATTAATTTTTACAATTCTGATATAGTAATAGCGCTATCAAATTATTCATGAAACGTTAGTATTTAAAAAAAATTTCTATCTGTATTGATTTACTTCGAGATCATCTCCAGAATTTGATTTTCGAAAGGTAAGTGCATTAAAATGGGAATTTTAATGATTATCTGTGATTATTTTTATTTAAAATGTGTTTTTATTGCGTAAATATGTTTAATATGAGTTAATTTATAAAAAAAAATTATGTTAGGGTTTTTTTATATTATTATTTTACTTGAGATATTTTTTTTTAATAGAGTTAAAAGAATATTTTAGAAAAAATATTATGAAATTTAATTTTTACTAATGAAGTTTTTTTATATAAATGATATATTTCATATTTAAATTCAAATTTTGAAACATTTTAATAATCTTTGTAAAAAAAGATATTTTTATAAAATATATATACACCTTGTATACAAGGTGGAAACAATTAAAAAATAATGCCTTTGAAAATGTTGTAAATTTCATTTTATAAAGAAAATCCATTATGGCTTTTTTAAAATTATTATTTATATAACGTATCTTTTATAACAAAATATTATACAAACACAACATTAAAAAAACAATTTCCTTTATTGTTTTATATAATTTTTTAATTAATTTTTACATTTTTGATACAACAATAACGCTGTCAAATTATGAACAAAATTTTTAAAACTTGGAAATTTTTTTACGAACATATTAATAATAATTGTTTATTTTTTTAATGTCAAACAAATGAGCAATAATGATAATATGGAAATAAAAAAATTGAAATAATCTATTACAAAATTTTTTGCAAACTATCAATGCTTTGGCAGCATAAATTCTTTTTCGTAATAGTTTCAATTTGATCATTAAAAAGTGTCCTTAAAATCTAAGTAGCACTTCACCATTATCTCTTACGACAATATCACTTGGTCGACCATCATCAGCATTAATTTTGTCCTAAGAAAAACTCACCCTTTCAAACTGAAAATCTATTCTCACCCGAACTGCAGGATTATTCCTCATAAAACTCATTTCCTCCGCCTCTTAAGATGAACCCAATCTGCAAGTTATCCATACTTCTTCTGGTAGAATCTGAATTATTCCCAGTCTCATTTCTTCTACTGGTTTACTGTCATATACAGTTGGAATATAATTCAGTAAACTAGAAGCATCTCTTTAATTTAAAGATTCAGTAAACTTGAACAGCTTGTAAACTTTAAGCTCTCGTATGCACGAGCATTTTTAACTGGATCATCTCTACAGCTTGGGCAGTTCATCCCTCCACTCGTGATCTTCCATAGGGGCGGTCGACTTTTTCTACACAGAAATACGACAGGTACCACATTGTGGGAGAAGTACTATAACTTAAGGTGTCTGTTAGTCTGGCTTACAAACCCAGCAGTCACCCATTGAGTTGAGTACGTATAGTATTTTCTGTTTCTGGGAAATTGTCGCCTGATGGCTATTAAAGAACCGCCTGTGGCTTCTTCTTATAATCTTTATTTTATCCTTTATTTTACCCTTTATTTTACATACAAAGTATATTTAGTCTACAAAAACCTTAGGTTACCATACATCAAAATCTATTCCCTAAAAATATCAAAACTTAACTTCATTTTACCCCACAACATCTTCCAAACAATATTCTTCTGGTAGAATCTGAACATCATTTGGAGACTTGTTTTGCAAAAGGTAATAAACAAAGACTTTTCTGGGTGATAATCTAAAGTGAAAAAATGTTTGCAGATTATGAAAGCAAGAAAGAAAATTGGAGATTCTGTTATATCCTGCGAAAAGAAAATTGGATTGGGACTAAGACATCGAAAACAACATGAGGCAGAATCATTGAGTAATATTCCTGCTAGGTATCATAGGAGTGCTGTTGGGACAATGCTTCAGGTAATATCAAGTTAAAAATTACATTTTTTATTGATCTTATATATTAATTTGTAAAACAGCTTTCTAGAATTTTACAGGAACGTCTTTGATTGGATATATCCAGACATGTGACTCTGGTCTACTTCATCGTCTGGTGATTTCTTTAATTTTTAAAACATTGTAAGTTATTAGGTATCAAGAAATTTAGGTTTTAAAAGAAGAATGATTGTTCTATAAAAGGTAACTTTTTTATTGTAGGTTTTTACATTTTTATATGATGATAAGACATTGCAAATAATTGTTTTGATTTATTAATTACAGGTCTATTATAAAGAACATGAAAGATATTTTTAGGTATCAAGAACATAAGTCTATATGAAAAAATCTTTATATTTCTATACAAGGTAACAAATCTAAAGGTTTCACCAAATAAAATGGAAAGATATTAAATTATTTTTGTTGTTTTTATCAGTTGCAGATATAAATATGGAAGATATTCAGATGAAACTAAGTACAAGATAAATGCAGACCATTTTTTACAAATGTACCACAGAAACCAACATTTTTGAAATTGAATACACATCGCCATTCTATAAGTACTTGTTAACAAATTTATATTTATTTCAGATATAAAGGAAGTATATCTTTATAAAAAACACTTTTATCGTTTTATACAAGGTAATTTTTTAAACGCATGTTTTTCTGCTTTGATAAGTTTAAAAAATGGTATTGTGGAGCTTGGAGTGATGCGGGAATGTTATGGTGGGTACTAATCTGGATTGGGAAAATATATAATTGAGGAAGCATGTACTTATGTAGCATTGGGATAGTATTTCTAATACTTTGTATATATATTATTTGTTGCAATATTTATGTAATCGCAATATTTTTCATTATTATAAACTTTTGAGTTATTACAGGCACTGTTAAGAAACTAATTCTTAAGACTGTTTTTCAGGAGGTAACTGCTTTACATTTTAGTATACACATATATATTGTTTGCAGAAGTTTTAAATCCAAAGTATACAACTCTTTGAAGGTTACATACAGAAATTGTTTGGTTTGTTATGAAAAAATTAAACGAGAATAATTTGAAAGATTATTTCAGGTTAAACAGTTGGCAGATACTAAATGATTGATAGATTTGACAAACAATTGAAAATTCGAAGAAAATAGTGAAGAAAAGACAGCCCGATATTTCTGATGTTTGTTTTTGAGGCAGATGATTTCAGTGTAGCTAAAGGGCGGTTCAAAACGGCCACTTGGTCAGTGATTGCACTGACTAACGTCGTTTATTATCAGGGTGAGTACAAAATTAATTTTTGTCCAATTAAAATTCCGGTTAAATGTATATTTATGAAAAATGGATATTTTTTTCAAAATCTTCATGTTCTCACCAGTATATTGACAATAAAAGAATATAAAGAAATAGGGGACCTTGTCCTTTCCCCCTCAACACTGTTTTCAACCCCCATATGCCGTATCTCGAGGGTTACAAGAGCTGTGATATAGGGGGCCCCAAAATAGTATTTCGGAATTTTTCAGGAAAGTTGAGTTTTCTAGGTTATTATTAAACTTTTCTTAAAAATAATAATAATATTTTGGCATTTTTTAGACCCGATAAATATATTATGCATAATTTTTTGAGTTACTTTATTATGGTCCCAGTATTTGTAAATCTGGCTCAATTTCGTCTAAGTCTAAGGTTCCTTATGGTATAAAAGGAGCGGTCGACTTTTTCTACACAGAAATACGACAGGTACCACAATGTGGGAGAAGTACTATAACTTAAGGTGTCTGTTAGTCTGGCTTACAAACCCAGCTGTCACCCATTGAGTTGAGTACGTATAGTATTTTCTGTTTCTGGGAAATTGTCGCCTGATGGCTATTAAAGAACCGCCTGTGGCCTCTTCTTATAATCTTTATTTTATCCTCAATTTTACATATATTTTAATCACAAGTTATGGTAATAGCTACAATAATGATTTAAGATATTGTGGCCTGCACCGTTCTTCTGGTGGAACCATTCCTTGCGATTTTTTCCTGTGCCTCTTAACGTGTTGAAATTCGATTTCTGCAAGTGATGTCAATTATATGAAAGATAATCAGTAACCTTCCGGTATGAAGTAAATTATATCTTTTTCCTATTTGATACAGAGACCTTTCAGAACTTCACGTACTATATATAATTTTATGTAAATCGAAACACAAATAGTAATTAGGAGGTCTTTTGATGTAACGCTGAAAAAGCAGTCCTAGGTACAACTGGTGGAAGAGGAGGTGTTTTTAGCAGGTAGGTCACTGGAATTGAGGCCGGCGGTGCTCGATGTCTTCCCTAAAGGGGGATAACGAGTGCCGCCGGTCTTACTCTGGTGGAATCCTGCACACCTGGGATACGCTCCCAGATGTCTTACGAAGATTTTCACCTCAGGAAAAAAAAAAAAAAAAAAAAAAAGGAGGCCTTTTGATATCTCTTCACTATATGCAACTAGTTATATAAATAGCAATTTTGGTTGGAAACATGGTAACCTAAAAAGGGTTTTTTAAAGCTTTATTTTGTAATTTATATATACAATTTATATTATTTTTTGTTGTAGAGAACCAAGCTGATAATAAATATATTAAATTACTTTGAATGTGTGCATAGTATATTAAATACGCAGTTTTTTAGATAAATCTTCCATTCTTTTGATGGCCCTAATTAGAGAGGATATTTTTGAAGAAACGTTACCTATTGAATATGGGTATACCAATTTAAATTGTTATCAATGAAAAGCGCTATTGACAATGCAGATGTACAAAGTATAAGACTGTCACTTAATGGTGAATTTTGGCCCAATGAAAGAATGCAATTGGATTTTAGTAAAACTGACTACAATGAAGCATATTTTAACTATACTGAATTCTATCCCAACTACGTGAACTCCACACAGAAGCGCCCCCTGCTGGATTATTCCTCTTTCAAGAAACGGGCATTGTTTGTTATCGATTGTTCCAAACAGGAAGAAAGCATGAAGGCGTCCACAGTCGATGTGAAACTTGATATTGAAGCAAACATAGGCTTTCCCGAAAATACCAAAGTCTATTGCATCATAATTCATGATTGTGTAATGGAATACTTCCCCCTCACCGAAATTGTTAAAAGTTTAAACTAGACGTTGATTAGAGTTAGTGTTCGAGCAGACGTCAACATGAGAATAGCTTTTGTAGACATTCAAGGCTTTGTCGTAGATGGATTTTTCGTTGTCAAAGAACTAACGATAGAAATTGGTTTCAAAAGTTCACATTACATGTTTTTACCACCTCAACCGTTTTCTACATTAAGTAATGAGGACAAAAAGACTGCAACCTACTTGGAAAAAAATGTGCATGGAATTCGATACTCTTCAGGAGATGTAGAATATTCTAAAGTTAATGAAATATTGGAAAGCAAGCTATTGTATGCTGCAGACTACATTTACGTTCGTGGTCAACAAAAAGCCAAGTTTCTGCAAAATAAATGTAACATTTTCAACGTTTTTCCTCACATTTGCGAAGTCGGCAAGTTCGATGGTACACCATGTGCAACAGTAAACTTTGCCAAGGATCCAAACCCCTGTCACACCTCTGGACTATATTCGTGCACCGAACGAAACGTACAACGTCTCCGCCACTGGTTTTTGAATACTATATTACCATAAAATAAATAAACCTTAACCACAAATGAGTTTTTATTTTATACACCACTACTTAGAAATAAAACAAGTTGTTTATTCAACAACTTTTATATTACACGAAGATTCAAATTTACGTTTAACAATTTTTAAAATAATTTTTAAAATTAAAACAAAGACAGATGCTAAAATTATACATGACATGGCAAAAACATTATTAATTTCATTTTTTATGCTCTCTTCTTCTTCAGTTCTATTAAACATGGTTGAATACGTCTTAACGGATAAGTAGTTTTCGGTAATTTACGACAATCCCAGTTTAGACTGCTCCACGTTGTTCTTGCTTCCCTAGTTTGTTTCATAACCTTACTTTTATCTTCATAAAAAGCAATGTCTTCAATTCCATGACTGTGCTCTTCTGAAGACATAATGTAACTGGTCGTTGTCGATCGCATGACCCTTGTAAAATATGTGTGATGACGTCATAGCATCGAATAATTGGTACCCTTTTGACAATCGTTGTATCACAACTTTACATCCTAATTCATTCCCGTATAAAGAGAAAATTACTGTTCGATCAGAAAATGGAGAACCGTCATACCCCCCACGTATATAAACATTTTTATTTGCCACGTAACCGTTTCCGTATTAAGAATGATCATAATCCGATATTTCGACAAACCCTGTATATCCCGTATGAAAAATTGACATCTCCCTTACGAATGATATTCGCGATATACCCTGTACACTCGAAATTATCTTTTACCGACATCATAATATACGAATGATCGAATTGACATTTTTAATTAACGACAATACCCCCGTACCGACATTTTTGCCATTTTTGCGTATTAAGAATGATCATAATTCGATATTTCGACGATCTAATTCGCGACAAACCCTGTATATATCCCGTATCTAACCCGTACCATATCATCAAATTGATATTTTAAATACAAAAAAGTTGTTTAGTATCCCGACATACCCTGTATATGATTACAAGATATCTTTCACAGACCAAATTCCATGAAAACGATCAAAATACGCGACGCGAGTTTAAATACCCATTCATAACATTATATAATCCTTCGTTAGCAGCCCAGTGGGTAAGGGCGCTTAAATTGTAAAAATTTTAACGACGGTCCGTGGTTCAAATCCCACCAGCGGCCGCCACGCAGTCCCTTTTTTTCAAACCAGCAGGCAACCCGCAATACAACACAAACTCGTTTAATTCTTTAATAATTCCAATAAAATTCGTTCCAGTCGCTCAATTATTTAATCATCATAATATAACACAACTATTCCAAATAAACAACTGGTCCACAATTCAGAACCACAGTTCAGAACCGTTCCAGAACTCCTATGCTGTATATACGGAGGTACCCCCACTCCTCTAGTGGGTTAGAACTCTCCTAGTATATCTACTTCTGTATATATTTTAAATGTTTACTAAAATTATCCTGAAATATAGAACAACAAAATCTTAACTAAGGTTAGATTTCATGTGAGTGGACGATAAAGGTTCCTTCCTCTGTGATCAAAAAGGTCCTTTGTTGCTATAACTTTTAACAATAACAATACCCACTTTTTGAAAACGACGGTGGTGATTACTAAAATTGGATTTTTTTATCCAGCGATAAATATACTCGACAGAAAAATTCTCATTCAAAAAATATCTACAATGGGCTATTTGGAGACCTTATCACTGTCGCACTAATTAAACTTTTTTTGTTCATTTTAATTTGTAGGCTGACATTTAACATTTAAACAAAATGGAAGCAGGAATTTTAAATTGTGTAAACACAATTAACCATTTTCGATGTTTTCAATTTGAATAATAAATTGAAAAGAGAAGTTATTTCAAAAAACAATTGCTTGATCAATCATTTTGATTTCCCTAATGGAGTTACACGAACAAATGCACCTGAATTTAACAATGTTGAATGACTGCTGGAAGTATAAATGAAATTGATGTAGCTTTATTTGAAGGTAAAAGAGTTTTAAATTTTTCTTTTAAAGATGTGTGCTAAGTGTGTAATTATTCTCAAGAAAAAAGGACTGTTTTACGGAAATAGAATTTTTAGTCTAAAAATAAAAAAAAATCAGATCCAGTGGTTTAATTTTTGTTATTTTATTTATGAATAACTATTTTTTTATCTTTGTAATACAATACACTTGACGGATTTTTATAAATCATTATTGTTAATTATTAAATTTATGTTCAGTTTACGCCAGAACTAAAAAACAATAAACAAAAAGATTCAAATATTAATAATTTATCGCTTTAAATTCCAATTGTTTCACAATCTATTTAAATACATAAACATATCAATATACCTATAATACACTCCGCCAAAAAAGTATCGCATCACCTATAAAACTACAAATATTGTATTAAAAATAATTTAAAATATGATTTTTTTACTGTTGTTTCTTTTGGTTTTTTAAGTAAGCAATAAGTATCTAAAGAAAAATGCAGAATGTACGAAAAACAGAGGGTTTATTTAATTTTTTTCATAAATTAGAAGTAAGCGCATAAACAGCATTGATTTAAAATAAATAAAAATCAAAAGTAATGGTAATTTAGTAAGACATATTGCCTCCTCTAGCTCTTATAACATCTAGACAACGTTGTGGCATACATCCAATTAATCTTCTCAGATAATCTTGATCAATATTATCCCATTCTATGGTTAACAACTGTTGCAGGTCCTGAAGATTAGCTGGCGTCACATTACCGGATCTCACCCTTCTGTAAAGATGGTCCCAAACATGTTCTATTGGATTTAAGTCCGGGCTGCGCGCTGGCCAATCTAAAACTTGTAAATTTACCTCTTGAAGGTACTCTGTAACGATCCTTGCGACGTGTGGGCGTGCATTGTCATGCATTAAAACGAAGTCATCACCAATAAATGGGGCGTAAGGAACAACATGCATCTCCAAAATTTCTCTTATGTACCTATCAGCAGTTAAGGATCCTCCATCTAGCTGTATCAATTCGGTTTGACCCCTTAAAGATATTCCGCCCCAGAGCATAATAGATCCTCCTCCAAAGTTTGTCGCTGGTCTTAGGTTGCATTGAAAATAACGCTCGCCATCTCGTTTATAAACTGGTATTCTTCGATCCGAAGTGTATAAACAAAATCTTGACTCATCCGTAAAGAGTATGTTACCCCAATCGTCGATATTCCAGTTTACGTGCTCTCTTGCTAATGTTAGTCGTGCTATACGGTGTTCCCTTGTAAGTCTCGGGGCAGTGGCAGCTACTCTGGCCCTAATTCCAGACTGTCTTAAGATGTGCCTAACAGTTTCTGAAGACACACGTACATTTCGAGTCTCGGCTAAGGCATGTTGAGTTGACTTGCAGTCACATGTCTTCGACGCAAAGCCTGAAGGACTAAAAATCTATTGTCTGCATGCGTAGTTGCTCTTGGCCGACCTGTTACAGCTCGTCTTTTATAAAGACCAGTCTCTCGGTACCTTACTACCACTCGTGATACTGTCAACTGATTTACACCCACTAAATTTGCCACATATCTCTGACTCCTTCCATCTTTAATGAGGGAAATTATTCTAACCACTTGATCCCTCGTTAAATTTAAATTTATATTGTCACGACCTTCCATACTCGATATTTAATACAAAATTTTAATTTAAACGCAAACTGTATACTCTTTACCAAAGTAAAATAAAGACTGATAATATAAAAACCAGACAAAATAGCAATTATCACTTTTTTTTCTTAAACAGTAAGCTGTATTTACAAATTTTATTTTAATATTTATTCTAGCCTTAAGGGCCATAAAGAAATAATTTAAATTAACCAAATGCGGTAATAAATATTTGTAATTTTATAAGTGATGCGATACTTTTTTGGCAGAGTGTATAATCGTAATAATAGCAAGCAATTAGAGAATACGCCAAATATAATGACATTTTATTGAAATATTTAGATAGGTACTACATTTATAAGAAACAAAGCATCGAAAAATAAATTAAACAAAACCATTTTTGGCCTATTACTTTTAAAAATAGGACAATCAGGTGATTAATGGCTTTTACCATTGTATCTAAAGACAAGTTTAAAAAAGTTAAACAAGCTCAACAATTGAAGGGGATATTTTTTAAATTTTAGAAAATTGCGTACAAAAATAATATTTTAAATATACATTCACACCATGATACAAATATACAAGATAAGATATCGCGCATGTTTGGGGCGTGGTTAGTGACGTCACTGGTGATCAGACCCCATTGTTTACAGGTTATACTTTTAAATTTCTTCCGGAAAATATAAAATAAATCAATTAAAATGCGTTGTGCGGTATACGGGTGTGGTATTGACAATAACACTAAACATTTTTCGAGTGATATAAAGTTCTTCAGCTTTCCAAAAGACAAGAAAGTGCAAAATGGAAATATTTATGTAAGCTGGTTAACAATTTCAACGTAAAAATTGCTCGTATTTGCTCAAAACATTTCACTTACGAACGAAACTTTAAACTTGAGTTGCTTGGATACACCCCAAAAAACTACCAACCCCTAAAAAAGGAAGCTATTCCGTCAAAAACCTTACCTTTACCAAGCAAACCTCAAAATAATAAGGAAAAAAGTGCATCTCGTAGGGAAGAACACATTAATAATAGGGAAAAAAAGTTAATGGAAACTGTTTTTAAAGAGTAAGTTAATAATATTATTAAATCATATATTAAGTTGTATGATAGAATGATTGTATTATGGATAAATAAAATAGGTATTTTGTTTTTGTAGAGTGAATGTTTCTGGTGGTGTTGATTACGTTGATAATTCCTATAATTTATTTGGAATTTACTATCAATCTAAAAAACAATAGACTTATATTTTTATATATAAATATATTGCCTAATTACTTAATTATTTTACCTAGTCTACATCTACCATCGTTCCATTTAAGTAACTCTCGAATAAAAATATAATTTAAAAATTCTCAATTTATTTATTCTCAATTTTAAGCCATACATGTATGATTTGAATTTTGTTTAGATAAATTATGTTAAATAACCAACAAATAAAAGTTTTAAACAATAAATTGACCAAATAAATATCAAATTCTTATATATTAACATTGAAGAGTGCTATAGAATACCACCAATGACGGACGAGTTTTGAACCGCTTGATATCATACCTTGTATATTTGTATCATGCATTCACACTATCAGTTTACTCTGTTTATAGCAAATTATTTTTGTCGTTTTATTTTTGTATACGCTGTTATCTCTTTAACCATCAGAATTGTAGGAATTCGATTTCAAAATACTAACATTTTAGTGGCGTAGAAGTTGGATACACGAAGGCTTAAGTCAAGGAGAAGTTGCTACACGGCTAAATGTGTCCCAAAGTGTTGTCAGTCGAGCATGGAATCGATATGTGGAAACTGGGTCTGCAGCGTACAGTCATGGAGGAGGACGAGAACGAACTACAACTCTTGCTCAAGACCGCTTTTAAGCTGTAGCCGTAAGAAGAAACCAAACATTTACTGTTTAGAGAATTAACAGCTTGTTTAGGCATGCTACCGGAAGAGTGATATCTAGTCAAACTGTTAGAAGGTTGCATGCATGTAATTTAAGAGCCAGAAGGCGTAGTTCACATCCATGGTTGAATGCGGATCAGCGTGCATGCAGATATCGGTGGGTCCGAGAGAACACAGTCGTTGGAACAGCTGGCCAATGCCTTGCAGAGAGTATGGGAAAACATACCTCAGCAATTTATTAATAATTTAATAAGGACCATACCAAATAGAGTGGCAGCAATAAGGCAAGCTAGGGGTGGACCAACACGATATTAATTTTTGTGAAAGAACTTTATGACGTGCGCAGTAAATGATTTTACATTTTTCAATTTTTTCTGTTTATTGTTTATTTTTTTTTCATGAAAAAGTTGTTCATTTTATTTTTTTGGGTATATTGTAACGTGAAAGAATAAAGATTAACTTTCTATCAAATTTTGATTTATTATTAACCAAGGACAAAAGAAAATTAAAGATTTTTCTAATATCCACTTCAATGGTTGAGCAGTGTAAAATAGGTTCTGTTTGGCGTTCCATTTTTTAAAAAATAAAATTATATTTAATGTTTTCTATGAAAAACAACGTTTTATATATTGTTGACAGTTTATTGCAATATACATTATTTAAGTATTTCATAGAACAGTCAAGAAATATGTATATTACACTTATGTAGGTATAAATAAAACGTATGTCACAGTTACGTTTCACAATGTCTTTGATTTAAATGTATTTTTCTGTTGGCGTTAAAAATATTGAATTGTGAATTGTTTAAAAAGAAAAATGAGTTCCAGAAGATAAATATCGACATACTAAGTCGTGTTTTATTGATAGAGCTACTAAATCTTTAATTTTTATAGTGTGTACGTACTTAAAAAATTAATTTGCAACAAATCTAGTATTTTATAAGAAAAATTAACTTTTTCGTTAATAACAGCAATCTACTTACATGTTAAGAAATAAATCCCATTCGTTTCTTCATGCAAATGAATACACAATGGATACTCAATAATTTTTTGTCTTTGCTTAATCCTATATAAATAATTATAATTATAAATAAATATTTATCATATCTTTGTTTAGTTGTAATTAGACTTTTTTTAAATGCATTATGTTTAAATGTATTAATAAGGAAATAATACACAATTGTTGAAGCTTCTACAAAAAACATTGTGGGATGAAAAAGATCTTTTACATTAGTCATACCTTTTTATGGCTAAGCAGGAAGTGTACTATTTTTTATAAAAAAAATGTTGGTTGGAAAAAAGGTTCATTATTTATTACTCTGCTTGACTTTGATATAGTTGCCCAACGATATTTCTCAAAATTTTCAGTTTTCTCTAATTTACCTAAAGGATTTGCTTTAAATAATGTTGAAGAACGTGAATATTTTATTTTACTGACACTATTATGAGTTAAAATATTGGGAAAAGTAAAAAGAATATTTTATTATTAAAAATAATAAGGTAGTATCAGAGACAACCAAAGAGACGGTCAAGTACATGAGCATTTTTGTTCGACTGTCCAATAAAATAGTCCTGCTAGCTCTATCCTTGTTTAGTTCACAAGTGTATGAAATGTCACATCTCTGTCATATTTTTGGAAAGTTAGCACAGATGGCACTAGGAGCATGGAATTTTTGACACAACGGCAAACCTTAGAACATAAAGTTTATTTCATATTCTGTGGTAAATGTGAAATGTGACGTGTCAACTGCCAAAGTATTCAGTCGCCATTATTGTATTGACGAGTTGTATTAACTGTGTTTTTTGTGGCGTTTTTAGAATAAATTCAATAATTAGAGTTCTTATTTATAAACTGTGTAACAGTGGGTTGTAGAACAATTATTTTAGACTTTTGTTTAGTGATTAGTTTGTGTGTAACGATAGTTAAAAAACGATGTGTGGTTTTATGCATCCTTTTAGTTTATATCTTGTCATTTCTTTGAAAAGTTAAGAACCACTTTCATATTTCACGTTCGGTATGTTTTCATTGCTCCTGTAATTTTTCCAATAGGCCATATATTATTTCGAGGACCACAATCATGTTAACTAATGATAATTATAATAAATTGTTTACATCATTTATGTTTCATATAAAACTACTTTTTGTATTTTTCAATAAAGTATGTTTTTTTAGTTTTGTATTTAATTTTTAGTGAAAGAAATAATAAAATAAACGAAAAAGGGTTTGCCCGCGCTTTTTTAAATTTCCTGAGAAGCTCTAGCGCCATCTTAACTCACTTTTCAGTTCTGGTGGACCAGTTCATTACTGTAGAACAAAAATTTAACATGTACTTGGGTGTCTCTTGGTTGTCTCTGGTAGTATTAAGGCTAATTAACATCAGGTACCTAGCTATAGGATTTTTACGATAAGTTGACCATGACGTCATTCCTAATTAATTATATTGCCAACAAAGTAACTTAAAAATAACTGACAGTAGATGAGATTTACTTGTAAGAGCTAGGAAAATTAAACGTGTACAGATTGGTAACAATTCGCGCTGTTGCCACGAGCCAATTGCCACGCGTCATTATTGTATTGTACACGTTTGACATTTAGAATTAGCACAGCACTACCAGTTAACCTAGATGAAGGAAAAACAACTCTGTGTGACTTATCGTAAAAATCCTATACAAAAAAACCAAATGTAGCTTCAATATGTCAATCTGACGATGCTAATTCTAGCGAAACGGCTGTCATTAAAGTTAAAACGTATTGCTGAATAAATAGTGGAAGTTTCATTTAACAGTTTAGTTGTTTACTGTTCTTATTAAGATTTTCTTTTTGCCTGATTATAACTACAGACATAAAAAGATAATAAATCAATTAAAACCCCTATTTAGAAAAATAAAAAAAAATTAATGGTATTTTATATAGAATAAATATATCGCATCTATCCTAACGAAGGTTTTTTTTTCTAGTAAAACTTTTTATTTCTTCCGTTCCCGAATGTGAAAACATTTCCTAACCGTTATTTATGAACTTTTTTGGTAAAATTTTACCGTAAAATATAGAATCCATCACTATCTGCAACTTTTACGAGCATCGAAGTAAGGGACGGTTATCCGCAGAAAAATTTCATGAACCGTAAGGAATTTTAAGAGATAAAGTGTAGCATTACCGCTTGCTGCATGTTGACTCCGGTAAATTGAGAAAGATATTAAACCCGTAATGGACGAGAATTGTGTAATAATATACGGTGTTTCCGTAAAATTGGATTCCTTCATTTTAAATCTGTTTATAATTTTAATTATTAAAATCAAATTCGGATAAAAATCTATTAATTATTAATATATTACTGGATTGGTTTTATTAGTAAAATTAAGTGTTAATAAAGCAATTCTATAAAATAAATATTACTGGTGGAATTAGGAAATAGAAGAGCCGTGGAAAGAATGTAAGAAAAAACGGAGAAGGATGTTGAGGGGAAAATATGGGGTAAAGGAAAGAGAGGGATATAAAGTAAGAAGGGGAATCTGGAGCGAAGAGTGGAAAGAGAGAAGAGAAAAAAGTGAGAGAAGTTACTGGGGGAGCTGGAAAACAATTCGTGGGGCAAAGCATATAAAATAGCGGTGAAAAGGATGGGAGGAAGCAGAAACTTGGTGCTAGAAGAAGAGTGGGAGAAGGAGATTATGGAAAAACTTTTTAGGATTTAAAAAAGGGGAGGACATGAGTCGGGAAGGGCGGGATTTTAGGGCAGGTAAAATAAGGGGAAAATAAGGAGGGGGCAGGCATCAAGGTAAGGAATGCCCCTCGAGTAGATGGCTTGAAAGGGGATGTAATAAAGAGATTACTGGAGGAGAATGGAGAGCATTTCAACAAGGTGCTGATGAAGGAAAAATTTCCGGATATATGGAAGGTGGCCAAAGTGATACTTGTGAAGAAGGCTGGTAGGGAAGGAAAGCGGACCGGAGACTACAGACTGCTGTATGGTATGGGTAAGGTGCTGGAAGGAATAATAAAGGTAAGGATTAAGGAATGGGGGTTTTAGAGAGAACCAGCATGGGTTCACGAAGGAGAAATCGTGTCTATCTGTGCTATGTAGAGTGGTGGATTTGGTGGAAAAGGTTAGGAAGGGAAGCTGGAGGAACAAGAAGCTAACGTTACTATTTTTCTTAGATGTGGGGAACGCGTTTAATTGCAGAGTAGAGTATGCTGTATGGAGCGGAAGTGGGGTTATAGAGCGGGGATCCATGCGAGGATAAAGCCACTACTGCAGGTGCAGAGGGGGATTTTGTTGAGAGTGGTACATGGGTACAGAACAGCAGCAGCAGCTGTGCGGTCAAGGTCGTACTTTTAAGACCTGATGGCAAGGGCGGAGAGGCAACGGTGGAAAGGTGCCAAAAAAGAGGAAGTTCAGGATTGGATAGAGGAGGAAATGGTGAGAAGGTGAGAACGTGAGAGGGATATGAAGGTGCATTAAAAATGGCGATTAGGAGTAAGTAGATATACCAAGAGTTTGGGAAGGTAAACTACTTCTTGACCCAAATGCTCACTGGGCATGGGTCAAGAGTGGGGTATCTACACAAGATTGGGAAGAGAGAGACTGGAATATGCGTGAGGTGTAAGGTGGAGGATATTGAGGGTTATGCGTTTAGATGCTGGAAGAACAAGAGAAGATGGAGAGGAGACCCGGAGTAGCAGTATATTGGGGGAGAACATGGTGGAGATAATGTTGAGAGGGGAGAAAGAATGGGTAGCGAAGCTGTGTCGAAAATGGTGAAGAATGGTGAAGAGTGTGTGAGGGACCGCCGCCTGTCTTGAAGTATGCTAGGGTAGTGATTCCGAGGCGGGGGTAACGGCGAGTTTTTGAGGTGGGTTTAGGTGGTAGACATCATCTCGAGGATGAATTCAATACTGTTCTAACACTGTTGGGTTCTGAATAAGGAAACATCGAACATGAGTTTCCCATCTCAGCCCGAAAAAAAAGCAGAAAAAAAGCGGAAAAAAAAGAATACCCATAACGCTTAACAAGATTGCTTAGTATGTTATTAAAAATATACTGCTGCATTCTTCTGAAAAAGAAAAACTTTTACATAGAGTTCATAAATAGTTGTCGGTGGGTTTTCTGCAAAAACGGCATGTTTCAACATACCCCATTCGTAAGCATCAAGAGTTGTTAGATCAGGTGAATGAGAAGGTTAAGGGATTCGGGTATTCAACTGTTTAGATCTCAGAATTATCTGAGATCCATAAAAATGGTGTCAAAATGTGTTCTCTATATCGCACTTGATTTGGTGTAACGAATCATCTTTACGATGATGTCTGGTCGTTCAAAACTAAGAAATAAATCTGTCAATTAATAAATCCATGGATGTGACATTTGTAAAGTTTGCCAAGACTGAAGCACAATAAACAACTCTGGTCTTGTCAAGTGTTGTCCAATCTGTATTTTATAGGAAAAACCACAAATCTTCAACATTCTTCGGGTACACGTTTCACTCAATTTCATTTTGAGAAGAAAAACTTAAAATTCGGATTATTGGAAATGTTTTTATTTAATTTTTCATATTTAATAAAACTTTAGTTTTTCAGTGTCGTTTATTTTGGCGCATACTGTATTTAAACCGTAATACCAAGTTGACAGCTCATGACAAATATACCAAAAATAATAAATACAACTTACATGCACAATTTCACAATCCTCTTAATGTTGGTACTGTTTATTTTGGTGAATACCATATTTTAATCTAAACTAGTCAAAACTAGTTTATTTTCACCAATACTTTTAACGCCTTGAGTTGAACAAATGTATATTGTTAACCCTTATCAGATTGAATCTGTAAGCGCAGAGAATAAATTTGGATGCGTAGTATCCCAAGATAAAAAGGCAATCATTGTGAATTGTAAAAAAGTAACCCAGAGCAATCACTCCTTGTTGTTCTGCTATTCATTGAACCGCACAACTTTTTGAATCCAACGATTCCCTAGACACTTTTGATTATGCGATAAATATTTTTTTCACTAGGTTAGGTTAAATTCAAGGGTCACTTGTTTGTTTGCGTATACCGGAATTTGAGATAACAAGAAAATGAATAAACATTGTAGTGAAATTGATTGTATTAACCTTTACTCTGTGGAAGTCCATGTTACTAAGAACATTAAAACTATAATTATTTCAACAAAACTATTTATTAGAAAAAAATTGCTTTTTTAAATTAAATGACAGCTGTTTTGTTAAAAACTAGCATCGTCAGATAGACATATGTTAAACACTCTACCTATATATAATTATAAAGTTAGTTTGTTGACCATATAACGAAAATTTTTTTTAATTGGATACAATCCAAATCAAAAATTGGGTGGTCTTGATTTATCTAATCATATTTTTATTAAATGTTGTATTAATTTTTTTATTTATGAGGCATTTTATTTTATTTTTTTAAATGTCCCAGCTGCTAGTTCCTCTCAAAGTTGTAGTTCAGTAAAATTAATCTTTTTTTTTAAATAAATTTGTAAAAAAAATGTTTTTGTATATAGCTATAATTAGGTACAATTAATGGTTATATTACATATTGTTTTATTTATATCTAATAACTAACTAAATTTTTTCAATATATATGAAGAATTATTATTGTTTAATTCATTTAAATTCTTAACTATCCAGAATCTAATTAATTTTTATGCCAATATTTAACTTTAAAAGTTTTCCTATTGTGACATTGAGGCAGAATTAAACACTTTTATTAATTTTCTTTTGTTAATTTTTTTTAGGAAATTGAACCACAATTTTTTTTGTTTTCATTTCAACGTTTGGTAGTGGCTTAATTTCCTAAAAAAATTACCAAAAGAAAATGAATACACCACAAGAAACATAAAGAAGATACTTCTATTAATTTGCTGGTCATATTCTTCCTCTTTATTCAATTTTAATTAATCATTACATGAAGCTTCTTTTCAGTTTATTTAAAAAAATAAAGTTCTGCCTGAATCTCTACTATATTATATTTTAAATACCAATTCCATAAAATTTTATTTGAATGATATCTACCCTTTTATTGTATACTAAGTGACATGAAAATCCGGACACCCAGTTTAAATGATTTTATTTTAATAAAATTTTGTATAAGTACTTACTGAAGCATAATAAGTAAATTTTAAAATGATTGCATTGCTTTAAAGCCCATTTACCTTTAATAATGTGTGGATGAACCCCGATGTGTTAGGCATTCTCCAACGCGCCTAGGCATGCTTCTGATGGTGGTCAATGTCCTCCTGTGATATCTCATTCCAGGCAACCACCAACTCCTCTCGAAGTTCTTTTAGTGAGGAGGACCGGACGTTGCAAATTAAGCAATCTTCTATCCATCATATCCCACACGTGCTCAATTGGGGATCAGTCGGGAGATCTTGGTGGCCAAGGTTACAATGTGACATTATGTTGAAAAAATGTGGTCGGGCATTATATTGTTGGAAAGTTGGATTTGTTTTCTTTTTAATTATTGGTCTAAAAATAATGTGATCGTAGAAAAAATCTTGTGAGCAATTCGAGCAAGTAAAGTATCACTTTTTACTCTTAATACACATATGCTATTGTACGTATCCTATTTTAGTGGTCATTAAAAAGAGTTTTTTGTTTTAAAATCGAAGGATGTGCCCTAAAAGTTATAATTTTAATAGAAAAATGGATTAACGCTGTTTTCCCAATAGTTTAGTAGTTTCATTTATAAAATGCTGGTGTATTTAAAGAGATTTTTTAATCCATTTCAACGATGAAAACTCAACCGAGTTAGGACGAACACATTACAGCTAATGTAAATGTTTTGTAAGTGAAAATAATCCAATTTTTACTCCTTTGAACCTTGATAATTAATTTTAACTTTCAATAAAGCCGAAGTTAAAACTAATTTAATTATACAAGTATTTATTCATGTCGCCAACAAAGGTTCGTAAATTTTAATTCTTGAAAATCAGTTATCTTGTCGCTTTCAACACGTTCTATTTATCTAGAAAATTAAGCAAATTAAGGCTTACGTTTATCCTCTAGCGAGCTGAAAGAAGGATTTTTCCATTTGTTTTTAAATTGAAAGTGGATTTAAATTTTTGTTTTTGTCGTCGGTATTTGTTGTAAAAGTTTAAACAGATCATTTCTTTTAATTTTCAATTATTAACGATCTTTGGGATAAATGGCAATTGGAGAATGTTACAAGCAAAATAATAAAAAATGTAATAAGTGTATCACTGCGTGCCGAGCGAAGCGAGGTTCGCAGCTCTAATAGCTTTTTATAAAAAATTTATTGTTCTAACCCTTACTACGTGAAAGTCCATTTTATTAAGAACGGAAACAACTAAAAGGTTGAATTAAACTTTCACTATTTTTTCGCAAAATATGAAATGACAATTCTATAGCGAAACGGCCGTCGTTGCATTTCATATTTTGCGAATAAATAGTGAAAGTTTAATTCAACCTTTTAGATTTTTATAGTTATAAACAATCTGATTCTATGTATCTGCTTACATTCTGGAGCATCTTGAATCTGAGCTAGTAGTTGCTATTTAACCTGATATCCCATTACCAACTTAACACGTCTCCTAGATGGCAAGCCCAACAATTTAACAACCATTCCCAAAATATATTGTTTTAGAATATACCAAAAGAGTTTTTCCCCAATTTCTGCTAGAAAAAATTCATAAATGCAAGCCAACAGTCCAATAATAATATGGTGACCATTTTATATATTATAATGTTTTATTATGTTCATTTATTTGGCTACTTTTTCTTGCAGATTATTTTCAAAAAAATTTTTTTTTTCGTTTTAATATTTTTAACGTATTGTACATTTTCATTACTCTATGAGTTGTGAAAAAAAATAAAACTATTATAATTTTAAAAAGTGTATTTCTATATAACTAGTTTTTTATATACACACCCCAATGGTTAGACATTATACTGTTTTTCAAGAAAAATGGTTGACTGCAGTTAAGATACCTGAAGCAATGTCATTATGTATGCCAAATTCGGCACTAAAAATATTCCCGATTAGGCGAGGGGACCGGGTTATAAAAATTTGAAATGGGCGTAGCAGGTTAAATTTGTGTGTAATAACTAATACATTGCTATTACGCTCTATCATAACAGGTTAGCACCTGTTTTACTTACATATTAAATTAGATAAATATCTAAAATCCGGCTCTTAATATTTCCCATGTTTATTGACAAGCTCTATCCTACACAATGGGATTAAAGCAGATAGCTTGACTGTAGTCAACCATTTTTCTTGAAAAATACCAACTAAATATTACTATGTATACGTTAATATAAAATTATAATTACAATTATTTGCTACAGTCTTAAAATAAGATACAAGAAGTTGTTAATCTTTTTACAAACAATTCATATAAACTAAAAAAATATTTGTACAAAAAAACAAATTAAATTCTAGTAGTAATATTATAGATAGAGAAAAAATGAAACCATATATAAACATTTGGTACAGTTTTTAAACCATTTTTGGTTTTTATATTTTATATTATTGTTTTTATTTACAATTCTCACAGGATAAGGAAAATCTAGAATTTCTGAAAGAAAATTATCTACTTATCGTAAATTTTAAAAGAAAAGTAGCTGCGCGTATAAGGAACACAAGAAAATCTGAATAAAGGTTATTGAAGCCAACGAAGAATATATATGGGAAGGAAGGAGAGAAAAAACAGTATGAAATAGAAATGCAGAGAAATAAAGGAAAAGAAGTAATAAGTTATCTCATCTTAGTCCTAGAGCCGCTAAATATTTTGAGCAAAAGAAAGCATAAATAATAAAAACAATTTGTTTATGATAATTATCAATGATTTAAGAAAAAAAATTTAATTTTAATATATTATTTATTTTAAATAAGTTACATACAAATCTAAAAGGTCTGGATTCCTTCAAAAAAAATATCGATATTTACTCAAATAATATTTAGATTATACCTATGTACAAATTTTAACAATATATCTATTGGGATACAGCTTGTTTATCAACAGTGTACTAATTTTAACACATAATTACATTACATTGAGCTATCTTGTTCATAAATATAGTTATAACACTTTTATTATATTTAAAAATGTAAATAATATTCGTAATGTTTATTTTTGTATATTTAAAAAGTGTTTTATTTACAGTTTGCCTTTTTTATATTATACAGTTGTTTCTATTTATATCAAAACATATTATTTACATTATTCCTATGTAACCTAACACTAAAAACCATTTACCTGCAAATTTTTTAAAAAAATAATGCCATTAAAAAGGTATACGAGCTTAGTCCAGGTAACTAAT
Organism: Ophraella communa; assembly: GCA_035357415.1. Lineage (NCBI taxonomy): Eukaryota > Metazoa > Arthropoda > Insecta > Coleoptera > Chrysomelidae > Ophraella > Ophraella communa. Next base: position 8,917,610 of record CM068986.1, on the reverse strand, counting down.
TAATAGTATGTTCCACACGATGCAGCTTTTGCTACTACTGACAGTAATTAATAGTTTCAATATATTTGGTTAAAATTATGAAAACGATATGCTGTTTTTATACCATGAAGTAACCATTATAGATAAAAATTGTTGAAAGGTTAGAAACACTGCACCAACAGGCGTTTTAGAAAACATTGCTCGTATTGAATAAAAAACGTGACGTTATGGATGGTTGGTTTTTTGGTGAGGTAGACAGAAAACAATATTTATATCCTCTTTAGATGTGACCTGTGGTTGGATCAGCTATTTTATCAGCCAATTTCGTGCAATTTGAAAAATTAACCAATTATTTGTTTTTTTTTAATTTACTGTACTATTTATTATTCTTATTAATTTTTTTCAAAATATCTAATAATAAAATTTTTTTATTATAGGTATTTCAGTAAAAAACAAATGACCAAACAAAAAAGAAAAGATGAACAATCAACATGTGAAGAAAATAACAGGGACACATTCAATTCCTTCGTATCCGAGAATATATTACTAGTTGAAAATGAATACCACGAGTCGAATGTCAGAGTAAATGGTTGTCGTTTTTATACCTACTAAATTTTCTAAAAAAACTCCAAGGGTATTTGATAAAGAAAGCCAAAAAAATATTATAAAGCCATATATGGAAATTGCGATACTGGAGTTTTTGATAAATTAGGATCAGTGGCATCAATCATTTTAAAAGCACATCGAAGATGCTGAAAAAAAATATAAACTCGCTTTAACCAAAAACATACACCAATATCCTAAAAAAAGTATAAATTTTATCATATGCAGGGGTTTGACAGATATTGCTGTTTTAATTAATAATAATTGGAAAAAACAAATGCTATTTTATTAATAATTGGTGCAATTATTTCGTAAATGCTATAACAAAAGCAACCAAAAACTATGAGTTGATATATGAGAATAAAAAGCAAATTTTGAACTTTTTAAAGTATAGAATTTTTTACAATATCTCCTTTATATTTTAATTATAATAATTTAATAGAAAAGATTTAAAGAAAGATATTTGCAATATAAAAGATATGAAAAATAAATCTATAATCTTAATTATTATTATTAATTTAATTTTAAGTTGGCAAAATTAAGAAGCTAGTTTTTTATTGTAAACTTTATTAAAAGAGTTTACCTGTCTTTTAAATGTGAATAATTATTTACGTTACAAGTCTGGTAAGTAACTTATTACGAGATAGATGTTTATGGACGAGGCGACGAAGGAGCCGAGTCAAGAATATCTAATCAAGTACCGTAATAATCACTTCACGGACGTGTATCGTACTATATTTTTTTCATATTTCCTTTGGTTTTAAATGCAATAAAATATTAAACTGAAACATATTTGTCATGTGGACTGCTGTGAAAAAATTATGTTACTTGATTTATTCTTAACATGGTTGATTTGCTTTATAAATAAAAAATGAATAGCGGTTACCAAGTAACAATGTAAATAAAGGCATACATATTAAATGCTTCTGCACACACGAAATATCTACGGAGAAAATGGATCTGAAATTAGATGAAATTACTGAGAAAACTGCGGAAGCGATAGGGCAAATCATTCCAGTTAAGTCTGCGAAAATATATGAAAAAGAATATGCGTTGTTTTGTAACTGGCGTGGACAACACAATTGAAAAGTAGTGTTGATGAAAATGTGATGTTGGCTTACTTTTTGGATGTGGTAAGAACAGTTTTTTTAAAAAATATTCTTTTCAACAGTTTAAATTTTCAGTCAAAAACATTCAACCCTTCTTCATTATGGTCCAAATACTCTATGGTAAAATCAATTATTATGGTTAATGAGAATGTCAACATATCAAGTTTCCCAAAGTTGATAGCTTTTTTTAAAAAACAAAATGTAGACCATCAGCCAAACCAGTCGAAGGTGCTGACAAAGGAACAAATTGAAAGCTTCATGAAAGACGCTCCAGATAAAGAATATTTGTTACTCAAAGTGATAGCACTACTTGGAGTTTTTGGAGGTTGCCGAAGGGAAGAGATCTATAATTTAGAAGTTAGTGATGTGGAGGATACGGGTGTTCAGCTAGTAGTTAAGATTAACCAAAAAAACGCATATTCGACGAGCTTCCACTGTGATTAACAGTGATGAGGTTCACTATTTGGATATGTTTAAAAAATACATGAATTTGCTGCAATACGTCTCCATGAAAGCTTTTTTGGTGGGTTATAGACAAGGAAAATGTCTGTCTCAAAGAGCTGGTATACACACTGTTGGCGGAGCACCTAAGAAAATAGCTGAGTTCTTAAAACTAGGCCACCAGAAAAGTATACAGGTCATTGCTTCAGGAGGACATCCTCAACGTTGTTGGCCAATGCTGGAGCTGACAAAGTTCTAAAACAGCACGTAAGATGGAAGAGTTCTTCAGTTGCAGAAAAGTATATAGAAGAATCGATTGAAGGCAAAAACAAGATTATAAGAATGATCCAAAGTGGCGAAACTCTTGTTGAAGTGCCACACAGCCACACATCTTCCGTGATGACAGAAAACACTTTAAATCCATCAACAACTCCATTCATATATATTGCTGGCAACAGCAGTTGTACAATTAATGTCAATCTGCATAAACTAGAATAAAAACTTAGTTTGTGTTGATTTACTTATTATTTCAAACAATTGAAGAGTACTGTAAAGTACAAGTGTACAGTATAAAAAAAATTAAATCATGGGTATAGCTTTCATATAAAATAAGTAGTCAAAATGGGACGTTTTTCCGATTTTACCCTATTTTTTTATTCATAAATGGATTTAGGGTTATCGAAAAGTAGCCATACCCAATAGCATATTTTAGAAATAAAAGTATTGGAATATTTAAATATTACAGCTAACTTTGAACCGAGATGTTAAGAACATTGAATGCATAATTATTATTTTCTAAAAATGTAGGATTCATCTATATTCATTCTTGTCTTTTAGAACGTAATCAGCCTTTATTGGAACTTTGTAATGTCGATTACCCAAGAAATAAATAAATAAAGTAAATAATTTTTAAACAAAGTAAACCTCTAGCTCTAATGTGACTGATGGGAACAACCAAATGAAAAACCCGAAGTTAATGTCACAGATCTTTGGGTAGAAATAATTATTAGTTAATTTTACATTGTTTTTTTATGTGTCCAAGCTCAGTATCCATAATTCACACACGTGCCTTCAAGAGATGGGATTAATTGAATCTCTCTATTGATCCAATAAATTACTCGCTGTAAAGATAAGGAATCCTTCATTAAGATTTAGATCACCACGTAATCGGTGTAATGTAATAAATCTTACTAATCTCAGCATGTATTGTAACGGTTTCGGCCAGATTTGTTAGTTTTTTATATATAGAAGTTCCTTTTTGCAACAGATGGGAATAAAACAAACAAAAAAATCTTTTTTCTACGATCGTGCAAAACCTTAGTTGTTTTTGCACATTTCGTTATGACAAAAGTGTAATTTTTTGCACTAGTGCAAAAAGTAAATTGACCTATGCTAGGCTATTGTCCGCTTGTATATAAGGTGGAATTGATTTAACGTGAAACAATTCATGTATTGCTTTGATTACAAATTGTACTTAAATATTCCAGAAATTCTCGTAATTAAAAGCAGGTAGGACTATATTTTTCTTTTTATCAAGATACCTATGCGGCTTTTGACAGCTAGCGTTTCTATTATGAATACGAAATTATCAGTTTACAAATACAACATTCTGTTATAAAACCAAAGTGTAAGAATGTCGAATTCGGACAGTGAGGAAGAAATTATTTGTACACCATCCGATAATACGAAAACAGCAAATAGAGCCATTACAGAATTATTACCCAATAAATCTAAAAAAATATATGAAACTTGTTATGAGCGGTTTAACAACTGGTGTGAAACGAAGTTCATAAAGAATATTACTGAAAACGTTCCCTTAGTATATTTACAACAAAAATCAGAGAAGCTACAGCCATCGACCTTATGGTCGGAATATTCGATGTTAAAAGCTACACTTTTTATCAATAACAATTAGGATATTCGACATTTCACAAAGCTAATTCCATTCTTGAAGAAAAAGAAAAACAAGTTGTTACCCGACAGGAGTTTGATAGATTTTTAAATGGAGTTCCAGGTAATAAATATTTTATGATGAAGGTGAGATACAAAGTTTAAATAATTTTTAACAATATAACTGCAAATATTTCGTAGACTTTGGTAACTGTTTTATTACAGATAGTTGCAGTATTTGGCATTGCGCGTGTATGTCGCAGAGACTAGTTACAGAAACTAACATTAGATGATATTAATGACATGGATTCCGTCATAACTGTGAAAATACCTGATAGCAAGACAAACAAACCTCGATCATTTGTGATAGCAGGAAAAATTAGAAGTTTAAATTTTGTTGAAATGTATCGCAAATATGCATCCCTTCGTCCTCAGTCTACCAATTACAATAGATTTTTTATAAGATACTATAACGGAAAATGTTCAGTACAACCTGTTGGTATAAATACCATTAGTAAAATTCCAAGTACTATTGCCAAATATTTATATCTGGAAAACCCAATGCAATACACAGGACACTGTTTTCGCAGATCTTCTGCAACCTTACTTGTAGAATCGAGGGCGGACATACTAACATTAAAACGCCATGAAGGATGGAAATCTTCAACAGTGCCAAAATCTACATTGAGGAATATATTTCTAAATTGAAATAGAGAGTCAAATTCTGAAAGGTGAAACAAGTACGACAAACTTGAATATTCGAAAAAGACAAGAAAATAAAATTCAAAAAATAACTGGAAAGATTGTCCATCAATTAATATAGCAATTTGCTCAAACTGCGATATTAAAATTGAATTTACCTCAAAAAAGTAGATTAGTTTTATTTACCAACTAAGGTTTTCCATGTTCACTGTTATCGTTTATAATCAAATAATTTGTTTATTGTAATACAAATTACCAAATAATCTTCAATAAAATTTTAAACAAAAATAATTATTCGATCGTAGAAAAAATGTTGTGTGCAACATGACAGCAACAACAGCAACTCGATTTCGTCTCAATCTGCAAACTTCATGCATCGTGCAACAAAGATGCACTTTTTGCACTAGTTACACAAATAACTATTATAGAGGATGGCACTGTTAGTAGGAGAAACTGTAGATATTGGTCAGTTACTAATCCCTATTGGATTATGGAGACATGGAATATCAACAAAAGTTAATGTTTGGCAGGAATTGTTGACAACAAAATTTTGGGGCAATTTTTGATTGGAAATACGTTGACTGGTGGAAACATATGTAGAAATGCTTTAAAACGATATTATTTCTACAATTAATTTGCGATTATGCCTAGTAATTTAATACAGTTTCAATAGAATAAAGTTCAATCTCATTGAGTGTTGAAATTAGAGAGAACTATTTGACAATTAATTGTAGGTTTTCCCACTAAGCAAATGTTACGTGCAGAGATATTTTATGGGATAGATGAGGGATCTCTCAACTTCGCTTGACGGAAAAGCGGTACAATTGAACAGCCTTAATTGAAAAAAAAATTGATTTAATTGATTTATTAATATTTTGATTTGACTATTTCACTAGAATATTTTTAACTGACAAAACTGCATAGCAACGAAACGTTTCATATTGGCAATTAATAGTTAATAGAGAGTTTGCGGTCAGTCGTTTTACGTTACGTTAGACTCTTATTTTACGTTATACTGTAGTATACCGTAAATTTTTTAAACATAAGAGAGTTTGCGGTAAGGTATTTTACGTTATAAAAATTTCCTTTATAATGTATAACGTAAAAATGTAGTAAAAATGATACCGTATAAAGCTTATTTGTACGATATTTTAAAAAATAACGTTAACCAATCAGATATTAATGCTTATAATTTACTTCCATGGTACAACAAATTTACATTGTAAATTGTTGTATCATGCATGTTTATCATTAGTTTCAATCCTGTTAGGTATTTGCAAAACTTTATCGAGTTCAATAATGTCTTGTTTTTTAAAACGAAACAAGAAACTACTTATATATGTCTGTGACTTTCACGTAGTAAGGGTTTGTACAATATATTTCAGGTAGAATAAAGTCTTTTATTTCTTTCTTCGACTGCTTTCTGTAAAGCAGTAAATAGAAGGAATTATTTTTATTAATTTTGTTAATTATTTTTAGCTGTCTTTTTTAAACTTGCACTAGTGACATATCATATGTAATAAACAAAAGTAATAAAAATAATTCCTTCTATTTACTGCTTTACAGAAAGCAGTCGAAGAAAGAAATAAAAACTTTATGCTACAATTAAATTTAATTTACAATCAGTTTAGAGCAATAGTATTATAGCTTCTTATTTCGTTTTGAAGAACAAGGCATTTTATTGAACTCTATAAGTTTTGCAAATATCTAACAGGATTGAAACTAATGATAAACATGCATGATACAACAATTTACAATGTAAATTTGTTGTACCGTGGAAGTAAAGTATAAGTTTTATACGGTATAATTTTTACTACATTTTTACGTTATAGTCTATAACGGAAATTTTTATAACGTAAAACACCTTACCGCAAACTCTAATATCTCCACGATAAAATTATGAGAGATCCGTTACTAAGGTGTCTGGCATTTCTATAGTTGTCAGTTTTACAAACGTCATTGAAGCGTCTTCATAATTTTGAAAAGAAATAATGAATCTAGACGAAATATCAAGATTTGGGTGCCGGTCAGGCGAAGAAATCAGAAAATTGGTTTCGGAAAATGACCCATAGAACACGCAGAAGTCCAGAAACTCTATTTGGAATCAATTCTCGGAGCTCCTACGGGTGAGAAATTTTGCACTTGAAAAATGTACCACCATAACGGAACTAGCAAAAATTCTCGAGGATTACGCCTTTAATATGAAAAAAGGCAATGGCGAAGTCGTCTGTAAAGTCAATATGGAATACAACAGCAAAAATGGTACAAGAAAAATATTTTACGGAATACGACATAAAAATCTACCCTTTCACGGACATATCTTTCAAGTGTGCAAGATTGGCCTGAGACACAAGCGAAGGCAGCTTCAAAGTTGTCCAGAAAAAAGAAAACTCAGTTCAAAAGCATTATCCACCGAAGAACTAAAAAAAATGATCAAAAGCTAAGACGAAGAAACTCCCGATGGAGCACAGAAAAAGTTTTTTCACCTTTGCTCATTTGAACAAATTGCTTGGAGAGGCAATGAGGCCGTAAACTGCAAGATTAACTTTTTCCAGAAGAAAATTGATATTATGGGAGAATTTACGGGTCGAATTGAATACAACAGCATTTTTTCGAAAACAACTCAAGGCGGGTCAAAGAGTTTGACAAGCAGCAAATGGTTGGTAATAAGTTCATCAAACGAAAATGTATGCCAAGTTAGACTATTCTTGAAATTAATGGAAAAAATAGGACTAAAGATTTTATCAGACAGACTCTTTCTTACCGTTCACCCCAATTGGAAGAATGGATCTTGGTTTAAAAACTGTCTCCGTCTCTTAGTGGAAAAAATGTCAGCTGAAAAAATTGGAATAGACACAAAAAAACATAAAATAACAAACCATTCTCATCGATCTTCAGCTGTGACAGCCTTGTTTAAGCAATGTGTTGCTGAACAGGAGTTAATTAAATTAACGGGTCACTCAAATGCAAACTCGTTAAAACCTTATCTGCAGCTGGATTCCAGTCACCACGAGAAGTTGATCGAGAATCTCAGGACAACAAATGAAGCTGGACCTTCGAGTTTCCAAATGTTACATGTCAATAGTACACAAAATCAATCTTTAGTAGAAAGGAACGGGCAAACTTTTATAACTTATAATAATTGTACATTTAATATTGTTAACAAATAAACAAAGATTATGTTTCGTTAATATTGTCTTGTGTATCTCGTGAAATAGTCTTGTCGAATACCATGTCTCTCTTATGATAGAGATAGAAAAACTTATCCTTTCACCAAGTTTTATTAAAATTGGTATTTTCATTCAGAAATAAAAAATTAAAATCGAAATAATTTAAAAAGCACAATCAGCTTGCACCATAATGAATGTTTATTATTAAACTTTAAAACAAATACTCGTAACGTTTAGATTTCTATACTAAACGCAAACAAAACCCACCGTTTTTTTAGAAATTCCAACAAATCTAGTAGATATACATGTAAAAATACGAATTTATATTCAGTCTACGTATCAAACACATTCGGAGGATAAGTTTCCTGGTCGCAAGAGGACGCAACCGGCAACGTTCCTCCGATTTCCTCTTTACTGGATTCTGACGCTTCTCTAAATGATTTATGCGCTTCTGGATTCGGTGAGATGATCTCCGCTTGTTGACATTTATCAAACGCTTTTACTGGATATCCATCGGCTGTGTAGCGTATGTCGCATCCGAAATATTCGTAGGTCAACGGCGATGACATTGATGCTGTGTTTGCTGGATTTCGATTTAGAAATTCCGCGTCTCTAGATAGACGACCTGAAACAAAAATATTACGGTGAAATATCTGTTGACATAAATAACAGATAGTTGGGGGTTTATCCTATTTAACCTTTAAATGATACAAACACAAAAAATTGAATTTGACACACATAAAGAAATATACAGGCTGTCCCTTATCGACCTTGGGGAATTGATAATGCTAATTAAATGAAATTGGGTATACACGGGTTTTCGATACTTTTGAATTCAGCTAAGATATGTTCAAATTTATAGCACACAGATTAAATTCAAGGACCACTATACAGGGTGTTTCTTAAGTAATCTAAAATATTATATGGGGCGCTTCGTTACTCAATTTTAAGACGAAAAGTTCATATAAACATGTGTGAAAGGTGTTGTCGTTTATGAGATACAGGGTGTTGAATTTATTGTAATAAGTCAGTTCTGATTGTACGTGAAATTAATTTTTCCCGGTGACGCTACTGGTTTTTAGAAGTAATACGCAAAAACATGCTTATTCTAAGTGGCCTTTGAAATAATGTTGACAAGTGTCAAATTTGAAAACCAACGGAAAAATCGTACATTTTTATTTGATTGATTCTGTGTTTAGTTAATAACTATGCCAGTGTTAACTAATGTTGAAATGGCTAATATGCATTTTTTGTACGGATTAGCGAATGGTAATGCCTTAGAAGCTAGACGTACGTATGCCCAGCGTTATCCAAATAATCGTTTACCATGTTCAGATACGTTTACTAAGTTACATATTCGTTTACAAGAAACTGGAACTTTTGCTAAATCGAAGAATATTATTGGACGACCCAGAACTGTGAGAAATCCCCAATTGGAAAACCAGTTTCTTCAAATTATTGACCAACATCCAGAAACGAGTACAAGAAAAGTTGCAGATGAAGTAAATGTTAGTAACAAAACTGTTTGGAATATTCTAAAAGATAATATATTGTATCCATATCACGTTCAACGTGTTCAACATTTGTTACCTACTGACTATCCATTACGCATACAGTATTGTCAATGGATTTTACGTGAAATCGCGAACAATCCGAATTTTGTGGCCAATATTCTATTTACGGATGAAGCCAACTTTTCTAGACATGGGATTATGAATTTTCATAATGACCACATATGGGCAGATGTAAATCCACATACCATAAGTGTAAAACGATTTCAACAAACATTTTCGGTCAATGTTTGGCTTGGCATCATCGATGATTATTTAATTGGACCATTTTTCCTTCCTGTACGGTTAACCGGTGAGACATACCAACATTTTCTAGAAAATGAACTTCCACTTCGTTTGGAAGATGTACCTATTATTATTAGAAGGCGCATGTGGTTCATGCATGACGGAGCTCCTCCACATTTTTCAGTGATTGTACGCGAGTTTTTAAATAATGTTTTTCCAGGCCATTGGATCGGACGAGGATCTCCACACCCGTGGCCCCCTAGATCACCTGGACACAATCCTCTGGATTTTTGTGTGTGGGGATATTTGAAATCGCTTGTTTACGCAACACTGATATTAAACGTACAAGATCTTCAAAATCGTATCATATGTAACGAGTTATTTTTTTTTGACACCGAATTGAGTAAATTTTTATTTATTTTTCCGCAGCTGTTTTATTTTACTGAAATGTTCTACATAACTCGTTACTTACCTTCCGATCCTTCCTACTACCGCCTAGATTTTTTTTATTTTTGAATTGTATTCTGTTATTAATCCGGAGGTACGCAAATTTGCATTCCACTATAATTTATCCGCTTACAACATTTTAAATTTTCAAACCGTTAGGACATGCGGTATATATAAATTTTAATTAATTCCAAAAGACAGCCTATACTACCTATTTGTTTTTGTTAAACGAAAAGAAATTTTTAATATCGATACGGAGGATATAAAAGGAAAAGAATTGATTCTCCGCGATCTTTTTCGGTCTGATCTTTTTCGGTCTGCTCTCGTTCAGTCTGCCCTTTCCCGACTCTTCTCGTTTTCTTTTTGAGAAACCGAAATACAGTGTGTGCCGTTACCGACCCGCCGAAGCTAAAAATTTTGGAGAAACCTCACCGTAATTGAAAGGTAAATAATTTTTGATTTTAAGACCTGCAATTTTCGTACCTTCGTAGCGGAGAATTATTTTTGTTATTATAAATCTGACCGGTTACATTAACTCCGTTTTTTTTTCCGACTTCTTTTGTTGTTTACTTTTTTTTTGTTATATTTTTTTTTTTGAAATTTACAACAGTCGTAAATAAAGTGTGTTATATTTAAAAAATTGTTTTTATTACATTGCTAATTAGGGGATAATAGTCTTCCGCTGGTCCTAAACTATGTTTAGAATTTGATTATTTTTTTTTTCAATTCGTTTTATATAAAATTACGCTCTGTGTGTCGAAACTCTGGTACACTTTAAATACAATTTTTTATTATTTTAATTCTTTTTAAGAAGTTTACCGGTTACAATTAAAATCTAAAAGGTATCTCGAACTTGGCAGTGGCTCAGTTACAACTCGTTTGTTTACCTGGCAGATTTAAAACGTTCTTTCCCCGTCTAGTGAACGAATCTATACTTTTGCTATTAAATCGAAGTTTTCTGGTTACCATTAAAATCTTAAGGGTATCTCGAACTTGGCAGTGGCTCAGTTACAACTCGTTCGTTACCTGGCAGATTTAAAACGTTCTTTCCCCGTCTAGTGAACGAATCTATACTTTTGCTATTAAATCGAAGTTTTCTGGTTACCATTAAAATCTTAAGGGTATCTCGAACTTGGCAGTGGCTCAGTTACAACTCGTTCGTTACCTGGCAGATTTAAAACGTTCTTTGCCCGTCTGGCAGCCGAATATTTTTTTTCTCGCTTTTAAATTAAAATTTTCCAGTTATAATTACAATCCAAAGGGCATCTCGAACTTGGCAGTGGCTCAGTTACAACTTGTTCGTCTACCCGGCCGATTGGTACCATATTGGGAAACCTTACCGTTTTGACTGCTTCTCTTCTCAGTAATTTTGTTAGTTAGTTAGTTTTACAAATAAATTCGATCACAGAGTAGTAAAAGATAGTATAAATTACCGTTTCTTTTATAATTAACTATAACTCCCTAAACCAAGGACCAGCACGAATAATAAGTAAATTAAATTAAGTTCAACACGACCCCTAGAATTCGCCGTAACCTCCATCTGAGGCTATCTGGAACTCTTGACGCTCAGTGTCAAGGGGCCGTGGAGCATACCACGTTAAAACAACTGGCGCCCGAGATTTTAAACGAACATTTTGTTTCAAGGGTGGCCATAGTAACGCTTAGAAGGTGAAAGCGTTACACATAGACGGCTGTAATGTTATTCGTAACAATCCTGGTATCTTCGAACGTATTCGACAATCCATTAGACATCGAGCGGATTCTTGCATTTTAGCTGGAGGTGGACATTTTGAACATTTGCTCTGAAATGTATTATTTTTTCTTTATGTTTAACACATGTTGATTGTAATAAAATAATAAAAAAATATAAATCAGTAGCGTCACCAAGAAAAATTAATTTCACGTACAACACCCAGTATCTCATAAACGACAACACCTATCACATATGTTTATATGAACTTTTCGTCTTAAAATTGAGTAACGAAGCGCCCCATATAATATTTTAGATTACTTAAGAAACACCCTGTACGTAAGGTACACTGCGCGTCATACAGTGTGGAAAACAATTATGGAATAAAATTATTTGTGGGGTTAGTTTAAAAGATTATTAAAAACGCTGGGACCCGTCAACTTTGAAATTCAAATGTGAGCTTTTTTAAACATAAATTTAAATGTACAGTCAGGCATCGTCCATGTTTTACTCGTATATTTTTAATGAATTGAATTTTAAAGTTGAAGGGTTCCAGCGTTTTTTACAATCCTCCAAGCTAACCCCACAAATAATTTTATTTCATAAGTGGTTTTCACACTATATAAAACTATTACAACTATTATGATCAAAAATAGTGTATTTGTAGTTGTGTAAATTGATCTTTTAAAAAGTGTTGATGCTAAATCAGCTGTTATGGCAAAATTACTAAGTCAGTAATGCCAGCTCAAAAAAAAATGTTAGTAGCTGTAGTGAAAAAATTAAATTTTATAAAGCAATAAAACAAATTGGAAAAAATAAAAATCTATTATACAAATTAAACACAAACAGTAACTAGCTTTAATTTGTAAATAGTGTGATATTGTAACAAATACAAAAATATTACATTGTTACAGGTTTAAATATTTCTTTAAATAAAATTTGTTTGGTTTATTAGATGAGTAACTTAAAAAATATATATAACAAGGATCAAACTGTTGTAGAAAAAATAGGACATAGAAGAGCAGATTTAACTAGAATAGAGCTAGAGAAAACTTTAACTGATTATTTATAAGAAAATATCTTTAACACGACAAGACATGCAATAGATGTAGAAAACTATTTTGAAAATTGTTAGCATTTTATGAAATTCGCTTAAATGGGCTGGCATAGTGGACAATGCGCTTTGACAAATTTGACACGTGACAGTTTGTCATTTTGATTAGTTAAGTTTGGTTTACATAGGAAAAATAAAGTTGTCCCAGTTTTATATGATGGGAAGTGTACCTAAATTATACCTACAGTTATTTATTTTTTTTAATGCCAAAAACACGTCTAATAAAATGTTAATTATTTCCGTTAATTAAATGATAAAATTTCAAAATTATTACACTGTTTTGCTCCTAAGGGTCTAAGTTATAAGTTATAGTTTCTAAATAAAAAATTAATTATACAGGGCGGTTACAAGGTTGAGTTAAATTTTAACCTTGATATCACGACGATTTCTTCTTTTTTTTTAATTTGCAACCCTCATTTTTATATTTTGATTTGATTCCTGATAGAAAAATAAGGTAAGTTTTTATTTACTTTCTTATATCAAGTTTTATTATAACTAAATAGATGTTCAAGAAGAATGTCGTCGTGGGTTCAATTACTGCCAAGAAATTAACATTTTGCTAAATAGTTGAATGTATTATTTCTAAAATTAAAACCTTTTATTGCCACTTTGTATAAAATTTTACATTTTATTGTTTTTATCACCGATTGAATGATTTAAAAACTTTTTAAATAAGCTATCCATAATACGACCCTTATTTTCATTGTAGGTAATTTATATTCAACCTGTTTAAGGATTTTTTTCATAATATAATCCCCTCTGTATAAATATTCCATATTACGATTATCTTATGCATGATAGTTAATTTGCAAACCTTTAGTCTTGATGTTTATGCTTCGCAAAAGTTTGAGGTAATTTTTGCTGCAAGTGATTTTATTAAACCAAGGTATAATCCCGATATTTATAAAACAGTGTTGGATCTTCGTAAATGCAATAATATGAGCAGAAGAAGCTCAAGGGCTTTTAAAACTTTTTTAACGAAATTTCATAAATATTCATAAAACTATTAACATTTTAAAATTCAGTTAATATGGACGAAGTAGAGATTAAAAATATTAAAATGAAATCGGATAAAAAGCCATGAATTTGAAATGACAAGCACTCAACTGAAACTTTTAATGTAAATCTTTACACCATTATAAAATATGTAAACTATGTAAAATCAAAGATAGAAGAGTATATTTTTTAAAATATATTAAAAACGATAGTAGTAGTAGTAGTTTATAAATAGTTTTGAACTAATTTTATATATTTATTATAACATAGTTATTATTCAGGAGGGGTAATGATCAATACCAAAACCCTTAACAATGTTAGATACTAAGAGCAATAAGAAGAAGAGCAGTTTGACAATTCCTAACGAGCTTAACATCAATGACAGGCTGTCAACCAAAAACCCAAAATTTAAAGTTAATGTTGCCGATCACGATCATGGTGGCTAGACCGGATAAAAATAATTACAGGCCCATCATTAGAAGAAAATCCAGAACCATAACCTTATAATGTAGTCTTATCATGCGGGTCATAAGATTCAACAAAGACATACCCACAGTTTTTGTTATCTCCTTTATTGGGTTTAATCATAGCTTCCAAATAAAAATACTTAAGATGAATTAGACAGACAGAAGAGAAAAAAAAATAATCGGCGATTTAAAAAAGTTTTAGTTTTTCACCAGCTAAGTTTTTATTTAAATGTCAGTTTTGTGACTTTGACAGATCAAATTGACAATCAAGATAAGCAATTTTATGGTTTTCTTGCATCCTCAGGCAAAGGTACTTAATCTGTTAGATTATTTGGAGAGTGTTTCTCGAGCTGACGTCTCGACGCTTAAGAACGCTCTCGGAGATAAAGTACAATTTTATCGTTGTGTGCAATACAACATTTTTTTTATAGCAAGACTTCAAGTTGAGGTGAAAAATAGAATTTCAAAGAAAATTGTAATTTTGGGCACAGAAATCGCAATTGTGTTGCTCCGTTGCTAGGGATATGAATTACTCTGTTAACAAATGTTACGTTTTGGTTTTTGTGGAGGATATTGTTGCGTTTTATGTACAAAGGGAATAAATATAAAAGGGACGGAAAAAAATTGACATAAGAAAAAGAAAACCCGTCATCAGATGTAGAAAATGCAGCGTTGGAAGCAGAAAGTTTATTGTTGCCACAAAAATCTAGGATAATGTTTGAGAAGGAATACCAGTTTTTTAAAAAGTGGAAAAGCATGGCGTGAGTTAACAAATACAAATTTTCTTGAAAAGTCGATGCCATCGTCACTATGGTCGTATTATTCGATGCTGAGGCGTACCTTTGCGTTTTCTGATTTGTTACATATGGTTGTATGTATGTATGAGTTAGGGGTGATAATTACACTGCGACCTATAGGATCTATTGTGTCCCCCCTTACTTGCCATGTTCTGATATTTTCTCAGACCTATAGCAGCTCTTCGAGTCCTATTTTCCTGAGGAAGTTTAGGACATCGTCGGGCTTCAAATCAGGTAGATCCCCTTCCTCTATTTTATGTGCTCCTATTATCTAGCCCTAGAATTTTGCAAAGCAGGGAATTCTGAGAGTATGTGTATTGAGGTTTCATCCTCTTCCTCACAGCAGAATCTGCACTTTGCTTCATCTGCTAACCCTAGTTTCTTCATGTGGCTTCTTAACCGGCAATGCCCGGTTAGTAACCTTTGAACCCGCACGATAAGAGCGCTTTTGGCTATAGATAGTTTTTTATAATAATAGTGTCCTTCAAGTTTTTGTTGACATAGTTGCAAAATGAACATATTTTCTTGAAAACGCCGAAAAAAATGACATTCTTTGATGCGAAATTATCTGTTTATTTTAAATACAACACCCTATATTTTTTAATACCATCTGAAAGTCCCTTTCTTTCCATTTTAAAAATTTATACATTACTTATCTGAATTTACTAAACGTTTTAAAGAAATGTTAAATTTTTTATAACGCAATGTCAAGAACTTCCAAATGTAATGTATCACATTTCACCATCTTGGAAAATGAAGCGAGTATTATGTCTTCACACAAACGAATGAATTTTGAGTTTATTATTACCGTTAGGAGTTGTAACAGTACCTGTTAACATTTTAAGCACCTAGCACCTGGTATCCTAAATATTAAATTAAATTAGTACCGCTAGCTCTATCTTCCCGAAAGAATTCTTAATAATAAAATAATGAATACGGTCTCTATAATTATAATTGGAAGTTCAAAGTAGCTACGCTACGAGGTGTACTAATGAGTTGCCTTTTTTGGGTTCAAGGGTTTTAATAATTATCTACAGTCTAATTTTCTTCTATTGGTTTACTGTCATATACAGGTATGTTTTTTTTGAAATTTTATAATTCCTTTTTGTTAAAATATTTATAAAACATCGATATTATATTTTATTATATCAGATGAGAATTTCAACATATTTCATTATTATTCAAAGAATCTTTTTATGGTAATTAAAAGTATTAATGATAATTTTTTATAAAAAGGCTAGTAAAAGTACATTTCTGGAATTTTGATTAGTGTGTAAGGTTGTTACAAAGTAAATTTAATGTAAGAATGTATCTTTTGTAATCTAGTAAAATACGTTAGCATATAACTGTAGATTTCAGACTATGTTGATTTGTACTTTTTGTGCCACAAAAGTATATGTAACACGTGTTTGATACTGGTAATTTTTAGAAAGTTGGAATATAATACAGTAAACTGAAAGCATCTCTTAAATTTGAAAATTTAGTAAACTTGAACAGCTTGTAAACTTTAAGCTCTCGTATGCACGAACATTTTTAACTGGATCATCTCTACAACTTGGGCAGATCATCCCTCCACTCGTGATCTTCCATAGTCATTTGGAACCACCTAGACAGTGCCGTAGCGACCCCAAGGTGCGACAAAAGATCGTCCACTATTGTTAACAGATAAGTTTATTGTGGTATATCAAGTTTACTGTTCCTATATTTTTTACTCTTTTATTTCCGTTTATATCTATCTATATCGTCAACTGTATTAGAATAAGTTTTTTTAAAGAACTGTTTGCGGATTATTTTTTTTGTAACGTATTCTCAACTTCATTCATTTTAGCACCAAGGAAATCTATTTATCTTTTATCTGTTGGTACATTTTCTTTTTTTTACTTCTTAGACAACTCAGCTTAAAACAACTTTTTTCAGTAGTATCATAAAAAATAAAAAGATTTCAGTGGCGCCCTTATAATTTCTTAAAGAAACAAATATTGTACTATAGTCAGAGCTAATGAACTTACTTACCCCTAGCCGAGGTATTTAACTATCATCATAATTTTTGCTGTGATAAACATTTATAAATTTTGTTAATTATTGAAATATTTCAACTAATATTACAACTAATTAAAGACGAAATTAAGATTAATGGTTGTTTTATTGTAAATTACATTTTTTCTTTTGGCATATTGTTATTTTTTTTTAAAAGTTAACTAAATATTTTTATAAATTCACTCTCAACATGTAAATCATATCACAAATTGACGCCCAACGTCATAATATGGTTACAGAGTCAAAGTATGTACATAATCTTAAATAATAAATTATTTGTAAACTCCCATTGATTCTTAAATAATAATATTATGAAACAACTTTTCATTTCCTTATCAGAAAAAAATGTTTCGGTAATATTTAGGGAAGTCAAAGACTGCAATAACGAAACATAGGAAAAAACTAAAACTACAAACTGGTAACCCTGTCTTTTTTACTTTATTTTCCTGGATATTCCAAACAACAACTTTTAGGAAAATAAAACTTTTCGCAGAGACTGACGAATCGGTTGTTAGTCACTCACGCTAAATGAAGGACGACGCCTTCGGCAACGAATCCTATGAGGGATAACAATACAAGGAAAACACTAATATCAGCCAAAAGATGGACAAGCAGCATTTGAGACAATATGTCTGCTACAGTATTATGTATTCAAATTGAAACTTGTTAATTAATTAATTTGTAATTTGTCATTGTAGTCTAAGATCCGGTTGCAAAATTAGTACCTTCATCATGTGGTTAATCAAACAATAATTTATACAAATATTTATGAATAGAGGAATACACTTATAACGGGGTGTCGATCAAAAGATGTAAATTCGTGACATTATTTGTTGCATTAGAGCCATCGATTGCATTCACGTCCAGCTGTAATCTCCAGTTGTGAATATTTTACAAATTGGTTAAATAAAATTCACTTCTATATTCTGTTTTAAAAAAATTTTACGAAAAAAAGGTCATTTTTGAATGAAAATATATAGGATGATGCTCATCTCCAATTGAGAAATTTCGTTGTGTGGTTGCCAGACTCTGTTCATGACAGCTCAATATTTTATGATTACCATTTGTTTCTATGCATATTAACCCTTTTTCCAAATATCTGCTGTTATTGGTATCTTTTTAATATGTGCAACATTTGAATTGTAAATACCAGCAATTAAGAGAAAATTATTAAAAACAACTAAAATCATCCCATAACACATAAATTAGCAGACAGCAATTTCAATTCCAATGAACAAACATAACTTTGATAAATAAATTAAGATAAAAAAAAAATAGCTGCATTTACAATTACAAAAATATCTTCGGAAACATCAGCATTTTTTAAAAACACAAAATAATGTTGGTATAAAATTGTTAACTATGACAACAAAATTACCCTAATTAAAAAATTTGGTGTTTGGGAAATTATTTGTTCAAAACGTAATGGTGATTGATTAGTTTGAGGAAGCTGAGTAGATCTGTTACAGTAAAAAATACAAAATAAAGTTATTGACAAAAATTGTAGACAACTTTAAACTCCACATTTTCAAATTAGTTACAATCATACAGGGTGTTTCATAAGATGGTGGCACACCAAACTTATGTTTTTATAAATGGAACACCCTGTATTTTATATTAAATTTGAAATCTGCATCACTTCCACATCATAACAATGTAAAGTTTTTATGTTATACCGGGTATTTAAAAAGTTATAACTTTATGGTTCCTCGCACTCTGTGTCAGAAGATTCACCATCTGATTCTAGAAAAATTACAATGGGCTCTATAGTAATATCAATTATGTTATCTAGCTCCCTCATTTTTTTTTTCTATTTCTGTAACGTGTCTAATACATTTTTGCCAATTTTCACTTGTTACTTCAGAAGAGATTTTTAACATCTGATAATTTAAAAGTAGTGTTATTTCTGGCAACATAACCTTTAACTTGAGCCCATATCAATTCTATCGGATTCAGCTCACAATGGTAGGGTGGTAAACGAAGGATTTTAATTTCTCGTTTTTTGGCTATCTCCTCAATATTATATTTTTTATAATTTTGCTTATGTTTTTTAGCAATAGTTAACAATTCTGCCCTCAGCATTGTATTGTCAAAGTGGTTGGTAAAGGTTCAAGTAATCTGGAGTGGTAACTTGCATTGTCCATTACAATAACCGATCCTTTTGGTATGAATTGAATCATCTGTTCAAAATATTCCTCAAACACGTCTCCATTCATTTCTTCGTGATAATCAACAGTTTTTTTTATTCAAATAAGAGTAAACCATTCTCAAGAAAACCGTTTGTACTGCCTATATGACAAATAATTAATCTTTTACCTTTTCCTATAGGTTCCTTAAAACCAGTAGTATATCCTTCTAGAAAAGCTTGATGGGATGATTTTATTTTTTTGTCTTTCCAAACTCTTCCTACACAATGTCCTTCATTAACCCATGTTTCATCTAAATAATAAATGTTTTTATTTTGAGCTTTAATTTGTTGTATTCTTCTGAGGTACTGCCTTCTCCAACATACAATTTCTTCAGAATCAATTAGCATTGAGTGTCTGTCCATTTTTTCAAGTTTAACTCATGTAACATTTTCCATAGTTTATCCCGGCTTATTGTGGGTAAATCAACATCATTCGTAATGGCTTGCAAAACTTTATTTAAAGTTGGTATTTGCTTGTTTATAAAAAATGAGTGAACAAGCTTACGAATAGCATTTTTTAAAAACTCGTCCACGTTGACTTTTAATAGTTTTTGTCTACCTGGTTTCGGCTTTGGTGAGGTTACTCCACCTGATTTTTCCTCCTTTAGAACTCTATATATTGTAGATTTTCCATATCCCATTGCCTTAAATGTTGTTTCAACTACACTGTCAATAGTGTTTGAGGGATTTTGATGTTTAAAATAGTGGTACACATTCACTACAGCACTCTTTTCATTGAGCGATAAATGGTCTAGTTTTAATTTTTTCACTGGCGTATACTCACAAACTGCTTTCATTTGTAGTCACTACTATTTGTCACGTTTATCGAAAATCAAATAACTGCATTTCTAAAAACTTAAGCACTATTTAAGTCAAAATATCTGTCATTAGAAGCTGTTGCCATTCGGAGGTCGTTAAATAACAATTATCCCTTTCTAATCTGGTTGCGCCTATGACGCACGTTAATCCTCTTAGGCCTACTGTAGTGACAATGAAAGATCATAAAATAATGTGATAGTCCAAGAAATTTAATAAATTTTGTATTGAAATTAACAAAAACAATTTAGGATGCATTACAAATATTGAAGTTTTACCGCACGTACTGTACTATAGTTTTGCATACCGAATTAGTTTTTATTCTGGGAATTTACTCTCTCTTGATTTTCAAATACAGTATGTTTACCAATAATTATTTTGAGTTGGCCATGATTGGTTTGTCAGAAACTGACAGTTAAATTTTATCGTGTATCACAACTATTAAATAGGTTTTTAAAAACAACTATTTACAAACAGATTTAAGATAACTAATTAATAATGGTACAATTCGTTTCTAATAACAAAAAATCCAGCGCGAAATATGAAACTTTTAATAAAGGTTGTGTTGGTTATCCATTTTACAGTAAAACCTCACGGCAAATATAATTTTATTTCATCCTGGAAATGGCTTTTTATCTCTGATTTTATTGCCCGGCATTAACTTTATCTTCTAATTTTTAGGTTTTACCTTTGCTACTGCTTTGGCTTTTTACGATGTTTATTGCCACTCACAAACTTTTATATTTTCGTTTCATCCTTGTGATGGATTCCTACCAGAGATTTTTCGTTTTACGACCTGCAGTGGTTCGACGCTAATACAGTGGATTATTGTATCCACGCTATTTCGATTCACCTTGTAGCTTTTTAGCCGTCCAGCCTCAGCACCCCTTTAAAAATTATTTAGAAGGGTCGTTGCGGCAAGTATCTGCTATTTACCTGTAGGTTCTGCTTCGAGATTTTCCTGTCTTAGTTAGATATAAACAAAAATGCCTAAAAAAACATAAATTCTAATTAGGTAAGGAATTAAAGGAGTCTAATGACCATTTGATATGTGAATTGGATTTGCACGAACCTTAAGAACAAATTATTCTTAACTTAATGTAAGAACCCGCCAGCGTTCACTTTGAGTATCATTAACACTTCTTAACCTTAAAATTTTTCTTTTTTATTTGGCTTAAGTGCATTTTTTCGAATAACTAAATTATGGTCAATGAACCAGAATATCTAGAGGGTGATATTGAGTTAGTGGATATTATACAAGCAGGTTTGCCAGGGCCAGTATACGATGGTTATATTTTGAGATCACTTTATTGTTTTTCAAAATATTCCCCATGAAGATCTATACACTTTTGCATGCGTTTGTCGAAGAACTTCTGCCAATCTAATTGAGGTATCTCCAAAACATGCATTCCTTCTTCAGGTGTCGAAAAACGTTGTCCTCTCAGTTTGTTTTTTATGAGTGGCAATAAAAAGAAGTCATTCGGTGCCAAGTCAGGACTATGCGAATGACTCATTAAATCGATGTTTTGGGTGCTCAAAAATGCAATTGTTTGAACCGACGATGAAGCTCGCATTGTCGTAGTGAAGAATGATCCGTCTTCGATGGTTCTTGGAAGACAACTGGCAAACAAATGGTAGTGTACCACTCAGAATTGACTGTTGTTGTGAAGCAAGCAAATTTCAAGCTTTCTTAGATGCACTCGAATTACTGCAGATTAACGCAGCCAACCATGAGGATACGGCAGTGCGTTTCGTGAAAACCAGACTGACAGGCAAGGCACGGAATGTTATAACCACAGAAGACACAGAAAGTTCCAGACTAGTCTTAGCAAAATTAGGGAAGTTTAAGCAACTCAACAAAGATATGACTACGTATGCTACAGGTCTGGAGAAGCTCACGGAGCAGCTTCAAGCAGCAGGGAATGACAGCCAACCTAGTAAATAAATACACTGTAGAGGCAGTAACTAAATCAGTTACTCATAACGCAGTCGGCGGTCATTAAAAGACCATAATAGCTGCAGGTAACTTTAGTACTCCTCAGGAAGTTATTACGAAGCTAGTAGCTTCGGATGATTGCGCAGCAAGTCAAGAAAGAGTACTAAACTTCCAAACAAAACAGTACCCGACTAAAAATAGGTTTAACTCCTCTTGGAGGAACCCACACAACAATCAGAACGGAATCACTTATCCTGGTCAACCATGGAGACAAAATAATCACAGGAACACCCGCACATCAATGAATCAGAATCATCAAAATTGGAACAGGTATGGAGATCGACGGCAAACGTGGAGAGGCAGAGACTGGGAAGAAAGAAGGAATAACGGGCAAAATGGTTATAGAATTGTGAGAGCGTATGAGAGCTCAGGAGAAAAAGATATACAAATCCAGAGACTCAACAGAGAGATTAGCTTATTAAAATAATTATTAGCTGAAAAAGATGAAAAATATAAGATGTTGTCAGAGAATATTATTGTTGTAGTGGTACGGTTGCGTCATGTTCAGTTTTTCCTAAAAGACAGGCGACAGGCTTAGAAGTGCTTCGTGTGCGAACAACTTTTGTTGGATTGGGCTCATATTGAAACACCCATACTGCTGTTTACCTTCGGGCTCCTACGCCTAAATCCACAATTCGTCACCTGTCACGATGTCAGACGTGTTTTGAAGCACTGCGATCGTCTTTTTTGAGCATATCCTTCGACCAATCGACACGAGCCTTTTTTTGAGCGATTGACAAACTGTGTGGGATCTAACGCGAACAAATTTTTTTGACCATCAAATATTTATGCAATATTGAATGATTGCTGGTACCACTAATGCCTAAGGTTGTCTCAATTTCACGATAGGTTACGATCCTGCAATAACAGTTCGCGCACAGCATTAATGGTATTCGGAACAACAACTAATGTTGGTCGACCTGCACGAAATTCGTCTTGGAGTGAACTACGGCCACGTTTGAATTCACCATACTATCGATAAACACTAGTTCTTGCTGGAGCTGCTTCGGCTAAAATTGAATTAAGTTCATCCATGTACTGTTGCTGAGTTAATCCACGTAAAAAATAATCGCACGAAAATGTTCACGATTTAATTCAATTTTTTGGCCGAGATGAATCTTTTAAGTTACTGTAAACAACTTAAATAGTGCTCGTATGTCAAAACGTTCTGAGTACGTATAACCTCAAAAATGTCCAACTTTACGATAGAGCTCTCAGTTGCCAAATTTCAACAGCAGGGTTGCCAAATCCCGAAATATAAAAGACAACCCTCGTACAACAGAACCAATTATTTTGAAACTATGAGTCGTGTTTCACATTGAAGGTTTCCTTTGTATAAAGAAACGGTTCTGGAAATAGTAATGCATATTGAGGATAATTTGAAATATGCACATAATCAGGTACTTATTTTGTACCAACATTAGACTGAAATAAATGGATGGTGCAAACGGATAGAACTTGAGGAGCCCTTAACCTTTAAGACTTTCTTAACTATTCTATCCTTAACGTGAAGTTGGTGCAATCTGGCGTGAGCAAACTTACAGATGGCCTATTAAGATACAATGAACATTAAGAGTTCTTAAATTCCTCATTTACTTTGTACGTGCATTTTTTAACAAACGAAAAATAAATGATATCCACTGGTATGATAATAGCAAAGAGAGCTATTCGGCTTTAGAAATTGAAAAATTATATTTCAAACGTTTTGGCTCTCGATTATCTTTTTATTCTGTATCAAAATGCAATACAGAATCGCGCTCGACTTTTCATTTGTATGTACTTTTATTAATTTCTACGTCGAGCGAATAAAAAGAGGCGAAATTGAATTAAAATTGAATTTCATGTTGCACTATATATACAACAATGGTTGCCTAAAACTTGGTACGGTCATATTGAATTAAAGGGGTTTTTAATTCTAGAACATCTACTGGTAAAAACGTCATGCATCAGTTCCTTTTTACATGAAATAACGAACACAATGCGACAATATGTGAATTTGTAGAGTTGTAATAAGATAAAAACATTTTTTTTTTTGTTAAAAGTAACGCTTTGGATAATTAAAATGAACTTCGTAATATTTTACAAAGAATACATGACGATTTTAGGAAGGTATTAACCATTAAATCAAATGAATGTTAATCATCGGAAGTAGTTCCTGTCTAAACTGTAAATAATCGCGAATGCGGTGGTTTCATTTCCCATTGTTCCCCGTTTTCCAATACTATGTCGACTGGAACCTTCCAGTCAGTGGAAAGTTCGCGAAGCCTTTTGGGTTATATAAAAGGTGAAACTTGTGCGCGGAAAGTCGCATAGTACTACGAAGAAACTGCTGGATACTAACGTCTATGACGTGCAACTCTGTCAAGGCATAGTTGGGCATTATTAAGAAAAATATTTCAAAATATTTTTGGACATATATTTATGCTTTGCTAGACTTCTACCAACCGTACGACAGTTTGATGTATATTTTGATGTACCTACTTAGCTGTTTAGCTCGATATAAATCTTCCATGTTGCCAAAAAATTAAGAATAACATTCCTGATGTCACTGACTATAAATAAAATGAGAATTTAATAGAAAAAATATAATACAACTTTACAAATATGAAATTTCATAATTCTGCATCATGGATCATTTTTTGAAAATGTTTAAAATCGTTATTATCTCCCAATTAAGTACTAATTATAGCGAGTTCTAGGTACTAAATATATAAATAAGATTCGTATTTTCAATGCCTCTAGTGGTAATTGCAAACTGCCGCATAGAAGAACTAGAAGAAATGTTAATTCTGCTTCTCTGCATGCTCCAGCCATTCCAATTATGATTGCAACCTTAGCAATTAAGTATTCTTTGTCATCAGCTTCGACCAAAAATTTGACAAAATCTTCTTTAATATAAACTTTTGAGTTTTTAGCCCTGTACCCGTCCACTTGCCTTTTAATATATATGCTACCAAATTTGTATATTTTTTTAATATCAATATTCCTTTTTCAGATTAAGTTCAGACCATAACATTGAGTAAAATGTCCGTAATATGGAAACGTTTAGATCTTTCTTACCCACAAAAATGCAAGTAATACTTTCTCATTAACATGTTTAATTTCCTTCTCATCACACCACGTAACAAAGAGAGTATTACCTGCTGCCTCTTCAATATCGCTTGGTAGCCCTTTAGAACTTCACTCATTTTTTGAAAAATAAAACTAAAAATATATTAATCTTGGTAAAAACCTTCCGTCTAGACTTTTTTACAAAGTGTCAAACTGACAACTATCATGAAGTAACAGCAACAAACCAAATTTATGTTTTCCAAATTTTTAACAATTATATTAAAAATACATTGAGTTTTTGTCATTGAGTTTAAAAAAGCAGTTTTTTAAATAAATAGTGGAAGTTTTGTTAAAACGAAGAGTTTTTTATTATTCTTAATAAGATGGACTTCTAAAAAGTAAGGGTTAGTACAATCAATTTAATTTTAATAAATTTTATTTTTTTATTACTTTCTTCAAAATTAGAAAAAATCTTGTATGCAATACGTTACGAAATGAAATTTCGGCATTTGATAACTGATGGCATAAATAGCTATTGGTATATGTATAAATAAAATAAATAGTTAATGTAAAAAAATAAAATAAATATAAAATAAAAGTTAATGAGGTTGAACCACTGATTTTCCTGGAAAAACTTATTAGATATTCTAGATCTCCTAACGTAGATTTTTACTAGCTTGGTAGGCTACATTTTTTAAAGTTTTTAGAGAGTTTTCTAGTATAGTCTCTGTTGGGAGCCATACCACTTTTACAGTGTAGCCAAGTATTTTTAGGGTACCTGTCCCATCTCTTCCAGATGATCATAGGTAAGACCTTGTTTTGCAGTGTTTGCAAATCTTTGTAAGGCGTTTGGTCGCACTTATACAAAAGTAGTCGCTGTTTAGTAGTAGTAGTGTGCTGGTCAAGTACGTTCGCTGACACACGAAAGGTTCTGGATTAGACCTCCAGTATCGGTGAAAAATATTTAAAAATATAGTACGGTGCTACCTTTCGGTAGGCAATGGCAAATCACCGAAAGAATTCTTCCTAAGGAAAGCTTCTCACTCTGCCGTTCAGATCCGGCGTTGAACTCTCAAGTCTCAATTATCTGTGTCAAGATTCCTTGAAATACACACAGCACAGATAATGGCCAGAGGTCGTCTACTCTCTCTATAGAGTGTGGCACGCGGAGAAGAAGAATACAAAAGTGGATGAGCTACTTTTTACTGTTTACTGTTTTCTTACGAGTTTTTTTTATTCCAAAATAGTTAAAGCTTTCGTCTGTATTGGTTTGAAAACACCCTAACAAAAATAGGTTTCTAAAATACAATTACAGCTCTTTCGCATAGTCAGATGAAGTTACCCCACCGGTTTATTTTTTATTATGTCCTATTTTTCGTATTGGATAAAATTTCAGCTTAAGAAATTTTTATTTTTCATTTTTTTTTTGTTATGGAAGGGCATTACTTAATCATTTTCTACATTCATTATTTACGTGTATTTCAAGTAAAATGTATAGGGTTTATAAATCTTGCTTTTGCTTCCGTTCACTCGTGCTGTTAAATAAATTTGAATAATTAAAAGCCAAAAAGGCAATCTTCTTAATGTTCTGCATGTACCTAATCAACTACATTTTCAAACAGTATCTTTCTAAATATCTTTCTAAAATCCCCTGGGTATATGGTATATAGGTATATAAATATTTTCTACGCTTGGAAATAGCCTGAAATCAGTTAGAACATACTAAAAAATGCATACAAAATAGGTGCCCCGCTTTTTATATGACAACACGGTTGTAAAAATCCTCGCAAATATCCGTTTTCTTTCCAAGTCAGGTACGGTACTCATGAATTTCTCATGACTCATAGCCATGAAACTGAGAGTTTGTTCAGAGTAGGTTTTGGCTTTTATACAGACAAAATAATAGCTAGCCTGGGCGATTTTTTACTGGATTGACAGCTTTGATAGTAGCCAAAACAATTAAATAATATTTTTTATTTCATACTGCATCATAACAGCCATGTTTAAGGATAATAAAAAACTCTTCGTTTCAACGTAACAGAAAGAACAGAAAGTGTCACTACAACTAATATTTCCTAAACAAACTAAAGAAATTAAAAGTTATAAACATATTACATATTGTGGAAATATTTCCAATACAATTTCAAAAATAATATCTTCGGCAACATCAGCATTAATATCATTTAAAACACAAAATAATGTTGGTACAAAATTGTTAAATGTAAAAACAAAATTACCCAAATTAAAAAAATCTGGTGTTTACAACATTAATTGTCCAAAATGTAATGCTGTATATATAGGTCAAACACCAAGAAATTTTGGAGTAAGATTCAATGAACACTTAAGAGCATATAGATTAAAACAACCAGATAAGTCAAATTATGCAAAACACCTACTTGAACATCCAACCTCACTCTTACACACCAATGACGTCCAAATACTACATACTTGTGATAAAAACAAAATTTAGATTTCCTTGAAGAACTTGAAATAAAAAGACATCTAGCAAATCCACAATTTAAAGTTGTTAATGAACAAATAAATCTTGGAAGTTCTCCACTATTAAACTGTTGACTTTGATTGAGTTTACATTTTATAACTCACTGCAGGAATCGACCATTGCAGTCTAAGAAAGACTTACTATGGACATTTTTCAGGAATATCTAATATGCAGGCTGGGCAATGAAGAGGAAGAAACGGCTAAGCACATTCAAGACGAAAGTTTCCGCTGGTGGAGATTCAGCAAAGTTTGCACTGAAGAACCCAAGTCAATTCTCAGCAAAGAAAATATAAATATAAAATGAATACACGATTGGAGTGTTGGGGCCCTCCTGACCTAATCATTTCGCCCGAATTGCCACCAAACCAGGGAAAAAAGGAAAAGCTGAGTTTAATTAAAAACCCATTTTAGCTAAGATTAATTAATAAAAGTGTGGGTTGCACATAACTATAGAAAAAAATATTTATAAAACGTGAAGATTTCGCTGACAGTTTCAATAAATTATTTTCGTGACAAAACCTTGCTATTTCTCTCCAAGAAATTCTTTCATTATTTTTCCAATACCTTTTATTCTTAAAAAATATTTAACAAAAACAAACTTCCGACGAATTGGAAGTTTTTAGCCGGTAAATTATCTTCTGCTAACAATGACTTAGTCATCAGCTCTCCATCTTTTGTTCTGTTGTTTTTTCTTTCAAGACCACAGCAACCGCCATTAGTTTGATTACAGTCGATGTTTTGTAGAAACTTCTTTCACTGTGTGAGAAAATAGCACAGGAAATGTAAGAAAACTCCACGAAAACATGAATCGTAAATTTCGGCAATTTGAATTTCTTTTGTGGTTTTTAAATATTTTGCCACGACTTATACCGAATAATGTTCTTGTTAAATTATTTATTAATTATTTTTAAGCTTTCACAAAAAGTAAATGATCTTGAAAATACCAAAAAAAAATTTAATAATTATTATGTCGTCCGGAGTAAAAAGTAGCTGGCTAGTCGATAAATACTAACAGATCCTGTATCGTGGTTTTCTCTTTAACAGTTTCACATGTCCAAGTTCTCTGAATTGTTCTCTGAATTTTAGACACAGTACCTTGTGAAATATTAGGCAACTGAGGATACTTCTGGTAAAATGCACTGTATATCTTTGATTGTAATTTTGAGGTTGAGTGTAAAGAAACATTCAACTAATATAAGACAAACGTAAAACAGCGGAATACGTCACCGATTATGACGTAACGGCAAAGGATGGTGGAACAAACTTTACCTACTAATCCATAACCTCATTTCTTTTTCTTGTACTATTGTGTCGATATAAATGGAAAGACATTTAAAATTCTGTTGTACAGGCGGAGATTTTCCTTCCGTTTACGTTTTCACCGTTTTACTTATTTATGAATGACAAAACTTCTGGTTTTGTATTTCAATATATACATACCACATTCAAAAACCTGCATTTTTCCTTTTATATTCTATTAAGTAATTGTGTTTTGGTCCATAAAAGTTTCATTTCTTCAATTAAAACAAAACAAAAATTAAAATTTATTTCATAAGTAAGAAATTAAAATTGACACAACCTCGAGGAAAAGATAAAATTATCTAAGAATTAATAAAAAAGTGGACTTATAATTATATTCTTTGTATAAAAGAATCCAGGCCAGTCTATAGTTAAAGCATTAAATACCAAAATTATTATTTACCTTTATTTGAGATATAAAAAATATAGAAAAAAGTACCATATAAAACTTGAATACATGAAGGCTTAGAAAAATAAATTACCCCAAAATTTTTATATGTAATAAAATTAAAATTAAGATAAAAAGGCAATATTGATCCGTAGTAGCTATCTATAAATCAAAATAGGATGCTGAAGTAAAAAGAAGAACATAACCAGCACGGGCCGGGCAAATTTACAAACATCCTAAAAAATAAAGATATGTACATTCATTTAAAAAGAAAAGTATACGACATTGAATATCACTTGGACAAAAAATCATAAACACCGAGATAAGACGCAAGAACATCGTGAAGTAGGTAGCAAAGATTAAATAGCGATGGCCTAGTTACGTATATAGCCAGATGGACATGAAGAATCCTAGAATGGAGACCAAGAAAGACAACAAGAAACAGGGAAAGACCTCAAAAAAGTTGGGTTGATGACATAAGAGAAGTGGCAGGCAAGAAGTAAATGACTAATGGCTAAATATAGAGAAAGAAACAAGCGTGGTTCATTTGGCGCCCAACGTGGAAATAATATTTATAAATTAGAATGAGTACCAGAAAAAGCTATCTGTAATGACCAACTGATAGAAAAACCACTCCACAAACTTCTATTACTTAATTTTTTTGTTATATTCCCTACAAAGATGCTTTCGGCTTAAAACAATATTTTTATTAGATATAGCGAAAGCTTTAAAATTAAAATCGCTCTTTGTGATATAAAGGTTTTAAAATGATTAAAATCGTTTTACATTGTTTTATTTGAAAGAAATATATTATTTCTGCTAAAACTGTGTTAAAGCCATTTTAATTTTTAATGTTGGTGGTGTGTAATGTTTTAAATCCTTTGGTATGTGTTATAAAAAAGATCACCTCTTTATCTTTTTGAAACCATTGTTATGGAAACAAAGTTTTGATTCATCAATTCGTTTCTGTTTTTGCTCTAACTGGAGTACACCCTGCACCTATTTGATAAGTTGCTTTTTCATTTTAGCCGTATCTACGGGGTGGCAAAGGTGGCAGTGGCCACAGGCACAAGCTTTACGTGCATATTTTTTTCTTTATTGTCATAAACAAAAGTCATTTTGCCAGTTGATTCATTGATCACAATAACAATCAATAAATCAGTATACTGTTTCATCATTAAAGATTTCTTGACATTTTGTCAATGCAACTTTTTTCAACAACCTAATAAATCAACTATTTTTCAAATCAAAAACTAAAAATCAATACTTGGAAACAAAACTATGTGAATACCCATTAAACAAGCGCCGCTTATTTGGCGCCCAACGTGGGGAAAATGGAGTATTGGTCGCCGATGGCTTGAATATTAAGAATGTAAGAAACAGACTCGCCAACTCACCAACAATATATATCCGGTTTCATAGCGTCCTTCTACGCCCTCTGGTAACCGATCTTCATTTTCCACGGCCCTCCCAATCCCCCGGAGCTTAACTCCGCTCAGACATTGGTTTCTGGATGCCCTGTTATTTTAGGTCTTACTCTTTTGTCTTGGAATTCGATGTTCTGCATTAGTTGGATATGGCCGTACCATCTTAGTTGCTTTTCTTCTTTCTGTTGTATAATGGTGGTTTCAACATTCATTATGTCCCTGACTCGTTCGATTTTTATACGATCCTTTCGAGATATTCCCGTCGACTACCTCCAGTAGTCCATTTCTGTAGCCAATAGTTTTTTCTTTTGTCCTTTGGGGCTAATATTGGTAAAATATACAAGTTGTATCCTCACTGCTCCTCTTGGGAATAAGATAATGCTTAAAAATTTATCATTTCCGTTCTAATACAAAGTAACTATTAATTGTTGCAATTATATTTTATTTTTTATTCTTTGCAATGGGTAAATCTAAGTGACATAAAAATCCAAACACCCAGTTTAATTGATTTTATTTTAATAAAATTTTGGATGAGTACTTACTAAAGCAAAATAAGTAAATGATAACATTTCAAAATGATTGCATTGTTTTAAAGCCCTTTTAACTTTAATAATATGTGGATGCACCCCGATGTGTTACGCATTCTCCAACGCGCTTAGGCATGCTTCTGATCAGGTGGTCAATGTCCTCCTGTGGAATTTCATTCCAGGCAACCACCAACTCCTCTCGAAGTTCTAGAGTCTGAGTTGCAAATTGAGTAATCTCCTACCCATCATATCCCACACGTCCTCAATTAGGGATAAGTCTATTGTGACTCTTGCGACATGTGGTCGGGCATTATCTTGTTGGAAAGTTGGATTTGCCAGAGTGTCAAGATATGGTAAAAGATGAGGTTCTAAAACTTCTTGGATATAACGCTGCGCGTTCATTTTACCTCTGATGAAGGTTAAAGATGATCTCGAACCATAAGCTATAGCACCCCAAACCATAACTCCAACAGTTTGATGAACATGCCTTTTAACAAAAAACCATGGATTTCTCCTTTCACCACGTCATCTTCTAACAGGGCTCGACCATCGTGCATGCCTAAACAAAATCGAGACTCGTTACTAAAGACAATACTGTTCCATTTCTGATCCCAGAGTGATCTGCACCACTCAAGGCGATTACGTCGGTGTTTTGGAGTTAGAGGGAGGACCCAGTGTGGTCGGTATGGAAACAGGCCAAAACGTCTTATTCGCCGGTAAACACTTCGCATGCCAATAGGTCTTCCGTGTTCTGCAAACCATACATTTGCAATAGACCTGGTAGTGGAGAAACTGTCCCCTAAGGCCAATAATCTTAGGCGGCGATCTTCACGGTCTGTTGTTTTACGGGGACGTCCAGAGCCTCTTGCTATTTGCATACGGCCTTCTCGAAGCCATGCCTACCAACACCTGACCACGGTGTCTACACTTCTTTGCAATCTAACTGCAATTTCCCGAAAAGAAAATCCAGCTTCCCGGAGTCCCACTATACGACCCATATCAAACTCACTAAGTTGACGAAATTGTACAGGTCCCCGTACCCTAGGCATTGTAACCAATCGTAAAGAATGTCAAGAATCAAAATCTGCAAAATTTGAATCTTTACTACGGCTATAATATTTATTTTTGGATTGTTAGTGGATTTCAAAAAAAGCATTATAAAAACCGGAATCTTCAATTGATAGGGCTGAAAATTTGATGAATTGTGTATTTCAGTAAAATAAATAAATTCATCAAATTTTATTAAAATAAAATCATTTAAACTGGGTGTTCGGATTTATATGTCACAGTATAATAGTTATTGTCCACTTATTTTTGATTCTCTATTTAATTTTACTGTTCACATAGTTATTTCACTTACCCATATATGGAAATTGTCTAAAAACACCGTTTTGGCAAGATTTAATCCCCTCTTATCTCACTCAGTTACATCTTAGAAATTGTAAATGACTGCTATAAGAGACATTAAATTACGACTGTCATCCGAAATTCGTCTTAATTCCCTTTATTTCACTCCATATTCTGTTCTAAAAGATTTCTCTCATCGTGTCAAGTTGTCGCACAGACCCAAGAATTATTTTTGTTGGTCCCGGTGACCTGACAGTAGGGAACTTAATAAAATACCAAAAATAGGCCGGTAAACAGTCTGGAGGAATGAAGACAGCATTAAGTTTTGTATTAAATAACATTAAGCACGTTAAGGGCCCTTCAGAGTCGTTCTTGTTTTCTATAATTAAAACATTCTGGAGGAAGCCATTAATTAATATATCGGTAAAAATTGGGTTCAATATTAATTGTTAAATAATAATTTTAATATTTACTCGTATAGCTACCAGAATTTTTGTACATATCTACTGTACTGCAGGGTTATAATGTCAACAGTTTAAAAAATTTCTATAATGTTTTACACACTTAGTTCATTTATACCCACCCGATTTATCAGTCCTAATTTATTTAGAGCAGTCCAATATAACACTATTTATATGTACTTAATTTATTGTTCACTTACATTCCACGCACTAATTATTCGCAGAATGTTCTAGCTGATAACTGACTTCCTCATCGTCATCGTTTTTTATATATTACTTTAGCGCCTTTTCGAATCTTCCAATCCACATTATCTTCGAAGCAATGACCATGAAATTATCAACTCAGCTAGGTGGAATGTGTTACAAGGCTCGCAAGGAATTAATATCAACAATTGTTCTGATTGTACTTTTCATGTTAGACACAGCCCCTAATCACGCCAGCTCAAGGCCAAGCATTCAGAACGAAGAGTAGATTTTAAAAACCATTAATGCTGACGAGAAATCTGAGCTGGCAAAAAAAAAGTATTTGATGAAGCCTGAGAAAGTCTTTGATTATTTATACTGGGCGTTGTGCAACATTCTTTGTAACAGAAAATGGGACAAACATCAACCTGAAGACGTTACCTATAAGGACGGAATTTTATTGATAAGAGATCAACAGATATATATATATTGACAGGCACATAGCAGCCAATAAGCCTGATACAGTAATAAGAAAGAAAAGAAACCGTACCACTAGAACAACGCAGAACAGTCAATTCTGAGTGGTACACAACCATTTGTTTGCCAGTTGTCTTGCAAGAAATCAGGAAAACCAACCACCATGACATCGGCTTAAACAACTGCATTTTTGAGCACCCAAAATATCGATTTGATGTCATCCGCTGTATAGTCCTGATTTGGCACCGAATGACTTTTTTTATTTATTCCCGTACGTAAAAAACAAACTGAGAGGTTAGGTTAGGTTGGACACCTGAAGAAGAGGTTGCTGCATTCAGAATGCATGTTTTGGAGATACCTCAATCAGAGTAGAAAAAGTTCTTGGACAACTGGTTCAAACGCATGCAAAAGTGTATAGATTTTCATGGGGAATATTTTGAAAAACAATAAAGTGATGATGAATATTTGTTTTTGTTCTCTTATCCCAAAATATAATAGGCAAACCTCGTAATGACAGTTGTACAAAGTTTTTATTTATTTTATTTTTTTCTAGTTAAATCGTTTAAATAAAAAATAAATCGACCAAATCCCTATAAAATAAAACCAATTGACACAAATTATGTAATTTATAAAATATATTATTGCCTTTATTTTGCTAGCTAAACGTTGTAAGTGATATTTTAATCCCAAAAGGGCTTTTAACTGTTTCCAACTTACCGGTTAACTTTTGTTACACAAACCATACAGTAAAGTATCTGACACCCAAAGCGATTGCGATGCGTTCCAAGCAATTAATTATGTAGGAGAAATTGCCATAAAGTTCGATATTCAGGATTATCAAATAATATTACTAGGTCGATTACACATTTAAACAAAACATTATAGAATAAAAACAGTATTTTAGAAAATTATTGAAAAAATAACAAACAATAAGGCTTAAAACATATATTAAACAGGGTTAACTGTTTATAAGGAAAAAGAGATAAAAGCTTTTTAATTTATAAAACACATTAACATTAGTAAAACTTTTTATTTGGCAATTATGATCCCACAAGAAACATTTTCGACAAGACCACATGTTAAAAAGCAATCAGGTCTCAAGTTTCTAACCTTACATGCCCAGCTCTAAATCTATAAGCCCTAATTTTACACTTTAGTCGCGGTGAAATACTGCTGGCGTGGCTTGTACCGCGTAGCAGTATTTACCGCTATTAATCTCATAGGCGTGCAAACCGTGGATTCACTTGGCTAATCGGTCACACAGAAAAAGTCTACAAACTCCTAATCTTTAAAATTATTTGCGGCTTGGCCATTTTGTTACTACTAAGACTATTGTAATAATAATAACTTTATTGCTTTTTAAAAAATACATTTTACGAGGGTTGCCTTTTATATTTCGGGATTTGGCAACCCAGGTGTTACAATTTGGCAACTCACAGCTTTATTGTAAAGTTGGTCATTTTTGAGGTTATACGTACTCAGAACGTTTTGACTTCAATAAAGGTCTCTTAATGAAATAGTGGAAGTTCTGTGACCAAGTGATTTATTTCTTGTTCTTAACATTTAATTTGTTAAGAATTACTGACAAAATAATCAAGAACAGTAAACAACTAAACGGATGAACGAAATTTCCACTATTTATTAGCAAAATACGTCAAGTTTTTGGCAATATCTAGTATGGATTATTGGGCTTTTAAATTTTTTATTAGCTTTTAGAATATGGATCCTATAGGCCAACTTTGGATAAGTTAAGCGAATTATATTAAAATATACTGCAGAATCAATAATATGGTGATTATTTAACCAAGTAGTTCATCCAATAGCACCCTGGGGAAATTAACTTACAAGACAATTATAAAGAAAACCCTTAAATGAATTTGAAAATTATATATGTGCGCTACCCACTTAAGTAGAAGTAGAGTCACCAGCAGAACATAGATAAACCAAAGCAAACATAACTAAGTTTTGTAGATACGCCAACGTTAGCTTCTGAAACTCAAAGATAAAGAGACATTATCCAATCTTAACGTAAACCCATACAATTAAAATGTTTGTGGATATAGATATGCACTTCTTGTGTTTCAGTCAAAATAAAATGAGCTACCTTAAAGTTAAAGAGTAAATAAGCCATACTTTTTGACTAAATATTCTATAGGGTATCATGGTGATGTGGTGAATCTTGAGTATATTCGTTCAAATACTCATGACCACAGCGCAGAAGACGAGTTTTGGTTCAGTCGCCCCTTTCTCGATAAATATTTAGTACTAGCCGTTCTAAAAAAGTTAAGTAAGAAATAAACTTAAATATTTAATAAAAAATAATAATTAACAAGAACATCCGCCAATGAGAATTTGTTTTTCAGATCGAAACATACAGAGTAATCCTTTTGTGAGCAAAAGAATAAAATCAATTTATTACTTAGCACCATTGAATAATTATTTTGCCGGTGGAACGTGGACAAAGCGAGTGTTGCGACCATACTTTTTAATTCAAAACTTTTGATTTCCTTAGTAATGAAAACATCGTATTTTAGTTCATATTTATGTACCTGTTTCTGCATGAACAACACGCCACCGTGTACAAGATGAGAACAAGAAAAAGATTACATTTCTTGCGACTACCGTTCTTTGTATAAAAGAGAAATCCTACCAAATAGAGTAATGACCCACGCTGGCCAATACACAAGAAAACTCTTTAAGACGACTATTACTTCGAAGGCTGAACTATGACCTAACGAGATTCGGGAGGCAATACAATGGAGCTAATGTCATTTTGTAGCAATAGCTTCTTTATTTTTCTGTTAATACAGTTAAAAAAACAGGAGTTTGTCTCTATATATCTAGCTATACATATAAAATACAATAAAATAATGATAGAGACTGTCAAATCATAACGAGAAATAAAATATAGAAAAATAATAAAAGTAATTTGTATATAGTTGTGTTTAGTATTTATAGTAACAAATTTATTAAGAATTACAAAGAAAGTATTTCATTTTATGTTCTGTAATAAATTAAAATCAACAACAATAAAGAGAGGAAATCCAAATTATAATTTTGGTTCCCAAAAAAACCTAATCTCCGCTATATCTTACAAACGCATAAAAATTGATATAGGAAACTACATACAAACTTACCTTATTTTTCTATCAGGAATCAAATAAAAATATAAAAATGAGGGTTGCATTTAAAAAAAATAAGAAATCGTCGTTTTCTTAAGTTAAAATTTAATTCAACGTTGTGACCACCCTGTATAATTAATTTCTTATTTAAATACTATAACATAACTTATAACTTAGGCCTTTAGGTGCAAAACGATGTAATAATTTTTAAATTTTATCAATTAGTTAATTGAAATAATGAATAGTTTATTAATCGTCTTTTTGGCATTTTTTTTAAACTTAAATTTCTGTAAAACTGTAAATTTTAGGTACCTTTTATAAATTGACCCTTAAATTTAATCGTCTAAACAAAAAAAGAAAAAAAATGTAGTATTCCATTTAAAATAGTGAAGTTGGTGTTAATTTCCGGTATATCCGGAAGTGCTATAAATTTGAAAATATTTTAGTTGAATTCAAAAGTATTGTATTATTCTTTCCCCATAAACTTCTAGGTGAAGGTCGATATGGGACACCCTGTATACATTCATGTTTAAAACATCTATAAAATCCAGTGACACGGTAAAATTGATTTTTTTAAATTTATATTTATGTTAGAAATTAATCTCAATAAATTCAAAAATTTACAAACGTATGTGAAAATTATTTGACAAAATTCCCTGGTTTAAGAATTGTGAACTTGATAAAGCTAAAAAAAGTAGATTTTATGTGAAAAAATCTTTTACGCATTACTTCATCCACATCTTTCAAAAGCCTACTCGTCCCTAATGAGACTCTTATTCAGACGGGTCGTTTGCATCAAAGGACACTGGACTAGAAGAAAGTTGAATGTCGACCCGCATTTGGAATGGTACTCAGATAAAAAAGAGAGCTTCCCTAGAATATTTTCAATTTTTGTATCACACTTAACAAAAGTAGTAAGTACGAATAATAATGATAATCTGTTTATTTAAAAGAAAATATATAAAATAATATTACATTTCAAATATAAAGACCTTTATTTTAAAAATAGGGGTAAATAAATATAAGTATTTGAGTGTATAATACGTAATAATTTTACTTTAAATATAGGAAACTTAAAAAAGTAACAGGGATTTGTATGTAACGCATTCCGATGCGCGCGACTCTGTAGCTCGGCCGGAGGGCGTGACCTGCGCACAACCCCAGCAGCGCAGCCGAGCCGCTCCGGTAGCAGTTCGGTCGCGCCGGTAGTTTATTTACTTTAATAAAAATGGCGTTTACTGATGAAAATGACGAGTTTTTAATTGAATTAATAGCTAAAAACCAACCACTTTACGATTGTCGGCTTAAACTGTATAAAGATAATAATATTCGCGTTAACATATAGGAGGATGTTGCGAGTAAACGTAATAAAACAGGTAAGTGCCTACTCATATTTTTATTCAAAGTACAAATACTTATACGTAAAATATAAATGAAGCTTGTGAGGTTATTCTCTTAATCCCAGGTTCATACCTACTCTAGTTTATTCTATTTATCCATTGTGCTTGCCATGAGACTTTTCCGGCTTCTGAACTGAAGTAATCTTTGAGATATTTTTGTTACAATTACGTCTTATCTATGTATAAAATTAAGACTCAGTCAAGTAAACAGTTTAATAGTGGAGAACCAAGATTTATTTGTTTATTAACAACTTTAAATTGTGGATCTGCTAGATGTCTTTTTATTTCAAGTTCTTCGAGGAAATCTAAATTTTGTTATTTATCACAAGTGTGTAGTATTCGGATGTCATTGGTGTGTAAGAGTGAGAAGGCCGGTTCATGCAACGTTCATTATAATTACATTAACATTACATTATCATTAAGAAAAGTTGAGCATCAATTTTATAGTGGAGGTGTTCATGCAACACATTAAGGCATTACAATTACATTAAGCCCACTAAGAAGTTGGGAATTTTCAACTTTTCATTTACATTACATTATATTCTTAGTGGAAACAGTAAAAGCGCATGCGCAGTTTGATAGCATGGAAATATGAATTAGTATTTATGTCAAAATCCCTATGTTTAGGTAATGTTGATATTGAAGGCCGGTTTTACAAGCAATAAAAAATATTTTAACAAAATCAAAAACAGAGTAGTAGTATAACAACTTTTTTATATTTTGCACTTATAAAAATCTTCATTATAAAACGCATTTGCGTATCGTAATGTAACTTTTACGCACGCAAATTTTTGTTTTAAATGGTTGGCATTGACATGAGTGAAGTATCTAAAGGCAAGACTATTGACATTGACATTTGTGGCTAATAGCAATTTATTAATTTTATATTGTTCTTTAAGAAAGTATCTGTGAATATGAATATAATATTTTACTTATATAATATATTATTATTGGCATATTATTCTTTTTAAAATATTTTAAAACATTAACATTTGATAATTTAAATGTCACAACTGTCAAATTTTATAAATTACACAGTGCTGCCGACATACTTTTTAAAATAAAAATTTTCGTAATTACATAAAAATAAAAAAATTAATTTAAAAAATGGTAAAAAGGGCAAAATATAAAAAATATTATAAACAACTTATTTCATATGGCTGTTGTGACACTCGTTCTTTAAAAAACTCATCGCTTCGCGATTCGTTTTTTAAACTTGAACTCGTGTCATAACAGAATTCCATATGAAATGCGTTGTTTAATATACTATTTGAATATTGTAGCAGATGCATAGAACATAACATAACTGTCAATAGTGGACAATATACGCATGCGTTAATACAGAATTTATAATGTAATGAAGTCTTGCATGAACGACAAAATTTTTTTAATGAAAGTGTAATTATAAAGTAATGTTAATGTAATTATAATGATCGTTGCATGAACCGGCCTTGAGGTTGGAGGTGTTTTGCATAATTTGACTTATCTGGTTGTTTTAATCTAAGTATTTATTGAATCTTACTTCAAAATTTCAAACACAAAGAAATTGAAGTGATATCTCGTTTGACATGTACCTATTGAAAATACCTATTCAGTTATACTAATTTTGTTTGGGTTTACGCTGATTTTCATGAATAAATTTAATCAATACTATAAAATTATGGTTTCGGATTTAATTGATAAAGATTTAAAAACCAGTTCTTACATTAAGTGTTCAAGATTTGCTCCATCCTTTTTCTGCAATAATGTATTCTATTGCTAAACTCTCTCGTACTCCTTCAAATGTGTCCGAGGAAATTACCCTACATTTTTTAACAATTCTTTGTTTCAAAATATCAATACTGTCGGGTACTATTGCGTGTACCTGGGATTTCAACTCCCACCATAGAAAAAAAAGCAGCTACATTTCAGGATTATATAGTAGTGAATTAAATTTTAAAATGGGGTATCGCAACACCCTTATACCTGTTCAAAATTAAGGAAGTTTTAAGTTACGGGGATGTAAAGAGCGGGAAAATAGTTCCCCTTCGAATCAGACATTCATTCTTCTTTTTAATGTCGGAAAAAAAAGTGTAAAGATTTCTATAGACCACCTTGTATGTATTATTATTGAAGTAATGGCCAAAATGAAGAATGTGTAACAATTAATATAAAATTTCTAGAAAATAATATTATTTTCAATACCACATATAATTGCATTTACTCGGATTCTGGAATAGCTCATTTAAATCGATACTTGTATTCTCGATAAATTTGGAGAAGCTGTCAATAAT
The DNA here is from genome assembly GCA_035357415.1 of Ophraella communa. NCBI lineage: Eukaryota > Metazoa > Arthropoda > Insecta > Coleoptera > Chrysomelidae > Ophraella > Ophraella communa. Next base: position 8,876,917 of record CM068986.1, on the reverse strand, counting down.
TTTGGTAATGTTATTTTCCACTGAAGATTGGCAATTTCTTTCTTTTACAAACCCTCGCTAGTGGGAATTGATCTATTTCGCGTCGGATCATTGCTTTATTTTATTTTTCAAACAATATCGTCTTCATTTTTAAAATGTAAAAGGGAACATTTAATTTTTTTATCCGTTTTTTTAAATATATTTATTAAAGAAATTAAAAACTAACTATGCATTAAAAAAGATAACTTTTATAGCCAATGGGAGTCATATGATGATGATGATAAAGTTAAATAATTGTGTTCGAACTTTTAAATAAATGTTCAGATATGTATTTAAATATATTCTCAATACCGGGTGTCCCAGAAGTTTTCTGACCCGTTTTAACTGCAGATATATAGGAACTTAAAAACCATAGAGAGGTTAGCTTTTCGAGGAACAATCTCTTTTCATCTAAAGTTTTCTTCAGTATACAATTATATATAGGGTGTTTTTTAAATGCAAATATCGTCGATTTTTTTAATGGAACTCCATAATATACTTTTATTCTATATGAAAGACAAACTCTTTATTTTACTGAAATAAACAATTTTTAAAATTTTCAGCCTTATCAGTTGAAGATTCCGGTTTTTATACTGCTTTTTTTGAAATCCACTAAAAATCCAAAAATGAATATTGTAGCCGTAGTAAAGATCCAAATTTTGCGGATTTTGATTCTTCACATTCTTTACGATTGGTAACAATGCGTAGGGTACGGAGACCTGTACGTTTTCGTCAACTTAGTGAGTTTGATAGGGGTCATATAGTGGGACTTCGGGAAGCTGGATTTTCTTTTCGGAAAATTACAGTTAGAATGCAAAGAAGTGTGGACACCGTGGTTAGGTGTTGTCAGGCATGGCTTCGAGAAGGCCGTACGCAAAGAGCAAGGGGCTCTGGACGCCCCCGTAGACCGTGAAGATTGCCGCCTAAGATTATTGGCCTTAGGGGATCATTTCTCCACTACCACGCCCATTGCAAATGAATGGTTTGCAGAACACGGAAGACCTATGGGCATGCGAAGTGTTTACCGACAAATAAGACGTTTTGGCCTGTTTTCATACCGACCACACTCACGGAGTGGATCTACACTGCAATCATAAGACCTATGCTAACCTACGGCGCGATGGCCTGGGGAGTAAAAACAAACCAGCTGACAGTTGTCCGCAAACTTGACCATTTACAAAGAACAGCATGCCTTAACATAACAGGAGGCATGAGGACTACACCAACTAGAGCGATGGAGGTGATCCTCGGTCTCACCCCACTTGATATATATATCAAGGAGGTGGTTTTGATGACCATGCTACGGCTCCGCTCAACCTGTACACAACTCGAAGTAGAATCTGGTGAGTCGAGGTGTAGTTTCTGGCGCGAAGCTATAAACGAGCTTCCAATGCTACAAGCAAATACAGAATCGATTTCACCAAGATATGTCCTTCACAGGCCCTACAAGATAATCATTAATGACAACGCTCAAAATGCATTGGCGACAGGTACTATATGTATCTTCACCGATGGATCTAAGACAAAAGAAGATTCAAGATGTGGAATTTACTCCAGATCCCTAAACGTAAATATAAAATGGGCAATAAGTTGTAATACAATAAGTATAGCTCAGACAGAGCGTCTCCATAGCAGCAAAAGAGATTACCAAAAGAGAAATCACTGGCAAAAACATCCGTATCCTTACGGACAGCAGACAAGTACAATTAGCCCTAAATAGGCCATGGATCACATCAGGTCTAGTATTAGAATGTCACATGGCCCTTACGAAAGCCTGCAACAATAATGTGATTACTCTAGACTGGATAAAAGGTCATGGAATTTCAAAAGGCAACCGCATAGTTGACTCGGCTAGAAAAGCTGCCTCCCAAAGGCTCTTGGAACCCGGTAGTCTTGTCAGCTTGCCGGCATCAGCGGTGATTGACCTAGTGAAGGAACGCTCCCTAGACAAATTCAGGGAAAGATGGGTCGAAAAAAAGGTCGCATATTATCCAAGGAACTTCTGAAGTATCCGAATAGCGGAGCAGCCAAGAAATACGTGGCCATGACCAGAAAGGACCTGCGGTTGGTCACAGGTATACTTACTGGCCATTGTCATTTACGAAAACATCTGAACAGGTTGGGTTTATCTGACAGCCCACTATGTAGAGGATGTGAACATGAGGATGAGACAGTTGAGCACGTCCTTTGTGATTGTCCGGCACTCTCTCTAATAAGACTTTCTTTATTCGGCGAGAACTGGCTAACACATGCCAATTTGGCGACGTTATCACCTACTTTTAAGAGGTAGGATGGTTAACGAGCCTATAGGTTAGGTTAGGTTCAATTCCAGAATTACAGATACAGATACCGACCACACTAGGTCCTACCTTTAACTCAAGAACACCGACGTAATTGCCTTGAGTGGTGCAAAGAACGGTCACTCTGGAATCAGGAATGGAACAGTATTGTCTTTAGTGACAAGTCTCGATTTTGTTTAGGCATGCACGATGGTCGAGCAAGGGTTAGAAGACGATGTGGTTAAAGAAGAAATCCACGGGTTTTTGTTGAAAGACATGTTCATCAAACTGATGCAGTTATGGTTTGGGGTTCTATAGCTTATGTTTCAAGATCACCTTTAATCTTCATCAGAGGTAACATGAATGCGCAACGTTATATTCAAGAAGTTCTAGAACCTCATCGTTTACCCTATCTTAACACCCTGGCAAATCCAACTTTCCAACAAGATAATGCCCGACCACATGTCGCAAGAGTCACAATAGACTTCTTTCAACATAATGATGTCACATTGTTACCTTGGCCACCAAGATCTCCCGACTTATCCCCAATTGAGCACGTGTGGGATATGATGGGTAGGAGATTGCTCAATTTGCAACTCAGACTCTAAAACTTCGAAAGGAGTTGGTGGTTGCCTATGTAACTTTATAGGTATACATATTTCTTAAAAACTGGAATTATTACAGTAGTAACTTACCTGTTGTCTTGGAAAATATTTCTACTGATCCAAAGAATCTGTAAGTGTTACTATATGCATATGCAGAGCAAAAAACAGACAGCCTGCCATTACTGTCATTTAAATAATAATAATAAAAACATGAATGACTTAAAATTGGTTATTAAACAAAATTAATTGACAATTTAATTTTGTGTTTTCCTTCAATCAAAATTTAATTTGTTTAACATCATGGATAATTAGTAACAATTATATATTTTTCCTAACTATATTTAAAACAAAAACAACATGTCGCATGTATTTTTGTGGTTTAATTTAGTCAACAACCACTAATAAAGGTTGAGTTATTAAATTTACAACAGCACTTGGGGCAAGTGATGTTAACCAACTTGGTAAAATTAAAGTTCGTTTAATTTTCAGACTACTCCCTTTTAATCATATTAGATAGAACATTGTGGTTTGGTAATTATTTTACAAATATCACTGTCACAATTATTCTAGATTTAAATTATTTGGGGTACTTAAACTTATATACATTAAACTAAATTATTTGTATTGTATTTCTCCTAACATTGTAAAACTCGTATTTATAGTTTTGAATAGTGCTAGAACTAATACACGTTATGTAATTATCAAGTTGTTTTGCCAATATCAGATCCATGAGGATATACTTATGGTTTTGACCCAGTTTAAATACTCTGGTTTAAAGATGCAGATTTTAAAATTGTTACTACATATCTTTCAAATTAATTCGGCTCTATAATCTAATTACCCATTAAAACAAAAAAAACACTTACTGTTAAAAAGTAAATTATGGTTTTTATATCGCATTTATGTCTTACCTATAAATAAAATGAATACAATGAACGTGTGATGTGAGTCTTGTAACTGCTTCATTCTGACACTTGTGTTCTCCTCTTAGAGCATGATGATGGTCTGTTGGCCGAAACATGTCGCTGATAAAACTTTACTATTAAATTATATATTGTTTGTTGACTTCAACTTTTTTATGCAACTAAATAGTTTAAAAGTAAAGGATTCCCAAGTTATTTCTTCATTAACAACTCATTAACAAATGGCTAATCTACTACTAGCTGTATTTGTATTTTTATAGTGTTTTCAAGAAAATGTAATTTTGTTTTTTATCACATATGTGTAGTATTTGGGTGTAGATACAGATACTAATCTACTACAGATATTAATCAATGATTGCCCTCCAGCAAGGGGCTGTCTTATATAGTCTATAGGGATTCTGAATGTCTCTTAGACGTCGAAAACGTAGATTTTTTGATTTTTAAAATTTACTAGAATATTTTATTAGAAATACTTCTATCTTCGTTTTATACCTTACAAATCTTTCTTTGATAATGTGGTAAGTTTCATTATATCATACATAATAAATTATTTTAATAAAATATACAATAATGCTACAATTAATTAAACTTTTAAACTAAGATTTTCCTATATAAATCAAGTTTATTATTTATGTATGTTGTCTATTAATCATCTACATAATTATTATTGTCTTAAAAGAATAAATTATATTAAAGATAATAAAAAACTCTTCGTTTTAACAAAACTTCCAATATTTATTTAAAAAACTGCTTTTTTAAAAGACTCAATGACAGCCGTTTCGCTAGACAACTAGCATCGTCAGATTGACATATTGAAGTTACTATTTATTTTTGTAGCTAGGTACCTGATGTTTATTAGGTAGTTATAAGGCTAGACCAAGTATGGAAGTAATAAGACATAACAATATTAAAGCCTAGATGTTATTAGCCCTAAGGGATTATCCTGGATGTATTTCCCTCTAAGATCAGTATAACTGTGCAATGATATAGAAAAACCAGGAAAAAACTATATCATGCTGATCTTTACAATAACTTAATATATTTGTGTTACAATTACGTCTTATCTATGTATAAAATTTGTAACACAAATATATTAAGTTATTGTAAAGATCAGCATGATATAGTTTTTTCCTGGTTTTTCTATATCATTGCACAGTTATACTGATCTTAGAGGGAAATACATCCAGGATAATCCCTTAGGGCTAATAACATCTAGGCTTTAATATTGGTCTAGCCTTATAACTACCTAATAAACATCAGGTACCTAGCTACAAAAATAAATAGTAACTTCAATATGTCAATCTGACGATGCTAGTTGTCTAGCGAAACGGCTGTCATTGAGTCTTTTAAAAAAGCAGTTTTTAAATAAATATTGGAAGTTTTGTTAAAACGAAGAGTTTTTTATTATCCTTAATAAGATGGACTTTCAAAAAGTAAGGGTTAGTACAATCAATTTAATAAATTATATTGTACCTATAACAATTGATTCATAATTAATACCAATTATTAATATTATATTAAAATATATTACAAATTTATTTATTATTATTTATATGCCTGCATAACAGATAATAGGTACAAGTTTAGTCGAAACATTATAAAATATTCAGTTATTATACATATTTTACAAGGTGGTGATAATTGTGTTATCTTTATTTGACTATTTAAGATTCAGTTAGTTTAAAATACAAATAGTTAAATCAATTTTAAAAGTATCCTATATTCTTCATCAAATCATATAATACAACAAAAATGTTACTGAATACATAGTAACATTACTTAAATCATACTTTGACATTTCTATTATGCTAGAAGATAGTTTGATATTAAAATTGATTTCTGTATATCATTTTTTATTGAAATAATTTAATAGTACTTGGAAACTAATAATCTTTATGTAAAATAAACATCAATTTCTGTTGAAATAATTTTATTTAGTTAAATCTAATCATAATAATATTACCATAAAGTTCATTTCTTTATGTTTCAATATTTTAACCTTTTGAAAGAAGTACAATAAAAAGTTAATGATTTAACTTGAAGATAATAGGTTATATAAATTAACCCTCGTTCAATCTAAGGAAATAATCAGCCGTAAAAATAGAACAATATGTTGAAAATTTTATAACTTTTTTCCAAGCGTTTGAATCCGGAGCAACATTTTTCCAGTTCATTACGGTCTCGAAAGTTTCAAGTAACTTTTCCAACAGCTAGCTCCTTAGTCAACAACTGCGTTGGCAATAATTAGCAAAATTTAATGAAAACTTGAAAGGTTTCTCCAGGGATAAACAAAAAAGCGAGAAATGTATAAATTTAATTAAAGCACAATATAAAATTTCTTTTAATAAAGTTTCTAATAAGTTTTTTGGTAAAGGAAAATCAAAGAGATGTTCCTTGCTTTCCCGTTAAGAAAAATATTACCTAATAATAAAATCCAAGCCCCTAATTGAATCAAATTTATCAAAATCATTTTTACGAGGCGTTTAATTTTTTTATTTAACACTTAAGTATCTGAAATTATAAAAATTAACGGTTTGACGGTTTTAGTAACAATATAAAATAGTTAATCACCATTTAATTCACGAGTTGTTACTAAATTTTTCCTTCGGCCGTTATATTAAATTCTTCATCAATATCCATCTTTTCCAAAAAATAATAGAATTTTAAGAAAGGGAACAATAAAATAAATAATGACATACAATGACAGATGATACTAATACAGCTGCTTGATTTTAAAAAGTATATTAATTTATGTTTAGTGGTCTACATTGTCAAACATATAAATATGGTGAGATACAGGAATATACGAGGTCTGGCTATTATGAAAATGAAAAAGAGTTTTATTTTAAAAATTATTCTACAATGCTTCCCTTCCCTCGCTACACACCGTTCCATTCGTTTTTTTCATTGGTCAAAGCAATGCTAGAAGTCTTCTTTTGTAAGAGCATTTAGGAGCTTTGCCGATTTGCATTCGTTTCCCACCCTACCCCTTTAGGACGCCTTCTGCGCGCGCAGTTTCGTTATTTAATAGCCAGACCTCGTATTTTGAAACAGGTACAAGTGTCAAGTGTCAACTGTAGCTGCGCAGGTTGTGACGGGCATTTATTTCATTTGAAAATAGGTTAGGATGCCGACTAGATTATATAAAAAAAGGCTTGAGTTTAGAGCTAAAATAACAATGGAAACATTAAATGAAAGAAGAAATGAATGGGAAAATGAAAATAAGAGCAAGCAAGAGCAAATGAGGATTTAGCAAGCTAAGTACAATAAAAGCACAGAAGGGTGGAGAATATTGAGAATATAGACTGTCTGGGAAAGTTGGACCGAGTATCTGAAAAAAAAGTTTTTATTTATTATAATATTAATACCCATTAAGTATGTAGCTTTTGGAACCTTATCCTATATCCGTTCACCAATAAAGCATAATATACTAAAAGTGGGTCTATAAGACTCCCCACTGCGACACACGAGCCTGTTGTGGGTCACACCAAACAGATTCAGCTTCAAGTTTGTGTATATGATGATTAAGATGACAGTGACTTATTAAAAAACCTCTATGACAATGTAGGTCAAGTCTACTACAGCCTAACATTTGCTTGGAAACAATCTTCGAAGGATGTATGAAAGACTTTGAGTGAACCTGTTCTTTTAAATTATACCAGAAGTCTGATGCTCTCCTTACTGTCCAGGTATTTATTTTTTGTTTGACAAAACTTATAGCGATACCAATTTTTGGATCTGGTTCGATAGAACCCTTGCAAGAGAGTCTACTTTCTCATTTTCCTCCATACCAGAATGGCCAGGAATAGAGATCAGCAGTCCTTTATTGAGTTCTCCTATTGATGAGAGTCTTTTTTGGCAATCTAAAACAACTTTTGACATTACACGATGAAAGCTAAGTGATTTCAAAGCCACATGGCTGCCAGATAAAATTTTTATTTTTTTATGTATGGGATTAGTTTGCTCCAATCTCTCCACACATGAAACAATGGCTAAAATTTCCGTCAGAAATACAGTTGCATTCGATTCTATAAATAGGTTGAAAGGATGTTTTTGAGCCATCTGTGTGCCAACAGCTGTCTGCTCTTAATAGTTCACCTTTACGGAGGACTCATTCATCTTTACTTGGAAATAGGAAAATACTGCGACTTTCAGTGTCCACTAGCATTCTGCTTCGCTCTGTATAAGCCCGATTTGTTTATTTAGAGATATGCGCAATTCTCCCTCTCCAAAAATATATGGAGAGGAGGTAGGTTCAGCAGGATTTCCATGGTTGCAGAGGTTGCTAAAGGTGTGGTATTAATGGCACCAGTAATTGTCAGATGAGTATGTCCCTGTAACCCAGACAATTTTGCTTGGGCCATTCGCTGTATAATAGTTATAACAATAAGTTTCTAATTATTAATAGAAAGTTTACAATCGTTAACAAAAAATGCCAGTAACGTTTTCATTAGCTTCTTCTATGCTCATAAAATGTTTCAATCTCGATAAGTAACAGAACCGCCGTGCTAGTCAATAACTAAGAATATTTATTATATTTTCGAGTACACCTCAACGGCTAAATGCCGATTTATGATGGTAATATCAATAAATCAATCAATTAAATTGTTACTAAAACGTTAATTTACTATTGGATTACATCTGCTGAGCTTCGGTAATACTACTCGCTCATAAACTATGGGGAATTGAAATCATTTAATTGGACTACTACAAATCTGCTCTGGAACTTTATAATTTAATTGAACAAAATACGAAACAATAAACAAAAGAATTTATAAATTAACCAAGAAAATTTGCAAATTGCTTTATACAATGTACCATAGTTCATTACAAGGTATTTACAACATAATTTTACAATAAAAGAAGCTTCAAATTTAACAAAAACACCACCATCTACAATAAAAGATATTGGTCGAAACTCAAATTTGCGAACGAAAGAAACAATTTAATGATAAAATAATTAAATGACAATAACTGCTGTAATTATTTGTAATATCATTTCATTGCCAGATTGATAGATTAATATGTCAATCTGTCGATAAAATGATTGGGAAACTGGGAAACAGCTGTTATTGATAAAAAAGTTTAATTTTTGAAGTAGTCGAAGTTTTATTACAAAGTTATTTGTTTCGTATTCTTGTATAGATGGAACTTTCAAATTTCCTGAAGTCTAAACTGTATCTGACAAAGCTGTTCCTAATATTAATTTCACAATCCCAGAACGTCTGTTTCCGCTGTTCCACTAATTACAAGATAGAGGAAACAAAGGTAAAACTAACAGTGACGGATTGTCTTTTGAAACAGTCTTGTTTGATTTGTACCTTTATAAGGGTTTGCATAACGATCGACATTCGTTAATCTTCATACTTTAACATTGGATGTTTGTCATTGGATTTGATTTTAAAACTACTAATATTTTAAATACATACTGAAAATAATTTCAAATAAGGTGCACTCAATAATAAAACTGAAAAATAGAAAATTGTTTCTATTTGTTTGGGTTTTCTATTGAAAATGTAATTCAATGTCCGTTGGGGCATATAGCCCGAGAAGTAGTTGTTTTTTCATAGAAAACGGTCAAGCTTGGTATAGAAACTACTAAGTTTCTTTACCTTGGGCGTAGGTAAAAACAATTTTCTATTTTTTAGTTATATTAAAATTTTGTAAAATTGATCCACTTTTTTGCTTAGTATTGTGGGCGACAAGACGATTTTGTTTATTTACGTAACGATTTTAGATAAAGCTTTGCTAAAATTTTCAGTAAATGAGATTCATTTACTCGTTTATTTGATGTAGGGGTTTCTTTTTTAATGAAAATTTATGAACTTTGCTACAAATAAAGATTCGCTTTTAGATTTCTATTACACAGTGTGAATTACTTTCACCCCTACCTAAAGAGGTTTAATTCTAAAAAACAAATAACATTTTATTACTACTATTATTGTGAAATAAAATGAAAAAAATTAACAAGAGTCAACGATGCAACTCACGAACTCTCTGATAGGTCCACAGATCAATATTTCTGAGATATTTTTCTTAATACTGATACTAACCTAACATAACCTAACCTAACCTAACCTAACCCAACCTAACCTTAACCACAGAGTATATAATAAAAACCAGAGTATCGACTCTATATGGAGGGGGTAAGCATCCATTTGCAGGTATCGCCATGACACTTTGGGAGTATCCATAGCCGTCGCCGTTAGTTTTGGTTAAGGTAGGCAGTTGGTTGTATGTGAATAAATCAGTGGTAGCGTTTGTGTTGTGTGAAATTGTGAATTAAACTATTTAATTCAAGTACAAAAAACTGCGAAGGAGATGCGGAATAAATGTTACTTACATTAAATGACATTAAAATAAATACTACTTCTCAGTGTTCTGTAAGTGGATATTTAATAAAAAAATGTTTACAACATACAATGTGAGCATTATTCTAAATCCATTGAAAATTTAGATGATTTAGCTTTATTCTGTTTATTTAAAGCATATAGAAATAAAGATAATAGTATCTCTAGAAATATTTTAATGCTTGGTAATAGTTTTATTGTATTTATTGCTAAACTAAATAAAATTTTTGAAAAACTATTTGAAGAATTGGCAATAAAAAATCATGTTCTTCAAACTATATTAAATATTAGTAGTAATGAAACTTTTATACATCCTTGTACAAATTTTCCATTACTTTATGTAAATAAATTATATTTTAGGTCAAGACTATAGGTACACTACCATTAAATGTATCAACAGAAATTTTAAAAGTAATTAAAATAAAGATAAATTGTTAATTTAGAGAAATAAATAAGTGTTAAAGCTGTTGATGTGTTTTTTTTATATCCTTCCTTACTAACGAGGAAAATTGCATGTAAGATATATACATATTCGGTCATTTATTTTGCGTAGAAATTCTATTTATATGTAATTATTTAACCTAAAAAACCAATTTTACTTTTTTTAAAAACAATTAAATCAACGTTTAGTTAATATTATTAATCTTGTTGAAAACAAATTCTATTTTTGTAAACTTTCTGAAAATAACAATTATACAGTCGACAGAAGCAAACATGGTCCGCGGAAAATATGCCAACTAATTTCAAGGTTATCACAATCAGCCAATCACAAGCCAATGTTAACGATAATATCAATTTTAGTGGCTGCATAAGTGAGATGAAAATACAACTACAGCGACAAGGACACGCCCACCCAGGGTTCATGTTTGCTTCTGTCAACTATATCAACAATAAAGAAAAATTTCAAGTACGGGTCTTATTAATAATAACAATTTTTTTAGTACTACCGTGAGCTTATACCACAAAACAAAATATTGGTTACCACAAAACAGACTAACCAATTTTCTGTTTTGTGGTTTATACTCCCAAAAAATGGCCGCTCTTGTCTTATAAACATCAAAGGTGCCGACAGCGAGTCGATACTCTGGTTTGTATTATATACACTGTGCCTTAACTAACCTAACCTAACCTAACCTAACATAACCTAAATATGTGAGGATATTTTTAAAGAAGCGCATGTCCGATTTAGCGCCTCTGTAAATACTAAATGAAAAAAAAACGCAAATACAGGACGTTCAAGCAGTAATGAAATCTCATGAGTCATGCGCATGGAACTAATATTCGATACTATATCCTCTCTGCCCACCTTTAAACAATTTAATATCATATTTAACTACTGCGTGTATAGGTTTAGATATCTCATCAAATTTCTTGCCTAAACAAACTTGTAAAAAGCAAAAACAGTTTTTTCCAATCGTGTTTCAACTAAACGCTACTAGAGAAGATATTTTAATTGCAAAACTGTTTTACTGTTATTTTATACGATGTGTTCTCACTGTGCGACTGATGCAAACTAACAATATGAATAAAGATATTGAATCTTAACCAAAGTTTTTTGCATTTGTGCAAAAAAAATTGTGATAACAAAGCTAGGTTTACTAACAGCAACTGTAAACGTGTATGCATTACTTCGCATATCTACATATGTAGGTATTATTAAACATCTGAAGGGTAGATATATTTTGTTTAGAATTTTATATATTGCTCATTTTAACTGCTCTGAACATGTAAATGTTCACTCTATAAAAACAGAGACGTGTCTGCAGAAGAAGCTAAAGCACGACTGGAGGAACAAAATTATAAGAATAATTTTCAATAGCCAGGTGGCGCTAAAGTCACTGTAATCGAATCTTATTGGTTCGAAATAGAAGGTTTAAGACATAAAAAAGCCATTTGTAAGAGATCTCTCTAAAAATTACTCAAAAAGAGTTGCAGAATATGGGCAGACACGACCTACTAAATAAGAACAATAGGACTAGCAAAGAGTGTGGACTGCAGAGGCTGAGGATGAAACGGTGGAGCATATCTTGTAAAATTGTCGAGAGCTCAAAAGACAAAGGTGCTCACAGACTTCATGGAAGTGCCGCCAATGACCCAAATGAGCATCATCAGATGCATAGGAGTGATAGAACGACTATAACCTAGGGATGAGACACAATAGATCTTTCAGGTAGCTGTGGAAGTGACGTTGAATGACCACTCAACTAGAAGCTAACCTTACCTCACTGTATAAATATATAAAGTTATTTTATTTCGCAATCAGTGAAATTATGATTCAGTAATATTAATGCTTCTATAAATTAGGCTACGTTATTATTTTATCGTTTTTTTATAGAAAACTTGATAGTATATAAAAACAGTTGTGATTCAACTTAAAAAGCTGAATTTTTAAATAAACGTGCAAGATTTGTTCAAAAGTTTTATTGTTTAATATTCTCAATAAAACATTTTATTAATCTCTTGATTATTGCTATAAAAAATTAAAATCAATGAGTTTCTGCTCAATAAGGAACTGTAAGAACCCAGTTAGTAGTCCAGCAGTATTGGAAGTAATATGTATTTAAGGTATTTTATTACTGCGTCCATTTATTTTTATCCTTCCTTGGTTATTGGAAAATATCTTATTTCATCTCTAAACAAGTTAAAGGTACTAAAGGTAAAGTTGACATTTTAAAAATTTCCATTTCAATCATTTTTTCCGACTTTGCTTCATTTTATTATATCCAGAAGAGTAGAAAAACGGAAAAACTTTCACCAAAAGAGCTTTTTCAATGTACCACAAGCTTATACGTTATTAGCAAAATTTTACATTTTCAAACATTGTTCGCCTATATACATTGTAAATTTTGTTTTATTCTGGCAATTTGGCAATGTTTGCAACCAAGTAAATTATATATGGAACTTGGCCAAAACGATAGTCGTGAAATTCGTTTTTTCTTCCATTTGAATTAATTTGGAAATAAATTGAAGTAGACGAAGTTGGCTTAAGTAATTAGAAAAATGAATATTCAGATGCGAAATTAAATTTTTCATACAAATTCTGCCAAATTCTCTAGTTTATCCGTTTTATTAAAAATTTAAATTTTTTAAAAAATCTTCTGTTTTGCTTGCATCAAGCGAAAAAAGTTTACTAAAAGTATAAAAATAAGTAAGCATACTTTATGCCTATGCTTTATGTTGAGGGACAGCCGCCCGTCTTAAAGTATGCGGGGGTAACGGCAAGCTTTGAGGTGGGTTTCGTTGGTAGGCGTCATCTTGGGGATGAATATGAGTTTCCCATCTTAGCCCGAAAAATAAAGAAGCTGCTGGACCAAATTATATGCACCCTGTAACATTTTCGTGTGCACTATTCTTTATAGGTAAGTGAGGTTCAAGCAACCCATTCTGACCTCCAGAATCTGTTGTTTAATTTATGGGGACAACCTGTATATAAGATCATAGAACTAGAGAAAATATATTGTTTTTTTTATTGATATTTACCGCATCAACTACCAAGGGTTATTAACGGGAGTTTTACGTAACAATTTTTAAAATATGATTAAAACATATTTAAATTAATGTTGTAGTAGTAGTGTTGTAGTGTTTTTTAAATTCCTGTATCATTTAAAAACTTTAAAACTTTTTTAAATTTCGAAGATAAACATTATTGATTTTGTGTCGGTAGTCCAGATGATATTCTTTCTTCATGGAATTGTGGGCATTCTTTTAGGATGTGATTTACTGATAGTTCAATGTTACATATACATCTTGGTGGATCTTTTAGTGGTGTGGTTCCACTAAATACAATTTTAATTGTAAAAAAGCAAAAACTTTGTACTTTAATACATTTCATTAAAAAACTGTATAAAAATGCATGACAATTTTTTTTTGTTCAACCCTCTTATTTATCTCCCTGCTTCCTAATCTCCCATAGCGACGTTCTCTGGCGATTCTCCAGCTTCTTGCCTACTTGGATCCTTTTTTCTTCTTCTTTTTTATCAGAAAGAACTAGCACTGACAGGAAATGCCAAATGACTGTCATTCAAGAAAAAATGCATATATCTGTATCTGTAATTCTGGAAGGGTGGGTCGCCCCACAGCACTTAGGCCACATTTGGCCCATTGTGCGTCCTTCTGAGATTGAGCCTAACCTATTGGCCCGTCAACCATCCTACCTGTTTAAAGTAGGTGATAACGTCGCCTGTAGGTAGTAGCTCCCTCAAGTTGGCATGTGTTAGCCAGTTCTCGCCGAATACAGAAAGTCTTGTTAGAGACAGTGCCTGACAGTTACAAAGGACGTGCTCAACTGTCTTATCCTCTTGTTCAAATTCTCTACATAGTGGGCTGTCCGATAAACCCAACCTGTTCAGATGTTTTCGTAGGTGACAATGGCCAGTAAATATACCTGTGACCAACCGCAGGTCCTTTTTGGTCATGGCCACGTATTTCTTGGCTGCTTTGCTATTCGGATATTTCAGAAGTTCCTTGGATAGTATGCAACCTTTTTCTCCGTCCCATCTTCCCATGAATTTGTCAAGGGAGCGTTCCTTTACTAGGTCAACCACCGCTGATGCCGACATGCTGACAAGACTGCCGGGAGGCAACTTTTCTAGCCAACGAGTCAGCTATGCGGTTGCCTTTTGAAATTCCATGACCTTTTATCCAGCCTAGAGTAACCACATTGTTGTATATAACCATATAACCAAAAAATAAAATAATGTCAAAAAACTGTCAACTTGAAATAACGTCAAAATATGATTAGAATGTAAGTCAAAAAGTGATAGGAGTTATTTTGTGTGCTTGACGCAACAAAACAAGTGCACCACAGATTTTTTAGTTATAAGATGTAGATAATATGTTAGTGAAGTATGGCCTATACGCACGAATACATATAACAAGGATGTGAAACTCCTATGCCGAGCTATAAGCGCCTGTGGCTGAATTTACGGCTCCTATCTTGGCGGAGTCTAGTCCACAGTCGTTGCGTACTTTGTACTGCGCATCAGTTCGAACATAATACGATCATAACCTTAGACAAGGAAAGAGAGATCTAAGATCATAACTATTCGAAAGAAAAAGACAGTCTGTTGCGCTGTACGGAGTACGCAACGACCGAGAATTTAACCATGCCCAGATAGGCGCATTTTCTCCTGCTACCCTCTCCACTCGAGTTTCACATCCTTGTTATATGTATTCGTGCCTATACGTAAGCGATTTATTACGACTTGGTGTTTTCTGCCTGATGGTAGTGGTAACTAAGATCTCACTTGAGATTTTATTTCTTTTAATTTTGAATTATTTGAGCTCCGTTGCCAGGTATTAAAAATATTATCTTTGATGTTTATGTTAGTGTTATTTAAAGGAATAATCGCTAATTTTGGGATATTTGGATCGGAAATTGAATTTATTGCCATTTGGTCTACTCTTTCGTTGCCTTCGATTCCTGTATGAGATGGAACCCAGAGAAATCTGATGTCTATATTTTTCTTTGATAAACTGTGGAGGTGTTCCTTTATGTTTAATAAAAGAGTATTTTTTGGGTATATTTGGTTCAATCCCCGTAATGCATTCAGGGATAACTATGTTGCTCCCTACATTGTTACAGAGATTTAGTTCTTCCTTGATTGCGTACAATTAGCAATAAATATGCTACATCCTTTTTGCAGTTTTATTTGTTTATGACATGTCGCATGTAAAACTGCAGAGCCGACCCCAACTTTACTCTTAGAGCCATCAGTGAAGAACAGTTGAAAATCTTGATATTTTGCTATGGTTTCCAAATATTTTGTTTGAATGATTGATGAGGAATAAGAATGCTTTGGATATTGTTGCATTGAAAAATTTATTTTTGGAATGGAAATTTGCCATGGTGGTATATTAGTTATGTGCAGAGAGCTAGACTGTGGTTTAAAGTTAAAATTTAAACGTGTGTTCTTTTGTAAAAATGAAGTTTATGGTAAGAAATATTCGTATAGAGTTGATTTGGAGTACTGGGTTTTAAAAGTGTAGATAATGGGTTATTAGAGAGATATTGCGAATTCCGTTAGCGCATGCGGTGTGTTATTTACTCCGCGTTAAATATTACGTTTACGTCTTAACATTGTTTGGAGCGGTACACGTATTGCCATTATGTTTTGAGTTTTATTTACACGCTGTTTTATTTGCAACTAACCTCTAAAACCATTGTGCTCTGTTTTGATTGAGGATCTTCTGAACATGGATGAGGCATTAGAAGCAGTCATTTTAGCTGATGCTGATGACGATGAAGTGGAGCAAGTGATTTTGCACAATATTTTCGGCGTGGTTGAAAATTTTCCTGTTGGGGCTGCTGAAGATAGATTCAATCTAAACAATATGCGGGCAGAAGATATAAAAATTAATTTCAGGTTCGAAACAGACGATATCTTCAGACTAGCTGTTGCCTTGCGTATACCAGAAGTAATCAGAACCCAAACACGCAATTCTGTTTCAGGTATGTTAACATACGAGTATATGCAGTGAATTGAAATACTGAAATAAAAATCAAATTTCTCTTTAGGTGTCATGGGACTATGTATTTTATTATTACCACAAATCATCTCAAGCAAATTACCTACAACTTAACCTCGAAAATAAAAACAAACACATCAGCTACCGGATCTATCCGATTCAGTCCGACGTAGGATAGCGCAACGTTTTACGTGAGGTGTTGTTCTGCCGTAAATAACGTGATGCGCTAACAGTATTACCGCAACGTGTCTCTCGAACTTATTCTGCGCATGCTCAACTGTCAATATAACGCCTGCGGTAATAACGCCACACAGGATTTGTCACAGCAATATCTCTCTATTGTTTACAGATGATATATTAGCATAGTAATTTAGGGATGGCATTTCTCTACGAAGTTTAAGTGGTGGTTCGGCTGCTAGTGTTTGAAGGCTTCTAACTGGACTTGTCCGAAATGTTCCGAGTGCAATACGAAGCGCGTTATTTTGAATAATATCCAATTTGTGAAGAAGTGTTGCACTGGCAGAGTTATAGCATATTAATCCGTAATCCAGTGAATAAAAAAAATTTCACTTTTGCGTTTTAAAATAAACAATTTCTAATAATAAAAGTAATATTACTTACCAATAGGGGCACCACCAGTTCTTCTTTTATTCGGCAAAGTCCTATAACAGTTCACAATAGGATTTAGAACCACGTCATGCAATAAATACATATTGCAGTCACTAACCCCTTGATCACTTAAGTAGTCAAACTCTACGTTTCTCACAACCGAATGTTGTCTTCTTAACATAACTCCGTAGTCACTGTTCTCAATAATCTCAGTTCCGTTTATAATATCAGGATTCCGCTCCTGATAACACTTCTGAGCTTGACTCTGATTAACTTCTATTAAATTTTCATCGCTATGAATGTGAGCAATTTTCAATTCATCGTAATTAACTAATTTAAAGTTAGAACCTTTATTCTGCGCAATGGTGTCTGAACTTTCCCGCGATATTGTGTCTCCGGTCGAATTACCAAGAGCAACTTTTGAATCGTGTCGCTTTCTTCGTAAATGTGCATTTCTGCGACATTTTAACACGGAGACTGCAGCAATAGCCAATACCAGTAAAACAGATAAAACAGTAGCTAATATAAATATAAAAATGAATTCCATTGGTAGCTCTTCGACATCCTGCCTAGGGCTGTGCTTTAATAGAACTTTGACAGTAAAGTTGGCGTTAGAAACTCCCGCAGAATTCTCGGCGTTGCATATAAATGTCCCGGAATCTCCAGAGTTGGCGTTAAATATGAACAATTCGCTTTTTTTATCCTGCCATCCTTCTTCTACATAATACAGTAGATGGAGTTCGGGTGAAACATAAGTATCATTTTTTAGTAACTGACCTTCAAAATACCAGTTAACAGCAGCTTCTGGAATAGCGTGAACCTGACACACCAGCGATATATTTTTACCTTCGTCTATTTCTAAATAAAATGTTGTTGGTGACACATCGGGAAGACAGGCGAGATTATCTTTAGAGACAGACTTTATTTTTTGTCCTGCTAAACTTAATGGCAACTTGCAGACAGGCTCATGCGAGAAAGGATATGCAAATTTCATCAGGAATTCCTGAAAATCTAGTAAATTACAATCGCAATTCCACGGATTTCCCTGTAGTTGAATTCCTTTTAAGCTGGCAGGTAGCAACGCCGGAAACGACGTCATTTTATTAGATTCCAAATGCAGCCATTCTAAGCTATATAAACCGTCGAAAGTATGCGAATGAACACTTGAAATATCACAGCTGCTGAGTTCCAGCATGTTTAAGAATGATAAGTATTTAAACGCATTCTGATCCAGCTGCTTGATGGGATTTCTGCTTAGCGAAAGTCTCATTAGCGATGGACAATCTTTAAATGACTCGGAAGGGACCGCTTCCAACAAATTTTCCGACAAATCCAGCTCTACGAGGTTCGTCAGGCCCTTAAACGTTTGTCCGTTTATTACGCTGATTCTACATCTACTTAAGTGGATCCGTTGTAAGTTTATTAGATTGAGATTCAGGAATTTCTCTCGGTGCAACGTCCTTAAATTGTTTCCAGAGAATTCTAAAACTTGAGTGTCGGTCTCTAGAGACGCCGGAATGACTAGTAGGTCTTTATTGGCACATTCTGCGGTTTGCTTTCCATTTTTCCATCGGCAGATGCAGGGAAAGGGACAGCATGAAGTTAGGGCGAACGATAACGTTAAAATTAATGCAATTCTGTGATACATTCTGCATTGCGTTTTATGGAAATTCTTATGTTATTTGTGCTTCTGAAGTTGGAGACTGACGAGCTGGTCGGGACGAAATTTTCTGCAACAAAAGTAAAATAGGTTTTATTCGATTTTAAAAAAACAGGGAGGTATTTTACAAATTTAAACTTTTACTAACAAATGTTTTAAATAAAAATTTAAGAGTCTATGGTCGAAAACCCTTTAATTTATACCATTTAATTTATTTATAATTGTCATAAAATTATTTGTGCTGTTAATTTAGATTATAAAACACTCTGGAACCTGTCAACTTTTTTGAAATTCAAATGTAAGCTTTTTAAACATAAATTTAAAAAATGTACAGGGTGATATAAGCAAGTCTGGCATCGTCCATGATCTATATTTTTAATTAAACACCCTGTATGTTTTTATGATTTTAAAAGCTCCTTAACAATACGATCTCAACGAACTATAGGGGAAGGTGGGGACGTTTGGGTCACTTTTCAGAAAGTTTGCAAAATTTTTTGAAAATAAAACAGACATGACTTTAATGTTGGGCAGTTGTAATTAGTAATGTTTGACTATCAATGTGCATATGATTTTATTTTATAATAATAGATAGGGTCATTAATAAACACAAAAAAGTCAGAAGTCGCTACTTGACCCAAACCTCCTTTAATATGGGAGGTATGGGTCAGGCAATGGGGTTGAATGGGTCACTGATTACTTGTAAGGATTCAGGTGAAAATGTAAAGATTTACACATTTTAAAACTTTATATTTGATATATATTGCATACAAAAGTCAAAGAAAGTAAGATTAAAAATAGGAACACAAAGAAAAATATGGAATTCTAAAACAAACAAATAGATATTATTATAACAAAACATAAATACATTTTAATTCAGGTTTTGAAAACTGGTCAAGTCAATATCGAAATTAAAAAAATCTTTGTGTTCTGTTGGTACCAGTCACGTTATTTGGAGGACTTAAACGTAAAACTATATCGCCAAGATCAACTTCTGAAATATCCTTTTGATCCGGATAATAAAAGGTGTTAGAATTTGTCTTCTTGCGCAAGAAATTAATCATATAATTTCCTTGTTCATTTATATCTTCTATGTTTCCAACATAATGCAGATACGTTCGTTTTGTAGCGAATTTGACAACTACATAATCTCCAACTCTAGAAGAAGTTGCAGAGTGATCAAAATCTTCAGGCCTGCGATCCTCTTCTGGATCGTATTCAGAAACGTCTGAATCTGGCAGTTCTTCACTTGCTTCATCGCTTTCACTGTTTTCGGGTATCATTGGTAGATACTTCTTTTTCTTTACCTTCTTCTGACTAACTTCTTCACAAATATTTCTCTTTACTGTAGTCACTTTTTTCATAGCCCTTACATTTTCTAATCTTTCTATTTCGTTTTTCTCTGGCGTTTCTGTCAGAATTCGAGTATGCCCTTTTGGCCACCCCCGGCCCAGTTTTCTTTTTATAAGTAAGTGGCATTCTGCAACGAATAATTAACTATCAAGTTTCACTAAAAGAAAGTGAAAGACCCATACTTCCCTCTCATAAATTTTTACAAATGTACACCTGTCTTGTTTTGAAAATATATTTTAGGTTATAATTTATCAACTACATTTGTCACTTGAATATCAGTTTAATCACAAAAAAAATACAAGTGCGTCATGCTACATACAAGCTTAAAATAGTGACCCATACATGTTGCTATTTTAAATAAAACTTACCTAAAAATTCACTTATTGTCAAACGGAACTTAACGAGTAAACAAACAAACAAACATGAAACTCCGTTTACAATGATATCTATAAGTACAGCAACCAGTAATACACGTACGACTGGAATGTGTCTATTATAGGTCTAAATAAACAAACTGACCCAATCCTCCCGTGACCCAATCCTCCCTACCATGTAGGGTTTATTATGAATTGTACAGGGTAAAATTTTGAAATTATTTATAATTTTGTTCAAGATAGTAAATACATAAAATATTTGACGTAATTGATTTTTTCCTTGTTGTTGGCAATAACACAGTCTCTTATATAAGTCGTCTCGAACTTTGTATAAAGTTTGAAGTGAAATATCTCGTATTTCTGTAGTTATCCTTTCTTTGATGTCTGCAATGCTAGTTGGCTGTGTTCCGTATACTTTGTTCTTGAGATAATCCCACAGAAAAAATCCAACGGCGTAAGGTTTGACGATATAGCTGGCCACTCGATAGTACTTCTTCGTCTAATCCATTAATTGAGGAAAATTTCATTCAAGTAATATCGTATAATTAAAGAATAATGGAGTGTTGCTCCGTCCTGCTGGAACCAGATATTTTCAACCGGTAGGTTCGGATCTATTCCGTGGGGATATAAGTTGACCAGCTTAGAAACATCTTTATCTCTAATTATGCTTAAATATTTTTCGGCTGTCAAATTTTCATCTACAAAAATAGGACCAATAAAATGATCACCTATGATACCTGCCCAAACGTTTAACTTTTGAGGATACTGAGTATGTGTCTCACGCCTCCAATGAGGATTTTCCTCTGACCAATATCTACAGTTTTGTCTGTTTACTTCCCTGTTCAAAGTAAATGTTGATTAATCGGAAAAAAAGAATTGTACCAACAGCTATTTCATTTTTGTTCAATTTATTCATAATTCTTTCGCAGAAATAATTTTTACGATCTGGATCGTCTTCTATTAGTTCTTGCACAAAAGTCAATTTATATGGATGAAGTTTTTCTATAGAAACACCTTAGGACAGTTGTGTGACTCACATTATTTTGACGAGAAATTTGACGTGGACTTGACGTTGGATTCTCCACGACAATTACATAATATACACTTTCACATCATCCTCAACGAAGTGCGATTTTCTCTTTAATAGTTTTATATGTCCAAGTTCTCTAAATTGTGCATGAATTTTAGACATGTACATGTGTTAATTTAATTTGCCTACATTGGATGGATGATTTGGATGATTTTTATTGAATATTTCTAAGAAGTAATTATATATAACTTGATTATTGATTTATCCTTTTTTAAAAGTTGATGAAGCTTGATGTGTTATTCGCCGTTAAATGGTCATTTAATATGATTAAATATTTATACTTAAAAGCTTAAATAATAGATGCCGCATTCAAAGTTTTTATCTTAAGATTAAACATTTATAATACTTATATAAAAGAAACTTTTAAATAAAATTAACGAAATTAACGGCTATCCACTCGGAAATGCAGGGGACAAAAGTCAACATAAACAACAACTGTTAGGAAATTGTAGTTTGGAAGTCGAAAACAAAATAAAAAAGTCTTTAAGGCGAGAGAAAAAAAAAAGAACTGAATTAATTGTTATTTACCTAACTTCAGAATATAAACTCGGGCATAAAAGCAATTAGCTTGTATCAGATGCTCTGTGGAAAAACTTATTTGTAGAAGTTGTCTTATAAACTAAATAAAACAATTTTACCTAAATAAAAGTAAAACAAAAAACGTAAAACAAGCGAATTAACTTAATTAGTAATCTTATCACGTAAGGACAAAAATATAAATTAAAAGTATTAAAACTTAAATTAGCTTTATCTGCATTAATGTATTTTTTCTACCCCCATGTGTGTAAACGTCAAATAACGTCAAATAACTATTGACATTCCATGTAAGTGACATTTAACAATAACATGCACGTAATGAGATCTCATAACACACACGTGATACGTTTAGATAAGAAAATTTATTTGTTTAATAAAATTACAATTAAATATTTATCTACGTACTACTTTATTTAATTACATAGTTTTGGTCAATCGAAAAACATAAAAAAGCTTTTAGTTTTAATGCACCTTAAAACCGCAACACATTATACAATCTCTGTTATTAGTGAAAATAATGAAATTATGAGCACTCCGCGGGGCGTAGAAAAAGTATAGTACGTTACATGAGTTGTAATCCCATTACACATTCAGGTGTAAACTTTTTTGCTTCATCCGTAATGGGTTACTTGCAATTTTTGTTCATATATACTATTAATTTACTATTAAAAACTAGTCATTTTAAGCGTAAATGAATTTGTATGTGTTTGTTACAAAGTAAAAGCTTCTAAGTGTAAGGTGTTTGTGTTCGATGTATCCTGTGTCAGAACCGTAATTTCCAACTAAATTAATTAACTTCATTGTAGTTTTCATTGTTAAGTACGTACAATCATAAGAATGGCGCATGGATTAGTTTCAACATAACCTTATTTTAAGGATGATTTGCATTTCCATTTAAATCAATCTCACGTCGATCAAGTTTGAATTATTGGAAATTGTGCAAAATCACTTTACATTAACAAGACAAACGATTGTGTTGTGAAGAACCAGTAATACAATAATCCTTCGGTTTAACTCAAAAATGCAGTTGTTTGAGCCGATGTGTGGGAGCTCGCATTGTCGTGGTGAAGAGTGATTCGTCTTCGGCGGTTAGTTTTCCTGATTTCTTGGAAGACAACTGGCAAACAAATGGTTGTGTATCTCTCAGAATTGACTATCCTGCGTTTTTCTAATGGTACGGTTGCGACATGTACAGTTTTTCCGAAAAAATAGGCGACCATTTGCTTGGAAATGCTTCATGCGCGCGAACAACTGTTGATAGATTGGGCTCATCTTGAAACACCCAGGCGCCAGGGTTGCCAAATCCCGAATATAATACTAAATATTTTGTCGCCTGAGCAAACTCTTTGAAGCATTGTGTGTACCAACTATTAGAATTCGTCAAAAAGATTTTTTTTTATATAGCAATAGAATTAATTTTAAAGACGCAAATGGCCAAACCTTTCAGGTCGTTAATGCAAGAATGAATATGAAAAAAAAAATTTTATAGCTAATGGTAAACTTTACTTTTATATATTAAAAATCGTAAAAACAGTACTTTAACCGCAAGAGTCAATAAAGATGCCTTAACAACTTGGATAGATCAATTTTCTTCGAGATACTTGTGTTACACAAGTCCATAAAATTTCACGTCTTATGAAATCAATCTTTTTCGTTCAACCATAAAAATATTTTTATTATTTTTTATAAAAAAATAACTAGAAGCTTTTTATAGATATATTATTTTATATCCGATAACGGAACTAAAATATGTTGGTTATAATTGATTAAAAGAATTGATAAATCATAGATTACGATTTTGATTTATTGCTAAAATAAAAACAATAGTTTTGAAACCACTTAACAAACCAAACTTTCTATTTGTTTAGTATCCTTAATACGTTTGTAACCACTTACAATAAATTACATTAATTTCATTATGAACAAGCTTCTCCAATCATAAAACAAGGTCAAAGATACATTGGCGACAGGATCTATTCATATCTACACCGATGGATCTAAAACAAATGAAAGTTCAAGATGTAGAATTTGTTCCAGATCGCTGAATTTAAATAAACATAAGCAATGGGTTGTAATGCCAGTGTATCTAAAAAAAATAACCGCAGAAGACAAATTACCTACTGGTAGCAACAGTAATGTATTCTTAAGGACAGTAGAAGCCCTGAATAGGCAACGTAACACATTTGCTATAGTATTGAAATGTCACATGGCTCTAACCAAAGCCTGCAACAACAATGTCGGAACTCTAGGCTGGAGAAAAGGTCATATAAACTCAAAAGGCAACCGTATAGTTGACTAGGTAGCTTACAAAGCTGCCTACCACAAACCTTTAAGATTTGGGATTCATATCCTTTTATGAGTATCAGCCAAAGTTGACCTAATAAAGGAACAAATTCAGGGTAGATAGGACTACGAAAAAGAATTCAGGCTCTCCAAGGAACTTCTGAAGTATCCAGCCAAGAAAAACTGGCTTTGGCTAGAAAAGACGCGAGTATGGCAACAGGCATCCTTACTGGGCATTGTCACCTATACGGAAACATTTGCAGATGAGACAGTTGAACACATCCTTCGTGGATGTCCGACAATCCCTCTAATAACATTTACTGTTTCAGCGGGAACCACTAACTTGAAGGAGTTACTTACTGGCGATTTTATCACAGATTTCAAACAGGTAGAATGGTTGAAGAGCTAGTAGGTAGGCTGAATCTCAGAAGGACGGTTCGGTCAAATGTCAAATGTGGGCTAAGTGCTATGAGGCGACCAATCCTTAAGGAATTTTTCATATACCATAAATGAAGGTGAAAAGATATGTGTTTAGAAATTGTTATTTAATAAAATCCTTTAACATACATCGTTCAATAAGTCCCGGGACTAACTGGGAAAACATTTTTTTTTGAAAAATTATTTTTTAGTTATCAATATAATCACCTTTAAGTGCGATACTAACGCTTTTATAGCTTTTCGATACCATGCTTATAGAAGGATTTCTTCTTGGCTTCAAAATAAGCTTCAGTCTCAGCTATTAACAGGTCGGCTGAAAATTCCCCGGTCTGACCTATAGATGACGACACTAGAATTAAATCCATTTCATTTTTAGATAGTATCAACCTTCAAAAGATTCGTGTAAAAATTTGACAGCTGTCGGACTATTAGTTTGTGAGATATTGCATTTTTAGTGAAGCAACTTTTGTTATTTTCAAAAAGATGGAAAAAAAGAATTTCGTGTGCTTATTAAATATTGTTATTTGAAAGGAAAAAATACAGTTGAAGCAAAAGCTTGGCTTGATAATGAGTTTCCGGACTCTGCGCCAAGAAAATCAACAATCATTGACTGGTACGCAAAATTCAAGCGTGGTGAAATGAGCACCGAAGACGGTGAACGCAGTGGACGCTCAAAAGAGGTGGTTACCGACGAAAATATCAAAAAAATCCACAAAATGATTTTGAGTGACCGTAAAGTGAATATGATCGAGATAGCTGACACTCTAAAGATATCTAAGGAACGTGTTGGACATATCGTTCACGACTCGGTTCACGAATATTTGGGTATGCGAAAGCTCTGTGCGAAATGGGTGCCGCGCGTGCTCACAATCGACCAAAAACACCAACGAATTGATGATTCTGAGCAGTGTTTGCAGCTGTTAAGTCGTAATAAACCCGATTTTTTGCGTCGATATGTGACTATGGATGAAACGGCTCTATCACTACACGCCTGAGTCCAATCGACAGTCAGCTGAGTGGACTGCGGCCGGTGAACCGCCACCAAAGCATGGAAAGACTCAACAGTCAGCTGCCAAAGTTATGGCCTCAGTTTTTTTGGGATACACACGATATATGGTGCATTATTGTGCATTATTGGAGCTATTGAAGACCGAAATCGCGAAAAAACGGCCCCATATGAAGAAGAAAAATGTGTTGTTTCATCAAGACAATGCACCGTGTCACAAATCATCGAAAACGATGGCAAAATTGCATGAATTGGGCTTCGAATTGCTTTCTCACCCACCGTATTCTCCAGATCTAGCCCCCAGCGACTTTTTCCTTTTCTCTGACCTGAATAGAATGCTCGTGGGAAAAAAATTTGGCTCTGATACTGAGGTAATCGCAGAAAATAAAGCCTATTTTTGAGGACAACCCGAAGGAGTACTACAAAAATGTTATCGAAAAGTTGGAAGGTCGCTATAATCGCTGTATCGCCCTTGAAGGCAACTATGTTGAATAAAAAAAATGAATTTTGTCAAAATATTGTGTTTTACTATGGTAGACCGGGGACTTTTCAGCCGACCTGTTACTTCCTCATTCGAGCCAAATCTTCTTCCCAGGAGCATCGTTTTGAGATCAGCAAAGAGCCAGTAGTCTCTGGGGGCTAGATCTGGAGAGTATGGTGGAAGAGGAAGCAATCGAAGCCCAACTCGTTCAATTTGGAATTGTTTTTATTGATTTGTAGCACGGTGCATTGTCTTGATAAAAGATGATTTTTTTCTTCTTCATGTGGGATCGTTTTTTCGCGTTTTCGTCCTTCAAACGCACCAATAACTCAAGGTTACAGTAGCTATTGATGGTTCTTTCCTTTTCAAGGCCGTCGATAAAAATTATACCGTTCGCGTCCCAAAAACCTGACGCCATGACTTTGCCAGCTGCCTGTAGCGTTTTCGGACGACTTTCACCGGCCAGTAGTCCCTGGGGGCCAGATCTGGAGAGTAGGGTGGTGGGGAAGCAAATCTAAGCCCAACTCGTTCAATTTGGACATTGTTTTCATTGATTTGTGGCACGGTGCATTGTCTTGATGAAATACTGCCGATTCGACTCTGGATTGTAATGGTGGATCCATGTTTCGTCCATTGTCACATACCGTTGCAAGAAATCCTGTTTATTGCGAGTAAACCGTGCCAAACAGGTCTCTCAATCGTCTATTGGTTGTTGCTTTTGTTCAACTGTGAGCAAGCGCGGCACCCAATTGGAAAGATCCTTTTTCATGCCCAATTTTTCATGTAAAATCGTAAACGCACTTCCAGTCGATATATTCACGATCTCAGCAATCTCAGAAACTTTCGTTTTGTGGTCATCCATCAATATTTTCAAAACTTGCTTTATCTTTCCCGGAGTTACTGCTTCATTTGGCCATCCCGAGCGTTCTGCATCACTTGTATCAGTTCGACCGCGAAAAACCATTGTTTTCGATGAAGCAGAGCCTGTATAACACTTTTCAAGCCATTGCTGAGCTTGCACTGTATTTTTTGCCATTAAATAGCAAAGTTTTATTAAGACACGATATTCGTTTCTTTTCCATTTTTTGAACAAATGCAAAAGGAGCGACACTCTAACCACAGTAGTTTTGTTGTTTATGGTTCGATGAACATGAAATTTTGACATATGTCACTTGAAGGTTGATTTGGCATGAATCACGCCATCTCTGGGTTAGTCCCGGGACTTATTGAACGATGCAATAACTACTATTTTTGTCGGCTTCAACAGCTTTTATTTGTAAATTAAAAGTTTTAGATCAAGATGTTCCAGTGACTACGAAAGGGACTTCATAATTTTAATGAGTATTAAAATATAAATAATTTAATATACATACTCTGTTTATACTCCAATAAATTTTATTTGAAATAAGTTTAAAAGTAAATATTTTAACTTGTTTTTAACTGTTTTATCAATATTTAAACTAGGAGTAATTATAATCTAATATCTATGTATATTTAATTCTAATATCAACCAAGGCATTTTCATTACAAATAAAATAAACTTTAACAGTTTCTTCCATAAAAATATCTGCTTAAAATGTACATTTATCTTTGGTATAATTTAATTTCCCTTACTGTCATTTTTGCACAATGGTTCGTGCGGATGTAGTTTACCCTGTATTTTTTTTACTTACCTTTGTGCCGAAAAACTGTTTAGGTACATAAATTTTGCCATAAATGTCAGAAAGGTGAAATAAAAATTTGACTGTAATTTATGTATAAAGAAGAAATACATTTTATTCAAATTTTATCCGTTAAAATAAGGGTTTTTACAAGACGTTAAAAACTTTTTACAGGTTATTATAGTGAATATATTTGCATTATTATTAAATTGATTGTACTAACCCTTACTTTTTGGAAGTCCATCTTATTAAGAATAATAACAAACTCTTTGTTTTAGCAAAACTTCCAATATTTATTTAAAAAATTGCTTTTTTAACCTTAACGACAGCTAGACTTAGCATCGTCAGATTGACATATGTCAATCTGACATATGACATATGTCAATCTGACGATGCTAAGTCTAGCGAAACGGCTGTCATTAAGGTTAAAAAAGCAATTTTTTAAATAAATATTGTTTTGTTAAAATGAAGAGTTTTTTTATTATTCTTTGCATTATTATATTATCAAGTAGATAGATTTTTTAAAAATATTGTTTTTAAAATAATATAAAAGAAATGGATCCGCAATACTGTGACTGTGCGAAAATAAAATGGAAATAAGCCGTCATATTTTATCATATCCTTTCCAGGCTATAAAACATATGTTTTTAAATCATAACAATGTTTAAAGTCATAAAAATAACTCGACTTCGTCACTTAAATAAGATGAAGCACCGTACTGCAAAAATGAGATACAATGTCTAGTTTCTAATGGTCTTCCAAACTAAATCACATTCATTATTTCAATTTGTTTTATTTCTTAATGTGACAATGGTTTAAATTATGGTTTAAACTTTCCTTCTTTTGTAAAATCTGCATTTACCTGTACTTTATCTTTTCATTCGGAATAATTTAAGTTTTAAAGGGGTGTATACAATAAGTATAAATTGTAGCTGAGTCTCTATGCGACTGTAAAATTTTTGTTTCATTTTTACCGAGCGGAATACAATATACATTTGCTGTGGGAGTTTGCTACGAAGTTTTGTAGTATTAAATAAATTGCCTGATTTTATACAATGACAAACTGCAAAGGAGTGATGCATTCGTTCTCTGCTTAATTGCAATTACTCAACAAAGCTCATGGTAATTTTTGCATACATTGTTTAATAAACATTCAAAGATATTTGAACATCTAATGTATGCCGTAAAATAAATATCGCCGAAATGTTTATATATATGAAAAGAATGGTCATAAATTATACCACTTACCTATACAGGGTGTTTCAAAAAAAGGTAACACCGTCTCTAGGGTAGGTAAAAAACTGAAAAATTTTTGGGGTTTGCTTAGTAAAATTTTTTTCTAACGCCATCCGTTTTCAAGATAAAGGGCGTTGAAGAAAATAAAAAATTACACATTTCTTACGATTTTGCCGAAACTACTGGCACCATTGAAATGAAATTTTATACGAATATGTTTTGGAAGCTGATATATTCCATGAATTTGTTTTTATAACTAACTCTCATAGAGGGCGCTAGTTACACGATTCATACAACGTATTATTCATCATAACTTTTTTTAGGGTAGAATTATTAGTCAAAACTCCAAGTGAACATAAACATCGTTTAATTCTACACCAAAAAGGTACTCTTGGTAAAACTCGATATTATGTACCGTTTTCGTAATATTTTGATTTGAAAATTATGAAGTAATAATCGCTTCTGGTATAAACTAATGATAAAGTTCGCTTTTCTCTAAGTTTGCCATGTAAAATTGATATTTATTGATTGTTATGACAATAAGTCAACAATAAATAGAGTTTATGTTATGTTCTTTGTCTTTATTTTAATTTTCTTATCTTAAGTTTTTTTTAATTAATAAATTTATCATTAACTTATACGAGGAGCGGTTATTACTTCATAATTTTCAAATCAAAATATTCCGAAAACGGTACATAATATCGAGTTTTACCAGGAGTACCTTTTTGGTGTAGAATTAAACGATATTTATGTTCACTAGGAGTTTTGACTAATAATTCTACCCTAAAAAAAGTTATGTTGAATAATACGTTGTATGAATCGTGTAACTAGCGCCCTCTATGAGAGTTAGTTATAAAAACAAATTCATGGGATATATCAGCTTCCAAAACATTTTCGTATAAAATTTCATTTCAATGGTGCCGTAAGAAATGTGTAATTTTTCATTTTCTTCAACGCCCTTTATCTTGAAAACGGATGGCGATAGAAAAAAATTTTACTAAGCAAACCCCAATTATTTTTCAGTTTTTTACCTATCCTAGAGACGGTGTTACCTTATTTTGAAACACCTTGTATATACAATAGTGCGCACAAAAAAAGTAACAGGGTGCTAAAGCTAAAAAGTTAAATAATTTTTTTAACATTACTCTTAAATTTAATGCATGAAAATGTATAGGAAATTCTAGTAGAGAATACCCAATAAATTGAAAACAGTTGCATTCAATTATTTTGATTTATTATCGATTTTCAAAAGAGATCAACACCCCTTTCAGCCCCCAACTTTTTTTAGGAATGGGGGGTGAACACTTTAGCCAATGAGGAGAGAGGACTCTACAGGCTAGACAAGTCTAAATAATAATTGTAATAATTTATTAGATAGTTTTAATTATAAATAAATCAATAAATAAGGAATTTATTTGGTTACCAACAGATTATTGGCCGCCTGAGATAAAACAGCTCATGATATTTGAAATTATTTTTAATCAATTATAGATATCTATTAACTAAAAAGGGGACTGAAGGCTATAAAGCCGTCTCAATGTGTGGACGCATCCCAACTCGTGCCCACTAATCCCTTAAAAGGTACAAGAGTAAAGGTCTCAATAATCTGTATACCTAACTCGTGCTCGATTAAAAAATTTACCTGTTCAAATTACCATCCCATCTTGTCTAAACTCTATGGGAACAGGTATTGTTGCTAAATTGAGTTTTCCTGAAGTACTTACTAGAAAGGATTTTGTTTCGGGTGTGATATTTATAAATGAGTTAGTTTTATTTCGTAATTGGGAGGGTTAAGAGCAGCGGCTCTATAAACATGTCGATTCGCTAAGTATCAAGTCAACGTGGGAAAATATTATTAATTGTAGAACAACACAAATTTATTCAAAGCAGCAAAAAGTTAACATCTGGAGAAATTAAGTGGGTGTGTGTGAATAGAAAGTGTAACGCATATTTTCGGACAATCGGTGATTCCTAACCTAACCTAACCTAACCTAACCTAACCTAACCTAACCTAACCTAACCTAACCTAACCTAACCTAACCTAACCTAACCTAACCTAACCTAACCTAACCTAACCTAACCTAACCTAACCTAACCTAACCTAACCTAACCTAACCTAACCTAACCTAACCTAACCTAACCTAACCTAACCTAACCTAACCTAACCTAAGATATCAACATTTACGATTTTGTGCGTAATATTATTATTGCCACAAGATTTTTTTTGTAAATATTTTATGAATTTAAACAAACAAGGTTTTAAGGGCACTACAGAACTTGCCCTTGCGGTCAATAAAAAGTTATTTATTATTTTCTTAAATAAATTATAATGCGTTATGTTTAGCTATTTGTTTGTTGTCTTCATAAAATAAAGAATAAATAAAACATTTAAATTTGTATCTCAATACAAACTAATAACAGAAACTTTAATATAACTCTACTCTAATTTAAAATGGAATAGGTAGACGGAAAATCTTTATGCATGACTTTATTAATTCCTTGTAAGATGAGCGAAGGTATATATAAAATTAATGTCAATCCTAAATCTAATTTTACTTGAACTTGTCATTCAAGATGTCTTCTATATGCAGATGCAATGTTTCTCGACTTACTAGGATTAAATTTTCATTAAACTACATTAAATTTTCAAATTATTCCGCGGTTATAATAATGCTTATATTGTTTTATGCATAGGTATGAAAATCGTTGGTAATGGTTTGTCTTAATGAAGATGTTAATGTTTGTATGTAATGAGTTTTTAAAGAAAATTCTTAATATGGCAAGAAGAAATAAGCATAACTTAGTTTTAATTGCTGATAGAAACTTATCTAAACTACCTAACAAAGACATTGCTAATCTATTTTTTTGCACGATTGATCATTTTTGACTGTTTACCTTGACAGATTTTACGTCAGCAGGTGACATTTAGTAGCAAAACTTATGAATTATTTATTAATATTGAAACTTTTGGTACAATTTTTTAAATTATTTAATGATATCCCACTTTTTTAGGCTGTGGTTTCACTTCTAACAGAAACTCCTGCAGATTCGCATACATTACTAGTATGGCACAATATTTTTTCGGCAAAAATTTTTTATAAAAATTAATTTTTTTATAAAAAATTAATTTTGGTCGTAAAATTCATAATGATTTTCTCCTCTAGTCACTCCGAGCCACCCTACCGTTCATTTGCAAACCAACAGATCAAAGGTAACTGCTAATCGAAAGATAAACAAATACTGAAAATAATTTCAGATACAAGGTGCAGTCAATAGTAAAAATGAAAAGTAGAAAATTGTTTCTACCTGCACCCAAAGTAAAGAAACCTTATAGTTTCTTTATATATGACCGTTTTCAAAAAAAAACAACTACTTCCTGGGCTATATACCCCAACGGACATTGAATTACATTCCATTAGAAAACGTGATGGCGACCGACTTCGTCGATACTTAAAACCATCTCTGTCGATTTACAAATCAACTGGAAGAACACTACTCGTAGACCGGTTTCGACATTATTGTGTCATCATCAGTACGAGATAAATAGTTCTTATCATCCCGCAGAGCAGGATGCAGAATGATTCTTTTACGCCAATACATAAACCGTAAATCCACGATTCTGCAAAAGCCGGTCGCCATCACGTTTGCCTAAAAATGTTTTGATTAATTTCCAAAAATGTGGGTTGGACAATTTTAGAGAATGGCATTAAGTAAACATTTTGTAAAAAGATCCTTATTTGGGTTAGTACGTTTCAGATAAATACAAAAAAGGAAATTATTTTCCTTCTCAATTTTTAAGGAAAGTAGGAATACTACAAGTAAAAAACTATTTGATCACTTAAAAGATAGTTTTATTATTATTAATAAAATTACCATAACTTGGCGTAAGCGGTTTGAATTTTAATTGTCCTGCTTAAAATGTGTGAAATAAAATTAAAACTTGTAAATTTCTTATGCAACTTTACTTCATTTGGAAATGAGTTAAATGGAATTTTAACGTTAAATAATAAAGATTTTAACTTCATTATCGTTTTATGCTGAAAATCCAAAAGGTTAACATACTTTAACAGGATATTAATTTAAAATTTTCTCGAGAAAGTCGCCCGAATAATCCATTGAATTTATAGAGCCATTATGTGAATGTTCACTGTTATCCGGCCGACATTGCTATAACGATTGCAATGAGAACATTCTTAGGGAAATAACTCTTTATAATTGCAAAGAAGCAACCTATAAATATACCTTTTAAACTGTTCTCACAAAAATCATTATTGTTCAGCATTAAAATGTTATTTTACACTATGTAATGTCTTCCTCCGAAATGGTAATGCCTTTACCTTAATCCTTAATTTGAGATAACATTTAAAAATAAAATATTTTTATATTTGCATTGGTTTGATATTCAAACAATTAAAAATATATGTCCAAAAAAAGTAGAGAGTAGTGAAATTGAGGTTAAACTATATTTAAAAAAAAGGTTGTTGTATTTTCTTCTGCTCAAATATTTTTAAATTACAAAGAAAACTACTTTTTGAAAAATTATCCATTTATAAAAATATCTTCCTTGGAATGACATATTGAAGTTACAATTTGTTTTTAAAAGGTACCTAGCTATCTAATGTTGATTGAGACTAGGCCAAATATTAAATTATCCACTTTTGTACTCATACCCAAGAAACCATATCCAAGAGAATGCTCACCCCTAGGTTATAGTCGTTCAATCAGCCCTAGGCCTCTAACGAAGCTCATCGGGGTCGTTGGCGACACTTTCATGTAGTTGATGTATACCAAATTTATTAGCAATTAAACAAGATTGGGGGCCAAAAAGCTAACATAATGCTAGAAAACCAACCAACAGAAGAAATGAAGATTCGTTGTGGTGCGAGATAAGGTTGCATCCTATCGCCATTTCTATGTAACTTCTATAGCGAAGCTAGGGAAGCCCTAGAAGATGTGTTGGTGGGAATAGTTATAAATAGAAAAGTAATCAATAGTATAAGGTATGCTGATGACACCGAGGAACCTTAAAGACAAACAACACCTTTTAGAAACATTAATTGATCGATGTAATGAATACGGGATAAAAATTAACTTTAAAAAGACCAATTTAATGATAGTTACAAAATTCCCACAAGATCTGAACCATGCGAAGCTGACGGTGGCAAAAATCACCATAGACATTCCCTATCGACATATAGATATCTAGGACACTAGGAACTAGAACAATCAAAGTGTCAAAAAATTAATTTTGACATTAAACGTCAAAACTTCGCTCCGCGAAAAATTGACGGTTTTCGTTGAAAAAACAGTGTAAAAAGCAACTAAAGTGTATAAAGTTACAGAAGTAACCGTCCTTAACAACAGTTAACTCCAAGATCCAGATTTGGAAGTTAAAAAAAGATATTGGAATTAGCCTGTCCAAGGACGTCGGCAAATTCCCCCACAAAAATTATGGCCACAACCGACAACAAAACTAAAATTACCAGTCTGATTGATGACTTGCCGGATAAAGACTTAGGTGAGTTACTATTTTCAATGGCAAATAAACTCGGTTACAACCTCACCCCAATCGACCGTCCAACCACTCAAAAACAAAAACCAAAATCAAGGAAAAGACCTAATCCGCACCAAACCCCCACCAAATCCCAAATTCCTCCGCCACAGACATGCAACAACTTTGAAGCCCTCGGTGTTGACAATGACGTTGACATGGACATCCCTAATACTGTCAATAGTATTTTAAATGAATCTGACTACGAATCCGACTCCAGCCAAAACTCCAAATCATCCAAAAAACCCAAAATTAGACAGATAATCCGACTAAGAAACCAGGAGAAAATTAATGTATTCACTTGTCACACGAACCCACTAATGAGGAGGGCACTAAACTATGACCTGGACGAACATCCGAGGGCTAAGAGGCCTAAATTGGTTCTAAGGAACCCACTTGAAGATTAGGAAAAATTTCAAAATTTTTCTGTTTCCAAAATTAAACAAAATTCAACGTAGCATTTATGCACAAATTTAAAAAAAGCTAAAAGTTTTGAGAAAAAACTAGCCTAACAAAAACATCAAAGATCCCAGAGAGATAGAACAATCGAAGGACCAAACTAAAAAAATAAAAACGAGGATAGAGATGGTCAGATCAACATTTGTAAAGATGAAGAAGTTATTTACTACCCGGGATATTACCTTGGGACTTAGGATGAGGATGCTGAGTTGTTACGTTTTTCCCACGCTCTTGTATGGGGTTGAAGTATGGACTCTCAAGAACAACCACAACGACAAACTACAAGCAGTACAAGTGCTGCACCGGATGCAAAAGGAGTGGAAAATCATTAATACCATGAAAAAAAGAAAGCTTCCATACCTGGAACATATAATGAGAAGACAGACATTATATACACTTCTCCAACTGATAGTCCAGGAAAAATTATTGGACAGCGAAGCATTGGAAGACGCCGTGTGTCCAAGCTAAAGAACCGAGGGATCTGTTTAAATGTAGCAATGTTCAATTGTTCAGCGCTACAGTTGATGTGATGATAGCGAACCTCAGATAGGAGATGCACTATAAGAAGAAGAGGTATTGAATTAATATGGCATAACAATACTAAAACCTGGATGTTATTTAATGATATTCGATGTGAGTTTTATTAAAAATTGTTTCTTTAATCTTAAATCTTTGAACATTACCTATATAGTCTAGAAAAGAAACTAAGTTTTAATTTGTTTTAAGTTTGTAGTTTTTGATCATAAAGTTGAATCGTAATATCTGACTTTGTTACGTACTTATTTCCTTCCACAAGTTTATCTTAATACATGAAATGTTCTTGTTTTGTTTTAATGGTACCTAAATGTAATTTCTAAAAACTGTTTTAACTTTGAACATTAATTTTTAATTGAAAGTCATTTTATTGAATTGTTAAAGTTTCCAACACTGCCAAAGTATGTGGCTTGAATCGTTCAGCGTTTTATAAGAAGAGAAGGGATTTCTTATCTTTAGTTTTAGGCTAATGGCTCGTGTTTAACATTTTAAATATTCTTTTTAAAACGAAATCAGCGTGTGTACGGTAGGTAGGTACGTTTTTAGGTGACCTACTTTGAGGACTCTTCGACCGCAGAACGATTAAATATATTTGCATCTAACAAAATATCCTCGGCAGTCGGTAACTTGTGTGTAATATCCTTTGTTCCATTTTCTTTGTTTTAGAAGAAACACTGTAAAACTTTCAGCATCCGAATAAAAGAAAAATTCATTATATTTGGTTTTATTTATGGTTCTAGAATTTGCAAGTATACGTTTTCAGTGGCGTAGCTCAATCATATTTGAGTACACTTACGGCAGTAATTTAAACTGACACTCAGAATATTTGAATATTTTTTAGGTTATAAAATTTTACAATCTGTACCAAAAATTATCACGATCAAAGCTATTTTAAGATATTCTAGTTTTAGTCCAGGCGTGCTTTACTTTTAGACGGAAATTCTGATACCTGGAATGTAACAGTTGGAGGTGGTAAAGGGGCTTATAACACATGAAAAAAAATACATTAACTATTTCAATTATGATCATAAACTTTTTAGGGGTGAAAAAGGGTGAAAAAGGGATAAAAAACTGAAGTATTGCTGTTTGCGGCTAAAATTGACGTCAAAATGAAAAGTGCCCAATAGAAAAGTTGTAAAAAAAATCTAAAACTTCTCTTTTGGTAATTTTCTCACATAACCTCAATTTTTCAAGGAAAATGGAAAAAAAACGTTTTTTCGTTTTTAATTTTTAATTTTCCAACGGATTCGTCAATCTTGGTGAAACTTGGTGAAAACTTACCTTTTTATGTCCAAAATAACCTCGAATTTTCTCAACCTTGTAACATAATAATTTTCCGAGAAATTTGATTTTTCTGGAAAAATCTCTTTTTTTTCAACTGTAAAGTTTGCTCGGAAAATATTATTGGAAAATATTTTCCTGGGGCTTATTTTTTTCGTTTTTACGTTTACTTTCACATGAAATAAAAAAAATACACCTCTCATTTAAAAATGTGCTCAAAAATGAATAAAAAGCAAAAAATAAATTTTGCAACAGCTAAATTTGCAATCATTGTTAAATTTTTGTTATAAAATATTAAAATATGCAAAAGCCGACTCTTGCATTACATTCTACGGAAAAAATTACAAAAGAAAATGTATTTTATTATTTAGTCGGATTTTTATTTCATTTGCAATATTATTATAAACACTCAAATCTATTAATGAAGTTAATAATCCGAGCGGGAATTTTATGGTTTTTACTATTGTTGTATGCTGATTTGTTTATATTATAAGGTTTTTCATGAGATAAATCGATTTGTTGATATTACAAGGCTTGTCAGAAGTGACAAAGTGTAGACTTGACAACTCTAACTAGCCTAGGGGCCTAGGCCTTTTGTTTTCTCTTTGACCTTGCAACATTTCAGTATACAAAATATACTTTCATTCGTAACAAACAAAATATTGTATTTTCAATATATTTTTTAATTACAATTACGAATTACTTAAACCGAACGATTATTATATTAAAAATAAACAAATTATTTCAAAAAGTCAAAGAAAATTGAAATTTTGATGAAAATTGGGCTATAGGGTTCTGATGGAAGGGTATTTGGGCCTTGTAATTATCAACAAATCGATTTATCTCATGAAAAACCTTATAATATAAACAAATCAGCATAGAACAATAGTAAAAACAATG
Organism: Ophraella communa; assembly: GCA_035357415.1. Classification (NCBI taxonomy): domain Eukaryota; kingdom Metazoa; phylum Arthropoda; class Insecta; order Coleoptera; family Chrysomelidae; genus Ophraella; species Ophraella communa. The sequence goes on along the minus strand of CM068986.1, from coordinate 8,838,824 downwards.
AAATCCCCGCTCGGATTATTAACTTCTTTAATAGACTTGAGTGTTTATAATAATATTGCAAATGAACTAAAATTCCGACTAAATAATGAAATACAGTTTCTTTTGTAATTTTTTCCGTAGAATGTAATGCAAGAGTCGGCTTTTGCATATTTTAATATTTTATAACAAAAATTTAACAATTATTGCAAATGTAGCTGTTGCAAAATTTATTTTTTGCTTTTTTTTTCATTTTTGAGCACATTTTTAAATGAAAGGTGTATTTTTTTTTATTTCATGTGAAAGTAGACGTAAAAACGAAAAAAATGAGCCTCAGGAAAATCTTTTCCAATAATATTTTCCGAGCAAACTTTACAGTTGAAAAAAAAGATATTTTTCCAGAAAAATCAAATTTCTCGGAAAATTATTATGTTACAAGGTTGAGAAAATTCGAGGTTATTTTCGACATAAAAAGGTAAGTTTTCACCAAGTTTCATTAAGATTGACGAATCCGTTGGAAAATTAAAAATTAAAAACGAAAAATCGTTTTTTTCAATTTTCCTCGAAAAATTGAGGTTATGTGAGAAATTTACCAAGTCTTAGATTTTTACATGATCTACAACTTTTCTATTGGGCGCTTTTCATTTTGACGTCAATTTTAGCCGCAAACAGCAATATTTCAGTTTTTTACCCCTTTTTCACCCCTAAAAAGTTTATGATCATAATTGAAATAGTTAATGTACTTTTTTTTTCATGTGTTATAAGCCCCTTTACCACCTTCAACTGTTACATTCCAGGTCTCAGATATTCCGTATTTTTTATTTTTATGGTACAGCACGCCTGGACTATTTATGAAATATTTGCTATTGTAATATTTCTAATGAATAAATGTTAAATATGTGAATTCAAAAATTTAATCAAGAACAAGGGACTTTATTGAATGACATTTACAAAGAAAACTGACACCTCACCAAGTGACAGTTTTAAACGAAAAAAACTTCACATTAAACATTTGAATGTGAATATGGAATATTTCTTCCCTTGCAACACAACAAAATAAAGTACATGTCTTCTTCAATCCTACAGCCTTCTTATTTTAGAAACGGAGTCTCATCGGTGGTTTCCGGGTCCTCTGGGGCCTTGGGGTAGCTTGTAGCATAGGGGATCTTTCTGCCACTGAAACTGCCGGAGTTGTTACAGGATTTCTTTGACTTGGTTCTTCTGCCGGAGATCGAGGACTAGGTGATGGAAGTCGTCGAAGTTGCTGCTCGTGAGGTACCAATGGTGTTGATGCCGCTCGTGGAGACAACAGCGGTCTCTCGCTTGGTGCTGAAGACACATTTCCTTGAGGATCAGATGACGAGGATGCATTGTGCGAAAACCACTCAGAAGAAGAACTACTTGAAGCAGAATGATTTGCCTGATTGGGTGGACTTCTTGCTAACACCAAACCTGGTCTTCTTACAGACTCGTATACCCGTATTCGCCGACCTGAACGCGCTTGCTTCGAACTTGCATTTTGTACGTATTCGCCGACCTGAACGCGCTTGCTTCGAACTTGCATTTTGTAGATTTTCTCCCTTGTTCATAACGTTTGGGACACCTGAGTGACTTCTAATTTGATCCACGTGTCGCTTAAAGTCCTTCCGGCAGTATTCAATCAGGTAGTGCAGATCCCCTAGTCGCCGCACTATCGTGCCTGGAATCCACTTATCCATTCGAGGATTCCCTGAAATGAAATAAACAGACTCCCCAAGTTCAAATGTTCGAAAGCCAACAATCGGATCAGAATTACAAACAGAATGACCTTTAATCATGGCTTGGGATGGTCTGGTCAAGTCTAGTCGGCTCCTCAGATCTGTCGAATCTTGTTTTGTAGACTTACTCCGACAAATCTTCGCTATATGACCTTTTTTTCCACAGAAATTGCAAATCGCGTTTCGCAAACGACAATCTTGGCGCAAATGAGGACCTCCACAAGAGAAGCAAAGTGACTTCTGCCCTTGATCCTTCCGATCGAATCCTTTTCTTCCATGAACTGGGGGTGAATTTATCCGATAATTTCCTTTTTTCACCAATGGAACTGAATATCCAAGCTTATTTGTATATTCTCCCGATGATGCTGGCATTTCTGAGACACCCATCGTGTCTGCTGTCTTCTGAGTTGCTTCCATCGATTGCGCAATTTCGTAAGCGTCTTTAAACGTAGCTGGATCCCTGGAGATAATCTCGTCGCATATATCACGTGAAAGCAGGCCATGTAAAAATTGTTCGATTAGCATTCGGTCAAGAAATTGTTCGTAACTGCAATGGACAGCTCCTTTTCGTAATTTTAAAGCGAAATTTGCAATTGACTCACCAGCGTCTTGTTTGATTTTTCTGAATTTGCAACTTTCAGCGAATTTATTTCTCTTCCGATCCAAATGAGCAACGAGAGTATTTTTAATCTCATCATAGGTGAGCTCTTCAATTTGTCGAGGGCTGATCAAAAATTTTAATGTACTTATCAACTCCGTTCCGATGTACACACGCGCGTAGGTTGCGTGCTGCTCCACAGGGATACGGCTCAAATCCAAGGCCCAATCAAAACGCTTGAAATAGTCCGCCACTGATGTTTCATCCGACGCGCGATACTCTCCGATCGTGAAATTTGGTGGCCGTCGTTCAATCGCTTCGTTTCCGATGTTTCCATTCTCATGCCTTTGTTCGGCGATCGCAGCTACAGAATTTTTGACTGCATCGGTCAACAAATTCGTAAACGCATCAAGCAATTCTCGGGGCAATGCCATTTTGAATCGAATTCAGGTTCTTTAAATCACTTCTGACACCACTGTTAAATATGTGAATTCAAAAATTTAATCAAGAACAAGGGACTTTATTGAATGACATTTACAAAGAAAACTGACACCTCACCAAGTGACAGTTTTAAACGAAAAAAACTTCACATTAAACATTTGAATGTGAATATGGAATAATAAATTTGTAATTTAAGATATTTATAAATAAGACGAATGGTAAATTTAAAATAACGAAAGATGATATTGATATAAGAAATTTATGCCAAAAATGTAAAACTATTGGCTTAATCTGGTAGAATTAGGGGTAGACAGTCCCTAGCTATACTTATTTTTTGCTTAGCAAACTATGTGTGCAAATATGTGTTTTAAACAATTAATAATTAATACCAGTGTCTAACAATATTTTTGTTGAATTTTATCCCGTATTTGGTACGCTAATGTCTTAAAGTATTCCTTCGTATAATTTATATTTCTAAAAGCGACTATTTTATATTGCAACATCTTTTTATGCGAACTGAAAATGAAATATGCGACAATTTCGGAGTCTTTTTCAACCTAATGAAAAAGTATCAGGATATGTATTAGGTGTTTTATATGAAAAACAGGACGCGGATCATTTATCATAAATAAATAAGTGAATTTATCAAATAATTCTCTTACTGAATATATGGCTTTCGTTTCAATAAAGGAAAGTAATGAAAAATAACTTCGTAAATATTTAATTGACTTTTGACTGTATTTTTGTTCGCATCGGCGCGCACTACGCTTTAAATTTTCCTTATTAAATTTATTATTATTTTACTGTCAGAATCTAAGGAACCATTAGAACATTCATAGTTAATCTACGTATTTTAAAGCATTACTTCTTCTTTTTCTATCTTTATATGAGGCATTCGCCTATTTTTCTTCAATTCCCTGCTATTGTTTTCATCATTCATTCTGCTGGTGTGTTCATTCCATTCTTTCCTTCTATTCAGTATCCACTCATTTATGTTCTCTACCCCGCATGTTCTTCTAATGTTTTAGCTTGTTTCCCCATCTATCACTGTTTTCCCACATATACTTCATAGTATACTCATTTCTGTTGTTTCTAATATTCACAATAATCATTAACACCATAAAAAAAGGAAGCTTCAATACCTGGGTCTTAAAATGAAACAGAAATACGTACTTCTTCATCTGATAGTCCAGAGAAAGATTAGTGGAAGATGGAGCATTGAAAGACGCAGTGTGTCCTGGCTAAGGAACCTGACGGATTGTTTAAACTGTAGCACCTGCTAGGAGTGACAATATAGTCACAAATTTGGCGCCCAACGTGGCCTGTTAGACTAAAAACGTTTAACTGTTCAGAGCTGTGACGATAGCAAACCTTCGATAGGAGAAGCAAGCCAGCCGAGGCCTTGGTTCATCTCTAGTTCGCCGCCCAGGTGGTTTATTTGCACTGCAACCTCATGTTTTTTTCTACGGAAGTCAATGTTTGATTTGGTTGTGGTGTCCTTACGAGTATCCTGTGTGTTCCAGTCAGGATCAGTCATAGAGTGCTACCCTAGGGTTTGACAATAACCGGCATAGATTAAGCTAATGCGGGGATATCTATCCAGTGCAGAAGAGTTTCTTAAAGGCCATTTCCGGATAAAATATTTTTGAATATTCTGCAATACATGAGAATGGTCACTAAATTTTTAAGATATCTGAAACCACCCCGAGAATGTACTAAATACTCATCCCTTGTAGCACTGCATAATCGCTCACCCTTAATCTGACTATCCATCTGACTATCCAGAGAAGGTATTCTGTATGACTTCCATCTGGTCTACTACTCCAGTAAAATATGGATAGGAGTAACACCCAGGGTCATCTTCATCGTCCGCCTTTGGCATAGAAGATCCACGATTGTAATGGCCATACATGCTAATCTCTGAAATCCAGACAGTCAAGAAATTGCTAAACGGCTAAATTTGTCCCAAAATGTTGTCAGTCGTGCATGGAATCGATATTTGGAAACTGGGTGTGCATCGTACAGGCATGGAGGTGGATGAGAACGAGCTACAACTCCTGCTCAAGGCCGCTTTATAACTGTAAATGCAAGAAGAAAACGAATATTTACTTAGAATAATAAAAAACTGTTGTTTTAACTTCATTTCCAAAGGATAGTAGTAGTATTAACAGTGTTCCTGGCTGCATGGATCCATTCCTAATGCCAATGCAAAAAAAAAAAAAAAAAAAAAAACTTCATTTCCAAGTTTAATTGAAAAAATTAGGTTTAAAATCACAATTACAGCTGTTTCGCTAAAAAACTACCATCGTAAGATTGACATATTGTAGTTACATTTTGTTTGTTTGTAGCTAGGTACCTGATGTTGATTAAGTAGTATTATTAATATTTATTTTTTTGTAATATCCACTTTAATTATTGAGCAGTGTATTGTTTTTGATTAGTTATTAAAAGTAGGCACTTATCAGAAAGATTTGTAGTTTTTTAAAAGGGGATAGATTGTAAGGTGCTTCTTGAATCAAAGGACTTTGGTAATTACGTCAGTAATATAAATTATGGTAAGGTAAAATGCTACTGCTGTGGTTTGTTTGCACTGCAACCTCAAGTTTTCTGTATGAAGCTATTGTACTTAAATTATGGTTGCAGAATAATTTGGCAATTACGTAAATTATTCTTCATATATGCTGGTGAAATTGCAGGTACGGGACTAGTATATTATGTCACAGGGGCGGAAATTGGGCGTTAGCAGCCCACGGCCTATATTTGCCATAATAGCCCGAGTGTAACGAAAGCAGTAAGTACCAGCTACGGAGTGCTAATGCATTTATGCACGTGTGATACACTACTGTTTGCCGCCTACCGTTGGACTGTTAAAAAAAATGTAATTGAGAACCGCACCAGAGCCCTCTGCGTGAGAGACATGCACATATTCCACTGCGCCTCGGTCATGCGTTGTAAGAAACGCTCATATTGTAGAATTTATACTTTTCAGAATTGGACGATTCTTTGCTTTATAATTTATAGAATTTTGTATGAAAAAAGCTCTCACTTTGTAGACGTGGCCGAAATTTATATTATTTCTGATTTGAAAATGTCAAACCCATGGCACACTTTTTCATTGCTAGAACAATAAATCGTGGCGTTATTAATATTAATTTTCCGCCCTTGGTTTGATATATAAAAATCCGCCAACTTAGCATATCGCAATAACAGCTTGTCTAAAAACCAAGATGCAAATGAGGTTACTAAATTTATGTATATCACGTTAATTTAATTACGTATTCGTGCAATTCATGATTTGGGCATTATCTAAACACCAACATGTTTATGTAAATACAATTACAATTATAACATTAAATCAACAATAATAGCTGTTTGGTCAAAAGGAATACTGATTTGGTATGTTGATTTCTATATATTAACATGTGTGCATTTATTGAAAATGGGTAAAAAGTTTATCGGTTAATGTTTGATTTATAATCAGTATAAACAATAAAAAAAGTAAAATTCAAAATCAAACGTCATCATCAATTATGCGTTAGAGGAAATAAGTAAGTATGGAGAACCGTAAGGGTTTTATACCGATCGAAGACAACTGTCTGAGATCAGTTACCCTTAACGTTCGACATGCTTATAACGTTTTTTGCATGATTGATAACATTGTAAATTATAAAATTAAACATTCGTCATATTGACTAATTTCATTCATTTTATCAAGATAGATACTTTGCTTGTTAGGTAGTAACTAATTAGATTTTGCCGAAAAAATATTGTGCACTTCTAGTAATACTACTATTTTATGCGATTCTGCAGGAGTTTCTGTTAGAAGTGAAACTACAGCCCAAACAAGTGGGATTTTATTAAATAATTTAATAAATTGTACCATAAGTTTCAATATAAGTGACTTACCGTCGTGTTGCTAGTAAATGCCACCTACTGACGTAAAATCTGTCACGATAAACAGTCAAAAATGATTAATCGTGCAAAATAGTATATTGTGCCACAAGGTAGAAAAGTTACACTTTTCTCACGAGTAAGAAAAGTGTCTTTTCCACTGTGTTGCACACCATACTTTTTCTACGGCTGCATATTAATAATAAAAATAAAGAACTGAATTCATAATTGAAGAAAGGAAACACCAATGTCAATGTCAGAATTTGTTGTAAAAATGGCGACTAGTTTCGGCCTACAATACGGCCATCATCAGGCTACAAAGAAATAATACATTACAATACATAGCTGATAGAAAAGCAATTTACAAACAATCCTTACCTATTAAAGTCAAGTACAATATATAATGTTGAAGAACAATTCCAAAAAGATTGCAAGCATTGCAGTTGAAGGTTTGAAAATATGAAACTAAATTTAATTTCAACTTTGTTTTGTTTAAAAGCACTTATACAAAATATGGTGACCACCGATGATCAAATCCAAATTAAATGGCTGTAGATGAAGTTAAAATGTAATAGGAGTCAAAATTTTTATTTGGTTTTGAACATTGAAAAACAAAAAAGAAAAAGGAAAAAAGGAGAAAATGGACAATAAGAATAAAGGTTGAAAGAGCAAAGGGAGAAGCCTAGAGCTCAATTTAAATATTATGTGGTAAATTTGGAGGTTTTAAGAAGGGTTGAAGAACCCTTGGTATAGATGTATCCAAAAAGAAGAGATCTATATAATTGAAAGTGATATGAAAAAGATTGCGAAAATTGGTTTTTAACCCGTGTAATACAGGTCCAAAAAACAAAAAGACATACCTATTGTGTCCCAGAGAAAGGTTTCTCACGCACAAAACGAAAGAAAGTTGGGAATGATTACAAAAAATTATGGAACAAGTATATAGTCTATCGCCATTACTCTAAGTTCGTGTGCTCCTTGTAAAGAGTAAAAGTAATAGTTTTACCTAAGTGCATTTATTAAGTGCTTTTCGTTGCAATTCAAAGCATTTAATCTTTTTATTATTATGGACTATGTTTTTAATATTTTGTTTGACCATGCATCTTATTATTTATAATTTGGTGCTAATTTTAATACCTCTCCTAATTTTTTTTTTTCATAATTTTTTGTAATCATTCCCAACATAATATTTTATTATACTTGGTTATAAAATAAACGGCATATACTTAATGCAAAAAACAACTAATTCAATTAATATTGCAATTAATTGTTACATTACTGCAATTTTGTATTGAGATTCCTGGTTTTTCATTTTTTCGTAACAGCAGCTATCAACTGTGGAAGAAATCTACCTCACGGCTGAATTCCTATTTAAATGTACGTGGTGTGGGAAAAGACCCGTGAGGTAGATTTTTTCCCACAGTTGATAGCAATATGTTACATTGTAGTTCTGTCAAATGTATCAAAAGCACCACATTCCATAGCAGCCGTAGAAAAAATAATATTAATGAATAGGTTTATTTTAAATCCTTTATAAATATAAAAAAAAACAAAAGTTCACAAATCCCCAATTCTTTGTAATTCGTAAATGAAACTTTCTCGTATCTAAAAAGTTTTGTTGACATAAGAGGTAAGTGATGGCCGTACATTTTATATAGTGTCCTTTAATATTACTTTATATTTTTATAATTATTAGCAGAAAAGCAACCAAGCAAAAGTTATCAAACAAATTTTTTACAAATTTAATTTTTTTGCTCGAATCAGTGACTGATTCGTATATTTTGTTCGTTTTTATATAACCCATTTCGTTTATTTTGATACAACTGATATAATTTTCAAACAGAGCTGGTTACATTTGATACAAGATCTCTTTGAATAAGAAATCTTGCTAGAGGATATGTATTAATCCGACCGTTCACAAAACCGCGGTTGTTAAGCCTGATAAAAATAAAATTCCACTTAAAAACTCGCTCAACTTTAGTCTCAAGTTTGTTTATTTTCTTTTCCGTATTGAGTAACTTCTTTATCCATTGTTAAGCTCAGCCGAGCCCAAACAATGAGGTTAGTTAAAAGTTTCTGTCTACTTAGACATGTCAACTTCTAAATTCAATGAAATCAGAAAGTTTTCCAAGTATCCATGTTGGAAATGTATGTTGGACGCAAAGACGCAAATTTTTTAAGGAAGAAGTTTGCAATAATTTTAATACTCTATTCATGTAATTTCTCTATTTACAAATTGACTGAAAGTTGGAAATTTTTTTTAATATGGAACTGGAAAAAGCGTTTACTATTTCTGGTTTTTTATAGAGTTTTAACTTAGTTAAAAATTACTTAAAGTAGATGAGACTGAAAAATATCAAAAAACCAGGAAAATAGTGAAACAATTATGCAGAAAAAAGAAAACAACAATATCTTATCAGACATTCTGAGACAGTGAAGAAACAAAATAACAAAAAATAATATGGGAGTTAATACCTAACCCAAATCTAAAAGCAAAAAAAATACCAAGAAACTGCAAAACTGGTAAAAAAAAAAATAGAAAGAAATGGAAAAGAAAAGTGAAATATCTCTAGGTCTAAGATATTTGACAGTTCAAAATGACAAACGACAGATCAAAAATGCGAACCTCGCGACGCACGTAGTAATTTTATGACAGATGATAGTTAAAAAATGACATTAGACAGCTAAGAATGACAGTTGACAATTAAAAATGACATTTGACAGTTAAAATTGGTATTAGACAGTTAAAAATCACAGTTGACACTTTCAAAGTGACATTTGATAATTAAAAATGATATCTGACAGTTAAAAATGACATATGACAGATGAAAGCTAAAAAATGACAGTTGGCAGCTAAAAAAGGACATTTGATAGGTAATTATTTTTCGAAAAACGTAAATGACCAATATAGGATTATAAAAAATTAATCAAAATTTACAGTTGGCAATTAGGTTAGGTTAGCTTAGGTTAGTTTAAATTAGCTTGGGTTAGCTTAAATTAGCTTGGGTTAGCTCAAATTAGCTTGGGTTAGATTAAATTCTCCTGGGTTAGCTTAAATAAACTTGGGTTAGATTAAATTAGGCAGTTTAAATAAGCTTAAAATTTGACATTGTGGTAGCTAAGAAAAATGACAAATTACAGATCAAAAATATTGTGCTGTGAACCTCGCTTCGCTCGGCACGCAGTAATTTTATGACAGATGACATTCAAAAATGACATTAAACAATTAAAAATGACAGTTAACAGCTGAAAATGACATTTGACAGTTAAAATTGACATTAGACCGTTAAAATTGACATTAGGTAGCTAAAAATGGCAGTTTACTAATTACTCAATCTATTGATAGTAATACTATAAAGGTAATGTTTAATAGTACAACGCCTCCGTAGTTCTTGTATTTTTGTCGTTCCTTGTTCTTATTAGGCAATTTTCCCAATAAACTTTAATATTTTTCACACAACTTATTTTCTCCGTATTTGATTAGTTCTGAAATATATTCCATTCTTTCCAGATACACTTGCAATTCTCCCTTTCTTAATAATTTCCCTTACTTCTTGTGAAACTCCTCCAATGTATCATCAAAACAATTAATTTACTGCTATATTTTTCATTATTGTCTCACATTACTTAAAATACATCGTTTAAAAATGTTGATCGAATAAAGTACCCGGATTATTTTCCATTATTATTTCCATCCACCTTATTTTTTGTATGTAAACGATTAGTCGTCACTTTGTATCATGCAAGTATAATATATATTAAATTGAGGTATGCGGTTTTACTTACAATTTAAAGGTCTTTGTTTGGGTCTATATATTAGAACCTTGTGTACACTCGGTAGCATAAATAGTTGCTTCTGGCGACTACGTACGTTCCGCAGTTTGCTTTGAGAATTTTAATTAAGGTTTGATGAATTCCATGAATATGTTTTAGGTATACTACAAATTGTTGGCTCCATTTACTTTGTTAACGTTTTAAAGTTTTTAAAGCTGCCGCTATTTTCGTTCATTTAAAATAAGCTTGTCGAAACAATTATAAGTAAACATTTACTAAATGGCGGACATAAATAATTAAAGTAAAATATTTTCTAACAAAAAGATTAAAACGTTTTTAAAAATTTGATGATAATTATTTTTTTTTTTTAATTTTGACATATAAATTGTCACCTGTCAAAACTGATTGATATTATAAAACGTCTTACTTTTTGTAACTAGTTGCATAAAGTAAAATACTATGCAATTGGTGACGAAAAATGTATTTCAAAATTATTTACAAAAAGAATTATTCTATTTATTAAACTGTTATAATATAGGTTAAAAAGTAAATTACAAATTAATTAATTAATTTTTTATTGTTCATGAAATAATGTTCAACATATCCCTCCGCAACAGAGGTAGGTTTCCAACCTCCATGCCTATTTAATTTTAAAATATCAGTGCCACTGTCTGCTAGGAAAGTGGCAGTGCTTCTTCTGATGAAGCAGTGGCCAGTATATAGAACAGGATTTGAAAGACCAAGAAATTGTGCAGTAACTTTTGGCAGACTGCTATATGTGTTAATTTTCACAGGATTTCTGGTACATGAAAAAACTAAATTTATGTTTTCCAAATTTTTATTAATTATATTAAATTTTATTTTTTTAATACTTTCTTCAAAATTAGAAAAATTCTTGTATGCAATACGTTACGAAATGAAATTTTGTGTAACTTGTGAGTTTTTACGCGTTACACGAAATTAGGAATTTCGTAACTGATGGCATAAACAACTATAGTGTTTCTATAGCTAGAGAATTGCATTGTATTGTACAAACAGATGATATCGAAATTATAATTGAAAAAAGTGAATCGGTACTTTAAATGATTGAAAACTGGACTAAACTAAATCGAAGTTTATATGTTATTAGGGAAAATAAGTAGGTGAAAACCACTTTATTTTGAGTCCTATCTGAGACACCGAGTTCAAAGATATAGTCAAAAGTCAATTTACACATCGATCTATCTCTCTAATACAAAATGGATCGTGGCTTTCGCAAGATGGATGGTTTCAATAAAACTTCAATTTTAAAAAGGCGATTAAGCTTTATCGATTATATTCAGTAAATAAATAACAAAGTTAATATATAGTATGGTTAATTAATGATTTTATGAACCTAGGTCCGGTCTGGCTCCATTTATAGCCATCGGCTAGACGGTTATTTGAGGCCCCGTCTCTTACGGCAAAATAGTTAGCCTATGTTGTTTCCATCAAGAATTTGTTGTATGATCGATTATGTCAAAATTAATTGATAGAGTAAGAAACGAAATTAAATTATATTTGACCACGTAAATAGTTGAGATTTTAAATACTGCATAATTTTTAACAATAGCAGTACCCTCTATAAACTATATGCTATGTCTGTATTACTTTGTTATTTGTCCCAGTCTAATCACTACTTAATAAATATTAAATAGCTACCTCATAAAACAAAATGTAACTTCAATATGTTAATATGACGGTGTAAAATGATATTCCAGAACAGCAACAACATCATTCACTAAAATAGTAAAAGTTTTGTTCCAAATTCAATTGTATTGTGTTTTTAAGAAAATAATTATAATCAAATTTAACACATTTCCAACATTTACGTTTAATTGTCCGTTTACCACATCCTAATCTCCACTGTTTCCTATCTGCAGTGTCTGTTTCCTCTAGGCTTCTTTTTTTCATTGCCTTATTTCTGAATTCCAGGTGGCGCTACTTTCTATGAACATACTGAAAATATGTTTCTTTGTTTTTCTTGAGAGGTTATCATTCCAGTGGATAGAGGAGGTGCAGCTTTAAGGTAGATGGAGTCTTAATGTTTGGTGTGGTATAATAGTTGATGGAAAGATCGTAGGTCCATATTTCTTTGATATGCTATATGCTAAAACGACCATTGGATTCAATAGAATACGATAAAATGATGTCAAAACCGGTCTCCAAGTAGTTTTCTTTCCTTTCATTTGCAAAACAACAGAGATGGTCTAGTCTAAAGTATCGACTTGGTAGGTTGCCATCACTTTTATTATTGAAATGTAATCCAAAGTCCGTTGGGGCATAAAGCCCAGGAAGTAGTTGTTTTTTCTTTAGAAAACGGTCAAACCTAGCTGGAAACGATTTATAGTTTCTATACCTGAGATAGGGAAAGTAGAGATATTTGTTGATTTTTTAATTTTTGATGATCGACTGCCCTTCGTATACTGAAATGTATTTTCAGTGCTTCGTTGTTGTTTACGGTAAATTATTATTTATGAAACGTGAATATTAATTTTATTGTTGGAATTTTATTTATTTAAAATATACAAAAATATGCCTAGATACACAAAAAAACCAGCATCTTATTTTGAGCTAGAAAAAGAAGCTGGAGAAATTGATACCTTTAACTTCAGTGTACCAAGTATGTATTTTTTATATCAGTGAAATTAATATATATAATATAAGTTAATACTATTTCATTAGGATTGCTAAAATATTTCATGTTTATCCATTATATTTCAGTTTTACATTATATTACATTATATTTATATTTTAAATTTTTGTATTTGATTTTGATTTCATACAATTTCCAAATTGGTGACTTTATTTATCAAAATATAATATATTATTTGAAATTCCATATTCTTCAAGTTATATTAAAAATGAAGCAAACAATATTTTCTGTTATCAGTATTTCTCTATATGCAAAGATTTTCAACGAGCCAACGCAGAAGTGACAACTATATTGATGTTACACTTTGTTTCGCCGACGATCCCCTTTCATCAATGTATAATAGAATTCTCCGTTCTAATACTATTCCAATCACGTCGATAGATATTGAATGAAAAACTTTATTTATAGAATACATCTACAACTTTTGCGGCCGTATTCACCAACGATTAATACTTCACTAATAGCTGATTAAGATATTTATCAGCATGTTAAATCACTGTGTGGTATTCACCATGAAATTTTATTCCATATCAGGAAGTTAAAGTTAACAGCCAAAAAGTGAGGATAGTTTAATAGAGTCAAGAATTAATTAACAATTAAAAAAAATGGAAAGACTATAATTCATTTTAATAACTTATTAAATTCGTCATCAAATTCTGATAGCGAAAATGAAAAAATTGGGCGTGCTAGAAATGTGAAAATTCGTAACAATTTAATTGAAGAACTCGACGAAGGTGATTTAGAATAAACAAACAGACTTTTCATGAATTATCAGAGCTGATAAATAGAATTATTGCAGCAATTAACGATTGAAATGAGCCAATATCACACCCGTTCTTAAAACAGTGGTTTGATTGGCGTTGTACTCCCTTGCCAGCTTCTCCCAACATTCTGTTTTTTGTTTATTATAAGCGGCATTGGTTTTTATTTTAATTTCTATTATAGAAAGATATTTCTGCACCAACGACATTATTAGTTCCTTTTCACGCCCTCTGAAGAACAGAGCGGCTTCAGAACAGACAAATCTTGCATCGACAATATCTTCCGTTTAAAACAGCTGGCTGAAAAAACCGTTAGGCATAATGGAGAGTTGCATTGGATATTTATTGATCTGAGAAAAGCTTATGCCAGCGTACCAGTTAATCAAATATGGGAAGCAATAAAAAGCAAAAATATAAATGAAGGTATAAATGCAATAAAACATCTTTACAGAGGAACAAAAAGCAGGGTAAAAATGGGGAAAAATATATCAGAGGAATTTTTAGTAAATAAAGGACTGCGTCAAGGTTGCTGCCTCTCCCTTACTCTGTTTAAAATATATATCGAAAAAGCGATGGTAAACTGGAAGAAGAAATGTTGCTCAATGGGATTAAAGATGAAGATCATATAAACAGTCTACTTTTGGCAGAAGACGAGGAAGATGCAAACTATATGCTTCGGAAATTGATAAAAGAATTAGATTTAAATATAAATTTAGAAAAAACAAAATATATGATAATTGGTGCAAATGGCCACGATTTAATAACAGATAAAGAAACCATAGAACATATAAAGGAGTCACACTAACAGCAGCTGGACGAGATACTCATGATATCCAAAACAAAATCAGGAAAAGTAAAAATATAATAAAACAATTACACTCTATCCATTACGGATTTTCTTCAGCCCAATAATGCATATTATGCAAATTAACACCACCCGCACTATTAAACGTAGCCACGTCTGACCACAAAATCTTTGACAGTTGTTCTTCTAGCAGACCTAACATCCAATTGCAGTAATCCAGCCTTGCATCAAAATCTCTCTCGTCTAAAGCTTGATGGAGAAATACATGATAGGGATGCAGTCTAAAAAATAGAACAATAAATAGTGGTGGAAAAGAAACCACTGTATTTATTAAAACCCAAAAAAACCTGGAAAAATCCACAATTGTTTCACAAGTTAAATCATGCATGAGTGTTGCCGTTTTTATCGGAATATTAAAATAACTGATACATCTAAAGTTTAAAAAGAATTCCAAGTTTATGACCTATACGTTTACTTCATAATATGAAAAACCAACCTGTGATGTTTTAAAATCCTTAAAATAGTAGTTTTGGATATGTTTAATTCCATAGAGAATGCCGACTATTTATATGTGGATTCTGTTGAATTAAAGTAAGAACATTGATTGAATTATCTTCGGTAATACCTCTATTACGTCGTTTAAAAAAAGACGATGAAAACTACCAGTTTCTCTTAATCTCCTTGCCTTTCTTTTAAATACTTCTTTGCCATAATGCCTCCTGTCAGGAAATCTTATAGAATATATACGTGAAGCAAGAGTGGCATTTTGGTGACATTTGAAATAAACTCTCTTTCTCAAATTATACAGTGTGTAAAAGCCAAATGGAATAAATTCATTATTTCAGTTACTGTACATATTTATAAAAATTCCCGAAACACGTCAAATTTAAATTATAACTTGACATTCTTTAACGTGAAAATGCAACCCCTACCTTCAACTCCCTTAGAATGACAGGTACAACCCCCAATTTTTTAAATGGGAAGTATAGGCTTGTGATATATCATTAGAAAGGTCTCTTCGTTGTCTATTCAAAAATGTTATTGTTTTTAAATTTAATGCAAAAATTAACATAAAAAAATTAATATCATGTTGTTACCGATATTCGCTACAATACAATTTAAAACTAAAATGTAATGCAAAACGTAATAAAATGTAGAACACGAAAAAGAACTATGAATGTTAATGAAGTAGATGTTCAAAATGTTCTCCGCGAACGTCTTGGCAACATCCTAATCTCAAATAAAACTGTCTTCTAACATTATTTAACATATCAGGCGTGATCGACCTAATCGCAAGCGTTATTCGTTCTTTTAAGTCATTTAAATCAGAAGGTTTAGTTTTGTACACATGGCTCTTTACATATCCCCATAAAAAAAATCTAATAATGTAAGATCAAGTGATCGCGCTGGCCATTCAATCGATCCTCGCCTCCCTATTCACATCCCCATAAAAAGAAATCTAATAATGTAAGATCAGGTGATTGCGCTGGCCATTCAATCGATCCTCGCCTCCCTATCCACCGATTGGGAAATATTGCATCGAGGTACTGCCGGACATTAAGTTGGTAATGTGGTGGTGCTCCATCCTGCTGAAACCATATCTTATTCGCTGGAACTTGAGGGTTACTTGGATCAGGATATAAATTTGCCAACGTTGGAATGACATCATTTTGAAGTAGTGCCAAATAATTGTTGCCATTCAAGTTGCCCTCAATAAAAAAGGGACCAATGATATTGTTCCCTACAATCCCTGCCCAAACATTAACCTTTTGAGGGTATTGAGTGTGTTCTTCTTTCATCCAGTGAGGATTTTCCGTGGACCAGTAGCAGCAATTTTGCCAATTAGCATGACCGTTAAGTAAAAAAGTACACTCATCAGAAAACATAACGTCTTCTAATTGGATAATATTGTTATCCAACATGTCCATCATTTGCTCACAAAAAAAAGTTCTCCTATCAAATTCGTCTTCCATGAGCTCCTGAGTAGGTATCATCTTATACGGATGCAATTTATTTTCTTTTAATATGTTTGCTATCGATGTATGGCTAGCATTGAATGTAGTGGATGCCTGTCTACTCGATGTATGAGGGTTTTCCTGAAACTCAAGCAACACATCTAATTTGAGTTCATCACTCAGTGCATTGGCAGCTGCTTTTTTTATCTGCCTTACATGACCAAACTCGCGAAACTGCTTTTCTATTTTACTTATTGTTCCTTGGAATATAGGCGGTAAATTAGGAAATTTCTCATGAAATAGGCGAGTTACTTCCTGTTGTGTTCAGATGTTATCTCCGTAACCAATTATTTGTAAAACTGTTATTTTATGCATTTCCGTTAATCCAACCATTTTTCAGAATTTAATTGAATAAACTTTATACTTAAATTACAACAATGACAACTTAAATAAAACAATTTACTACTGCTTGTTAAAATAGAGTTGCCACGGAAATTTTTTAATGGTAACCATCTAAAAACCACATTGCTATGGTTTTTGTTCACATTCTCACTATCAAGACCTAAACGGGAAATAAGTTTTAAGTATATTGTAATAAGTTTCGAGTATATTTTAGCGAATTTCGGTAACAACATGATTTTAATTTTTTTTATGTTAATTTTTGCATCAGATTTAAAAACAATAACATTTTTGAATAGAGAATGAAGAGACCTTTCAAATGATATATCACAAGCATATACTTCCCAATTAAAAAATTGGGGGGTTGTACCTGTCATTCTAAGGGGGTTGAAGGTAGGGGTTGCATTTTCACGTTAAAGAATGTCAAGTTTTTTTTAAATTTTATTTTAATTTAAATATGTATAGTAACTGAAATAATGAATTTATTCCATTTGGCTTTTACACACTGTATAATTTGATGGTATGCAAAAAACATAAAAATCTTTTAACTTGCTTAAGACTTAAAAATTATAGTTTTCAATTAACAAAAGAGACACTTTGATTAATATAAAAGAACTTGTTCTTTATTTCTTACAAATGTAAATATTTTGTTACTTTATGGAGAGATTAAACCTGCTTTTTGGTTATGGACCGTTTATCCTCCAGATCGACAGTTAACTTTTCAGCGAATGTACAAGTTACGAACGTGACATTTACGTGTGGCAGTTGAAACACGTTCAAAGTTATTTTTACAGCAGTGAGATAAATTCAAAATTGTTGTAACAAGGTCGAAGGAAAACGTTTTCTGAAATCCGGCAATCGTCGACGTAATGAGTTAATCAATTCGGTGTTACCCCAATTCCACGTTTATTGCTTTTTAAGCTTCCACTCTGGATCGTTCTGGAAATTTAATCAATTTAGGTGCGTCCGCCATCTTTACATGAATTTATGACATATATTTAATTTAATGAAACTTCTGCGGATTATAAAAATTTATCATCCTGGAAAATGTTTGATTCCTTCTGTTAAATCATTTTTAATTTGGAAATAAGCCGAAAAAACTGCTATAATTAGAAATTGAAAACTGGTTAGGAGAAACAGAAAAAAATGAGATTCTGAGCACATCTGTGATGTACCGGGTGGACCAATAAGCCGATCTCTCGGCTATACGTGCGGTTCTAAAGTCCCTTGCCCCCATTTATTTTTTGAACCATTAGAATTAGAAATTTGAAATTTTGGGAAAGTGAACTAGGGAATGTATATTACTTTTTTATAGATAGTAGGGGACGTAATCATAAAAAATGGCGGGCGTGGGCCCTTTTGGAAGATAATTTTAAATGGCACCATATGGCAAGTAATAAATCATTTGAAAGCTTGTTTCAAACCCTTTCCAATAATACCAAAAAAAATTAATTCTTCTTCCTTATTTACAACTTTCAACCCAAAATTATAAAATTATTAAAGTTTTAAATATTTTATTTGGTAAAAAAAATACGTTCTAATAATAAAAAAAAAAAATAATGTTCAAAATGTTCACCATTTACTTCTTTGTATTAAAAAAACTTTACCGACTTTTTAATTAAATCGAATTCTTTGCTTTAAATGTAGGTACAATCCTATTAACTGGCGTACTAAAAATTTAAAATGTTTGGCACTATACTATTCTTGTTTAAATTCAAAGTTTTTATTTTTATTTCTTTTTGGTTCATATCTTAATTATAATTTGTAAAAATAGTAAAATTTTACCTCTTTACCATTATTGTGATTTAGTAAATTATCCGTTAATAATAAATAAGAGTTTTTTAAAATGTCGTATGCAGGAAAAAATTGAAGCAATATTAATTATTGGTAACGCTAGAACTAATCTGCAGGAAGCCGAACGGATTTTTAATGAAAGGCATCCAGATCGACCAATATCCAGACAGTACCTGAGACAACACTTAGATAAATTTCATAGAACGGGAAACGTTGCAGACGCTAAGCAAAGTGGTCGACCTGGAATTAGTGAAGACAAACAAGTCGAAATAGTTGCCGAAATGGTAGTCAACCCCATACAATCCACCTCAAATGTTGCACAAACTTGTGAAGTGTCTTCATCAACTGTAAAAAGAGTTTTAAAGAAACAAAAATTTCATCCTTATAAAATGAAAATGCTCCATATGCTGACAGAAGATGATCCAGATCGCAGAATTGAATTCTGTGAGCAAATAAGAAATAAAATAGAACAGGATCCTTATTATCTTAAAACAATTTGCTTTAGTGATGAGTGCTCTTTTTTCTTAATGGTAAAGTTAATACCCAGAACGTAAGATACTGGAGTGACACAAATCCTCACCTTTTTTATGAAGGTCACACCCAGTTTCCTCAAAAAGTGAATGTGTGGGCAGGAATTTTGGAAAACCACATTGTTGGGCCTATATTTTTAAACGTAAATTTAACTGGGGAAATTTACCTGGAATTACTCCAGAATGGTATAGAACCCCGAATCTTAGAGATTCTTGAGGATCATGCTGACGAGTTCCATGATATGGAAATAACTTTTTAGCAGGATGGTGCTCCTCCCCATTATTATCAACCTGTTAGAAATTATTTAAATGAACAATATCCAGAGAGGTGGATTGGACGACGGGGTCCAATAGAGTGGCCTGCGCGTTCTCCCGATATGAACCCACTAGATTTTGGGTTGAAAGTTGTAAATAAGGAAGAAGAATTAATTTTTTTTGGTATCATTGGAAAGGGTTTGAAACAAGCTTTCAAATGATGTATTACTTGCCATATGGTGCCATTTAAAATTATCTTCCAAAAGGGCCCACGTCCGCCATTTTTAATGATTACGTCACCTACAATCTATAAAAAAATAATATACATTCCCCAGTTCACTTTCCCAAAATTTCAAATTTCTAATTCTAACGGTTCAAAAAATAAATGGGGGAGAAGGGACTTTAAGACCGCCTTGTATATATCAGAAACTATTCATGTTATTTTATAACTTTAGGAAAAACAATTCCTTTGTAATAGTGGCCAGAAAAAATCGCTGGAAATAACTTTCAAGTTTCTAGGTTAACCGCTAGGGGCGTAACCTGTGAAGAAAAATTTAAAAACCAGGTTTTTGTGAAATAAGCCTAAAAATACCAAGTGTTAAAAGAAAACCAGAAAGAGGCCTAAATTCCACACAATGTTGTTCAGGTACTTTTTTGTATTTGTTCAAATAAAGGATGGGGGAGATTTGGAAAGTATTTGAAGATAAATACCTATAACTTAGGTTTGGATTAAACCGATTTTAACGAAATTAGTGTCATTAGAAAGAGTGTGGATCAATTATAATGGAATTGGATTGTTCGTAACAAAATGGCGTAAACCGCAAGTTGATAGCTTTTATGGAATTCGAGATATGAATAAAAACGCATAATCATAAGTAAGTATAGAATCCGATCAACAATCGGATTGGAGTCTGTGCTTCAAGAACTAAATATTAGTAATATAATCAGTACAATAATAAACATCCTGAGGTACTTTGACCATATCAATAGAAGGAAATATTGCATAGAAGGTGGAGTTGAAAGGAGATCTTATAAAGGTGAGCGAAAAATATATTAAACAACAAAAACACCCCATTTCCTAATTTTCATAATAAAATGAAAAAAGCATATCCTTAATTCTGTTTATCAATTGCCATTTACCTGGAAGATAGTGCCTATCTGCTATTAATTTGGAAAGGTAAGTTTATCAATATTAGGCTAAATTTTATCCAGTAGTTAAGCTGTCGAATCGCTATGTCTGGCAGATAAGACAGATAACTACAGGATGGCCCATAATAACCAAAGATTCGTGTCTGAACTTGAATGTTTCCCGTCGCATAACATGTTTTCTATATCATAACAACAAAGAAAGAAAGATATGCATGAGAATATAAATAAGATAAAAAGCGGGAGCAATTCCTGAAAAATAATTTACTGATTATTTTTTTCACCTGTCAAAATATCACAGTTTTGTGATTTCGTCCAATGAAAACGCTTAATCCTCAATATTCTGTGCTAGCCCATCATTCCGTTTTATACTGATAAAACCACTAGTCGAAAACAAACTGAAATGTGATAAAATCACAGTTTTTTGAGTAGTTTTGCCTAAAATAAAAAAGTTTGAGTCTAGAAAATAAAAATTTATCTAGGAAAATTTTACATGACGAATGGTATTTGAGAAGATTATTTTTTGAACCATTCTGTACAAAAACCACTTTATTTAATAATTTATAGTTTTCTTTTTACTATTTATACAATATTGTTATTGAATTTTTGACAGTTACATGATTTTATCAATACTGGTAAAACGACTCCAAGAAGACTCTTAAAATTTAAACGTGTCGATTGCTGATCGGATTTACCAAAAAATGTGAATAAATAGAAACAATTATTTTTAGGAAAATACAATAAAAATGCATTTATCGTTTCAAAAACGATACGAGCAATCCATTATAAATTTATTTTAAAATTCATTTTTATTTAAACACTTCAACCAGCAGCGGTTTAATCAAAAAGTTTGCAAACATACCGTGAAAGCTTTTGATCATTTAAATCTGTTGTACTTTAAATATTTTTTTGGTATAAATAGATTAATATTTGTAATGGTGCAATAAAGGCATTTAATAAAAAAAACGTAAATATTTCATTAAAAAATGCAAAATATTTCAATTAGGATGTAAATCCATGTTAAATGTATATTCAAATATAAAAACTAACAAGGAACTTCATGCCTGGTCTACACAGACCAAGACAAAGCTTTCACCTTTGCGGAATCACTAGAATTTCAGTTCTAGCCAAATAGGGACCCACCAGAAGACGACAATATTAAAATCTCTAGCTGGAACAGCTGCCTCACAGCTACATCAAATTTTTGGCCAACATCACAAACACGATTTTAAAAATACAAAAATTCCCAGGTGGAAGAATGTCATCGTTATTTTAATAGAAAAACCCGGGAAAAATCCGCTTTACCCCCAAAACCACAGACCAATAAGTTTGCTTAGTTTTTTTGATTGCAACCCGATTGTTTTTCAGCGAAAAAACCTTATAATACATACTAATCATAAAAGGCAGACAACATTCAAATCATAGTGAACAAAAAAATAAAATATTTGGTGAAAACATGGTTCATCAGAAATAAATTTTTATATGCTTGGGATATTTATCAAAAAGGCTGATGCTTCCGGAAGAATAAACTCATTATTTTGAAGCCTACTGTTGCTCCTTTTGATTTTTTCATCTGCCCAAATTCCAATGTAACTGTCTCTAAGTATTCAGATCGCAATACTTGCAATTCTCTAAATGGTAACTGACCGCTCATACTTCAATAATTTAAATATTTAAACAATAACATGCACTTTTTACTAATGACAATATGGTAAACTCTTGATGGGCCCGCTATTGTCTGCAACGCATGAATTGGAGCCGTTTTTGCTTTGTACCTATAAATTTTAATTGAGTTCTTGCACGAAAGATTTATTCTTTTTGCTAGTTTGGAAGATGTAAATAGAAAAATCACATTAAAATGTACAAGCTGTCGTCGTTTGATTTTACTAAAAATATGAAATAAGTGCCTTGTCCCTGCGCTCATTTCCCAGGGGAAATATTTTCTGATCATTTTTTGAAAGCTATTGTTTTGCTGGTTTTCACGCTGACAGCTACAGTTCCATTAAAAAATATAGTTTATGCAATTACTATATAGATCGAGGCTATATTTAAAAAAATCTTTCTGTTTATCCCATTGTGCACCGTAGTTGTGCATATTTTTTGTTAAAAGTTCAGGTCAGTTTATTTTCAAGGTACTTCATCTTAAATTCTGCAGAAGTCCTTTGGTTATCTCTCTTTTGATGGTAAAAAGAGTGACTCTCTACTGTATGATAAACAATTAAAAAAGATATAAAAACAGATAAGTTCGACCATCCAAAGAAGGCTTTGTCCTTACCTTGGTTGATGTTTTCTCTTCGGGTTGTGGACTGTATTTTTGGGTCGGTATTTCGTACGGCTTTTCAAACGCGAGGTACCTTATTGTTCACTCGATTTGCTAGTGACTTACTAGTTCCATCAAAACTTGGTTGTGGCTTCGGACGCTCCAACTTTTGATGGTAAAAACGCGGTAAAGAAAAATATACAAGAAGTGTATTAAATTAAATGACCAGCCGTCGAACACTGGTTTACAAAAATAGTATATGTGCAAATAATAAAGAAAAAATAAAATAAAGAAAATATGTAATTATTAAAATAAAGTAAGAGATTGAATTGTAATAATAATTAAACTAAAACTAACGCGGGACTTTAACACTCTACTAATAACGTAAAATAAGGATTGTTACAATAAATTTAACTCAAGAGATTATCAGTAAAATATTTTAATTTGGAAGAAATTTAAAATGTTTTTTATGCAAAAATCAACTAGTTGCAATTAAATTTTCTAAATAAAATCTTTATTATCCAACAATTTATCTTTAATTAACTTGTTGTTTGATATCTTTTATGGAACATGCTGGTTGTGTAACCTTTAAAATCAATTACTGAATAATTCAGGAAAGGCGAGATAGTAATTCTATTAACTGGATAACTTTATATTTGACGTACACTGAATCCGGAAGTGAAAATCTCCCTTTAAAAGCGCTTATGAAACATGAAGGGGTTAATATTGTTTACACCTCTGTATATTTGCCTTTGGGGACTTCGACGGGAATTCAATACAGAAAATTTGGCGTTTGTTGTGTTCAATATTTCAACGGCAGCCCTATAAAGGCACTATGTTTCGAAATTGGAGGAATATTTAAATTGTTCGGGAATTATCGATCGCCTGTTTTGGAAAAGAATATAATGTAAAACCAAAATTTTATTTAGGTTTTAGGTCGGGTCAATAAAGGTATATCTAAACTACTCAAAAAAACTGTATAAGATAAAATCACGAGTCCGTATTTTTGCCAAATAAAAAAGTTTCCGTCGAGATAAAACTCGCGAATCAACAGAAATTATTGAAAATAAGAAAAAAGATGGTACAACTTGGAAATCCCAAGAAGTTTTAACAGTTGTTGTAGTGACTCTGCAAGAAATATATTCAATAACCTAGCAGATCAAAATTCGAGTTATTCTTCGATTAATTACCAATACAGTTTTTTCTTACATTTTGAATCTTACGTTGAAATCATGGGCATTCCATTTGTCAAAATTCCCTTACAGTATATAAGGCCTCTTGTTGAAGAACTTCATTGCTATCCAATACGTAATTCTTTAACAAATCCATATTATTATAAAACTCAAAAATGACAAGAGCAAAAGCATTAATTGGTTAAATCTAAATCACAGGTTTAAAGGGTGGAATGCTACCTCAACCTCAGTAAAAAAGGCTCCGAATTTTAACGGGAATACTAACCGGGCATTGCCGGTTAAAAAGCCACATGAAGAAACTAGGGTTAGCAGATGAAGCAAAGTGCAGATTCTGTGAGGAAGAGGATGAAACCTCAATACACATACTCTCAGAATGCCCTGCCTTGCGGACTTCTAGGGCCAGATACCTAGGAGCACATGAAACAGAAGAGGGGGATCTACCTGATTTGAAGCCCGACGATGTCCTAAACTTCCTCAGGAAAATAGGACTTGAAGAGCTGCTGTAAATCTGAGAAAACATCAGAACTGAGCAAGTAAGGGGGGACACAATAGATCCCATAGGTCGCAGTGTACTTATCACCCCTAATTCATACATACATAGATACATACAAAGGGTGGAATGACATTTTTTTTGTATATAGACTTTTCATTGGTCGCTGAAAACCATATAAAAAAAACATCCAAACACATTAATTACAAATATTCATTATTATTGCCAACATTCCTTACCTAATTAATTATAGGATAAAAATAAGAAGAACCAAACTTGACCTTCATCTACAGGTTACTATTATCTGACGGATATTTAAATAGCGGATCAATTTTTAGTTTATATATACCCGGGCTTAATCCAGTAGGAACCTTTTAATCCTTAATAAATATTTAAATATAAAGCTGTCCTTAAAAAAACAAGAAAAAACAACAAATATCAATTCTAGGAACAATGTTATTTTTGACCAAAAACGTGAACTGATTAAATCTGTATTATACTCACTTTTTAAAATTTTTGTATATTACCAATTTAATTCATTATTTAATTAATTAAATCACTGCATGTTTTTTGATGAAAATAAATTACAAAAAAACATATTAATTCGAAATATGTTACCATTAAAAATAAATAGATTCAGTCCATAATAAAACCGCTAGAAAAAATACGTATAATTATAAATTGATAAAAAATACTGTGATTCTATTTAGAATACACTATAAACAATATTTTATTAATGGTCTCTATTATTTTTGTGATCCATTATGTAAGATGTGCTTTTGAGCTAATAACCGATATCAATAAAATTTTTACCACTTATAGATTATAAATCAAAAGATATACCATAAAAATTTAGACTTTAAAACGGCTCGATAGTACAAAATCACCATGAGTACCTGGTAACGTTTCAATGTTATTTTTGTATTGCAAAATGTGTTGCCTAACCATTGGTGGAATAACCTACGGTTGGCCTTTAACCAATGATATCAGCCAGGGATAATTTTTTATTTTTTTAAAATAGCGAGTGAACTTGTGGTGGTGCATTTTTTGGAAAGAAAAAAGTGGAAATGAATAAAGTACGATGCTTAAACTATACTCTTTTTTGCAATTTAAATGACTTTTAATATACCTATAATGTAAAACGTAATGTTATGTACAGGGTGATTGATTAGTGTGAGGAAGCTCAGTAAATCTGTTACAGTAAAATTTACAAAAAAAAGTTAAAAACAAAAATTGTAGGCAGCTTTAAACTCCACATTGTAAAATTAGTTAAACTCTTACAGGGTGTTCCAAAGATGGTGGCACACCAAACTTATGTTTTTTAAATAGAACACCCTGTATTATATTTTAAATTTGATATCCGCTTAACTTCCACATAACAACAATGTAAAGTTTTATTATGTTATACAGAGTATTTTAAAAGTTATAACAAATATTACCTGAAAATCGTATCAAGTTTAACCCCCTGTATAATTAAAAAGGAGAATACGAACATTGATCTATTGCAACCATAGTTTTTTAATAATTATTGAAAATTATAAAACATATTCGTTTTCATAACATTCGTTAAATCAAATACAGGGTAAGTCAAAATACAAGTACATTATTTCCTTGGTAACTTTAAATAGAACACCCTGTATTTTATATCACTATTGAAAAGTAATAATGTCATACTTCAAATTTTATTAAGTACTCCCTATACCTAAAGTTATCAGTTTTCTAGATATTTTTATTTTTTCTTCAATTTTATGTATCTGTGAGCCAACTTTGTGTCACATATCTAAACATGTGCAGTTGTCACGTCAAATAAATTTCACTAATTTAGATTTTAATAATATCAAACATTTTCTCACATTCTTAATTTTAGACAAACGTAGTAGTATTAAAACTATCAGTAAAATATTTTATGTAGGTTTTTTGATAATCGAAGAATTCATTCTTGCATAAAACAGTTTTTTTTAAATAATTCTTCTACAAGTTAAATATCATATAAAGTAGGTGTTTAAATATCTTGAATTTTGAGCCTTGAGCATATTGAAACCTTTATTAATCATTGAACGACGTAGAAGATTGGGGATCTAAACTTTTAATGAAAATACCTGATAATAAAACTAATAAACCAAGGTCTTTTGTAATAAATGTGGCAAGGGAGACAGATTTTTCTAGGCCTAGGCCTATTTTTCTCGTACAGTACAGGAATCTTCGTTGGCTAGCAACGGAATATTGTACTAGATTAGCGTACTTTGGGATTAGAAATTAGAGAGTTATCGGAAACTTCAAAATACTGCAGTGCAGTAATAAAAGACGACGTTATTTAAATACTGCATGACCTTATTTATTTTGTAAAATATGAGTTATCGGTAAGCATTTGATGGTCGTTATTATTCCTTTATTCATAAATTTATTTCTTGCTCGAGTTGGTTAGGTTAGGTTAGATTGAGATTTATTTGGTAGTGGTATAAGTATGGAAAACCTATTGGAAGCGGTTATTTTAGGAGGCGAAGATGATAATGATATAGAATTCATAATATTGGATAATATTCTCGTGGACAGGGATCATTTAATGGGACCTATAATCGATTTTAATTTGGATTTAATGTCGGACACTGAAGTGAAACTCAATTTCCGTTTTGAAAGGAATGATTTGCACAGAGTTTTGCAGGTATTGGGACTACCCAATGAAGTAATAACCCGGACACAACATAAGGTTACAGGTGAGTATTAAAATTATGCATGTTGAATAATATATGTAAAAAATGTTGATGTTGTTCTGTAATAAGATTATATTTTTTACAGGTTTTACAGCTTTGTGCATCCTTTTGAAAAGATTGGCATACCCAAATAGATTGAGTGATATATGCCACCTGTTTCATCTGTCCCCTCAATCTTTGTCACAAATTATCAATGCAACAGTGGCATTCATAGTGGAAACTCATGGTAGACTATTGAATGATATTGGTGAACTAGAATGGCTAAATAGAAATAAACTTCGGAGTTATGCACAGGTAAACAAAAATGAATCACATCATTATTATATGAAAGTTAATTTGAAGTTCAATTTTCAACATCTGTTATTGTATCTTCTGCAAATTTTCAACCATTATGTGGTGACAGAGTTTTTTTTATACCTATGTTTCAATCATAGCGATATTGTTAACAGTAGTTTATTAATGTTGTAGGCAATACAAGATAAGGGTGGTGCCATACATAACTGTTGGGGATTCATCGATGGAACAGCTAGGGCAATATGCCGACCCACTGCACAACAAGAAGAGTACTACTCAGGACACAAAAGGCACCATTGTGTCAAATATCAATCAGTACTATGTCCTGATGGTATTATAGCTAGTTTGAAGGGTGGATATCCGGGAAGAAGACATGATGCTGGAATTTTTAGAGAATCAGGTTTATATGAACAACTTGAGAGAAAAGTAGTGTTTGATAATGATGAGAAATATACACTATATGGTGATCAAGCTTATGCTTTGATGGAATTGTTACTGTCTCCATTTCCAGGAAGGCTTCAGGACTTACCATTTTATCAGCAGCAATTTAATGAGTCTATGAAAATTCTTAGAATTTCAGTGGAATGGGGTTTCCAAAAAGTAATTTCTGAATTTGCTTTTGTAGATTTCAGGAAAAATCAGAAATTACTTTTACAAGATGTAGAAGGCCTGTACAAAACTGCAGTTTTATTAACAAATTGCCACACTTGCTTGTATGGTAGCCAAACTGCTACTTATTTCAATGTGCAACCACCTACTTTGGAAGAATATTTTGGAGTATAAAAAATAAAATCAGACAAGATGTAGCTTTTCATATGCTTTGCTGTGATACCAAATTTTTGGAGATTGATTCTGACTGTAAAAATTAATTTAAGTGAAAATTAACTGTATGTGTGGACTTGAAAAAGAAGGATTTTATTATACACAAATACTAAAGTTCTTTTTCTAAAAATTATTTAGTTACCTCATGTTGAAGTTATGAGTGATCTATTCAATAAAGACCAAGAATTTAAGTGATTTAAAAATCATGCTCAATGTGTACAATAAAAAACTGAATCACAACATTTTTATAGTTCTAGTGCTAAGTACTCTCTCATCTAAAATTATATTTTTTCCATAAAACTAGGATTTAAGCCATTAAAATATTTTTTTATAGATATTGTTATTGTCATCTGTATTATAAATTGAGGAAACTTGCACAATTAAACTAAATCTTCCTATTGTTCACTTAGGTTACAGTATATTTGTTGTTTAACTTTGTTGATAACTTAATTCCAGATGTTAAATGGAATTTAATGTCAATTTTGTAGTAAACATGTTTATTAGTAAATAAATGAATAAAAAAACAAACATTTTTTTCCAATGAATTTTAATGGGTCAAATTGATAGAATGAGAGTTGTTCAATAATTGTCTATAATCTTCTGCTGGGATTCTAACAAAATATTTGTTGTTTTTTTTTCTGTGAGTTTCCACTTGAACCTTTCTTTTTCCAGCTCAATTTTTTGTTTAGTTTCCAGTATGTCCAATTCGTGTTTTTCTTCCATCAACTTTAATTTTCTTTCTTCAATGATTACTTCTCTTTCTCGAATGGAAAGTCTCTTTTCCTCTATTTCTAACTCTTTTAATCTTATTTTGTTTTCCTTATCATGTTTGTCATTCAAATATGCTAATGCATCTTTTTTCAATGTTCTATTTTTATTGGTTCGCCTCCTGTTTGGTTCTGAAAAATAACATAAGTTTTATAGGATGAAGTGATTATCAGTGACAGTATTTGAATACTTGCACTTACCGAAAATATGCCTTTTTTGTGCAGTACTCGGTTTATCTTCTTTCTGTTTAGTATTTATTGTCTCAGATATTTCTACAATCTCAGAGGATTCTTGTATATTGTCCTCAGAACTCTTCTGCTCCAAAGTTTCAGAACTTCGGACATTCCATGACTCCATTTCCTGCAAATAACTTTAATGAATAATTTACATTCATTGTATAACAAACTCTTAATTGTTTATTTTGTTCATATCTCTGGTTTTGAAAACAAACACAGATTTGTTCTCTGAAATGTCTGAATGATTTCATTCAGATAGTAAAACATAGGTAAATACAAATATGTTCTAATGTTTATAAAACTTAATGGTGAAATCAACTAATGTAGCAACTAAGTGTATCTATAAATATCTAGTAAACAAAAGAGTTAAATTTATACTCTACCATAATCATGATCAGTTACCATTACATCATTAAATTCTATGTTTTCATCTTCACCACTATAAGCAAAAGAAACAGCAATATTCTCCCTTGCCTCTCTTCCAAGCTCAGCAATTACTTTTTCTTTTGATACTTTGCTTCCTTTATTTTTGTTTTGTATCTCAGCTTCGTGACATAGCATGCTGATCTCTTGCAGTAATATATCTTTTTCTGAGTATGGTTCTTCATTACCTGACCTACAAATAAATACATGTTATGCTAGCTTCTCCATAAAATTCCCGCCCATTAGGTGGGGGTAATGTTCATCATGGTTTAAGCTTTATGGATAATGGGATGTCCACAATTCAATGTGGAATGTAGTGTTCTTACCTAAAATATTTGTATTGACTCACCTTATTTTACATATAGCTTCTTTCTTCATCCAGACTTCAAGTAATAGTTGAAGATGTTGTTTCAATGTTCTTTTACAAACTTTTTGCAAACAATCCTCTCCACATTTTGTTGAACAACATTCCATTTTTCGGGGTTTGCTATAGGGTTCTGGGCGACAATTTCCCTTAATAAAACCACATCATCATCAAACGTAAACCGAAGGCGTTTGCTCTTTACCACCGACATTTCTATTTAGCTATCAATGAATATTACCAGAATATGTAATCTTTTATCTATGAACATTACTATCAAACGACAAATAACAACTAAAAATGAGGTTAATAACACAAACAAGAGAACTGGCGATTGCCTTGTAGCAAAGCCATTAAACGAAAGAAGAAGAAGAAAGAAGAAATAAGGGAAAAATAAGACCAACATTAAACCAGTATAAATAAAGTCAGGCACTATTTTTAATAAGGGAAATATAAAGTTGGGTACGAAAGCGCATGCTCAGATGTCAAAATAAGGGCAACATTAATACTGCCTTCCTAAAATGCACGCCCGATAACTCTCTATTGATCCGAGAACATAGCAATTTCCAAGCAAATTTAGGAAAACTATTTTCTCTCCGATTGGCAGCAAATATTAATTTTGCTGACACATATCAATCAGCAAAGTATTACTTTTCCTGCCTACACAGCAAAGTGGTTACTTAATAATTCATAAATCGTTTATAATTTCCTTTATATTTCCATCCGTTTTCAAGATAAAGGGCGTTAAAGAAAATAAAAAATTATACATTTCTTACGATTTTGCCGAAACTACTGGCACCATTGCAATGAAATTTCATACGAATATGTTTTGGAAGCTGATATATCCCATGAATTTGTTTTTACAACTAACTCTCATAGAGGGCGCTAGTTACACGATTCATACAACGTATTATTCAACATAACTTTTTTTAGGGTAGAATTATTAGTCAAAACTCCAAGTGAACATAAACATCGTTTAATTCTACACCAAAAAGGTACTCTTGGTAAAACTCGATATTATGTACCGTTTTCGGAATATTTTGATTTGAAAATTATGAAGTAATAACCGCTCCTCGTATAAGTTAATCATAAATTTATTAATTAAAAAAACTTACAATAAGAAAATTAAAATAAAGACAAAGAACATAACATAAAATTCAATTAGAGTAAATGTTCAAAATGTCCTCCTTTTTTTCTAAAGAATCCATTAATCTTCTTAACGGTTGGGGATCATCTATGATGTCATTAAAGTGACGTTTAATTCTGTCTATTAATTCTTGACGAGAATTTACCTCTGTAGCATAGACTTTTTCCTTAATATACGACCAGACTGTGTAGTCCAAAGGATTAAAATCGCATGACCGAGGAGGTCA
Organism: Ophraella communa; assembly: GCA_035357415.1. NCBI lineage: Eukaryota > Metazoa > Arthropoda > Insecta > Coleoptera > Chrysomelidae > Ophraella > Ophraella communa. The sequence continues at coordinate 8,807,137 of CM068986.1, read as the reverse complement.
ATGAATCGGAGCTTCTGCACCTCTACCAATCCATCGATTCCGAAAATTGTTACTCAACCAATTACGACACCTTCTATCAAAGTGCGGTGGAGCTCCATCATGCATAAAAAATAATGATGTTCGCTCATTTATCGATAAATCTTCTAATATCTCAAATAAGTGAAGTGATTATTTAGAAAATCAAGGTACATATCACCACTTAAATTTCCAGGTAGAATATGATAACCTATTAATCTTTTACCTTAAGTTGCTGCCCAAAATATTCCGAAAACGGTACATAATATCGAGTTTTACCAGGAGTACCTTTTTGGTGTAGAATTAAACGATGTTTATGTTCACTTGGAGTTTTGACTAATAATTCTACCCTAAAAAAAGTTATGTTGAATAATACGTTGTATGAATCGTGTAACTAGCGCCCTCTATGAGAGTTAGTTATAAAAACAAATTCATGGGATATATCAGCTTCCAAAACATATTCGTATAAAATTTCATTGCAATGGTGCCAGTAGTTTCGGCAAAATCGTAAGAAATGTGTAATTTTTTATTTTCTTCAACGCCCTTTATCTTGAAAACGGATGGCGTTAGAAAAAAATTTTACTAAGCAAACCCCAATTATTTTTCAGTTTTTTACCTATCCTAGAGACGGTGTTACCTTTTTTTGAAACACCCTGTATTTATTCATGATAAATAAATAATGTAGAATTTATTAATAATAATTTACAAATTATATTTAACAAAGATGTTTCTAACTTTTAGAAAACATTCTCAGTTACAAAAAAATCGGTTAATTCTGGGGCTAATCAAAGAATAAACTAAAGCAATTATTAAATCATTTAATACTTTTCTGTTAAAACAAAAAACGTATAAACAATATTACATGATTAATAACAAATCTTATTTTAATTGTACAGTTTTATTTGTTTGTTAAGTAATTGTCTCAAATGTTTGTTTCCGGGTATAAATTCTATTATTAAATTTATTCCTAATTATAAATTTCATTCATACTAATAAGAATGATCACATTCTAAGACCATAATTCCCTTTGTATCTGGTTTCGGGGTGGTTACTCAACTAGGAATTATCTCAAAATTTCACTGAACAAGATATCCTAAGGGATTACAGCGGATTTTGGTAACTAGATTAGAGGCATTAAAGTTTATAATAGCGTTCAAGACAAGTAGGGTTGCTATAGCCTTATGAGGAAATGAGAATTCAGAACGTAAATCACGACACGTGATTTCGGAAACTGAGAAGGTTAGTTCGTGAAAATAATAAAACGTGTTTGTACATCGTAAAAGAATCAGTTATTATGCTAACTTTGTTTTGTTAATCGACACATATGAATCTTAATCGACAGAAACGCAAATGTGCTAAAGAAAAGAGAATGCAACATAAAAATTACATTTATTTTAATGTCACTGAAACGCTGAAAGTGGGAAACTTAATCATTCTACATTAAAAATTAAATTGCTAAATTTTAATATCCCAATTAACATGTTCTCTTGCGAACCTTAAACGTGCTACACGGTGTGCTCTGGTTAACAATGGAGCAGTAATAGGCATTCTGGGTCTGATTCCAAAATTCCTTAATCTGTTTCTAACCGGATTGACAGATATTCTAACATTACGGACTCCAGAGAGTTCAGAAAGTCTGAATTCTCAAATAACGGTCACCTGCAGGACTTGGAACGTCCTGGAACTAGTCTTCTATTATAACTTCCAGTTTCTCTAAATCTTCTTAAGACTCTAGAAACGCTGGATTGGTTGATTCCCATGACTTCAGCAACATATTGCTGAGATCGTCCATCTTCAACTAAAGCCACGATTTGAACTGCTTGTTCTATGGTTAAATTACTTATTTTTACTCAAAATGTTTCTATACACTTGCAAATAAAAAATTAAACAAACATACTGCACACAAGAAATTTTAAAATGTAAATAATATAAATAGGAATTATCAAAATTTATTCATTTTTTGTTTTTCAACATATTAAAGTATTCTGAAAAATATGATATTTTATTTTACACCAGAATTCAATTTTTGTGACGAAATATTAACGCGTCTCATCTAGCCATCTAATTCAACAGCATTGATAGTGACCATTTCTTGACCTGCTTCTTCCGATTTGTCCTATCCAAAGTCTAGAAGTCGCAGTTTCATCAGACCGCCAGTAGCATATGACGTGAATTGCGGTTTTCTCTTCTTCCTAACAGAACGTGCATATTCCTGTCTATTGAGCCTCTGAGCCTAAGTGGTTAACAACCCTACGATAATTCTTACTAATCCGAAACTAAATTTATGTCCGAGTTAGGCTCTGCTAAGATCTCTCCGATCATGATTACCTATTACAATCTAGTTATTTCTTAAGGGTAAATTAACTTAAATAGTCAAAACTTTTTTGACAACAAAACTTCCACTATTTATTTAAAAACTAGCATCGTCAGATTGACATATTGAAGTTTGATTTTGTTTATTTGGTGCTAGGTACCTGATTTTGATTAAATAGTATCAAGGCTAGACCAAGTATGGAAGTAATAAGACATAACAATATTAAAGCCAAGATGTTATTAGCCCAAAGGGATTATCCTAGATGTATTAGCCTCTAAGATCAGTATATGTGCGATGATATAGATAAACCAGGAAAAAACTATATCAAGCTGATCTTTACAATAACTTAGTTTGTTGTGTTACTTATATGTCTAATCTATGTATAAAATGAAGACGCAATCAAAGTAAATATTTTAATAGTGTAGAACTTCCAAGATTTATTTGTTCATTAACTACTTTAGTTGTTGATCTGCTAGATGTCTCAAAAACCTAAAAAAATTAAAAATATAGAATAAGAATTAGATATTAGCTCATTAGATAGACTTTTGCAAAGAATTTGGTTCCTTCATTGACATTTTGATAACATCTCGTTTAAATTCATCAAAAAGGCACTGGAAAAGATAAATATTTTATATTGCAGTCGATACTGTCAATGTTTATTTAAAATATTAAGCTTTCGATGTTATAAATTATTTCACTGTTTGAGAAAACTAAAATGAAGTACTTTTTTAATGAATTTGTCTCCGAAAGCAATAAACTAAGAGTGTCTATGAAGTAGATCCGGCCGTGAAGTAAATACGCCCAAATTATTACACTTAAGGGACGCCATTAAAGCTGGAAAACTTCGTGTTTTGTGACACTTTCTAAAAAAAACTAAATTATTGGTCGTTTTCGATTGTTTCTAAAGCAATTTACCGTTATAAAATGGTTTACGACTCAACATACGGTAAAAAATCTCTATTGAGGAAAATATCGGATTTCTAGCTTCTTAAGTTCTAATAAAAATTGTTGGATGCGTATAAAAAGTGAGTTTTTTAATAAGTATATCAATCAAAATGAGTGGAGTTACAGTCAAGGTAGAATTATGCGCCAAAGTAGAAGATTGCCAGCCACCTAGTCGATCTCTTAAAACAGTGGCCAGTATATTGCTTTGGTTCCGGCAGCTGTAGGCATTCTGCAATTTTACGTGGTATACTACCGATTGTGTTTATCTCCACAACCTGTTTTGTACATTTTCCATTTCTGTAATTAACAAGTAAAGAAAGTACCACTCCAGTAGGACGCAAACTCATATATTTTTGACATATGGTGTAAAACTTGTCTGATACTACAAATGAACGTCTCGTTTTAGTTTTAGAATCTGGAATATTAATTACAAAAGAATTTCCTGTATCCTGAATGTCTTCCATTGTTATATTTCTAAGTTCTTGTTTACGGCAAGCCCCGCTTAATCCAATAATGAGGATAACCTGAAAATCCATTCTTATGTGATGATACTTACACATTATTTGAATTCTTTACCGTTGACAACAAATACTTATCGTCTGGAACATCTCTCAGATACGTATCAATTTGTTCTATAGACAGGATTTTTGATTTTTTAAATCCATCCGTTAAATCTCCGTTTCAGTAGGGTGATTAGTTTTGGCTTTTTTAAAGTAGGTATCAATTTTTGTTAGTTCTACATTTTTTAGCTTTGATTTAAGAACCTTAGCTTCACATAATCAAAAAAAAACCAAATTCCTTTAGGCTATTCCAAGTAAAACGAGACAGTTACAAGTCTTTGGCCTACCTATTTAGAGTTCCTCATGTAGTCTTAATACGGGGTCGGGATAAAGTATGGAACCAAGTAAATATCTTTTAAACGAAAAGAACGATATTTATGAAAATTTGCAGGTAAGTGCAATGGAACAAAACGCATCTGATGTACATTTTTTTGATAATAATATACTTCCGGTTTAACCAGAAATGCCATCAACTTCTTTAATTTAAATGGGACATCTTATATATTTTTACAGATTTTGAAAGAGCTTGTTATTTTGAATTCATACATACTGAGTTTAATGTAAACAAATTTGTAAAAACGAGGAATAACTCACTGTTAGTAGTAGGTACATTATTTTAGAATAATGAGAAACAAAATTACTTCAAATGTTCAAAATGCTCGCCGTTTACTTGCTGACAATATGCCATCCTATTAACAAATTCTTGAGTCACTCTTTCCAAAACTTCTCCACGTATTAGTTCACATTCATCAATAATTCTTTGTCTCAATTCCTGTAAGTTTGTTGGTCGTCTAACGTAAACACGTGATTTTAGATAACCCCAAAAAAAAAATCTAACGGGCTAAGATCCGGAGAACGAGCAGGCCACTCTATGAATCCTCTACGTCCATTCCATCGATTTGGAAAATTCGCATCCAGAAAATCCCTAACCCGTCTATCATAGTGGGGAGGTGCTCCATATTGTTGAAACCAAATATTTTGTGGTAATTACCCATTCTGTTGAAGTGCAGGAATAATTTCGTTATTTAGTAGATCCAAATACTTGTCACCATTCAGATTTCCGTCGATAAAAAATGGGCCTATAAGCTTATTTTCGACAATTCCCATCCAAACATTTAACTTTTGTGGATGCTGGGTATGTGCTTCATGAATCCAATGAGGATTCTCATTTGACCAATACCTTGAGTTATGGCGATTAACTGTTCCATTTAAACAAAAAGTTGCCTCATCGGAAAAAACTATGCTAGAAGCAAAATTTTCGTCGACATTACAGATGTCTATTAGCCGTTCGCAAAATTCCAGCCGTCGGTCAAAATCATCGTATGACAAAGAGTCAAGAAAAGACAGCCCTACATTTCTGATACTGTTTTTAATAGTATCTGTTTTTAATACAGATGATGTCAGTGTATCTAAAGGGCGGTTCATAACGGCCACTCGGTCAGTGCTTGCACTGATCAACGTAGTTTATTATCAGGGTAAATTCTTTTTACAACATCTCCATTTTTAACCACTAAGGGAGATTGCAGTAGGTACTATGTTTGTAGCCACTACAGTATTATAATTTATATATTTATATATATCTTGTTTTTTAGTTAAAATGAGATTTATTTACATGTAGAAAACATTTTAATTACATCTTTAAATGTTAATTCATTACTAGTTTTATAAAAAATTAGTTTGTCCAGCCGAAAAATCAATAAATACTACCTAGACCGTTCAAAATTCCCGCCTTTATAGTGTTTAGTTCACTATGTGATAATAGAAGGTACTTTTTTACCGACGAAAGTTTGTATTGAGATGTCGCTTGATATCTAGATAACCATACGTTACTCTGTGTGTACCACAGCAGATTTTTTTGGTTTTAACGACGTAGAATAATTTCTGCTTGTATTTTATGATTTAAAAACAAGAAACTGTGCAGATAATTTTCGGTTATAATTGCACAAATGCATAAAAATTACCGATAATTTTGCAAGAAAGCGTGTTATCTAAAAATTGCACAAGATTTTTTTCATATTTTGGCGAAAGAGCCCGACTCCGAAGGAGGAGTGCAATTTTTATAGATAACACGCTTGAATGTAAAATTATCTGGTCATTTTTATGCACGAGTGTAATTCAATGGAATATTTCACGAATAAAGAAATAAGTATTGATTTTTTTCTGAGAAAAATCACATACTACTGACAAAGACTATGAATAAAATTATGCTAGACATGCTTTCAAACAATTTTATTTTCAACACACAAATTTAAAATTACAAGAATTACAAAAATCCATGAACTGTCGCCATATATACTGTCTGTTGGATTTGGTATTTTTTGGTTCACTTTCAACTACATTTTTCTCAATTGATTGTATGGACCACTCACCAAAACGCGACATTTTTTCACTTTTTGAAGTATATCTGACATTTATCAATATTTTCAGTCAGTGTTGTTGTTATTGGTGTCATGCCGACGGGATGTTTTCGCAGTGCAATCATCGCTCCGCAGCGCAATTACCGCTGTAATTTTTCGATAATTGCATTCCTCTTATGACATATATTATACATGAGGGAAATATTCACTTATATTATCACAAGAGCTTAAATTATTTCCGAAAATTTTTTTGATTGCACGAATATTTCAAAAATTATCTCGAGTCGCAAAGCCCGAAAGAAAATTTCCAGGAATAATTTAAGCTTGCGTGGTATTTTGTAAGAAAATTTCATATCATAGTTTGGAAAATAATAATTAATCCAATCTGACGTCCAATCACGAGACGTCAGTCGAGTGAATGAATAAAACCAGAAGAAAATTTGTCCTGGAAAAATTTTTCTCTCGAATGGTATTCGACAAGACTTTTTCACGAGAAAAACAAGACAATATCAATGAAACATAATCTTTGTTTATTCGTTAACAATATTAAATGTACAATTATTATAAATTTTCCCGTTCTTTTCTACTAAAGATTGATTTTGTGTATTATTGATATGTAACATTTGGGAACTCGATGGTCCAGCTTCATTTGTTGTCCTAAGATTCTCGATCAACTTCTCGTGGTGACTGGAATCCAGCTGCAGATAAAGTTTTAACGAGCTTGCATTTGAGTGACCCGTTAATTTAATTAACTCCTCTTCAGCAACACCTTCCTTAAACAAGGCTGTCACAGATGTGTCTATTCCAATTTTTTCAAATTTTTGTCCACTTAGAGACGGTGTTTAGTCCAAGATGACAGTTTTTGAACCAAGATCCATTCTTCTAATTGAGATAAACGGTAAGAAAGAGTCTGTCTGATAAAATCTTTGGTCCTCTTTTTTCCATTAATTTCAAGAATAGTATAACTGGGCATAAATTTTCGTTTGATGAATTTCTTACCAACCAATTGCTGCTTGTCAAACTTTTTGACCCACCTTGAGTTGTTTTCGAAAAAATGCTGTTGTATTCAATTCGACCCGTAAATTCTCCCATATTATCAATTTCCTTCTGGAAAAAGTTAATCTTGCAGTTTACAGCCTCATTGCCTCTCCAAGCAAGTTCAAATGAGAAAAGATGAAAAAAAATTTTTGTGCTCCATCGGGGGTTTCTTCGTCGTAGCTTTTGATCATTTTTAATAGTTCTTCGATGGATAATGCTTTTGAACTGAGTTTTCTTTTTTCTGTACAACTTTGAAGCTGGCCAATCTTGTACATTTGAATGATATATCCGTTAAAGGGTCTATTTTTTTGCCGTATTCCGTTAAATATTTTTCTTGTACCATTTTTGGTGTTGTATTTCATATTGACTTTACAGACGACTTCGTCATCTTCGCCATCTTCGCCATTGCCTTTTTTCATATTAAAGATCCTCGAGATTTTTTGCTACTTCCTTTATGGTAGTATATTTTTCAAGTATAAAATTTCTCACCCGTAGGAACTCCGTGAATTGGTTCCAGCTAGAGCTTCTGGACTTCTGCGTGTTCAATGGGACATTTTCCGAAACCAATTTTCTGATTTCATCGCTGACCGGCACCCGAATCTTGATATTTGGTCTGGATTCATTATTTCTTTTCAAAATTTTGAAGACGCTTCAATGACGTTTGTGAAACTAACAACTATAGAAATACCAGACGCCTTACTGACGCCTTTGTCGCTGTGGTATTACGTATTGTCAATGTGAAAAGTGCTGTTGCTATGCAGTTTTGTCAGCTAGAAATAGTCTATGAAATAGTCATTAAAATATTATTACCTATTTAAAGGAGTCTACGTTATTATCAAACAGAATTGCGTAAATCCCTTAGGTGGGTATAACTTCTTTTATGACTTATACAGTTGGGATTTAATATCCGAAACCTATAGCCTGATCTGAAGGAATTCTTGACCTCGCGTGGACAAGGAATAACTGAAAATCGATGCTAAAAAAAGTCAAACTTTGCTCTGGATGTGCACTAAATTGAAATTCCCAACTAAGTTAGATTGAGTGAACCGTTTTATAGCGTGATTGAACGAAGCTTCGCATTGAATAAATTTAAAATCTGAAATCATGTCCTAGAGAAAAATTTTCAGCTTAAACGTGTTGCTCGATATGGGAATCCATAAACTAGCAGAGTAATACGAAGATCAAACATGGTAGGATTAAACTATTTACAATGTAATATCTTACATAAAAAGAATATGAATATATAATGAATACTTTATCTAAAAGTGGTTGTAGTAAACCTTACTTTGTGGAAGTCTATCATATTAAGAACACCAAAAAACTAATTTTCGAACAAAACTATTGTTTTGATTTTTTAATATCCAAACACTATAATCATACCGAACCAATGTTAGTCAAGGAGCCATAATCAGTCTTGAAATATCCTGATAACAAGAACAATAATAAAGCCAGATCGTTAGTTCAGTGAGCAACTTTCATTGGTTAATGAGGATGTGCTCCATATTGCTAAATCTATATTATTATTATCCCTGGAAATTTGTTACATCAGGATATCAGTTTGTTATTATTTTGTAGAAGAGTTAAACAGTAATGACCATTTAAAGTGTGCTTAATAAAAAAGTTAACTGAAGATATGATCACTGACAAAAAAATTTGTTGAAAAAAAATTTAAATTGTTTTTTACTATGTATCTAATCAATTTTCAATAGGTACTTTGCATAGTGTAGTTAGATTGTTATCAAAAATTAATTTAAACACGAAATAAAGTATTAATCGTTTTTTCACTAACATTAATCGATTATTCCCAAGGAAATATGATGCTCCCAAGGGAGATTACATTACGAAGAACGTTTTTCATGCAAAAAATTACATTAAAATTATTTATTGACATTTAAGTTAAATTTTACATTTGTACAATTTTCAAAATTAATTTTATACTGTGACATAAAAATCCGAAAATCCAGTGTAAATCATTTTATTTTAATTAAATTTGGTGGATTTATTTATTTTACTGAAATAAATAATTGTTAAAATTTTAAGCCTTATCAGTTGAAGATTCCGGTTTTTATACTGCTTTTTTTGAAATCCACTAACAATCCAAAAATAAATATTATAGCCGTAGTAAAGATACAAGTTTGCTAATTTTGGTTCTTGACATTCTTTATGATTGGTTACGATGGCTAGGGTACGGAGACCTGTACGATTTCGTCAACTTAGTGAGTTTGATAGGGGAAGCTGGATTTTCTTTTCGGGAAATTGCAGTTAGAGTGCAAAGAAGTGTAGACACCGTGGTTAGGTGTTGTCAGGTATGGCTTCGAGAAGACTGTACGCACAGGCAAGGGGCTCTGGACGCCCCCATAGAACTGTTGGAGCTAGTGTTTTTTCTAGTCTCCTTAATGTTCATTTTATAGTTTATCAAGGTTATATTGATGATTATGTAGTATGTTATATGAATGACAATTAATAAATATAAAAGTCTGTCAATAATTTTAATATCATAAAATTAGTTATATATGATTAGAATCACCGTTCAATATCAACAGGAAGGCGAACAAATATCAACTGAAAATTTTCCATACAGGGAAGCAGTTGGTGCTCTTCTATACCTACCTAATGACAGGAACCAGACCCGACTTGGCTTATGCAGTAGGCAAAGCTTGAAGAAATCTTGAAAACTTCACGAAAGAAGATATTATCAGAGTTAAAAGGATTTTCCGATACATTAAACGAACCCTAAATTTTGGACTGAAGTATGTGGCAGGGACTGGAAGAGTTTTGGAAGCCTATAGTGATGCAGATCATGCTGGTGATTTAACAACCGGTCGTTCTACTACTGGAGTTATCTGCATGTATGCTTCTTCTGCTGTATCTTGGATAAGTCAACGTCAACCTTCTGTAGCCATATCAACAACTGAAGCTGAGATAGTCGCTGCGAGCGAAGCCGCAAAAGAAGTTGTGTGGTTAAGGAGACTCTTTGAAGAAGTTCTCGAGCTAAATGAGATTCCTTCAGTGATGGTAGATAATGAAGCCGCCATCAAGCTAGCTCAGAATCCAGAATTCCATCGAAGAACAAAGCACATTAGAACGAGACACTTCTTCGTGCGAGAAATGGTGTGTAATGAGATGCTAGATATCAAGAAGATATCCACTAAATTGCAAGTTGCTGATGCTTTGACGAAACCTATATTTAGACCACGTTTAGAAAAGCTTCGAGATAGTATGGCATTAGTCAAACTATCAAATGAGGGAAGGTGTTGGAGCTAGTGTTTTTTCTAGTCTCCTTAATGTTCATTTTATAGTTTATCAAGGTTATATTGATGATTATGTAGTATGTTATATGAATGACCATTAATAAATATAAAAGTTTGTCAATAATTTTAATATCATAATATTAGTAATATATGATTAGAATCACCGTACAATATCAACAAGAACAACAGACCGTGAAGATCGTCGCCTAAGATTATTGGCCTTAGGGGATCTTTTCTACACTACCAGGTCCATTGCAAAAGACCTATTGACATGCGAAGTGTTTACTGACTAATAAGTCGTTTTGGCCTGTTTTCATACGGACCACAGTGGATCCTCCCTTTAACTCCTGAACACCGACTTAATCGCCTAGAGTGGTGCAGAGAACGGTCACTCTGGGATCAGGAATGGAACAGTATTGTCTTCAGTGACAAGTCTCGATTTTGTTTAGGCATGCACAATGGTCGAGCGAGGGTTAGAAGACGACGTGGTGAAAGGAGAAATCCACGGTTTTTGTTGAAAGGCATGTTCATCAAACTGTTGGAGTTATGGTTTGGGGTGCTATAGCTTATGGTTCAAGATCACATTTAATCTTCATCAGAGGTAAATGAACGCGCAGCGTTATATCCAAGAAGTTTTAGAACCCTATCTTTTACCCTATCTTGACACTTTGGCAAATCCAACTTTACAACAAGATAATGCCCGACCACATGTCGCAAGAGTCACAATAGACTTCTTTCAACATAATGATGTCACATTGTTGCCTTGGCCAACAAGATCTCCCGACTTATCTCCAATTGAGCACGTGTGGGATATGATGGGAAGAAGATTGCTCAATTTTCAATGTCCTCCTCAGACTCTAGAAGAACTTCGAGAGGAGTTGGTGGTTGCCTGGAATGAGATACAATAGAGGGACATTGACCACCTGATCAGAAGCATGCCTAGGCGCTATGAAGAATGCGTATCACATCGGGGTGCATATTTTTTTTATTTACAGATTTTAGTCTTTTTCACAGAGTACTCGTATATTATACAATAACACTAAAATTAAAATTATTTCACACACATGGACGGCACTGTATATTTAAATTAAGTTTTTTGGTAATTCTCTGAGCACCAACTCCGTTTTAATCGCGGTTTGCACAATGAACGTCAACATTTACCAGTAGCTACTAAATTTCAGTATTTAACAGCATTAAGCTATGGTGAATTCCAATGTTGTCTATTGTATGTTTCGTAACATTTTAGGTGTCTAGTAATTTAATAGAGTCGAAGTAGAGATTCGGAAGTAGACACTAATGAAATGTACGAATCTAAAATACATAGTCAGGAGATTCAAAGTCAGATAAATGAACCCTAAAACCCACTTTCCCAATTAGCTAAAATCAAATTGTCTTAAGAAGATTAGCTTTAGTTAATTAAGTCAGCGTCAGCCATATTGTTAGATAGAAGAAGAGAATTTGTTACAAATTACTGTATTGTTGTATATTCAAAGATAAGCTTGAATATGCACTTACTGTTATGATCATTTGCAACTACTCTTATTCATTAAAAAAAAATTTAATTTAATTGTAATAACAATTGGATACTTTCACTCACAAACTGTGATTTCATTAGTAATTAGCTTTCTGGTTATTGCTATCTAAATGATTCAATCATATTCATTTTTTTTACTCGTCAATGGACTGGGAAAGTAGTGACGTAACTATTAAACCAAATGATTCCAAACAAGTTTTGTTGATGGTGTGCTTTATATGTGCTATTTACTATTTTATTGCCTTTTCTTGATTTAATTACTATTTTTTCATTGGTAATTGTTCATTCATAGGTTTTACACATCACTAAAGTCGATATCAGTAGGTATACGAACAATTTCCGTAAAAATATTATAACATAACCTTTAAAGTTGTGCATTTTCATAAATTTTAAGAATGCTTACCAAAAAATGGTACTTTAAAAATTTAATTTCAAAAGATTTCGCTTATATGTATATATGTTTTCATAAACTTTGAGTATAGGGAATGCTTAACAAAAATTAAAGATACATAATCGGGTATTCTATTTATGATATAAAATACAGGGTGTTCCATTTGAAAGAAGAGAGAAAATGAAAGGGTCTAGTTATCGTCCACCCTGTATACAAAAGGGAAAATAATTAATATTTAATGGAATACGGTGATATTGTATCATATTACGAAACTCTGTTAGGCAAAATACTTTTTTTTCTTCAACTTACAGTAAGATACAGAGCGTTGATTTACCAACGATTTTTACACAAACGTGTCCATAACTTCTGAAGGACTCTGTATAACGTATCAAAACCTTATATAAAAATCTTCAAAAAAATGTGAGCAGTCCGAATTCAGTATAATATACAGGGGTTCCCATTTAAAAAATCATATGTTTGGTTTGTAACTCTATACAACACTCTGTATAGTTGAAGGTAATTTCAACATATGAACCCTAAAGACATCTACTATTTTTGTTAATAACATTTTTTTGATATCTTCTAAAACAACGCATATATCGAAGTTTGTCGTAAGGTTGGTACACTCGTGGAGCGAGTGAGTTAGTTTTATTCTAATGGTCTTCGAGAGCGCGGAAAGCGTAGAATAAAGTGTATATAAATTAGTATTAGATATAAAACAAAAAGTTACACCGAGAACAAGAGTAGCCGAGGTATTAAGAAAGTTACACGAGAGGTCATCTGAACAAAACCTTTCATGAACTCTCTGAAGGGTTTTATTGACCATGTCTAGGTGTATTGCCTAACATACGCGTTCCGCCTTGGCGTTAAATGCAAGGAGTCAGCTAAATATGTCTAGATACTTGGCTACTAGTTTAGTCACCTGAATGCTGGTAAATTCGGTAGCCCTTAGGTATGAAAAAAGAATATGAGAGATGAATAAACACGATGTAAAAATAAATTATAATATTTCTCTAACATTCACTAATTACCAGACAGCAAGAAGGCATAAATAAATAATAAACATTGTTAACAAACATAATTTGAACAAAAATACACCTATAAATAACTTATGGTCCCAGGCTAGAAAAATGCAAAGACGACACAAAGAAAAAAGAAGAGCAGATACTAATGACTGGATTGAACCCTTTCTTGATAAGATTGCACCTCTCACAGCAACAAACGATTTTTCTCATATTGTAGTAAAACATAAACAAAAAATCACCAATCCAGAGATTTTCAAAAAACCAATATCCCTAGATGAACTAGATTTTGCACTAAATAATATAAAAAATACCTCACCTGGATACGATGATATTAGATACCCAATGATCCAAAATTTACCGTATAATGCAAAAAATGTATTTTTAAATATACTAAATGAAATATGGATAAATGGCGAACATATTGAAGATTGGAAAAGAGTCATTGTTGTACCAATAAGTAAAGCTGGTAAAAATCCAAACGACAGCGCTTCATACAGGCCAATATCATTACTCCCTTGCACACTTAAAATACTGGAAAGGATAATAAAAACACGCCTAGAATGGTGGATTAATACCAATAATCTACTACCATCGACCCAATATGGATTCAAAAAAAACTACGGTACAAATGACGCATTAGCGCATTTAGTAACAGATATACAAGCTAACCTTTCAGAAAACAATTACTCAGGTGCGGCTTTTATCGACATTAAAGGGGCATATGAGAGTGTTGACCTATGTATACTCAAAGAAAAACTTATAGCATTCCAAATACCAGAAGAAGTAGCAAACACTATATGTAAATTCTACGTAAACAGGAAAGTAACTCTCCGACAGGATAACGGCACCATCTTGAATTATCGAACAATATCACACGGTATACCACAAGGGTCAGTACTGGCTCCACTATTATTCAATGTATATACCTCTTCCATTCACAGAACCTCTTCTGACGCTTCTATCATACAGTACGCAGACGACTTCGTAATATATATATGCGATAAAGGCTTCCAACACTGCCTCACGCATATAGATACAGCAACAACTCCTATCATAAGGTGCATAGACGAGCTAGGACTACAAATCTCTCCAGAAAAATCCCAAATAGTTTTTTTTTTACTAGACATAATCTACCGCAAATTAACGAAGTCCAAGTGGACAATATTTCTTTTCCCGTCAGTAATACTGCCAAATATCTGGGAATGGTCTTAGACAAAAAACTAAATTGGACTGCACACATCGAACAAACACTAGTAAAATGCAGCAAAGGTGTAAATTTCTTAAAATGCATAATGAAAACCTGGTGGGGGGCTCATCCCCAAACAGCATTAACTTTCTACCGGTCATACATTAGATCTATTATAGATTATGGAAGTTTTTTATATGGATCAGCCTCGAAAACCACCCTTCAAAAATTGGATATTCTACAAACTAAAACATTAAGAATATGCCTGGGAGCTATGAAATCTACACCTAATGAAGCACTAAGAGCCGAAGCCATAGAACCACCTTTGGAATTGAGACGACAACTCTTGGCTGGAAAAATGATTCTAAAATGTAAAGCGAAAAGGTCACCACTGCTCAACAAACTATCATCCTTAAATCATCAGGACCTGACCATGCGATACTGGCAACACAAAAACTCCCCACCATTGTGTGAAGGTCTGAGAGAAACTTCTGACTATAATGCAGCTGCCACAGAAATATTATTTTTTAATCTCTTTGTCAAAATTGACGTCATTGTTCCCTCGTACTCAGAAAATCATTTACTTAATAACTTAATCGTCAACCAAATATCGAATATGCACAACAATTTTACTTTCATCTATACAGATGCGTCAAAAAATCAAGACGAAACTGGAAGTGCATATCTAGTACCAAATGTTACTGCAGCCAAATACAAATTAAACAAATCGACTTCTATCTACACTGCAGAAGCTTTTGCTATTCTGAAGGCACTTGAATATATTCAAGATAATAACGTCTCTAAAAGTATAATATTCTCCGATTCACTCTCAGTCCTAACTAGTTTAAAACACCATAAAGAAACCAATTCTAACTACCAAAATCAATGTATTACGAATATTAAAAAAAATATATATTATTTACAGCAAAATGGTGTAAAAATCAAACTATTTTGGGTTAAAGCTCACTCAGGGATAGTAAATAATGAACTGGTTGACGAATTAGCGAAAGATAATTTACTGGATGGCATTAACACAGAAATTCCCATAACGTTAGACGAACGTTCGACCGTCTTAAAAAAAGACATGAAAAGCAAATGGAGACATCATTGGAAAGAATATTGCTTCGTTAATCCCACCAGATACACCCTCTTGGAACCCCACTTGCGTAACAAACCTTGGTATGAAGATTACAACTACCCTAGAAAAAGTGTAACAACAATCAGTAGATTAAAATTTGGCCACGCTTGTTATCCTGCTCACCTTCACAAAATAAAAATACTTGATGACGATCTCTGTCCAACATGCCAACAAATCGGCGACCTGGACCATATTTTCTTTAATTGCAAGAAATACGATAAAGAATCCAAAGAACTTACAAATAAATTAACCATCTTAAACATAACCCGGCCTTATAATTTAATGCATTTACTATCCTTGAACAAAAAGAGTATTTTCGATTGTTTATATAGCCTTTGTTAGGGATGCCAAAATTTGTATATAGGTAATAGTAGTAGTGTTGTTGTAACCTTTGTGTTTTTCCACGTATTAATTTTTACCCAATCTATCCGAGGTCCACCTTGTCTTGTGTATACAGAATGCCCTGAATGACCCCTGGGCGAGAAGAGTGTATCCTTTGTCTGTAATCCTTGAGGAAAAATTAGAATAGTGTATATAGGGGAAATAATAGTGAGTATTCAGTTTATTAAACAAATGCCAAATTGGTTACAAAGATAAAATAATTATTGGAAAATTGTCAAATTTTGTTTCTGGCTGCGTGGGCCTCGACCCAAAGGCCAAAAAAAAAAACAAACATAATACATGCTGATTCACCACAAAACATGAAAAAAAAAAACAATAAAAAAATCTTTGAGAATCTTTCACATTCAATTTAACATGTAACTGATAAAAAATCGCTCATTCAATGATATGAACCACACATAAAATAAATACAGTATATAAAAAATTGAGAAAATGTTCGGATAATGAACTTTAAGCAAAGTCACTCACGAAATTATAAAAATTGTCTCATATCAGTTTATGATGTTAATTTGTTGAAGTGAATTGTCATTACTACCTTCTAATTGGTGCCCCGTAATTCTAGAACCCTTAACAGGTGCTCGTCATATTTTTCACTTACTTGGAATTTTTGTATAATGAGTATAAAATACTCATTTTCTGTTGGATCATAATTACTAGTAAAATAGCGTAAAGAAAAACACTACGATGTATACGAACCCATCGGTGATTGAAAACCAAGAGAGCTGTGCAGGGTGCAGGTGTGCTGTTCCTACGATCTTCACCCCACTCCCTTCCAGGCATTGGCGGCAAAAAACAAAAGTAATGTAGGACTCTTGACTGGAATTTTTACGGAGCGTGCACTTTTCACTTCACTGTTATGTGTGTTTGTTGTATGTGTAATTTACACAGACCACCCTGTACTATCTTGGTGAAACGGGATTTATTGCTGATGCTTTGTTAAAATCTAAATATACAAATAAGCTTCAACTAGGAAAAGAAATCAGAGTCGCTATTTCCAATGTGTTTACAGATGTACATAAATATAATTTTTTTTTACTAAATACACCTGATTTTTCCTCAATAAAAATCATTGTACTAACTTTTACATTGTGACAGTCCATTAAGAACAAATAGCTTTCACTACTTTAATAGAAATATTATTCTTTCCTTCAGATTTGTTCAGTGTTTTTTCATTTTTACTCCTTTATGCAAAGTTAAACATAATTTACGTATACAAGGAAAAGTAATGCAGAAAAATAATTTTTAAAATTAAAATTGACCAGGCATTTTATAAAATAAACACGTCTAGTAGTTAAATTTCAATAAAAAAATCTCCAAACACCGGTAACAAAGCTAACCGATCTCCCAGCTGCATACGACATGCAATATATGTGTTCAGATGCACTCGTTTTAATTGCTCTAAACTTTATGTGAACGTTGACAAAGAGATTCATTTTAATTGTTGTTAATTATGTTAAACATTTACCTTTCCGTTAATGTCAAAAGATACTATCAATTAGAAATATAGCGAACAAAAGCGGCTGATCACTCTTGCATTCTATGATTAAAGGGTATTGCCACATTTTTATATCGACAAAGCGCTTTGATTGCTAAAACAACATTTTTTATTAAAATAATTGTCATCCAATATAAAACAATTAAACAAAAAATCATTCTAAATAAAAAAGTAATTCATTTAATGGTTATTTTAACAAAAGCTGTAGTGTGTGTATCTTTACCAATATTTTATATTTTCTTAATTTTTGAACATAGTTGTATGGATTCCAAGGGGTACAGAATGGTTGTGTTGGCTCCAAATTTACTCCAACTTTGTTTTCTTGCTTATGACTGATTCTTCTTTTTCTTCTTCAGCCTTGATTCATCCAGTGTTGGATGTACCCAGACAGCACAAGTACGTAGGTAATGGACCTCCCAAGGATCTTTTTAAGGGACACAAATAAACTTTGAAACTTTGAATCGCCCCTCCACGTCGTTCTGGTTGAAATTATACTTACTTGCAGTACAGTATTATCATTCATTGAAAAAATATATGGGAACGCACAAATTGGAATTAAAAGTTCAAAAATAATACACATCATTATTAGAAACCTCAACTGTTTACAATTTCTAGGTATATAATAACCAAAAACCAAAAAATACGTAATATCTCATACTAATACTTAAATTTTGCATAATAATTATTTTATTAGTCATTCAATATATTATTGTTTTAATTTAACTCTTTTATAATAAATTTGTAATTATAATTATTCAGTTTTTCATTCATATACCTACCGAATTGTCCAACTAGAAGCTTGCAGAACATAACCACCCTGAGAAAAAGAAGATCTTGCTGCTTTATTACATTTATTGAGCGAAACGGCCGTCATTGTAATTTAAAACATAATTTTTCGAATAAACTTGAAAGATGCGTTCAAACGAAGAGTTTTTTATTATTCTTAAATTAATTAAACTATAAACAAACATTAATATCATAATATTCATTACAATATATATTGTTATGCCTCTTCCATGATGCTTAGGTTTATTTTTAAGTCAATCTCTTGTGATTTTTCGTTGAGGTGGTGCAAGATTGAATTTAGTTCTCCGATGTTGTCGTTTATGAGGATAATATCGTCAACAAATCCAAAGTAATTCAAAAATTTTTCATCCATTTTTAGTCCTTTTAGTTCCCAATTTAGCTTATTAAACACATTTTCCAGCGATGGTTAATGTTTGCATATAAACTGCCAATGATGTACCTTTTTCATCTCTTGAAGATGGTTCTATGAATTCCAAGTAATACAGAATGATTATTTTGATTCTGAATGTACTCCAAATTGTTTTCTTGCTTCTGTTATATGGATTCTTTTACAAAAGCTGTTGTTAATGTTTCTTTCCGACTCATACGAGTTTTTTAAATTGATTCTATGTATTCCAAGTGCTACCAGATGGTATTATTTGCTTTATAACTACTTTCTAATTGTTTTCTTGCTTTTAGCTGGTTAAATTTTTTTACATAAACTGCCGTAAGTATATATTTTTCATAATTTTACATATCCGTAACTTTTTAAACTGTTAAAATAGATTAAAAAAAAATTAGTTGTACAAAGAAATGGCTTTAGTAATATAGATTTAAAATTCGTCTACGAACTAAATTGTTATGCCAATCTTTATTGCTAGATACTTTCAAGTTATTTTAAAGTTATATCAACTTTAGTAAAGTTACGAAGAGACTTTAAAATTAAAGGGTATTTAAATTTTAGTTACTTTATCTAAAGCGTTATCAAAACTTTTAGATACATAATGATTTTCGAAATATCGAGCATAACAATATAGTTAGTGATTAGTTCATAGAAATATTCAATCAGTTAGTTAAGTATGGAATTAGTTTGTAATTTTTATATAGCTTAATTTTACAATATTTAAATATAATTACAAAAAAAATATCGGTTTTTAGGCTAATGACCGATATAGTAACATTTTTACCATATAAAAATAATGCACAAACATTATAGCAATGTTTTAACATTTTATAGCAATCTGGATCGTGAACTAACAGTGTAGCAACAGCACTATATGTGTTCTGTAAATATAGCAACAGAGATTTAAGCACTGATTGTGTTGATGCATATCAATTTTAATTTTTCTGACGTGGGTTGAATTCGAACCGACGGTAGGTGCATACAGACCGTAACCATATAACCACCAAGTTTATTTTACTGATTTAGATTTTAATATATTTAATGTCAAACATTTTCTGATATTCTTACATTCTTCAGTTTAAAACAATTCTCTGTGCTTTCCTCTTAGATTCTTAAGTTTTTTTTTTATAAAAAACTAAACCCTTCTTTACATTAAATATAAAGCTTATTTTATTATACATAACGACAATAAAGAAAACATTGAATTCAATAAAACCAAATTATAAAATGTGGGAATGTGTGCTAGAAATAACTTTATAGTTTGAATGAAAAAATATTTTTCTATTTCAATACGGAATGTAAATTATCAATAATAAAGATGATAAATTTTCGACGATTTAAATGCTTGATATAAAGCGTAAGAAGAGCTAGGAAATTCATATAAATATTGAATTTCTGCAAATAGGACCTCGAAGAAAGATTTATGGAAAATATTTCTGAGACTTGTCTGTTCTCACAAATCTCAAGCCGTTCAAGCTCTTAAAGTGACGGATGTATAAAAATCGATCAATACATTGGAGATTGTGAAGATGAAAAATTAAGAATTCTATCCCCTTTTCCAGTGTGTAGAAAGAAATATGGAAAGAGTTTAAGACTTTTATAGTATAATATAACAATTATAACATTATAATTTTTTTAAAATCTTGAAAGTCTTATGATTTTCTAAATCCAAATTAAAGATTTAGGGAATAATAAATATTATAACATTATTAGCTGTCAATAAAATTAAAAATTTTATCAAAAGCAGTTAATTTCCATACTGATAGAGAAAAACCAGGAAAAAACTATATCATGCTGATCTTTACAATAGCTTCATAATATATTTGTGTTATAATTATTAAGTTTTATGTATGTATAAAATGAAGACTCAATCAAAGCAAACAGTTTAATAGTGGAGAACTTCCAAGATTTATTTGTTCATTCACTACTTTAAATTGTTGATCTGTTAGATGTCTTTTTATTTCAAGTTCTTCGAGGAAATCTAAATATGTGGTATTTGAATGTCATTGGTGTATATGACTGAGTGTGGATGTTCAAGAACGTGTTTTGCATAGTTTCAAAATTTCTTTGTGTTTAACCTACATAATAATTTACCTTCAGCATTACATTTTGGACAATTAATTTTGTAAACACCAGATTTTTTTAATTTGGGTAATTTTGTTTTTACGTTTAACAATTTTATACCAACATTATTGTGTGATTTAAAAGAAATTAATGCAGATGTTGCCGAAGATATTATTTTTGAAATTGTATTAGAAATATTTTTACAATATGTAATACTTTTATAACTTTTAATTTCTTTAGTTTGTTGAGGGAATATTAGTTGTACTGACATTTTCTGTTCTTTCTTATTAATTAATTTATTTATTAAATGAATTGGATAGCCATTAGACGTAGCTTTTTATTTTAAAATCTAGAAAATTAATTGCTGCTAATGTATGTGTTATAGAATGATTGAATTATATGATATGGTTTCATCACCAGTCGTATATATTCTTGTTACAAAATGGTTAGTAACACTCCTTATACATTAAAACTTTGTACTGCAAAAGCAGAAACGTTGTATATTTACATATTTCATATGAAATACAAGTAAATGCTACTTGCTCTCTGTAATTTCTTAGTTCGGGAAAACCCGTTGTATAACCAGCTTAAAAGATTATCTAATTAAATCCAGAAGATCGTAGGATTATCTGAAATTGATCTTATTATCTAAAAAGTCATATAACAGAATTTTTATGAAACTAACACTCTTACCATATCAGATTTACTATAAACTTGTATATTTTTTGTATATCTTCATTCATTTATTTCATGAACATGTAAACAATAAAAATAAAAATTTAACTTAATTAAAAAATCAAAGACCAACATTCTTTCGTATAAATGTATTTTTACGGTTTAATACATACACTCGTATTTTCTAGAAAACAAGAAATTATTCTTGACGACTCTCAAAGAAAACTTCAAAAGAAGTTATTCCAGATGAGAATATTAATTTTGTGGAAGGATTTTCATGTTTTACTCGAACAATGCAAACGAAGTTTGTTCCAAAATGTCTGCATTGAATCTGCGGATGTATAAACTCGGTCTGGTTTGCCAAGTTTTAATAGAAAAGGAAGATAATGTTAAAAAATATGCTTGAAACTTTTTATTACAGTTACAGTGGCAAGACCAAATAGTTTACGTTTCTATGAACCAAATATGTTGAAACAGATTTTTATTTTTTAAATGCATTGCCATTTAAACCAAGATATTAAAAATGCAGAACACGCTTATTGATGGATGTTGATTTTACAAGTTTGATATCGTCGAAAATACAAAAGATTAACGAAACAATAAAGTTGATATGAACGTACTCCCAATACTCTAGGAAGTCATTTCGAAGCGAAGTATAGAAATAACACATACATCAATATTTCACCTTTTTACGAATCGCCTTTTTATAACTCTCTACCATGTACCAAGAAAAAAAGTTTTAAAATAAGTTCTTAAAAATAACAAATTTACCATTCATTTTATTTACTTTCATGATGGAAATTCTTTAATCCCAAATAAAGTTTTTAATGAAAGTCCATGTAAAGATCATTTATTATTTAAAACATCATTCCATATTTAGGATTTATTCAGTACACGGAAATACAAGATGGATGAAGAAAAATATTTAGCATGTTGAATTTCTAAAATATTTTCTAGGTTTACTTAAAGAATATTCCACCAAAGTATATTTTAGTATAAGATAACCCAGTTTTTAAATATTCTTTCTATTCAACTTCGAAACTTCCTTACTTTGAACAAAGTTAAGCCACGTATGGAGTATTGTTTGGTGTTTTGGAGTTAATGTCAGTTCGGAGCAGACGGAAATACGTGCTCAGTTTAGTAACTAAATTGTCTGTGGAAACGAGACCGAGTTATTAACAATAAGTTTTGTAGCATACGTATTAAACTACGTAGGTACATTTAACAAAATTTCAACTATAGTGATACGTGTTACAAAATTGGTTTAAGTAATGATGGCACTAAAAGTTAAATTTGAATGATTAAACTTTATGTAAAGTTTTATAGAATTTAAATTCATATTGGTACATATTATTACTAGTACCGTTATTCAAATAATGTTATAAAAGTTATAATGAGCATTATTTTACTTCAACTTGTCATGTGGATGTTGTATAGTATTGATTATAAAAAATATATTTCGGAATTAATTTTTATATATTCAAAATGTGCACCATGGCATTGCAAACAAGCTTCATTAAACATATTTATGGAATTTTTTTAAGTTTCTACATTTATTTTTTCTTCACTTACTGACCTCAACCTTAACATAAATTACACGAAATAAGGGATAAAAATATAGATTGTAGTAACCTTTACTTTGAGGAAGTCCATCTTACTAAGAACATTAAAAATAGTTCTTTTTTTTATTAGACAATTCGCATCAACCATTTTGGTTATTAGCGACTCATATTTTTACAATTAAATAAGTTTTACATAACTAACATTATTATTTTGGAGTTTATAATTTGAATCGTTTTGAGGTATTCTTTTAATGTGGTTATATTGTAGTTGGGGCCCAAAACATCTGACAAAGTTCCTGGCTGTAGATTGGACGTTCTTCTTTGGTTAGATAGCGATGGACATTCTATGTGTTTGATGGTTAATTTGCAGTTGCATCTTTCGCATTTGGGTTCTACCTTGGTATCAAACAAGTAGCTGTGGGTTAGTCGCGTGTGACCGATGCGTAAGCCTGTTACTAATACTTCGTGTTTACGGTTTTTTGGTAACACTGACCAGTCTTTTATTTCTCGCAATTTGTTTATGGAAGATATCCATTTATCTTCCCACGCACTGAACACTGCTTGTTTAATTTCTGATTTTAGGTCGGCACTTAAAACGTTCACGCATTCTGCACTGTCACTTGTGGAGGCATCTTTGGCCATCCTATCTGCCTCTTCGTTTCCTTGTATACCAGTGTGTGAAGGTATCCAACAGAATATTATTTTTTTGTTTTTATTTCTCTAATTTTAACTGTAAACGGGTTTATCGAGTACGTTTTATGAATAGCTTGGATTGAACTTAGGGAGTCTGTGAGAATGAGATGATTGGGTTCGTTTGACGAAAATGCTACCTGCGTGGCTCGATGTAGAGCATATAGTTCAGAGAAGAAGACTGATGAGCATGAAGGGATTTTTAACATATATTTGGAGGTTGGTGTGATTATGGCAGCGCCTGTTCCGTTTTTTGATTTCGATGTAAATATGTATTTGTCTAGAATGTCGTGAAGTGCTGATTTGATGATTATGTGATTTGTAGAATATTTGTCAAATGAAGAGAGGTGGGTGATGCATTTAGGATTTTTTACTGTCTATGGTGGCATGGAGGCCGATGCAGCAGGAAAACATTCGGGAGTCGAGTAATTTAGTTCTTCTAAATATTTTCTAACTCGTACGTAGAATGGTTTGGCCGTTCGAGGTTTATTTAAAAAGAGGTTAGGAAATTTTTGGGAGAGACAGTTTTTTAGGGTAGGATTTAAGGGATTGGATTTCATTTTAGCAGCGTATATGAGGCTCAAGGCTTTTTTCTAGGGAAGGTTTTTCAACTTCACAGTATAGACTTTCAATCGGCGTTGTTCGGAAAGCTCCAGTTAGTTCTTTCTAAACTTTAATATGTCAATCTGACCATGCTAGTTTTTAGCGAAACAGCTGTCATTGAGTTAAAATATTTTTTTTTAAATAGTGGAAATTTAGTTTAGAAAATTCTATTTTTAATGTTTTTGATAAAAATATTATTTGTCTATGAAAACCTTGTTATATTCGAAACACCGGCAGTGAAAGGGCAGATAAATATGCACGAGAGTCTTTCAATTATTCAAATTTATAGGGAAAACTTCAGCGGAAAACTTAAAGGATAACAAATGGCATTAAACACCAGCAAAGTTACAAGAGATAAAATTAACTTTTTAGCCATGGTCTGGTAAGTCCACTAACCGCTTTTTCAGGTAATTATCACGCTGCTGGTTTACAGTTTTCTGGACATCTGAACATCAAAAGATCCTTAACTTAACGAATATAGTATATTTCCTAACTAGTGCGCAAAGTAAGTCTCGTTCGCACGCTGGCTGCAGTTAACCGAACGAAGGCAGCAATCGAGTGCGAGCAAGCCAATTTGCGCGAGAGTTAGGAACAGTATCTTTTCTACGAGCGAGAACATTTATAAAATTAAAAAATTAGACAATCAGTTTAAAAAATTATATTCATAACAAAATATTAAGCAATAACATTATAACAAAGACTTATTATTTTATTTGATTATAAATAACTATATTGAAAGTAAATGAACAATGTGAAGCATTATGCAAGGTTAATGCCAAAGATGCGGTTCCTTCAATGTTCAATGTATTGTTTTTGTAGGTTTCGTCGGTGCCAGTAATATTTTCTTGCAAACGATTTTCAGCAATATCTGGTGAATTTAGAATATTGTTATGGTGGGTGTCGACGCTTGTACTGCTTGTACTGCTAGTAGTGGAGGTACTACATGATAAAGTTAATCGTGCTTCCAATCATGAAGCACGATTAACTTTAGACAGAAGTGGACATCCAAGGAACCTTCTACTAAACAAGTTGGCTTCATGAAAACAATTTCGCACTGTGATTCGACCAATAGTTATGCGCTCTTTGTAAAGCCGTAACTAACACAGGAGCAGTTATTGGTGGTTGACTCCTAGCTGTCAAAATTATACATCAATCTTGAGTTGCTGTTCCCGTCCTGGATGTTGCCCGGATGGACTACCAGTATTTCTAAAACGGTTCCATAATCCACTTAAAACGCTTTGAGAAACGCTCAGCAATTTGAGTTTGCCTCACGACTCCTTCAAGAACACTCACAGCTGGATTCATTTCATCTAACGTTAAATGTTTCCTTCCATTTTAATTGATGCAGACATTAATTCTATCTAATTACTGACATTATTTTAATACCACTTACCCCTTCCCAAGTTTAGCCCTCTTATTCCTGGGACACCCTGTATATATCAACTTGTTAAACTTTTCACTAATCGTAGTATAGTTTACATCCATTTACCAAAGTATTTAAATTAAAAACATCTTTATAGTTCCTTGTAGAATATATCAGATCATTTATTCATATTATAGCTATAACTTAGTGGTCGCTTTTGTATTTTTATCTTAAGCACATTGTTGATATCATCTAAACTAAAGACGCAAGCAAAAGCATGCAGAACTTTAAGTATTTTAAAGTTTACAAACTATAGTTTACCATGGAGCGCTAATCTAATAATACTTTTGTTTTGAATTATGCAGTACATCGAGTTTCCCAAGTTTCTTAGAGCAACTGGAAGTACTTAAAAAATTTTGTTGATTTTTGAATTACAAAATATTAGTATAAGAAAGTTAAATTTCACAATAAATAGTAAAATTATTTCCGAATTCTTTTCGAACTTTTTAATTATTATGTTAGGATGCAAAGCAGTTTTGAGTTGTCATCATCATTATTATTATCATCATACACATATAAAAGTGTGCAATAAGATTTTTTTATTAATTGTATTCCTATTTCTTTCCTCCATTTAATTTAAATTATTTACTGTTTACTTATGTAATAATTTTTACCTTTATTATTATAATTGCATCAATTTTTTGTGGCTAATCAGTGATTTGACGTTATTTGTTATAACGTTTTACAAACCTCTTCTATATTTATGATTAATGTTATCAGTTTTTGTATCAACTTAGTTCTTTACTGATGTTGTTTAATCAAATTTGCTTATGCTTGTACTCTGTAAATTGTTATAGTATGTACAAAAAGTACGAGGAGTAATAAACCCTAATTAAGTATACAAAACCTTTACAGGGAGCACCATGAAATTTTTGATAAATCTCTTACTTTAAATTATATTTCTTCCGTAAATCTAAAAACCATGTAGACCGACCCCGTATTTGTTTCAGTTGTAGCAAAGTTTAGGGTTTCTTCATTGTTAAAGGATTAGCAGGTAAGCAATAACGCAATGCAGTGGTGTGTATTTTGGGAAAAAAATACGTTTTAAATTATAATATAATAAAAAATGAAAAGAAATAATTATTGGAATACATTTTATTCTATACCCGACTCGGAAGAGGAAGAATCGTTGTTGACATTAATAATAATAATAGGGTCGATTAAATCATCACAAATATTGTCAATTTTCCACATATTTGCCTCTACTTTGATAACATGCTCGATACAGTTTGTCCATTTATTTTAAAAGTAGTATTTTTTTCCAACTTCCCCCTTTACCTGAGCCCATATTAATTCTATGGGATTAAGTTAACAATGATAAGGGGGAAGTCGAAGAACTGATATACCACGAGAAGAAGCCATATCTTCTACAATGTAGGTTTTGTATTTATTCTTGTTCATTTTTGCAATTCTGTGAAGTTCTTTCATTAGTGGATCTTTTGGAAAGTTAATATTTTTCGAAATAAGCCACTCCAAAAGCTCTGCTTTACGCCAACGACTTGTGGGCAATGCTTCTCGTAACCGTGAATGGTAACTTGCGTTGTCCATAACAATAACAGCCCCTTTTGGAATCAGATCCAACATTTGAACAAATCATTCCTCGAAGACATCCCCATTCATATATTCGTGATAGTTCCCCGTGCGTTTTGAAATAAAAGTCTTTTTCCTTTTCCAGATGGTAGCTGCAAACCTAACGACAAACCTTCCACGAATTCATGCCTTCCGCTTTTAATGTTTTCATCTTGCCAAGATTTGGAAACTGTATATCCAGCATTTATCCATGTTTCATCTAAGTAGAAGATTTTCAAATTTTGTTCTCTGACATGTCGAATGCTTCTTAAATAGTCTCTTCTCCAAAAAACTATCTATCAAGAGAGATTTTCTATTATGTTTTGTATATCCGAAACCCACATCTTTCAAAAGTTTGCATAATGTCATTCTGGAGAATTTTGTATAGTCCGTATCTTCTTGCACTGATGTCATAATTTTGTCAAGTGTTGGAATTTCCTTTCGTAAGTAAAATCCATGGACTTTACGCCTTAGTCTTTGTTTTAATGACTCATCGATCTCAATTGGTTTTCGGCCTGAAGGAGTTTTAGGGGGTTGAACAGTTCCATTCTTGCTTTCTTTTAGTAATCTATAAATTGTTGATTTAGCAACACACAACATAGCAGCCGTTAATTCCACAATATCATCAACACTTGCACTTGGATCTTTGTTTTTCAATGATATATAACAATTCAATATCAGAATTTTTTCATTTAAAGATAATGGACCTGTTTTTGGACGTTTAGATGGTCCTTGGCTTATTGACATTGTTTGGTACTTGGACAATTAACATTCAACAAATGTTTTAAATATATTCCAACTGTTTACAATATTATGAAAACCATACAACTTCATACAACTTTACTTAAAGAACTAATACTAAGTACGGATTTAATGTACTTACTTTCTTTTAAAATAATATTCCCGATAATGTTTCTAAGAAAACTGGGTTGTTTGGAAAATCCCTCTCAATAATCGAATAATCTGTAAATAGGTGTAATCGTATTAAGCCGATTACAGTAGGCCACTTGCCATTTAAAATTTCTGAGAAAAATTCTAATTGTTAAACTTTCTTTTTATTGTAAAACATTTTTTGTATTTTAACCTGCTGATGGCTTCGTGAAAAGCCGAAACAATCAATAAAACTGTATGGTAGTAACTTGGAGTTTCACTTTTTTGAATTAGTAAGTGTTTAATATAACAAGTTGTTAAATTTAATTGATCTTAGAGAATAGAAAAATATTATCCTGTCCTATTTCTGTTCAAAATATTTAAAAGACCTAAGCGAAGATTGTAGTAACTGGCACGTTCTTATAAATGAATACCGATAAGGTCTCGTGCCGCAAATGCCAAAAGGGAAAGTTAAAGTCGTTTTTTCAAACAAAGAAACAATTTATTTAATGTAAACACGGTCATATTATAACCAACGTCCGTAGGAAAAAAACATTTCGAGAAGAAAGATGGGTTTGGAAAGCCACTATAAAAAACGTAACAAGACACTTAGATATCGTAATGGTTTACAGATGGCTAAAACTCTAATGGAAAAGGTAAGGGGAAGAAATAAGATAACATTTCTTTTTATGATGGTAAAGCTATTTGGACCACGGTAGTATTTTTATAATACAATAGAAAAGTGTTTTTATGTGATCAGTTGTTTAAAATTGACAAAATAAAGACACTGTTTACCAATAACTAATTTTCCTAAGAATTGCTTATCGGTTGCTGGCTTGTTCTTTTTTAATATCATTTAAAAAAAAATGTAAAATGCCTCGGCAAATTGGTTGGTAATAATTATAACTGCAGAATATTGTCAATATTATATTGTCGTTTGAATTTCGTTGACTGCAATTCGTGAAATTGGTTAAATAAACAGATATGCATAAATTAACAGTTTTACAGATGATTGGTTAAGGAGGTAACCCGAAAACAAATGGAAGTTTCACGCCTATTTCATGACAAATTTCCGAATTTGCCGCCTAAGTACAATTAGTAAAACAGACAAGCAATTTCACATATTTTGACAGGTAAAGCATATGGATTAAATATCTGCCCATGCTCTGAGTGGTGATATCAAATTAGATGTGATGCTTGAGTTTGAGAAAAACCCACATACATCGAGTAGAAAAGCATCCGCAACATTTAATGTCAGCCATATGTTTAGTAATCTATACTAAGCATAACATTAAAAGAAAAGAAAATTTGGTTTGGGTCCAAAAGTCATGGATCGAGCAGCCTCCAGCTCTATCTATATCCAAAGTTTATCCAGAGAGTCAGCGATGTTGTTACCTTCTGAGCTAGCGTGCGCCTTCGTCTACTGTTTTTATGAATGACAATTGAATAACCTGTAACTTCTTTGTTGGTTATTTCGGTTGCTGCTACAGTTTTCATCTGAACTACACTTGTATGTTTTTCTAGAGCCCAATAAATTTGTATATCCAGGGATTCTGAGTAAACTCCACGTCCCGTCTCAAATTTACAACACAGTCCATTTTTGTTTGCAAAAGTGGAGTTTTATCCACCGCTTCCTTCCACAGGATCTCTTACCACACCGCACTCTTCATTAGGTTTAAAACCAACCATAAGAAATTATTATGGTATTATTAGCGCAACCTCCTTACAAATAATTCTGAAGATGTGTAAATTAACGTAGCTGTTCTTAATTTTGTATAGCTGTATTTATTCTATTTTGTATACAGTGGACGGCTAATTTATGGAATATTATCATTATTTCGAGAACCGTCGAGTTTTGAGGGTAATCCCGAAACAGGCCGATTTTTGTTATAAAATACCCATCTTATAACGTACATGGAGTAAGGATGACTTCACCGGTGTGGGTGTAGTGACGTAATCGTTAATTTTTTAAATAGAAATCGGTATAATGCGACACCTCATTTGAAGGAGAATTTAATTCTCTATTTAAGGACATTACATTTGTAACTAAAATATTTTTTTAAGGGTACAAAAACATTTTTTTTTATTTAAATTAAACCAATTTACAACTAATGATTTAATTCATAACGTCCTTTAAAGTAACCAAATTATGCATAATAATTATTTTAAATTAAATGTTCCAAATGCCATCCATCGGTTCCTGCTATGACTTTCTGAAATAAATACTTAAAAAAGCAAAAATAAGTAAAAATAATAATGAACATAAAAAGTGTTCTCATAAACACTGAAACTTTTTGTCAAATGTCAAATCAAGCAAGTGATATTGGCATAGTTACTGTAATATTTATTGTCGTAAATATTTTTTGATTTTGTGAATTGTCATCAGTTGTCAATTGTAATTTTTACTTTTGAATACTAAATTATGGCTCACCTAAATGAAACACAACGCATAGAAATATTAATTCTTAGCGGATGTGGAGATAAAAAAAGAACACAGAACGTGGTATGCAATTTATTCAACGCAAAATATCCAGACAGACCCATCAGTCAATCAACAGTAAGTGAAATAGTCCGAAAATTTGGAGAAACTTTGCACGTTAAACATATTCCAAACGCTGGGCGTTCTAAAATTGAACACAATGTGAAACTTGATGTTTTATTAAATGTCCATGACAATCCTCACAGTAGTTCAACACAAATGGGTGAATATGCTGGAGTTTCCCAACGATCGGTATTACGTATTTAAAAAAAAAGAAAAATACCATCCCTACAAAATTCAACTACACCAGGAATTAAACGACGACGATCCCGATCGCCGGCTTCAATTTTCTGAAATTATGCAGGATTTATGTATCGGCAATCCACGTTTCATCAATCAAATCCTCTTTTCCGATGAAGCCACATTTTTTTACATGGTACCGTGAATCGTCAAAATTGCAGGTATTGGAGTCAAGAAAACCCACATTGGATGACTGAGCCACACACGCAATATTCTCAGAAAGTGAATGTATGGGCAGGGATCATCGATGACAGAATCATTGGGCCTTTTTGCTTTGAAGAAAATCTAACAGGAGAACGTTATTTAACTTTTTTGAGAAATCAACTTATACCTGTCCTTGCTAACATGTATCCAAATGCCAATAATGCAAATTTACCTGGTGACAATATCTGGTTTCAACAAGATGGAACCCCTCCGCATTACGCACGTGAAGTACGGCAATTTTTAAATAATTGCTTTCCCAGGAGATGGATCGGATCGTATTGGAATATCCAGGTTTCATCGCAAGTGATGATTTCTTTATCAGCGTTTACAGTTTCAGCAATCCTCCGAATTGGAAAACACGCTCACGAGATAGAGAATTCTTACCTATTTCAACAACTTATAACACGAGAAAAAAACACGTTCGTTTCTAACCTCTACAGAAAAAATACTACTACAGCGACAAAAACGTGTTTTTGTACTGGAATAGTAGACACTTCCAGCTATCTAACGCTGCATTCGTTTCCCACCCTATCCCTCTAGGACGCCTTCTGCGCGCGCAGTCTCGTTATTTAATAGCCAGACCTCGTATACCTATTCAGGCTACAACTTCAGTAAATCTTTACTAGATGAAAAAATTGGCTTAAAATATATTCATAATGAAGATAATGAGGTAAATGGTTACAAGCATGGATATACCTTTTATTATTTATCAGATTTAAGAATATACGATTAATCCATGGGATCGTAAACAAATTTAAATACCTAGTTATTAAGGTGGCTCAATTACGTAACATCCCGAATAGAACAGGTCAAAACAACGTCCAACAATATGATATATTTTGTTATTTAGCTTAATACCAGTTTGCGTAAACGATTACTTCACTGCTATGTTTACTACGCTTTCCTGTATTGCTGAGCAATCCGGATGCTCAAAGTAAACACTTTAAGATTATTGGAAGCCTTTGAAAGGTGATGATGTGCACAATGAAAAGTTTCTTAGACAATCTTACAAAGAAAGAGAATTAAAAACAAATATACAAAATAGAAAAGCTACTTATTATACGTAAAGCAACACGTTTAAAATAAAACATCTGGGGAAAATGGTCATCAAAAGAGAAAAATATAGAACAAAAAGGAGAATAACAATATTTATTTTATATTTTTAAGATTTCTGTTAGATAATTACACATAATAATAGGTTATAACACCAAAATTTTATATATTATATTTAACTCGGTTCTAAATTAATGTTTGTCAGTTTAAATAATGAAATATATAAACAGAATAACAACTAGCAGTGAGTGTTTAATGGTCATGTTGTCATTTACCCTTTTGCTGCAATAAACTTCACAATGTTTAGACAATTACTAAAGACTTAAGGTTAATTGTTTAACATTTGTTGTGGTGGATTACATATTGTCTGATTAAAATAAGTAAACAGCTCCGCTAGATGTTAGAAGTCACGTACTCGTAGCTTGTAACTTAAATCTACAATTAAAATTTAATCCATATCTTATCGCTCTATGTTAGAGCGTTTGTTGTCTATGGGAATATACTTGTAGTAACTTTATTAATATTTTTCACAATGTATGTAAAAATGGTTTTATTTGAATGCTTTTTCACAAAATAAAATTATTATCCATTGTATTTTGTTTGGATATATTTAATTGCATAAATATGAATTAATTAAATGAAGGTATTTATTTGTTGATTTCTTTGACAAGGTTTTACTTCTGCAAACCTCTTTAAGGTCTTAAATGACTAGCGTAATGCCATTATAAATAAATATTACTGTAAATGTATCATTATCTATAAAATATTACATATAGCACATATTATTAAATTTAAATTTAAACAAACTTTGACTATCAACTAATACACAAATTTCGTGGATTCCCTCCTAAAACAAAAACAATTTCGTATAATTTTAGATACACCTTTTTAAAAAGTAGTTCATATCAATTTTAAGTTTAAGTTATTGTTAAATTGATTGTACTAACCCTTACTTTTTGGAAGACTTAGCATCGTCAGATTGACATCTTGACATATATGTTTCCAACCATAACAGTCTTAGCTATTCGAACTCTTTTAAGAAGAACGTATGGTACCACAAAACGGCAGAGACTTGCCAGATCCAATATGCGATAGAGATCATAAAAAGTAACTAGGTTATTTTCCAGATACATAGTCGCTTGTCTACAGTTGGCACAGAAACACAGAGACTGGATTTTAGTTTAATGGCGACATGTCCTTTTTTCGGACGAAACCAGTCGGGAAAAATAGTTTGGAGAGAGCCAAAACGACAAGAAAGACCAAGTGGTTCCACACCAAGTAGGACCACTAATGTGTTGGGGAGGCATAATGCATTGTCGTCGTGTTTCATTTTTATGGATGACAATGATAGGCCCCATCGAACGAGAGGAATACAAAATGCACTGAAGAATAGGTGTGTTCAAAGATTACCATGGACCTCGAATTCTCCTGACATGAATCCCATTGAGAATATATGCTATGGGTACCAGTATATCCAGTGCAATTGCACAATTCGTGCTTGAAGACCTAGAAGAATCCGTTATAAAGAAATTGGGAGACAAAATTACATTTTACTACAGATATGTATGGCATCTGTTCCAAACAACCAGATAGATATTATTGTTAAAGAATTTAACAGTTATCATAAGGACTTTCAATTCACTTATGAAATAGAACTTAATAAAAAAATAGATTTTTTGGACATAACTCGACACACTCGACATAACAAAATCAAAACAGCATGGTCTATAAAAAACCTGGTCAGAAAGATACTTAAACCACCAATTTCATAATCTATCCCAAAAAATAGTCATTATTGGGTTGGCTGACAGAGCAATACAGTTATCACAGATTAAGAGTTTAAGAAAAAGCAGAAACTGCTTTAAATCACTCTGAATCACTTTTGAATAAAGCTTTTAAATCAAGGATTAATAAATTTTATAATAAAACTTTATCAATCAAAGAAGTAAAATAAAAAAGCTATATTACATTACCATACATTCAAGAACAGTCAGAAAAGTAATCACTTATAATCACAAGAGCTTAAATTATTTCCGAAAATTTTTTTGAGGGTACGAATGTTTTTAAAATTATCCCGAATCGCTAAGCGACGAAAGATAATTTTCGTAGTATTTGGTGAGAAAATTTCACACCCTATTGTGGAAAATAATAATTAATCCAATCTTACATCTGTCACAAAGCCTCATTATTACTAGTTTAAACCTCTGCACCATAGCGAATGTTTGTGGACAAAATAATTTACTTATATTAAAAAATAAGGCGTTCGGGTTTTTTCATTTGTTGACAGTTTTCAAACCGTACATAAATAGTCCTTGGATTTAGTCTACTGCACATCCAGTTGTGCGCAGTCAACAAATCGTTCTCAAACCGTCCGAAAAACGAAACCCGAATAAAGCTATAGTATACGAAATCCCCTGTGAAGATTGCAACAGTGTATACATTGATCAGACTATTGAGGTTGTTTGAAAAAAAGTTCAATATTAAAAATTTTAATTTTTTTATAATCTACAACTTTGCATTGAACTTTTTCGCTAGGAGATCGTTTCCCGAAAAAAATTGTAAAAATTCGTTATCAATCCCTAACCTAATCTAACCTAACCTAACCTAACCCCCATTTGAAGATTTCTACTCGTCTGCTATTTGATTTATTTTTTTCTCTTATTTTTACCCTCAACTAAAACTTTCCACCGGCCGTTTCCTACTAAACATTTTTTTCTATTCAAAATTTGTAATTGCACTAGCGTCATTATGGCTATGTATTTTTCGCTTTTCTTTAATTAACCAACAGTATATTGTGTCACAAGGGCAAAAAGTTGGCATTAGCAACCCGCGGCTATATTTGCTGCTCAAGTGTAACGAGGGCAGCAAATACCAGGTTCGGAATGCTAATGCATTTATGCACACAATGGACTAGTTTAGTGATTTTTTTTATATCTGCATCTTATAAAATAGGTTTTTAGTGGTTTAAATGTACAAATAAAATTTTTATAAAATTAATCCTCTAGCCATAATCGGCTTTTGAAATTTGAATTTAATGGTTACATACGTCATAAGTGGTAAGTGACGTATTTCAATAATAGAAATTTGCGATGTTGTCGATATGCTTTAATATTAACCGAGAAACTTATCTCTCTCTCTCTTATTTGTTGTCATTAAAAAGAGATAAATATATCGATATTTTTGTTCTCTGATTGACACTTTATCAAATAAGGAGTAAAACACTAAACAAAATATTCTGTCATTTTCGTTAGTTTAATTTGTTGTTTGGTTGTGTTTGGTGTTTGAAAGAAATTACTTCTATACTATTTTTGGTTCGAAAATAAAAATCCCTAACACCTTCTCTTGGTGTTATAGCGGTTCCTTCAAAAGTAACCAATAGAAGTAATTGTTCTCTCGGGGAGCAACCCTTCTATCGGTACAGTGAGAGAACGAATTTCATGAATACGGTTTTGGCATTTTCAATAGAACCACGCCCACTTTCTATTGGCTGTTCTATTCTATCACCGTCAAGAATAGGGGTCTAGTTTGTTTATTACAGATATACACGATTTTCTCTCCTGTCATATATCTTGTCAACTGGTACAATCAGTTAGTCACAGAACACGGTGTTTTGTGCCGCCAGTTCTTTGAGAATACTTGAAACGAACGTAGCTAAACTGTGACAACGTTGACTTTTAAACACACTTCATTATTGGTTATTAGTTGGCGCTACGTTTAAAACTTACTAATTATTTATTGCTAAATTTTACGAAATGAGAAAAATTAATTGCAAAATGAATACCAATATAAGTAAGTAGGTATCTTATCCTAAATATATATTGCTATCATTTTGATTAATTTGATCCTACTAAACTAGTCCATTGTTTTTCGCCTGCTTTTATGACTATTAAAAAAAATTGAGGTTGAGAATTGAACCTAATGAACCTAAAATCAAGAATACAATCCCACAAATATGACAAAAAAACTATTGAGCACTTACTAAACAAAACCACCAGTTAGATTTTGACCAAACGAAAAATTCTAAAACTGAAAAAAATAAAAATAAAAGAGAAATATTAGAATATAATAATAAAAAACCAAACTTCAATCGACGACAGAACAAATCTAAACAATCTTAGTAAAATTTATTTTAATATTATATAAAAAAATGAGTACTAAAAGTATTGTTTCATGTTTTATTAGATTTTACAACTAATATCAATATAGAAACGAAAAATTTAAAAAAATAATTTTAATTCCTACTTTAACTATTTACGTGCTATGGTAAGTTTTATTCACTTGATTGTTTAAGTTATCATTTGTTTTTGCCTTTTAGAAATAATATAATTAATAAAAAATGTGTATCTTAACAATATTTAATAAATGATCAACATCTAAATCATTCCTTATCTCATGATCCAAACTCCCAAGAAACTAAAATAAATGATATATGCCATTTTATTGGCAATAATTTATGCTCGCAGTATATTGTATTATTATTTAATTGTATTATTGTACTATTATTATTGTAAAGCAAGGCAAAGTTCAAAAAAATGTATTTCTTATTATTTCTCTTTTTTGATATAATTTGATCTGATATAAAATATAATTTTATATTTACAAAAATTCTTTGGAATTTGATTTTATTTGGTATTGTTGTACACTCGAGATTTTGAATCATTGATTGTGACTGATTTAGAAATTTGTAAGGAATTTAAACGTATTTTCTTAGTTATTCAAAATGTTTTCAAGTTCTTCTCTCTATTTATTGTAACATTTTTTATAGCCTGATGATGGTCCTATATGACCGAAACTAGTTGCTACAATTTAATAAACAGTTTGTGGGATAGACTTTGTGTTTCCTTTGAACCTTGGATTAAATACTTTGTATGAATTTCATATATCAAATGAATTTTTTATTATTATATATAATAGTAAACAAACAACTTACATCTACCATTATTTACGTCCACTTCAATAACAAGTGATGATACTGTTCCGTTAAGCGCAATAATCGTTGATGCTACCGGAAAAATTAAGGTTAACCTCTAGCAAACCGTAATGAGAAACGGCTAAACCGGTAACATTAACGTGTGAAGTGGGAGTTGCCTCTCGGTATCTCCGGTGAAATGTAGGCCGCGAAGTTCAGCTCGAAACTGAAGTACGAACTGGCGAGGGAGTTTTGTAAAGTTGAGCGCCCCCTACCGGTCAAATCGTTCAGAAGCATCACATATATAAAAGGCCGGTAGTCTTTGGTGGTGTATGTGAGATGTAGACAGATTTTGGAAGTTTTCATTTAGTATTCTAGAAGGGTAATGGGGAGTTTCATGAACTAAATTTTGTCTTACATTAAATTGTGCTTAATGCTAAAGATTAGAATTGTAAAAACTCGAAACATATTTTTTATTTTGGATACGATTACGAAATATTTCTTAATATATTTTTTTTATTCAATATTTTCTTTATTTAATGTGCTTATAATTTTATAATTTATATTTTAACGGCCCAGTGTGGTCGGTATGAAAACAGGCCAAAACGTCGGTAAACATTTCGCATGCCAATAGGTCTTCCGTGTTCTGCAAACCATTCATTTGCAATGGACCTAGTAGTGGAGAAACGGTCCCCTAAGACCAATAATCTTAGGCGGTGATGTTCACGGTCTGTTGTTCTACAGAGGCCTTCTCGAAGCCGTACCTGACAACACCTAACCACGGTGTCTATACTTCTTTGCACTCTAACTGCAATTTCCCGAAAAGAAAATCCAGCTTCCCGAAGTCCCACTATACGACCCCTATCAAACTCACTAAGTTGACGAAATCGTACAGGTCTCCGTACCCTAGGCATCGTAACCAATCGTAAAGAATGTCAAGAACTAAAATCTGCAAAATTTGGATCTTCACTATGGCTACAATATTATCACAATTCAATTGATCTTAATGACACTGAAAAATCAAATGGGTAGGTACTTTAAATGTATCCTTGATCTGTATGCATTTTAAACTTTTAGATAGGTACTTATAGATAAATGTGGTCTTGTAGGTAAACTTCATATAGACATGCCCAATAATTCTAATTTTGGAAATTTTCTCTTAATATATTTATGTAAATAGATATAAAAATTATTCATTCAAATTATAACTGTGTTTTTACGGTGCTCACGGCAACTAGTGTACGGGTTAAATCAATAAAAGGGGTAACGGCATTGATTACGTCAATTAAGTAGCGCCTTTTATAGAATAAGATATCTTTATAAAACTCAAAAAAAGGAAATCCATAAAAACATTTGCGAGTTCTAATGTCAGTTTCGTTTGACTTTTTCGTTTCCCTTCTCTCAGTTGCCCTCTTCTTTATAATACCTCCGAATGTCGTTACCCCTCCCTTTTACTTATCCTGCTAAGCCTCAGCCGTAACCTTGAGAAAATATTATTTGTTATAATTATTGAAAAATCAAGAGATTATGAGTATTTTCTCTCCAAAAACAATTTATTAATTAAATATTATTATGTGTAAACACACTTTCTTTTCGTCTCTTGATTATTGATGTTTTAATAAATTAGATGGTAGGTAGGCAACATAAAATACACGCAATTGGAATTTAAATCTTCATCTGTAATTTTTATATTTAAAAATGTAGTCTAACAACGAAAATATAATCAGTGGTTTTATTACATTTCAGTTTGATTTCGTATTTTTGCCAAATAAAAAAGTTTTCGTCAAAACTAAAATTTTGTCGATAAAATTTTAATGACTGGTGGTATTGCCTTTGATTAAACTTACAAATAACTTCAAGAAGTATTATAAATCATTCTTTGTGAGCAATAGATGGACGTAGAAGCGCGTCCTTTGAAAGTTACCGTCCAACATAATTAGAGATATCATTTAGGGACCATTCCTTTAGACGAAACTTTAGCTGGAGAAAGATACCGGGAATTTCAGTAAACGGAACTAATCCCTACATTAATTAAACTATATCCGAACATTAATAATGCGAATACCGCAGATAACAAAATTTGGTTACAACAGCCCAACGTCCTCAGACGTTTACTAACATTGCTTTCCTTAACAAACTAATGTATCATTGTACGAAAATGCAGTTACACTTGTCTTATCTAAACAGGGATGACCAAAAAAATTAAATTATTGTCGGAGAAGTAAACAATGTTAAATAATAAATTTTGGTTAATAGCGTTGAGTGAAGGATCTAGCAGAATTAGACAATGTTTTCTGAGACTGTAATAACCACGCCGAGCTTATGAAGCTCGTTGAAGTACAGCTTTTAACAACGGACAGGATATGGATTTCAATAGCACTTTAAGGGAGTTTGTTGGTTAAAATACACTGCTCAACAATTGAAGTGGATATGTTTTAAATTTCAGAAAATTGCGTACAAAAATAATATTTTAAATATAGGTACGTTTCATACTATCAGTAAACTCTCTATACAGGGTGTTTCATTAAGAATTATCCATATAGTAACTGGAGAAACCTCATTACTAAATATGAAGATTTAAGCCAAAACACTTAAATAAAATATTCCTCCTAACCGAGATATAGGGTGTTTTATTTTAACTATTCTAAATGATTGTATCCCATATTTTTGACACCTTCCAATATTTTTTGTTCATACTTGGCAAAAAGTTTACACATATTAGGTTACTTTAAACAGTGGCATAAAATAGTTTTTCTCGATTACCAGAAGCGTGCGGTAGGGATGGACATTTTTATCCTCCTTTTTATCTTTTATCCTCCTACGATTTACGCCACTGTCGTAATAATTGTTTTTGCATGTTTTTTTGATTCTCCGTCACTTTCTACGTAAATATCATCCTCTTGTCTCAATACGAGGGAGTGAGTAGTTTTCGAGTTATTTGCATTTAAAGGTAATGTTTAAAATATCAATTTTTGTTTTATTGCTTATTTAACATGAGTTTCCTTAATAATCTAACCACCTTGATAATAAAATTTGTTAATTCTAATCGTAAATTCACATAAGTCAATAACTATTTCACTAAATAAATAAAGTTTATTAGTTTCAGTAAATTTCATTTCAAAAGATTTTTTTCATATTAATGTTTTTCAATTTTAAATTTATGAAAATCCAGAAATATGATTTTTATTATCAGATACTAATAAATAAGATAAAATTCGCAGCATTTTCATTTTGTTACCATAATTCTTGTTGGGTATTATCAACATTACAATGTAGGGCTTATTTATTGACAAAGGTTTACAACAAGTAGGCTGATGTCATGTATTTACGTTACAACTGTCAGACAGATAATTTTAATTGAAAAACGTTTTTTTTTGTGAAAATGCCTCGTCATAGTAATTTCTCAAATGCAGAAATGCGTGAC
This sequence comes from Ophraella communa, assembly GCA_035357415.1. NCBI lineage: Eukaryota > Metazoa > Arthropoda > Insecta > Coleoptera > Chrysomelidae > Ophraella > Ophraella communa. Next base: position 8,766,472 of record CM068986.1, on the reverse strand, counting down.
ATGGTTTGCGCAAGCAAATTATACAGGGCGAGTTGCTGCTCAAAGATATTTACAATTATATCCTAACAGAAGACAACCCCATTACAAGACTTTCAAAAATATTTACGACAGATTAGCGGAAACTGGTCAATTCCGTCCAAAGCGAGATCTAGGACGTCCAAAAATAATTACAGTAGATCAGGAGGATGATGTGTTAGTAAGAATTACTAATGATACTGAATTAACTACTAGACGTTTGTCAGCAATAACTGGAATAAGCCATGCCTCAGTTTTCACAATATTAAATAAAGCTTACCATTTCACTCCAGTGCAGAACTTGGTTTATGCAAGACGGCGCCCCACCACATTATCCTTTAGCGGTTCGAAATTATCTAAACAATACATTTCCTCATAGATGGATAGGGCGTGGGAGTGAATTTCCATGGCCTGCTCGGAGTCCCGATTTTAATCCCCTAGACTTTTATTTTTGGGAACATATGAAGACACTTGCGTACGCTCAAGAAATTAATACCCCACAGGAATTATGGCAACAAATAGAAAATGCTGCAAATTTTATTAGGAATCAACCCAACATATTTCTAAAGGTTAGGAGAATTTTTTCCAAAAGGATTAATAAATGTACCTATTGAAGTCAATGGAGGCCACTTCGAAAATCATTTAGAATAGTTAAAATAAAACACCCTATATCTCGGTTAGGAGGAATATTTTATTTAAGTGTTTTGGCTACAATCTTCATATTTAGTGCTAAGGTTTCTCCAGTTACTATATGGATAATTCTTAATGAAACACCCTGTATAGCAACTTGTCAATTTAAAAAAGATAATTGGTGAAACCCGAACAAAGCTAATGTGTAGAATAAATTATATACATAGGGCATTTTCAATTCCAATGAACAAAATTAATTAATAAAGAAATTGATATCATAAAACAAATAGCTACATCTAATGGCTACCCAATTCATTTGATAAATACATTAATTAATAAGAAAGAACAGAAAGTGTCACTAAACCCAATATTTCCTAAACAAACTAAAGAAATTAAAAGTTATAAAAATATTACATATTGTGGAACTATTTCCAATAAAATTTAAAAAATAAAATCTTCGGCAGCATCAGCATTAATATCATTTAAAACACAAAATAATATTGGTACAAAATTGTTAAATGTAAAAACAAAATTACCTAAATTAAAAAAATCTGGTGTTTACAAAATTAATTGTCCAAAGTGTAATGCTGTATATATAGTTCAAACACAAAGAAATTTTGAAGTAAGATTTAACGAACATTTAAGAGCATATAGATTAAAACAACCAGATAAGTCAAATTATGCAAAACACCTACTTGAACATCCAACCTCACTCTTACACATCAATGACACCCAAATACCACACACTTGTAATAAAAAACAAAATTTAGATTTCCTTGAAGAACTTGAAATAAAAAGACATCTAGCAGATCCACAATTTAAAGTTGTTAATGAACAAATAAATCTGGGAAGTTCTCCACTTTTAAAGTGTTTGCTTTGATTGAGTCTTCATTTTATACATAGATAAGACGTAATTGTAACACAAATATATTAAGTTATTGTAAAGATCAGCATGATATAGTTTTTTCCTGGTTTTTCTATATCATTGCACAGTTATACTGATCTTAGAGGGAAGTACATCCAGGATAATCTCTTAGGGCTCATAACATCTAGGCTTTAATATTGTTATGTCTTATTACTTCCATACTTGGTCTAGCCTTATAACTACCTAATAAACATCAGGTACCTAGCTACAAACAAACAAAATGTAACTTCAATATGTCAATCTGACGATGTTAAGTCTCATTAAAGTTAAGAAAGCAATTTTTTAAATAAATATTGGAAGTTTTGGTAAAACGAAGAGTTTTTCATTATTCTTAATAGATAGTAAATATTTCATCTTCAATAGTTATTTTAACAAACTTACTGACCTGTTCTCTTTTATCATATAGGCAGTCGAATTCTACATTGAATTAGTTAATTGTGAATGAACAGTTTTAATGTAAATGTCTAGAGCATCTCTTATTTTAAACCACTTTCTACTTTCCTTTTTAATCCACATTCTTTGGGCTTTTTTAATTACCTTTTATGCTTCTTTTGATTGAGTTTTACATTTTATGTTTACATAATTGGGTATTAAATTCTTCTTTAGACATTATTGGTTACACCAGATGTTTTGGGAAGCCTTACACCTTTTCTCATGAACTTCTTATATTTTATTTTTACTGGATGGCTGACAGGTCCTCTTATTAAATTACTTTTACAAAATAAGATTAATCTTAGTAAAATCTAAAAAATATATGTAGCTGATTCCACACCACAACGTTTATAATTTAAATCTAAAACCACACTAGTTTTGGTCTTAGACCAATGAAAAGTTACAGTTTAGAATTTCAAAAATAATACATATAAATATCTTACTTTTAGTATGAAGATAAAACAAAATATTGAAAAACTGAGTGAAATATTGAAAAGCTTACCTGATTATGCAGACTTTAAAGTATCAAAACAATAAAGTTAAATATTACTATAAATAAGTTAAAAGTTGTCATGCTATACTGTTAAAAAAATTTTTAGATATAGGAAACAAAAAGTTTTAAGCCATATATGAAAAAAAAGAAAATTAGTTTGAAAAAGAAGTTGGTGTGAAGAAAAATCATCTTTTCGTAACGAACGTTACAGGTAGAATCAAGAAATAAAGATAGAAGTTTCTTAATAAAAACAACATAAAATGTTTTATAGTGTGTAAATGTGTTGTACTCGCCGAACTGAAATAGATTATTTAAAATTTTCACAAATTAATGATCCTGACAAAAGCATTAATGATAAAGTTTTATTTTAATAGTAATGAGTTTCTCGACTAAAAGTGGCACACAGATCTGCCATTAATTGTAAAGAAATTCTATACTGTTTATGCTTTTAATTAGTTAAATTAACACCTAATTATGATAAAACACTGATTAAAATATGATTATAACAAACAATAAATAAAATGAAAAATAGAGCTAAAAGTTGACATATTTATTACATTTACTCTATTATAGAGGTTTAAAATACATTGTATACTTTTGGGCTCAATTATTTATCAAAAAACAGGTTTTAATTAGAGAATGTTAATTAACGAAATTTCCATGTACGGTTTATCAAAGATCTCGCTTTTGGTTTTATTAGGCTGATTGAAAAATAACACCTTTATTTTAATCAAATAATGCTTTAAAATTTCGAGATTACAGAATGCTTTTATAAAATAATTAGTTAATATATACCATATTGTTTGACGATAAATCTTTATTATATTTTAATCAAATTATCTGGATACACATGGCATTGTACAAATTACAGTCGGGTTTCAGTAATCTTGTTTTAAATTTGTTAAGTTCTTATTAAAAATGTCAATAGTTTACTGTTCTTATTTTATTAGACTAGATTGTCTTGGATCGTATTATCTACTTCTTTAGTGTCTACCTTAATCTATTTAAACTCTTAGAGTGCCAATGCTTTTAGGGTAGTTTTCTTAACAAAAAGTATATATTAAAGTATACCGTCATAGATGAGATACGTCTGGTGGTAGGTGCACTTTAGATACAAAGTTGAATTTTCAAAATCTACTTTTTATGTCTTTCGTGGACTTTAGATATATTAACTCACCTTTTTACCTTGACGTATAATTACTATGTTCTATTATCCACATATCTAGAATAGAACCAACAACCGATATAAACATAACCTTTCAATATTTTAATTTTCAGATTTTAAGATAGGATGGAAGTCCACAATCATTTTTAGCTGAGTCACTCTCTTCCTTTGATAAATACCTAGCTTTATTGTATTTTCTTGTTTTCGTTTAAATAATTATATACAAACGTTTTTCCTAAAAGTTTCTCGATCTGTAAATACCTAAGAAAATCTGAATAATAAACTATAATATTCAATAATGAATAGAATGTGTTTATCTTATCCTCAAATACCAATTCAATATCGACTACTATATTTGCAAAGATAAATTCGAAATATCCATTTTCCAATTCAGGACCTCCCACCATAAAGATTGTTCTTGTTTTTAGAAGAACAACTCAGCTATAATTATACATTCTGGGACCTAACAACAATCTTTTTGCCTGGTAAGGGTACGCAGTACTTCTTTTATCTTGTTCTAAACTAAAGCTTTTAAATGTATTCACAAGTATTTCCCATGATCCTAGAATTGACAACTCGCTTCCCAGTTGAGAAAATTATTTTTCTTTATTATTTTTTTTTCGAAATAAATCCTTTATCCCTTCGCTAAGGAGTCTCCAGTTATTCGTGAGGAAGTTGTGAAAGGGTCCCTGGGTTACTCCAAGAAGATAGAGACAAAACCTCGATTTCTACTTGTAGCAACTGCAAAGACTTTTATATCAGCTATTATCCCAGATAGCTTAAGCGTCAGAAAACTCCCATATACCTTGCCACACCTTGCAAAATGGCCCTCTCTCACTTATAAAGACCAAATGTTTGTTTCGGTATTAATTATCGGATATCTCCATGGCTTCCTTATATCTCCAGGCATTGTAGATAAAATCTTTCACTTACTCAATACCCGTCATTTAAGCTTAAAATTTTATTAGATACAAAGTTTTTGGTCACCTTTTCCGTTAAAATAATAAAATTTCACACTTTAAATAATGGTTTTATTTTTAATTAGCTGAATGCAGACCTCAAATTTCTTCACTAAATATCAATATTTTGGGTTTTGTTAACATTTTTTGTCACGAATAGGTAAAAACTGTGTAGATAACTATGCCAGTATAATTAAACTAAATCGGTTAATAATGTCTGTCAGTTCATGTTGTTTTGACATTTAAATATCTTAGTTGTCAATTCTTAATTAAAATCTATTATCTTGCGAAGTAATAATGAAATATTTAACTGAGACTTTTATTGATGATTGGTTACGGCCTTAATTGCAGAAGTCAAGTTGAAGTGGCAAACTTATTTAATCAGAGGTATCCTCAGTTGCCTAATAGTTCACAAGGTACTGTGTCTAAAATTCATGCACAATTCAGAGAACTTGGACATGTCAAACCATTAAAGAGAAAACCGCACTTCGTTGAAGATGATGTGAAAGTGGATATTATTAAGTGTCCTGGAGAATCCAACGTCAAGTTCACGTCACACAACTGTCCTAAGGTGTTTCCATAAAGAAAAACTTTATCCATATAAATTAAATTTTGTGCAAGCTAATAGAAGACGATCCAGATCGTAGAATTGATTTCTGCGAAAGCATGATAATGTTACATCAGCGACATGTTTCGGTCACCGGACCATCTAAGAGGTCTAAGAGAAGAACATAATGTGTCAGAATGAAGAATTACAAAAGTCAACTTATACAAGACAAAGTATAACATGTAATAGAACATGGTAGTTACTTTAATGGTAAATAATGTATTTATAAAAAGTAAATTAAAAGCATGCTGTATCACAATTTTTAGGAAATGAAGTTTAATTATTCTCAAAAAGTGTTGTTACATGTACTTATAACATAATGCTGCTGTGAAAATTGTAATTGTTATTATACTTGTTATCTATAAAGATGGGTACGTAAGGTAATTACACAAATCACTACTCAACACAGTAATTAGATGTGGCAATGCATGAAATAGAATGGAAAATGTTTTGCGCACTTAATGTGACGAAAGTTTCAAATGAGTTAGTAGTTTAGTTACAAAATCGTTCCTCTAAGTAAGAAAATTTAATTGTTACAGATTTCCCCCTTGTTGAAATGGATTAAATTGCCAATTAAAAGTTACGTTTAAGTAGCATTATGCTTAAAGCTGTAATATTAAAGAAAAACAGATCGTGCTGTTTTTGAATAATTCTATTTTCAAGACGATAATTTAAAAATAATAAAACAGCTGCTTATGCTATTTAAAAATAGCAAAAAATATAATATTTCACGTTTAAATAAAACATTTTACAGTTTAAGAGACATATATTTCGACTTTCTAAGATTATACAGTGTGGAAACCACTGATGGAATAAAATTATTTGTGGAAGATTCTAAAAAACGCTGGGACCCGTCAACTTTGAAATTCAAATGTGAGCTTTTTAAACATAAATTTAAATTTACAGGGTAATACATGCAAGTCTGGTATCGTCCATGATATATATTTTTAATGAAATACCATGTATGATTTTATGACTTTAAAAGCTCCTTAACAATACAATCTCAAGGAACTATACCATGCAGGAAATTTTGAGATTATTTATAATTTTGTTCAAGATAGTAAATACATAAAATACTTGACATACTTAATTTTTTACATTAAAACAAATGCTTAAAATGTTCTCCATCTTATTGTTATATATCAAGTTTACTGTTCACGTATTTTTCTTTTTTATCTCAACTTATATTTATCTATATCGTTACAACTATATTAGAATAAGTCGTTTTAAAGAACTGTTGCCGATTATTTTTTTTGTAACTTATTATCAACTTCATTCATATTAGCACCAGGGAAATCTATTTATGTTTTATCGGTTGATACATTTTCATTTCATTTTTCCTAATAAACAGTTTTTTCTGACATCTTTCTGTCAACTTATGATATTTATTCTAACACCTCTCTTTGCAAATTCAGCAAACACGATACCCTCACTTCAATTCTAAGACAAGCCTTCAATGAACTCATTAATGCCACCCAATATGACAAAATCCTCTTCACTGACACCTCCAAAGATGGCATCAAAGTTGGTTTCTCTGTTGCCACAACACAAACAACATTGTTACAAGGAAGACTCTCTACGATCTGCAGCGTACATACAGGTGAACTCTACGGTATCTTAGCAGCTTTGAAGACTCCAATACAGGAGAATGAAAATGTAGCCATATGCACAGACTCTCTCGCTTCCATAAAATCCATAAAGAACATCTACTCGCAGCACCCACTTGTTCAGGAGATCCATGAAAAGTGTCATCTGCTTGCTCAAAAAGGGGTCTCTATAACAATAATCTGGACTCCAGCTCACGTAGGTATCCCAGGAAACGAGAAAGCCGATCAAGCTGCAAAAGATGCTTCTTCATCTGATTTACCCATAATTAATCTACAATTACACAAAGATCTCAGAGCAAACATCAAACAGAAAATATTCTGTCAATGGCTCCAACACTGGAATCAACTAAGTACCAAACTACATGATGTCCAACTACACACCAACTTCTTGACAATGCCACCCATGAGCAGAAAAGACAAAATCACTATTAGAAGGTTAAGAATAGGACACACGCGGTTCACTCATGGATATCTCATGGCTCGTGAAGAACCAACTACTTGCCAATACTGTGTGGGAATTAGACTGTCTGTTAAGCATATCCTACAAGATTGTAACCACTATGCAACTGCCCGACAACAACTCGATCTTAAGGGAAGTATGCAAGAAAATTCAGGATCAGTGAATCAGTTTGACAAATTAATAAAATTTCTAAAACAGACTAATATGTACAAGTTGATTTAAAAACAGTTTCAATTACTCAAATGTACCTGTGTCAATGACCATCATGAAGTCGAGACACTATTTCTTAATAAAAAAAAATTTCTCAATTTAAAACAACTTTCCTTAGCAGTATCATAAAAAATAAAAAGATTTTAGTGGCGCCCTTATTTTTTCGTAGAGAAACAAATATTATAGCATAGTCAGAGCTAATGAACTAACTCACCCCTATCATAATTTTTGCTGTGATAAACATTTATAATTATTGTTAATTATTGAAATATCTTTTACAACTAATTAAAGACGAAATTAAGATTAATAGTTGTTTTATTGTAAATTACATTTTTTGGTATATTGTTATCTATTAAAAGTAACTAAATATTTTTATAAATTTATTCTCAACATTTAAATCATATCGCAAATTGACGTTCAACGCTTAATATTATTACAAATTGGCGCCCAACGTCATAATATGATTACAACCCACAGAAAAAAATCCAAGGGCGTAAGGTTCGACGATCTAGCTGGCCACTGGATAATAGCTCTTTGTCCAATCCATTTAATGGGGAAAATTTCATTCAAGTAATTTCTTACAATCAAAGCATAATGGGCTGTTGCTCCGTCCTGCTGGAACCAGACATTTTTATCCGGTAGGTTCGGATCTATTGCGTTGGGATATAAGTTGGCCAACTCAGGACCAACTTTTCTAATCATGCTTAACTATTTTTCGGCTGTCAAATTTCCATCTACAAAAATAGGACCAATAATATGATCACCTTTGATACCTACCCAAACGTAACATTATCATTAAATTTCATACTGTGGGTTGACTTTGAGTTTTATTGCTACTATTCGTACCATCCACATTTAATAATATTATTGATCGTGATTTATTTGATAATAATTCGATATCAATGTTGTTTTCGTTTTATACGCTTAAATTTTTTTGCCATAAAATTGTAGTCCACTGTATAATATATAATTAATTAAATCAAGAACAATAATTCGCTTCCTCGTTTTTATACAACACTGGTTTAGTACTTGGCCCAAATGGTATAATATGGAATGTAGACAGACACAAAGTTTTTATTGGTATTTGCTTTTGTACGATGAATTCTGAAAAGAGACCGCAATAAAAAATTCGAACATGTTGTGAGAGCAGTCTAGTTTTTACAGTTCGTTAGCAAAAAGTTTAAAACTGTTTTTTTGTTAGTCATTGTGAGTAGCCATTTGATTAATAGCCGAATATATCGTTTGTTACTTTTGTGTTTCGTTTGAAAAAAAGGCCCGAGGTTGGGTATGGTTCGATTAGGAATGAACAAAACAACTTCGCAATTTACCCTTTTAAGATAATAATAGATCAGTATATGTACAGGGTAATTTATTTTCATAGTACTTCCTTCATTGTGGCTGAAAATTTCTATTGTTTAATAAAAATATGCTCGGATTAAGATGACCATCTACATCGGTTACTGTAAATTAAATTTATTGAATCCACACAGATGAAATAGATCTTAAATAAGTAGAAGAAGATGAAATTCTGTATATATATAGACTTCCTGTGGGTAAAAAAAACTATTTAAAAAAATTCAATAAATGCAATAAAATTGAAAATTTAGTTATTATTTTCTTATTTTCTAAAAAAATGTTTTTGATAAAAAGTGCCATCCCAACTAGTTTGTTTACGATCTGGTCCAGGTAATATAAAAATATGACGGTCAAATATCGTACAAACATTTTATTATATTGGTTTCATTTTAAAAGTAAACATTCGTACCTATGATTGAAATCATACGTTATAAAAACATGTTATGTTTTGATTACATGAAAGCTTAACAGTGCAAACTCAAAATATATATTTTCAATTTTATAGTTATTTATTTAAACCCTTGGATGTGGAAAAATTAAAGGGATTTTAGTCACTTCATAATTAAATTAGTTTAGTTTATTTGGAATAATTATTTAGTTTTTAATTAGAAGTAAATCATCCATAGAACAAAGGTGACTGATTGTTGAATGAAAAAAAATCAAAATTAATGTCACAAGATTTTATTGAATCTAATAACAACTACTAGTTTTAATTTGTATTAATAAATTTTAGAATGATTAATATTTGATATTGTTTAAATGTTCTAACATGGCATGATCTTCTATTTCTCAGGGGGGCTTAAGTTCTGCAAGTTTCTAGTTGGATTATTAGTTACATAAATGAATAATTGATTAATTGTATTTTCAAATTTATTATAAAAGTAATAGTAATAAATTCAATGACTAAAAAAGAAAATATTAAGTAGGAAAAATAAGAACAGGCTTTTTTATGAACCGGAAAAGAACTTACTTGTTGTGGAAATTATGTCAAATAAATTATTATTTATACAATGATGAATAAGTCATTAACAAAATTCATCAATTATTAAATATCAAATAAATTCTTTTGGTTTAAATTATATAATTTAAACTAACTACTACAATAGTTCAAAATGTTTTACAAAATTATCTAATGTTTCTCATTGATTGAAAGAGATCTGTACTTGCTCTAAAACGGATTTTGATAGAACCTGACTTCTGCCGCTGGAAGGATTGTAGGCGTTGATAGACGTTTTGTTGTTAGTTTCATTCTGGGATATAATTGTTTTTCTCAATTGTTTCGTGGATACAGTTGAGTGATTTTTTGTGTTATTACAGTTTTCATTTCTTTTGAGTACACGTTACGTTTAATACACTCGGAAAATATTTAATTGTACACTCACTATTAATAGTCTTAATCAGCACTAGACTGTTTTAAGGACTGTTTCTTTTTCACTCACTATTGATTGACTGCCTATAATTGACTACAAATGATGTACTGGCTGATTATAATAACTAACTGATTTTTAATGATATACTGACTGCTTACAATGGTAGACTGATCTTCTATGGTTGACCTCCAATGATATACTCCCTGACTCGACCTCTTCTCAAGTCCTTTTATACACTTCTAAGCTTCCAGAAGTTTCCTGGAGGTTCTAGGAAGCTAATAATGTTCTAGAATACTATCTGCATCTTTGTCTTCCCTATATACAACTAGACATACTAACTCTGTCTACTGTGGAACTTTGTAGAACACATACAGTACGAATATATCTGTCCTCTTTTTTCACATTACTTCTAGAACATTCTAGTAAGTTTAAGTAACTTGTTTATGTACAAAATATAATTTTGATAAATTACACAATAAAATTATTTTTATGTTGAAATTTACTTACAAATACAAAAATCAAACTTATTTTATTATGTGTATGACTTAAATTTTTAATCGAAACATCACAAGATATATTATTATTACATGTTTATGGAAACAATATATATTGGACAAATTGACATACTATATGACATCTACCTTGCTGGAGTGTTGTTAAGTTGAAATAGATAATTGTATAATTAAAAAAAACTTTAAAATTAAAATTAAATGATTAATACATCAACAGTACTCTTTTTTTTCTTTTTGTTTTTCCGAATAAAAGCTAATTTTCCGAAACTAGAAATCTTGTGACTTTGTGTGATTTTTCTTCATTTAGTTTTTAATTATTTATATTGTTTTAAAATTTTTTTATATGTAATGCTTTCAAATGTTTATCTATAACGACCAGAGATGGGCCTTTAATATTAAATGGAGTAATTAATTTACTTTAATATTAATAAAATTCGTTTAAGTCTCTCTGTTAGTCGTGTATCTTGCTACATACTCCTCCAAGAAAGTAACAAAGAAACGAGGTTTGGAAACATTTAAACAGGTAAAGGTGAATAAAATGAAACAAGTTTTACCGGGCTATATGAAGATTTATTTAAGTAGTAAGTTGTCAGCGCCTCATTTTATTTAAAAAGGAGCATGCAATTACTAAGCCGTGCTCTCTATTTCTTTTGGCTCATTTGCCCTATTCAGTGGGTATTTTATGACCTAATCTTTTAATACCACCATCTTGCATTATGATTAAGCCACCGTTCATCACTGTAATTTCTTTTTTAAAATTTGGTACAATATTTTACTGGAGTATACACGTCCTTTATAAGAGCTGGATTTTTGCCAGATATATTTTAATATTTTTTGAAACACAGAAACCGTTATTTAGGTAAATAAACATAAATTGGAATAAAACTAAACAAGTAAATATTGTTTTTTTCGATATTTTCTTATTTACTTCGTCAATAATCAAAAATATATCGATATCTGTAATTCTTAAAGGGTGGATCGCCCACTGCACTTAGGCTACATTTGGCCCATTGTGCGTCCTTCTCAGAGCTCCCTCAAGTTGGCTTGTGTAAGCCAGTTCTCGCCGAATTCATAAAATCAAAGCGGATAGTCTGCAACCCTTTTCTTCTTCCCATCTTTCCTTATATTTCCAGGGAGCGTTCCTTTACTAAGTCAACCACCACTAATACAAGCTAACAAGACTGTCAGGTCACAAGATCATTTGGGAAGCAGCTTTTCTAGCCGAGTCTGCTATGCGGTTGCCTTTTGAAATCCCATGACCTTTGATCCAGCCTAGGGTGATCTCTTTTGCGGTTATGGAGACGACAGTTAGCTCTGTCTGGCCCATTGCCCATTTAAGTTTAGGGATCTGGGGTAAATCCCACATCCTGAACCTTTTTTGCTTTAGATCCATCGGTGAAGATACAGATAGTACCTGTCGCCAATGCATTTTGAGCGTTGTCATTAATGATTATCTTGTAGAGCCTGTGAAAGACACATCTTGGTGAAATCGATTCTGTATTTTTTCTTGTAACAGTTAAAAGTTCGTTTATTAATCAGAAATATTAATTATCTATTATTTATTATAAAAGTGGACATGCAGTATTTTATTATTAGCTTTTTCGATGGGTCCTTATCCAAAACCCAACAGTTATCCCCCCCAACAGACTTATCCCCGAGAGAATGCCTTCCAATCAAACCCACCATGTTCTGCCAATACACTGCAGCTGCACCTGCAGTCCTGGCTTTATCCTCGCATGGATCACCACTCTTTTACCCTACACTTTCGCTCCCTGTAGCATACTCTGCTAAATCGTCCTACCAGTAACTCTCCTCTTTCGTTGTCCCGAACTTCGGACCAATAAAATGTATATTAGCCCCTTCTTTCTATCAGCTTTCTCATGATCCATTATCCTTCTGTGACCTGGCACTCGCATAAAGGTGACCTTTTGTTCTTTGTCAGTTTCTTAAGGGATAATCTAGTGCAGAATTATCAGGTCCTTTAAAATAAATGCAGACGTACTTATAAAATAAACATTTATTATTTAATAAAGTAGCATGAACACTATTAAACCTCGTGGAAACTTTTAAAATTTAATTTTGATTTGATTTATTCATAAAATGTTCTTATAAAATTTAACTCTTGCAATGAAACTGAATCAATTTTCATTTTCTAGTTAAATTACAACTGATAATATACTTGCATAAAAGGCATACTTTTCAATATAAACAAGCATCAGTAAATAAATATTGTTACGAGCAAAAATTGTGGACGCACATTTTCAGCCATCAATAAGAAAAGAACTGTATACATTTTTTATGTGTGTATTAACACACATTTTATTTATTTTTCCATCCATTCGCCTGATTATTTTTGAATAAAGTACAAATCTGAAAATCCCTCTTTCTTAGTTTACATTAACTGAAATTTTAATAAAGGTAGGAAAATGCACGTATAAAGACAGAAAATCTTTACTACGTGTCACATACTCATTTAAAAGTATGTATGTTATTGTATCATCATAAACATAATAACAAGGTAATAAACTATTAAATCTGTAGGTTTTAATTAAAAAAAAAATGTTTTAACTTGGTACTACAGTAAAAATTAATATTATAAGAATGATTATTTCCCATGCTTTTTGTCATTTACATCAATCGGAGTCAATTATCAGCGATTATTTCACTAGATATAGATCAGCGACTATTCCTAGAGGATAGTCACTTCAAAACATCAGATAAAAATTTTAACTTTTCAACTTTCTATCAATAATCTTCCTAAATATAACACGACGTTGACTAATACTCTGCTTCTTGAATATTTTACAATTTAATTCGACATAACTTTCGATAATCAATTGATTAAGATTAAGATTATTAATGCCAAAATTATGTCTAATCATATTGATATTAAAATATTCTTGAAATTAAAACGCAACAAAAATAGCCAACTATTTATCAACGTCAGGGTATATCTCCGTTAAAAATAACGATCATTATGGTACTAGCTGTTACTATTATTAGATAATGCATCATCCAAGTCTATTCAATTCTTCTGGGGTGCGTTTCGTGCATGTACTGGAGCTCTAGGCTCATTGTACCCCCTTGAAGTGATCATACCAGGTTCGCTTCTTTCATGTACTCGTATTCTAGAATGTCCCTGATATTCGCTTTCCCGATTTCCTCTGGCTCTGAAACTGAATGCCAAACTGTCTTTGTCTAAGCCACTTAATGCTTGGACTGTGACATATTACGTGAAGAGTAGTTTCATCTTCCTCACCATAACGGGTCCTCGGCAAGTCCCATTATGTTCATGTGTTTTCGGAGATGGCAGTGTCCTGTAAGCAGTCCCACCGCCTTGCTTAGTTGGGTTCTACTTAGGCTAAGTAGTTCTGTAGTTTTCTTCCTGGATGGAATGTTATGAATAATCTGGATAGCCTGAATCCAGGCAGTTCCATCCAGAGTTTCTTATGTTGTTCCCTTAACCGTTCCTCTATTATTCCCTTTACATGTCGGTATGAGATCCCAGATGTGGGAAGAGGTCCGATTAGGGTTCCTTCTGAAGCTTGTGTCCTGGTACCCATTCAATGATAACCTTGTGGCGTTGTGCCAGTTCAGCTACAGTTTCTTGACAGTGCTTTACTGTTTGTGACTCAGGGCCGGTTTTTCAATCGCTTGTTAAAAGCATCTGTTACTTGACCAAAAGTTAACCGTGACCAACAGCTAAAGTTTCTGTTAAAGGTTATGGCGTTTTTCAATGCACTATCTAACTTTTAGCTACGAAACTGCCAACTATCATTAAATTTGCTGGGTTGGTAAAATTGATTTTTTGGTTTGGTTTGTTAATTTCTTTGAACGGTAAATAAAGATATTGTTTTGTGTTCAATTTAGTTGAGTTAACCTAAGTTTTTATGGTTTTAAATAGAAAAAGAAGATCTTTGTTTTTATTAGTTTTATTTATTTTGTTGAGTATTATTTTAAAAATTTTATATTTTCAAATGGAAACACCAAAGAAAAACAGGATATCTAATTTTTCACTATCTGATAAATCCTTGTTATTAAAATTAACAAATCATTTTAAAACAACTATTGAATGCAAAAAGACGGATGCCGTTACTTGGAGAGAAAAATATTTTTAGTTTTAAAAGAGAATTGAAATAAAAGCTTACCTGTCTGTGGGTGTTTCAATTTGATTTACGATTTGTTCTAATAATAACATAACAGTTTCCTTTGAAAGTCGAAATTTTACGCGAAAATCTAAATCATCAAACTCTTCAAAAGGGTTCGACCTTTCTTTAACAATATATGGTCTCCTTTCATATTCAAGGTATTCCAATATTTCTTCATCATCACTCATACAAAAATCAAATATCTCATTTTTCCGTTAAACAACTTGCTAACTACTAGTTACAAACCCAAACAGAGACTTTGAAATGTTTGCTAATATAACAGAAACGTTAGCTTGTAGTCAACCTTAACAGTTAGTTGAAGAAACACTTTGACTCCTTGTTAAGGGTTAACTGATAGCTAAATTTGCTTAGCTGGAGATTGAAAAACCGGCCCTTAGTGTGTACACTCTCTATTGCTTTGAGAGCTGCTTGGCTATCACTTCTGATCCTGACAATCCTGTTAGGAACTGTCTCGTTCAGGATGATTTCCAGCTTGCAGGATAGTATCTGAGTCTAATAACACGGCTTCTTTGGATTTATGTAGCAATGAGACCCTCAATGCAGAAATTTTTCGTTTTTTTCCATCATTTACAAACAAAAAATGGCCATACCAACCAGGTGGTATTTATATTTTCGAAAATATATGCACACCCCATTCCTCCGCATGCACAGATTACTTCAGCTTCATAGCTGGGTGAGTCAGTAGTCGATGTTCTCACTATTAAACGCCATGGTTGCTGGAAAAATGACACAGTTACTGAATGAAAATTTAAAGATCTCATATGGAAAAATCATCATCTACTGCCGTTTCCTCAGAAAAAAAACAGAAAGCATACAAATTAACAATCACAACAATGTAACAATTTCGACTGCTATGTCCAACATCAACTAAACGAATAGTTATAATGCTTTTTGTTTAATTCTAACCTTTAATTTTTGTTTCCTAATTAGATTATGACCTAACGTTCCAAAAGTAGGTTTTGCTTCGCCTTTAGGAAAAATCCAAATGCCACATCGGCAGTTTCACCTCAATAGGTCATTGGCCTTCCTTCTGAGGGTGCCACTTTAGTTAGTTGTTCAGCCCACTGATTTGAAGTAGTCCACTACGTTCTTCAGAGAGTCCCTGGATGTTTCCTTTTCTTGTTTTCATACGTGTTACTTAATTTCATTCTGTATAGATAAGCTTCCGGTATATCAGTCCTGATTTATTTATTCCACTCCAATTTAACACTATTCACTTTAGTGTGCACTTACCACACACTAATCGTCTGCTGTTCTAGTTAATAACTAACTTCCTTACGCGTGTATTGCCTTTTATATTACCCTGAAGCCTTCTCAAATCTTCCAGACACAAAAAATATAGAAAACAACGAGATTTTTCTAGAAGAAGAGGCATTCACCATTATTTAAAGTTTTGGACAGGGTCGGCTTCTGAACTTGACGACTTTGTAACAATACTGTTTACCTAATGTGCTCCATCCGTAAATATTGTTTAGATAAACTAAGTAGTTCCTGTACTCACATCTTACAGATAAGAAGGATAATTTAAGTTTTACATATATTGTGGTTTGGGTTTAAAGATAATATTTATAATAATAAGTTGTTTTGATTATTAAACGTTTTAAATAAGTGCTTAAGTTTAAATTTATTACATTTAATTCTTTTATAAGAAATTTCTTTTTATTTTCAAAAATTTTAAATATACTTATGGCTTGCAAACAAAATTCTGGTTTAATAACTTCTTGACGTAGCTATTGAATTTAAATGTTATGAAAATTATTGGGACCTTGGCAAACTGACTTTTTTATTTGTTCTCGAAAACTTCGTGTATATTCTGCCAACTGCTTCTGTTTGTTATATTTTTTCTATATAAACTTTTTCACAAGTATAAAGTGTAAACTTTAACCGACTTTGATCCTTTTTGTGTTTCTCCGTTCCTCTGATTTAAAATATTCTAATATTTTCGTAGACGGTTTGTAGATAATAAGGATTTTATTTTTCTTTGATATTTTTCCAAGCCAGTTTGTAACATCTTCAAGATATAGTTTATAAACAATTCTTAGTGGTGCTTTCTCGCCTTTGTCTTGTTTTCTATAAAGTATGCTAGACCATTTAGTATAGTTTCGTTTGCTTATAATACTGTGAAAGTAGTTTTATTTATTTAGTAATGCAAAGTCGTTTGCATACATATTTTCTTACAACTGTTTGTCTTGTTTAAGTTCTGTGATAAACTAGGTTTTTATAACAAAAAAAGTTTACACTGCCACTGCACGAAAACATCTAATACATAGAATATAGTTCACGCCAAACTATTCTTTCAGTACGTCAATAATGTTGACGTCATATAGGATTTTAAGAATGGCGCAAACCATTGCATGACATAATAATTAAATCTGACAGCGGTCAGAGTCGTAATCGGAAAAATATGAAGAGCTTATAGTTTTTCAAGTTGTTATTAAAAACAATCCTCAGGACTCTCTATGGGTTCTAATCTGTCCCCCTTTCTAGCAGAAGTTTTCATGGCAAATTTGAACAAAAATTTCCTAATTCACAATTTAAAAATCAATTACGGTTCTATTCTCGATATGTAGATGATTGTTTTATTTTATTCAATGGCACTTTATCCGGCGATATTGATAATTTTCTCCTTTACATTAATTCTTTACACCCAAATATTAAATTTACCTTAGAGGTGGAAGTTAACAATCAATTTTTGGATTTATTGATAACGAAGGACCCTGTTCTTAATACTTTTAGTTTGGACATTTTTAGGAAGCCTACAACAACTGATTGTCTTATTGATTTCAATTCTTATCATCCTATGTCCCATAAACTCGCAGCTTTCAACTCCCTATTGTACAGATGCTTCTCACTTCCTTTATCTAATGATACTTTTGAGGAAGAGATCAATGTTATTAAACAATTAGCAATTAATAATCACCAAAATATTTTTGCAAGTTTAGGTTTTACTTCCATATGTCAAATAATAATAATATTCTTAACTTTCTACAGGTATATTGTCTTACAGAATTAAAAACATTTTTAATAAATTCAATATTAACATAGCTTTTAAAACTAATAATACTCTTGCCAGATTAATCAATACTAAAGATATGCTTCCCACTGCTACATAAACCAGTTTATAATAAGTTCCTTCCTAATTAATGTTGTCACTAGGCAATTTCTCTTTTGTATTCTTCTTTTTACTTCATAACTCTCTTATTCATCGATGTTTAAGTTTTAAATGCAAGTTAAAATGCAATTTCTGCAGTCTACACATACATGTGAGTTTGTATATGATTTAGTAATAATATGACTTTGTGCTGATTTGATCTTGCTTGTTTTATTGTAACTTAGACATATCATGTAATTATGTAACGATCTAGATAACGAAATTTGGGGGAATGGCTTCAAAATCACAATGAGACATTTTAAATTGTCTACGCCTTTTCAGTTAACATCCCGAAAGAAAAAAGAAGTTGCAAAGGAGTTGTTTCCAAAAGGAGCACCTCACAACTACAAAAATAAAAGAGTGCAAGAAATAACTCTATTTTCATTAAAAGAGCTGGAGGAATGTTCAAAGGCAATCAAGACGGGTAGATCACCAGGGATGGACCGCATACCACCAGAAATAGTAAAACAAATAGTGGCAGAACACCCTAGATGGATTTTAAGTTTTTTAAATGAGCTGTTGAAAAGCCAAACTTTCCCAGAAACTTGGAAATGTGCTAAACACGTGCTAATCCCAAAAGGCTATGGTAACCCAAATAAGTACAGACCTATATGCTTACTAAACACAATTAGTAAGCTATATGAAGCGTTACTAAAAACTCGCCTAGAACAAGCAATCGACCAAGGAGGAGGTTTCTCGCATCATCAGTTTGGTTTTTTTAAAGGAAGAAGTACATTATAGGCAGTACAAAGAGTGACCCAGCCTACAGGAGAGCGCTTATAACATATGATGTCCAAAATGCCTTCAATAGTATCATGTGGCCCGAGATTATAAATGCTCTTCGAAGACTACCAGTTCAAGAATACCTGCTAAATATCATCGGGGATTATCTCTCAAATAGAAAAATACAAATTGACAGAGATGCATTTTTAGACATTACAGCGGGGGTCCCACAAGGGGACCAAGGGCCAACCTTATGAAATGTGGTATATTATGATGATCTACTAAAGTGCGAATTCCCTGAAGGATTTGAGGCAATAGCCTACGCAGATGACCTAGCACTACTTATAGCAGCAGAACAAAAGAGCGGCCTATTATGGAAGGCATCCAAGGCAACAAGGACTGTAGAAAAATGGATGCATAAACACGAACTAAAAATAGCTATTCATAAGACAGCAGCTATAATCTTAAAGGCACCAAATAAGCAGAAGCGCTCTGATATTCAGTTTCAGTGCATGGGCGAATCAATAAAGCCTCAAAGACATCTCAAGTACTTAGGGGTAATATTGGAAGAAAGGGGAGAATACAAGGAGCATATAAAAATGGTTGTCAAAAAGGCAGAATATCTTGTAGGGTCGCTAGTAAGAATTATGCCAAATATAAGTGGACCAAGATCAAAAAAGAGAGAAGCTCTTTATGTTGCTTTTACAATTATAAGCTTCTTTATTATTAAAATTGTGGATCGACTTTGAGTTTTATTTCTACTGTATAATAATAATAGCATTTTTCTTTATCTCATAATTAAATAAAAATATTAAAATAGAGTTATAACAAAAATAAAGTATCAAAATAAAAATAAATAACTAAATTGATATCTTTATATACAAGATGATTTATTAGATTAAGAATAAAGTATAGGGAGCTGAATCATACTTAATTAAAATTTAAATAATTTGATACTTCTCAAGTTTCATAATATAAAACGTTAGAGAAGTTATCTTCAATTCACAGAAAAAGAATGAATTATAATGGCCGTAAAATTCCCTCTTGAACACTTTAAATGTAAAAAGTTATACACTTGCTTTAACGCCATTTATTTCTCCAACAACCACCATCATTATCTTTTTTTTATCATTAAGGCCTACCAACAAAATGAACCATTGAAGTTTTAAAAATTTAAAAGGAAATGTTTCAGTTCTCAAAATCATATTTTTATTGCTCAAACTGATATGAATTAAAGTTGGAGGAGAAGTTTATAAAATTTATGGCTTCAATTTCCCTGAGGATGTAATTATGAAACGATTTCAAAAGTTTCTTGATAAAACTGTCACGTTGTAACAGTGAATTTCTCTCTTTCAAGTAAAGTGTAAAATTTTCTCGGTAACTAGGTACGTTCTCTAAAGCTACCGATAACAATATCATTATAGTCCGGTGAAAATTTTTAACTTTTCCTTATATTTGCTTTTGAGCAATGTATTTAACAGAAATACTCAATAAAATATTGCGTTCAACCCTAGCGTAATATTGTAGTCAAATAAAAAGAAGAATATTTGAGAAACTTCGTTTGACATTTACCTACTAGATTCTAATACTATTTTAAATGCTTGGCAACATAGTCCCGTTCTGACAGCTGTGACGTGCACCTATATTTGTACTGGACAAGGTATATAGACTTCTTTCTTAATCTACATGAACCTAGAATACCAATAATTAACCCCTTTGCAAACGTTCTTACTTTCTATTTTGCCTATTATTTAGAGGCGATACATCGAAGGGCAGTGTCTAGTGAGAAGACCTGCGGTCATTTTTATCTTTTTTGCTCATTTCGACCAGGCAGTTTGCTCTGTCAAGTGACATTGGCTAGTTATTCATCCAGCACGTTTCTTTAGGTAACGTGCTTTCGGAAACTAATAAAATTATTTCGTGATTATCACTGTCTTTGGGATATTACTACTTATTAAAATATTACAATAGTTTTTTTAGAAACTTCAACGCTGTTGAAGCCTTTGAGATATAACAAAACAATACATGCAATCTGTCATGGGATATATCTATCTTTAACAGATTCATTATGTCCAAATATAACCAATTTATATGTTAAATTAACACATGATAACACGGGTCAACATGAAATTTGACTTTGATTGCAAAGCATTAAATTTCGGTAGTTTACGTCGTAATAAGACGGAAAAAAATATATGGCATGAAAAACTTTGCTTTTGTGCTTAGAAGACTAATTGAACGAAATTTTTAAAAATCTCGGATTTTAATTTTTGATTGAAAATAAAACTATTGAAATAAAAATGTTTATTATTTTTATTAAGTTTTACTATCAAATTAGCTTACAGTAAAGTGGAAAATAACTTAAAAGTGCACACTTTTACTTTTTCTTCACATACAGGGCTCGCTTACAACGAGCATGCAGACCAATTAGCAAAGAAATCTATTTCTCACGGAGTATCTACCATGCATCAGCTATGTATTTCAGATGGTGTCATTCAAACAAAAAAACAACAAATGGAATTTTGGAAAACACATTGGAAACAATTTTGTAGCAAATCAGAAACGCAGTATACTTTGGTACAAACCAACATTCCAAATATTCCTTGGTATAAAAACTTAGTGGTACCACGTAAATATATTACAACAATAAGCAGACTTCGATTTGGTCATGCATGTTATCCTGCACACCTTTATAAGATACACGTCATTAATTCTAACTTATGCGAGGAATGTCAAGAAGAAAGCGATTTGAACCACATATTTTTTGGTTGTAAAAAATACTTACAAGCCAGTAAGAATCTTTTGGAAAACGTTAAGAAAAGCAACATTTTTCTTCCAGTTAACATTTGTCACCCTTTGGCATTGCAAGAAAAAGTTATTTGGGATTCCATAATTACTTTTCTTAGTGAAACTAAATTGTGTCTGTAATCTTCCCTTTGTTACCTATGTTTTAACCCATTTGTTATAAGCCTACTTACCGTGGCTTTTTTTCTTTTTTTTGATTTATTGAGTCTGGCCGAGTGACAATTGTCCAAGCCAAAAAAAAAAAAAAAAAAAAAAAAAAAAAAATACTTTTTCTTTTATGTTCACAGCTACTTTCTCTCAATAAACCCCAAATATAGTCGCCCATCATGTTTTCTTTGTATTGGCCTTGATAGCGTTGTTCAAAATTCATGATGTCCTGATGGAAACGTTCTCCTTGCTCTTCGGAATAGGCTCCCATATTGTTTTTAAATTTATTCAAATGAGCATGCAGCATATGTACTTTTAATGACATCCTGCAGCCCATGGCCTTAAAATTTGTAAGCATATCCTTAACCAACCTTTCGTAGTTTTCAGCTTTATTATTTCCTAAAAATCCAGAAACTACTGCTTTAAAACTGTTCCAACTTGCTTTTTGAGTACGATTCAGCAACGTTGGAAATTTTTCATCGGCGAAAATCTGTCTTATTTGTGGACCAACAAAAACCCCAGGTTTAACCTTTGCTTCCGATAACTTCGAGAAAAAATTGTTTAAGTATCCAAAAGCTTCTGAAGTTTCATCCAGTTTTTTAACAAATTGTTTCATTAACCCTAACTTAATGTGCAAAGGCGGCATTAACACTTTTTCCGGTTCAACAATCGGCTCAAATTTGACGTTCTGTTTTCCGACACACAATTCTGTTCTTACAGGCCATGACCGTTGAATATAGTGTTTAGAATCCGCTCTGCTATCCCACAAGCACAGATAACACGGATACTTTGTATATCCACCCTGTAGCCCCATTAAAAAACCCACCATTTTAAAATCTCCAATCAGCTCCCAGTTTTACTCACGATACTTTACAGATTCAAGCAAAATTTTGACACTTTCATAGTTTTCTTTAAGATGTACTGAGTGAGCAATTGGAAGAGATGTAAATTTATTTCCGTTGTGCAATAGAACTGCTTTTAAACTTTTTGTAGAGGAGTCAATGAATAAACACCATTCGCTAGGGACACAGGGTATGCCAATTGCTTCAAACATACCTTTAATGTCATTACAAAAACAAAGTCCATCTTCCTTCGTGAAAAACGTTGCAAACATTTCATGCCTAGTCCGCTGATCCGTGATCTTAACATCATCAAGCAAATTCCACTGTTTTAACCGAGAGCCTAGAAGCTCTGCTTTATTTTTTGGCAAATTTAAATCTCTAATTAGATCATTAAAATATTCTGAAGTAATGAGATAGTGTTTTGGTTGTTCAGGTGTAGGCAAAAACTCCTTATCGGAATTACTTTTATAAGGACTAAAAGATGAGCTACTTTTCTGCGATAATTTTTTTGGTGACTCAGGTACTGGTCGTGTCAGGTCGTGAGCAATTGGAGCAGAAGAAGATTCGAGGTCAGGATATTCAATAGGTTTTGCATTTTTACCTCTACGTCTTTTACTCGGATTCACCATACAAAAGCAGCAGTCAGTAATATGGTCTTTTGGTTCTCGCTACATCCTTGGTATTGCAAATTTCATAGACCTTTTCTCACCTCGATACCAACCTAAAAATATAAAAATTAAAATTAATCTGTCTATTTATTTTGGATTCATCGCTTAATTAAATAAAAATTGCTTACCTCCCAAACACCTTTTACAATAACTACAAGCAACATGTGGAGCCCATGGCTTATCTTGATTCCGTACAGGACAGTCAAAATATGCTTCATAGGCTTCTTTAGTTCATATTTCACGTCTCGAACTTTAATAAATTGACCACATGTAAAACAATAGTATATTAAACAACGCATTTCATATGGAATTCTGTTATGACACGAGTTCAAGTTTAAAAAACGAATCGCGAAGCGATGAGTTTTTTAAAGAACGAGTGTCACAACAGCCATATGAAATAAGTTGTTTATAATATTTTTTATATTTTGCCCTTTTTACCATTTTTTAAATTAATTTTTTATTTTTATGTAATTACGAAAATTTTTATTTTAAAAAGTATGTCGGCAGCACTGTGTAATTTATAAAATTTGACAGTTGTGACATTTAAATTATCAAATGTTAATGTTTTAAAATGAATAATATACCAATAATAATATACTATATAAGTAAAATATTATATTCATATTAGAGAGTTTGCGGTCAGTCGTTTTACGTTACGTTAGACTCTTATTTTCCGTTATACTGTAGTGTATCGTAAAATTTGTAAACATAGCTTGCGGTTATCGTACCTTAAAAATCAAGGTTACATATGATATGTCACTAGTGCAAGTTTAAAAAAGACCGCTACAAATAATTAACAAAATTAATAAAAATAATTCCTTCTATTTACTGCTTTACAGAGAGCAGTCGAACAAAGAAATAAAAGACTTTATTCTACATGAAATATATTGTACAAACCCTTACTACGTGAAAGTCACAGACATATAAGTAGTTTCTTGTTTCTTTTTAAGAAACAAGACATTATTGAACTCGATAAAGTTTTGCAAATACCTAACAGGATTGAAACTAATGAAAAACATGCATGATACAACAATTTACAATGTAAATTTGTTGTACCATGGAAGTAAATTATAAGAATTAATATCTGATTGGTTAACGTTATTTTTTAAAATATCGTACAAAAAAGCTTTATACGGTATAATTTTTACTACATTTTTACGTTGTACTTTATAACGGAAATTTTTATAACGTAAAATACCTTACCGCAAACTCTCTATTCACAGATACTTTCTTAAAGAACAATATAAAATTAATAAATTGCTATTAGCCACAAATGTCAATGTCAATAGTCTTGCCTTTAGATACTTCACTCATGTCGCCAACCATTTAAAACAAAAATTTGCGTGCGTAAAAGTTACATTACGATACGCAAATGCGTTTTATAATGAAGATTTTTATAAGTGCGAAATATAAAAAATGCATTAGCATCGTATTTGTACTTTCGTGACGACATTTTAAATTATTCTGGGCTTGTAAATAACACCTGATGGTTGTTTATCACTCGGGTGCCATCTAGCGCCACAGTGTAAATGTTAATACCCCACTCTCACCGCGCGGTCTTTTTAAAAATATTAAAATCAATTAAAATTTATGAAAAAGTTGAAAAATGAATATTATTATTATAACTATCACAAAAGCAAACTTCATACCGAAAAAAGGTATTTTCTTTTGGTTTTTGTGCATAACTAACTGAAAAATAATAGTATAAACTTTAGGACAAAGAACGAAAATTTTTTTGTAGAGTCGTGTAATTTAATCTTCTATAGGTTGAGATTTAGTTGTGAATTACTGATTATATAAGTGATAAGTAATATTATTCAATAAAAGTCTCTGGTTTAACTTGGTGTTTTATTGAATCTTCTCCAATCATTAATCTATTCAGTTTTGTCAAAACTTGCATTTTCAGAATAAATAAAAAATAAACTCAAAGTGTAATTACATTATTGGATATATGTTTATTGCAAGAAAACTGTCAAATCAACAGAAGTCACTGTAGAAGAAAATTTAATCCATCAAATGAATTTATTCTGATGTATTATAAAGTATTTACTTAACTTTTGTATGAATTGTAGAAGGTTTTCCAAATAAATAAGCACATATTTTTTTTAATCATTGTTCTTGAGTCAATTAAAGCACAAACTGCTATTAAAATTATTATTTTCAGCAAAATCGACCAAATAGCAACTAGGGATTCAAGATTTCTCTCACTTATATTTAAGTTTTCATTATTTTGGAAAGGGTGTATCAAAACTGATTTAAATTTTTATGAAAGTGACTGATTGTTTCAGTGAATGGTGTCACTGTTTTGAAGAAAATATTTAGTTATTCACCTTATCATACTTAGCACTGATTAAAATAGTGAAAATTCACTGTCCATCAGTGATTCCTCTTTAGAGAGGGTTTTAACAATAAAAACAGTTTTGACCTTTAACATTAAATTACAAACTAAAGAAGTTGAGAATACGATTCTGTTAAAACGGTTTACTTAAGTTAGCCTGAAGAGTGATATTCTAGGAAGTCATGTAATTGTTAATTATGACGAATACCAATTAACTACTGTCCTTATACCGCTGCATTTGTGTACTTAACTTAATTATGTGGGGGATTGTCCAATCTGTTTTTGGAGGGATTGAAAGTTCTCTATTGTTGTATTACAAATGTAAATGTTCCAAGAAGTATTGAACTAACTAACAAACCGTTAGGGTCGCATACTAATCACTTTGCATTCTGAAGGTTTTATAATAAACATTCTCTCCCTACTTTCTTGTTTTCAGAAGACTGTAGGCTTTTTACATACCTAATGAAATAATAAAGAAAGCTTCCTTTTGGAATTGAAAAAGGTAGAACCCGTACTTTTCTTTCGGGGTCCGATCAGAGCATTTTGTTTTAATCGTAAAGAACAAAGCCCTAGAAAAGGAGGTAATATAAAATAAGGGTTAAAAACAAAGTTAACAAATCTCTTTATATTCTTCTGACTCCCTCATACACACCAATGGCATCCAAATATACTACACATTTGGGATAATGTTCAATGTATTACAATTTTTTTAAAATAAATTAATAAGCCAAAAAGGGTTTTAAGTAAAATTAATGATCAGTATTTCCTCCATGGGCCTGTAAGTATGACTGTAGGCGATGTGGCATGCTATCGATTAAATGGTCGAGCTGGGCTTGCGGAATTATCTCCCATTCTTCACGAGCAGCATCTTTCAGTTCTCGTAGAGTAATTGGGGAAGGGTTTCGCTTCTTAATGCGTGTTTTAAGAATGTCCCAGGCATGTTCAATGACGTTCATGTCAAGGGAATTTGATGACCATCTTAATGTGGATATTCCTTATTCTTCCAAAAAATTTTGTACTGCAGCTGTTCGATGTGGAGGTGCATTGTCATGCATAAACACAAATCCATCATTTACCGCCCCCCGGAATGGACTCACAACAGGATTTAAAACTTCCTCGATGTACACAGCACCAGTGATTCTTCTCTCCAAAATCAGGAGAAGCGTCTGTGTACCCCTCATAATACCACTCCAAACCATAATACTCCCACCTTCAAATGGAACACGTGGTTGGGCTGTTTCTAATCGGGCTTTTCGTCCTGGGGCCCTCCAAACTAGCGTTCTTCGCGAATCAGAAACCAAGCCAATTCTTGATTCATCAGATAACATCAAGTAATTCCATTTAGGACCATGGTGTAGCATTTCTTGAGCCCATTGCATCCTTACAATTTTTTGTTGATAGGTTAGTTTGGGAACACGTAGAGGTCTTCTGCGATACAAATTTACCGCATTTAATCTTCGTGTAATTGTTTGCCTTGAGATATTCAGTCCTTTAAGTCTTGCAATTTCTCTGTATATGCCACTTGTAGATTCCTGTCGATTTCTTCGAGCTATGTTATCTGCCGGTCTTGTGCTGCTGTTGTACATCGACTTCTGCCACTTCTGGGACGATCCTTCACATCATTTGTGTCTTGGAATTTTTTTGTAATATTGTGAAAACACCCAAATCATTTAAATATAACCAAATTATTTAAATATAACCAAATTAATACAAAAACGAATCAAATTTATTATTATTTTGATTGAAAAACGCTTTAAAATAAATATCAACAAGAGTTTAAAAAAAAATTAGATTTTAAATGGCCCTTTCTATAGCGAAACGGCCGTCAATGCATTTAAATTATTTTACGAATAAATAGTGAAAGTTAATTCAACCTTTTAGTTGTTTACTGTTCTTAATATTCAAATTTGTTTCTACTAATAAAACAAAATATTATGTATAAAGTAATAGAGGTTTTTTCCATTTTAAGTTATTAATATAAATTTAAAACAAACGACACTCAAATAAAAAAAAAACGTATAATGTCTATCAAGGGTACAATTCATATGATTTTTTCGTATTCCGAACAGAATTTCATTAGAGAAAAATCAATATTTCCTTGTCTGTATCGAATGCAACCTCACTAAAAATATGTATTTATTAACAACTAGCATACGCAGGTAGTAAATTTCGTGAAAAACATCGGTTATTCAATTAACTGTTTGTATTTTTTATAAACTGAAAAACTTTAACTGTTTGCTAACACAAAAATAAAGTAAAAACAAGAATGGGACAGTTACAGTGGAAACTTTAGCAAAAGTTTTTTACGGGTTCCCTATAACTTTATGGTCTGGGATAATAAATAAATTTGTAGGTACAATTTAAAAATAAATCATCTATTAAATCATTTAATTTGATTGAAATTTCATTGTTTACATTTTGTACTACACATATTTGATCATAAAGTTAATTATCTTTTATCTTTGAACTTTATTCTTCTAATTTATTACAAATCAAATTGTATTATAGTGCTTACTATGGTAAGCTATTAATTATTTAATAGTAAACGATGGAAGTTAAATTTTTTTAAAATTAAATGTATTTCCTCGTATATCGTTGTGTTTATAAAATTTGAAAATACCTCAATTTATTGTCATAGTATTTCGTTTAAACCTATAAATAAAATTTCAATAAATGTGTTTGAAATTAAAACTTTGTTACACATTTTGTCGATGTATATCAATATGTTGCTAATCTCATAAATATCAATTTAATTTGTATTTTTTTGCGAAGAATTTGAAATCGTTTTAAATTTGTTTTCAGATGATATATATTTATTATTATGCAGATATATTATTATGAGCTTTGGTTTTTTTGAAAAAATTATTGAAAATCGACGAATTATTCATTTAATAAAAAAAAAATAACCAAAAATACCAATTGTTAAGATGACCATTAATCATCATTAGTTATTTATAATTCCTGTGTAGAAATTGTTTCCCTATTTTGACACTTTTCAGTAATTTATTCTTGTTTTTAATAATTAGACCGTCTGTATCTGCCAATTGAGAAGAAGGATAAAAGCTTTATGGCCACTTAGGTCCATTGTGCTCTCAGTTTTTCGTCAGCAGTTGAAGCAGTCGACGACTTCCTTCAGGGGAGTCTCTCTTATGTTGACTAGTGTTAGCCAGTAGCTAGCTGGGTAGCTAAGTAGCTCCTTTGAATGATTACGGTCTTCGTATCCTTTCATATCTCTCCAAATAATAGATAACGGTGTAGCTATTAGGCTATTCAAAGGTGACTTTGTTAGGTCTATGGAGGGTTCGAGTCTAAAGGTAATGGATTGAGCAGCCTCTCTGACCAATCAGTAATGTGGTTACCTTATGATCTAGCGTGCGCCTTCGTCCAATATACTGTCATATTATTTTTCTCAGTGCCTTAGTTAGGGCTCGGTAACATTCTCACACTGCTTCCGAACTCTTAAAATTTTAATGAGCAGTCAGTATGAATGACAATTGATTGCTATAGTTATGCCAGTCATCTTCATCTGCACTATATTTGTATGTTTTCCTATAGCCCATTGAATTTGTATGTTCAGGAATTCTGAGTAAACTCCACATCACGTTCCATAATTTTTATTATCTTAAAATATTCTTATTTGACAACGTTCTCCACTTTTTTAATGTATAGAAAGTAAACTTATGTAGACCATTTTATCTTCTTTTTTAATTTTAGTTACTACATTTTATCTTAAATGAGTTTAATGTGCGATTAATTAGTTTGATGAAATTTCATGGTTTATAAATAGGATAATTATGATAGCTCTTCATACTGTTCTTGTTAACTTTGGACTGGTTGCATAAACGCTTGTTAAACTTATGTTAGCTAACATTCTGTCTTTTGTCTTTTGACAACAGACAACTTTATTAATTTTTAAATTAAGTTATCGGTGCAATGTTGTCGGCTTAAATAACTTTTCCCTGTAGTATAGATAATATATTGTTCTCTTATTGTAATGGTAATCTGTGATTTTAATTTTTAGA
This sequence comes from Ophraella communa, assembly GCA_035357415.1. Classification (NCBI taxonomy): domain Eukaryota; kingdom Metazoa; phylum Arthropoda; class Insecta; order Coleoptera; family Chrysomelidae; genus Ophraella; species Ophraella communa. The sequence goes on along the minus strand of CM068986.1, from coordinate 8,736,866 downwards.
TAGACGTATCCCAGTTTATAGACGCGTAGGAGAGCGATTTCCTCAGTGTAACAAAAGAGTAGCCAGAAATTATGGAGGTGGTTCGATTGTAATATGGGGAGGCATCTGTGTTGAAGGCCACACGGAGTTAATTGTTTTTCGCAATGGAATACCTTCAAGAGATTGGTATCCAAGTTTAAGATTGGCCAGCAGTTAGTCCAGACCTAAACCCAATTGAACATGTTTGGGACTACCTGGACAGGCGCATAAGAACTCATAATATCGCTCCAGACAACCTTGATGAGGTGGAAAATGTTTTAATAAAGAAAGGGGAAAATTTGGATTTGGATTACATAAGTAACCTGATAAGAAGCCTTCCACAGATAATGAGAGATATTATTAGAGCCGCAGGTGACAATACCAGATACTAAAAGGTTAAATGTATCGTGTGCAGAGAAACATAAGACAAATCAAATATCACATATTGAACTAAATATCCCAAAAGAACACTATGAGTTAATGGTTGAAAATAACATTATAGTAATTCCTTGGATAAAAGCTCATGCAGGAAAAAAAAGAAATAGGTGGTTGGCAAAATCAGCTTCTCATACAGGACAACGTGTAGATGAATATATTCTCCCTTATACAGACCTTTTAACTAAGGGAACCCTAAAACAAAAAATGTCTTGGCAACAAGAATATGAAAAATCCGTCACCGGTCGTAATTTTAAAAGTTTTTATTCAAAAATTCCCAGAGTTAAATGGTTTCATGTAGCATCAAATAGGGACACTTTGAATCGACTACGCAATAATTAAGCAATGTATCCTTACAAAAATATTTTAGGTTTGCCAGATACCTCATTGTGTACATGCAGAGAATACGGAGACCTGACATATAATTTTGGAATGTAATACTCAAAAACACAAAATAGATATACTCCACAAAAAACTAGCTGATCTTAATATAACATTCCCAATAAATATAGACTGTTTAAGATTTTCTTACAACCAAACTGTACTTTTCCTGACATAATATGCATATAAAAGATACAAATATAAAATGTAAATTACTAAAAAAGCTGTACGCCATAATATAAAAAATGAAAACGTACAGTACAGAAGAAAATTATAATAATAATGAACAAATAAAAATAAAAAAAGAGACCAAATATATTTCAAATAACCGCATGCGCCTCAATTTAACATAGAGCTAACACATTGTTAACTAACAGAGGTTTGACTATCGGTTATGCAACCGGCCCTTTTTTATCTTTTCGTTTTTGATTTATTTCTTAGCTATTGTAAAGGGACAAATAACCAGCATGTAAAACATTTCACAGCACTAGTAATAATTCCTTTTAAAATGCATCAAACGTTTAAACCTTTTTGTTATATTTTACCAATGAATCGGAACATTTGACAATAATAAAAAATTTTAAATTTATTGTTAAAAGTATTGCACTAGATTTTTACTAAAACGTTTAATTTTAATAATGATTTGACAACACAAAAAAATTATTAAACCAACATAATGATTTATTTCATTGTATTGAACGATTTTCCAGTGCCTCGTAAAAATACATCCATGAGTTGATTCCGACCGTACAAAAATGTAATGGCTGTTAATTGTTAATTGGTGCCATTAACCCCATCCATTTGGACCAAAATGGTACATTGAATGTAATAGGGATAATTTAAAAGCAGCTTTCACATTTTAGTTAACAGCCCGAATAGACTGTAATAATTATTGTCTCTGGTTAAGGCAGGGTTAAATCTAGCACTGTATATATCTAGATTCTTGACTTCGGCATCATTAATTGTTGGCATGTAGCTTGTATGTTAGTAGTTTTGTTGATTTTAATTACCAAGGGTAGTTAGTTAATATGAGGGCATTCATACAGAAGAGTTTTTATTGCATGATAACTACGCAATGTTATAAAAACAAAAAAACAAATTGATAATACACCAGGCATGTTTTTAAAGTAATTACCGTTTTTAAATCATGCGCTATATCAGTTGGGAAGTCACAGAAGCTATTCGCAGAAATCCATTCTACGATCTGGATCGTCTTCTATTAGTTCTTGTACAAGAGTCAATTTATATGGATGGAGTTTTTCTTTATAGAACCACCTTAGGACAGTTGTGTGACTCATTATTTTGAGGATACCTTTGATTAAATAAGCTTGCCACTTTACCTTCACTTCTGCAATTATCGCCGTAACCAATCATCATTAAAATTTCAATCCGGTGAGTCTCAGTTAAATATTTCATTATTAATTCGCAAGATATTAGTTTTTGATTAAGAATTGACAACTACTAATTTAAATGTCAACACATCAACAACTGATAGACATAATTTACCGATTTAGTTTAATTATATTGGCATAGTTATCTACACAGTTTTTACCTATTGGTGACAAAAAATGTTAACAAAACCCAAAATATTGATACTAAGTGAAGAAATTTGAGGTCTGGATTTAGCTAATTTAAAATAAAACCATTATTTAAAGTGTGCAACATTATTATTTTCACAATTTTATGTATTTACTGTCTTGAACAAAATTAATCCCCAAAAATTTTCTAAATAACCAACACAGAAGTAAAAGAAAATGTTTAACATAATCAACTAAGATTATAAACAATCTACCACGCTTGTTTTAAAAACCACCTAATAAAATGGAGGATTCTGTGTAATGGATAGGAACAGAACGATTTCGTTTTGATCTTTTAACTTGATCTTTATTTACTTGAGTCGAATAAATTTGATCTATATGTCTTTTTTAATAAACATCCATCGTCTAAAAGTTCGTTGATAATATATTGACCCAACTTTTTGTAATGTCTCCAAATTTCCATGTCATTTTGTTTCCTTCAAAGAAACTTACTTGCACACTCTCTCCGATGTTTAACTTACGTACACCAGGAGTATAAAAAATTGAAAAATATTAAATCTAACTTTACACAAACTGTTTAAATTTGAAATTTTTGGAAAATAACGTTTGTCTTGCAGAAGTAAGTAAACTGATCACAAAAATACAACAGTATCTTGGAGGTACTGGTTTCATTTTTATAATTCCAATTGAAGGGTAGGTACAGGGGGAAAAAGATGAATGTCCAAAAACCGCCATTTTGATATTAATGTGCGAATCCATTTCTAAAATACATTAGAATCTTCGACCCAGCTAAAACTAATGAGAGTCACAAGCTACAACGAATTTAAATAAATGTGTACAGAGCAATAAAGATGAATGTCCAGCCATGCCGGTGAAAAAAGATGAATGTCCACCTGTGATGGGAGGCGATCACGTATTTATAGTATAGAACAGACGTCTTTTGTTTAAGTTTTAGATTTAAAGTAGGTATTAGTGTCAGTATCAGCTTATCGGTCGTAATATGGGACTAATTAACCAGAAAGCCACCATAGAACTTCCATCTGACTGGAATGAACATATTCGAAATGCCAGGACAAAGCCACACCCATTCAATGTAATAGACTGTGAAGATTAGAATATATTTCGATCCTGGACTGATCACCTTCCAAAATACTTTCTTAAATAGTGTCCATTTGAGAGCAGACCAATCAAAGAAATCGCAATATTGGATGAAATGTCCAGAATGATACAGTATCGTGAATCTGATAATGGAGCCTTCACTACTTCTGTGGTAATACCACCTAAACAAAAGCAACGACATCTTGAATAACCTGATGGTCAATTTGAGTTACCGAATCTAAAATATCGGGAACGAATTCCTATAGCTTTTTTGAAGTACCAGAATCTTCAAGACTTGAAAAAGTTTTGTGAAAATCCAGATGCAAGACATTATTTTTCAAACTTACCTTACAGCCCAAATGTTGTTGATGTTTAATTTATAATCATAATAATTATCATACTTTTAATAAAGAATGCGTTTAGTTACTAAATTACAGTATAATTTTATAGATTTTTTCCCTCCAATTTAATACATAGCCCCCATAAATTATTTTTACGTACCCCAATGGCAATTCAATTGGTATAGTCATTATACGCAGAATAAGTAATCATGCATGCATAAACTTAAAAAAATATTTCAATTCTTTATCTTTTTAGATGTAAGATATACAAGACTTCAAATCTTTAAAATCGTTTTTCTCATAAACTGTTTTTTGTGACATTCATCTTTTTTCCTCTGTACCCTTCAATTGTTTTATGAACTTCCGACATTACCAAGGGTCGTAAATTCATCATCTCGAATATGTTTTTTTCGGTCTTTGGTTGCGTTTGTTGGTTTCCTTTCGGCTGGTGTTGATTTCTTCTTTGTGGCTTTGGAGCATCCTTTGTAGCTGGCAAAGTGTTCTCCTTGGCAGTTGGCGCATGCTGCGGGTTGACTTTTCCATATGACAGGTTGACTTTTCCATATGACAGGTTGACTTTTCCATATGACAGGTTGACTTTTCCATATGACAGGTTGACTTTTCCATATGACAGGTTGACTGAACGTGGTTATATCCTTGGCAGTCGAAACATTGTGTTGGCGTTTTGTTTTCTGGAAGAGATTCTTTTTGTATTCTTGCACTTGGTATGTATTCTACATTCTTCATGCGCTCTTAGACTTTTTTGTATTATTCTAATAGGAAAATCGCCAGCTTTCTGTTATCTCCAAATCTGGAGTGTAGTTGGGTAATTTTCATTACTCTCACTTTTTGTCTAATTAGATCTTCTTTTATCTCATCTAATTCTTCGTTAGGTGCTGGTCTTTGGTTTCTATTTTGGCGTTCCTCTCCATAATCAGCCTTAATTTTTTATTTGTATCTTTTGTTCAGTTAAATTTTAATTTATCCAATTTGCATTGAATGCATAGATAAATTAAATGCAGTTTTTAATACACTTCTTGACTTATGATATTAGTGTCTTATTCTGACAAACATAAGGGAGTCCAAGAATTTTGGCGATGTTTATTAGTGGATGATTTATCAAAATAGCTGTCATTGATTAAAAAACTTAAGTATTTTGAATAAATAGTGAAATTTCAGGGTTTATAAATATTTCGTCGATAAAATTTCCAAAATAATCTACAATAAAAAGATAAAAGGTTCTTTATTTTCACAACACTAAAATGATGATTTATTTGAAGAGCATCCCCAAATCTTTAAGTTGAAAATATCGCAAACGAGAAAGACCATTATAGATATTCTATCCAACTAGTTTGAGAAATTTCTCTGGGAAACTGCGGAATATTCGGAAAATAGCTTGTAAAGCAAATCTACGCAAAACGGTTGAATCGAATGGACCGATTGTTATCACAACAATAAAAAGAAATTTACGGCACTACCCTAAATGTTCAGGTACATCTATAACTCATTCAATTTAGGTGCGAAGTTATAGCTTTGTTCGGCATAAATGTAATCGTAAAAACCAATTCGTATTCGTAACACACGAACATATCAATACCGTTAAACTTACAATATCGATCTATCTCTACTTTAACTGTATAATACATCCATAAAATTGTTAAGTACTTTTTTCTTGAATTTTTTGCCAATGTCAATGTTATGAAGTTCTAGAGAACTGACTAATCTTAATCCATAGGAATAGTCCGGTCAATCTACACATTGGAAGCTACATATATGATCATCAAGCTAATACTGAGTAAAATTGTTCCAAATTTCTCATTTTTACGACTATCATTACGATTTTCTCTAAAACGGTAAGTTTGAAAGAAAAATTACTTCAAACAAAAATTGTAGATCATAAAATTAGTCATAAAAAAGGTATCAATAACTTTTTCTTAATGGCTGCAGATTCTGACATAAAACGATTCAAAAAGTTGTAGGTAAGCGTTATTTAATGCATAGGTTTCCAAGTCACTTCTGAAGTTAAGTACAAAGCTGGGTTTTTTTGCCTCAGAAGCTGTGTATCCCATGTTTGTTCATCATCAGTATGAAACGAATCATCTGTTGTTCGTTTTTTTTATTTCTTTTTCGGGCTGAGATGGAAAAACTCATATTTCTAACGGATCTTCCTTGGGACAGGAACAGTGTAGTCAAAATTACCTCAAACCTCGCCGTTGTCCTCGTCTCAGAATCACTATCCTAGCATACTTCTTCAAGACGAGCGGTGGTCCCTCACACACTCTTTTTTTACTCGGCAAATCAGAAACATTCTCTTCACTGCCTTACTCACCTCCATCCATTTTCCATCCCCTCTCAACATTTTTTCCAACATATTTTCCCAATACACCGCATTCCCGAGTTTTTCCTCCAAGTTCTTCAGCACGTCTTCATTTTTCCAGCATCTAAACGAGTGTCCTACATCATCATCCACTTCGCACCTTTCATTCACTCTAGTCTCTCTTTTCCCAATCTTCTGAAGATATTCTGCTCTTGACCAATGCTTAGTTAGCACCTATGTCAAGATGTAGTTCACTTCGCCGAATTTCCGATTAACAAATTCTCTCCTACTTCCAATTGCTCTTTTTAGAGCGCCTTCATACTCCATCTTCTCCTCGGTTCTACACATAAACCGTAATCTCGCTGTCATTTTCACATTTTATCCCATACACCTCATCAAACACACATTTCCAGAGCGTCGGTCCCAATACCGATCCCTGAGGCACTCTTATCTCCGTCCTATACCTCCGCCCTCTCGAGTCAATCTAAATCCGCCCCCTCAGATGATCCTCTACGAAGTTAATTAGCCCTTCCGCCACTCCAAGCATCAACAACGTGCCCTACACCGCCATTTTGCTGTTTTTTTTATTTAAGGTTTGAACACTGCAATGCATCCTTTTTTGCAGTTGCGTAAAAAGATGAAAGTAAAGAACGGATGGGTTCCAATGTATTATCGAACAACTTTTAACCCCAATCTGATGGGTCTAGTTAATAAGTTAATAGCCAAGCCACGGTTGACTACAACAAAAAAATCGTAAAGGTAAATTATTAATATATACATGTTACCTTGTATTAATAACTGTAATAATATATTTAAATAATAATAAGACCCTCTCTTGTTAATTAATTTTTCTGATGAGAGAAATTTCCAACCAATTTCTCGTCGGCTTTATGTACACACTTTCCTTTTGAGTAAAAGTTTTCACTGACCCCCCATTATATCTCCTAAATATTTTATAAATTTATATTCTTTCGTCCTTTTCAAACATCTCTACTTTGGTCTACAAAGTAAACAGTTTCAGGTTTGTGGAATAACCCAATTCTCACTATGTTCCTTAGTTAAATATTTAATCAAGAAAAATATTTTATGAAAAAACGCTGCGAAAGATAATTTAAAAATATATTAGAAGCATATTTTAATTTATGACGCTTATTAAGTTTAATAATGTGTAAATGGTCTCAGATAGTGTATATTAACCACAGAAAATGTATATGATCGATAGTATTACCATATTTCTAGTTTTGAATCAAAAATTTAAGAAGCAAATCAATAATTATCTCGTCATCATTCAATATTGTTAAATTAGAAAATACAATATAGAATTTGACCACCTTTTAACTGCTCGTATGTTGTTAACGATGAAGGTTTTTTTTTTTTTTTTTTTTTTTTTTTTTTCAGAGGAGTGGAAATCTTCGAAAGACTGTCTCTTTGACAGTGCCGGATTCTTACCGACTAAAACCACTCCTCTTGTGTCACGGAGGGCCCCCTGGAAACCGCCTTCTGGCATTACTTCAGCGGAGCGACACTGCTGTAGATGTTGTTTTGCTATCCTCTTTATCTTCTTCTAATCAACCCCTTTTCATTTAACCTCTAGCTCTTTTTCCTTTAAAACCTTATTAATCATTTCCGATATTTCATGCCATTTTTCTCTGTCTGTTATCATGGTTACTATAATGTTATTCTTTGTTAGTTGGGACCCTAGGTTTTTCTCAGCCCTTCTTCTTTCATCCTCCCATTTCTCACATTGGAAGAATGTATGTTCCGCAGTGTCTGGCTCCCGACAGTACATGCACTCGTCAGTTTCAGCTAGATTAATGGTGTGGTAATATTTCATGAAGCACCCGTGGCCCGTTAAAAATTGTGTCAGGTAGTGGTTAACCTGTCCAGCATTCCTCTTTACCCAAATTGTTAGATCTGGGATTAGGGTCCTTGTCCATGCGCTCTTCTGGCTACTTCTCCACTGTTCTTGCCACTTTCCTATCGTCCCTTCTCTAGCCTCTTTTTTCACCCTGTTAGTTTGTCCAATGGTGACTCTTCTCTCTGCCGCTAACAGTTCTATAGGTATTACCCCGGATATTACTAGGCTGCTTTCTGTGGATATTGTCTTATATCCCCTGCATACTCTTACCGCCAGAATACGCTGCGTGCTCTCGATGATTTTTTTGTTGTAATTCCACTTTAGGGCCTTGTCCCATATAGCTGAGGCGTACAATATAGTTGATTGGGTTGCTGCTATTAGCATTCTTCCTTTGGTTTCACTAATTCCTTTAGGTATTATTCGGGACAGCGCAGCTGATGTCTGTTTACATTTGGCTGTTACTTTTTCTAGGTGTTCTCTGTAGTTCAGGTTCTGATCCATCGTGACGCCCAAGTAATTAACGCTTCTTTTAGGTGTAATTCGGACTCCTTCTATTTCAAAGCTAATTGGGATGTTAACCCTTTTTTTTCCAATCAATAATACTGCCTCCGTCTTTTGAGGTGCCAACTGTAGGTCGTGGTCTTTTATCCACATATTGATCATCTCAAGAACATCATTTGTGGTGTCCATTAGTTCCCTTTCGGTTCTTCTGACGATCACAGCTCCCAGGTCATCAGCATATGCTACCAGTTCTGTCTGCTCTGGTGTTCTGATTTTTAATATTCCGTCGTACAGGATGTTCCACAGCAGCGGTCCCAGCACTGAACCCTGCGGTACTCCCCCAGCTATCTTATACTCCCCAGCGTCTTCATCTATAATGTATCGGTTTGTAAAATAGCTTTCTATTATTGTACAGATATAGTTCGATATTTTCCGTCTTCTTAGCTCTTTCATTATATGTTTCCATGAGGCGGTGTTTAAGGCATTCTTGATATCGACTGTTACTAGTACGCAGAAACCTCTACTTCTTGGGTTTTTTTCCATTTCCAATTCTGCTATTTGTTGGACTACTCTTATAGCATCTACTGTAGATCTTTTTCTTCTAAATCCGAACTGCCTATCAGAAAGGTTTTCTTTGCTTTCCAGCTCCAGTCTCAGTCTTTCTGCTACTACATGTTCCAACAGTTTTCCCATTGTATCCAATAGGCATAATGGACGATAAGAGCTTGGATCTTCCTCCTTCTTTCCAGGTTTATGGATTAAAACTAAACGCCCTTTCTTCCACGCGTCGGGAAAGACTCCTTCTTCTATGGTGTTACTAAGTATATTCGCTATATCATGCGGGAAGTGATATGTTATTATTTTGATGATTTCTGAGGGTATTTTGTCTGGGCCCGGCGCTCTATTATTCTTTAACTTGCCAACCGCGTTTTTTAGTTCTTCTTCTGTTATCCTTTTGATTTGATACGGTTCTCTTCGCTCTTTCTTCCATATGAAGTTTCCTTGCATCGGAAATAGAGTACGTATTGCGTCCTTTCTAATATCCTCCGGGATGTTAAGCGGCTTGGGCTTTATTCTTCCCATAACTATTTTGTAAGCCTTCAACCATATATCATCTTCTACGCTTTGGCAGAGTTCCTCCCATGCATTTTGTTTACCTTTGAGTATATTAACCTTTAGTTTCTTTCTGTTCTCTTTTAATTCATTTTCTTTTGCATTTATTTCTGCCATGGGTATCTTTTGTTTTCTTCCTCTAGTTATTTGCCTCCTCATCTTGGTACATATCGTCCTCTGTTTTGCTATTTCTTCTGACCACCAGAATATATTTAGCCTATGTGGATGCTGCTTTCTCTTTGGCATCGCTACGTCACATGCTTCCTTTAATATAGCCATAAGCTCGTTGGGGCTTGTATTTTGATTTCTTCCAAGTTTTCGCTCCATATATTCTTTGAGGGAATCTTTATTTAGCTTTTTAGTATTCCAGCCTTTTACGTCCTGTCTTGGCTTTTCTTGTTTTGTTTTTCCCAATTCAAATTTTATGTATCGGTGAAGGCTTAAAGATTCCTCGTCCAGCACTTCCCATTTGTTTATTTCATTTGCGCTATTTTCCGAGCTAAAGGTTACGTCTATAATTGATTCTTGTTCATTTCTTACGAATGTAGGTACGTTTCCTCTATTTTGCACCACCAAATGATTTTTTGCCAGCCATTCATTAAGTTTCCTTCCCCGTGTGTCTTCCTTTTTTAAGCTCCACTCGTAAGATTTTGCGTTAAAGTCGCCGGCTAAAACTACTTTTCTAGGCGTATTTCTTATGTCTACCTCCAGTTCGCCCAAGTATGTTTCAAACTCCTCCACACTTTTATTCGGAGAGAAATAGCAGGAAAATATCCTGTACTCTCCTATGTTTAGCCAGCAGAAGCCCTTTCGTTTCTTGCGTCTCCCACAATTTAATCTTCTATTAAGCACCTTTATGGCAGAGTCTTTGCACTTATCCACTACCAGCGGTCCGCCTTTACTTATTGTTTTCACATTGGGTTCGCTAATTATTATTATGTCGCTTTTTAGTCTCCCTGTAGTTTCTTCCATAATGTCATGTGCAGCGGTACTCCTTCCGAGGTTTATTTGGAGTATTCTGAGTCGCCTCTTATTTTTGTTCTTGTTATTGCTAGTAGAATTTTTGTGAGTTATCCGATTGCTCACTGTATTCATTTTTTTTGTTTTTATTGATCACTAGTCGTAGGGAAAATGGGTAGCCGCTCTATAACTGCCATCGTTGTCGTAGCTTCGTTTAGAATGCTGGCACAGTATTCCATTTTATTATTTATTGTTTTGTCCTCTGTAAATGTCATTTGTGTTTTTTCGTGTGGAGGGGTTGTCCCAATATCTCCCTGATTTTCTTTTCCATTCGTTTCTTCTGAGTCTGTTTTAGTCTTCAGTGACTCTTGTCTGCTTAGGTGTCGATGTCTTCTTCTCTCTTGCTGTAGCGCCTTCCTGAACGCCCCACATTTACCTCCTCCTGCTTTATGCCCTCCGGCTTTACAAATTGGACACGCTTCCTCATTGCTGCACTCTTTTTGCCGGTGGTCTTCTTTTCCGCACTTATAACACGCCTTCGTCCTGTCTGGCCCTCTACAGTCCTTCGATTGGTGATCATATTCCCAACACTTGTAACATTTGTTGATTTTTAGTTTTTTCTCCATTTTACACCTAACCATGCCTATTCTAATTGTCTGTTCTCTCAGAAGTACTTCGGAATCAGTTTTGTTCATCATTACCGTTACAGCGAAGATATTATTTTCTAAGGGTCTTAAGTCGCTAACAACATTTTCTTGGTCCCATTTTCCGACTCTGTCAGTTATTGCCCTGATTATATCGTCCGCTTCTATATCTAGGCCTCTAATATGTATTATTTCTTTGCTTCTATCGCCCCCTATTTGTCTGCACTTTAGAGAATTTTGTTTGATTTTTAAGGCATCTTGAATATCTTTGGCTGCTTTTTCGTCCTTGTCGAGTGTTATTAATAAGTTACCTTCTCTAGTGCTTCTTAGCGATGTAATCGATTGTTTGGATGGGTTATTTTCCATTAATATTTTTACTTCCCCGAGTACCTCCTTGTAGGTTTTCTCCTTGGCGCTGACCACTATACCAATTGTATTCCGCTCTCTCTTGTGCAAAGCTAATTGTGCTGGGGTATATATGGTAATTTGGTTTCCACTTTTCCAGAATATGGCCGCTGCCATTTTTTTAAGGTTCATATATGACATGTAACTAACCGCGTGTATAGATATCTTTTCATTATTCTTTACTTCGTCTTTCAATTGGATCAATCTGTCCCATAATGTTTCCTCTTGGCCGTCAGTTACTATTTTAATAATTTTATTTATTTTTTGACTGTTCGCTTTTGTTCTCAGCCTGGTGGTCTGTTCGAGAACTTCAAATGGTTCCTCTGATTGCGCCAGGTCCGGATATTTATCTTTGAACGTTCTCTGAATACTCCGTTTCATGTCCGGGTCATTTGGTTCGACGAAAACCACTCTTGTCATTTGCTCTTCAGTTTCGAAGGAATTCCCTATTTTAAGTTCTATATTCCTGAATAGGTCCTCGTTCCAGTTTCTATCTTTTTCTTGCTTCCATATGTTGAAGTTATCAATGTTGTCTAGGTTTTCCAATGGCGTCTCTTTCTTGCCATGCCACGGTTCCGTCTGGGTTGCTATATCTCTAGTTGTTTGTTTGTTTCCTTGTAGCTCTTGTATCAGCTGATCTACAAAGCCAGTGTTATCACTCATATGCTTAACCAGGAGATCCACTTTAGATATAGCGTTTTTAATTTCTTTTTTTGTGTTTGGGATGGCCTTGATAAATGTTTTTAGTTGTTCCGTTTCGTCTACCGCTTTTTTAATGAGGTCGTTAAGTCTATTACGATTTTTTCCCATATTTCTAATAAACATATCTAATTCTTCCTTCGTTTTCTCCGGCGTCTCCTCCCGTTTTCGTTTTGCTTCTTTAGTAGTACTTCCTAGGGTTAGAGAATATGTTCTCTGTATCGTTGGCGGAGTTCTCGCAATGGAGCTTTTCCTTTCAAAAGCGCTAAGTTCTTTTGCCATTTCTATTGCACTCTCATCTATGTTTCCGATGTGTCCTTCTTCGATACCTCCATCCTGATAGGGATCGACAAAGACCTCATTTTCTATTTCATTTCCAGTCTGAGAGTTAATCAGAGGAGCTTGATAGCCAATTTCTTTCCCTCCGTTGTCCCCATTCTCATTCTCATTTTTTGCTTTAGATTTATCCATCATTCAAGTCCCACGAGTTGGGCCGTTCTTTACGTCCGGTGTGGCAGTGCGCCCTTGCCACACTAAGGCTACTTGCTTCGGGAGGTCGCCTGGTATCCCGAAGGCTCCGCTTACGGCAGTCGGTATAGTGGGACTGTCAACCAATCCATCAGCACGGGTCGCATGACACCTTGGATTCCACTTGGACTCTTCTCTCAGGGTTGCCATACCTGTGTGCTGTTCTTAGTTTTTCACCACTCATCCTCGACCTTACCGGCATGGGTGGCCCTACCAGGAGTACTAGACTCCCGCCGGCATCGCTCTTGGATTCATTGTAGCTACTTAAGCCCCTCCACCACGACAAGGTGACAGGTATCTCCAGAATTTGTCGATGTGTTCTAAAAAATGGTTCACGTTAGTAAAAGGGTTATAGTACAAGTGTCTTTTTTAATTTTGACCTAAATCTTAAGCGATACTGTAATAAATGCGTCCATAAAGATGGTGGCGAATAATAAAGATAATGAAAACACTTTTTTCTACTTTTTAATTATTTCTTTAGTCTCTCGCTTGCCTCGACTTGTTGTTCCAGAAACAATTTTGTTTCTTTTAATATCTCTATATGAAAGATGAAATTGTGTGATTCGAATAGTCTTTTGTTAGTTTTAAAATTGTTTCTTCGTTAATTTTTTTTGTTTTTCAAAAATTACGTAGGGATAAATGTTGTTTTAAAATATCTATTAAACGAAATCTCGTAATTAAAACCGAAATTACGTAAAGGGCAAACGATTTACTAAGACCAGCCAGAGACACTTTGTCACAGAATAATTATTTGTGCCAACCTCATTCATTAATTTTAGCCCGTCAAAGCAAAACAGAATCAATTAAACACAACTTAGATTAAACCTCTAAACCGTAAATTCAGTAACGTAGCTTATATTTTTTTACGGCATGTTTTCAAAGTGAAAATAAATTACCTACGAATTGTTTTAAACAGATTAGGGAAATAAAATATGATTTAAAAAATTTTACGAAGTATCATTGTATTAGAAACTGTTTTATTCATAAAAAAATTACAAGTAATAAAATTATTTATATTTTAAAACTTGATGATGATAAAAATTTCAAAATGATTGCATTGCTTTAAAGCCCTTTTACCTTTAATAATGTGTGGATGCATCCCGATGTGTTACGCATTCTCCAAAGCGCCTAGGCATGCTTCTGATCAGGTAGTCAATGTCCTCCTGTGGTATCTCATTCCAGGCAACCACCAACTCCTCTCGAAGTTCTTCTAGAGTCTGAGGAGGACGTTGCGAATTGAGCAATCTCCTACCCAGCATATCCCACACGTTCTCAATTGGGGATAAGTCGGGAGATCTTGGTGGCCAAGGTAACAATGTGACATCATTATATTGAAAGGTTCTTGTGACATATGGTCGGGCATTATCTTGTTGGAAAGTTGGATTTGCCAAACCATAACTCCAACAGTTTGATGAACTGACGGCTAAGCTCAAAAACAGATATAATGTAATTGCTAAATGTCATAATTTTGAGTCGAAATTCTCATTTCGACCGGAATGATTTGGCCGAAATTAATTTCGGCTTGTCGCGTTTTCATGACGTCATATGCTCACTTTGCAATACCTTCGCTAGGTGCGCACAGTCGCATTTCGACTCCGCCATGACGGTCGAAATTATTTCGAGTCAAAATTGTCACTAAGAATCAGAGCCTTAGAACAAAAAGATACAGGAAGGAGTATATGCAAAATGACCTTGAGTCCAGAAAGGAGCTTGCATATGGCGGCCAATTGTCAATTTTAATTTCCGTTTCCATTGACGTACCGCAAAAAAATTAAAATTATATCAAGGTTTTTATTTTTAATAAATTTCAACCAATCAAGTGTGTGAATACCATTAGTGTTCTAAATAATTTAGTATTTATAAGAACCGAATGATACGCCTATGCGCTTATTTTTGACATTTATATGCAAATATTGCTTTGACAGTACACTGTAAACATAAACAACATAGGATGGCGCTGATCGTTGCGTCTACTTATTTTAATTGTTCTATTTTTCGGAAGAGGTCTCTCTACTTATACTATTAACGACAATACTTTTTAATTTAACAGATCTGTATCAATCTGTATTTGGTGAGAAACAGTTTTAAGAAAATTAAGAAAAGAGACAGTAGTTCTGAGAATCAGGAAAAGAGCAGGAGTTTTGTCTTCAGTTTTTTTTAGTTTTGTTGGTGTATATCATCTTTGGTTTTGTGCTTCCAAATAATTCTGTCCCTAAAATGGATTCAAACTATCAGCCCCCCTTATCTAAAAGGAAATGTTGTGTACCTACATGTACAAATCTTGAAGGCAAAATGCATCGTTTTCCAAAAAATTAACCAAGTGTGTTTAGTGAGTGGATTTTAAAGATACAGTCTTTAAATTATAAAGACATTTATAAAAAATATGTATTTTGTGAGGAACATTTTTCTAGTAACTGTAAAGTTTTAGGTACCAAAAGAGGTCTTATAAGAACAGCAATTCCAACTTTAAATTTACCTCGTAAGTGAATAAATCAAATTGTAATTTATAAAGAATGAAAACCTGTACTAGCAGATCATGCAAACGTTTTTATGCTGAAAGGACTGTATAAACGGTGGAAGCAACCATTAGCTTTTACATTTAGTAAAGGACCTCATAAATCCATGGCATTAAAAAATTTGCTGAAGGTTCTAATCTGCAAATGTCAAAGTATAGGTTTCAAGGTAGTATCGACAGTTTGTGACCAAAGTGAAAATAATGTAGGAGCTATTAGACTGCTAATGAGTGAAACGAAGGAGGAATACTTAAAAAGAAAAGAAGAGAATAGAAATTTTGGTTTTGTGATCAATGTCCAAGAAATTATTCCCATATTTGATGTCCTTCATATTTTCAAGTGTTTGAGAAATAATCTTTTGAAACATGACTTGTATTTTAAGCAAAATAAATAAATAAATGATGATTTTTTTATTGTAAACATATATATTTACTTTAGTTTCGTTGAAATGTGGCTGTATATTTTATCGCAGGGTACTTCTTATTGACAGATAGATGGCACTAGATATAAATTTAAGGAATCTGTATTATCGACAATACTTTTTAACACAACCGCTGCTACTCGATGTCGCATACGGATCTAGATCTAGACAGTAACTAGGTTCTTGCCATTCTATTCGTAGTTCCGTATTCGGTGGATTGATTTGGCCAAGCTAAACAACTTCCCCGTGTTTACAAAATACGTGCTAATAACAATATTCTTAATAAAATGGACTTCCACAAAGTAAAGGTTAATACAATCAATTTTTTAACATTTAATGTTGTATCGTATCATTTTTCATGGTTAGAAATACATTTTTAAATATTTACAGATCGAGATATTTTTGGACACTCATTTATAAATAAAAAATGTTTATTTAAGTGCCCGTTATAATTTCCGAAAATTAGGAATATATATTCTAAGAAAATAAATTCTGCAATAAAAACCAAAACCATGGATATAAAATTGAATAATAATTTTACAACTCTAAATTTTGCAAAAATCGTTCGTCAGTAAATAGACCTTAATAAACAAAACCTTTCCCTGGAATAATTTTTTATGGTTTCTACCCTTTATTATTTGGAACGGCGAAGCGAACTAAAGCGTATTTTCAATTTAAAGACAGAACACCCAATATTATTGCTCATTGGAGTAAGCCTAGAGACGAGGAACATTTCTCGTTAAGAAATTGCCGCTTGGCAGCATTTTGTCATAAATATAACTCAATCATGTCCTTCTTTTAACGTCGTAAGTGGACAGTCAGTGTATGGATGGAATAGGAGATTCTGAAAAATGGTCCACGCTAGGATTAAACAATAGTTGATGAATCAATCAATCACTTTTTTTCGTATAAAATGGCCTGATTACCAGCATTCACATTAAAATAGCATAAACTTAAAAAAAAATTAAAAACAGAACTATTTTGCACATAATATCTTTAAGAAAAACCCGTAAAATTAATAACTAAAAAATAGATTGAACAATTTAACAAAATAAAATTATAAGGAGAACAAAATGTCTCTAAAAGATAGAGATTTTAATTAGAACATTTTTTTCATTATACTTCAAGATATTCTCTGTGGCAGTGTTTTTTGCAATGCGAACAAACCCTAATTCCGTTCCCCTTTTTGCTAGAGTTTCGGCTTCAACATTTCTCTCCAACCCCTGGTGTCTAGGCACCCAGAGCAGTATTACCCCGTTACTCAAAGCAATAGCAGTATTACTCCGTCACTCAAAGCAATACAATCCAGCAGGCTGGAACTCAGTGACTTTAAAATCCATTTTTGTTAAAAAGAGGAGGGTCAACCAGCTCTCTTGTATACTAATTCCAGCACGAATACCTTCACCTTAGATAGAAGATTGATTGAGATGTCAATTATCGGTTTTTTGCTCCTACATTCTAGCTCTCACACCATTTGATGTTTGGACCATCAATAGTCCATTTGAAGATTTTTCTTCTTCTCATTCGTAGATACTTTAAAGAATGACTTCTGTACATATATCCTGTAGATTAGATTAGATTGGACTTTAGCAATTAGCCTGTGTCACCTCGACCTTCTGCAGATCTATTGTGGAAGCCCTTTTCCCTTATAGGGTTTTGTTAAGTTTGGTCTTCTCTAGTAGACTTATTAATTATTTTGTGTAGGAAATCCCTTGTGTAGCTACTAGCTCCTGACTTGTCTTCGCCTAAAATGAGAAATCTTTGCCTCGATAAGATTTCACAGCTGCATAGTATATGCGCTGCCGTTTCCTCTGTTTCTTGACAGAATCTACATAGTGGAGAATTTGCCAGTTTTAATGCATACATGTGCTTATTGAGTTTACAATGCCCTGTGAAAAGACCCACCAACATTCTGATGGTGTTTCTATCCTACCTTAGTAGATACTCTGTTAGTTTCTGTGTTGGTCCCATAATGAACTCTTTCGCTTGCCTCATTCCTGGTGAGTTGTCCCTTAATCGTCGTTTTTGCCATGCCACAGAAAGGTTCTGGTCCTAATAGGGCATTTGACGGACAGTGCGTATGCCTCTTCGTTGCCCCGTATCTTCCTGTGCCCTGGTACCCAGGCCAGAATTAGTCTGTTGGTACTTCCTAGTTCCGTTAGGGCTCTTATGCAGTCCCATACTAATCTAGAATTGACTTCGATTGAGCGCAATGCTTTTATGGCCGCTTGGCTATCTGAATATATGGCAATGGTTTTTTCCTTAACCTTTTGCTTAATAATTTCAATTGTGCAGTGGTGAATAGCAGTTATTTCTGCCTGGAACACCGTGGCGTATTTTCCCAGACTCAGTGTAAAAGGCTTTTATACTTTCCTTTAAACTTTGTTTTTGGTATACTCGAAATTTTACAGTCGTGTAGTGACGTCTTTT
This sequence comes from Ophraella communa, assembly GCA_035357415.1. Classification (NCBI taxonomy): domain Eukaryota; kingdom Metazoa; phylum Arthropoda; class Insecta; order Coleoptera; family Chrysomelidae; genus Ophraella; species Ophraella communa. The sequence goes on along the minus strand of CM068986.1, from coordinate 8,718,666 downwards.
TCGTGGGAAAAAACGTAAGTCCTATTAAATTTATTTGTTGCTAAGTAACTGACTACTGGTGTATGACTTTCGTTGCTTGTGCAGTTCGCTGTATAACATTGTTGATGTCTAGTGGTATGCCATTCCCAACTTGTTCCTGTTCAATTTGAAAGAAAGCCAACACATTTAAAATTATTAACTGTGGGTTTTTTGGCGGCATGTTTTGACGCTTTGGCGTTTTCAAAACTGACAATCACTTGACAAGCATTTCAGGTAAAATTTAGCCACGACAACATTTCGGCAAAATTTTTTGTCACTGTCATTTTACATTAGTTAAACAAGGATAGACAAAAATGACGTCGTTACAAGACTGTAAAATTCCGAGTATAGTTAATGGTTATATATGATATTCCTTCGAACTAATAATGATACGAAAGAATAACAACGATAATAAACAAAATAACCTTAAAATGACTTTTGGGCATTATCTGTGATAACGACTTAACAATGCTCATCTAACAACCCATATATTATAGTCGCGTTCGGAATAAACCTCTCAGATGCGACCAGATTTTTATCACGTGACATCCGACGGATCTAAGCGATCTGAAATAACCGAACGGTTCCGATTTTTTCACATAACCTCACACTCACATTATTTATTTTCTACGAATAAAGAATAGAAAGGAAGGAACGTTGTCATATTTTAATCTAGCAAATAATCACAACGGAAGTCGGCCATATTGAAGAACCAAATATGACTCATTCGAATCGTGACATTTGACATGTATAGTTTTTCATGCTGTTTTATATATTATTTTCTGATTTAAGTAGTTAACCCAACTCTTGAATGGGAATTACTTTTCATCTGTAGGGTTCTATTTATCTGAATTATTAAAAATTAACAAAATATTTTAATGACAACCACATTGTTATCATAGACGTTGCTTTATTTTTCATATTGACCAACTAAGTCAACTATTTATAATTACTACTTAGAAGTTTTTAATCTAAATTTATATTCCTACAACCTTATGAAAATGTATATTACTGTACAGATAATTACAAGCGGAAAACAGTTATTTTTTTTTTAACAATTAATACGAGGCATAAGTATATAATACCCTGTGTGTGACACCACTGGTAAAACGGTTACTAACCTCGCAAACACTTTTAAACTATTTAAATTTAAATGACTTAATCTATGACAGATTAATCGCTTTTGTCGATCCAAATATATCGAGCAAAAAGATCGCCGTCCGATCGCTCAGATTTTCTTGCCGAACGATCTCGATTTACCTCCGACACATCTCGATGACATAAACGAACGATATGGAGCAATCGTAGAAGTCTGATTGCGATTCCGAACGCTATATATATCAGTGATAACATAACTTAAACTCAACCGCAATAATTTTCGAGCACATTTACATAAAATTGGCATCATAAACTTTCCCTTTCTGCTTTGTATCTTCCTAGGGCCTACGACATATGTAGATTATTTACCTATCTGTATAATCTCACAAAATATTTATATTAGAGAAATAGGTTATGAAAAATGAAGTAATGTGGCAAATATATTTTTTAATAACATACAAACTAATAAGTTTGTTTTAATTAGATTGGTCATCCATCTCTAATGAGAAGATTCAATAAAACACAGTAAAACTTATAAATAATATAAAAGAAATTTTATCAACAGATTCTGAAATAGCTTTGAGAACTAATTCAAATAATTTTATTTATAAAGAAATGCAAATAGCAAATTCTATTAAAAATATAAAACCAAAATAAATTTAATAATGTTTTGTGACGAAAAGGTATTTTAAGAGAAATATTAGTGTCATTTTTTGTGTTCTAGACTGATAAAATTGATATATTTTTCTTTCATTTATGCTGTTGACAAACCCTTTCAAGAAAACAATTTTGCCAACTTAGTTAGCTGTTGTTCTCGAACTTATATTGATGGCATAAATATTCTTTTGTTGATATGATATTTTATTCGAATTCAAATTGTTTTCTCTCCAGAAGAAAACAAAGCCATTTTTTATACCCATTGGCATAATAAACCTATATAGTTATTGTAAAGAATTTTTTGCAATACTTACCCTTGATAACTTTTTTGATTGTTTATTTACTCGTATAAACAAATAACGAATTATTTTGTTAATTTTACTAAATAAAATAACAGATGATTAGAATAATTTCCAAACCAGACTTGACCTTTTTCTAAAGTAAAAATAACTACTTGCTGGGCTATATGCCCCACTGGACATTGGATTACATTTCAATAGAAAACGATCGACCATCACTGTCATTTTGCACATGAAAGGAAATTATAATACTCGCAGACCGGATTCTACATTACTGTGTCGTTATTAATACGAGGTAATTACTTCTTCTCATCATGCAAAGCAGGATTCAGAATGACGCTTTTGCGCCAATATCTTTGTAGGGTATTTTTTATCAAATTATTTGTCAAACTTACTTATTATTTATAGTGTTTGACCAAATAATCTTCGCAATAATGTCTAAGAAATCACATATATGTAATCAATATATTTTTAACGTATGCATCTAATTAGTTTACTTTTATAAGATTTTATATTTTTGAATTAAGAATCTTTATTGTGTCAATACAAAAGAACCGTGATAAAGTTAGAATAATGGTACTTAATCCCATCTCAATTAACGTGTTTATCATACTTAATATCCAAAACATTCAGTCTTATTGTATCTACAATATAGTTAATTAATTGAAGCTACTACATTTACCGATGTCTACATTAGAGTGCGGTTTGATGTTGTATAGGGAGTCTACATACTGGGAATGTTTAATGAAAACACGTTTGATTAGAGTATTAGATAGTTTAGACGTCTTGGTATTGAGATTAATTTTATTTATATTATATATAATTTATACTAGTAATAAATACGTTGATTTTTTTTGGATTTGGGCCAATAAATCCTCTAATTAAGTAAAAAGTGGCGTAGATGTTTAAAAAATCTTCCTAATAACTAATTCATTTTGAAATTAATTATAAATCCACAAAATAAAGTGTACCAGGTAAAAGGATCTTGCACAAATTTTATGGAAATTGGCCCCTCCGTCAAATTAGTTAAAATTTTGATATGATGTTCGTTTTCGTATCCTGAATAAAAGTCTAAATGGTCATAAAGCTCAATTTCGCTTATTTTAGGGAGCTCTAAATGGTAGTCCCTTTTAAAGTTTAGTTTTTGCTATAAAAAAAGTCAATACATCTACATCCAATGCCAATACAATAATTTTGACAGTTGACGGCTGTCAACTTGCTGTCAAACAACCGGAAATGAGCAAAATTGATAATGTACATGTAAATTATGGAGGGTAGAAGGAAGGAGAACCATCTTATACGGAGAACAGTTGAAAAGTTGTACACTTGTAAGCAGCAAATAACTCAAAATATCACCAAAAAGGCGCTGGTGTAGCTAATGGAAATAATATGAATTTATCGGATATTAACAGTGAAATAAGGTGGATTGAAAAGTTTAATATTTTTTGTGACTTGTGTAGTTATGCTTTATTTAAAATATCAGCTGTTTAGGTTTTTTTTCTTTTTTTAATTTTGTTTTTTACTCTTCTTCTTCCTTCAATCCTCTTTAATGTAAATATACCCTAAGTATACCTAAGTCTGTTTCATACCAAAAACCGGAAGAAAATACATAAATTTTACCATTTTTTGGAAATATTCTTAAGCATAAATATTTTCTGTTGACACTTAGAGGTCCATAGTGACCACAAAAATTACAACATGATCTTTCAGGACCTCTGTTACCTATCTGTGAGCTATTAGAGGGCCATTAAAACCAACTCTGTACGTGCTTCTGATGTAATACCTCCCCAAACGATAACAGACCCACCACCAAATTTATGTCTATGGTAAATACAAGCGGGGGCGTATCTTTCTCCAGGTCTTCTCCATACTCTTCGACGTCTGTCTGGTCCATTGAGGCAAAAACGAGACTCGTCTGTAAATACTACCTTGCTCCAGTCGTCATTGTTCCATAGCAAGTGATTTCGAGCAAAATTCAATATGCTGGCCTTTCAATGTTGGCCCTGTAGCCAACCTTCTGCAAGACAATCCACTGGCACGAAGCCTTCTTCTAACTGTCCATTCGTTAGCGTTTCTAACCTCTTGAAGCTAACCTAACCTAACCTAACCTAACCTAACCTAACTTTTTCAAAATAGCATCCATATACAACATTAGAAATTTCATCGCCTACTATGCCCATGACATTATTTTTAAGAATATTTGCCAATTCTTAAATTATTTAAAGTAACCTAATTTTTTGCTCGACAGTTTATTTTATAGCAATAGGACTTTCTAATAAAAAAAATCGTTACAAAATTCCCGTAATTAGAATTACCTCTATTTATTTGTAGAATATTTGTGTAATTATTCAACTTCTGTAATTGATACTTTTACATACATTTTGTTCATACATTATTTTCCTATTGGTACGCCACTGATTATATCAAAAAGTAACTTGTCTCTCTTTAGTCAGCAGCCTCCAGATAGGAATTAAATTGAAGGGTGGTATCTGTACTTGTGTTCGTGACAAGAATGAGAAGAATAAATGAATGATGTTCGGAAAATTGCTTCAGAATTTTAGTCTAAAGGTCAAAACAGTTCTGGTGAAATCGTTAAGCTGCACAAGAAGATGAAAAATTGACTAAATAGCCGACAGCATAGAAAACGAACCACCAAAATATTTTTTCAACGTTTTTATTAGATTTCTGGGGTCGCTCTTAAGTAAACACCGAGTGGTTTATATTAGAACGAGGAAAAGTGACGGAATAGAGCATCTTGTATCTACACAAATAAAAACTAATACAGCTGTGAACAACATAATCGATATATCTGGTGGATAAATCTAATTAGTCGTTGTACTGGACGTGGTTTAGCCTAGGAATACTTTTCCGCAACTATAAATCGCATTACACATGTATATTTATTTATTAATTACTTAATATACGGGGTCCAATTGGCTGTTTGAAAGTGTAGACATTATCTGGTGAAAATGAATATTAAAATAATTATAATATCTATTTATAATCGCATATTTCGTATAACTAACTTTTTTTATTAACTAATTAATTTTAATTTTTTTATTCAATTTAAACAGAGTAATACATACTTTTATAAACAAATCATTAACAATAAAAAGCAAATCATTCAAAAACTAGAAACTCGAATATTAATACCGGGTATTTCCGCTGGTCAATCTGATTCCATTCATGGACCCAAGCATCTTTCAATTGAGTTAAATTAGTTGGACAAGGAACTCGGTTACGAACTTGTCTACCCATCAAATCCCAGACGTGTTTAATTGGATTGAGGTCTGGGCTACGTGATGGCCAGTTCATCCTTTGAATTTCTGTTTCATGCAGATATAGAGGTACAGTCTTTGCATTATGTGGACGAGCGTTGTCATGCATAAACATGAATTCATTCCCTATAACTGGTCCAAATGGAATGACATGTGGTTCTAGGACATCACGAATATATCGTACGAGCGTCCATGCTTATGCTGTCCCATACCATTGCCAATCCTCCTCCATAACTAAGTTTTTTATAAAAATTTACTTGCCTTTATAAAAATTTACTCGCCTCTTCTTCGGTATCTTCTTTCACGGCCATGAGGTGAACGTAAACAAAACTTTGACTCATCAGAAAATAAAATAAGTAACTCCGGACCAGTTGCAGGTCTTCTGCACCGTAATACATTTTCTCTTAATCGCCTTTGGATACTTATTTCGTTAACAGCTACTTGACGTACTTCTTCTAAACGATTTCGAGCCATGATAGCAGTAGTATTTCTTTCTTGCAAAACATTTAATGTTACAAAACTCGTCGTCTGCCAGATCCTCTTTGTCTCGAAAAACTACCAGTTTCATTGAAACGTTTTACAGCTCTCTGAACGCTACACCTTGTAACACCTAATATTCTATAGAGCGGGTCACAGTTATTATGCAGCATTGCGTTTATGGAATACGGCGTTGCCATATCGGCATGTTCTTCGAATTTGGTTCCAACTGGCGCGGGAATATAACTTGCCATTGTGTTACTATTATGATTTAAATGTTGACTAAATTATTCATTTAAAAATCGTTTAGTGAGTAATTAAGAATATTTATAATTATGCTTTTAGATAAATTTTACGCGTTTAAAGGAAAATATTGTAAATCCGCTAAAATATTCAAATTTTATACGTTTAATTATCACGTATAAAGAAATAAATAAATACAGCGGCCTTACAAAAGACCTTTGTCAAATTATGAAATAATAATATAATAATATAATTAATAATAAAAATATGTCAATAATAATAATATATACATAAATTACAAGACGAGTGGTAAAAAGTCAGCTGTCATCTAAATTTTAAGGGAGAACGATTAACAGAGAAAAGCTAATGAAATCTTGCCGACGTTTCGATGATTTTTCCGAGGATTTTTCTTCTTCTGGTGGGTTGTTGTAACAAACAAAATGTAAAATAAGTAAATGAATTAATAATTACGTATTTTAACTTAAATTAAAATTAAACTTTAAAAATGACAATGATTAGCAGGTAATAACTAAAATAAATGAAAATTGAATGGAACATTTGAGGGTTAAGAAATATATTACTGATCTTCATCGTCATCCAAGTCTTCATCTTCATCGTCTTCATTTAGATTTATTATTATTGGCTCAATGTCTTCCATTAAATGATCTGTTTTCCACATCTTTTCCTCTGTCTTCTCTACCTTTTTTTCATAATTAGACCACTGCATTGGGGTTACTTGCGAATACGCTGTTTTTATAAGTTTTTCCACATCCTCTTTTTTAAAAGTACTATTATTACGAGCCACATATCCTTTCACTTGGCTCCACATCATTTCAATAGGATTTAATTCGCAATGATAAGGTGGTAATCGTGGGACTGTTATATTATGTTCCGTGGCAATGTCGTCTATTTTTCTTAGGTCGTACTGCTCTCTAAACGCGTTTGCAGTAGCCAATAATTCTGTTTTTAAATAATCATCCTTGAAGTAAATCTCTTTTTCCAGTAGCCAGTACTTTTGTATTCAACGTATACGTTAAAATATTCAATAAAAGCCTCTTGGTTTGACGATGAAGATTTTCACCTTGTTTAAATTTTTCAAACGGTGCTGCTAACTGCATGGCTGTTGTTTCAATAATGCCCTTTCGTTTATCAGCAGAAACAGATAGGTACCTGCCTATGTTATTACTTACCTGTACATTTACTTACCTCTACATTCCAGGAATATTACATAACGGTTTACGAGGATCAACGGATCATACAGGTAAAAATAATTGGCATCTTTGTAATTAAATAATATTTTCACTGGCAAGAGGATTAGGATTTGTCTGAAAGATTTAGTAGAGACCTAAATAATCCATCAAGTGATTGAATTCCATTTTTTAATAATATTTATTATATAGAATACCTCTGTTCTGCAAAATTCATAATAAAACGTTTCTACGAAAATAAATTGGCTGTGTTAATTGTGGTTCAAGCCGTAACCAAAGCGGCAACAGTGTTGAATATTCGCCCATAAGATTTACATTGGCCTATGCCGGCCACGCTGCATAATAACTGTGACCCGCTCTATAGTAGCATAATATTGAGACCTACCATCTTATACTAAAGCAACTGCTCGTGCTGTATCAGTAGTCGTTAAAACCATGATATGGTGATAGTTCAAACAGCAATTGTTGCCAAAATATGAATATTTGTTATGTAGACAATTAAACTGCAATTGACAAGTAATAAATATTGACAGTTGTCAAATTGTGAGTTGGCCACAGCACTCTATATGAGGGGAGTATGAAATTATTTTGAGACGTCAGAATAATAAACTTAAAAGTATATTAGATAGGTCATCCATCTCAAATATGGTTAAATCCAATAGAAAAGATTCAATAAAACTCACTGTCAATATGTATTACTTGTCAATTGCAGTTTAATTGTCTACATAACAAATATTCATATTTTGGCAATAATTTCTGTTTGAACTATCACCATATCATGGTTGTGACTTTGAGTTTTATTGGATCTTTTCTATTAAAAGTACATGTTTTTATCTACTAGTTGCAAAAAATTAAAAAATATTAGCCTTCGCGTAAATCAATATTTTGAATGCATCGAATTTTAAGTCGGTGAGTGTATAATAGAACACAATTTCATTAGTTTACTAATTTTACAATTATATTTGGGATAGTCTATTTTAGTTATAGTCCTCATAAATGATTTTTTAAGCGAGTGTCACAAAAAATGAAGTTTTACGGATCTATTAACGTCCCTAAAGTGTATCTTTTTTGGCGGCTTTTTTACTTTACGGCCGCTGTTTTACTTTACGGCCGCTTTTTTACTTTACGGCCGCTTTTGCAAACAAAGTCATTATGAGGGCAACCTACTAGACACATTTAATTTGCTTATTTGAGTTATTTCCACGTCCGATATTAAGATTGTCAAATTATGAAGGCGGCCTACTAGACACACTTAATTTGCATGTTTGGTTTATTTACCCATAAAACAAATAATGCCCTAATTTATTAACTTCGTTATGACCCAACTTCTGTTTATCATACTTACTGTAAGTAATTCTGTACACATATCTTTGTTACTTAATAATACACTTTTCATTTGGTTAATAAAAAATTGAATCTAATCTTCCAGTTTCGTCTCTGTTTAGAAACAAAATTGTAAAAAAAAGTTGTTACCTATTTGATGAGACACTCGCTTAAAAAATTTTGTGTGCACCTCAGCCGTATGATCTTTTTTGGCCTCACCTGAAATTTGCTTGGCCTCGGCTATGCCTCGGCCGCAAATTTCAGATTCGGCCAAAAAAGATCAACTTTACGGCCTTGGTACACAAATAACTATTATGTGTACATAGAGTGATTTCAATAATTATAATAAAAATAACCATATAAATTGTTAACAATCATCCTATGCATAATATTATTGATCAAAAACACATTACGAAATAGTTTATTCGTTACCAATACCAGCTTATTTGTTTACTAGCATTTGTAATAATCATATATCATATATAAATGTATTTGTTCATACTTTCATACTGACGGGTGTAAATAACATCTATTATTTAATCTATATAATAAATACATGCGATATATATATGCGATTATGGAAAACGAAAAAGTCCTCTGATAGTGATTATTCAAAACTAACTAATTGGACACTTTTGACAAGATTAATTATTAATATTTAATAACATTCACTTGTTTAAAATGTATAAATAATAGTAACAGGAAACAAGATAAACATTTGAGAACCTAAACTAATAAGAACGCTATAAAAATTATTACCCTACACTCAAGATGACATAAAATGTCGGAATCAGTAGGTGTGAATATCCTTTAGTTGGTGAATCAAAAAATACGGTCGATAGCAAGGATTTCTACTGCAAGATATATAATCTGGAGAGTACCTAGTTATCTCTTTCAAATAAGGTTATAACACATTTTTATTTTTGTTAGGGAACATATAGTGCAGTCGAATTACCTGAAAAAGTGACCAATTTATGACTTAAGTCCGAATTGAAGTAGCTAAGTGGAAAGGGGTAGGTTTGATAATTACAAATCGAAAGGCGACCATCCAAGATCTTAGATGCGTGCAAGGGGTGCGTGGTAGGGGTGGGAAGGGGGTGAAAACGGTTTTTTGCAATTTGCAGCGTTTTATTAAAAAAAGTTAAATAGAAAAGTTGTAGATAATAAAAAAATCGACAACTTTTGTCTGAAACATTTTTTCACATAACCTAAAAATAAAGGCTAAAAAGCGAAAAATCATAATTTTCGTTTTTTATTTTTTACTCAGCGAAAAATCAATATTTTGTTATGAAATTCAGTACAGTGATAGCTTTTTGTATCCCAAAAAAGTAGATTTTTTTTTACGAAAACTCAATTTTTTTCCGACATATTAACGATTTTCGAAAAAAAGACCTTATTTTGTAACGGCTCCCAAGGTCCGAATTTTTGATTTAGACGCCTATTGAAGGTCTCATTTTTTTCATAATGACTTTAATTTTCATATACAATAATAAAAAAATACTACTCCTAGCAAAAAAAATCGTTTAAAATCGAAAAAACTGAAAAATTCATAATTTTTCATGCGTATCTTTTTCCTACCCTTCTACACGTTATATAACTCTCAAAAATATTTCATGTACATGCATTTAATTTATCACACCTTATTGCAGTTTGTAGGATTAAAATAAAGGAAATCATGGACGTTTATATTGATTAAAAGAATTTTAAAAAAATCATTCCACTGATTGTCATAACTTAGTTATTTAGTAGCTTTGTATATTTTGTGAATCGTTTCTATATTATTTATACATGACTAGTGTTATTATTTCTTCAATAACGTAAGTAATTTAACGTATGTATTCTTTAAAACATTTCATGTAAAAAATATTAATTTTTTCAATTAAAGTTAATAACACCAAGAAATTTTAAATAGAGTAAATGCTAATTGTTTAAAAGGTGTTATTAATTCGTAGAATTTGTAATGATTAATATTATGTATAACATTTACAGGTGCCTGTACTCAAATGTAATTTTATTGTGGCATCTTCACACAAACGCTCCAATTGTGAAAAATCGGAGCAAACCACGCTACCAGATCCTATACCAGGGCCTATACTATAATGATAATGAAGATTAAGACGAATATGATAAAGATGAAGACGGAGATGATGAAAATGAAGATAAAAATGATGAAGATGACGATGAAGTAGAAGTACAAGAGGAAGAAGAATGTAATTCGCAGGTCAAAACGGCGAGATATAATTAAAAATAAGAAACAGTAAAATTGTACTTTCTTTGTATAATTCCATCGTATGCACGTATAAAATAATTTTTTTCATTTTTTTAATCAATATAGACGTCCATAATTTCCTTTATTTTACTCCTACAAACTGCAATAAGGTGTGATAAATTAAATGCATGTACATGAAATATTTTTGAGAGTAATATAACGTGTAGAAGGGTAGAAAAAAGATAAGCGTGAAAAATTATGAATTTTTCAGTTTTTTCGATTTTAAACGATTTTTTTTGCTGGGAGTAGTATTTTTTTATTATTGTATATGAAAATTAAAGTCATTACGAAAAAAATGAGATCTTCAATAGGCGTCTAAAATAAAAATTCGAACCTTGGGAGCCGTTACAAAATGAGGTCTTTTTTTCGAAAATCGTTAATATGTCGGAAAAAAATTGAGTTATCGTAAAAAAAAAATTCTACTTTTTTGGGATACAAAAAGCTATCACTGTACTGAATTTCATAACAAAATATTGATTTTTCGCTGAGTAAAAAATAAAAAACGAAAATTATGGTTTTTCGCTTTTTTAGCCTTTATTTTTAGGTTATGTGAGAAAATGTTTCAGACAAAAGTTGTCGATTTTTTTATTATCTACAACTTTTCCATTTAACTTTTTTCAATAGAATGCGTATTTACGCTGCAAATTGCAAAAAACCGTTTTCACCCCCTTTCCACCCCTACCACGCACCCCTTGCACGCATCTAAGATCTTGGATCGTCGCCTTTCGATTTGTAATTATCAAACCTACCCCTTTCCACTTAGCTACCTCAATTCGGACTTAAGTCATGAAAAAAAGGTAATTCGACTGCACTAATAGTACCTTAAATTGTTTGAAAAGCAAGATTTAGTTCGTTTTTAAAAAATGTAATTCAAAGCCGCAAGAATTTATTACCAAAAAAACTCGCTTTCTTCTTTGTATGTACGGAGCTAAACTCTAGCTGATAGCCAGCTAGACCCAACAGATTAGAAGTTGGTCGATAATGCAATGGAACCAACCCAGACTTTACTCCCAGCTGGGCCGAAAAAACTGTTTAGTTAGACTAACGTGTTCTATCGTTGAATCACCAACAGCAGGAAGATTCGTTAGATACTGACGAACAAACATTCGAGACATCACTTCTGAAGCAATTCAATGGAAGAAGAAAAAGAAGATCCACAAAAAGAAGATCAACAAGTAATTATTAAAACTGAAAAATAAAAAATTGTTTCTACCTGCACCCAAGGTAAAGAAACTTGATAGTTTCTATACCAAGCTTGACCGTTTTCTATGAAAAAACAACTACTTCCTGGGCTATATGCCCCAACGGACATTGAATTACATTCCAATAGGAAACCGACTTCGTCGATTGTAATCATTAAGACATTTTAACAAAATTATAAACAGTATATTTTAAAACTTAACTGTGCATGCTACAAAGAATCCCTGAATATTTAATAATTATGATTTTCATAACCACCTCGATTTGGGAACCTTTACCATAACCTTACTGTCCATATCCATGATAACTTGAAGCTTTTGTATTTTGATGACCAATTTTTTGACTATCATCCCAATTGGGAATCCTCTGAATTTTAATAGGTTGTTCGTTGTATCTACAAGTTGAAACACCTTTTTTTAAAAAGTTTCTCGGTAATAAAAATATTCAAATTGTTTAAATTATTAACTTTATTACTTAAAAATAACGTAAATTAATCTGGAAAACGTAATTAACTACATTTACTATTATAATATTATTATAATCTATTTATACAGATAAAAGAAGTGGTTGATGAAAGGAAACAAATATATAATTCCAAATAACTCAAAATATTAAATACAATCTTATATCTAATAAATGTTATTTGTCATTTATACATAGTATAAAATTCAACTTTAAAAATGTAATTTAGAGATTTTGTATAAAATACCGACGTCTCTTGACAGTTATTAAGTGATTGCTAGGGAAGCCGTGCGATTTACTTTACCACTGTGCGTTTTCTTTACCGTGCGTTATAAGGTATCTTACATTGATTAAGAACTGTGTATTATTGACCGCTTACAGGGGTAGTCGTGGTAAATACATTTAAATTGCATGGGGGCAGAGGTGCTGCAGAAATTTTTTTCAATCTCAAAAAAGATACTTCCTGCATTCTGTACTGAAATTTTGAAAAATTATGTGATGATCGTGGAGAAAATAATTTTAGATAGTGTGGCCAATAATAAGAGAAAGATTTTGTTTAATTTTTAGTAAACAACAAAGTAAGCAGTTTGTATTTTTTCACATGGAAAAGTAACATTTAAATATCAACCATGAAATCACAAAAAAAACCATCTCTATCAATTTGCAAATCAACGGAAAGTTCTTTACCTTGGGTGCAGGTGGAAACAATTTTCTACTTTTTCAATTTAAATACAATTTGCTGTAACAAATATACTTACTGCTGAATTCCACCTGAAAATGCAGCAAGTCTAGCTATTATATCGGCTTTTCTATCGGCCAAACTGTTATCGAGTATAAAAATTGAACATAATACAAATACAATACAGCACCTCATTTTTTTAATGTTAGACACGTATAAACATTAAGGCAATAATAATGAATGGCATGTTATTTAAAATATTCCAATGTTTAACCTCACCGATTAGATAGGTTATATTTATCAAGAGGCTAAAGTTTAACATAAGTAATTTTTTTTAGCAGAAATTAAATTTTAAATTAACACAGCACAAATTTATCATTTATGTAAATGACAGATAGCCATAACTTTGTTATTATTAAATAGTAAAAATTATTGATACTCTCAAGGATAAATAATTTAAATAGAACACAATATTTTATACTATAAAAAATATTTAATTATACTACAAAGAATCCCTGAATGTGTTTAATAATTATGATTTTCATAACCACTGCGATTTGAATAACCTTGCCCATAACCTTGCTGTCCATATCCATGATTACTTGAACCTTTTGTGTTTTGATGCCCAGTTCCTTGATTACCCCAATTGGGATACCCTTGATGGTTATAATCTTGTCCGTTAACGTTACCAGATGATCCCTGATGGCCTGAATTGGGATAACCGTTATTGTTTTGATTGGGGATACCAAAATTGTTACTATTGGGATATCCGCTGTTGCTTTGATTGGGATTGCCATAATTGTTTGTATTGGGATATCCGTTATTGCTTTGATTGGGTATTCCATAATTGTTTGTATTGGGATATCCGCTGTTGCTTTGATTGGGAATTCCATAATTGTTTGTATTGGGATATCCGTTACTGTTGTGATTTGAGATACCACCATTGTTTTGGTGGGGAATGCCATAGTTGTTTGGATTGGGGATGTGTCCTTGTGTACCGAACTGATTGGGCTGTCTATTACCATAACTGCCTCCATTTGCATTATTTGGCAAGTTTTGATTCTGTAGATTCGGGTATAATGGTCGATTATTTTGGCTTCCATAACTACCTTGTGAGTTGGGATAAGTCGTGTTTAGCGAAGTTTTCATCCCATTTCTATAAAAATAAAGTATTTTCATCATTTGAACTAAAAAGTAATGAAATTAAATTTCCCTATAGAACAGCAAAATAAATATAACCAATAACATTGTTTTTTATTTGATTTTCTATCATTAAAATGTTAGAAATTGAATTAATAATACAGAAACAAAAATAAATTTTGTTTGTAAAATGTAACTTCAATATGTCAATCTGACGATGCTAGTTGTATAGCGAAACGGCTGTCATTGAGTTTTAAAAAAGCAATTTTTTAAATAAATAGTGGAAGTTTTGTTAAAACGAAAAGTTTTTTATTATTCTTAATAAGATGGACTTCCAAAAAGTAAGGGTTAGTACAATCAATTTAATTTTAGATAGTGTTACCAATAATAAGACGAGGGAGATTTTGTTTGGTTTTTAGTAAACAACAAAGTAAACAGTTGGTATTTTTTCACAAAGAAAACTAATTAAATAACATTCATGAAATGACAAAAATTAAAAGATGAAGGTCACAGTATTTACAAAAGTTATAAGATAAGCTTAAAGACAAATTGCATCATATGAACTACATAATATTACTTAGAAGAAATTCTTTGTACTCATCAATTTATAATTGTATAGATAGAAACGCTGTAACAATTATACTTACTGCTGATTTCCAGCTGTACCAGAATATTTTTGTTGATTTTGTCGATTTAATGCATCAACTCTAGCTTTTATATCGGATATTCTATCGGCCAAACTGTTATCGAGTATAAAAATTGAACATAACATAAATACAATACAGCACCTCATTTTTTTTAATATTAGACACATATAAACAGTAAGGCAATAATAATGAATGGTATGTTATTTAAAATGTTCCAATGTTTAACCTCACTGATTAGATAGGTCATATTTATCAAGAGGCTAAAGTTTAACATAAGTAATTTGTTTAGTAGAAATTAAATTTTAAGTTAACACACCACAAATTTATCAAATATGTAAATGACAGGTAGCCATAACTCTGTTATTATTAAATAGTCAAAATTAATGATACTCTTAAGGATAAATATAAGTTTCATGCTATCAGTAAACTCTGTTTATAACAAATTGTTTTTGTCGTTTTTTTTTCTTTTTATACACTGTTATCTATTTAACCAAAATTGTAGGAATTCGATTTCAAAATACTAACATTTTAGTCTCGTAGAAATGTTTGCAGTGACTTTAACATTGTTATTACAGTCCATAAATCTGCTTACCTCTTAGAATATAAAAACTAAGGAAGGAGCCTAACACCTTTCCCAAGTTGGTAGTTTACGACGGAAATTACGTCACAGCGGCCATTTGCAAATACCATATATGTTTTTGTATTATTATGAATTTATTAATTTTTTGTTGTTGCGTTCTTATGGTTTTCCTTTTTTGTTTTATTTTAATTTTTTTTATGTTTTAAATGGTATTTTCGCAAACCCACGTTGGTTGCGACAAGATATTATGAGTTGTTTGTTTTTATTTGATTTGATGTAATTGTTGAAGTTTTTTATTACAATAATGTTCTTAGCCCCTTAAATAATATGTATAATGATGACTAGCTCAAATAAAATTAAATGTTTCGACGCTCCTTTGTTTAATTCAAAAATAAATACTATCGTTAATCGAAAAATTGTATCTCAGGTCGTATAGGTTTTACCACAGATTTATACTCAAACAAAATTATAAATTTTCTATCAGAATGAAATTCAAAAATCTTTACAATAAAGTCGTATAAATGTCCTCCAGCGGCAAATAACTACTATCGCTTTAAAACAGTTTATACGCACACTTAATACAAATTAAATAACGGTACCTTTTTTAACTCTGTCTCTCGAGTGTTCGCCGTTCACATGCAGATGTCGCTGGGGTAGATCTTCGTTGACGAAACGTGAAACTGGCAGCCTATCTTCTCTTCTAGCAAACACGTGGATGGAAAACTTCAATGGTTTAATTAAAGACAGAAACTCTTACGATGTAGGAATTTATTATTGTTTACTCGTGGATTTATTTGTACAATTTATAGGTTGATGAGACTCCCTTTTTACAAGTGATGTGTTATAAAGTTTTACACTAGGATTATTTTTGATAAAAGGTAAGTCAACTTCTTATATTTGATACTAACTGTTGTATCATTAAAATTACAGTTGGAATTATTATATTATAAAGTAACTCTGCTTGATTCAACAAACCTATTTTCTTTTCAAAGTCGAAGAATGTTAACTAATAAAATTAATAAAATTTATGACTAATCAAAGTCCTTTTTTAAAAATGTAAATTACGAGTTGAATGTTTTAATAACTGTTGTTGAATGTTTTGAAAATGAATCTTGAATCTTTTTAAAATCAAACTTGTGTTTAGAAAAGGAGTCGTGAAAGTTTTTTTTAAATTAAATCTTAAATGTTTGTTGAAAGTTTTTAAAACGAGGCTTGAATGTTTGTATAAAGGGTCTTGACTGTCTTTAAAATTAGGCTTGAATCCTCTTTATTCTTCCTGACTGGTTCTTTTACATAAAGACTGAGATCCCTCTCTCATTATTCTCTGACCAATAAAAATGCTTCATTTAAAAACTCCACGAGAACCAATCAGAAAGAACTATTTCTTAATTTGCTTATTTCTAACTAACTACTTATATTTTACAAACAATTTTTTTACATAATATATACAACAATCATTTCTAATGTTCAATAAATCTTTTATACTTTATTATGGTCGGAAAAGCTCTGAAATTATATTAACACTGAGGCTTGAAAGTCATAAATTCGACCCATATATTTCCGAGTAACTCTTACGTCACACGTGCAGGTGCTCTTCTAAGCTTTTGGAGTTCGAGGAACTAAACACTTCAAACACGCAATGTTGTTTACGAGCACTGGTAATTCTGTTAATTTGACGTCATACATATGCACAGGTGTTATTCGTAGAAGAACTTTTAATATACAATTTTGCCAACATCTATGTCTAGACAATTAAACCGACTCGAACAGCCCCCCATAACCCTAGAACAGCTCGCCAATGCCTTGGAGAGAATTTGGGAAAACATACCTCAGCAATTTAATTAATAGAGTGACAGAACTAAGGCAAACTAGTAATTGTTTTATTTCTCATGAAAAATGTGTTTCTTTTATTTTTTGGGTATATTGTAACGTGAAAGAATAAATATTAACTTATTTTATCGAGTTTTGATTTATTATTAACCAATGGCAAAAGAAAATTACAGTTTTTTGTAATATCCACTTCAATTGTTGAGCAGTGTATATACAAAATGTTCAATAACTAACAGTTGTTTATTATATTGTTGTTTAACAATGCTTCGTTACTTACAATTTTACTAAAATAAATTGTCGTGTACAGCAGAGTTTTGTACGTCTTTTGAAGACTAATAAAAAAGTATTCATTTTTTTTGCAAAATCCCAAGGAAAAATATCGTGATTGCACTTTTAGTAATCATTTAAACATCGGGAGATATAATTTTATGGTTTAGAAATATTATGTTATGTTGTATTTTAGTCTCACTACATGCGTGCCAACAATTAGTCGGCCGAAAAGATTAAACGCGAAATGATCATTTTAGGTCTAGATTTCTCTATCACATTCGCCTGTTGTTAATACGTTTGAAAAACCCATAGCTTGAAGGATCATTTTAAGAAAATTTCTTATATAATTATACAAATTGAGGTGGTTTTGCTAGCCTATAATGAACTACATATATTTATATCCCGTTTTAACCTTCGAATGTTAATATTTAATCCGACAATGATTATTTAATTTTAATAATTTACAGGAATAGCATAATCTGTTTCACCGGCATCGAATTTTAAACTATCTAAACCTATTTCCTCAACTAAAGCTCTAATTTTACTTGCAAACCCTTCAGCCATCTGTGGGTTTGTAAAATCCACTTATGAGCATCTTTACTTTCCCACCAGATGGCTCTAGTATTTCCGTTTGGACAAAGATATATCATCTTTGGTTTGGATCTTTAACGAAGTATCCTGAAAAAAATATTTAAGCTTCATATGTTAGTTTAAATGTACTCGAAAGAACTAATAGTTTAAAAAAACCCTACTAATCAATTATATACACAGATAGTTATAAATTATTAATAGAAAAGGTTTTGTTATTAAAAAACTTTGAACATTGTTTTAGTATCATCGTCTATTTTTTTATTATCACTGTATGCAGTGATAATAAATGATTAAACACAATATAAACAGTTGTTAAAAAACTAAAAGTTAAAGAACAACAATTATTTACCAAGCTGTTACTTTTCCTAGATAATTGTTAACAGCATAAAGATGAGCTTGCTTGGAATCGTTATTCGTAATTGTATCATACTATAATATATCGTCTAAAAAATAATGGTTTTGTGAATATTGTTAAGGCCCAAATTATTTTCCATATTACTAAATTCCAGGATTAAACAAAATAGTAGTTATGCAAAGAAATATATTGTCATGAAATTGTTCCAATAATAAATCATCTCTAAAAGCTGAAAAGTTTTCCGTGTCTAACCTTTCCCAAAATAATTAAAAACTGTTTTATAGCTTTTAAAAAAAGCACAATAAAAACTTTATGCCAATATTTATCTCCGTTAAAATTATACTCAGGTTATTTTTACACCAAACATGATACATTGCTTTCATATAAACGAAGTGGTGGCTTCACTATTCAATTTTAAAATTTCTGTCAAAAACAATTACTCTAATCTAACCAGAATAGTTTCAACCGATCATCATTGGGCCCTCGTTTTTCTTAGCTGCTTCTATTGTTACTTTCAAAGTTTTTGTTCAAAAGAACTTTTTTAGAAACTTAGACTAGGTAATGTTCTATGTGAGTGGTCGTTCTTAATCCTTAGTCACTCGAGCTCTGGGCAAGATATTCCTTTTTATTTCATCCCCCACCTGGCAGAATCTGCCGTCTGCACTCTCTGCCAGTCCAATTGTTTTCATATGCCTATTAAGGTAACTGTGTCCAGCCAGTAGTCCTATCATAATTCGTAGGTCCCGTCTGCTCATATTCAGCAGCTCTTTACATCTCTTTTTAAGGACAATGCCTTTGAGTGTCTTAAACCCTCTAGCTTGAAAAAACTTGTAGTAGAACAAGAAACAGTCCATTTATATGGATCAAGGTGGTTTATAGCCATCATTAGACTCTGTAACATGTCAACAACCTTTGAACAGGAAGAGGAAACCGTCGAGCACATTCTGTGTGACTACTTCAAGTCCGTAGATTGGACAACGAACTAAAGGAGCAGGATCAGGATACGGTAGCTATACGAGCATATTGTTAAAGGAAGATTATGGAGAAAGGAGATCTTGCGGAAAAGCAGTATTATTTTTGGTAAAATGTTGAATCTGGAACCGTTGGCGAAAATGATACCGAAAACCGTTTACACTACCACTACACCAACACACACTTTTATATGCCTGACGCGCGTTTCGATAACCAAGTTATCTTCTTCAGAGACCGAAGGTAAACAGAGACCGAAGGTAAACCTTCGGTCTCTGAAGAAGATAACTTGGTTATCGAAACGCGCGTCAGGCATATAAAAGTGTGTGTTGGTGTAGTGGTAGTGTAAACGGTTTTCGGTATATTTTTGGTAGGGGAGGTCAACGTTGATGGCAATTCTGAAGGTGGTGCATAGGGCAAATTTTCAAACATGGATAAGAGGGGAAACAGGGGGCGTGCAGTGGTCCAGTTGGATGTCCGAAATTCATTAAACGCGGCACCTGTAGGATGTATAGTAGCGGAGCTAGTTCAGATGGGAATTTCAGGATACTTGATTAATATTGATAGGGATTTCTTTGGGGGAAGAAGGATTTTGATTGGAAAGGAGGAAAATTAGGTGATGCCAGAAATACCTCAGGAGCTGGCCATGGGACCGTTCCTCTGAAATGTATTTTATGATCCGCTTCTGGCATAATCGATGGCTTAAGGAGAGGAAAATTGCATCAGCACCTGAGAAGACTCAGTTGGTATTGTTAAATGGCTCCTGGGGTAGCTAATTTAGAATTGGATTTGAAGGAAGTAGTTTTTAAAAAAGTTAAGGAGGCTAGGTATCTGGAAAGGGTAGGTGATTAACTTCAGGAGACATGTGGTAGAGACGGCCAGAAAGGCGGAGGAAAAAGTCCGGGCATTGGAGAGGTTGATGCCCAACGTAGGTGGACCCAGCAGTGTAAAGAGGTTTCTATACTGGTGGTGGCAAAGTCTATCCTATGGTATGGGGGTTATCTTAAGTGATGTGTAGGGATGTGATCTCCGGTTGAGATGAAATAGAGTTGGAAATATTGAATGACTGGAGGAATGAATGGGATAAAGGAATATGTACCAGGGATCTAGTAGGGGATTAAGCAAGGTGCGTGGGATGCAAACATCAAAGGGTTGAGTATTGTATAACACAGATGTTAACTGGTCATGGGTGCTTTAGAGACTACAATTATAGGATAGGTAAGACAGGGGATGACGAGTGCATCTACTGTGGGGTAAGGGACGATACAGGGCAGAGACAGTCTTTAGATGCCCCAGATGGGTGAAGGAATGGAGGGAGACGGAAGAAAGATTGAGAGAGGAAATTAATGAGGAAAGCATGGTTAGGTTAATGACCCATGGGCAGGAAAAGTGGTGTAAGAGGTGTAAGAGAAGGTGGCTGCGACAAATATCTGACAAGATACTACCAGGGTCACATATCCGAACGGGATGGGAAGAGTAATGGAATCCCACACTTTCGGGGAACGATAGAACTAATACCCCGAGTGTGGAGCAAAAGAAAAGGCTGAGGAGGAGACACAACGGACCTAATGATTTCTAAGTGTAGATGGAGCTTTTTGGCTTCAGCCTCCCTACTTTACAGATATAGATACTTGCACCACTCGACCATGGACTGTCCAGATGAAATAAGGAACCCTAAGAGGTCTTTCCCAATAATTTGAATAATGTTGAAGAAAAGAAGATAATAGTTTATTTATATGGTCGCCCCGTCCGTAAACTAACTCGTACTGTAAATAAGTCACCTATCGACCTTGTTACGTATAATACTATTATTACAACTACTGAAATACAGTATTAAGAATATAAAATATCCTGTAATTTTTATTTTTTAACAAATGATTGATGATTCAAAATGGTACTTACCCGATTTTAATTTATGAAAGGATTTACCGATTTAGCTACAAAGAACACAGCACCAATTTCTCTGTTGTTCTGATCAATAAACAATAAAAATAAAAGTGCCCTTACTGTTTAACCAATATCTTTCGCCAACAGCAAAATTGTCTGCTTGTTTTATAACATAGGGATCGTCCCCATTCAGAACTAATTGTTCAAGAGAGCTTTGTACGTACCTGTAACAAAATAAAATAAAACTAATAATATACCGTTCTACAACACTTTTAATTAAAATCAGTTAGGTTATACTGTATTCTTATGGTCTCCCTCTTACATTTAGTATAATTAGGTTTTTTTTGAGCCCACTAAATTGATTGCCTTTGACTGCTTACAAATAAAACCATCGACAAACGAATTTAAATTCTGTTTACAATTTATCACAGAGTATTATTTGGAATTTTCTTTTTGCAAATATAGCGTTTTCTTTCTTCCGGTTCGAATAAAATTATATGGAAAGCACATTTTCGCTTTTCTTAAAATACCTAAAGACTTTAAGGATTCGTCTGTTATTACCTGTTTTTAAGAGGAATTTAAATTTTTTCTAAATAAAAATGTCTTTACAATAAAAAAAGGTAATAAATACAAAAAAAATTGTTTATATCAAAAGCGAAAGAAGCGAAGATTAAAGTAACTAATTAGATAGTTTGTCCACGACAGTCCTATTAAACCTTAATCATACATGTGCTTCCTCAAGTAAAATGTTATATCTATTATTCACTAGAGAATTATGAATTATTTTTCACTGTATAACGTCACAACAGCATGGAGTGATGATATCAAAAAGTGACTTATCTTTGTAACTGTGATGTTTTTTACAGTAAAATTTTTTTGGATTGATATATAGAAATGTTGAAATTTTTTCATTTTCACAAAAAATTATGGCAGCTCTTCAAACGCAAAATTTCGTTTTTTTTTTTTCATTTAGGTCCAAAAAATTAGGAAACTGTGGGAATTTCGAAAATTTTGATGTTTTGGTTCTTTAGGGCTTGGGTCGATATTTTACCTTAGGACTCTTTAATATCCCAAGGCCTTTTTGGTTTTTGGAAAAAAAAATTAAAACCTTTTTTTTCGCCTTACATTTTCTTTTATAACTTTACTCTGTTATATTTTTGAAAGTGCCCTCGATCTAAAAAGAGAAACCTTTGGGCTATGACATTAAAATTTGATTAAAAAACCGATAGACCCGGTTCTTTGACAATTGACAATTTTTTTTTGTCAAATTTAACCCTTAATATTGGTGTCTCGGTTATATTTTACCCCCATAGTTTATACATCATTCGAAGCGCCCTTTCGTCTACTTTCATGCCATATGTACAATTTAAGTACTTATTTGGCATTAAGTTTGTTGTAGGTTAATTATGTTAATATTTTCATAAAAAATAAAGATTTTTTTAGAAGTTTCTGACGCATTTTAACTGCAAATATATCCGAACTTAAAAATCATAGAGAGGTGCGGTTTTCGAGGAACAATTTTTTTCAGTATATCTTATATAGGGTGTTTTAAAAAAAAGGTGCTCTTAAAATGCAAATATCGTCGATTTTTTTAATGGAACACCCTTTATATTTTTATTCTATCTAAAAGACGAACTCTTTCCCTTTGAGAAAATGTTTAATTTGTTATATTGTTGTCCAATTTTGAAATTTCCAACGACTGTGTTCTCGTGGATGTGAACTACGCCTTCTGCCTCTTAAATTACATGCATGCAAACCTAGTTTGGCTAGATATTACTCTTCTGGAAGCATGCCTAAATAAGCAATAACCACACAAGTCCACAAGTTCTCAGGATCATACAAAAACTCCATGCTGATTTTGCGGAGACTTTCATTATGCTAAATTTTGTCCTTATCAAGATGATATATGTCAGCAGTGCAGCAGAATTGGACACAAACAAGGTTTGTGATTCCAGTACTTGGATTTTTCCTTCTCCATTTCTTCCCTTAGTTTTCCTAAGATTACTCTACTGCTGATCCCACAGGATGGTTCTGGTCACAAGTGTGGGGTTTCAGCTCCTTTTTTTACCAGCTTGTATGCTGTTTCCTTCCCCTCTATTCATATGTGTCCTGGGACCCATAGGAGGGTGACAGTGTTCTTCTGGCCTAGTTCATTTAGTTTGCATATATAGGCATTCCCAAACCATCTTCGAACTGATTATATTTGAGCTCAGCGCTTTGATGGCTGCTTGACTATCCGACATGATCACAATCACTTGTCTGCGGTAGTTTCTTCCAATATTGAATTCCACACATCTTTCGATGGTGCGTACTTCTGCTTGAAAGATGCTCGGGTATGTGCCCAAGCTTTTTGAGTATTTGGCTCTCGGTCCAAAAACTCCTATCCCAGTTCCCTCGTCTAGCTTGGAACCGTCCGTATACCACTTTATGGTATTCTGGTTTAAATTCTCACAAAGTTGAATTTCTTTGGCATATCATCTTGGGGCATTTCCCAAGTTCCCAAGTGAAGTGATCGAGGTTTTTCCCTGATAATTCCTTCTTTGATCATTTTATATATCGTTTTCTTCCTTACACTTTCTAACAGAATGTGCAGTGGAGTCAAGTTTAAAATCACCTCCATTGCAGCAGTGGGGCAAGTTCAGTAAAATTAAAACTTTGTGACATTGATTTTGATCTTTTCTTTTTCTATTGTATTTTTGTTCACCATGGACCAATTGGAATCAACATGAGATACATTTTTGTAATCAGCTCAGCTAGAGTAAACCAAAAATTGAGACTAAATCGGAGTGTTTAAAAAAAATCACGGTGACGTCATCACTCGAAAGTAATTCACCCTGTATATTAGAATATTATTATTAAATACGGTAAATTAAAATCGATGTGTTTCAGGATTGTTTCTTAAAATGGTCTGTTTAACTAAAAATGAATTTGTCCCATACTTCACGTACGTGTATGATAATTTTCTAAAAATAATATCAATCTGTGTTAACTAATTTTGTTTATGGATATTTTTGTTGATTTATCAATGTTCACTTGATGCTAATTTGGAGAACTGAGAGACGTTTAAGAAACTGTTAATTCTAAATTAAAATCACTTAATTTGCGTGAAAATAATTTATATCTGGTATAAAATGTAAATAGAATAAACAAGACAAGCAGCAGAACTATAAAACAATAAAACGTGTCAACATAAATCTGTAAATAGAAAAATCTGTGCAGTTGTTGAAATATTTTCGTTTAAAATTAATGTAGTTTTAACTTTGTGATATATATAAACGACATTATGACACTACGAATAATTTATTCTAATACTATTTTAGCGGTTGCAAATAATTCAAAATGTCAAACCCCAAATTTTTTTAACAATGCTTATTTTTTTTTTAATTCGGTCAGATTCATTTACAAATTATTATTTGAGATAATTTGAAATTGACCCTGAAGCTCCACTCTCTGGCAATAATCCATTTGTTTTACGTAAAACGACTAAAATTCATTGAATCTTTTATCAAATAAAAAGACAATGATATTATTTGCTGCTACCCAATCCTATAAATAGTTTTGCCTACTACAGAAAGTCAAAGAAAAAATATTAGTTATTGTCGTAAAAATGTCTAATAAAAATGCAACGCAGGTTGCATAACTTTTGTGGGCAATGCTCTTCTAGAACGGTTGTCCGATGAAGGTATTCAGTGCTTGGGGTATGAGGACGATGTAGTTAAGAGGGCGATTCCCAAAGGGCCCAAGGGCCCTTAATATACTTAGAAAACCACATTGGCACCAATACCGCACTGGTGACAAATAAGGAGAATTTGCAAGGGCTGCAATAGCCCCAATTTCCCTGAGTGGAAACTTCATTTGCAAAAGATGTTAAATACAAGGGGTAATCTTTGACCAAAAGCTTCCATGAAATTCTCACATCGAAAAATGCACACACAAAGCCAGAATCACCACCACTGCATATCTTTGTTCAAGGAATTGCAGGATCTGTTAGTAACAGATTATTACAAGGACCCCCTCCGATAAGTCAAGGACAAGTTATCTGAAGAAATCCAATACTGGCAATGCCAATGTTTCAGATTGCCCCAAAATATAGTTTTAAAGATAAATACATAGTAGTAATTTCATAGATAAAGGACTAGGGGTAGGATATTCTATAACAGCGAATCTCAACTGGTACACCAATGGGGTACAACAGATGGTCACGATCTCTCTGAGCCTTGGAAGATATGCCACTGTATTTGAGGCCAAGGTAATTGCGGTATAATGTTGTACAGAAGGTAAAAAGCCAAAGAATTGTCATCTACTCCGATAGCCAAGCAGCACTAAAAGCGACAAGCTCATTTCGGACAACGTCAATTTTGGTTTGGGAGTGTGGCAAGGCCGTCAACATAATTAGGTAGTCATAATAGAGTGACCCTAGTCTGGGTGCCAGGTCTCATATAGGAATAAGAGGGAATGAAAAGGCTGATGAATTAGCCAAGCAAGGAGCGAATGTCATGATAGGGCATGATAGTATACAGCCTAGGGCTCCATAAATTTACTCCGTGAATAAATTAAAAACTTAAATCTATAAAAATATACTTTCCTTAATAACTTGAAGGAAGTTTGTATATTAACAAAAGCGCTAGTTCATTTTCCAAAAAGATTTTTGTCAACAGTAAATACACAAGAGCTTTTTTTTTACCGGAAAATTTTTCGATTCATCGAAAGATTTTGCCAATCAGTAATATTAGGAAAAAAACTGAAATGATAAAATCGCGAGACCGAAGGTCGAGCAGTTGTTAAAAATACAATTATTAAATATTGGTTGGGGAGTACTGATTTTAATATTTTCTTCTCGTGTTTCTACGTATGTTGAATATTCTGTTTCCGAGGGTCTCAAATTATTTATAAGTTGTTCATGGTGTTCGGGGTCAATTTGGAGGTATGGTTTAATCGATTGTGATGACGAGTGTCCTGTTATCTTAATAAGCTGTTGATCGCTAACTCCTGCTTTGGCTAATTGGGAAACTGCGCTGGCACGATTTGAATGGTTAGTAACTTTATTATTGATTATGTCCAATCCAATTTTTGCAGCAGAATTTTTTGTCCAAACAGATATGGTATTAATACCTAAAGGAACATTTTTGTACCAACCTTTAGAATTTTTATTTTTCCAAAAAGGATTTGGAGTTAAAAATAATCGGTCAGAAGTAATATGTTCATTTCTTTTTCTACTAGAAAATGAAATAGTTTTACAGGGCAAATACTTTCGTCACTTTCATTTCTAGTCAACCATTTGCTGTCTGTTAACTTTTTCGAGCCGCCTTGTGCCGTTTTCGAAAATATGGTGTTATATTCAATCCTACCCGTAGGAAGACCATTTTGGTTCTTTTCTACTTTAAAATAATAAATTTTGCAATTAACAGCTTCTCCTCCTCTCCAAGCCAATTCGTAAGAAGCTATATGAAAGAATCTTTTTGCAGCCCTTCAGGTTCATTTATATTCCATAGTGTTGCCATTTTTATTATATTTTCTTTGTCTATTGCTGAAGAACACGTCTTTCTTTTTGTTGGAATCAATTGAAGTTGTTTTCTTTTGGTATTTCTAGCATCCCGAGCTTCTTTAAAGGTTATGTCTGTAAAAGGATCAAATTTCAAACCATATTCGTTAAAATATTTCTGTTGTAACATTTTAGCAGTCGTGTTCCATATTGTTTTGACCGCAAATTCTTTGTAATCTTCTCCATTCTTTTTTTTCATATTGGAAGCCCAATCTTTTAATATTTTTGCTAGATCTTGTATTGTAGTATTCTCTTCCAACTTATAATTTCGGCTTTGACAAAACTCCATGAATTGTTTCCATATTGATGACTTCGTATTTTTTGTTGACTTCGGTATTGACTCTTCAATATTTTTTGTAATTTGTTCATGTGAAACCTCTCCAAATCGGTTCATACTTTATGTTTTTTGCAAAGAAAAGGTAGTATTGTTTTATATTATTAAATTTGACAATTAAATACCTGTCAACAATAATGCAAAATTGATACACACCTACTAGATTGAGGAACATGCGATAAAAAAAAGCGATAAAAAAGGATGCACCTTTTTTATCGATGTCACAATGACAAAATAGTTTGTAGGTATATGACATTTTAACATTGGAGTTAATTTATCACGGTCAATGCATGGTTTTCACTAGATAATTTTGAGTGTACTCAGGTGCAGTAAAAAGTTTCCACTCATTAAGTAATAAATTCATGAAATGTATAACATTTATCGTGATTTAACCGAATATAAAACACTGACCACCAATCCTCTCACTGTATATCAACAATATGGATTATTCGGTGTACAATTTCTTTCATTTGTCAAAATTATGTGACTAACGTATCAATTACATTGACAGATAAACATTGTTGTGATTGTAGCGTAGTTTTTTGATTATTCTGGATATTTTCCTGTTTTATACGTCTCCTGATGCCGAAGATTCTGCAGAAGCTATAGCTCTTGTGGAAGATAGCCATAGAGTGCGTTATGTTGCTAAACTCCTTCATTGCACCCACACAACGGTTCGAAAATGTGTGCAAAGGTTTAGAGAAACTAGTAGGGATACACGAAGGCCATGATCTGGCCGTTGATAATCGTTTCCTAACCTTACGAACGAAACCGCACCTCTACGTCTACTGAAGCAAGAAATCAACTTAGAGAGGTTCACAGCGTTGATGTAAGTGTGTGGACAGTACACAGAAAATTAGCGGAGGTAGGTTTAACTGCTTGTAGACCAGCACATGGGCCAAAATTGCTACCGCGTCATCGGCTATCAGCTAGGCTACAATTTGCTCATAATCACTTGGCATGGACGTTGGAGCAATGGAGTGCTGTACTGTTCACAGATGAATCAAGGTTTTGCCTATATTTATCAGATGGTCGACAACGAGTGTGGAGAAGAGCAGGTGAACGGTATGCAGCTTGTGCATTTATTCCAAAAGTAAGCCATAAAGGAGCCTCCATTATGATATGGGCAGGCATATTATTAGCAGCCTGTACGGACCTTGTCTCTGTAGAAGGGGGGGCTTTAACAGCACATCGGTACATTAACGACATTCTGCAAGACTGTCGTTGTTGTTCCATTTGCTCCATTTATTGGAAATGATTTCATCCTCATGCATGACAATGCAAGGCCACATGTTGCAAGAATTGTAAATTAATATCTGGATGAAGTTTGAATAACCCAGCATGCTCGCCGGACCTGAATCTAATAGAGCATGCTTGGGATATGTTGGATAAACGCATAAAGAGTCGACCGGATTCACCAACTTCGCTACTAGAACTTTTCATTGCACTTTAAAAAGAGTGGGAGAATATCCCTGAAGATTACTTCCGTATTTTAATTAACAGCATGCAAAGACGCATGCAAGCTGTAATCAGAGCTAGATACTAGCTAGATACTAAAAAATCATAACTCGCTCGTGTTTCTTATTGAATGTAATTTTGATGTTTTGAATTTTCGAGTTGCGTTTAAACAGCCTTTTTTTTGGTGAATAAATCTGCCCATCTACTCCATTTGTATTGTTTTCTTTGGTTTTTAGATGCTTATGACGTTAAGAAAATTAGATATAGAATTTAGAGCAAGTTTTTTTCCTGCTCTGTTAAACCTTAAAAATATTTGTTGGAAACTTTTTATTGCAGCTGGGCTATTTTCTTTTTTTTCTGTTTAAAAATAGTTTTGTAAACAATACCACTCTTATAAGCCATATAATAATTGGTGCTTTTTTGGTAATTGATAGTATTTTTAAAAAGAGAAGCATTGTAAGTAACATATGTTAATAAAGTGTAGACTGTTTGTCAATTTAATGTATCCCTGTAATATTTCACAAGAGCTGTACTTGTAAAAATATATCCGAAAGTAAATATCGCAATTATACCATAATAGTATAATATGGTATATTATACTATTGTATATTGTATGTTCTTAACAAACAAAATTTAAAATTGGCCTACCTGATACATAAGGAACGATAACAGTGATAAGTTTTAGTGAGAGTGATTAACACATATGAAAAATCGCATGACCTTATCAGCAAAGATTCAGTGAGATGGGAGAAGAAACTGCGACGTCTGTAGAAGTCAATACTGACCACACGCACCGAAATTTTTTTAAGATCAATAAAAATTTAATTCTACTTAAAAGTACTCTTTTCTTTCTACATGGAGGTTGGTATTTAAGATTTATTTTATATTTATATAGTAGTTTTTAGTTACTCAATAATCTTTAAAGTTACTGCATATTATAATTTTGGGCCAGTCCTGCAACCTGGCACACTGCGACCCTTAGTACTGCCCTATTTTTAAGTACCTTATTTGACCTTGTCCTTCTAAATTTTTTAGATTTAATGCAAAGTGATAATATATAAACGATATTTTAATTAATTAAGGTAAATTTCTTCTTACATTAGATGTGAAGTAAATATTTAGCGGAAAAATAAGTTTAAAGTACAGGAATTGCAATAAAACGTAATTATCTACTTTAAAACTGTATGAAAATCAACGTTGCTACAAAAGTAATAAAAGTCTTAACTCAGTAAATTAATTTACTTAATAAATCAAAAGTGTCATAAAAACTTAAGTAAAAAATCCCAAAGTAAGACAATCATGAACGAAAACTTCCGAAGGATGTGTAGACTATTTTTTTAAAATTATATTTAAATAATGTACATGAATATTATAGGCAATTTAATATTTTTTTAAATTTAAAATAATATTCAAACTATCGAAATTTTGCCGCACATAGCAGGTGACGTCACGATTTAATTAGAAGGGAAAGAAAACAACACTGTTGCCACTTGTCAAAATAAATCAGCAAATTTACATAAAAATCCGAACACCTAGTTTAAATGATTTTATTTTAATAAAATTTTGTATAAGTAGTTACTGAAGCATAATAAGTAAATGATAAAAATTTCAAATTGATAACATTGCTTTAAATAATAATAATAATGTGTGGATGCACCCCGATGTGTTACGCATTCTCCAACGCGCCTAGGCTTGCTTCTGATCAGGTGGTCAATGTCCTCTTGTGGTTCTCATTCCAGGCAACCACCAACTCCTATTGAAGTTCTTCTACAGTCTGAGGAGAACGTTGCAAATTGAGCAATCTCCTACCCATCATATCCCACACGTGCTCAATTGGGGATATGTCGGGAGATCTTGGTGGCCAAGGTAACAATGTGACTTTATGTTGAAAGAAGTGTATTGTTACTCTTGCGACATGTATTCGGGCATTATCTTGTTCGTAAGTTGGATTTGCCAGGGTGTCAAGATAGGGTAAAAGATGGGGCAGCGTTATATCCAAGAAATTTTAGTTCTTGGATAAGACGCTGCGCGTTCATGTTACCTCTGATGAAGATTTAAGTTGATCTCGAACCATAAGCTATAGCACCCCAAACCATAACTCCAACAGTTTGATGAACGTGCCTTTCAACAAAAAACCGTGGATTTCTCCTTTCATCACGCGTCGTCTTTTAACCCTAGCTCGACCATCGTGTATGAAAACAGGCCAAAACGTCGTATTCGTCGGTAAACACATCGCATGCCAATATGTCTTCCGTGTTCTGCAAACCATCCATTGGTAATGGACCTGGTAGTGGAGAAATGGTCCCCTAAGGCCAATAATCTTAGGCGGCGATCTTTACGGCCTGTTGTTCTACGGGGGGTCCAGAGCCCCTTGCTATTTGCGCACGGCTTTCTCGAAGCCATGATTGACTACACCTAACCACGCTGTCTACACTTATTTGCACTCTAACTGTCTACACTACTTTGCAATCTAACTGCAATTTCCCAAAAAGAAAATCCAGCTTCCCGAAGTCCCACTATATGACCCCTATCAAACTCACTAAGTTGACGAAATCGCACAGGTCTCCGTACCCTGGACATCGTAACCAATCGTAAAGAATGTCAAGAACCAAAATCCGTAAAATTTGGATCTTTACTACGGCTACAATATTCATTTTTGGATTGTTAATGGATTTCAAAAAAAAGCATTATAATAACCGGAATCTTTAATTGATAAGACTGAAAATTTTATCAATTGTTTATTTCAGTATAATAAATAAATAATATAATAATATAAAAATAATAATAAAATAGTAAGGGGTTTAAAGACATGCCTCCGAAATATTGAAGAACAAATTTACTGAAAGGATTGATTTCTATTCCGAAATTACAATGAATTTTGAGAAAAGATTACTGATTTTGGGTTTTGGACATTGACATGAATGTAGTCACGAGATCATCATTAATCAGAGTGAATGATACATATCCTTGTGTTTATCCTTGTGATTATTTACTTGCTGTCCAATTTTTTATGATTAGTTTAAAATGGAGGAAGTAGAAAATAATAATTATGCGCCAAGTTATTTACTTAGTTATTATTGTCGAGGCCTATTAAATACAAAGAAGCGAAGCTTCGAGCTATTTAATGGATCCAGCAGTCTATTTTTTTAAATATTAGTTTTCAAAACCAATAAAAATTATAATGAAAAATATTTTTCATTTTGTCGTTGCATCAGTTAACCTAACACTCTATCAAATGGATTGAGATCCAATTCAAATCAAGTAGTCTCTGTATTTTTCTACCTTGATTAAAAATGAACAACTTTGCTAACTCAACAAAAGTCAATAAATATAGGTTAGTAGTGAAAAAAAATCTTTAAAATATACATGTTACAAAGTATGATGTATTCAATCTTGCACAAAGTGTAACTATATTCTGCTCCTTATTCCGGGAATGAGGAAGGATAACAACAAAAGAAAGATTGGTAAAGTTAAATAAAAATTACTTAATTTTTATTTAGTAAGAACTGTGCTTGATAGCTTGAAAGAGCTTGAAAGCTTGACAAAAATTTTAACACCTCAAGCTTGACTTCAAAAAGCTTGATAACTCAAGCTTTATTTAAAGGAAGCTTGGTACCGTAAGCGTTATAAAAAAAGCTCAAGCCAAGCTTTAATAAAACAAGCCTGTGGATATCTGTTAAAACAGTTCAATTTTCGTTCTGTGTTGATCTTATTACAATTATTTTAATTTTCTAGATAAAGTAGATAATAATAATAATCCTACAGCAATGCATTGTTTATTTTTAATAAATATTTTTAGCTCAATCTTCATTGGTGCCGTATCTTACGATACACATGCAAAGCATTGGTCTGAGTATGGAACAAATTGGTATTATATACCTTTGCCTACCATTCACAACTTTCATCGCCCCACCAGCAACTGGTTACTTGGTGGATAAATTCGGTAAATACAAACCGGTCGTAATTGGCTGCTTTATCTTAACAGCTCTTCTACACCATTCTCTTTTGTTTATGCCGCAAAAGGAAACGCCGGGAACTGTTCCCAATGGATACATCATAAGACATCCCAAGAATCTTCATGTTGAAGTAAGTAACACCTATTCGAGTCGTTTTTTAAAAGAGATGTTGGTATTTTTACTAAATAAAAGTCTTAAGCTGACACTTACTTTAAAACTCTTTCATATCTAGTATCATATTACTCTAATCCTACTCTCCACTGCATCGTTTTCTCCCCTCTCAACATTATCTCCACCATGTTCTTCCAATACACTGCCCATCCAAGTTTCCTCTCCAATTCTTTAACACTTCCTCATTCTTCCAACATCCTCCACCTCTCTATTTCCAATCTTGACCCATATCAAGGGTCCGGTCCATCCACTCATTCCTACTCCTAATTGCCATTTTTAACGGTTCTTCAAACCCCTCTCACTTCCTCACCATTTCCTCCTCCATCCAATCCTTAACATCCTCTCTTGTCGCACCCTTCCACTAGCCACCAAGTCCAAAGAGTATAACCTCGACAGCACCCCATACTTCCGCTGCGTACAGCACACTCTGCTCAATCGTCCTACCAATAACTCTCCTCTTTCATTCGCACGGCCCTTTCACATAACCTATCAATCTTCTCAGCCATCCTGTCCGTACTTTTTGCCTTCTGTGCTGCCTACACCATTTGGAGCTTGAAGTTGGCTATCCAACCACACACCTAGGTATTTTACCGACTTCTACATACGAATTTTCTTACCCTTCACCATCACTCCAACCTCCATTGTCTTACTTCGTCCCTTTACGAGCAATCCCACCTTTTATCTTCCCCACAATTTTCCTACACATCCTCTTCGCCTGTCGCCTGTTGGGTAGTCCCTATCTAACCGATTGCATGTTATCATGGCTCTCTTAGCACAATTCCGTCTACATTTCCATTCCAGGTAACATTCTGGTCCAGTATATCACTTCCAGATACTTAACTTCAAGCTTTTGTTTTCTTGTGAACGGAAGCATCACAGTTTTGTGTGCATTGACGGACTAATCATTTTACACCAAGAGTTCATTGTGTTCAGCATTACGTACGATAAAGTCCAAGAAGAGTTCAGCCAACTTATGAAGGAGCTGGTCCACAACAACAGTCCACAATAATGGAGAGAGTAATCCAGCTGGCGAACAACCTCTTTCCTTGGCAAACGCTAGTCAATCATTAAGTAGTTCCATCCTAACTGTATTACTTTCTAGCAGGGTCTTGATCCATCGCGCTGTAGTGGAATCTATGTATTTGAAGAGTCCTCCCACTAGTATTTTTTAAACCTTATATAAGTGGATATTGGCCTGAAAAAGTCCAATAAATTACTGTAAATAATTTGAAATATTGTTAATTTTACTGATTTTGTTGTAAAAATAAGAAACCGTAATTGAAAATTTAAAACCAAAAACTGATATCATTAAATTTGATTAAAATAATTGTCAAAAATAGGTTTGGTGGAGTCCATGTCCAAGCCGGGAATGTCCAGATGATGAAGAATTGGACATTGTTCTTGATTACTGTGTAGATCACTGTTTATTAAGAGATGCGAAACATGCGAAAACGACAAAACAGATGAAAACCATTGAAAATACTCATATTGCTCATAATCAAAAACCGCCATTAATCAATGACGATCCTGGAGACAAAGACGATTTAAGTTTTCATATTAAAAAAAGGAACATGTAAGTAAAGTAAATGGTAAATGAGTAATTACTTTTGAAAAATGAATGGAATACAGTTGTGGAAAATTCTCTGAAACATTTTAATGTCAATTATTGTTATCAGTACAATATAAATAAAAAACACTTCTAAAATGCTAAAACAAAAAGCAAGAAGAATTTTAACATATACTTCAAATGAATTCTATTTTACTTTTAACAAAAAATGTAAAATTGGTAATTTTGATACAGAAAGTATCATTCTGTTCGAGTGCTCGCAATCCTCACTGAATTTTTTGTTTTTGATTTATTTGTATTTCTTTTTAAAATCCATTTTATTAGCAAAATTGATAAATAGAAACAAAGTAAATATTTTTCATTAATCAAAAATAAATATCAAAAATGCCTAATCGAATGAAGTTGCATATATAATGAAAGTAAATATTTTATTTTTTACATAGCTGAGTGAATTATTGGAAAAATTGTAATTGGTAGCTTTATCAGTATGTTGAGAAAAGTGAAGCACTTAGGTCTATTGTGTCTTCTCAATAGTTCGTCACCGAAAGTACCGATTTAGTTGATATAGTTTTTGAGATTAGTTCATTAGAAATCTTTAAAATAGGGTTTCCGCTTTGCTCGTTATCCATTGTTGAACAAGTGGAAAAGGTCAAGGGGGTGCCATAATTGCAAAACTTATGAGCTGGAAAGTTACAAGGTAGTTTTGGGTGGTGAAAAGGTGGTAAAAGTTTGTGGCCATTTTCCGAAGAAACCTGACTTCTGGTCGAAAAATGTTATAGTTAATTAAAAAAGCTACAATTTCTGTTAGATAATATTTTGTATATAACTAAAAAAAATGCAAAAACCTATTTTTTTCGGAGATTTCGTTTTTCATGTCTCATTTTTAAAAAAATATTACAAATCAAATGAAACAGAAAAAATATAGTTTATATGTCCCAAAACATCTCAATAGGGGTTGTTCATAAACCATTGCATAAGAACCCTTAATATCTCGCCTTGTGTTGTCAAGTGTTGCCCAATCTGTATTTTATAGGGAAAACCACAAATCTTCTAAACATTCTTCGGGTAGACGTTTCACTCAAATTCATTTTTATAGATTTTCTGCGGAGACTTATTTTTAGTGATTCTATCACTTCCTTGATTTGCATTTGTTGATCTACTTGATATACTCCACCCATATGCTTATTGTAGTCATCTACATTTTGACGAAATGTATGTCGATCGTGGTACCGTCTTTTTGTTGATGTTTGACTGTAGCCAATTCTGTGCCATGAAAGTTGGATAAAAATGTACAATCCTGTTATCACACCATTTGAGGAATGATACATCCATATTTGACACTCTATAGTCTATATCACCTCGCCGAAAGGTTTTGTCTTCTTTCATATTTTATGGTAATCCCAGTCGATCACGCTGAACTGTTTCACATGCTAACGTGCTTCCCGTTTTTACTTTTTCTAGTAAAAACACTGATGTGAAGTAATTGTCGCAGTATATTATCTGATTGGTGCCCCAATAATTTTCGGTTAAAGACAAAACGACTCTGGCCAAATCCGAAGTCCTTGAACTTTTTCTCCGCTACTTCATTTTTCCCTTGGTACACATCGAATTTCTTTATATATCCGTTTTGGTCACCCAGGCACCATAGTTTGTACCCTCTTTTGATGGGATTTTTGGGGTAACATACCTGTCAAATCCCTGACGGGACTTGAGAGTCCAATTGATAAATTACGGTGGCAATTCCTCCTTGTACAAACTCGGCAATTGATGTTTCTCTATGTATTTGAAACTACAATAAGTTAAATTTTACAATAATTTGTAATCCACTGTTTGTTTTACCAGAAACCAACACTAACAAAACACACAACACAATCGTCACAATCGTTGCTAAATCACACTAACGAATATATTCAAATAACTGACAGAATCATTTGATAAAGTGTATTCTTGGTTATATAAGTCGAAGAAAAATGTGTACTGGAGAGTCCCATGAGGAACTTATTGATAATTATGAAGTATTAATGTTTACTATGCATTTTAAATTACATGGGACTTTTTAGTCCCGTAGGGAAAAAAAGGGTTAACAAGTCCTTATTAGTCTGTGCAGGCTTCTAAAACTCTTAACGATATTGATTGGCAGCTCTTAACAAACTATGTTCATCTGATCGATCATTCTCGTATCTGCGGAAATAATACTCAATAATAAATATTCTTTCTTGGGTTTTTGGAAATAAGTATGAATGAATAAATATAAGAATGTTCTGAAAAAATGGGATTATTGACAAAATTGGGAGACCAATTTTTAAAAAAAATTAACTACAGACCCATAGTTTATTATAAAAATAAGACAACAATACAAAAAAACTAGATATTGACCCTAATGGATTATTCTGGATATATTTCTGTATAAGATCGATAATAATTAATCTTCTTATTTCTAGCTTTTATAAAAAATATATCTATGTATTTCTTATTGTAGGTACAAAATAATTTTCTCTCATAAACAACGATCAATTAATCACCGAACGTAGAACACTACACAAAAAACTTTGCAACAACACTATTTTCTTTAAAAAAAATAAAATTTTTCGTCAGATTTTTGCTTTATACATTTTTTAGTGTTCTTAATATGTTGGACTTCCATAAAGTAAGGGTTGGAATAATAAAACTAATAAAATAGTTAATAATCATTTTTCACTTGGAATCTTCCTTAGACTATTTAAATAATAATATATCAATTAAGTATTAATTAATGTATATATGTAAAACATAATGTTCGATTTAACGGCCCTATTAAACTTTGCCATAACAGTTTGATTTGTAATTAAAATTGGAGATGGAATAAGTTAAAGCACCGTTTCTCCCGGAATGGACTTACTGCAAAATAAGCAAGTAGTTACGAGTTTAAATTGAAGGTATTATGCCTCATTGGAATAGATAAACTCATCATCAATTTAAGAAAATAGATCAATCTGTGGATAGCGAAACCGATAATAAATTACTGTAGTCAAAGTAAAGCATATTACCAATAAATTGTGTATAAATCTTATATTCCGATTAAAGTAATAATTGGTAGAATAATTATTAACATGTAGATAATATTTTATTACATAACATGCAACATGAAAACATAACAAATAAACTATTTCTCCTACAATCCAAACATTTTTAATATTCAATATAAACATAAAATTATTTTAAGTTACCTTTAATGCAAAAATACTCTAACAATTAATTATAATTGCTTCCCGTTCTTTGATAGATATGCCTTCCTCCATTTCTCAGCTCTTTGACATCGACTGCTAGTTTCTAAAATCTTACCTTTGGTTAATCCTGGGCAAGCTTCCTTCAGTTTTTCCTAATGTGTTTCAATGTCGTCTCTTGTTGTCCTAGTGCAGTAGCTTGACACATCAGTTTGATCGTCACTCTTGTTCATATGACTTACTCATCAAACCAAAAAAAACATTTTTGGCATCCCCTAGCTTAGGTTTAATGTGAATGGGCGCTAGGGCCTATTGTGGCTCACCCTTAAGGACCAGGGAAACAATATCGAATCTCTAAAAAGAGGTCTCAAGAGCTGCTGAATATGAGCAGACAGGACCTACGAATTATGATAGGACTACTGACTGGACACAGTCGCTTTAATGGACATATAATAACAATTTGACTGGCAGATAGTGCGGACTGCAGATTCTGCCAGGTGGAGGATGAAACAGCAAAGCATATCTTGTGTAACTGCCGAGAGCTCGAAAGAATAAGGATTAATAAATTTGGCCTGCATCAACTCGAGCCCAAAGACTTCATGGAAGTGTCGCCAATGACCTTAATGAGCTTCATCAGAGGCACAATAGATCTTTAAAGTCGCAGTGGAAGGGACGTAAAACGACCACTCACAAAGAACCTAACCGAAGGGTTACAATTTTCCATCCAGTTTGCACTTCTTAACAAAGTACATGATCGGCTTTGGCGAGACTTGTCTGAAGCTGTAAGAAACCAAAAAAGCAGAGCCTGTTCATTTGCAAAGCGGGACCGTAACAAAGAATGTGTCCTGCCGATTTATCTACCACACTGTAGTAGCAATAGTCTAAAGTATCTCAGACAAAGCTTCTTCAGGTGATTCCTCAGGCAACAGTGTCCAGTCTTGTTTTTTTTTGATATTTTACAAATGGGTGGATACGAGAAGGATTTAGAAAGGTAAGATAAAATCTTTATCAGCCAAAAATATTGACTTAACAGGTTGGTTTCGTCATTTTAGGTTAAACAAACTTATGTTGTTTAAGAGAGAAGTCAGAATAGACAATGCGGGGTTCGGATGAATTGGAAGAAAATGGCACAGAAGTGCAGGAAGCAAACTCAGACACAGAAGAGGATACCGAATTAGAACTAACAGTGAATCTGTCATACTTTCTTGGAAAATATAAGCAGACAAAGTGGTCAAGATATGTTCCTACTTCATGCATTCTTATTTTCATTTGATTTGTTTTAAAAATGTTCTGTGTTTTGAGTTTTATAAACTTTCTCGATTCTACTTAAAATAATTATTTTCTTTTACTTTTTGTTTTTTAATTTGAATTTGAATTTAAAAAAACGTCAATTCTGTAGTGCGGACTCTACATAGTATTCCTCATAGTTGTCTTGGCATAATGACAGATCAAAATTCTTATTTTAGGCCAGCAGCAGCTTCTACTTCATATACCTTCATTAAATTTTCTTGCAACTGTATTAATGGGTTTTATTTAACTTAATTTTTAACACAATATATTTATCCAATAGCAAGAAGGTCAAATGTTAATTTTAACAAGAGATCCATGGAACTTCACCATTAGATACCTCATTACAATCCTTATTTTAGGACTGCAGCAGCTTTTACTTTAGATATGCACCCGAATCTTGGAGATCCAGTAGAAACGTTCGGCATCGAAATACAAGAAGAAGACGATGAGACTGTAACTGATTTTAAAAAGAGATTTAGAGCAGGGATGCTTAGAAGAAACGGGGTTGATATAGACGAACTTGAACCCTTAGATTTGCGGTGTGGAGGAATTGTAGTAGATGTCAATTTAAGCACGACAGTGTTGTTATTTAACTACACTTATGACTGCATTCTTCAAAAATGTCAATTTAGATCTGGTAAGTAGATCACTTTGCTTAGTCTATTACTTTATTACTTTAAAATAAATATCTTTGGCTTAATGATAATATAATTATGTTAGGTAAGTATAAATTATTGAATCAGTAAAGAATTTTTGCATATACGAGTACACAGCCGTATTAGTAGAGAATGTCTATAATATTGATATTATAATGAGAAAAATTAAAATTTGTGGTCAAAGCAGGAATAGTGTGAAGAATTTCAGAATTGAGCTATTTAAGATTGTGCTATAGTATGACAAATAACGTACGTCACAGTACGTCGACAGTTGGGACACTTTGTTGTTCCATGGTGTATGACAGATGTCAAAAATGGCTCTCTCACGGTATATTAAGAAGAACTCACCTTCCACGACGAAAAAGAAGAAGATGTTTTCCGTTTAATAACTATTGGTGACGTTAACATACCTAGCTAGTAACCAACCTTGATGCAGAGACGGTAGCCAGAGAATACTTGAAGATGTCAACAACAATGACCATTTTACCCCCAAAGCTCTGATTCAGGTCAAGGACCCTATTCCTGTAAGAGTGATATATTTAAAAGGAAGTCCCATCTAACTGAGGAAATGTACCAGTAATATATTTTGTGACTACCACGAATCCACCAGGAACATGTCTTTACTGAAAGGAAGAACTGTATAAAAAGACTAAGGGATGAGGAATGAAACCGCCCAATGTGGCAACTGTACAAATTTTTGCCAACTAGAAAATATCCCAGATTTTTTGGTTGGAGAGCGTTATAAACAATTAACGTCATCTAAAATGCGTATTCTTTGTTGAGATAGATATTTCCAACTATTATTACCTACTATTTTCCCGATTTTAAAGAAGTTGTATTCATTTTAATTGCAGCAATTTCCAATCTCCATTAATTTTGCTAAA
Source organism: Ophraella communa (assembly GCA_035357415.1). NCBI lineage: Eukaryota > Metazoa > Arthropoda > Insecta > Coleoptera > Chrysomelidae > Ophraella > Ophraella communa. The sequence continues at coordinate 8,678,125 of CM068986.1, read as the reverse complement.
ATAAATTTTTTTTAATGAGACAGAAGAAATTATTTGCTGGAGAACACAATACTTAAGAAGTATTAAAAAGTTTCGGAGCGAGGGAAGAACTATCTTTTATTTAGACACAGTGTTCCTATAGTATGGATGGACACATATTTCAAATGCCCGTCAAGCATTTTTGGAGGGATATTCAACAGGATTAAATGCTCCTCGAGAAAAAGGTCGCAGACTAATAATCTGCCATATTGGCAGTGAACATGGTTTTGTAGAAAACCAAAGATTACCACGAGGAAATGACCTCTGATTTTTTTTGAGATTACTTTTACCAGCTATTGGACTTTTTGCCATGTGCTGCAGTGGTTGTCTTAGATAACGCCAGTTATCATTCAAAACTGGTAGAAAAGTTACCAACGACGTCATGGAAAAAAGGAGATATTAAAGAGTGGCTCCAGAGCAAGAATATTTCTTTGAACGACACCATCCTGAAAAGGCAATTACTGCAAATTGCAAAACGCCACAAATATAAAAGATATGTAATTGACGAAATGACGAAGGAAAAAGGAATAATAGTATTACGTTTACCACCTCATCACTATCAATTAAACCCTATAGAATTAATATGGGCACAGGTAAAAGGTTAGGTGGCAAGAAACAATACAACTTTTAAATTGAATGACGTAAGACAAGTTTTGATAAAATCTCTTGGAAAATTGTAATTCCTATCGGACCAGGCAACGAATATGGGTAACATTTATGGACCTCAAAGTGATATTGAAAATCTTATTTAGTTTTAGTTTGTATATTGTGTAAATTATGATATACAAATAGTTTTAGGAAATTTTTTAAAATAGTTTTTGTACCGTACTGTATAAATAATAATTTACGTCATAAGTCCGGGAAACGCATTTTTACAGTACGACAGAGTCGAAATGTTTATAATATTTTGAGACGAGTTACTGTAAAAGTTTGTTTTGTTGATTTTTGTGAAACGAAATGTCAACAGACAAAATGTCGACAAACAATAACATTCCCGAAGATGTTTTGCGTAAATATAATGAAGCACAATGTGCTTCATTATATTCATAATGGTTGGATTGTCTTTAATCACATGTTTATTAATTTTGTATTGTTTTCACAATAAATTGTTTGATTCTTGCCTCATTTCATTAGAGTCCGGTAAAAATTTTACCGGTCTCTATACCGGACTCAAATCGTTGACTTAAACATGGCTGTTAAGATGCATTATGAAATAAAAATAATTTTTTGAAATACCAGTAGCCCTATAAAATGACTAGTGGTATTATTACTTTTGTTTAATTTTAGGTGGACCTGAAGTATGTCCTCCTGACTATATACCGGCGGACACGATGATTTTCTGGATATATGGAGCCCTTAGATTTTTAGCCACTACCCTGCAACTGGCAGCTACATCTGCTATGGATCCTGTAGCTCTATCTATGATCGAAAAGCATGGTGGTGATTTTGGTAAAGAACGTCTATTTTCATGTTTCGGCATGGCCATTTTCGCACCGATTACAGGAGCTCTTATCGATTGGAACAGCCAGAGACTCGGTCACACCGATTACTCCCTTGCATTTTACTGTTTTGATTGTCTCTTAATATTCGCATCAATATCTTTGTTGTTTATGCCTTTGGATACGAAGTTACCTGCTGATGATATGTTAAGCGACCTGAAAAAAATTTTTAAAATGCCTGCACTCATCCTATTCGTTTTCTTCTTATTTATTTTAGGTAAGAAATATTTTTTTAAGCTAATAGATTACTTTTAAAAACTTTTCAATTTAATTAAGACTGAATATGCTGATAGAATAATAGGTAAGTACATTAATGGACAAAATAAATGCACCATTTAAATACATAAACATAAGTTTTCTTGTATATATTTGCAGTTTCATATAAACATGTAAATTTAGAAAATAAAATGTTTTAAACAGAAATCGAAAACAAAAATACTGATTAATTAGTAAAGATATAAATTTTCAAGACGTGTTTCTATCGATTCTAGTAAAGTGTATGGCCACTAGAGATCATATCTTTGGTCTAATAACTTTAAATTAACAATTTTAACGATTGTTGTTGCTTCACAAGGTAAAATTTTAGACTATTGCTTGAAACTGCTTTTACACTGGTCATCTCCGAACACACTAATACTGCAGAACTTAAATGAATATGTTAAGAGGATTCCTCTTCCTGCATAAAGGACGATCTGTCAGTTTTAGCGGTGGCATATACTGTATTTTTTCTGTTTCAATTGACGTCTAGCCCTGGTGACGTTGTTTAGGCTTTTCAATTGCCTATTTACTCATGTACAACTTTATGGTTGATTTTTTTAAGCCACAGCTTAACGCCTCCTCGTTACCTTTCTGCAACTGGGTACCCACCAAATTGTGAGCTTGCGTTTGCTGCCCACTACTGCCATGGCCTTCTCAGACCAGCCTTGAATCCACCTTCGTTGCTTTTAACGCTTTTTTAGCCGTTCGGCTTGTCTGAGGGCCGGTTTATCAATAGCAATTTATCTGTCAGTTTATGCTTATATGTCAGTTATTTTGGAAAGGTCGGTTTATCAACAATAGGTTAACATTATCCGACAGCTAAAATGTCAAATATTTATCTGTAACTTTCAACTGGCGGTTAGGTCAGTAATTGGAGGTTAAGTTCTATTATATCACCTCACTTTATGCAGAAGAGTTGGTTTTGTTTTGATTCCAAAGTTTGTTGTTGTGTCTAATTTACGTGGGTTTGATCAAAGTGAAAAATGGAAAGTACAAGTACGACTAAGAAAAGAGGATGCAATTTCACAGCAGATGAGAAAAATTTGCTATTAAAAATTGCAAATAAACATAAAGATGTCATCGAGAATAAAAAAAAACGGATGGGGCAACTTGGACATCGAAAATCACCTACCTATCAGTATAAAACTCAAGTGAATCCTCAACGAGTTCTAATATTGACAGAACAGTCTCTTTTGTCTATTAATACTGAACTAATGCAGTTTGAAAAGTCTAACACCAATCCCAAAATAATCATACAACACTTTCAAAATATACATGAGCAATATCAGAGCTACACTGATGCACGGAAACGGAAAAAGGGTTTGGAGCCGCTGTAGTTACTAATGTAGAGATTTTTGGATACAAATTCCCAGATACAGCAACAGTTCTAACAGGAGAACTATATGCAATTTTCAAAGCCATTTGACACGCAAATATAACCAATGAACCTAAACTGCTAATTATAACAGATTCAATGTCCTCAATCCAACTATTAGAAAAAATCTTCTCTCAGCATCCTCTGATAACATTAATAAGAAAAGAAATAAAGAAAGCTCAAGACCTAAACAACGAAATAAAATTTCTCTGGGTACCCTCACATATGGGCATAGCAGCTAATGAAACAGCTGATAAAAATGCAAAAGAAGCTATCACGGACAACAGTATTCGCATACTCTTACGCTCTGTAAACAGTGATCTAAGAAATATATTTAAAAACCACCTCATGGAAAATTGGAATAACCAACTTTAGTTGCATGCAGACATCTACAAGTGACGTTATCTTGTCTTCGGTTAGGACACACAAAGTTCTCACACGAGCATCTTCTTACGAAAGAAGAACCTTCAGTGTGTACAGAGTGCGGTTCGCCGTTCACCGTAAAACATGTGTTAGTGGAACCTTGTGCTAAGTACAATATTTACTGACAAAAATACAATCTACCCAATTCCCTCATGAATTTATTAAATCAACAGAACGTCAACAACTTAATATCTTTTTTGAAAGACGTGGACATGTTATATAATGTGTAATATTGTAGAATATTCCCGCTAATGACCTTATTGGTCCATGCGGCTTTTTGTAAATAAAAAAAAACAATCAACAATAATCTACAAAAACGGTGGTGACATCTCAATTAATGTGACATGACCTTGTTCTTGTAACAACCAATGAGATTGCTTACATTCATACCAACTTGCATTATCTATCAATTAACTAACTAGAGGATTAAAACGAGTTGATAAACCGCTTCCTAACAAACTGGAACTTTATCTGCTAGTTAGTTTAATCTGACTGATACCTAACTGATGGATAATACTGGCAATTAATAATACTGGCAATTGATAATCCGGCCCTGAGAATATAACAATGTTACTTCCTTGTATCTTTTGCCTGTTGATTTGCATGGCTGAGCAATGAACAGCAGCTATCTCTGCCTGAAACACTAAGCCATCTGTGTAGGATTGGCGGTCTATTTTCCCAAGTTATCCTGCTCAAGTTTAAATTTTTTCTCAAAGCTCTTTTTCAGCACCATTTGATCCGATGGTATTCCAAATATTGGGTCCAACTCCTTTTGTAGCTCGAGGTATTTTGATCAGTGAAAAGTACCTTACTATACCATTACTATACAATTTAACGTGGCTTTCTCATAGAAATCTAGATTTTGTAATACATTTGACACAAAAAAACTAAACAGTATTTTTTAGATACATTTGTACTTAATTATTTTTTCAGGTAACTTATGGGGTTTCATAGAGAGTTATCTCTTTTTCTATTTAAAGGATCTTGGCGCACCTAATTACGTCTTAGGTGTAACAGTTACTGTTGGAACCATAAGTAGTGTGCCGTTCCTGTACGGATCCGACAGGATCACAGGAGCAATGGGACATGTTCGTGTAATTGTTTTAGCATTCTTTGCTTATTCCATTCGATTGGTGGGGTACTCTCTAATCGAGTAAGTATAATGAAAATAAAAAATCATTATTTAATGCACAATATTGAAATAGATCAATAACAAATTTCCTATCAAGCATTGTTATCCCTTAAAGATATTGAATATTTTGTCTACTTTGTAACAATAATAGTCCCAAAAAGGCAGGGCGCCAATTTGTAACTATAATAGTCCCAAAAAGGCAGGGAGCCAATTTGTAACTAACAAGAAACTCTCCAAAAGAGATCCCGGCTAAAAGACCCTCTCCAGCGGGTGGTTCGACTCCAAGTTAATGCTCACTATAGGAAGGATTGGGATGTATACGTAATGAGGGCGCCACTATCTTTTGAACGCTATCGATTAAGCAAACAAACTACACAAAAACTAAGGTGAGAAAGATAGAGACACCTTGTAATTACTTTAATTAAACAACAAATAAAGAAGCTACTTGATATAAAGACCGACCACGCTACACCCTTAAGTCTTATAGTCTAAGGTATATAAATGAAACGGTTTTTAAAACTATTGTTTATTTATTGAAACTGTAAGTACTTGCTGATAATGAACTGGAGTTGTAAAAAGCGGACTTAACTTTAGGTTTCTGTGCTGTCTAGGAGGGCGGCTTCAGATTCTTCGTGGAGAGATGAAAGTTTCTTTAATGGTTCTGGCTGCTCGGGATGTAATAGTTTTCTTAACAGCTCAGAAGTGGTTTGAGGGACTGTCTTCACATAGGCGGTAACTGGGCTCTAAATTTAGCGGTATCTTGGCGGTAACTTGACTCCAACTTAGCGATAACTGGACAATAACTTGACTCCAACTTAGCGATAACTTGACTGTAACTTAGAGGGTTGTATCTTTCAACAACCAAAAGGGGAAATTTCACAAGATTAGTGCCTGAAGGTTTGTTCAGACTCTTCAGACGAGCGTATCAGTTGAAAAGGATATAAAATTGCTTGGTGATTCATTAAATAGTCTATATTATCTATCTATCTATCCCCTATATTTTTAAGTATTCAATGCCATTTTGCGCGCTTGAAAATTAATCCTGGTACATTTCCAGCTTACTTTAAGTGAAATTATTTTTTGTTTAACATTATTTTAAATTAAAGGAGTCCTTGGTGGTGTTTCCCGTTTGAAGCATTGGAATCCATAGCAGTCCATTTGATGTGGGTGGCTGCTGCAACTTACTGCGCAATCTTGGCACCCAGAGGTCTTTTGGCAACGTTACTAGGTGTTTGCTCAGTTGCACATTATAGTGTTGGTAGAGGTAGTGGTAGTTTTGCTGGTGGTCACCTCATTGGCAAATTCGGAATTACTTCATCCTTCAGGATTATGGGAATGCTGGCATTTATCTCTGGACTGGTGTACGCTTTCTTACACTATGCATGGCTAAGGAAGGCTGAAATGCCACAAGAAGAAGGTAAATTCTATAAATAAAGTTTTTATTATTCTCTTTTCATTTTTTTGGGAAATGATTAGGTTAGGAAATGAATTTGGAAAGTAGTTTATTTAATTAAAATTAAAAATAAAAAAAAGGAAAACTCAAATAAAACAAAGTAACAAAATAAAAAATTTAAACAATAAATTTAACACTGCCACCTCTGGCTCTAATAACATCTCTCGTTCTCCGTGTAAGGCCTCTTATCAGGTCACTTATATATTCCAATACCATTCCCATTCTTCTATTAAAACATTTTTCAGCTCATCAAGGTTGTCTGAAGCGATATATCGAGTTCTTATGCACCTCTCCAGGTAGTCCCAAACATGTTCAATTGGGTTTAGGTCTGAACTAACTGCTGGTCAATCTAAAACTTGGATACCAACCTCTTGAAGGTATTCCATTGTTATTCTGGCAACGTGTGGGCGAGCGTTATCGTATATTAGAATTAAATTCTCTCCAATGATTGGAACAAATGCCACTGTATTTCCCTCAAGAACTTCCCTTATATACCAATCAGCTGTCAGTGATTTCCTACGAAACACAATCAACTCCGTGTAGCCTTTAAAACAAATGCCTTGCCATACCATAATTGAGCCACCTCCATAATTTCTGGCTGAGCAAATCTGCTGGAATATGTCTATCGGATCCAAAAAGTGAAAATCTTGATTAATTAATAAAAAAAATATTAGCCAATCTTTAATATCCCAATTAACATGCTCTTTTGCGAAACTTAAACGTGCTACACGGTGTGCTCTGGTTGACAATGGAGCAGTAACAGGCATTCTGGATCTGATTCCAAAATTCGTTATTCTGTTTCTAACAGTATTGACAGATATTCTAACATTACGAACTCCAGAGAGAACATTTTGCAGTTGGCTGGCTCTAACATGGCGAGTTCGCAAAGTGTGAATGCTTAAAAAACGGTCATCTGCAGGATTAGTACACCTGGGACGTCCTGGAACTGGTCTTCTATTATAACTTCCAGTTTCTCTAAACCTTCTTAAGACTAGAAACACTGGATTGGTTGGTTCCCATGCCTTCAGCCATACATTGCTGAGATTGTCCATCTTCAACTAAAGCCACGATTTGAGCTGCTTGTTCTGGGTATTTTTACTCAAAATATTTTTAGACATTTCCACATTTTAAAATTATGCGATACTTTTTGCAAACATGATTTTTAGTGTATAATTAAAAAGTGTATAAAATTTAGAATTTGGTTATTTATCCGTTTTTTTAGTTAAATATCATTTTTTGTAATTAGGTGAAGATGCTGAGCGATTGCAGGATGGGCTGCCAAAATACAAAGATCAAGGAACAACGATGAGTATGGAACGATTAAGTGTAATGTTAGAGCACAGTCAAATCGGTTCGATCACATCACTCGGAAGACATTCCAGAAGCGGATTCATCAGAAGAGCAAGTTTGTCAACAAAACCATCCATAAATAGTGCTAAAGCTGAGCTTCTTAAGTCGGCCAATGAAATCAATCAAGGTCGAATAAGATATACTAACGAAAGAGTAAGCTAGATGTTCTTTAAAAAATGGCGTTAATGTTGTTCTGGTTGTTTAAACAAATAATACCCCAACTAACAAGAAGCCAAAGCAAAAACTGCTTTGATATTGGTATGGCAAAGATGTATGACCTTGAATAACTGAAATTTGACAGGTTTAAAGAACAGTTATTTTTTCTCTAAAAGATGTACAAGCTATTGTATAGGCGATTTGGGAAATATATTTTTATTTCTGAATTTGTTAAATACATGCCGAAACTTCTTTTTCTACTCTCTAGGCCATAGACATAACCTAAAAGGTTATGTCGATCTACGAATAAATAATAAAAAGGAAGGAGTATAATACGATTTGACGATGTCCGCAATGGTTCTTGCATATGGCTGACTTGAAGTTTCCGGTTACCAGTGGTGTCACACACAGGATATTATATACTTATGTCTCGTATTAAATGTTAAAAAAAAATAACTGTTTTCCGCTTGTAATTATCTGTACAGTAATATACATTGTCATAAGATTGTAGGAATATCAATTTATATTAAAAACTTCTAAGTAGGTAACTATAAATAGTTGACTTGGTTTGTCTGTATAAAAAATAAAGGAACGTCTATGATAACAATGTGGTTGTCATTAAAATATTTTGTTAATTTTTAATAATTCAGATAATTAGAACCCTGCAGATGAAAAGTATTTCCCATTCAAGGGTTGGGTTAACTACTTAAATCAGAAAATAATATGTAAAACAGCATGAAAAACGATTTATGTCAAATGTCACTATTCGAATGAGTCATATTTGGTTCTTCAATATAGCCGACTTCCGTCGCAATTATTTGCTTGATTAAAATATGACAACATTCCTTCCTTTCTATTCTTTATTCGTAGATGTCGATGCTATGGAGGGTAAAGGTAAGGAGGACCAACTTGTATAGAAATAATGTCGAATAACTATCCAGCGGTGAGGAGCAAATAGTAGATGACGCGAGAATAGCAGAAGGGTAAAAAGACAACGCAGTATGAGTTAAATCTACGGGCGCAAGAGAGAAAGAAATATTGTCGGCAGTGATGTTCTTTACAGTATCAACTATCCATATTAAATCTATGATACACACTTAGAAAGTTTGAGGTTATATAATGTACTAATGAAATTCAAACAAGAGAATAGAACAGAGAACATGAATGAAAATTATTAGTTATCCCAACTCATTATTAAAAAAATAAAATAACCTATAAAAATCGATTTTATTTTTTCTTAGATCTAATAATTTAGGTCTTCATGACACTTTTACAGTATACTGAATACGGAGGAATCTACATTTAAAGTTGAATCATTTCCAAAAGAAGGCAGTGGTTTCTCATCTTTTTTTTAGATTGGCTACCATGAAGGAAGTTCCCCGATTGAAATTGAATTGACACCACAATGACATAATTAAAGGAACCAATCTAGGTGAAAATGATTATTTTACATCTTTTTTTTGTGGCAATCATTCTCTAAAAAAATGGAAGCCCTATGGACAGAGTTGTCAACTATATTGAACAGTATACCTGGGGGCTCTTCCGAAGATTGGAAACACCATAGAAAGGTGGTAGAATGAAAGTAGGGAAAGCTCCCTAGGGAGAGTTCTATTCTATCATCGTCAAGAATAGGGGTCCTGTACTATTGTACATCAGCTTCACTGAATCAAAGGAAAGTGAAGCATGACCGAGAATATAAAATGCTCTTTGTGTTCTGTGAGTACGACAGTCCTGGCAAGTGGCAACTATCTAACTATAAGCATGGCGATTTCACAACCTTGGAGTTTCGCTTCTTGTTTATTGGGATATTCTTTGGTTTAACTAACAGTTAACTTTTTCTTTGTTTTATTTTAGGAAGAATTAAATGGTAAAATTTATTCGTCGAAAAGCACGCAAGGTGTAAACAATTCCATATTACACGAAAAGGATGAAATTGTTTATGACGAGATAAAAAGAAAGGTGGCCAACTCTACAGAAAACAACAAAGAAGAATTACTTAATAACGCGATTAAAAAGAAAACAGAAAATAGTAAAGGAGACCCAGATGAAGAAAATAAACAGAAGTACGAGAGATGATAATATTAATATTTAATTTATACTATTAGGGCAGTGTTCTGCAAAGTTTATACAGATTAATTAATAATTTGGAGATATGACAAGTATGCAATTTTTAGTGTTATGTAAATGTGTATTTACGTTACTTCAATGTAAAATATTTAACAAGCTTTTTATCCGATTATGTAATGATTTTGTTGGAAATTCTTTACCAATACAACCAACCGGATCTTTAAGGCTTTCTATAGAAAAATAAATTGTTGCTGCAGCCAAACAAGTTCCTTGACATTTTTAATTAAAATCACGTTGGTTTTCAATACTCCTTTTTACGTTGTTATTTACATTTTGAACCCTCAAATTATGAAAATTAAAATTTTGTTATAATACCAAAAATTTCCTTTCTTTTATTTCTTTGAAATTTGAGATTTGTCTATAGGTACTAAAAGTCAATTTACGTGTATTAATACTCTTCACGATCGACTAAAATATTGTTTAATTAATTTACACAGTTATATACAGGATGTTTCAATAAACGGTAACTTCGTCTCTAACATAGGTAAAAGAAACTAAAAAATAATAGGATTTGTCTGGTAAAAATAATGTTTAACTCCATCCGTTGTCAAGGTAAGTGGATATTGAAGAAAAAAATGTTTACACATATTTTACCATTTTGCAGATATTGTTAATACACGTTCCACAAACACGTCAGATTCAATGTAAACCGCTTTGTTATTGAAGGAACGAACAAAAATCCGCATTTGAAATTCAGATTTCAAGAGACTGAGATCAATTGATAAGGATAGCCAGCAACAAACAAAAACAAAGGGTTTGTAATGAAGGGTGAACATTTTTTTAGATTTTTTTTGGAAATAATGAAAAAGAGTTCTAGGAAATTGAATTATAAAAAAATGTAAACAACCAGTTCGGCTGAATAACGATGTATTTGAAAAAGCAAATTTCTCAAAAACAATTCTCGTAAAAATAAATTGAATGTGGATATTTAACCAATAAGGAAAACTTTTTTTCTTGTTTTGCTTCAAATATAAGCATAATATCCATTTAAACTTCAATTATTTTATACTTTTAATGGACCTTTATTTATTTATTATACATATACAGAATATGTTTTAATTTGCATCTTACTAAGAACAATAAATAACTGAATGGTTGAACTAAACTTCCACTATTTATTCACGAGTACTTTCCTTGAGATGCAGCTTATCTTTTATTGGGAAATTTGAAATAAAGAATTTTACATCTGTTCTATTCTACTGAAGCTCTAGGCTCAATTTACCCCCCTGAAGTGATCATACCAGGTTCGCTTCCTTCATGTATTCTAGAATGTCCCTGATATTCGCTTTCACGATTTCCTCTGGCTCAGGAAACTGAATGCCAAAGTGTCTCTGTCTAAGCCATTTAAGGCTTGGACAATGACATATTACGTGAAGAGGAGTTTCATCTTCCTCACCACATTTTCTGCATAACGGGTCCTCGGCAAGTCCCATTATGTTCATGTATTTTCGGAGATGGCAGTGTCCTGGGCCGGTATTCTCAACTCACTCCTCTCACAGCGAGCGATCACAAAAGGGAGTGATTTGATTGGCAGCGATATGGCTTTTCTAGATTCTCATATATCCCTCCACTCGCAAATTTATGACACGAGCAACTGGTACACATGAAAGCGAGTGAAATAAAGCACTCCTCTTTGACAGGAGCGATCCATGCGAGGAGAGGGCATGAGAATCGATTTGGCAGTGAATTTCACTCCCTTCGCATTCAACGACATCGATATCGCTCCAAGCGAGGACCTGAGAATACCGGCCCTGCAAGCAGTCCCACTGCCTTTCTTAGTTGGGTTCTACTTAGGCTGAGTAGTTCTGTAGTTTTTTCCTGGATGGATCTGTTATGAATAATCTGGATTGCCTGAATCTATGCAGTTCCATCCAGAGTTTCTTATGTTGTTTCCTTAACCGTCCCTTCATTACCTATTCCCTTTACATGTCGGTATGAGACCCCACATGTGGGGAGAGGTCCGATCAGGGTTCTTTCTGAAGCTTCCTTGGCTAGGAGGTCAGCTATATCATTTCCAAGGATCCCTGTTAGTCCTTGGCAATTCCTTGGCAGTGCTTCACTGTTTGTGACACAATGTGTACGCTCTCTATTGTTTTGACAGCTGCTTGGCTATCACTTCTGATCCTGACAGCCCTGTTAGGGACCGTCTCGTGCAGGATGAATTCTAAGCATGTATTGATGGCAACCACTTCAGCTTGCAGCATAGTATCTACTGAACCCAGGTTGAGACTATACGTCTTTCCTATATTTTAATTGTACATCCCTTTCCCAGTGCTGGTGCTTGTTTTGGATCCGCCTGTGTACCAGACGGATTCATGTTGTTTCCTAATCTTGGTGCGAGCCTCGTTCCTATCCGGGATATGAACCGTATATGGTTTCGTAAGGTCGTAGCAGATAGAAATTCTGTCTGAGGGCATACTCAGTAATTGATTGTGTTCAATCTCTTTCGAGATTGTGGAATGATACCTAAGGATCGCATCGCCCTGTCCCATTCGTTGTTTATTTTCAGCCTGTAAGCAGCTGCCAGTGCTTCACTTTCCAAGATGTAGTCAAGGTAGTCCTAGCATAACTTCTAGGGACGCGGTAGGCGTTGTTCTCATCGCCTCGGTTATGGCTAGACAGGCTACTCTCTTTACCCTGCCTAGTTGTCTAGATGCTACTGAGTATCTCGCTTTATCCCACCACACAACAGAACAGTAGGTTATGATGGGTGCCACTACCCTAGTATAAAGCCAGTGCATCATAGTAGGTTTAAGCCCCCACGTATTGCCCACCGCTCTTCTACACGCCCAGAGAGCTCTTAGGCTTTTATCTGTTGTGTTTCTAATGTTGTTGTGTTTCTAATGTGATTGGAAAGGGTTAGTTTGCTATCTAGAATTACCCCTTTAAACTTTAGCGATTGGCCCCACATACGAAGTTCACTCAAGTCAAGGTTCCTTCTGTGGGTGAAAGAGGTTTTTGCCGGATTAGTTGATAATTCCTCTGACTTCTGACACCTTTTCCGAAGGAAAATCACAAAAATTCACTTTTTCATTATTAACATTGTTTTATAAGCACGATATTTCTACAAATAAACAGTTTTTGAAGATCAAAATTATTCTGAATATTGAATATATGAACCCTTTTATTTTTTTTGCACACCTGAGTGAAAGTATAGGCATAAATGTCGTAATTTGTATAATTTCATAACCAAAAGCAAAGAAATGGTGGTTGCATAATTTTAAGTACATTTTCAGAACATAAAAAGCTCAAGTTCCTTTTAATGCCCTAATATTTGGTATTTGTGTCGAAAAAAGCTTTGTGCTGCTGATTTCCGTATTATTTACATGCATTTTAATATATTCGTTTGAATAAAAGACAATATTTACAGTAAAAATAGTCAACCACACTCACGATAAACAATAAAATGTTTTATTTTAATCAGCAAAGATATTCGTAAGGCTTTTGACATCAGATATATGGTATCCCTTGAAACGTACACAATTCTTGATAAAACTGCGTCTTCTTGCATGCGCTGCATGCATGTAAAGACTTTGTCTTCCGAAAAAATATTCGACTCATGACTGTTAAAATGGATAGTAAATCCATGATGAATGCAGGCACATAAAGATAAAGTGATTCAAAAGCCTCGTTGGTTAACGGGGTTATCAAGATATTCATGACAGAAGCGCTTCAACATTTTACCTTTTCTCTCAAGAAATATGAGTTTTCCCAAAAACAAATGTTTTTAACCATGTTCATTAATTTTACAACTTAAAAGATCTCATTATTTAGATATTTCTTAAAGTCTATTAAAAATATAGTTTTGACACAATAAAATATTAAGAGTTTAAGTTAGATAGTGTTCATAAATATTAGTTATGCCTCACAACTTGTTTGTTAACTACGCCATAGCTGTTAGATTTTCTGCGAATAATAAGTCAAAAAGAAGACTGCTACAACACAAAAACAATGTGCTTATTTGACGGGTTTATAAAACATGCAGCATTCAACTGTTAACGAAAATTACAAATGCATAAAACTAAAAGTAATCTATAACAGTAGTATGATTACTCTTTGAATATCTAGAACATGATCTTCTATAACTTTGGTAGAAATATATTGTGATTATTCGTTAGTCTTCTTCTTCGAGTGCCATCTCCATCAATGGAGGTTAGCGATTATCATGGCAAAACTGTCTCTATCTTCTGCTGTTCTGATGAGTTCTTCGAACCCTAGTCCCGTCCATCTTCTGATGTTTCTCATCCAGGACAACTTTTTTCTTCCCCGCGCCTTTCCTCTATTTTACCTTTTATTATCAATTGTGGGATATAATATTTTCCTTGTCTTAGCAGATGACCAATGTAACTGGTTTTCCTGGTTTTTATTAATGTTAGGAGTTCTCTTTCCTTTTTCAACCTTTGCAGGACTGCTTCATTTGTTATTCGTGCTGTCCAGGGAATTTTTATAATTCGGCGATAAACCCACATCTCAAAGGCCTCTACTTTATTCATACTAGATGTTTTGAGTGTCCAAGCTTCTGCGCCATAGAGTAATACCGACCATATATAGCATTTAACAAGTTTCAGTCTCAATTGTAAACTGATATGTGTGTCAGTGAGCAGCCCCCGTATTTTCATAAAGCTACTTCTCGCTTGAGCAATCCTTGCTGTTATTTCAGGGTCAAGTTTGTTGTTAATCCAGCACCCTAGGTATTTGTACTTTGTCACCTGTTCAAGCATTCTATTGTTTATTGCTATGGGTAGGGGAATGTTTTGATTTTTCTGGATCACCATTACTTTTGTCTTTTTCTCGTTGATCTTCATTCCGAATCCCTGACATATTTCATTCAGTTGGTCTAAGATATATTGTAAATCGATATCCGAGTCTGATATAAGTACCGTGCCATCTGCGTATCTGATGCTTGGTATTAGGACTCCGTTAACTTTTATTCCTTTTTTGATGTTTTTAAGTGCTTTTCTGAACAGCAATTCGGAATATAGATTAAATAGCATTGGGGACAGCACGCAACCCTGCCTTACACCTTTGTGAATGTTAATGCTATTGGAGACTTGGTCGTTTATTCTAATTTTAGCCTTCTGTTGCCAGTTTAGATTTTTTATTATCCTGAGATCTTTGGAGTCCAACCCAATATTGTTGAGAGCATTCAGCATTTTATTGTGGTTTACGCGGTCAAATGCTTTCTCAAAATCCACGAAGCACAGAAAGACATCTTTTTGTTGGTCTTGACATTTTTGACATAGTACTTGGAGTGAGAAAAAAACTTCTCTAGTCCCCATACCACCTCGGAACCCAAATCGTTAGTAAAAGCCTTTATAATATGTGGAACAGCATTGTTCCACAGTTAAAACCTTGAATATCTGAAACAGGATCTTCTAGAACTCTGTAATGATAAAAATATAGTTTTCTTGTGATTATTCGTCAGTCAAAGAATGGCAAAAGCCTTTAATATCTGGAACAGGATTATCTAGAACCCTATAATGATAGAAATGTAGTTTCCTTGTGAATATTCGTTAGATAAATCATTGAATATCTGAAACAGGAGCTTCTACAATCCTGTTATAGTAAAAATAAAGTTTCCTTATTATCAACCGTTAGTTAAAGCCTTAAATATCTGTAACAGAATCTTCTAGAACCTTGTTAAGTGACCCGGAAGAAAAACCACAAATCAAATCAAAGTCCAATTGTTTACAAATGTTTAAATAAGCGACTTGGTCTAGTCAGTGATCCTATCATAATTCGTAGGTCCCGTCTGCTCATATTCAGCAGTTCTTAAGATCTCTTATACAAATGCTTTTAAATGTCTTAAACCCTCTAGCTACAACCAGTAAGAAATTACCCAGTTCGATATTGTTAGCTGGCTATGCCTAGGAATGGCTCCGGGCCTATAGATATTCCTTCAGCTAGAAAGTCCGCTTTTTTCTTTCCTTCAATGCTGGAATGCCCAGGTGCCCAAAGTAAGGTTAAGCAAGGCCTTGCAGAACGCAGTATAATAGATTAGAAAAAGAATAAGGGTCCAAACAAGTGAAGAAAAATTACTAGAACTTCAGAAGTGCCTTTAAGGCCTTAAGAAATGTATTATAATAATATTACGTTTTTTTTTTTAAATGGATGCTTTACTTTATTTAAATAATAATTTATTTATAATTCTGTTTGAGTATTTTACTATTTTTGTCATCAATTATTAAATAATCACATGCAAATTGACTCTAATTACATCATTGATCCCTATTTGGTATGATAAAACTAGAATTAAACAAAGATAATAAAAATTAAATAAAGATATTAACGCCAAGTAATTTTTATAGAAATTTAATGTTATGATATAACCATAACAATAAATTAGGTAAATTTAAACTTACATTTTGATTTTTACACTCCAACACACATTATCCTGAAGCTATAGATATATTATATTGGCAAAGTAATTTTCCAAGAAGTTTTAGCTTTACCACATACTCAGTTTAAAAGTAGATACTTAAGAGTTACTGAACTTAGTTTTTGCATTCAAATTACCTTTTGTAGAGGGAAAACTTATGGTTTAATCCGCTAACTTCAACGGCATTTTTTGTGTATCTTTAAAACTGTTTTAACAGTAAATCTTGTAAGGGCGAAATTTACAATGTTTTGTGTAAGTATTCTATATAGACAAAAAGCAATTTAGAAGGTTTTTCATATAAAATAATCGTAAAAAACATTGTTTATTCTTTTTTCTAAATAGAACTATTCTATTTGTTTCTTTTTAATATATTAATATGGATGCTTGTTTGTAATATAGATGTTAGTAATTCCTTATTTTTTTAAAGAAAATGTTTTTGGAAGAACTTATTGCTATAATTCAAAATAGCATTCCCAAAATCAACTTATCAATTGGAAACAAAATACTAACAAGCCTAAATTTGGAATATATATGAGTTTCCTTAACTTAACTATCAAAACTAACAAACTCACGATCAATATCTGCTCATATAATGTATAAGGTTTTTCCTCCATGAGCCTGGATGCATGACTGTAGGCGATGTGGCATGCTATCGATTAAATGTTTGAGCTGGGCTTGCGGAATTCTCTCCCATTCTTCACAAGCAGCATCTTTCAGTTCTCGTAGAGTAATTGGGGGAGAGTTTCGCTTCTTAATGCGTGTTTTAAGAATGTCCCAGGCATGTTCAATGACGTTCATGTCAGGGAAATTTGATGGCCATTTTAATGTGGATCTTCTTCCAAAAAATTTTTGACTACAGCTGTTCGATGTGGAGGTGCATTGTCATGCATAAACACCAACCCATCACTTACCGCCCCCCGGAATATACGCGCAACAGGATTTAAAACTTCCTCGATGTACACAGCACCAGTGATTCTTCTCTCCAAAACCAGGAGAGGCATCCGTGTACCCCTCATAGTACCACTCCAAACCATAATACTCCCACCTTCAAATGAAACACGTGGTTGGGCTGTTTCTAATCGGGCTTGTCGTCCTGGGGCCCTTCAAACTAGCGTTCTTCGCGAATCAGAAACCAAGCCAATTCTTGATTCATCAGAGAACATCACGTAATTCCAGTTAGGACCATGGTGTAACATTTCTTGAGCCCATTGCAACCTTACAATTTTTTGTTGATAGGTTAGTTTGGGAACACGTAGAGGTCTTCTGCGATACAAATTTACCGCATTTAATCTTCGTGTAATTGTTTGCCTTGAGATATTCAGTCCTTCAAGTCTAGCAATTTCTCTGGATATGCCACTTGTAGATTCCTGTCGATCCTTCACATCATTTGTGTCTTGGAATTTTTATTTAATTTTTGATACAGCACCCTGAGTAACACCAACAATATTCGCGATATCACTTTGTCTAAAGCCCTGTTGTAACAAAGCAATTACTTTAGACCTGTTAAAATATGATATCATGTCTCTGAGCATTTTTAAACAGCTCAAATGAAATTTAAACAAGAATTGGAATAATGTGACAGCACCCAAATCAATTAAATATGACAAAAACGAATCAAATTTAGTATTATTTTGATTTAATAACGCTTTAAAATAAATATCAACAAGAGTTTTTAAAAAACCATAGGCGTAGATATATTATTTCTAAATTTTCCAAACTTTTGGACATATGTGTATATCGTCTATTAAATCAAAACTAACCATGCTTACCTTACAACGGCCTTTCAAATTTTCGAAAGCATCGTGTATTATTTTTTTTTTCTAAAGCAACACTGGCAAACTTTTAGATTGCGATTTTTTTACTTCTTGATTTATATTGACCAGTGAAATAATTTATTTTGTAGCTATAGTATAAGCTATAGTATAGTTCAAAGCGCAGGGGGAATAGCCAGCACGGAAAATTATCTGATAACAGTAAGCTAAGTAAAGATTTAATACTTTCAAAAATATTCAAAGTTTTATTAAAGCGGTGGTTCTTCTTTTTACTGTATTTTTTTCTATTACTTTTGTTATGACGAATCTGGAAAAAATAATGAATAACACTTAAATTTAAATAAAATATTGTATTTCTATTTTGGACACAGGACAAATATTATATAAGAGTATTACAATTACCATATAAATAGAAGTGTTACAATGTCAAATAATAAATTATTGCCAAAAGCCTAACGAATTTCAGTAGCAAACTTTTATCCCTCGACATAATAATTAAACAGCAGACGATGAATTTTGTACTTTATGACTTTTTCCAATATATATCCATCCTTTTTCGAAATTTTCAGAAATTTCTGTTAGTTTCTTGCCCCTTGTTTCTGGAAGGAAAATATAAGTGTAGACTACTCCTATTAAACAAACCACAGCAAAGAACCATTGTAAATTGGTGGACCCTCCTAATAAATTACTTAGGTCATAGTAACTTTGTAGTGATGCAAACATAAACAACATGGACAAACTGTATCCTGCAAAATAAAAAAAAATTACAGATCAAAAATTTAAAAATTAAGTATTTGAATAAAATATACACTGGTATTTTTACAAAAAAGTTCAAAATTAAAGTGTAGGTACCAAAATGGACAACAAAATATTAATTAACTAAAAGAAAGCATACGAAATTTCGAGAAGAATTAGCAGAGATACATATTATTTGTAGTAAAACAATTAACAACAGTAATTAAGTTAAATATATTATTGCCCATTTGATTTTAGAGAAAAAACACCGGTAATACCAGATGTCAAACAAATGGGCTCATATTTCTTTTATTGATTGAAAATTTGCAGCAATTATCTGCACAAAAAATATTTTATAGCTGGTCTGAAACTCCTCATCAGAGCGTTGAGAAAATTAAATATAAACAAATAAGTGAAGACATTTTTAAATATCATAAAAACTTGTTTCAATATAATGGCAAAACATTTTCTAAACGTCAGATGAAAGAAATGTTTAAACAAACCTATCGTATAACCAACTCCTCTTATTGCTAATGGAAACAGTTCTGAGATTACCATAAATGGTAAAAACATTAATCCTGTGACAGAGCATACCACATACATCAGTAACGAAGCTACTGGGACCCATTTTGCAGTCGTTTCTCCTAAAATTTTACATTTATTTATTATTTAAAATTGATTAAAATTATATTTATTTGATATGACCCAACACGTGTTTTATAAAAACTCAATTTAAGAATAATTCTACTACTTTAGTAAAAGATTTCTCTGTAAAGGTCAGATCACTATAATAGTTATTAAGAACTTTTCTTACTATTTTAATAAAGGATAAAAAACTCTTTAGCAATTTAATTCCTTCTTTGGTAATCCCGAAGGTACAAATCCTGCAGTTTTGTCTCAGGATCACTGAGACTACCGGGAAACATTATTCCTACCTTTGTTAATCTTAAAATCACTAAATACGAAATCCACAAACTTTCAAGTTTTCCCAAAACTCTTAATCATCTTCCAAAATAAAGATCGCAAAGTTTTACAATCCTGAATTTTCAGACTAAGACATTGAGTGAAATTAAAGACAGTGGCCTGATTAATGAATGGTTAAAAACTTTGTGATGATAATAAAATTTGAACCATTACATCCCTCAATATATTTTCTCTATTTGCTCTATCCGTTTCACAAATGATAGTGAACATATTGGCTACAGTTCGCCCAGCCAAAATATTTTTCTTCTCTGTTTTGTATCCTTTCTTAAAAAGGTACAAAGGTTTTACCAATATCTCAATACACGTTTAAAGTACTCTTTCCAATCTGTAACAACTTTTTTTCTCTCTCTATTTAATTTAAGATAACATCGTTCGTTTTCTGTTCATCCAGTTAATTAGCAGCGATCTTTCGTAGCAAACAATCTGTAAACATTTGAAAATATTTAAGTTTTCTTGTCCTGAGACTCTGATTTATTGTATTGGAACAACGCAGATTGATTGACAATCCTGCAAAGAGGTCTTAACTATTAGTAATTCGGCTTCTTAAGTGTTTTAAGGTTTCTATATGCCAACGATATTGTTTAAACTTCTAATATTTTATTTTTTTTAATGCAGTAAATAACCTTCCTAGGCTGAGAAAACATTTTTAAAAAATTGTTGGAGATATAAGACGAAAAAATAATTACCTTCTTTTATCCAAAGAGTATACAGACCAGAAATATATATAAATATTGTCATTCCTAATGAACTGACTATAATAGCCGTTCTTCTGTTGACGTATTTTAAGATAAAAACATTAGAAGTTGCCATAACGAACCGTATCACACCAATCATTATTGAAGCAAAGTATCCATCGACATTTGTGCCAGCTTCCTAAACATAAAAAACATTAATATTTAAAGCCGGTTGTGCAATTGTTGTTTTAATTGGATTTTATTTAAAATCAACTTTGGCAGCAAAAAATATGTAGTAAAAGCCAAATAATCTTGCGAGCACGTCACCAAGGTCGTAATTCTATTGTATGTGTGACTACATTTGATTAGAAAAGTGTATGTTACTTAAATTTGCTAATCAATCACTTCTAAAAACAACCCGATCAATAAAAAAACTTTTGTAACAAAATAATGTACATATAATATAGCTTTTTGGGATTTAGATGTCCCTCATAAAATTTTGCATTAAAATATTTATGAAGAAACCACCAATTAATGACGGAATATTAGTCACTGCCAGAAATATTGTCATGTTGCCGCGTCGTTTGTTGAGTTTTCAATCAGTATTCTGTAACTTTTGTACTCGTAGTGCGATCGATTGTTGAGGTTATCTTGTGAAAAACGACAGCTCTCTCTAGACTGGTAGTCTGTGTGACACTTTTAAATGGATTTTAGCAATGGACTAGTTTAGTGATTTTTTTTATATTTGCATCTTATAAAATAGGTTTTTAGTGGTTCAACCGTACAAATAAAATTTTTATAAAATTAATCCTCTAGCCATAATCGGCTTTTGAAATTTAAATTTAATGGTTATATACGTCATAAGTGGTAAGTGACGTGTTTCAATAAGATTGGTAGAAAATTTGCGATGTTGTCGATATGCTTTAAAATTAATCGAGAAACTTATCTCTCTCTCTCTTATTTGTTGTCATTAAAAAGAGATAAACATATTGATATTTTTGTTCTCTGATTGACACTTTATCAAATAAGGAGTAAAACACTAAACAAAATATTCTGTCATTTTCGTTAGTTTAATTTGTTGTTTAGTTGTGTTTGGTTTATGAAAGAAATTACTATACTATTTTTGGTTCGAAAATAAAAATCCCTAACACCTTCTCTTGGTGTTATAGCGGTTCCTTTAAAAATAACCAATAGAAGTAATTGTTCTCTCGGGGAGCAACCCTTCTATCGGTACAGTGAGAGAACGAATTTCAAGAATACGGTATTGGCATTTTCAATAGAACCACGCCCACTTTCTATGGGCTGTTCTATTCTATCACCGTCAAGAATAGGGGTCTTGTTTGTTTATTACAGATAAACACGATTTTCTCTCCTGTCATATATCTTGTATACTGGTACAATCAGTTAGTTACAGAACACGGTGTTTTGGGCCGCCAGTTCTTTGAGAATACTTGAAACGAATGTAGCTAAACTGTGACAACGTTGACTTTTAAACACACTTCATTATTGGTTATTAGTTGGCGCTACGTTTAAAACTTACTAATTATTTATTGCTAAATTTTACGAAATGAGAAAAATTACTTGCAAAATGAATACCAATATAAGTAAGTAGGTATCTTATCCTAAATATATATTGCTATCATTTTGATTAATATGATCCTACTAAACTAGTCCATTCATGTATTTTCTAAACACACTGTTAATCACAGTGAAAGCTCGTCGAATATGTGTTTTTGTCTGGTTAATCATTTATAATTTATTATGGTCGGAAAAGCTATCAAATTATTTTAACACTGAGGCTTGAAAGTCACAAATTCGACCGATATATTTCCGAGTAACTCTTACGTCACACATGCAGGTGCTCTTCTAAGTTTTTAAAGTTCGCGGTAACTAAACACTTCAAACACGCAATGCTGTTTACGAGCACTCTAATTCTGTTAATTTGACGTCACACAAGCAAGTGCTGTTCTAAGTTTTTAAAGTTCATGGAAACTAAAAACTTCAACACGCAATGCAGCTGTTGTTTTCGAGCACTTGTAATTTCTTTTTAATTTGACGTCACACACGCAGGTGCTATTCGTAGAAGAACTTTTAATATACACTTTTATATATTTTTGAAAATCCTTTTGTGTGTTTAACGGAAAAATATTCTTAGAAAATTTATTTGTTCGTTTGTTTCTTACCTTTAGAATTATATTTTCATTATTATTTTCTTAATGATAAGCTTGATTAAGTTTGTTTCAATTAATTTCAATTAATTTTCAATTAATTATTGTTGATTCTGTTTTTTATGGAGTGTGATTACCTTTTTTATTATTTATTTGCTTTCAATTGACTTAATAACCATTTTGTTTTTCATTTGATCATCATAATACATATTTCTTACTGAAATTAATCTTTTCTTTAATGAATAATTTTTATAATAATATAACTCCGTCTCAATATATTGCAATGTCGCTAGGTACTCATTCTGATGTTGTAATATCGACATCGGTCATTAAGCCAAAAACCGATACCCTCCTTTATTTTTAAACAAATTTAATATATCTATAGGAAGTAAACATTGATCACTTACCTTTATAAAAGTTATCGAGTAAAACATGGTGATATATATTCCAGAGAAATGTTGACAGAAAAATAAGGGACACATTATTATAAGTGGTTTGTATCCGCTGGGTTTTAAAAATTCCTTTGCTATATCTTTAAACGATCCTTTATTTTTCCGTTTTTCTTGAGCCTCCTCATTTTGTTTCGTTAGTATTTTAAATTGAAGATCGGCAAAGCTTTGTCTCTAAAAGAATCTTAATAGAAATATATTTGCATAATGAAAAGTTTGTTCTTTTAAATACTGTTATGTTCAGAAACCGGCCCTGTCCAAAACTTTAAATAATGCCGAATGCGCTCATTATAATTCTCAAAAATAATGTCTACTCGAAAAGGATTAATAGTAAAATAAAATTCGATACACGAGGAAATCAGTTACAAAGATTATTAGTTAACAGTAAACAATTAGTTCGCGGAAAGTGAGTAAACAGTGTAATAAGTGCAAATAAATAGTGTTATGTTGGAATGGTATAAATAAATTAGAACTGATATACCGGGTGTATACAAATTATGTAAATTAAGTGTCCATTTTATAAAACAAGTAGACAGCGGTGAGTCATAGTGTGTATAATTTATCCCATTCACAAAATCTGTATAAATAAATAAGAATTTGACAATAATGTTATCCATTATTATCAAAATAGATGAGACAATATATTGAAAAGTGTAGAAAACAGTATACTTGATACAAAATACGAGGGTTGTTTGAAAAGTTTCCGACCCAACAAAGATACTAGACATTTTTTTTTCAAATTAATTTTTATTTTTCTACATAGTCTCCTTGTAAGTCTATACACTTCTCCCAGCGATGCTCCCATCTCTTCAACCCGTCCAAATAGTACTCGGCGTCTTTCCCTGCAAAATAGTTGTTTACGAAGGTGATGGCCTCCTCATTTGACGAAAATCTCTGTCCTCCAAGCGCAACTTTTAGCTTAGGAAACAAAAAAAAGTCGCTTGGGGCTAGATCTGGTGAGAAAAGAGGGTGGTCAAGCAGTTCAAACCGTAATTCAAGGATTTTCGCCATGGCAACCGCTGAGGTGTGAGACGGCGCATTGTCTTGGTGAAACAAAATTCTTTTTTTCTGCAAACGTGGCCGTTTTACGACAATTTTTGCTTCTAGCTGGTCAAGTAATGATGCGTAGTATGCTCCTATAATGGTTTTTACCTTTTTTGAAGATAATCGATTAAGATAACTCCATGACCATCCCAGAAAACAGTTGCCATCACTTTCCCAGCCGAAGGAACAACCTTTGCTTTTTTTGGAGCCGATTCCCCTTTCGCAGTCCATTGTTTTGACTGTGTTTTTGTTTCTGGAGTATAATGGTGTATCCAAGTTTTATCTACAGTAATTAATCAGCGCCAAAACTCTGATTTATTGCGCCTAATCTGCGCCAATAGAGAGTTGGAAATGTTCATTCGAAAACGATTTTGCTCCAAAGTGAGCAAACGTGGCACCCAACGCGCGGACAGCTTTCTCATGCCTAAATCTTGATTCAATATGTGATAAACACGTTCTTTGAACATGTTTATAGCATCTGCTATCTCTCTAATTTTAATTTGACGGTTGTCTACCACCATTTGGTGAACTTGAGCGATATTATCGTCAGTGGTTGCAGTTTTTGGACGTCTCGAACGTTCATCGTCACCCAAGCTGGTACGGCCACGTTTAAATTCAGCAGCCCAAAATTTCACGGTGGTAAATGATGGTGCAGAGTCCCCGTACACAGCGTTCAACTCGTCTTTGGTTTGCGTAGGCGTATTGCCTTTCAAAAACAAATATTTAATGACAGTTCGTTACTCGATTTTTTCCATTTTCATAAAAACACTCACATCGACTCACTCAAATGATTGTCAAACAACAACTGCGCATCCAAAATGGCTGAAATTTTAGTGGGTACCTTTCAAAGCATGCGCAAATACATTCCCCAACTTTTGTGCTGCCATCTTCATGTTGAGGTCGGAAACTTTTCAGACAATCCTTGTACTATGCAATAAAATATTTACTTGTCCTGTAGGAACCGGTTGATGTTTGTAAAACCAGTTTAATGATTTCTTTGCAGTCTTCATTTTTCCTTTAAAAATTAACCAGAGAGGACTTTCATGTACTAGACACACAGATAAACCGGTTATTAAGATAAAGATATTGGCGATCCAAGCAACCATTCTCCAATGCATAAACCAGCCTGCTAAATATGTGAAAATCATTCCTGTAACAAATTACCTTAGATAAGTAGACGTTTTAATACTATATTTCTAAAAATATGCAGGATGATGCATAACTATTGCGATATAGGCAGATTGTTTGGACTAAAATATAGCGAAAGGACATTTATCGATTTTTATAAAAATAGATACAGAGGCATAATTTTACACAGCCAATATTATTTTATGTATCGATAAAACACTAAGTCAAACCACAACAAATTTAATGGTAAATCTATAAAAATCGCGACTAGTTTCGGTCTTAGACCATCATCAGGCTAAAAATAAAAAGATACAGTAAGATAAGGACAAGAACTATAACAATAATAAATATAAAGTTGGACAACATACTTAGTAAAATGAGTAAGGCACAAAAGTAATAAAGAAAAGCTTACCTATCATGTAAAAATAAATACACTTGCACAAATTAAAAGTTACATCAGTAAAATGTATGAATATGTACTTAGGTTGTACAAAATATAAAAAATTACAGGGTAAAATAATATAAATAAGTTATTAAGTTATAAGTTTTTAAATAAGTTATTACAACTTAAAGGTCAAAGGAAGGACGTAAAATATGAAGGGATTATAACATTGTTATAGGTACCTAAACAATGTACGAACATCGAAAGAAGAAAAAGAAAAAAATAAGAATTAAAGGAAATAAACCGTGAAGAATAAAGTTATACATCATCTTTGGAATATACAGAGTAATTCTAAGAGCACTACAACATGAAGTAATCAAAGTATACAACAGAACTAATTTGCGAGTAAAGGACTGATTAACAACAACATCCAGACAAACAAGAAAAAGAAGAAGAAAGCATCAAAACAAGTCAATAAAATCAAAAGGTTAATTCAAGAAAAGATTCTAACAAATTCAACCTATTGCCTTTGTTACATGTATGTAAAAGTTTGATGTCGAATGTATCACTGGAATGATTTTCTAATAAAATGTGATTAGCAAAGTTAGACGGTTAGTTCTTATATTTCGAATCAATAAATTTCTTAATACAATTTCTGTGTTCCAGAATACGATATTCAAGTCTTCTTCCACATTAACCAACATATACTGCATTACAATCAGAGCAAGATAATTTGTAAACTCCAGATTTGTGTAGCAAAGGTGTAGGATCTTTTGTATTAACTAAGCGGGAAATGGAGTTGTTTTAAAAGCAAAATTGATATTATGTTTCTTGAAAACATTGGATAACTTATATGAAATATCTCCCACGTACAACAATGAACCAACAAAGTTTTTTGATGAAGTATTGTCATGTATAATGTTAAAAGAAAGTCTGAATTTACAATAAAAGTCAAAATAACACTTATGAATCAGTCCCATTGGATATTGGTTGTTAACTGCCATGATGATGGTCTAAGACCGAAACTAGTCGCGATTTTTATAGCTTTACCATTAAATTTGTTGTGGTTTGACTTAGTGTTTTATTGATATTTGATATCAGCCACATTTGAGTTATGGATCATTCCTTCGATTATTTTATGTATTGACATTTTTTTTGGAGACATATGAATTTCTTATTATGAATCACAACAAATGAAATTTATTTACAACTATTAAGATATGAAGGATACAAAATCCTTCATCTCCTAATGAAGGGTAAGATCGAGGGCCGCAGAGGGATTAGAAGGAAGCAAATATCATGGCTGAAGAATATTCGAGGTTGGACTAAAATACGTAGTGCCGAACAACTATTCAGATTAGCTAAGAATCATGAACAACTCGCCAATGTAACTTCCAACGTTAGGGAGAGCTGATATGGCACCCAAAGAAGAAGAAAAATCTTTAAGTGCAAATAAAATAAAAACATAATTCCCCAGTTTCCATGATAAATATAATAGTATATTTCATTAGGAGTCCAGAAAATAGGCTTTTCCAGTGCGCGGGAAGTCATGCAAGCACGGGAAGAGCATTTATGGACGTGTAATGAACGATACTTTTCATTATACCTCTCTGAAAACAAAAAACAAGGTAAAAAAATCTACACAATGTTAGAAACTTTTTAACATTGAAAATCGACTCCATAAAGTTGAAGCTTTCATGGATTTGGCTTTTTCAGACAAATAAACGAGAAGAGTATCATCACTTACTGTGTTAACTTCTTTTTGCTGACGCCACTTGGAAAATAGACGGTACTCATTTTCATATCTCTCACAAGACTTCCTGGGCAGTAATTCTGCACTTACTTTCGCAGCTTCAAGTGATATTTTTTCTTCTGGAGAAATCATTTTAAAAATATGTTGAATACAAATTCGAAAAACTGTCACAATATACAAGCGTTGTTTAACGTTGCTAAGGAAAATAAACAAGCATTGTTTGCGGTTATTAAGGAACTTTCAATAGTATGTTTTATTAGTAGCCACTTAATGTCATTAGCGCACGGGAAAAATTTTCCTGTGCGGGCGCACAGGAAAAGCCCCAAATAGACATGTAAACATAGTATTTTCAGAGAGGTATGATGAAAAATATTTTTTAAAAATTTTTTCAGTCGTATTATTAAATTTTATGTATTAAAATGGAAAAAAATGTGAAATGAATTTAATAAATAAGTAATATTTAAATTAATTTCATACTATTAAATTATTCAAAGAAACATCAAAAAGTTGTTTTAAAAAAAGGAAAAAATATTATGGTAGATGCTACTTTGAAATTTTATACCTTATTCCTTTTCCCCAGAGTCAAACTTCACATTTTTATACGTTGCACATATAATTTATACCATTTTTAACTTTTTTGTTTGCTATCAGAATATCTGAGCTATAATATCTCCCTAACCTAACCTTATTATTTATATACCTATTATAGGTTTTTGTATAAAATACGGCATTAGAGATGGTGCTCAGAATAAATTGTGTATATCTGTTTTTCCATTTAAAAGTAATTAGCATTTTACCTGTGGAATTTACAAAAGTATAGGTATTCATATTTATTTAATATTTTTGTTAAAGGATTTGAAATAATCTACTTTAAGTAGTGCAAAAACTGCAAGCTGTACGTAACAGTTTCCTATTTTATAATTTGTACTTCAATTTTTGACAATTTCATAATTGAATCGCTTTTGTACTGATTGTTACTTCTTACAATATAACCTCGTATTCTTTACACCCTGATGATGGTCTTGTACATAGAAACTGGTCGCTACTTCATAAAGTTAATTAAAAAAAAGCGTGTTTTCTGCACTAGATGTGAAGTTTGGATCACTCCCTACGCTCGTGATCCAACATATCGTGTGCAAAAAACACTGCAGTTTCATTTTCATTTTTATTGCGTTTTACTTGGTTATTAGGTCTGTTCCAACCAAGCAAAGAACCGTTCTAAAATAGTAATTTTTGTGCGCAGTGGTGTACTGAGTTGCGCAGTGCACTAATTTGGTCTCGTGAGTGGTAATATTACCGTTCTAGAACGGTTCTTTGCTTGGTTGGAACAAACCTATTATTTAACGTCGGCCTCTTTCTGCTAGATAGTATCAAAGCCATCCTTGTTTGTTCCTATGGAGATAACCATTACAACAAAGCTCAAATGTCAACCAAATTTGTCACACTAATCGTCTTTATTAATATGTTAGTTTTTTTGTTAAAAATTAGCAAATCTGAGTCTGATTCGCTATCTTCAGACGTTGAAGAAGCTGCAAAAGCCGTTACAGCAAATTTGCTGCCAAGTAAAATCAGAAGCAGCCTAGCTTATGAAACAGCAGCAGATAAATACTGAAAAAACGATTTAAGAAAAGGTTCTCCTTGATTAAGTATTTTTCATACAAAGCAAAAGTAATCCAAACGTCGACGATGTGGATTCACTATTCTTTTTTTTATTTTATTGTTAACAGCATCAACCACTCTGGGTTATTAGCTGTACTATCATTGATCCATATAGTTACTTAAGTCTAATAGTATTTTGATTATTACATAAGTTCACATTTAGGTAACAGTATCATAATTTACAAATTAAGAATGGGGTTTACAAAATGTTAACAGTGGTTATAGTTTGTTTAAAACATTATTGTCTTTCAAATAATTAAACAATTGTGTAAGCTTACAGTGTGGTCCTAAGAGTGCTTTTATACTGATAGGTATTGAGTGTTTTTGTCTTTCACTATTGTATTTAGGACACTCTATTAATATATGTGTTACATTTATGTCGCAATTACACAGGTCACAAATAGGGCGATTAGATTTAGAGATCAAGTAGCTGTTAGTAAGTCTGCTATGCCCTATGCGTAAACGATTTAGCTTCACAAACAGCTGGCGATTTAAGTCTATTTCACACCAAGGTTCAATTGAGGGCTTTATTGTGCGTAGAGTTGATTGCGAAAGATTCCACTCGTTTTCCCATTTGCTTATCACTTTTCCTTTGAGGAATGTTTTGTAATCGGAAACAGGCACTAACACTGAGGACGCACTGCGTATTGCTTCTTTGGCATGAAAATCTGCTTTTTCGTTTCCTTGAAGTCCAATGTGTGATGGAACCCATATAAAGCCTACTTGCTGCATCGTGTTCTTTAGTAAATGTAATTGTTCTTTTATTAAAATGCTTATAGGATTACTTGTATATAACTGTTCTATCGTATGTAATGCACTGAGAGAATCGGTAATTATGACAGATTTTGGAATTTTTTGAGTGCGAATATGAATGAGGGCTTGCAGAATTGAATATAATTCTCCAGAGTAAATTTAAATTGTAATATAGTGTTTGAATTTACTACTGCCGATCCCACACCATCAGCAGTCTTAGATGAATCTGTATAAATATGACAATGATCTGGGAAAGAAGCAAGTATGTTGAGAAAAGATTGAATAATTGTTGCATGGGGGGTGTCAAACTTATTATATTTAGAAAGAGTTAGATCACATATTGCCGGAGAAAAGGTCCAGGAGGGAGGAGTTACTGTATTGGTTTTATCAAAAAATTTTGGGAATTGAATATTATGGAGAGAGAGATATCTTCTGATTCTCTCGTAAAAGGGGGGATTCGTTCTTTTTTTATTTGCATTTTTTTATTTGCACTATTCTTTGTTACGAATAACAAATAACAACAATAAAAATTTGGATATCGGTAAGTTTACAAATTTCATTGCTTTTTTGAAAAGGATATCGGCTAAAAAAATCAAAAACTTTTAGTAATTAAGATTTCAGTAGGTTTTTAATAGAAGCTGATGATCATATTTATTTAGGATTGAAAGTAATTTTTTTAGTTGGAATAGCAGAAGGTTGTCGAAGAAATGATGTTAGAGACTGCGATTCTTTTATTAAAGTTGTGTTCCGTTTTGAGTAAATTTTGTAAAATTTACTAATAAACCGTTGCCAATTAATGGTAAATGTCAAAAAATTTACACATTTGAAAATTACCATGAAAACGGAACGCTCAGAAATTTACTTTTTAGTAAATTTATTTACCGACCTATTTCGAGCAGTAAATCGTGGTAAATTATGAAATTGACAGCAAAGTTGACAGACCACATATAACCTATAATTTCTCCATGAAATTGATTGTGTTAACCTTTACTTCCACTATTTATTCGAAAAATTCGCTTTAAAATTCAATTACAGCGGTTTCGCTGTTCCATGTCAGATTGACATATGTCAATCTGACATGGAACATTATTCATTTCACCATCTGATTCTTCGGACGAGGGTGAATCGGATAAATCAAATAAAAATTCAAAAAAAAGCAGCTGCAGCTTGTTGATCATTCATTTCCAGCACGACTTTCTCAAACCATTTTCAAACACCTAATTTTAGGTTACGAATGGATGTCATACATATGTCATACTTGTCACTGTCAAGAATTTACCAAAATCAGTTCCGAAATAAAACATAAATAAATATTTACCACGGCCAAACGTCAAAAATTGACTAAATTCTGATTTATCCAAAAGGGAACATACTATAAAATAAGCATTCCAGATACAAAGACAAAGATTAAGAGAATTTTTACAATAACCGAAGGTGATGTTGCTGGAATTAATCTGTCCGAAAATACACTCAAATGCGTCCAAATCATGTTAAAAACAATCGATTTTTCCTTAGATATAGAAACAGAACATGCGACATTCATACATTTTTTGACATTACTTGGCTTGCAAAATTCTGAATTATACACTATCCATGCTTTGCACAGATCATCAGCAACGTTACTGTCAGATGCTGTTGTTGATATACAAACGTTGAAAAGAGATGGTGCGGGAAGTCCAACGTTCTGGTTAAAAATTATATTGATGAATCCATCAGCTGTTAAGACACTTGGACAAAATACATCGGAAAATATCGGCAATACCACAGATCTCAAACAAAGTACATACATCGACAAGCATAACAATGTATTCAAACGTGGTTCAGTTTGTTAACAATGATGGGGATGACATATCATATATACGAGTAATGAACAAGAGGCACCAGTATTCCGTGGTAATACGTTTCAAAACTTTACATTTAATTTTTGTAGTAAGCTACAGTAGTTTTTAAATAAATATGTATGTTTAATTCATTCATTTTCTCAATAAAAATATTTAAATATTTAAAAATGACATCTCATTTTGTCACTCTTTGATAAAATAAGATAAAATAAGTGACAAAATGAACAGTTTGTATGTAGAATTACTGTCAAAATTATGACATTTCGTAACTGAATTGCAAAAAACACATTATGGGTTATGCAGAATATTCTATCAAAGATCTTCATGAAACTGGGAAATCAAAATAGATTATGGAAAAAAATTGCATATTCACTTAATTTTTAGAGAACCCCATAAAAATTTATTATAGAAAAAACTGGTGATAATTATGTTTATAAATCTACATTATTCACTATGAAAAATATAGGTTATAGGTCATTGTATTATTTAGATTTGCTTCCGTATATTTTAATTAATTTTTCTATATTCTACTGGTCAATAACATTATTTCTCTTATGTGGTACCCACTAGCTGTACCACTAAAAATTAATATCTTGAAATTTTTATCAAATACTTTTTATCTTTATTGTACTAGGTACATAAACATAAAACATGCTTACCTAATGAGACGTAAGCAGAACCAAGTTGCATGAGCGACATTCTAATCTTGGGACTTCCAATTTCGGTAATATACACTATAGCTGGATTTGTGCCCCAAGCTATAACATAAAAATCACTCTTATCCAACTAGATTTAGTGTACAGTTAAAGGAACACCTTTGTGGACGGGGACAAAATGCGGGGAAACACAGAAGCGAATCAAGGACATATTATGATAAGTGATTATATAAGTGGTACTCGCCAACAATGGACAGGGGAGTGTGACGTCACAAACTGTCGAACTCTAATGTCAACGAAAATGTTTCCAAACAAAACAAGCATTGGTAACGTTATAAAACTCCATGCTCCACTTTTGTTAGAGTATTCTTAAAATATATGAAAATGCACAACTTTGTATGATTATGTCATAATATTTTCCGAAAATATTTCGTATATCTACTTAGGTGATATGTAAAACATATGAATGGACACTCACCGATGAAAAAACTGCAAAAATCAAGAAAATACAATAAACTAGTCAAGAACACAACAAAAGTTGTTTGGAAACTACTCCCCCAGTCTATTGAGACTGATATTTGGTTTGTACACCCGGTTATTTACAGTGCTTTATATTTTAATTGGTCTATCCACACAAAAGACATAACTTTTTTGCTATAGTAACATACTGAAAATTTTATCTTTACTTTGGAAAAGTCTTTCTTTTTCTGTATGTTTTACTGTCCTCTAGCGTTTTAAAGGTAAAAATTAAACAGAAAAACAACACAATTTTAGTGGGTGGTATTAAATATAGCAATATAGAAATCATTACGTGTAACTGTGTTACTTACAAGAAGCTATTCCAGTTAATACTCTTCCAATAATGACTACTTGAACGTTTTGTGCCAATGCAACTATACTCCATCCTACAATCCCAGGAATTATAGCCAGCTTTATCGTATTGAGTCTACCTATTTTATCCATTAGAAGGCCACTTATCAGCGAGGCAACTGGGGCAACCAGTATTATAATACTAGCTAAAACAACATTAATAGTAGATATTTCTAACAATTTGTTAAAAGGAAAAATTATTCTGTTTGGTCATTAAAAGTTATAATTTTTCTTTTACGCACATGTATGTTATGTGTTGCCTACATTTAGGGGGTTACTCTTTTAATTTAAAAGGAATTTCTTTAATTCTAAAAGTTTATTTACGCTTTTCTAACTAAATGTATGTAAATGGACTAAATAAAGTAGTACGTAGATTAAAATTTCATTGCAATTTGATTAAAGAAATTTAAGTTTTCTTATCTAAACACACGTGCATGGTATTGTTAAACGTCATACAAGGGATGTAGACAATACCATTATTGAAGTTTACAGACATAATAAAACAAGCCGTGTCTATTTAGAAAAGATAAAGAAGGCAGGAGAGAATCCAAGAAAAATGATATAAGCTACACACCTTACAAAAAGAGGAAATTACAACAAGTTATACAATCAATAATAGAGAAAAAGACTTGGTGGACTAACCACACTTTAATTTTCGGATCCCTGATTGGACGACTCGCTAAAAAACCATTTACAACAAGCCAGGCAAAAATAAATTCAAGAAATAGACAATAATTATATACGTCTTCAATAATAAAAGGAAAAATAAGTGGTAAAAGATCAGTAGGAAGGCTACTTCGATTTAATAGCACCCTGTATTAGGTATTTTTATTTTAGTTTGTTTCTGATTTGACAGATTGATATATTACAGAATGACACTTAAAAAGGAGGCGTGGGTCGCCTTTTTTTGTTGTTAATATAACAATTTACGTCTTAGTAAAGCTTCTGGTCATTGTCAACGACAGGAGGTCGATGCTATTCACGCAACCCATTCTTCTTCTTCTTTACTTTGGGTGAGTTAACAGAAGGTCGATACTTTTGACGCTCCCCTTCATCTTCTTCTTCTTCTTTAACAAAGAAGTGGTGGTGACGTCATAGCTTCTGCTCATTGTTGACCACAGAAGGTCTATACTATTCACACGACCCCTTCTTCATCATCTTCTTCTTCTTTACTAGATATGAGTCTGGCTATTGTCGATGAAACTGAAGACCTTATGACCATTGTCGATGAAACTGAAGACCTTATGACCATTGTCGGCAGTCGAAGAAGTGAACCGGATGAACAAGTTACCAACGTGTCGATGGAGCTTGTGCGACAAAGGAATTCTCACGTTATTACTATCTAATCCCAAATCAACGAAATTATTGGCGATTGCAGTTACTGACGAGAAAATTTCTATAGATAATAATAGTAATTTTCCCAGGTTCAAGTCCTCCATATACTTCTCGTGGATACACCATTGCACCTCAAATTCTAAGCAGGCAAGCATAGAGGAGCACTACTTTTTAGTGCCAAAACATGTTTTGTTGTTGGGAATGCTTCACCAGTGATTTAAGATTGCCGAGGCATATTGCTTTATTTTTTTTTAACTTTTTGGTATCTCAAATCAAATATAAATCAAAGATACATAAATGTCCGATTCCATTTTGCTAATATTTGTAGTATATCTACTAGATCCATTATAGCTTTCTTCGGTTTTGGCCTGTTACAGTTCCCAAACAGTCAGAAGCCTGCGCAGTAAGAAATTCTGTGTTCGGATACCTTGTGCGCAAGGTTTTTACAGTTTGAAGATGTTCAAAGCTTATGTTTCGCCTTTTGCTGATCTTCGCCTATGTAAGTGCTCTTGAATGCTGCTTGTGAAAAAACTCATTCTGCCACAGAATAATCTCAGTCGCCCTACACGTTCTTCTATAATACGGTATGCGCCAAAACAATGGACATTGAAATCATA
This sequence comes from Ophraella communa, assembly GCA_035357415.1. Classification (NCBI taxonomy): domain Eukaryota; kingdom Metazoa; phylum Arthropoda; class Insecta; order Coleoptera; family Chrysomelidae; genus Ophraella; species Ophraella communa. The sequence goes on along the minus strand of CM068986.1, from coordinate 8,643,135 downwards.
AAGTGGCAATCAGGAAACAAGTGACAATAGTTGTCATGCTATTTTTAAAGGTTGTTTATTCTAACAAACTGTAAAAAAGATTCAAGATACAACGCAAGAAATAATACTTATTATTGAGTATGATTTCCGCAGATACGGGAATGAAGGATAAAATGGACCTAGTGTGTTAAGGGTTGCCAATCAATTTCGGGAAGAGTTTTAGAAACCTGCACCGAAAAGAATGCAGCAGCCTATTTTTAATAACATGATAATGAGCAGATCTTCATCTTTTGTCTAAACAAAATTTTTGTGGCTCGCATATTTTGACAGATTTTCCCGGGTTCAGGCGGAAATTTTGGATTCCTTCCGGAATCGCTGCCATGTTAAACACAAATTGAGCTATCACTGAATAATAAACATAATTATTCGTATGTTTTGACCTTCAGTTACTGGACTATTATTTAGAATGTTGTTATTTAATTTTTCATGTTCAACAAAGCTCTAGTTTTTCAGTGTCGTTTTTGTTTTGGCGCATAATGTATATCACTGTAATGATGTTATATTCCCCAGTTATATTTTCTTACGCATCTCACTTATCTTAAACTAAAACTTTTGTCACAGTGACAAGTGACAACAGTGGGATTTAAAACTTTTTTATTGTCTTTCGCGACTTACCTGATTTTCAAAAAATGCCCCTTATTATTTTAAATATTCCCACAATTTCTTTTTATTTCACGCTAAAACTATTTGAAGATTAATTTTACATTTTCATTTACACACATTTTTAATACTTACCCATAAAAGCATTTTCGGCATTAGTAGCTTTAAAATCGCTATCAGGTTGTTCGAGCTGAGAGATTAATACCGCAGAGTAAGCCATTGATATTCCATTTCCTGTGTGAAAGGATGCTGCTGCGAATGCTGCAAAAATCTAGAAACATGATTAAATTTTTTTAAGGATTTATATTTCAACGTTTACAACATAGACTGCCCCGAATGTAATGGGCTAGATATTAAAATTTTTTTTAATGGAAAATAATAGTTAAATAGAAACTAAAAGAAGCATATTTTATCTGTTTTATGTAACATTACATACATTTGTTTTTGTAAGATAACACTTTTGATTTTTTTTATCACTGGTGAAAAATTTTATGTGAAATCAGACTATTTTAACTATACGCTACATTGTCAGTTTTTAAAGTTAAGCCATAGCATTTTATCTAAGCAATGTTTGGTTTTAGGGTGGTTTGAATTAAAGAATTTTTGTATCATTTTTGTTTTGTTTTGTGAAGTGTTTGAGACATTATAGTTTAGAGATTCTTTAAGTAATATTTAAAGAAGTTTTATTTTGTTTTAGTATAAGAAGAACTATAAATAATATTACTTAACCTCAAAATCTTTTAAGAAAAAAATTGGCAAACAAAGGAATTTACAATTAATACAGAAATATTTGTAATTTCAGAAAACATAAAGAATAAAATGTAAATATATTAAATAAATAATAACTAATAAAAAAAAACTAAAAATAAAAAATAAAATTAACTAGCCTAACCCTACAATTTTATAACTATCCAACCTTTTTCTAATTTACATCATTATAATTTAAATTATTTAATAATTTTTCATTGTTTAAATTATTTTTAATTCATTTATTAGCCATTTTTTTATATTTCGTATTCATATAGTATTATGAACTAAAATAAAAAGGGTTAATTTTCCTTTGTACTGTAAATGAACTTTTAAATAAAATATGTATGCCATAATTCATTTAAACCAACTTCCAAATTAACAATTTATTATATAGTTTCATTATTGTAAAGTATGTAATTAATTGATTTAATTAAACATATTAATTAAATCCTGATTACAATTGCGAGCATAAAATGTAATCAAAAGTTACTTTGGAGGTTAATTTTTTTAAATTATAGTCTAGTTTTACCATGATATTTTTAGGATTAAACTACGCTTAAGTTATAGTCCAGTTTTAAATTACACTTAAAATTATCTGAAGAACAAACTTGCCTTTTCAAAAATGATGTATTGGATTTTCCGTAACTAAGGTTTATCTTTGATAAACTTCAGTTTAAAAAAGATAAGAATAATATTGTACTAACTCTTACTTTGTGGAAGTCCATCTTAATAAGAACATTAAACAAAGAAACTTTTGAAGTGAACTCCCACGTTTATTATAAAAATTCACACATTATTATTATTATAAGGTAAAAGGGCTTTAAAGCAATGCAGTCATTTAGAATTTTTTATCATTTACTTATTATGCTCCAGTAAGTACTTATACAAAATTTTATAAAAATAACATCATTTAAACTGGGTGTCCGGATTTTTATGTCACTTAGTATACATTAAATCTCTTTCCAGTTTGCAATCCTCTTAATCATAGCTAAAATTAACTTAAAAAGAAACTTACCTGTGGCCACAAACATTTCCAACTATCGTGTTCTTGTACATTGAGAGATTTGGTGCTACTCAGTAGGTTTTCGGGTATTTCATTTTCTTCATCTTCATTAGAAATTTTTCTACCCAGGTAAAGAATTTTAAAAAAATACTTAAATTTTTTAGCAGACTTACACTTACCTTAAGCTTATAACACTGGCCCTTAAAATGAAAAAGTTAAATTACTTTCAATCCAATTTCTACTGAATACTGAATATGTAAAAATTTGGGACCAACCCTGAGTTGTTAATATTTGAATTAAAGGTTTACTTCCTAGAGATTAGTACGATGAAATTATTGATAAGATTATATTTAGAATATTTGACTTAAAATTATGCAATCAACCAACCAAGGCCTTTGCAAAAAAATTATACAATTCATGATGATGAGACTTTTTTTATTTGTTCTTCTTAAAATTGCAACCAGTTTTAATATGATCAAAACATAACAAAGGTTATATTTTTTTAACTGAACTATAATTATTTACTTAATTATTTAATACGTTCTTGATTTAAAAACTATTGGGTTTTAGGGTTGGCATAAACCGAAATGTTTGGGAATATATTTTGTGAAATATTTTGACGTTCGAGTTAATGACGTTACTTTGAGCCGCGACTTAAAAATGTTGCATAGCAACAAGCATTGCTAATAAAAACTTTAATTTTAATAAGATTTACACATAATAAAACTGATAAGCGACTAAATCTCATTTTTAATTCAATATATCTTTGTTTAAATCACAATAATAACCGTATTGATTTATTGTTTTGTTGGCTCAAGTTTGTTATTTAAATATGGCTAGGGGTAAGGAGTAAGGGGCTAGTGAAGTAATGCTTCTATTAAGGCTTATAGACTTTCAGTTCACATTTCTTTGGTTCAATAAATAGTCACTACTTTAACTATATTATTTTATTTATATCTTCTATTCCTTTATACATACCATCCCAATACAGACTAGTTCCCCGCTTTAATAATATGTTTTGTACCTTTTATTTTTAACAGTGTTGTTACTGTATCTATAATTTATTATACAGTATGATGCAAATGTATGGAATAAATTCATTATTTCAGAAACAGACGATTTAAATCTTAAAACACTTCAATTTTAATTTTTGAATGACCATCAACTGCTATAGATGTGTTGGACATTACGTCATTAGTGATGGAGTAATGACGTCATCGACGATTTTTTAAATACAAACCGAAGTCACGTGACAGCTCATTTGAAAGGTCTCCTTATCGCCTTTGCAACAATGTAATCATTTAAATATTTATTTCTACAGGGTTAACCAAAATTATGAACTTTGTTAAGTAACATGGAATTACAATAAATATTCATTCACTGTGTTTATTGTTGGTTCCGAAAAAAATACATTGATTAAAACAATGCTACATTATAATTTGAAATTAATTATTGTAGTAAGTACTCGGAATTATTTTTACAAAAATATTTAAATCAATATTGTCATTGACTCGTCTTTATTCGTCAATGATCTGTGAATCTGACAAATAATACTCTTCGAGTTTTTGCCGACATTAATAATAGCATTTACAAAAATGAAACTAACAGAAACAGAACGAATTGAGATTTAAATCATGATTGGTTATGGAGATAGAGTGAGGACTCAAGCAGAAGTTCGTAATTTATTTAATGCTAAAAACCCCAATCACGATCAAATTACTTAATCAACAGTAAGTAAAATTGAGAAAAAATTTAGAGAAACGGGCCATGTTAAAGATTTTCCCAGAAGTGGTAGAACATCAATATCCGAAGCCAAAAAACTGGACGTTGTAACTGGCGTTTCAAGAAAATCCTCATACCAGTTCTAGGCAGGTCGCACTAGATAATAATGTCCTCCAATCAACTGTTGTAAGAGTGCTTAAAAAGAAGAAGTGGCATCCATACAAAGTACATCTGTTCCAGGAGCTATTAGAAGATGACTTTGATAGAAGAATCGAATTCTGCGAAATCGTTATGGAATAATGTAACAGAGATCCGGGTTTCATACAAAAGGTAGATACTTTTTTCAGATGAAGCGTCTTTTATGCTGAACGGTCACGTAAATCGCCAGACATGTCGATATTGGGCAAGTGAAAATCCACATTGGATGGAAGAGTATAGGACACAATATCCCGAGAAGGTGAATGTTTGGGCCAACATTATAAACAATCAAATTGTAGGGCCATATTTTTTTGAGGAAAACCTAACTGCTGTTAGTTATCTGGAATTTCTACAAAATTATCTGTTGCCACAGCTGAATCGGCTCTTTCCAAATAGAAATGATTTATGGTAACAACAGGATGGGGCTCCCCCAAACTATTGCGTTGAGGTACGAAATTACCTTAATAACGTTTTCCCAGGAAGGTGGATAGGTAGAAGGGCCACCAAGTTCTCCAGATTTGATTCCGTTAGACTTTTTTTTGTGGGGATATTTAAAGAGCAGAGTATATCAAAATCGACCGAATAATGTAAAAGAGTTGAAGGAGCGAATCCGAACGGAAATTGCACAAATAACACCTGAAATCCTCGAAAACGTTAGGAAAGAATTTACTACTCGCCTTTCTTATTGTATCATGACTGAAGGTCGGCAATTTGAACATTTGTTGTATTTAAGTAAACATTTATTCTAAGTTAATTGTGTTAATAAACCAACAGTTTTGGTTAACCCTGTAGAAATAAATAATAAAATGATTACATTGTTGCAAAGGCAATAAGGAGACCTTTCAAATGAGCTGTCACGTGACCTCAGTTTGTATTTAAAAAAATCGTCGATGGCCATTCAAAAATTAAAATTGACGAGTCATCTGTTTCTGAAATAATGAATTTATTCCATACATTTGCATCATACTGTATAGTAGTATTTACTACAGTTAGGCAATTCATTATATAATTGGAATATTCTGTTAACAATGGAGAGGACGTCAAATGGATGCATGAGGAAACATGACTTCAACTTCTTATGTTGACAAATTAATTTTATTTAAATCCTTTGGTTAATTCTAGGTTAAAATATATTTTCCTTTTTGTAACAGTGAACGGAAAGGATGTTACCAACTGTAGAGAATTAGTTATTGATGAGAAGACTTTATATCCATTCTTTATTTATATTAAACAATGCAATATTTTCAATCGCTGGATGAAAATTGATGTAAATCTAATAAAAAATATGTTTCAGTATATTATTAAGTTTAATGATTCCGTTGTTTTATCTCTACACACACTAAGATTGTCTATGCAAACAACAATACGTGTGTATTAACTGAAAACCAAATAAATGCATCAGTTTTCTGGTGCTTTGTGCTGTGTAGATTATCGAGACTAGTAATAATAATAATAATGAAAAAATTGCAGCAGGAATTCATTAAAAAAGTTATTATAGAATGTAAAAATATATTTTCTTCATACCTTAATACGGTCCTGTTAGTTTTAAATTACAAAAAGTTATTTTAACTTTAATAATCGGAATGGGAATTATTAATGTGGAAACTTTACTTACCCCAGTTGCTCCATTTGCGCTAATTATGTTTAACTAAATTGTTTATCATACAATTGTTACTATTCAAGCTAAATAATCTTATCTTTAGGTGTCGAGCCTTTCCAATAAATACCGTTATTTGAAAAATATCTTTAATTAAATATTTCATCCGTACTTTCCATGTTTATTAAAACACACTTTATAACAGATGGTGATTATAGTCTTGTTTAAAGTACTTATAGCAAAGTTTCATTTCTTCAATCACTGTTATTTTTAAAATCACTTTTAACTATTATTGTTCACCTGTTTTACCAAACTTTTGATACTAAATACAAAAATATGAGTACTCTTTGTGGAACATTTTCGTATCAAATATCAAACACAGACCTGTAAACAATAATTCGTGATAATAGGTAATCACACTAAAAAAAAGAAAAACTTTACTCATCAGTATAGTGTAGTAAAAATTACATAGCTTTTCCTTAATATTTTTTCGTATATAATCATAAGAGAGAAAATTTTGCCGGCAAAATATTCGACTGGTATGAAAGTTTGTTGCTAGACAATTTATTACGTGAATGAAATTTCATGATCGAAATTGCCAAAAAGCAACAAATTTTAATAAAACCAAAAAAAAATTTAGCCGGGAAAAAATTTTCTCTCGAATGGTATTCGACAAGAGAAAAACAAGACAATATCAACGAAAAATAATCTTTGTTTATTTGTTAACAATATTAAATGTACAATTATTATAAGTTATAGTAGTTTGCCCGTTCTTTTCTACTAAAGATTGATTTTGTGTATTATTGACATGTAATATTTGGGAACTCGAAGGTCCAGCTTCATTTATTGTCCTGAGATTCTCGATCAACTTTTCGTGGTGACTGGAATCCAGCTGCAGATAAAGTTTTAACGAGCTTGCATTTGAGTGACCCGTTAATTTAATTAACTCTTGTTCAGCAACACCTTGCTTAAACATGGCTGTCACAGCTGAAGTTCAATGAGAAGGTTTGTTATTTTATGTTTTTTTGTGTCTATTCCAGTTTTTTCAGCTGACATTTCTGTTCACTTAGAGACGGTGTTTATTCCAAGTGGACAGTTTTTGAACCAAGATCCATTCTTCCAATTTGGGTGAAAGGTAAGAAAGAGTTTTTCTGATAAAATCTTTAGTCCTCTTTTTCCCATTAATTTCAAGAATAAGTAGTCTAACTTTTCGTTTATAATAATAATACTTTATTTAAATAATATAACATTTTAACAATTACATATAAAACTACCAATAAATAAAGTTTGTACACCGATAAGTGTAAAACACTTGTTTCGGTTAAAATATATAATAATATTATTAATAAAAATATCCTAAAATTACAAATACACCAGAATAAAATAGACACAAATGCAAAATAGACTTAATGCAGTAATGGATAATTTTTGTAAAATACTTTTAATTTAGTTTAAAACTATTGATAAATAAAGTTTATACACCGATAAGTGAAAAACACTTGTTTCGATTAAAATATATATAATATTATTTATAAAAATATCCTAAAATAACAAATACATCAGAATAAAATAGACACAAATGCAACATAGATTTAATGTAACAATGGATAAATTTTTGTAAAATACTTTTAATTTAGTTTAAAAATAATTATTAATGAGTGTTCTGTCTGTATGGAAAAGAAAATTCTTTAACTCTGCCTTGAAAACGTGAAGACTACCTATAGACTTAATATCATCTGGAATGGTATTATATAACTTTGGTGCCATGTAAGTATACGATTTCTGTGTAGTGGTTTTGTACATTAGTGGGAGAATAAAATCTTGTCTATGACGGGTCTCCGTCGTTTTGGTTATAATGACTATCGTTATAAATTAAATCATATCCAGAAATACCAAATATGGTTGAGTCAAGTATTTCCCAAGTTTCACTTAAAACTATGACATCAATACTAGAATTAATACTATGTAAAGTTGCTAAAAACTCATCTAAATTTTTATTTATACTCCGAATATTCAAATGCAGAATTTGAAAGTTTTCATTATTTTTATTAACTTTCAGTGTTTGAGAACATTCATCAATTGTATCAAGATTGAAAGATGGTACTGAGGGAGTTTCAAAATCTCGAATATATTGATCCATTGTTATTACACAATAAAGAACCAATACAAAATATATATATAAAAAAAATCACTTTTACGCCACAATATACATAACAAAACATAAAAAACACATATTAAAAATATGAAAGTGTTACCACCCTTTTATTCATTCAAGTCCATATACGAGTGCCTAGGAGTCGCTGTAGAATAAGGTTTATTTTGGTGTTTCTTTTTTTGCTTTTCCTGTAATTTCCCTTTCTTCTTTTAAAACTGTGTTGTTTCTTGTAGAACGACCAACTATGACTGTATTATGGGTTTGAGGCGTAAATGTTGTCGTATTTTTCTTTACTTCTACTGATGTTTGTTTAGCGCTCTTGATAGTTTCCTTTTGTACAGATCCTTCTATATTTAATGAACTTTCTAGGTGTGTATTTCGTTCGTGTTCTTTATTGTTTTGTTTTTGATGGTTAGCAATTGGTGTGGGTGGCGCACTATTTGCTTTTGGAACTAACTCTGCTTCGAATTCTTTGTTGCTGTTCTCTAGTTCTTCCGGAGTATATGGAACACCGTTTACATATAATTTATGATGCTTTATGTACGCCTGATAATTACTTAATCTGGCACTCTTTAGATGTTTTACCAAAATTTTATTTTTAGTCTGATCTTCAGGGCTTAAATCATGAGATATTGAAATACCGGTTCCTTGCAATTTCTTCAGATTTTGAAAAATTTTTTGTTTTTGTAAGTATGAAGTGAACTCGATGATGATCGTACCTTTTTTTCCGATAATGTATATATTGTTTAAGTCTTTTTCGGAAATATTAAAATTGAACACTTCGTTAAGTTTTTCTATAGTGACTGTAAGTACATTTGATGAATTTCTTACCATAGTACAGGGAATGAAGCATTTCACCTGGCAATTTTTTCGTCCAGCATGGATTGACTTGAAATTTTAACAAAAGGTAGGTGATAGCCCAAGGATCCAAATCTATATCGAACCGAAGGGCGTAAAGCATTGGGGGTGGTTGCCACCCCATCTCGGGGGTGAACATTTTTTATTACATTTTAACCACAGGAATCGATTGAAAAAGTAATTCTAAGCAAAAAATGTTTAATACATTTTTTTGTAAAATCAATATTCTCTAAGTTATTCGTGATTGAAAGTAACGCTTTTTAGAGGAAAAAATCGACGTTTTTGATATGTTTTTCGCGGATAACTCGAAAATTATGCATTTTATCAAAAAAAGCTGTAGTGAGCAAAATTGTAGCTTTTAAAAAAACAAGCAAAACCCTTTTTTTATAATTTTTCTAAAACCCATAGGAACCGAGATATGGCCATTCAATGATTAGCTTTTTTTCCCAAATGCAAAATGTGACGGATTCAAAGTAAAATACCGGAAAAACGATGCATTTTTCGTAGAAAACACATAGAATTTTTGTCAAAGAACATAATTAGACCTTTCTTTAAAAAAAAGGTCTGTAGCATCAAAATTGAGTGAATTATGACAAAAATAATGTCAGTAATGAATTTTTTATACAAAAAAATCGTTAAAAACAACTCCTTAACTACCCCCCTAATTAAAATTGATCTTTACTCTTGAGCAATTCTCTTTGTACATGTATGATTAATATGTCCAAGAAGTTTGACCAATTTAAAATTCATAGTTTTCGAAAAATATGGCTTAAAGTAAAAAATTATTTTTCATAATTTTGTATTTTTTACCCTTTTTTTGAAAATAACTCCGAAAATATTAGAGGTACAAGTTAAAAAACGAAATTGTAGCTTTTTTATGACAAAAATTTTCCTGTAAGTAGATTTTTTGTACAGTTAATATTTGACGAGATATAGTCGTTAAACGTAGTCTATTTACGCACGAGCACCCCCATTTTTTAGCCTTTTAAACTCACCCCATTTAAAAACGAAAGGGTCTAAAGATTTAACTTACAGATCCTTGTAGTTCTTGAAAAACCCTACAAAATCGTTTTTGAATAAACTTTTTATTATCAAAAATGAAGGAAATACGACCAAATCCCTATTAGGATTAATCCTTTTTCTCTTGGCAAAATTTTTTTTTACATATAACACTAATAACAGTTGATTTTTAAGGGTTGAAAAAGTATTTTGAAACGTAACAAATTTATCATTTTACTAATTCAAACCAATTTTAACCCATCTTTAGATTTATAATGCTATTTTTTAATTTTTGGCAATTAGGGGTAGTTTTCACCCCTAAGAAACAATCAGGGTTCGTCGGCATGACATGAAATATAAAGCAGAGGGTGAGTTGAGCCTAATCCCAAATTTTTATGCAAATCAATAAGAGGTGAAATCGTTTTTCAAGGATTCGTGATTTTTTTTTACATTAAGCTGTAACAGGGGCTGCTTTTTAAGGGTTGAAATATGATGGAATTATATTCCGAAGCTCAAAACAATCATTATTCAACTTATCCAAACCAAATCTTACCCATTTCCAAGTTTAAAATGTTATTTTATGATTTTTCACTAATAAGGGTAGTTTTCACCCCTAAAAACCGTTATAGCTAAGATAAGATGAAAATCGGTGAATGTGGTTGCAGCACAAGATGTCCTTAAGAAAATGTACTGTCTCTCTTGCTGTGGTCCTTTTTCATCGACAATTAATTGAAACTTGCTGAATTACCTTGCATATTACCCTAATCTAGTACCTCTGAATTATTAACGCAATAATTATATTTAAACAACATTATTTATTTTAGTAGGTATGAATTTTTAAAATAATGTTGGTACAGGCAACTATTTTTATGGTAATTCACACCACTGTAACGAAAAAATCCTTTAGGATAGCACACCGCCATCAATTATCATAAAAAGATACTATAAAACTTTATGTTGTCTTTCCTAAGAGGATTTCGAGCAAAGAAAGAAAGCCCGCCAGAGTTACGGTTTTTTCTATACCAATTTTTAAAATATTGTTCTATTAGCAATAAGAGTAAGTTTTATTAGGGTAGACCATTTCGTTTCTATCCTATATCAATGATTATTATCGATAACTCTTGTTAAATAATAGATAGCCACTCACCTAAATGAACATTACAAATTTATCGAAACTGTGCAACTTCAATTAATAAACAATACCTAAATAGTGTTAGGAAATATACGTCACAAATAGTATATAGGATTTTTACAATAAGTTGACCATGACGTCATTCCTAGTTAATTATATTGCCAACAAAGTAACTAAAAAATAACTGACAGTAGATGAGATTTACTTGTAAGAGCTAGGAAAATTAAACGTGTACAGATTGGTAACAATTCGCGCTGTTGCCACGAACCAATTGCCACGCGTCATTATTGTATTGTACACGTTTGACATTCAGAATTAGCACAGCACTACCAGTTAACCTAGATGAAGGAAAAACAACTCTGCGTGACAACACCGCAAAATTTTATGCTCTGACGTCATTGTCAACTTATCGTTAAAATCCTATTATAGCATAAGTGATTTATGAATTAAGTTTACAGGCATTCTGGGTCTGATTCCAAAATTCCTTAATTTGTTTCTAACCGTAAAGACAGATATTCTAACATTACGGACTCCAAAGAGAACATTTTGCAGTTGTCTGGCTGTAACATGACGAGTTCACAAAGTCTGAATTCTTAAATAACGGTCATCTGCAGGATTAGTACACCTGGGACGTCCTGGAACTGGTTTTCTATTATAACTTCCAGTTTCTCTAAACCTTCTTAAGACTAAGAAAGGCTGCATTGGTTGATTCCCATCTTCATTTATTTCATTTATATTTATGCTAAATATACTGGTATATAGATAATTTTTAAGAATAAAAATTAAACAATAATATACCGGGATAGCGGATAGCACAGCAACCTAGATCAACTCTACCAAAAATTTTAAGAGAGTGGTGACCCTGAAATTGTGGATGGACTCCTAAATAAACTAATGAGAGCTATAAGTTTTAAAAATCAAGAGGCAAACGGTAGTTTCTAAAGAAATAAAGAAACTCCAAACCTACTACTCATAAAGAACAGGAAGTTTTAGCTGTGCGGATGGTAAAGCTCTCTAAAGCCCTAAAAGATAAGAAAAGCATCACAGAACATTAAGAAACAACTTCGGAATCTCCTATCAGACACTTCAGCATTTCTAGAGAGAGTACCCATAGAACTTGCGTCGTCATCGTAGCTGCACTAACCAACATTCTTAGGGCACATACAGTAGCATACATTGATCTAACTGCTGCCTCAAAACTATGTAGCCAAGTTCCTTATGTACTAAACAATATGCTATGTATGTATATATGTATGGAATTAGGGGTGGTAAGTACACTGCGACCTGAGATCTATTGTGTCCCCCTTACTTACTATAATAGTTTTTAAGACTTATAGCAGCTCTTATTGTCCTACTTTCCTAAGAAAGTTTAGGACATCGTCGGGTTTCAGAACCTCTTTCTCTATTTCGTGTGCTCCCAAGTATCTAACCCTAAAATTTTGCAAGGCAGGGAATTCCGAGTGTTAAGGATTAGGAACTAAGATAACATTTTTATACTTAAAATGGCAATGTGTAACTTAAATCATCATAGAATTCTTATGTCAAATGAATGTTATAACTGTCAGAATTAATAAACGTTCAAAAATTTTCACTCAAATTTTAAGACGTGGTTTTTATAAACCACGTCATCAGTATCGATGACACCGAGGGTATGTGTATGGTGGTTTCGTCCTCTTACTCACAGAATCAGCACTTTGATTCATCTTCTAATCCTAGTTTCTTCATGTAACTTCTTAACCGGCAATGCCCGGTTAATATTCCCATTAAAATCCCGTTTTTTACTGAGGTTAAGGCAGGCACGAGATCTCTTCTGGTTGTAGTTTTCCAGAAGTATCTTAGCCTGCCTTAGAACTTCCAGCTGATTCCAGTACATGGATTTATCTTTCTCCATTTCTTTTCTTAGTTTTCTTAAGATTGCGCTGCTGCTGATCCCACAGGATGGTTCCGGTCCAATATGTGGGGTTTCGGCTCCTTTTTTTGCCAACTTATCTGCTGTTTCGTTCCCTTCTACTCCTGGGACCCATAGGAGAGTGACAGTGTCCTAAATCATCTTCGAACTGATTAAATTTGACCTCAGTGCTTTGATGGTTGCTTGACTGTCCGACATAATCACAAATTCTTGTCTGCGGTAGTTTCTTTCTATATTGAATTCCGCAAATCTTTCGATGGCGCGGATTTCTACTTGAAAAATGCTTGTATGTGCCCAAGCTTTCTGAGTATTGGGCTCCCGGTCCAAAGATTTCTATTCCAGTTCCCTTTTCTAACTTGGAACCGTCCGTATACCACTTTATGGCATTTTCCTCAAGGATAGGTGCGCATGGATCAATCCTCTTCAATTTGCATATATATGACATCTTTAAGATCATTGGCTCTCAACCTGGTCTAGCACCAATTGTGGATCTGCTAGGTGACAATTTAAAGTTGATGAAAAAATAAATCTTGGAAGTTCTCCACTATTAAACTGTTTATTTTTTTATATATAGATCAGACTTAAATTTAACACAAATATGTTGTTATTATAAAGATCAGCATGATATAGTTTGTTCTATATTATTGCACAGTTATACTGATCGTAGATCTTGTTTTGTCGCAATTATTACAAAAGAGTGTCTATGAGTATGACAAAGAATACCAATCGATTCTCTTTGTTCCGTCCTCGAGCTGGCAACACTGTATCATTATTCAGTTATGTTTACGATTGTAATCAGTGGCGTGCTATTTGTTAAAAATGGAAATATCTCTGTCAGGTAATAATTAATTATTTTTATTGGAATATATTTATGAATAGTTAATGCTTTACTTAAATAATTATTACATCCAGGATAATTTACTAATAAAGTATAGGCTTTAATATCGTTCTGTCTTATTACTTAATACTTGGTCTGGTCTTAACACTTTTTAATTAACAGCCAATATTTACCTTGAAAAAACAAAATGTAACTTCAATACGTCAATCTGACGATGATACATTTATCGAAACAGCTGTCATTGAATTAAAAAAGCTAATATTTTATATAAACGTGCAAGTTTCGTCCAAACGTTTAGTTGTTTATTGTTCTTTGTTCAGTATTGTTTATTAACATTTCATATTTAAACGCTTATTTGTTGTGAAAGAAGGTGGCAAATATTAACCGAGGAAAAAAGTTATTATAACCAAAGAGTATTTGTTTCTTCATATTCTTGACATAGATCCGAATCAATTACGTTTATCTTATAGAAATGTTCGGGATAGCATGCAGGAACAAAAGGAAAGCTGTCAATAAAATAAGTTTTGGTTCCTTGGTTACATGCTTATCTGAAGGTAAAGTTTTAACGATTTTTGTGGCCTATTTTCACGTGTATTACTGAAAAATAAATTTTGAAGGGTTTGACGCAAGACCAAAAATAACAAATGACAAAAAATCTTTTAAAAATAAATTCATACAGAAATGACTCGAGAGTAAATAGGTTATAGGGTACAGTGGAGAAAGAGACAAAAAAGTCAGAAAAACGTGTTTTTACCAGCCTATTCCCAATTGTGCGTTACTTTTTTTTAATATAACTGAATTATAATTATTTAAAAAATATATCCGTGATATTAGAGTGTTGAATCATTTAAATTCTTAAATTCATTGGTTAGGATCATAACCTTTACTTAAAGTTTCTTTATTTACAATTTGTTTTATATTAATACACATATTTCTCAAAAAGTTGTTGCTGATGAATGCAAACATTATTTTTTGAAATTTGGAATGTTAAATGAAATAAAAACTTAATATACCTATTTCTGTTACAATTACGTCTTATCTATGTATAAAATGAAGACTCAATCAAAGTAAACAGTTTAATAGTGGAGAACTTCCAAGATTTATTTGTTCATTAACAACTTTAAATTGTTGATCTGCTAGATGTCCTTTTATTTCAAGTTCTTCGAGGAAATCTAAATTTTGGTTTTTATCATAAATATGTACCTAGTATTTGAATGTCATTAGTGTGTATATGAGTGAGTGTGTATGTTCAAGAACGTGTTTTGCATAGTTTGACTTATCTGGTTGTTGTAATCTATATGCTCTTAAGAGTTCATTCAAATATGTCAATCTGACGATGCTAGTTTTTAGCGAAATTGTAATTGTCATTTTAAACCTAATTTTTTCAATTAAACTTGGGTTTAGTTAAAACGAAGAGTTTGTATTATTCTTAGTAGTATGGACTTCCAAAAAGTAAGGGGTAGTACAATAAATTTAGATAAACATTATATCAAAAGCATTCTCTTCCATGCTAACTAGGAGTTAAAGTTCTGATAAAAGAATAATATTAAACATGGTTCACGTTATATTGTCTGGAGCATTTTGTAAAAACAGTTGAACATTTTCAGCAGCAAAGACCTTCGATTTTTTGACTGAGTACGTATCAGACTATCGTTTTAAAAATGCCCTAAATTTTTTATATCTTGAAACGTCTATATCATATTTTACGTTTATCGTTGCTTTTAATATTGAATATATTTTCCACATTGTTGAAGATTTCCATTTTTCTGATAATTCACCAAAAAACGCCTAAAAAACATTTTCTGAAAATGAACTTGTTTTCTTTGTTTGTCTCCAATCCATAAAAAGTGTAATACTTTTCATATTCAGGTTTTGATTTTTGTGGTAATAAATAATCCAAAATATTATTTACATTGTTTGTAATTTCAGGTGGTGTATTTACAAAATCTAACTCTGAATCACTAAAAAAATTCATTATATTTTGAAATCGAAACTGACAACAATAATTTTGACATCTTGAACTACGCATGACAATCAACTGCGTCAAGGGGAATGCTATTATTGCTAGCCAGTATGTGAATATTATTCTATCACAAGAAAATGGAAATACATTTAAATTGCAAAGGGACAGAAGTGTTGCAGAATATTTTTTCAATCTCGAGGGAATTAGCCTTTCCAACGACCTGTCAAAAATTATTCAATATGGCGGCAGTAGGCAAACAATGGTATTGTTTTGTATTGTTGTCATAATGCTTTCTTTATTTAAGTTTTTATTGTTGTAATAATATAGTTTTTGTGACTTTATAAAATAGATTATATATATTATTTGGACTTGTTAACGTTATAAGTTGAAAAAATGCCTGTTACATGCCTTGTGGTTGGTTGTCGAAGTAGATCAAACAGGGTTGTTGTAAAATTCTTTTGTGTGCTGCAGTTTTGAGCCACAAATTTCTTACAGAAAATGTGGTCTGTGACTTTGACAGTGTTATGTTCTGAGGTTTGCCCACAGACGCCATCTTTATATCACGTGATTTGGAAAGCCTAATTCCAGCATTCTGTAACCAAATTTGATTTCAGAATTGGCAAATTCTGTGATGATCGCGGAGAAAAAATTCACTCTGTATTATAATAAACATCGAACTAAAGCAAAATGATCATTGGAAAACTAAAATAGTTAGAATGATATTCCCTTAGAGTGTCCATCATTATAGGCATTTATTGCTTTTTGGAAATGTTGCAACGCCAAACACTTTTTCAACATATATATTATAAAAATTTCATAGATATATTTTTTTTATATTAAGAACCTACTGTTTATTTTGGCGGACACCTAGTGTATTTAGCTGCTATTAATGTAAGACCAACATTTTACTTTTTTTTTGGTGTAAATTACTTAATAAACAATTAGAAGTGTACAATGTAATGAAGAGTATCAAGACCAAAAGTAGACCATACACAATAGATGGATTATAATAATGATTAACCTGTGTATACTACAATGGGAGGAATGGACAGCATTTTGATATGTAAACCAAACATAATATATCTGTATTCTTATCAAACAGGACTTATTATCGCTCAACAAAGAAACATGTGTTAAATATCAGTTAATTACAATTATTAAATTTACAAAAATTGAAGTTATACATCACTAGTGGATTTAGACCATATTTGTTTTATTACAAATATTTTTTCTTTTTTCACAATATATATGTACTATTAATGATTTCAAAATCATTACAAGATTGATATGTTAGAATCTTTTCTTTGTTTGTATAAACAAATACTTAATAAATATTTTTCTAACGATACCTTAATGAGAGAATAAAATGAGGTTATTTAACAACCTATTTTTATTATCTTTGTTGATATCGAAAAATAGTAGAAATAAATTAATTATTCAATTGGTTGATTTAAAAAGCTGTTAAATATACATTTTGGTGTACAGTGTGGAAAAGCCAAATGGAAAAAATTTATATATTCATTCAGTTAATCGTAGAGCATTTTAGTAAAAACTAAGTACTTTAATTAAATAAATTGCTAGGGACAATGTTTCGACATAATTTACTATTAATGATACCTAAGCTTTATTTTTTCTTTTATTAATGTAATGGGCAACTTTACAAAATGAAACTAACTACGAAAACAATGAATTTTATTACAGGCATTACTTTTACTAACCTTGTTTACTTGTGATTAGGTACTGATATGATCAGATATAGATTTGGGTTCAAACATATTAAAAAAAACATTAAATCGATTGATTTACAATGTCCCTGTGAGTTTTTGATGAGTTATTTTTAGATTTTATGTAATATTATATTATTATTATAAAAATTATCTTAACGAGTGTTGCTTTTTTTTGATTTTTTATCAGTTAATTGGATAAACTGATTTATTTTTTTTTCACGTTCATTGCATGAGATTTAATATGGAATTAGTAGAAATATATTAATTAGACTTTTTATCAAACCCACAAACCATTACAGTTTTTGTTTTTGGATATGGAAAAACAAATATTTCATATTGCAAAGAAATACTAACATTATTATTTACTGTCTGTCTGCGAAGCAGACATAAAAAATTTCTCCTGGCAAAAAACCATCGCCCACCATGTTGAATATGGCGTGCAAACAATTTTATTTGATTACATTTATTTCTTATTAAGGTAAGAGGCAAATAAGACCCATCTAATTTAAAACGAAAGAATATAAAATAAGGTTCAAGGTAAATAGAAATAAAGATATCTCATTTTCAATACTTATTTATTTACTTAATGAATAACAACTATTTCTTTCTCACATTTTAAAAAATGGTAACAATAAAATAAATAATGACACACAATGACAGATAATACTCATACAGCTACTTTATTTTAAAATTTTATGAATACGTATGTTTGGTTGCCTACACTAAAAATGAAAATATGATCATCTATGTGGCATTCAAAGTCGTATTAATTTATTGAAATGTTAGTTACCTGGAAACTAATTAATTTACAGTGCTCTTTTTGCATACATAAAGAGCATGAAAAATAACAGATTTTTCACCTAACCGCAGTCATGAATAAAAAAATTTACTGAGTAGTTGATTTATTAAATTAATCTTAAATTTAGATTGATTACTCCATAACTGTCAGGGTAGTAAATGAATACTTCAAAATAGTGAGTTTTTTGGTCTTTAAATGTTCACAAAAAAGAATACAACAGATTTGCTTTTACAAAATATAATAAAAATACTGTATTATCTACATTCAGTTTGATGACACGATCGGTTTTGCTTATTCGAATTTACAAAACAGAAAAATTGCCGTAAAATTCTTCACGTCTTCACACATTCTTTGCGGTACTATTTCACATATTTGATACATGGTTAGATTAGGTTAGGTTAGCTTAGGTTAAGTGAGGTTAGGTTCCGCGCCTCGAAAGGTTGGATGAGAGAGGGTAAAAGTGTTTCATTCAAGCTTCTGGGGAGGGGTTTTTCCATAACGGCTAATAGAATGTTTCCATGGGGCACTGTCAGTCATGGAACTCAGAGATGTAGGGGTAGCATAGCCGACCAATCCTATGGATAATCAATGAATAAGACTCCAGCATAAGAACCCAAATAATTGCTCGCGGATCAAAAGGAGTAAAGGAGTAAACCTCGATAAAAAACAACATAGAGGAGGTAGCTATGTTAGGAGATCAATGCGATGGTAGCTACTGCATCTGGAGTAGTAAACCTTGATCAAAAATCTCCGCTACCAAGGTGTAAGGCATCTTGCTGAGGGTATGGAAGGTGTGTGGGTTGGAGCACAGTTTGAAGTACCTGGCAGGTGATAAGGGCGCACTACTCCGCTGGATTTACTTTCGTCCCTACTCGGGGGAAACATGGATATGAACAAAAACAAAAACGGAATAGAGGAAAAAACTAAACGAAAGTAGTGCGATAAATGAAGATATGGAATGGAATAGGGAAGTAGTACACAGAGATTATCAATCTAGTAGAGGAAAGCAATGATGAGTAGATTGGAAGTATTGTAGGGAAGCAGCAGACGAAAGAAGGAACGGCGATTTTCGGAAGGAGGGACTCTATATCAAAAGAACTCCGCTTGTGATCGGAAGTTGTCCTTAGGGAAGAAAGAACCAAGTAAATAATGAGGATGAGGAAGAAGTCGATACCGGTGTGGAGGAAAATGAAGAAAACTCCAACAGAGCAGAAAGGGATGAAAGAAGAGGACGAAGTAAAGAGTATTCGGATAGTTTCAACTAATATAGAGACTAATTTTAAAACTAAGGAATTATTGAACAAAGAAATCAAAAATATTCCTATTTTTTACAAAAAAATCTAAACTGAACCAAAACTACATTTCGATACATCTATTTGTATTGATAGTTTTATTCTACTCATGCGAGGAAAAAACCAAATACTTTATTTACAATTTTACAGCAAATAAATAATACAAGAACTAAAAACTAATTTTTAGAGCTGTTTGTTTTCTGCTTCTTTGCATCTTTCGTATGTATTCTTCCTACATACATCCAACCTTCCTTAAAATACTCTGAAATCTCACTGAGTTTTTTACCCATAGTTTCCGGTAGAAAGAAATATGTGTAAATACATGCAGATAAACACATAGCAGCGTAAAAATATTGCAAATTACTCGGTCCTCCTAAATTTTCTTTGAGATAATAGTAACTCTGTAATGCTCCAAACATTAGCAGCGTGCTAGTACTATAGCCTGCAATAATTAATTAAATTAAATCAAATTAAGATTTTGGCTAACAAAAGCCAAACATTAAAAATATTATTTTTATAGTAGGTATCAATTATATGTATGTAGACAAGTAAGTAATACGGATTTCGAATTCGAAATAATGAGAAAAAGTTGTTAATTTGTTAATTTCAGCAGTTTTCGTTGATGGGTGTACAGTTTTCTTACAGTTTCCTTTCTTCCAGCACTGTGTACTTTCGTAAAAACCAAGACACGTCATTGTCTAAAATCTCATGAGCAAATTCCACAAAGTAAAATGCTCCTGCTGATCTCTTTTAATAACCTGATCAGTTTAAATTTAAATTAAAATATGGTTTTTTTTGAGCTAAAAGAGTAGGTGTATATGGTAAGTAATATTCTTAGTAACGCATAAATTTATTATTGGCTGAATGAACAATAAAATTAGAAATTCCGGAAACAGGTCTATTTTTTATTTCAATTTACTATTGTTTGCTGAGCTGATTCCAAAATTGGTAGAGGGTGGGCAAAAATGCAAAAAAAAATATGAAAATTGTATAAGGAAAGTAATACGTTACTGAATGTAATAAACAAATTAAGTGGAATTATGTAGTTATACAATTAATATGATACACTTCCAAAAACAAACAAACGAAAATTTACAATAAATGTTCAAATTGTTCTCCATTGACCGTTAGACAATGACTGAACCGGGCATTACGTTCGTCTCTAGCATTCTGTAGCATAGCGGGTGTTATACTCTGTATTTCTTGTCTGATTCGGTCTTGTAGTTGAGGAATATTTTCAGGTCTGTTTAAGTAGACTTTAGATTTTAAATAACCCCATAAAAAGAAGTCTAATGGGCTCATATCAGATGATCTAGCAGGCCATTCCACTGGTCCCCTTCTTCCTATCCACCTTTGTGGAAAAGTTGTGTTTAAAATATGACGCACAGCTTCTGCGAAATGTGGCGGTGCGCCATCCTGTTGAAGCCAGATTCTGCGGTCTACATTAGTGGGTATTTGAATATCAGAAAAAAGCTGGATCCGATCAGGAATTAATGTATTTTGTAGGAAATCCAGATATAATGCTCCTGTTAAGTTTTCATCAAAAAAATATGGACCAATAATTGTATTTCTCACAATACCAGCCCATACGTTAGTTTTTGTGGTCTTTGCGTATGGTACTCTTGCATCCAGTGTGGATTTTCATCAGACCAATAACGGGTGTTTTGCCGGTTAACATGACCGTTCAAATAAAACGTTGCCTCGTCCGAAAATAAAACGTTATAAATAAAATTGTTATTTAATTAATTATTAAGAATAATGCTGGATGTTCCTGATAGTTTATCAAAATAGTTGTATAACAATACGTAATTTCATTTAATGTGTTTATTACGTTTAATCGTTATTTTCATTACTTTGTAAGTAAATTTTTGAATTTTCACCCACCCTGCACCAATTTGAAGCAACATATTATACATTTTTGGAATCAGCTCAGCAAAGGCAAATTGGAAATTAAAAAAAGGGGGCCCATATAAAAAATGACGTCATTACTCATTACACGAAAGTGGTTCACCCTGTATATTAGATTAACTTCATTGAGTATTAAGGCGGCTTCATATTACTTGGCAAACTTCTTCACGTTGACAATGTGTTTAGTTTGGCACATAATGTGTAGGTTCCATACTAAAAATAAAGGCGCTCCAATGGAACGCTGGCCTAATGTTGAATACAATTACACACTGCTTGGCAAATATTCTCCCATAAATACAGTGCTTATTTTGATTTTATAATCTATAATAGTAAAGTGTTGGTTTCCTTAGATTTTCAAAAATACCAAATGGAGTGATCAAATAAACAATATGACAAAGGCACTTACAATCACAGTAGTTTATTCTTCCATTTTCAGTAGGATCTAAGAATCAACTGAGCACCAACGTTGGATCTTTTACCGCGTTCCACATATATCCATGTTGCACATAAGTATAGTCTACTTATTCACTGTAAGAAATGTAACAACGTAGCCCGAGAATCAATTTTTACATATCTCGTCTACTAACCAAATTATTCTTAAAAATTCAAATAAGCGCATGCGCCTCAGGGGTATGTAACCTTTACCAATTTAACATAGACTTAACATGCTGTTAAGTAACAGAGCTGTGACAAGCATTTATGCAACTGGCCAACTGCCAACGTTGGTACACAAGGCCTTTAGCATAAGAATTCATTTAATAGTGCATACAAACCTAAAGTATAACCGAATCCTCTTATTTCAATTGGATATAGTTCAGGTGTTACCATAGTTGGTAAAAACATGAGTCCACCCACTGAACAGACGACGTACAGTAATAAAGATACCACAGGTAGCCAAGTAGCAAACGTTGCACCTGTAACATAAACATGTATAATGTTCTTTGTCGCAAAACTTACTTTTTAACTGCTTCAAAATATCATATATCCCACATTTCAATAAACCTGGGTACCACCTTTCAGACGGAAATATTTGCTATAGATTTGTGGGCATGGGAAGTACTTGATCAACCCCCCGTAAGCAAAAACATATTCATAATTTCGGACAGCTAGGCCGCTCTAAAAGTACTTAAACCTACCCGGGTTGATCAAAGTTCATCGAAGTGTAGAGCAAATAACCCAGAGTAACGCTACACTGAACCATTTCTTGGCATAGCCAAAGTACTGCCAAGGATATTATTTCCAATTAGGCAGCAAAAGAAACCCTTTTATACCGGAAAAATATAGCGGGGCTTACACTCAAGAGCGTTCATATCTCACCCTTAGAGTACTAAAACAGCACAGCTCCTAGAATGGAGTAGAAGTTACCCAGGCATTCTAAATGGACTGCTCACTGGACACACGTCTGAGGAATCATCTGAAAAAGCTTCTACTGAGTGATACTTTGAGCTGTCGCTACTGTAGTGCGGCAGGCGAATCGACAGAGCACATTTTTTGTTACTTTAGACTAGTCTCTCCAATATTGATCTTGGACTTTGTTAAAAAATGCAGATTGGATGGCGAATTGTAACCTTTGGTGGTGAGCCCCAATAGGCCCGAGTTTTGCCGGAGAGGAGAAGAAAAGTACCTCAGCCATATTAAACCTAACCTAACCCTATATGTCCCAATAAACGCTTATATCATGTAATTTTTAGAATCCCATCTAATAACCGATAATTGAAATGTGATAATAGTTAATAATAGTTCTTTGCAAAAAAGTATTCTCCTCTTAGTATTTTATTTGATTACGAAGAACAATACTTAACAATATATTTAACAAAATAATTATTATGATTAAAGCTTTTTCAGACTTACCATTTCTATTCCACTGGGTGGTTAGCCCAGTAATTAACATAAATATAGACATTCCCATAGCGCTTGCCATAATAGCTGTTCTTCTCTTCACGTACCTCAAAACGAAAACGTTCAACAAAGCCATTACCAGGCGTATGACTCCAATAAAAGATGAAGCAAAATATGCGTTTATATTTGAGCCCGCGTCCTATAATAGGAACATAAATCCAAATTATTTTAAAAATGACAAAGTATTGATTAGTTTTCTACAATAATTTGCAGCTGTTTTATATATATTATGGAAGATATAATAAGGAAACAGATCTCATGAATTATATGATACAGTCAAATATCTGTCTCGAGAATTTAAATCGCAGACATAAATAATAAAAAATGATAAAGGAGAGACAATTATGTTTGCAGAAGTTTGGAGGCAATACTGCGAAAAACTTTTTTCTACTGATAAAGCCGAAAACCATGGTTTACCAAAAATTGATGAGGTAGAAAAAGAACCCTTAATCTTGAAAGTCGAAGTAGATAACGCTATAAACCATCTAAAAAACAGCAAATCACCTGGTGATGATGGCATATCCACCGAAACAATAAAAGCTATGGGCGAGCTTGGTGTTGAGGCATTCTACAAACTGTGTTCTAAAATCTGGCAAACTGGAGTATGGCCAAAGGAATAGTTTGAATCAGTGTACATGCCGCTACACAAGAAATGCTTTCCAATAGACTGCAGTAACTGCAGAACAATAGCGCTTATGTCACATGCAAGCAAAATTCTGCTTCACATCATAAAAGCTTATTTACTGCCACATATTCCCGACGAGCAAACAGGATTCATGCCAGAAAAGAGAACAAGGGAACAAATCCTGAATGCAAGACAAATAATAGAAAAAGCGTAAGAATTTAACGTAAAAACTTATTTGTGCTTTGTCGACTACAGCTAGGCATTCGACTGTGACAGATGGAAGAATTTGTGAAAGATAAATAGGAAACGATCAAGAATCAGATGCGATTGGTGAATCAAACCAAAGATATCATTGGACAAGGTCTGCAAGAGGCTTCTCTTGTAGCTCAAGACAGAGATTTATAGAGAGCTACGATCCGAGTAATTGAGACATGATGTCACCATACTCTCTTGAGAGTAATAGGAGAAGAGATAGAGAGAGGGAAGGAGAATCAACTCAATGTATTAAAAAATGTCCATCAAAAGGAAACAAATTGGTGGCGCCACACTAGGAAGAGAAAGGATCTTAAAAACAGCGCGATAAATTGTTATAGTAATAAACGAAATTAAAAAAAGAAAGAAATTCTTCGGAGTTATTTCCTTGTATTAGCAACAATATACATTTTTTATAACAATCCAATCACTGACGACGTTATTTCATGAGTTTTATAGGTTATATTTACTAAATTACATTTGACTACGTAAATAGTTGAAATTTTAAATACGTTTTTGTAAATAATGCACAGTTTTTAACTACACAAGTAACGAAAAATATTAAATTTTTCAATCCAGCTCACTTCACTCTGCTTATAACCTATGGAACGTTACTCTTTTGCTACTCTTGCGCCATCTGCTATTTGATCCTTACCGCTGGACAGTTTTTCTGTACAACCTCTACCTCTACCCTACATAATATAAATTAAAGTTTAAAGAAAATAACTCACATACTGTGGAGACTTTTAATTTAAATATATTTGTTTTTGTTATCATTCAGGTTGGCAATGATAATAATAACGTCTTTGATTTTATTCGTCTTTTGAGGCAGAATGTGCTCTAAGTTGTGCTTATAAAGCGAATTTTGGTTATATTGTGCCATATCTTCAATTATTTTTATTAAACTGGCTTAATATTTGATAAAAAAGTGTCTTACCAATGTCCCAAATTTTGTATACTCTTCTCTAATTAAATAAAAAACTTTTGTTGCTTTTGGAAACAAGGGGTTGTAGTGAAACTGTTTGAAATCACATTTGTTGATAATCCTACTGCATCGCAAGTAAATAAGTATATAACTGTAGCTAACATGGATGCAAGATTTTTGATTGCATTATTTTGTGTGTAACAAAATTTTACTGTGTTGACTAATTTTTCTCTTAATTAAAGTACAAGAATCGTCCAAGACGAATTTCCAACATTTCCCTCTGCATATATTTTAAATTTTATGTTTATAACTCCTTTACTTAGTTGTGATCTTTTAATTCATCTTTAGGATTATTAGGATTTTTTAATTATGTTCAAATTCTTCCAAATGTTGGCTACAGCTTTCGTTGGGGATTATCAGGAATTAGAAAAAGTCTTGTAAGTACATTTTTGATTATTCTTGATACTTGCTGCAATTGTGGAGAAGTTACAATCTCTCCGTCAACCGACAAGTTGGTTGTCTAGATATCCATTCTGTTATGAAAACTTTACAAAAAGCATGTTCACAAACAAGAATGGGATCCTCCAAAACTCCTGAACATTTAGGACACACCAGTTCTTCGTCTACTTCCTCTTGAAATCTGTTAACTATGTTAACAGTTTTAGTACATATAGCATATTTGTTAGGTAATTTTATAACAATAATTTTTTAACTGGCGACCGTGACGTATTTTAATATTGGTCTATCAATTTTACTGGTCTTCAAAAATCCGATTTCCTGTTTAAGATATTCCATATATAAACCTGTAATATAATACTTTAGGAACCCTACAACATTAGAAAACTCCATAGGCTACCTTCATCAAATATCCCAAAATTGGTGACTCCAAATGAATTATCTACAGCAACACCAAAGTCCTTAAACAATCACAAATAAATCCTGTGCCAGTGACCTTATTAAACTTAATTTTATTTTAAACTCTATAGAATTATCTTTCTTTACTTTATTTAATATTGCTTTTGGGATTATTAATTAAACAAATTACTCATACTTACCTCAATAAATGTAATGGCGTAAAACATGGTTACATAAATTCCAGAAAATTGTTGAAAGAAAAATAGAGGAAGCATTATTAAAAAGGGTCTGTATCCGGTGGGTTTCTTAAATTCTCTTATAATATCTTTGGCACTTCTTTTCTCGTCTCTCAATACATCTTTTTCTTCTTGCTTTTTCTTCAGAATTTTAAATTCGAGCTCGGCATATGTTTCGCCCTATTGCAAATATGTAATAAATAAAAAATGAATTTAAAATCAAAATTAAATAAAAAGTTAACTACTTTGGCTAACCCATCAACAAATAGATGCATATTAGAATTAAATAATTCACATTACAACAAATATGTGCCTACTTTTCCCGGAGGATTCGGTTGATATTTATGGAACCATTTGAGTGCTTCTTTAGCTTCGGTCATTCTTCCTTTGTAAATTAACCATAATGGACTCTCGTAAATAAAGCTAATTGCTATCACAGATATTATAAGAAAACCATTTGTTACCCATGCTATAATTCTCCAACTTACAAAAGAACCTCCAAGGTAAGTTACAATCATACCTAAAATATAAGAGACATATGTTTGTTCCATACCCTTTATTTGTTAGTAAATAGTTTTTTAGTTATCGCCAAATTGTTACAAACGCGTTAATATTAAAATAACAGAGCAAAGTTAGCTAGCAACCAAGGTATTTACAAAAACTGATTCTACACATTTGGTTCAGAAAAAATGTTGTAGTTGGCGTCACAGCAATAAAAATACGTTGTAGAATGCAAACTTGCTGTTAATACTTTGTTAGGTATCCAAAGTTATACCCTGAAGTAATTTTGAATGAATCCTCTGCAGAAACAATATTTGATATCAAATTTTCATTGTAAACTTCTGTCATTAAAGGTAATTTTTAAGTAAAACAAGCTGAATACATCATTAAAGTGTGGCTTATTGTGTAATCTAAATGCGTCCATAAATTAATTAATCCATCCAAAAATTAAAACAATAATTACTGTTGCAAAGTCGTCAAGTTCGAAAACCTGCCCTGACCAAACTTTAAATAATGGTGAATGCGCCGGTTCTACTCCTCATTGTTCTACTTCCCGGAAATCATAGTTCGGTCCCGAAAGTTCGAGGCGTTGGGATGTATATAAAAGGCAGGACACACACGCGGCAAGAAGTCAGTTATCAGCTAACAGTCTTAGTTAAAAGTGAACAGCTAGTGTGCGGAAAATAATTAAACAGTAAAAGTAGTAACAGTAAAAATAGTGTTATATTAGATTGGTATAAATAAATTTAAACTGATATACCGGGTGTATATAAATTAATCAATTTAAGTGTATTAAAGTGTATTAAATAAATATTAAGTGTATTAAATAAATATTAAGTGTATTAAATAAATATTAAGTGTATTAAATAAATATACAGCAGTTAACCATAGTTTGTATAATTTATCCCACCAACAAAAACAGTATAAATAAATTACAAAAACTAATACCTGCTGTTAAATACGTAATGATTAATATAATAATCTGCATTCGGGGGGAAGTAGTGCCGTAAAACCTTATGGATGCCATTTTTGCTGGAAACTATCAATAATTCAGCAATTTTATCGCCATTTTCGTATTCCACGTGGTCGAATTAGTGGTTCTACACCATTTTTACCAAAAATAACATAAACATTTCACACTCGTTATGTAATATTTCACATTTCACACTCGTTATGTAATATACTATTTTAATACTTACCTAACGAAACATATGTGGGAGTAAGCTGCATAAATGATATTCTCATTTTAGGGTGAGCTATTTCTGTTATATAAACCATTATAGGATTTGAACCACAAGCTAAAAGAATCGAAATGTCATTAAAATATAAAATCTAGCAAAAACAAGGGAATGAAATATTTAAAGTTCATTTTCAAATTAACTTTTTTCTTTAAGTTGTGTGGTTAATATAATCTGACCTACAAAGTCTAACCTAAAATTTTTGTCGAGTACTTGCTGTTTTCCACTCAAAATCTACACTAAGACCGCATGCCTCTTTGCAATTTGTGAGTTCAAGGAATTCTCTAAAGTGAAGTAAATATAATAAAAATTAACCTAAGATATTATTATATATCTAAGATAATCCTACTTACTTGCGGCTATACCAGCTAATATTCTGCCAACCATTACTATTTTAAAATTAGGAGCTAAAGCTAATGCGGTCCATCCCATAAGTCCAGGTATAATAGCAAGTCTCAAAGCATTTATACGCCCGAACTTATCCATTAAAAACCCACTTAATACTGATGCAAATGGCCCCACCAAAGGAACAATACTAGCTATAATTAATAAAGAAATGAGTATAATTGTAATGGACCAAGGTTCATAGCAAATTTTTTGACACATAGACACGGTTTTATTCTGATAACTTTTTGTTTGGAATACGTACAGATAATATCGTAGGTATACTGCAAAAAGTAACCAAGTCGAGATAGTAATTTTCTCCTGTTAGAGGATAAGCTCTGAAAACGAACAAGTCAATAGCTTTATTCGGGTTTCGTTTTTCGGACGGTTTGAGAACGATTTGCTGACTGCGCACAACTGGATGTGCAGTAGACTAAATCCAAGGACTATTTATGTACGGTTTGAAAACTATCAACAATTGAAAAAACCCGAACGCCTTATTTTTTAATATCTGATACAAAAAGTAAATTATTTTGTCCACAAACCTAAAATGTTCGATAAACTGTTCATCACTATATAGGGGTACTGTTTCTTCGGCATAATTCTCATTTTTTACTTTTTTCTGTAATAATTCGGGTAAAAAAAGATTTGCTACCATCTCCAATCCATCATCATATGATGATGAAAAAGATGAGGATGAATCTGACGAGAATTCTGCCAATAAATCCATAATAATATACTCAATAAACTAAAATACCAAAAATAATTTGAATTTAAAATGCACACTACAAACAACAATGACTGAGAAATGACCAATCGCATGCGTCAATTAGTCCACGAAAAATTCTTACTTTTAACCTTGGACTGATTTGACAGCTTTCAAATCGTCCGAAAACAGTCAGAAATAAAACCCGAACACCGAACTAAAATTATAGAACGGTTCGAAAACCGTACAAGAAAAACCCGAACACAGGATTTTTTAGTGCGCAGAATCCTGACAGTTTGAAAACAGTAATCAAGTAAACCCGAACAAAGCTAATATGGGCACTTTTAGTTGAAATATAAATTCTCTGTTTTGACTTAGTCATATTCGACACATGTCTAGCATAACCTAATATGTATTTAAATTTGACTAGGTCAATTTTTCTTGATAAAGATGTGATCTTTTGAAGTCACTTGGTAACAATAAGTCGAATTCAAGAAAACATGACTTGGTCACTTTTTGTAGTACAACCACGATATATCTACAGTTTGTTCAACCATCCTTTGCCGTTACGTCATAATCGGTGACGTATTCTGTTGTTTTACGTTTGTCTCATATTGATTGAATTTTATTTTAGACTCGACCTCAAAATTATAATCCAAGACATATAATGATGCAAAATATGACAACTGAACTGTCAAAAGATTCACGTCGACATTAAATAGGAAATATGTTAATGATGTCATAATTCCCTCTCATCCATTTCTTGAATGAGAGATAAAGTTGGACAATGTATGACGTAACGGCAAAGGATGGTTGAACAAACTATACGCATATGGTTCTTTAAAAATTATTGTTGATAATTATTTAAAGCGTTTTTAAATCAAAATGGTGTTTTCACATTATTTTAGTTCTTGTTTAAATTTAATTCCAGACTTTTTAAAATGCCTGGAGTCATGATGTCTATCTCATTTTAACAGCCAACTCTCCAAGTTTTCAATAATTTCACTGTAATTTAGTTGAAGAGCAGTTGTTCAGATAATACCTACACGTTCATATTTTTTCTTGCTTTCTGGTCATAGACAAAATCACTCTGCCAGATAATTTACCTGTTGTTTCATTCTGTTTCATTTTGGTAAATAAATCAGTACATTATTTCACCTTTAAAGGTTTATTGATGTTTTGTCTGTTTTTTATTCTGTTCTCTTCATCAACTTAATCGTTCAACTATATCAAAAAATTATGTGCATATCTATATATTATACATTTCTGGTACATTTGGCGCCCAACGTGGGGGAAATTCAGTATTAAAGTATGATTTATCGACTTTATAAATAGGGGGCGTTGTTTAGTATATTGGCACAGGCGCAATAGTACCTAAATATGGCTCTGATGTATTTTACTTACCCACGATAGCATTTTGGCTAGTAGTAGAGTGAAAATCGCTATCTGGTGCTGCCAACTGGGAAATTAATATTGCTGAATAGGACATAGCTACTCCATTTCCTATTGCAAACGAAGCTGCTATGATGGAAGCTAAAATCTAAATTAAATAAAAAAAAATATTCATGAACTTTTTAAATTCGCTGTAGGTATATAAATTTGGAAAAATACTATAGGTAGGTTAGTTAATCTCATTGTACATAAACCTAAAAATAGAATAATTTAACCTACTATGGGTTTGTTAAAACATTGTTGAAAGTCTACAAATGAAACTGAGATACGCTGAAAAATTAAGACTTCATTTCGTTTTGCTTCACTTCTAAATTTAGGGATTTCACTATTATGTCGAGGTTAGGTTAGGTTAGGTTAGGTTAGGTTAGGTTAGGTTAGGTTAGGTTAGGTTAGGTTAGGTTAGGTTAGGTTAGGTTATGTTAGGTTAGGTTAGGTTAGGTTAGGTTAGGTTAGGTTAGGTTAGGTTAGGTTAGGTTAGGTTAGGTTAGGTTAGGTTCCATGGTCGTTTAACGTCCCTTCCACTGCGACCTGAAATATCTATTGTGGCTCACCCCTAGGTTATAGTCGTTCTATCAGCCCTATGCCTCTGAGTTTGTGGAGTTTTCTATACTATTAAATTTAAACAGTTTTATTAAAATTGAATTAAATATCTTAAAAACTACTTTTTGCAACTTACTTGTGGTAACAAGCATTTTAACGTTTCCTTCTCGTAAGCACTTAAAGATTTGGTACTGGTGATTAAATTCTGCAGTTTTTCTTCGTCTTCTTCTTCTTCTTGTTCAATTTGAACTGGTCTATTTAGACAATAATACACATCACATATCATACAAAAACATTCGCAACATATTTAACTAAATTAACAATAAAAAAAATTTTAGAGCATAACTATTTTTGAGAAAGAATAACCAACTGAAAAAATCAAAGTATTTAGTAAATATTTTAATTTTAAATAAAAAATGTAAGTGATTGTTCTATGTTACATTCATGGAACATCTTTAGAACTAAGGGATGCAGTAAATATTGCTACATTGTATCAAAATCCAGATAAAATATAGCTATGCATAGAAAATTCCAAAAATGAAATTGGTAGTTTTGTTCTTTCTCTAAAAGTGTTGTAGGAGTGTGGTTTTAAGATGAAATCATTAACTTTATGAGATAAACAATTACAGTACAATAATGAACATTTCCTTTTTCTTTTAAAAATATAAATACCAATTTTAAATGCATTTTAGTACAGTGCTAGTATTTTACCTTTTACTTCTTATCTTTTGTATCTTTTGTGTTAGTTCCTTTGCATGGAGATAATTCGTACATGAAGATGTTATCATGAAAAATCTAGGATTCCTTCTAGGTACCTATCATCAACTATTTATATCATAGAGGCTATCCCTATTTTAAATGTAGGACTGGGGTTTTATTGCTATTTATATATTTTTGTTAATTAACTGTGAATTATTATTGTTTATTTCCAAGTGTGAAGATAAGCGCTACTCCTAATGCCGCAAAACAAACTGAACTTAAGATAATATTTTGCGACATTTGTATATAATGATAAGAATTCAATTATAATAATTAATCGGTAATTTAAATTGATTTTTTATTTCAACATTTTATATAATTAACAAAATTTACGTTAAAATAATAAAACTAAAATTTAGAGGAAGCTTCATTTAAATTTTATATGAACAATAAATAATTATGACGAATATTTTATCATTTCTTGCACAGAAGACAAAGTATTTAGTTTTTAACCTGAATAAATATCCTCTCTTATTAATTAAAACAGCACTTAATTTTATTTCAATCAATTTTGCTTTCAGAGCTGTATTCCGCGAATTAAATAGTTAATCCGGGGAATTAAATTTAGACTAGGCAACACTGCATTTCAGCTGGTATAGTCATATGGGCTTAGCGCGGCAGAAGATGATGTTTCGCGAAAGTCGATCGTCATTAAATTGTCTCGACGCAAGATGCGCGAATATAAGTAGAGAACCACCTTTACATGGGTGGCTTTTTATTTTAGGACAGTTGTTGTTCAATATCAAACAATTAAGCACCATACATTTATTTTATTCCCAAAACTTTTTCGATATCTGTATTCTTATTTACCTTAAACATGTGTGACTAGCTCTGGAAAAGAAAAAAAGTAGTGATTAATACTAATTCAATATTATATGTAATAGAAAATAGGAAAAAAGTTTTTGCGGAAATAAATTAAATCAGCTATGCCGTACTGATGGAGTCTACGGAGACAGAAACACGTGTCTACGGCTGCAGAAGCAGGCTTAACCCAATATCTCTATAATAAAAAATATAACTATAATAAAACCACATTCGATTTCCAATACTGTAATGTTCTACGAATAAATAATAAAAAGGAAGGAGTATAATACGATTTGACGATGTCCGCAATGGTTCTTGCATATGGCTGACTTGAAGTTTCCGGTTATCAGTGGTATCACACACAGGGTATTATAAACTTATGTCTCGCATTAATTATTAAAAAAAAAATAACTGTTTTCCGCTTGTAATTATCTGTACAGTAATATACATTGTCATAAAGTTGTAGGAATATAAATTTAGATTAAAAACTTCTAAGCAGGTAATTATAAATAGTTGACTTAGTTGGTCTATATAAAAAATAAAGGAACGTCTATGATAACAATGTGGTTGTCATTAAAATATTTTGTTAATTTTTAATAATTCAGATAATTAGAACCCTACGGATGAAAAGTAATTCCCATTCAAGAGTTGGGTTAACTACTCAGAAAATAATATATATTATAAAACAGCATGAAAAAACTATTTATGTCAAATGTCACGATTCGAATGAGTCATATTTGGTTCTTCAATATGGCCGACTTCCGTCGTGATTATTTGCTAGATTAAAATATGACAACGTTCCTTCCTTTCTATTCTTTATTCGTAGGTAATGTTGTGTAAAGGTTTACAGACTTAATCGTTCAGCTATAGCTACATCTACTTAAAAATCAAACTTAGTTACCACGTGTTGACCTTTTGTTTTAACCTTTAATCTGTGTGAAAGAAATAAATTTGAATTTATATTGTGGAACATCAAATAATTCCTTTTTTATAATTCGCGTTTACAATAGATTTCATTGTAACACTCAACGGAATGTGGAAATAAACCTCTTTCCACACTCGTCTAGTTACTTTTTGTGTCACAGTTGGTAATTGTGCGCATTTTATGAGACAAGATTCTTCCATATTCTTTTAATTTGGTTATATTTTTAACCTAGTTTTAATTTTTCTTTATTTATCACTCCAATTTAATATTCAAATCAAATTTAAATATCAAATATGATATAGGTATACTTTAATGAACACAAAAAAGTACTAATTGTTGAATGATTTTATTTGAAAAACATAAATAAATGGGAATTATAAAAAATATTGTATAAAACTTTTGCCAAGTGACCATTTGTAGCACTAGTGCTTTTCAAAACTGCACTCGTGTTATTTTATCAATCGTTTTACAAATAACTATAACATTTAACAAAGTACTGCTATGGTTAAACTAATATAACCTAAAAATATCTTATAAGGCTTTCCAAATCACGTGACATAAAGATGTCGTCTGTGGGCAAACCTTAGAACATAAAACTGTCAAAGTCACAAAACACATAATTTGTGGCTCAGAACCGCAGGCACACAAAATAATTTTACATCATCCCTGTTTGATCTACTTGCACAACCAATCACAAGGCATGTAACAGACATTTTTTCAACTTATAACGTTAACAAGTCCAAATAATATATAAAATCTATTTTATAAAGTCACAAAAACTATTTTCTCAAAACAATAAAAACTTCTACACCAACTTAAATAAAGAAAGTACTATGACAAAAATACAAAACAATACTATTGTTTGCCTACAGCCGCCATTTTTGACAGGTCGTTGGAAAGCCCAATTAAATTAATCAATAAAGATGAACTGTAGTACTGCGTACGAAAAGTATACACTTTTTACTCTGAGCTTTCTTTTATTGGTATAAATAAATACAGGGTCAG
Source organism: Ophraella communa (assembly GCA_035357415.1). Classification (NCBI taxonomy): domain Eukaryota; kingdom Metazoa; phylum Arthropoda; class Insecta; order Coleoptera; family Chrysomelidae; genus Ophraella; species Ophraella communa. The sequence goes on along the minus strand of CM068986.1, from coordinate 8,608,540 downwards.
AATAAAATGTGTATAAAGTGTACTTTTCGTACGCAGTATAGGTAGGTATGTCGGGATAACTTAATTTGCTAAACTTAACTTGAAGAGTTAAAATTGCAGATTTAAAACAATAAAATCAACCCACAACCGTTTTTTATTATTAATTAACATAAAATTAAAATATTTTTACTACTCAACTTCTGTTAAAAAGTGATTTTTAACGTTAAAATAGCCAAAAGCCTAATCCTAATAAAGATCTAAACCTAATAGGTAACGAAAAACTGGATGACAAAATACGACTGTCAGTTACCTACTTGCAAAACAGAAAATATCAACAAATACTTAGTTATTATAAAATACCTATATACAATTCAAAATAATTATTATTTATATTAAAAACCAGTATAGGTATTTGTATAATTTAATAATCAACTTTTTCGCAAAAATATTGATTTTTACTTCTACTGCTACAAGTACGTATTAACCATGCATAGATGCCAAATGTCCAATATAGTTTCTCAAGTAGGTAAAGTATGTTTCACAATAAATCGTTGACTTGGTACCTGCTCTTAACTGCTCTTAAGGGATTACTAATAAAAGATGGTTAATATTTCTTCGAACATTTACAGAAAGGTATTATTTATTTTTGTCCAGGAAGATATGTACGTATACGTAAGTTTCAACAGTTTTGTTTAATTTCAATTAATAAATAATCTTAAAATTTGTTTGTTTGTTTTTAAAAAATTTCGTGATTTTTTTACAAAATAAATTTAAGTTTTACTAAATGTTACTGAGTTTTATTTAAATCTATTTTGAAAACAGGATTACGGATCTGTTAATCTTTACTGTACAGTGAGAAATTTATAACCTTTCATTACTAATCCCCTAAGGTCAGGTACCGGAGTCAACGAATTATTGTGAAACGTACTTTATATTAAATATTTCGGTTCATTTAATCTTGTTGGGATATGACACAATCCTACACCGTTAGTAAACGTCATGAATATCAGCTGACTTTAAACGGGGTTTAAAATGGAAAAAATTAACAAAAGAAATCCAATATCCTAAATCCTAAAGTTTTGATCAAAAATAATACTCAAAAATCAAAAATAATACATTTGTTATAACCAAAATATTCTGGACAACCGTCAGTTTTTTTTTAATGTTTACTGCAATATATAACCAAATAACTAAAATACCTAGTTACCTACTTAAATAACACAAAATTATCAAACACCCATACCCATATATAAATTATTCACCTATGTACAAATTTTAATCAGTACCTACTCACCCTATTTGCTCCATTATACTTAATTATTGTTAACCCATTGAGTGTAATTTAAAAACCATTAAATCAAACACAAAAAAAAACTGATAATACCTACTTATCGAGTGAACTCGGTTGTATTGCAACCAGTAAAATAATACGAGTGTTCAATATCGTAATCAAATATTTTAAATTTTTAATTATTGTTTGTCTTACACTTTAACTCTCAATAGTCAAAGCAACTGTAAAACATATAACGTATTTACGGGGAAAGTTTGGTAAATAAGTGTTTATAGTGAAATTTAGTATTTAACTATTTTTTAAAATTAAAATGTTTTAAAGAAAGTCTTTATCGAGGAGTTTTGAGTTTTGGGTACCTACATGCATACCTGTTTTTACTGAAAGTAAATATAAAAAAAAATATTAATTTATGAATGTAAGTGACTAGACGTGAAAAAAGCAGTGCAGGACTAAGAAAAATTGACAGTTTTTGATGTTATCTGTGCAAGTGTTTGGAGGTGAGCGGGTGCAGATCTGTGTCTGTATGTAATTTTTAGGTACATATTAAGAAAGAACGTTTTAGTCCACAAAACTGATAAAATACAGTCTCAAAAAGTAAAACAAAATAAAAAGCGTTCTACGTCATACTTGTTATATAAGGTCATATTTTAAAACTAGTAAGATATAGAAAATAGAAATATTTTTAAAGTTTATTAATCAGGCAACTCATATTACATCAAGAATTCAATTACCGTTCGGCACTTCAATAGACTGCCTCTGACGTCAAAGCAGAAGGCTCCTCCCATAAATTTTCCCAAACAAATCTTTAACGCGTGTAAAATGTTACATATGATATTTTTAATGTATGATTATTTACTGTTAATATATAGTGACCATTATTAGAAATAAGTAAAAAGCGATCAGTTAAATTAAAAATTTGTTACGACAATTACGGGCATGAGCACTTGGTTTGTTTGGACAAATTTTTATGGCCACGCCTTAAATGACGTCAGACTTAGGCAGCCTATTATTGTAGGTAGTGATGACATATTTGCATCAGACATATCTGTACAAAGCGCAGAGAAAATCCCTGATATGAATAGCCTAGTTTTTATGTAGTTAGGTTAGGTGTTATGTAGTTCAGATCTTCAAGGCGTCAGAAAACAATTATGAAGCATTTTTACTTTTTATCTATACATTTTAATTTTAAAAATAAAAACAGTATAATAGATTTGACAAATTCATAAACAGTATAATATATAAATATAAACAGCTGGTTTGTCGATCAATTTTTTTTTAATTAAAAGAAATATTCTTTATTGCCATTATTCTAATATTTGAGATAATTTTTTTCTTGAATAGGATCTTTGTGTTAAATATAGGTAATGAATACAGGTCAAGTAGTCTATACTGTTCCATTGTATGATAATGAAAAGAATTGTGCAGATCAATGACATAACATAATAAGTGTATACATTGTAAAACAAAACATGTTAGGTCTTTTATGTAATATATAAGACTTATTGGTCCATTTTCGATATCAATAAAACAAAACATATACCAGAGGGCCTAAACTTATAGTAGCCCATCCTGTAACAATGATTTGTTAAAGATCGACCACTAGATTTCATCTAAATAATTTTGCAAAGTATCGTAATCACTTTAGGTCGTTGACCTTTTTGAATATTTTGTAGTCGTCGGAATAGTGAATGATATTATAAACAAGCTGGCAAATAATTAATAAAGATCAGAAATAGGAGAGAACCAAGGTTCGATCCTTGTGGAACTTCAGAAGCCGCCATAAAATCTTTTGATACTGTACCATATGGTAAATCACAAATTTTATCCCATGACCATCCATGGGCACTTTTTTTGTAATTTGAGAAAAATGAGTTTATTATTTATTTTCATATTAAGGGACATACTGATTATATTTTTTGGTATTTTTGTCTCTTTGTCTACAATAATTGTTATTTTAATAAAAGGGATAACTATTAGGTGATTTTTTAAAATATTTTCGAGAAATTCAACTTAAATTTATAGAATTGTAAGCTTTTGGTATACTTTACAAATTTTAGACTATAAGAAAAACTGACACTCCATATGATTTTGGTTCCTGATTATATTTTTTAATATTCTTATCTATTGGATCACCTTTTATACAATCTTTAGTACCAATTTTAACAAAATGGCACACTGTTGGATGATTTTTTTTAATTTAGAATTTTAGTGTTTTGGGGCACTTTTTGTATCATTCTTAAGATTTAAGACAAGTGGGCGACTCTTTATGATTTTAGTTGTTGATTTCATATTCATCGGACATACTGACGCGAGTATAACATTTTTTATCTATCACTTAAAGGTGCAAAACGCCGCCAAAAAAGTTTTTGCTTCAAAAGTGCATAATATAAAATAATCTAAGAGTCTAATCGCCCCCATTAATATTGAATATATTTCATTTATCTCTTTTACAGCCATAATAAGCCTCATTGTTTCAAGATAGTTAAATACCGAATTGTTATTTTCAATCAGCTGTTTTTAGAAATATTTAATACGTCGAGAAAGGTTTTTAAAGAGTCGATTGTAAAATAGGTTAGGACATTTTAAAATAAAATAACAATTAATCCAAAAAACAAATTATTATTCCACTGATTACATATTTTATATATTACACTTTTCTACTTATACAAGAAATACTAACCAATCACAATAGGTCCGATACGGACATTATATTTGTTTATCTACAAACATTAACTTCACAATATAAATCCAAAATTACTTCCACAAAAATATATTGCGAATGAAGAATATTTTTATATACCAAAAAATGTAATACTCTCATTCTACATTGTTGTTTATTTGTGATTAGGTAATAACATAATCTTTTTTAAAGTCTTAGTTGCAAATTTGGCAGTAACCTACTGCTTTAGAATTTGTTTCTCTTACTTAAGTCGCCGGTAAATTACAATTTTAACAACTTTACTAACAATGATTTACAGTTTTAGTACACACTATAGTTCCCATAAAAGAACTATGTATGTACACTGGATGGCTAGGAACAGTTTCCAACTATAGAGCAATAAAAGAAAATTAAGAAGTTAATAAAATTTGTTAAATTAAAAGGTTTTTTAACTTTTTGAAATTTTTATACTAATATCCTTACAATTTTAACAAATTTGTCATCCCGTTTGTTGATTATAGAAATTATATTTATAGAGAGCTAGAGAGCACTATATTTTTAAATCAGTTTTTCTTGGAAAATAACCTTTCCTACTTTTGTAATAAATAAATTTATTAATTCGGCTCTATAGACATGTAATGATAATAATTTCAAATTTAATTAATTTACCTTAGAACCAACATTAAGAACGTGAAGATAATTTTAAAATTAATAGTGGACTATGAAGAAAGACACATATACTTGAGTTTTAAGTACTTCAAAATTGTATAAATTGTTTTTTTATTGCGCCAACCATCAGCATACAATTCTCAAAATAAGGCTTTCTATGAAGTCACTAGTTAGTGTTATCCTTTCTGAAATAAGATCAGCATCCTTTCTTAGTTGAGCATTTCTCTGCTTGAAGTCCAGTTGGCAATGTAAATAGTTACACAGAGTTAGTACAAAAAAGGAAATATACAATACAAATTTGCTCTAGGAATATTTAATCTACATCTAACTGATTTTTACTATTGATAAATATGTGATTGTTTTATTCAAAAATTTGTATTTTTTTAATTAATTGTTATGAAAATGAACATTTTTTACAACCAATAATTTTTGCTAGAAGTAGTTTAGAATATAACAAATTACATGCAATTTTACCATTAATAATTAGAGATTAAAACTATTCTACATTTTCAGACGACTATTGGACGTTTTTCGATCATTTGTACAGTCATTAATATTTTTTTTTAAATTGACTTGTATGTACGCTTATAAAGATAAAAAATAGTTACATTTCATTTTAACACCCACTTGTGAAGTTACAATACCACTAAAACTTTATACAATACAATGATGGTGTATCTAATTATCATTGTAAGTTCACAAACATGTAAAAAATTAATTAAGAATTATTAATTATTCAAGTTCTACATTAGTACAAACAAGTTAAAATTTATAAAATGATTGTTCATCATTTACATACAGAGTAATTTCAATTAATTAGTTCACTTAAATGTGAATGTGAGTAAAAATAATGTAGCTAATGTTAGAAAAACACTCTCAATCTTGGAAAAATTATAGGATATTAGGTAAAAGGACCGTGTAAAAGCTTACAATAGCGAAACAAAGTAAAAGAATATTTTCAAGCTAGTAGAATGATAAAAGTAATTAACAGGAAACAATAAAAAGATTTTACTTACATTAACTAGCAGCCATAATCAATTATGGAGAGGGCATCGATAGGATGTTTTTTTTTACTTTGAAAGTAATTAATGTAGGGATTAGAAACTAAAAAAATATAATTATTTAATAAAAATGAATTCATAAAATTAGTAATAAACACAAACTTAAACAAAATGTACAAGAATTATGGTCCAGGTAATTTAAGAAAATTATAACATTGTTGGGGAACTAATTATTCACTTGGTGATAAACTATAAAATATTACTGCCTACATCGTAATTGGTTTCTATAAAATACTAAGAATATCTTGAACATAATAACTAATTGTATTAGAATCGTAAGCATAAATATTTAATTTATAACAATCTTTCGTCTATTGTCTAATGAATAAAGACTTTTTATATACTTAATAGAACAAAATAAAGGTGAGAAACAGTGGAAATAATTTTGGACAACTTATTGTAACTTTTTAACAACATGAAATGAATATTTTTAACTTACTAATAATAGTACATGGTATAAAAATATTCGTCTACTCTACATAAATACATAACTTCTCAAAGATATTCTTAAACTTATTTGGAAATTTGATAGTTTAGTAGTATAACTTATCAATGCGACAAAATTTAATAGTGGTTTGATATTGTAATAGTATAATTTTACATCTTGATGGATATATACGGACGATAATCATCTTTGCTTGAGTACACTTTATATTAATTATTTTTCGAATTGTTAGACAAAACAATCAGTTACCGACAACACACGATATGCAATTTTTGCTTAATAATTTCAATATATATGCAATAAATATGAATGGATATATAACCTTACCACTCTAATACATTATCTGTAGTGCAAATATTTTTTGTGGGGAACATAACTTTTTACAACCAGGGAAATATGAATAGATGTCATAGCCACATCCCGATCGGGAAGCCCTTGGGATCTATAGACAACCGATGGAAATGTATTCATATTTTCTTTATTTAAATCAATAGTTTTTTCTGATCGAAACAATAATGTATCTGAATGTGGAAAATAGCATATTGTGTCACAAGGGCAGAAAGTGGGCATTATTTGCAGCACGTGTGACACACAACTGTTTTCCGCCTAACTTTATGATTATTAAAAAATAATTTTAAAAACCCGTTGTGGTTGAGATTTGAATCCGAGTCGTCCTATTGAGAGGCATGAACTCATACCACTGCGCCAGCAGACGTTTTAGAAAACAGCTCGTAGTGTAGAATTTATACTATTATGTATTGTTTAATTCAATCTGATCAATATTTTAAGAACTAAAAATATATCACAATTTTTAGATTAAATAATTGGTAATTCACTAACCTTACATCAAACTGAATTATGAATGGTTACAAAATAGTAGGCACTGGAGTACAAAAAATATACTAAAAAATTGAGGCCAGGCTACTGTTTTAAGGGAAAAATTAATTTTCGTTCAATATTTTACAAACTATAATTAAAAACAGTAGAATACCATTTGATTTTTTAGATTCTTTTAACGTTGCTGAATATCTTTTCTTATTATTATTTATTAATGAACAAAACATTATTGTCCATTGTCCTATGAGTATTAGCTGCATGTAAAATGTACAGAATCACAATGTGACAACAATGTTTTCAGTTTAATGTAATAGTATTTCTGAGAATTTAGAGCCTACTATTTTGAAATCGTAGTAAAAATTAACATTTACAGTTGTTAACTTGAAAACTTAAACAAAAGCAGTTCTACAAGTCTAACAATGAATAAACAAAGACAATATTTTTTTTCTCTTCTTTATAATGCTTAATTAGATTTATGAAAAATTTAAAATTATAGTTGTAATGTTTTATTGTACTGGTTATTACCAAATTTCTAAAACATTTGGAAATATTTTCATATTTTTTTTGTAATTGTGACCGAAATAATTTCTAAACCTTAAAGGGTTCTTTAAGTTTCTGATGGTCTGTATTTTTAGTTTCTTAACAAAATTGAAAAATAAAAATGTACAACGTTTATGAGTCCATGTTATGCTGCAGATCAATTTGGAATGATGGCATTGTTTTTCACTATAGCATGTAGAATATCAGACAATGCTACAATTTTGCCTCTTATTACCTGACCAAAATGAGCAAATCATTTATACCGAAATAAAAAATAATGTTACGAGTAATTTCAAACTCTTACGACCACGACTCTGCGCGGAGGTGAAGTTAAAATTTAGGAAGGGGTATTGTATTAACCTTAGACCATATACAAATGGACGTCAATTTTCTGTCCTTGTTGTGAAGCCAAAATAACTATATGTTGTGTTCTATGGCTATATGTTTACAAACATATCCACGTTTGAATAAAACTTGTAGCATGGACCATTGCGAATCATATGTAAACATTAATCTTACCCTGTTAATAAACTAATTGTGGTATTGTTTTCGTTGTTGTATTAATTTTGGGTTATAGTTATGATTTAAGCATTTTAATAAGAGTTAAAACCTTGTGTTATTATATTAAGACCTTGTTACCTATTAAAAGACATTTGCGCCGCTGGTATTTGTTATTTGTGAACAAGCTCCACGAACTTCATGCGACAAAGAGAGATAATATTGACTTCAGTATGTTGTTCAGAAAAATGACGCCACAGCCAGTCTATTTGTATATGGTCTAAGGTATTAACCAAACTAAAACACTTGAACGCCTGGTCAGGTATACGTCCCTGGCTGGCTTGTGTGCTCTGCTCTCGATTCGCCTCGTCGCTCACGAGTTTATTTCATGGTCAATATTTTTAGCACTTCTAGTAATATATATATATTTATCGACTGAACCAAATTCGTCTTCTGCGCTGTGGTCATGAGTGTTTGAACGAACTCTAACATAAACGGTTTACATCTTTGTTCAAGAAATTTGCACTTGCACTTGTTTTGAGTATTTTATTAGTTGACAACAAGTTGGTCAAAATATAGTTTGTATCAGTTTGTATTAATGCAGTTTGATTAATAATTTGACACTTTTAGATATTACCTTGGTCAAATTGACAACAGATAGGCCTTAATGATTTTTGTTGTTTCACAAACTTACCTTGACTGTACAACAGAAGTTTAGGACAGTATAAAATTCACTTGACATAATGCAAAGGCATCATTATTACCGTGGAATTCAAGTAGGAACTCAAATTAAAAACTAATGAACATTAACACAATTATACTATATGATATGAAATCTTTTTGGGAACTGCTCAATATATTTTAAGAATAAAAACACAATTTTAAGCTCTCAAGTAAGAAATAAAATTAAGATAACAATTAGCTTTGTTTCATTTGAATAAGTTTAGATCATTTATTTGTCAACTTTACATTGTTCGCTAGTCTTTGATATTGAATTGAGATCATCTTTTTCTTTAATAAATTTTAAAACCACCATCTTTTTCCTTTAAAAATAATATATTTAAAAAAAATCAGTAAACTATAAAATATCACTACAAAATATACACTTACATATACAATTATAAACATTAATATACCGTTAAGGGATCACAAGTGAGAGGAGAGAACTCTTGTTATTTCTCATGAATATATTAAAAGTAGTTTATTATTTGATTAAAACAATTCAAAAGTTGCAATGCTTATCCAATTTTAAAAAAATTTGTTTGATTTAACCGATCATTTCATTTTGTGAAGAAAACAAAAATTGAGTCATTACCAGATTACAATTTAAACACTCAGTACATACTTTATATTGAAGTGCTTTATACGTTTAAAATAAATGGTGAACAACAAAATCCTAGAGGTGCAGTACCTCTCGAATAATGTACAATCAAAATAATTGGATAAGTAGTTTATGCGGAAATTAAAAATCCTGGATAAACTTCGATTAGTCATTAAAAGGAAAATATTAAAATAGTACAAACGAGATCCATCGGACCGAATTATCAAAACTTTACATCGTCTCATCTTCTCAGGATAGAGGAGTTAAGTACAACTATTATTGCAGTGATGTATCAGGAAAGCCAGCTTATTACACATTTATTTTTTTAGATGAGAAAAAATTAATTATTTGCATCAAATACATTGAACGTATTTTCTAATTTTATAGACAGAAAGTTTAGAAACTTTGTTTTTGTACTAGGTACTACACCAATAATCAACTTTCCTTGTATAATCAAAGCAACAACTTGGTTATTGCTACTATTATTTTATTAATTATAAACAGATTTTTATAGTCTGATTATTATAAATTATTAATATGGGATTTAAAACTCAAAATATACTAAAAAATAAAATCATAAGACTACAGTATATGTAGCTAGAGAGCAAGAAAAATAATACAATACTCCGGTGCTTTTAAAATCAATATCAAACACTGGAGTTTCTTGCTTACATCATATCTTTTGTAGCACTTAGCGATGCTAGATAAAATATTTGTAAAATGAATTAAAGGTTAAAAATTTGTATTTACAGCTTTAAAAGAATTGTAAGATTTTTGCATAACTTAATATCAATACATCTTCATTATGTTCATATTTACAGTCCATGCTTAAGGATGAGTACACGTCACATTCGACTTTTATAAACGAACTTCCCGTGCTTAAGCTTAGATACAATCTCAAATCTCTTGGACTATAAATATGGGCATTAAGTTAACGAATTGTACGAATAATTTAAAATTAACTCGTCTGAATATCATTTTTTTAACGGCTTAATACTTTATTGGTTAAATAATACCATTTTTTAAGTTTTCGAGAACATTTTCTTACTTAATAGAAAAGAAACTGTAATAATTGTATGTACCTTAACTCATCTATCAGCAAAAGTTTACCTTTTACCTCAACAGAATCATACATGTACTTTTTTTATTACACTTTTTCGACATCTATAACTCCGGATTACTAATTTTTCTTTCCAAAGTACTAGTAGATTCAATTCCACTATCTTCATCTCCACTATCTAATACACTAGCCTCTCCTCTCACTACCTCAACTTTTAATTTACACTTGTCGTCAATTTCGTTTTTGATAAAACTTCTTTCTATTAAGTCAGTGTCCGACTTAGAAAGATCTTCCACTATACTTAGAGGTTTCTTAGGCACAGCCTCTTTTTTTAAAATGGTTATAAAGTTATCTTCTAAAATAGGGCTAACAGGTTTGTAAGGTAGAGCCTCGAAAGAAACATTTTTAACTAATGACGTGTCGGGGGGAGTTTCCACGTGTTGCACCAAAAACCTGCTTTTACCGAAAGTGGAAAAAGTGGGTTTTTCTCGAATGACAGGTTCGACCGTGGGTTCTATGGTAAACATTTTTTCTGAACTAAACGCGCTTGGGCTCGGAGGTAAATCTAACTTTAACAACTTCTTGGTGTGTCTAAGACCTCCCAGAGAGTCACTACTACCCATAGACGAAAGTTTTTTCCTATTGATGATTTCAGACGCTAGTTGTTTTAGACTCGGCACTAAAGACGCGTTAGTAAATTCTGCGGAATCAATAACACTTCCAGGTGTTATGTCTTCCATTCCGCTGTCTGGAGTGGCATTATCGAATGTCCAAGAATTATTTCCAGGGAAAAATTGGGAACTTAAATTATGAGTTTGAAACGGTTGATTGGAACTGGTCATGAAGAAATCGTCCGCCAAGTTCGTACTGGTCGGATTATCTAAAATGAAAATGACAATTAAATTTTTTTTTAATTCCCGAATCTGTATATTTACTATGAATATAAATATATAATAAGTAGTAGTTTATGATATAATTGAACATATCATTTTAAACTTTCTCCTTTTGCATATTTACTATTTAATTATTTAATTTATTACTATTTATTTAATATTTACTATTTAAATCTTAAAATTATACGTTTCCATCTTCTACAGGGATTTCAAAATCTTAAAATATGTTCCAAGCTAATATTATTTGCCTATTTTTTGCGAGAAAGTTGTATTTCAATGTTACTTTTTTAAATCTGCAGACAAATGAAATTGATCTCTCAGTATAGTCAAATAAAAAATCTTATCCCCGTGTAAACTCGTTTATTTAGGCAAAATACGTTTTAAAATAGCAAATAGGCAAAGTTTCACTTTCACTATCAAAACTCTATTTCATTTCAAATTAAAGTGAAGAAATACCAAATTAAAATACACTTTTTAATTGAGAAATTTATTTATTGTTCCCCAACATTCTGTAACAGTTCATTTTAAATATTCCCTAAGATTAAACGAAATGACAGATGGAATAAATTGTAATACTCTCACTGTATGCAAAATCTACTATTATAAAAGTAAGAGGTAATATTACCTGTAAACACTTTAAAATCAGGTTGCTTCCATGCATCTGGTGTGGGTAGCACTGGACTCTCAGGTTCTTTTGGGTACTCATATACACAATGATATTTTTGCTTCTTGAACCATACTCCCTTTGGCTTCTTCTAAAACAAAAAGATTCAGTGAATATTTCTTTGTAAATAAACAAAAGGTAAAACAGTTTTTACGATAACCAAAAACTACCAACCTCTTCTCTTTTTTTGAGAGTTTTTTCTGGAGATCGCAACGCCGATTTAATTGGTATAGCAAACTTATCCCATGCTGACGGTACAAATTCAGGCGATTCTTCGTCATCGCTAAAATTACTGCTTAAATCGCTTTCTTCGTAATTTTCTTCAACTATGTCCTCCATTGGTGTAGCAGTTTCAGGCTGAAATTCACAAAATAAACAAATTCAATTCAAAATTCGGCATACGAAGATTTATTAATTATTTAATTCTACTAGACATCAATCCATTTTGGCAATCGTCGCAATTAGTTGGGTTTATTTTTTAACTGCCAAATAGGGATTATTTTTTCAATTAGTTGCTTCAAAACTAAGAAAAAATATCAGGTACAACCCATCATTTCAAGGGTTTACAATAAAATATACAATAGAATTTTTTGTAGAAAGAGGTGAAAAAAATGTTAATTTTTTGGTACCTACAACTCAAGGAATGTTTATAGGTCTGGAAACATTCCTAAACATAGCTAATAACGTAGCCTGAGGAACAATATCAAACTGGGTAGATCAGATGAGACGTTCCTACTGGTTTGAGCTATAGCGTTTAGACACTCAATGGCATTCCTTTGTAAAAAATTATCTCAAGATTTAGTGCATATGAGCAGGTAGGACCTATGAAATGTGATAGAACTGCTGACTAGATAGACATATGAAAACAATTCTGTCAAGCTGAAAACAAAACAGCGGTACATATTTTGTACAACTGCTGGGAGAGACAAAGGATCAATAAATTTACATCATCTTGAGCCCACAATTTATTTTTATGTGACAAACTGTTTAAACGTTGATTTTTTATTTCAAACGTATTCGCTATTTTTTTCTTTCAATTTTATTTATAAATAGATTCCTAATAAGGAACCTTCCTTTATAAGAAAACGTTTGCAGTACATTGAAGAAAGAAGTTATCGTTATTTAATATAGATTGATGTATATGGATAAAGAACCTTATCTCCTACCTTATCCACTAACATTTCAACTAAATTTTACCATTGTTTTCACCTGTTTTTATTTTATTTATTCAATCCCTAATTTTTGAGGTACTTATTTGCCTGTTAAGTTGATTACAGTAATCCACTTTAGATTTCCCAGCTTTTAACGTTTTCTTACATAGTACAATTATATTTTTACCATTTATAATGTATATACAATGTGTTTTCTTTATTTTTTTTAAGACTTGACACTCATAAAACTTGTCCAACCCTTCCACGCTCCATGGTGTACATTATAGTCTGTTCCATTGATAAAGTATATAAAATAAGACTTTTCATCTATAAATTTTCAAGTATCTAACTGCCTTCTTGGACATTACTCTAAACTTGGTAAACACATTGGTTGAAACAACTAAATCAAAGTAGGCTAATAGTTTCTATTTATTCAAATTTGTATTTGCTCTATGTATAAATCAGATTGTGTGAAGTTTATGTCATTTTCATGGAATGTTGATAATACTACTTACCACATCTTGAGGTGGTGCTCTTAGTGCCTTCAGATATTCCTCATGTTCTCCTTCCTATTTGTTAGAAACACAAAAAATATTTATTTACAAACATGCCTTACTAGTACAACCGCTAGTTTTATTTTTAGACGGTCACTGTCAAATTTTGATTAGGTGGTAGCGTTATTTCTTTTTAATTTAGGTACATTCATGTGAAAATAAAAATATCTAAATTTATAATGGAGAAACACTTGAATTTTAATATCACTTTAGGTGTCATCAAACATTCATTTTCAACAGATTTTTTTATCTTTCTTTACTAAAATAAAAGATAACAGTAGATAAGATAAAAAAAAAACTAAAAATGTACACGCGTTTGGAAACTCATACAACATGTTGAGTATATTCATTCAGGAGTGAAAATCAAAAATTTTTCCAAACGAAAATATGAACACAACAATTTACAATTATATCAAAGGTTTAATTTTTTATAAATTATAATTAAAAATCACACATTTTTAAATTTATTTTTGTAATAGCTCTTTTATATCAGGTGCTGCCATTCAAATCAATAAAATAACTAAGATTGATCAGTAATTTAGATTAAAACAAACTTTATCTTCACTGTTAATGGATTGTCAAATATGTTATGTTTAATTAATAATGAATAGAACATACCAATGCGCCAGCAGGCGTTTTATAAAACATTCATCTTCAAAAATGTATTATTTGTTTTGTCACACATTTCAATTACTTAAAAAAATGTAAATAAAATGTTAGACAGATTGGTGTGTATGATTTACACATGTCAAATCCAAGGCACATTTTTTAAATGCTAGAATAAAAAAATCGTGGCGCCCTTGGTTTGATAAACAATACTTTCCGTCTTTGTTTTTGGTGTTCTTATGATTGGTTTTCCGGTAAGGTAGGCGGAAAATAACTTTTTGTTTTACAAATATGTTGGTTTTAAGGAACAATTATAAAGCAACAAAATAAAATATCTGAAACTAACTTTTTATAAGCCAATAAGGACATTAGACTGTTATTGTTTATATTTGGATAAGTGGATAAATCAAAAATAATACAGTTAATCTGAGTAAAAAAGTATGTTATAACATTTATATGCACAAATGTTATGTGCAATGAGCATAGACACAATAAGCTCGGTTGTTTTTTCAAGTAAGAATTAAACCAAACACTTACCCTCCAAATAAATTCTCCACTGGAACTCGACCTTGAATCTGATCCACTTTCCCAGCCTTGTTCATCATTATTTTCGCTGAACGAAGTTGACATCATCTGACTATCACCTGGTCCGGTGAATCTAATGTCAGTCAAGATACCGTAAATACTGTCGTCTTCTTCTTTATCGATGTGATCGTAGGTATTAATGTAAGTATGGTCTTTATCCGAAACATCTGATTCCGAGCGATTTTTGCTATTTTCTATGTTCACAATATTTACATAATCATCCATTTGTTCACCATCAGTGATTACGTTCTCATAAATCTGCTCAATATTTTTAATATCGGTATTTTCGTATATAATCGGTTTAGTATTTTCTTCGCTTTTTAATACTTTATCTGCTTCTTCTACATTTACATAATGGGGTTCAATATTTTCTTCCTCAGATACACCTGGATGAGTTGTAGGTTGAGTATCTTTTTGTTCAATTATTTCGATTTCTTGTGCATTAGGTTTAGTTTGAGAGATATTTTCAGCTGGGTTTGAAAACAAAGTAGGCAATTCCAAGACGTCAGGATGATCTTTAGTAAAAGTGACGTTTAACTTTTCGCTATCGCAATCCTCTTGTTCAGTCGATTCATCTCTGCGCATTTCGATATTTTCAACATCACAGATTTTTTGTTTTTCTACACTATCACAGTCAGAACAACTTTCAGTTTGTATTTCATCTTTAGTGGAATGAGAGTTGCTCAAGGAAAGTTGATTGTAATTGAGAAGTGAAGCAGGAAGTTGTTTCCAAGGGTTTTCTTCGGGAGACGGTAACGGAACCGCCTAGAAACAAAATAAAAGATTATAGCTGTTTCAATCAATACAATTTCAGAAAGTAGGCATTAAATTCTCTGAAATATAAGACAGGAAAAACAAAAAATACTTACGGCAGAATAATTTCTTTCTGTCGTTATAAAATTACTGACAATATCTTGGGGTTCTGATTTAGCTATCAAAACAGTTTCTTCTTTCTTCTTTTCCATTTCATCATAATTTTTATCTACATTTTCATTGTGATCATTATCCAGTTCCAACTGTGTGATTATCTTCACATCTTCAAGATTTTTAACGTTTAACCCAACACCAGTGTCTTTATCAATGTCCACTGGACCACAAACTAAATCTTCCAAATTAAAAAGAGTATCATTGGAGCAGCAAGAATCTTGACTAGGTGTGTGCCTATGGTAGGTACTTCGTAAAGGGCTTTCTATTGTATGCGCGGAAGTAGTGTCGTTATCGTTAGTTATTGTATCGGTATCGGTACGACCTGACCAATCGGTTTCTTCTTCTGGTTCTTGTCTGTAACATAATAATGATTTTCATCTAAAACTTTTTTATTTAATATATAAAACAAATATTTAAATAACATTGGATTTAATTGATTACTAACCTCGGTGTGTTTGTGCCAGATACATCTTCAATGAAACTTTCCTCTGGTATTGGGGATAACACTTTATATGTCAAATACACTTCATTTTTTTCTAATGTATCCCAATCATCTTCTTCTTTAACACGTTCGGTACTTCCCTACAACAAACGCAACAAAGTTTAAGTCTACAACTTTTCACTTCATTCGGTGATTATAATTTTCTTTAGGAAAAATTCCACAGAATAAAAATATGCAAAATTTGAAATATACTGACAAAAACAATTTATTTGAACATATTTTACGCTATACTTGTTCATAAAATAATATTTCACAAATGAAAAAGGGAATCAATTAAAAATTCTAACACGCCAATAACTTAATAATTGATATGCGATCAGTATCAATATATAACCTTAAAAAATCAAACTTACCTGAGCATGTGGTAATTTACTCAATAACTCGTTTCGAATTGCAGACATTATTTCATCATCAATGCCAAATCCAATATAACTGTCAGTGCTAGGGGATTGCACTTGAATATCCCCACTAAGTTCATTTGCTGGCTGAGGATGCAGAAACCAACCCCCGCCATTTTCAAAGCTACCTTCGTCTAAATCTGCAATATCAATAGAATTATTTAGGAACAAATACCGTAACTTGAGGGTGGAAAGTTGGAAATTATAAATAAAAAAACATAAGACAACTGATTAATGAAAATAAATTTCAAAATACGAGGGGTAGTCAATTATTAAATTAAAATATTTTTCTACTTGCGCCCTCTGAGGTCTAGAAACATTAAATTTTTTCCAAACCAGGCTTGGCTGTTTTCTAAAGTAGAAAAAACTACTTCCCTGGCTATATATCCCCCAACGAACATTGGATTACGTTTCCATAGAAAACGTGATTGTGATCGACCAAGTCGATGATGGAATGAAAAAAATTTGGAAAAAAATATTTTTAATATATAAAATTAAAAATTACATACCATCCGATGAAGTTTTCGAAACATCAGTTTCTTCTTTGGAATAAGTAGAATTTAAATTGCCGTTTTCTTTCGTATAAGTAGTATTTAAAATACCTTCCTCCTTGGAATAAGTAGAATTTAACACATCATCTTTTGTAATATACTCAGATTGCAGATCATCCGTATTTGTACGTAATTCTTGGATATTATCCTCCTTATTTTTATTCATTTCATTTTCATAATCACAGTTTTTATAAATACCTTCGCTTTCAATAAAAATCAAACTTTGTGGCTCTGAAGAAAATGCGTCGAAAGTGTTTGCTGAAGGGGATTCCAAATATTTGTTCCAGATATCTTAAAAATTAATTTTTATTGAATATTTCAAGTAGATTTGAGTAGTTTAAAGGTAAATTTCAATGACATTCATAGTTGTATTACTCAAACTAAAACCACTAAGAAATGTTTGCCAACTTATGAGATTATTTTCCAAATGAAAGAAGTTCTACTGGGGCATCTGCAACATCAATGTGGTACCAGCATTTCCTAAGCCCGGTGACGGACACACCAGGGGCTCGATTCTTGAATCTCGACCGAAATTTGTCGAATTCGTAATTTCTCATTTTTAATGTCGATCGATTTGTACGGGACTTATTTTTCAGTACGAATCGACATTTGATGTCGAAAGATTAAGTGGCAACACCATATTATTCCGACACGGAATACCATAAACAAGATTCTGTTTACGTCAAGTGACATTTATTTTATTGGAAGAAAAAAATATTGTTTGGTTTAAGGAGAATAGAAATAATAAAATGGAATTAAAAGACAAAAGACAGTGTGAATCTTCATCAAGTGAAAACCTCATCAATTCAATTAAAAATTTTTCATGTGAAACGCCTCTAGATAGTTTATAATATAAATTTTAAAATATCAAGAAAACTTTAAATTTTTTATACGTTATATCTATGTTTATGGCAGAGACATGACAGAATGAGAATAAAATTCGACAATTTATTAAGTTGAACAGTTTCACCCATTCGATGCAGTCTCGAACAACAAATGTCGAATTTATCTCGAATTCGACTTTCAAGAATCGCCTTTATACAAAACTATCGACATATGTCGAAAGTCGACACTGTTATTTCGAATTCGAGATTCAAGAATCGAGCCCCAGAAGTGACAATTCCGTGTGACATTCAGATACACCCAAATAGAACTTCCAACAAGCCTCGTAATAAATAACAGAATCGTATGAGAGATTGCAATATATATTTCTAAAAAAATAAGTTGATACTTAAACTTACCACCTGAATACATTTGCAAAACATCCGGTTCATCTTTAACAAACGTGGAATTTAAAACATCCTCACCAATCGAACCAAAATCATTATTTTCACTAGTAATCTCTACCTTTTTATCTACATTACGAGTACCATTATTCGCTAAGTTTAAACTGTTAACCACATCGGGTAATACTGCCGTTTTATTTTCTACGTATTGGAGTTTATCACATTTTTCATGAATGCCATCACCTTCGATGAAAAGCAAACTTTGGGGTTCAAACGAAAAACTATCAAACATATTTTCGGGATGTTGATTCTGATGATCCAACGTAGATCCCAGGAAGTTATCCCAAGTCTCTAAAGAATAATTCAGATCACTGTTATCAGGTACATAGTTATCTTCCAATTTCATACTGGATAATTTATTTTCCAATGACCTTTTTTTAAAAGGCGTACTGCTAGTAAAGAGGCTCGAATGCGTCAAAGAATTCGGCTTTACTTCATCTTGGTTAAGGCTCAAATCAAAGTTTACAATTTTTTCTGGCGCTTCTTGATCGTTAAATACAGGGGTACTTTCGAGTTTCGCATTTTGTAGTGTGCCTTTAGCTTTATCAGATATTTGTAAGGATCTGGTGACTATTTCATCGACTATCTTTTGTACAGTTTTTTCTAAACATTGTTGATCGTTTGTTGTATCTGAATTGCTTTCACAGAAATAATCTTTATTCATTTTTGCCTCTACGATTTTGTCTTCTTTCCCATAATTTACTGCAAAAATAAAAACATTGGCGGTTTATAATTTTCGGTTTAAAATTTATAAATTTCTACTTGATCATTATAAAGTTAAAGCTTTTAGACACTTAACAGGCCAAGTAGTGAAAATTAGAAAAACTATTTATAAGTATAATGCTTTATGTAGCATGTTGAAGATTACTTAGGAAATTGTTAGAATTAATAGAGATTCAAAAGTATTATGTTTAAACATAAAAATTAATTGATTGGTTCATCATTAATTGAAAGCACCAAGTTAAATAATGATTATTAAATTGACAGAAACTATTTTGTTGAATTGAATAGTTTAAAAAATTCGAGATGGACGGGATAGGACGTCATTGCTGTCTGCTTTCATTCCAAGAGGATTATGTTTGAGTAATGGTGACAGTTGTGAACTATTGGAAAAAGTGGAATTCCATACAGAGCACATTTAATTAGATGGCCAACTAGAGATAGAATTTATGAAATGATATGAAAAACAGTCAGAGAAGATGATAATGACAATGACGCAACAAATGCATATAGTGGCGAAGATCTAATGAACAGGAAAATAAGTGTTAAAATGGGTAATCCATAGAAATATGGAAAACCCAGAAAAAGAAATATTAATAGAAGTAGTAGCGCTTTAG
The DNA here is from genome assembly GCA_035357415.1 of Ophraella communa. Lineage (NCBI taxonomy): Eukaryota > Metazoa > Arthropoda > Insecta > Coleoptera > Chrysomelidae > Ophraella > Ophraella communa. Next base: position 8,588,726 of record CM068986.1, on the reverse strand, counting down.
ATTTTCAACATTTATAATAATAAAGATTGTGACATTGACATAATTTTTTTTTTCTTTATTTAAGAAGAGTCACATTGGAGATATGGATGATTTGCTTAGTTTGATTAATAAAACAATTTTAATACATTACCTTCATCTTCATCCATGCATTCGATATGTTCTTCTTCATTTTCAATTTCATCTTGATGCAAATGAAAAGTGGTTTCATTTACTTTAGACGGTAACATAATATTTGCATCAAAAGTATTGTAGTCCGCATTGTCTTCTTGTAACGAATCATCGTCTCTTATCACGTCAAGGGTAAAATTTTTTAGGCTCGTTTCTAAATTATAACATTTTTCAGATCCATCTTTTTCAAATTCATTTTTGCAGTCTACTTCTCTCCCTTCTATTACAAAGTCCAACTTTGAATTTGCATTTATGGTTTCATCGATTGTTGGTGATTGCAACTTTTCCGGTTCCAGGTCCCCGAATTTAAATTTAGCCTCATCGGTTCCAGTTTGAATATTTGGGACTAAATCGACATTGTTAAGTGTAGTTAATTCATTTTCTATATTTTCCTTCAAACTTCTGACATCAATAGTTGCTTCTTGTAATCTACTAGCTTCCGAATTAGGTTTTTGATTTTTACTGAGGTTACATTCATTTGATTCGGTGTTACAAACAGTATTATTCTCGATGTGTTTAAATGTTTCCAAGTCTTTCACATTTTGATTTAAATCGAAACTATTTTTTACTTCCGAATTTACCTCTGTTTTAATATTGAAATCAATGTCTACATGTTCTTGATCTAAACCTAGGGATGCATTTTGATCATGGATCTCTTCATTAGTTTCATAATTTTCTTGTAAATCGCTTAAGCTGTCATTAACGCTGGAAATGTCACTTAAACTACCCATTTTTGATTCTTTATTAAATTCGTCTTGATCAAACACGGACGAATAAACTTTTTGAACTTCATTTAATTTTTCTAGTTCTCTTATTTCTTGACTCAACTCACAATTAATTTGTCTTAGTTTTTCCACTTCTTTCCATTCCGGTTTAAGTTGAGAATTAACATCTAATATATCGCTTAACTTATTCATATGAACGGGACTATAATTGTCTATGGTAACGTTATAAATATTAAAAACTTGATTAACGGGTTGGATGTCTACGGGACTATTCAGTTCTTGTATTAGTCGCGAAGAGGGTACGTTTGAAGTTTCTGTATTTCTAAAGTTACTGTTACTAATATTATCAGGTACAAATAGCAGACTATCACGACGTTCTTCTTTTAATTTCTTGAGTTCCTCTTTAAAAGTATCTTGAACGTTTAGAAGGTTACCTAAACAAAGACAAATTTATTTTTGAAATAATAGTAAAGTGGATTAGTTAATTTAGAATTTGTGATTTTAACAACTTCTTGACAAAGGAGAAAATTCAGAAGCAATGTTAAACTCTTTCTGAAGAGAGTTGCCAACTTTAAAAATACCTCGTCACTTATTAAATTTTTGAATCAAATTTAGGTAGAAGATAAAAAAAATATCATTAAAAATATAAATAAAGTTAAATATAATAATTTAATCTTATAAAAACGTATTTGGAAACTAAAACAGCGGTATCTAGTCCCTTGAAAATAAAAATAAAACAAAATAAGCGTTTCCAATTATTACATTTTAAATAAAATATATAATTGTAAATACAAACCTTCACTTCCATATATAATACTTGTATTCTCCAAACTATTAACGCCATCTAGACCAGCTAATCTTACATTTTTGTAATTTACTCTATATTCTAAGCTATGTAATGGAGTTTCTGATTCAGATTCCGAATAATCTACATGAGTTAAAACCATCAGATCTGCCACGGATCTTGATTTTTGACGTACTTTTTCCGTATATGCTCCTCTTTCGACTTTGTTTCGCCAATTTTCTTCTTCGGTTTCGCTTCCGCTGCTGTTTGTCCTTTGGAACAATTCCTCACAGTTAAACACATCATTTAATTTTGATTGTTTATTTGTACTTATATCCAGATCGTGGAAAGCTGAAAAATACTTAATGTTATAAGACCATTACAAGACGTGCATTTTTAAAATATTGTTTGCTATATAATCTTAGGGCCGGTTGCATAAACGCTTGTTAAACCTATGTTACTTAAAAACCTGTTAACTATATGTTAAATTGGTAAAGGTGTATTTTAGGTTATACCTTTACCGTTGAATTTTCTATCGTTGCAATACACTTAGCAGTTAGCAGCGACGAAGATGGAGCAATGGTGTGCATTGCAATTGAAGAGATTTATAGAGTAGCTGTCTCAAGGAGAAAACAGATTTTTCTCTAGATTATGAGTACAGTGCATGTGTATGTTACGTTATATTTGGTGTATGGGAAATTTAATAGATTTTTAATATAAACTACATCCAAAATACATCTATATATACTATGATGATTTTACTACTTACAAGATTTTTCATTATAAAAACCAAAACCTGTTTTAACTGTAATTTACTTGTATTCACTTATAAACAATTGCATGGAGTATTTAAAATTTCTAATTTATTTTTAACAAATATAAATTCATGGCAATTTATTTTTGTTTTTTTACATTATAGCTGATGATATATCGCACTTTTTTTGAAAAATTATTCCTACTTCATTAAAAACACATTATATATATTATTGGTGCTTTTACAGTAAATTATGTATAATTATACAATCATATTAACAGTTATGAAACAAGGTAACTATTCCACTACATCTATCCACCGCTTCTATTGAGAAGTGGGAGAAACTGTAGAACGGGAAAAGATACAATCGCCTCCAAACACCTACAATTTTATTGTGAGCCAGCACAAAATAAAAAAAAATGAAGAAAACAATCAGTTTTGATAGATTTATCATTTTTCCATAGACTGTACATTGCGTAGAAGATAAATTATAGTTTTTATATTACTGACCAGTATTATAACATTAAATAATTGACGGATAATAAAAGCATTGTATACAGAGCATCAATTGAATAAATAATAAGGAATTGTGTGGTTCAGAGTTTCATAATCTATATTTGTACTTGAATTTCAGATTATTGTTACAACAGTTTTAACAAACACAATTTTGTTTATAAAAATTGTACTAAAATAATTTTAAGACATTTTTTTTTCAATACTGTGTTAAGAATTTTTATAAAATAATTTGTATTAAAAATAGCTTAAAGTGAATTTTTTAACCGTCAGATTTTTATAAAGATAATATTTGAAAAAAATATTATTTTACAGGTCATAACACACATATATAAAAAAATATCTTCACATACTATATGGCTTAGTAGTTCATTAGTGACTAAGGATCACTACTGAGTGAGTTATTGGTTTTTATAACCCTTTTATTAATTTAAGTTAAAATAAAACTATTCATTGATCAAATGTTGTGATCAGATTGTAGTACTAGTTTTTTTATAAAAAAAATACTAATCAGTATCACCTCGTTGATTTAATAATAGACTTACCTAAATTGTCCAATGATCCATGCAAGTTCGTAAGGCTTAAAGATAAAGATTTTTTTAAATCATCCCCTTCGGAATCGAGTACAGTTTCTGCAATATGATCAGTTTTGATAATTGTATTTGGTTTACAGGACTCCCATCTGCGATCAAATTCATCTACATCAAAAACGTCTGACGAGGAAGTATTTTTGTGAACTTGCAGAAGCTCTTTCAACATTATATGTATTTGTACTACTTTGGGCCTAGATTCTACACTATTCCAACATAATTGCATTAGACGGAAACTGTAATAGAGATTATTATTTTTTTAGTCCAGCTATTACTATTGCAGGTACATTAATTTGGATAAGGGACAGTTTTTACAATATCTGAAAATGTTTATATTTTCATATTTCACATTGAAAACATATTTATTTAATTATTTGATACAGCTTTCGTTATTTTTAAGATTAAATGTTAATAAACAATAAAATACTGAATTGTTTTGAATTGATAATCCTATTTCCAATATACAAGGTGATTATAGCCATGAGCTAATTATACTTAATGGAATTTTATATATATGAACTAAATATATTAATCCTAAATAGACGTGATGTAACTACAATATCATAACAAAAAGGTTAATATACTCTTGGGGTCAAAACTAAAACAAGGCATTTCAATATAATATACGATTCAACCTGATATTAAATTATATTTATATATATATTTTTCGTGTTTCTCGACTTGCGATAACTTGTCAAAACTTCTAATCTGCTAAAAATAAGAGCACAGGGTCAAAAGTTAATCAATATATAAACCTTAACCGCTTTAATTTAGAACAGTATCCAATTTTTGTTTGTAGAAAAAAGTTTAATTATCATGAAGGGGCTCTGTGTACTCTCCTTTTTATTTGTATTTGTTGTAACTATAAATGCTTGGGAAGGTCGGCTATTATCAGATCCTGATACAGGTAAAACATGTATTTAGTTCATAACGATTTTACAAAAACAAAATTAAATTTTTAGAATCATAAATACTACAAATTTTTGACTATAAATGCGCAATTGCAGTAAATATGTATTAATAATATTGGTTTTATCTATGTAGCAGTATCTTGTTTAAATAAATTTGTACATTTGCAAATTCTTTATTTTCGAAGAGAGTCTCAGACAAATAGTGCGATTATCATTTATTAATGTCAATTATTCTCAGTTAGATGTTACCAAAAACAACTTGATAACAATTATTATTAACAAAGATTTTTCTTTGTCAAAACTGCGCATGTATATATATACATTTTTTGTTTAATTTAGAAAAACTTGGTTATTGTTATATGGGACGTGCCACATTAATTGGATCATTGAAGTTAAACGAAACTAAACGCATAGAAGGACAATGCGCAGTTGTACAATGTGAAGAAGACCGATCTATAAAGATTATAGGGTAAGTTTAAATCGAAGTTCGCTTTTCAGACCGTTTATTCTGAAATAAAATTCAAAGGAAAATGTCAAAATTCGTTTTAGAATTTAAAATATTTCCCTTTAAATTATTTTATTTGTTGATATTTTATTATATAATTTTGTTAACTGATCACATTTTTTTAATGTTTTCTCTAAAATAAGCTACAAATCACTAAAATGTACATAAAAGTATATAAATTTTTAAATGAGTAGCACAATATCTACTGCAAGTTTGTACTTGAAAAAAATACTTTTATATAGATTAAGTAATCAAGTATGATGAGAATTTTACTTAATTGAAAACCTTGTTAAAAACTACCCTTTAAATATGCCAAAAATGTTGGCATTAAAATTAATTTTATATTATTTGAAGCTCATTAAACATCTGAAAAACGTAAGTATGGTAAGTAATAGCCAGCATACTCGAATAAAATGTAGTGTCTAAGCAAAAAACAATGTAAAACTACCTTACATGGTTATAATATTAAACATTTACATATTTCAGATGTCCCATTGTTAATATACCAAAACCATGTAAAATATTGCCAGGTGATTTAACGAAACCTCATCCTGATTGCTGTTATGACATCGAGTGCCCAAATAAGAAGAATTAAAAATAATAAATTAAATAGATATTAAACGATGTACTTTTAGATTTATTAAAATTATTATAATAAAGTGTAAAAATAGTTTGATGAATTAGATTTAATGTTCATATACCATGGTATTGAAAATACTTCTTAATAGAAGAAAGAGCATTGAAATATATTAAAACCAAAAAATTACACTACCATAGAAATTGTTAAAGTTGTACTATTGTTGTACTAATGTTATGGAAAAAATATAATATTATTTTATTTTTAAACAATCTACATATCTGATAGAATTAAGTAAGTATGAACTCTTATTTTAATATTTTTAATTGTAAATGTAAGTACTATATGTTTTGGTGACAATATTTTTAAATTTAAACTCTTGTATTGAAATATTAAACTTATACAACCACAACAATGAGAATGTTTTGTAAAAATAAATACATTTTGTATACAATTACAAAAAATTATTTAATTTCAGTTTGAATGTATTCTAACTAAAACTTCAAAAACTGGTTGTATTTGAAAAGATGTTAGAATTTTTAACTGGGCTTTTAGGTGAAAAGTGGGTGACAATTGACAAAACAAGATAAAGTATTAAAAATAGAAATTTGTTTTTGTGTTTGCAGCTGACATCGATTTAAAGCTATTAATATATGTGTCCCCTAGATTATTTTAATAACAAATTCACTTACATATAATCCGTATACAGCACTGAATGAGAGGGTCTCCTTAACCTAACACCTTCCGATCCTAATACTTGTGAGATTACTTCATCATCGCTTAAATCCCAGTACGGTTGTTCACCGCATTCACAGATTTCCCACATTGTAACTGCCAATGCCCAAACGTTTGCCTCGGGAGTGATTCGTTTTGGCTGAATTGTAGTTTGAGTATATATAAGAGATTCGGGGGACAACCATCTCACCGGGACGGTCGGTTGACCCTGATAATAGTCTGCTGGATATTTAAAGGGTCCTAATCCATAATCGCCCAATTTCAAAGTCAGATCATTAGTCAGTTGACAATTTCTACTTGCCAAATCCCTACAAAGTGGTTTACAAATTTTATATTAAAACTAACGACAGTCAAAGGATCAAAAATAAAAAAAGTTAAATGCCATTTTAGTTTAATTGTTATAATAAAACGTAACTCGGCAAAATCCAACTTACAAGTGTATGATATCATGCTCGTGAATATATTTTAATGCTGAAGTTAGTTGATAACACCATAATAAAGGATATTCTGTCGACAAAAATTGGTCTGCATTGGTCTTTTGAGATCTTAAATATCCCTTTAAATCGCCCTAAAAATGTAAGTAACAATATTAAGCAAAAGTAATATAAGAACATTTATAAGAATTTACAATAAACATATGTATATAAGGTTTATGCAATATTTTACTGAAATTTGACAAAAACAAACCACGACTAGCGACATTTAAACACCATAAGTACAAATTGCAGCAAGAATAATTTTCATAAAATATTAAGTCCACCATAAAATTTATATGCAATTATACAATCTCTTATTTTAGAATCATTTTATTGGTCAATAAAAACTCTTTTATTAAATTAAATAATAAATCTATATTTGTAAAAATATAGTAGAATTGTTTAGAACTAATTACAAAGTAAAAAAATGCGTTAAAATAATTAAATTTTACCTGAGGACACCATTCCTGCAGCAGCAGGTAGGGTACTGTTTCTAAAGATCTTCCTACTAAAGATAAAATATTTGTGTGATTTCCAATTCTATAAATGTCTGCATTCTGTAAAAATAGTATTTTTTCTTTTTGACTAGATGTTGCTTCTAATATTCTAACTACCACTGGAGTCCATGTTTGTCCTTTATTGTCTTCATCTTGTACAGCACCTTCTACTACCTGTAATTAACAGATATAAAATAAATCATGATAGGATTTAATATAAAAAAATATTTTACCTTGCCAAACCATCCTGATCCTAACTCCTTAATGTATTTTAACCTAGTTCTAGGAAAATCAGGCTCACTTGAATCTGAAAATAAATATACAAATTGACAAGTTATAAAATTTTAAACTTGTAATTTATATTTAAAAAAAGCAGTATCAAAATAATCACTTTTTCTAAACAAGTTTTAAGTTGTAGTATCTGAATACCTTATTTATCTTATCCTATATAAATAATCATTTCTTAAGTTTTAATTTTTGTTTATAAATTCATTTCCTTTCCTGTTGTTCAAATAAATGCATATATTTTTATCAGTACCTACTTCTGTATAATAATTAATTGGTCATGCTTATATTTTTATAAAAGAGTTTTAAAGAAATGACACTTTTATTGCTTTAATTTAATTTCCATAATGTCTCACTTCCATTTAGATAACATCATGCCAAAAATAACTACAGAATAATGAAAATATTTTCTAGTGCAACACCTTTATATGCAAAAAATTATTTATTGATGTTATTCATACTAAACATCAATAATTTTACATTTTAATGTTGTTCATAGAATATAATTTGTTGAAATAATTGAGCATTTACATTTATATAAATATCATTTGTTATTTTTTTGTAAATTAATTAATCAAATTAATGTTAATTAAACGTTTTAACATATTCCGAGGTTTTGGCCAAAAACTTAACCAAAACACTAAGGTAACTGAGTGTTAAAATAAATAGTAGCATTATAAACAATAATAAAAATACTTACTAAACCATGGGCTGACATCATAGCTATTTGCTAAGGTATCCTCAACCGTTTTTGTCTGAAAATGGAATATTATCATAATTAAAACTATAGGAAACTATGTGATTGAAATACTGCTCAAGTAAATAAAAAAATGATCATTAATTCTAGTTATAGTGATTCTTTACTTCTAAATTTTTTTAACTGATCTGTTTTCCAGTTATTTCATTTAATGAAATTTAAAAGATAACTAGAAAAATAGTTTAAAAATTGTTTTTTCAACAATATAAAAATGTAGGTACAAACTGCAAGATGCTAAATGCGGAAAAATATTTTAAAAAGTGCATAAATTGTAAAATAAAACGTATTCTTACTTTTGGCTTGTTTTCTTGAAAGACATTGTTGTTAATATGGGGGGATAGTGGAGAAAATATAGTGAATTCCCTGTTGGCAATTGGATTAATGTGACCATGGTCTAAATCAGGTAATGATGATGCAGTAACAGGACTATCTTGGAATTGCTAGGAAATAAAAAAGATTACTACATACAAGATACAAATTATACAAAAAGAAATATGATATAGCTAAAAAATACAACTAAAATAGAATATCTACATATACTTCAGAGAAAGTAGCTTAAAGATTATTTTAAATAGTTATTACCTTCTCAGGATCCTCTCTCTAAGCAGCATTAAAAATAATAAAAATTATACATTAATACAAATAACTAGGAATAAAAATATTTTCAATACTATAAAGAAAACTGAAGATTATTTAAAATGTCACTCTTTACATGGATTGTTAGAACTATGATGTAATTAAATAATTTCTATGGGTGAAGTGCCCCTCCTGGGAATTGTGGGACCTGGATGTTGGTGGATATTGGACCAATATCCCGCGCGGCTATCCTGTAAGATATGGAAAACGTTTGTTTGGCCTTCATCACTGGGGATGTTGGTACCCCCAGTCAGAGATGGTCTTAAAGGTATTGCATATCATGGACTGGTTCCAAATCATTTTGGAGTATTTTTCGGAGGTATACTGCAGGTCCCAGGCAGACATAGACTTTCGTCCGAGAGCCTTGAGAGAGAGACAACAGCAAACATCACTCCTGAAAGTCGGCTAGGTGGTTCGGACCCTCGGTGTAGACGAGAACTCCCCCTGTAGCCTCGGTAAGATCGTTCCAAAAAGCCATGTACAAACCTATCAACCCTGAATTTCTAGAGCTAAAAAAAATTAGCAGTATATATTTTATGTTAACAGCCTAATTCACCATCCCAGTGGAAATAGGCAGACCTGAAATAGTAGCCTATGTGGTATATTTTCAAGGAGATGGAACAGCTTTATAACTATAGTTATTTTCAGTAGAAGCAGCTGAACTTTGGATGTGATGCAAATGCTCACCACTTGGATAGGGGAAGCACCCATTAATGAACAAGGTGAACTTTTGTGAATAGTATTTGCATTGAAGTTCTCAATATGACAGGGAGTGCTCAGTTTGAGATTACCAAAATTGTTAACTGGCATGTGTCCTCATGCTCTGATAATCAGCATATCAGGTTCAATTTCAGAATAAGACAGAGGCCTATAGTGCAATTCTGGGGCTCAAACATTACATACTAAGTAAATAAAATATATTTGTATGTATTTTTACCTCAAAACGTTTTCTTCTTTGGCAACATAAGCAGGCAACTGTAAATACCAAAAAGCATACAGTTAGTAATAGAGAAATAATCCCAGCTACAACATTGGCATTTGACACTGAAACAAAAAAATATATTTATTTGAAGTAATTAGATCTACTGTATATCTTGCTTATATAACAAGAAAATTAAAAAATTCTTTTAATGGCATCACAATACCTTCATCATAAGACTTGTATTATACTTAAGAGTTTTTTGCTAACCATCCTTACTTTATATTTTCTCAGAGAATACACATGGTGTATTCAGAAGTGATTCAGTAGTCGTAGTTCAGTAGTTCATTTTGAAACCAAAATCATGTGTCTTACTAAAATTTGATGTTCCCTGATGGGAACTGATGTGGCACTAAAGTATTTGCACTTATAAAATGTTTAAGACACATAATTATTATTTTAACTGAAGAACTACAGCCTACCAGTTTTGACAGAAGATGAGAATTTTTATATTTAATTAATGTAGTGATTGTTTATAATCTCTCACTTTTAAATCAAATGTTGGTGTGATTAATGTTGCTGCCACACACAGTATAGTGGACACAAATAATGCTCATTATTGGTTGAAGGCAAATCCTTACTTGGTTTATTTAACTGAAACAGTATGGGGTACAAATTTATGGAGATTTAATTGGGTCATACTTTTATGAGAGCAAATTGACAATACAAAAGTATTTACATTTTCTTATACATGATAAAAGTTTGTGAAAATTAATTAAACAGAACTTAAAATATAGCTAGTTATGTAATTTTTTCTATAAGTTCACTCTACCCCCTACTCTTAATATACATGAGTGTCTGGGTGAGTGTTTATATTTATTGTATTTTTAAAATTATAACAACACTTCCTGTATAAAACAGTTAGTATAAACTTCTGTAAACAATATCTCTAATCAAAACTAAATAATTTCAAAACATAGGTGGATTTGTTATCAGATTGTTGACATAGGTATACTGGTATACATCCCTAATTAATATGCTGATGTGCAAAACAGCTGTAATTGCATTTAAAACTTTTAATTTAATAGTAAATTATTAAACTAAAAACATTTCAGCCATGTATAAATTTTATAAATTTGTTACATGTTTTACAATTGTATTATGTATTTTTTAACAATTTAAAAAACACATGAATAATGTTGATATATGGTACTACTACCCACATCATAAACTAACCAAATGACATTGTATATTAGGAAGAACTATATAAGATACTATCTTTAACATATATATTGAGCCATCATTTAAACTTTATTAATTTTGATTTACAATACAAGTATTAAGAATGTATATGTTGTAAACAAAAGATAAAATAACACCTTTTAAAAAGATGGGGGGTTGGAAATATTTTTTCAGGTATCTTCCCACAACCCATTATCTTATCAATTACTAAACAAAATGACTCACCTATTTTCGTATCAATTGGATTCCCGTTACATAACTGAAAAAATGACAAACACAAATAAAATCTGAGCCATTTAAAAAGTATTTCCATAATTCATAAAATTCAGTCTCTGTTCACTAAGGTTGGATAGAGTTTATTGATCGTATACAACTTTTTTCTTGAACATTATTTGCCACATTGTAATTAACACAGTAGAAACACTGCCACTTGAATTTGAAGAATTACGATTAGGAAATGTACCATAAAATATCACAATTTTAGAAATACAGCAATTTTCGATGAATATGCAAATGGCTTTTTGACAGTTTGTAGAGAAACCAAATATTTTTGCAACTTCAACTTTGGTAATGCAAATTCGTAATGGCGATATCTTCCTTTAACATATGCAAAAACATAACTTTGTCTCTTACACAGCCTTCACAAAATACAAATGACTGGAACAAATGTCAAATAACAAGTGTAATAAATGTAAGTTTACACGTAGTGAGTATTGAGTTTTGTGAATGCAATACGCATAAGGTCAAATTTGTTTGCTTATTCACGTCAATATTTAACAAAAAAAAATAATAAATTATGAAAATTTTTTAATCTTGGCTGCAATATTTTATTTATACAGCAATTATTTTTTATGCTCCCGATATAGGTATGCATGTACTCTTTAAAGTTACTGTTGCCAATAAAATAAATAATGATTGATGAAGCAATACATAATAATCATTAAAATAAAAAATAAATTTATTTCTGCTAAAATTATTAGATCATGTGATTATAAATCTTTTATTAAAAGCATGATTATTTTGATGTAAATGTAATTAAAACTGTAATAAATAATTTTTGTTCTGTGATTACGACTTGTGTGAACTAGGACTAACATGGTTTGTTAAAAAAGAAGCAGATTTAAACTATTAACTAATTTTTTTGAACATGGTTTATTTGAAACTAAAATGGCAAAATTAGGTGCATTTTACAGTTTATGTCCATTAATAGATAATAAGAATTTAATAGATATTTCAGAAGACCCCGAAGAGGGTGTTGTTATTGTGCCATTAGGCAGAAACAGTGCTAGTAGATATAGAGTAAGTAATTACATGCTTACTATTATTAATTGTTTTTAATTGTTGGATTAATTTTTATTTGTATTTTCAGATATCTGATCAAAAACAATTGACATTTTGGCGTTCTAAGGAAAAATTTTCTTCACCTATTATATACCAAAAAGAAAAAGCCAAATATGGTGCTGTATTTAATGGGACTCACATTAAATTTTGGGATGCAGATGAAGATAATTTAGATAAGTTAAAAAAATACAAAGTAAGTTTTTAGGGGCCTGTAAATAAGATCACTTATCATACAGGTTTGAATTTCTTGAATTTGTACTGATTTAAAGAAGCCAGCAAAAACCTTTCAGCATTTTAATACAAAAACAAATTTCATAACTGTGACATTATTGCAATAAAATATTTTTTAGTTCTCCAAACAGATACACACATTGTTAAAATCAGTTGACAATTACTTTATTTTATTCCAAAATGGGTCTATTTATAAACTTGATCAGGCACTGGAGGAAAGAAAAAGTTTAATGACACCTGAAACTGAAATAGACCAATTTGACCATGTACTGTGTGAAGAAATTAATAATGATTTATATATTGGACTTTTTAACCAAAATAATTTGTATTGGACTAGGTATCAAGATGGAAATTATAAATATAGAAAAATTAGATTGGAAAGAAACAATTTAACATTAAAAGGATGTGCTTATCATATTATGATAGATGTAGTTTATTTATTGACATTATGTGAGTATTAAAAATTTGAATACCTATAGTAAATTCATATTTTATTGACACCCAGTCATAACAATTGTTTTTCCTTGACAGCAGGTCAAACTGCAGTTATATTGGTGACAGTTTGTTTGCATAATGTGCATTCATTTTTTTAAGAAATGAGCTACCAATATTTGATCAAGTGCTGTAGTGTATAAATTATCTAATACACTATGTACACTTTTTTATTGTCAATGTTAACATGACCCTGAAGTAAAATACAATCCTGGATAATTTGTGCTTATTTTTACATCAGACAAATGAAATATGAATAGAGTATAGTAAATTCTTAAATATATAATATTAAATATTATGGTTTATTCAACATTTACTCCAAGGAGTCCTAGTTTTGGTAGATTTTTTATACTATGTATGAAATAAAATCTATAACAAATTTTAATTTTTAGGGTCTGATGGAAGCATGTTTTCATTACCATTAAATGAGTCCAACTTAGAAGAAAATTATGTAGGAGAACTCTTTACTGTGATTGATTGTATATCTCCAAAACATTTGGTTGCAATACAATCTCTGGATGAGAATTACATAGCTTTGTATGGAGCTAATAATAATGAGGAAGGTGCTACTTTAGCAATATATAATGTGCAGTTTAAGGTGACACAATCAAAACAGACTTTTAAATTATTCTCTGTAAATACTAAAATATGGAAACAAGGAAATAATTTATTTGTACCTGTTGGTCAAAACTTAGCTGTTATACCATTTCACCTAGAAACAGAACAGTTAGCAGCCCTTGTTGGAAGTCACAAGGAATCACGCAATAATCTAGATCCTGATATTAGAATAGTACAAGAGTTAGAAATAGCTTCTTGGAATGGAAAAGTACTAAAAAGACATATACCAGAAAATTTAAAAAATAAAATGGAACAGTTTGTGAAGCAAGGGTATTCAGAACATGCTATAACAGAGGAACTATTACCAGACATTTTTAAACAGAAAGATTTAAATTTATTGCTTCTAATACTTAAAAATTTTTCTGATGTACCAGAAAAGTTTATGGTAAATATCTTAGATTTTGCCTTAGACATTTCTCCAAATGCAAAACTAATTAACAATGTATTAATTAGACCTTTTAGTGAAGTACATATACTACCTTATTTGCGATCAAATATTTCTACAACTAAAATATTATCATTGTTGACTTTTATTCAGTTACTTTGGTCAGAGGACAGACTTCTCCCTGGTCTGAGTTATGCCGAAACTCATGCAAAATGTTTGGAATGGATTACTGTTTTAATTGACTCCAATTATCAGAAAATTGTTTTGTCTAATGATAAGGCGTTTCTTAAATTATTGAATAAAATTAATACATTGGTAAACAACTATTTAGATGCCTTAGAGGATTTAAAATCACTTGAGCCATTATTGATTAGTTTCAACAGTAAAAAAATTATTAGTAAATATTCAAGTATTGGTTATTTAAGGTATTCTGTAGAACAAATAAGTTTATATTGACATTTTCAATAAAATATATTTTTGACAATACCTGATGTATGTTTAATTGGTTAACATGAGGAGGCATAAATGATATCTGAATGTGGTAAAACACTAGCTGGACCAGTCACAGGTTGCTGTGGCTCAGTAATTATAAATTAAATTGATTTTTCACAACATCAAATATTATATTTTCAAATAACTCTAAATATATATATTAAATACAATCTTATATCTAATAAATGTTATCTGCCATTTATATGTAGTATAAAATTCACCTTCAAATATGTAAATAGGGAATTTTGAATAAAATAGCGACGTCTATTGTTGCTAAGTGGTTGCTAGGGAGGCCGTGCGTTTATTTTACAGTGCGTAAAGAGATACATTACATAGGTTGTAGATTGTGTGTTATTGACAGTTTAGAGGGGTGGTCGTAGGTAAAACACATTACCGCAAACTCTCTAATAACTAGCCTATCCAACAAGTTTAACAACTTACGGGTACATGTAAATTTTGATTGAAATCGGTTCATTATCTTTGGAGTTTATACATCGTGACACTAGATTTTTATATTTATAAGGTACGAACCAATCCAATAAAATTTAGTTTAATCAGATAAACAAGATTTTATTAACTCAGACGAACACCATCCCTTCCTCTTAAAGGAACACAAATGACCTGGAAATTGTAGTATGGGTTTGAATAAATAAGTCTTTTACTCTTGTTTTCTTTAATGGCAATTAAAATTGTAAACTTTTATAACAAAAAAAATATCGAAAATGTCCAATTCATTATATCGTATAAAACATATTCTGAGTTACAGAAAATTCGGAGCCAACATTTTGGTAGTTATATAAATGTAATGCATAATTTATTTTTATATATCCTATTAAATTTCTGTTTCAACAATACAAAAATAATGTAAAGGTTGTTTAAATAAAACAACTTAATTAGTTTCACTACTAAAATAAATAGTTTTGCATTTATTTTCCCTTTGGGACTGGAATACATTGTGCCCTATAAGATACATGTATTTGTACATTTGACCTACAAAATTATGTGCATAACATTGCCAATTACACACATATACTTTTTTTACTCTATTTTTAGTTTAGACACAGATTTTTTAGTGCTGTGGGGGTGCGTCAAGACCATTAATGGTCAAACAACATTTACAGTATATATTATTTAAAAATTATTAAATGCAATCTTTTTTAGTTATCATTATTATACTGTTCGGGCAGAACATACGAAATATCGTCCCAGGGGTGCCTGTATAATCCTTGTTTTAATCTTTTTTGATCCATATAATGGCCGATGAAACCAATAGATCTTCCCAGGACGAACAATGAGTTAATTGAACCAATATCAATATATTCTTGTGCTTCTTCTCTAGTAAAGCTACCGCAGTTCCTTAACATATCGACGAAAGAGCAGGCGATTACACCGTCTACGTTGAGAATGAGGTTAGGTTTTTTGCTAGTGGTAATTTTTTCTACTTCAAGAGCGTATTGAAGAAGGGGCGTAGCGGGAAAGCTGGACATTACGAATTCTTTAACTATTTTAACTCGTTGGTCTGGGTTGTTTATTGATTTTACTCTGTGGCCAATACCCATTATTAGTTCACCTTTGTTTCGCATGTGATTCACGAATTCAGCTGGGTGCATTCCTAAAATAAAATTGATAATTTAAAATATGCAATACTTTATAAAAAAAGGCATATCATTTTTTTATTCAAAATTGGCGTTAAAATACCAGAAATCATCTTTAAAAATAACACAGATGGGTCACTAAAATGTAATTTTAGTGTCAAAAGCATTGCTGGTTACTTTCATACCACTACTTATAATAGACTAAACTCTTATTTTAACTAATTTTTTTTCAAAATCAAACTTTATAAAAAATTTGAAACTAAAACCAAGGCTATAGATTCTCAACCTTTTTTGGGAAAAACACTTTTTGCTTTGAAACTGCTTGAATTTATGGAAAATAATGTTTTTTGAGACGCTGAAATGAGAACACTTTAAATCGAAATAAAGGATGAAACAGAGTAAGAGGGATGCACTCAGCACTCAAAAGTAGTGAACATTTAATGAAACTAATGGGAATTTTGCATTTTTAACTTGATTTTCATTTTCCACGGAATCGATTTAGTAGTTCTAGAACATTTTTATCAAAATTATTAAAATCAAACTTTTGTTGCATTTTGAAACCAAAACCAAAGACTGTGAACTTTTTTTGGAAATAAAGCTTTTTGCTTTGAAAATGTTGAAATTGTAGTTCCTCAATATAATGAGAAGAACAGTCTTAAATCGGGATGTAGGATGACACAGGGTAAGAAGGATGCACTCGACGCACAAAAGTAGTGAATATTTACTAAAACTAATGGAAATTTTGCATTTTTAACTTCATTTTCGTGTTCTACGGGTTCGATTTAGTGTTTCTAGACCATTTTAGTCAAGCAGTATTAAAATCAATTTTTTGTTGAATTTTGAAAGACCAAAACCAAGGCTATAGACCAGCAACTTTTTTTTGGAAAAAACTTTTTTGTTTTGGAAATGCAAGAAATTATGGAAAATGGGGTTTTTTGAGACGTTAAATTGACTGGTGGTATCAGTTCCTCGATAAAATGAGTGGAACACCCTTAAATCGGGATGTGGATGAAACAGGGTGAGAAGGATGCACTCGGCACTCAAAAGCAGTGAAACGAATGGACATTTTGCATTTTTAACTTCATTTTCGTGTTCTACGGGTTCGATTTAGTGGTTCCAGACTATTTTTATCAAGCAGTATTAAAATCAATTTTTTGTTGAATTTTCAGACCAAAACCAAGGCTATAGACATCAACTTTTTTTTGGAAAAAACTTTTTTATTTTGGAAATGTATGAAATTATGGAAAATGGGATTTTTTGAGACGCTAAATTGACTGGTGGTATCAGTTCCCCGATAAAATGAGTGGAACGCCCTTAAATCGGAATGGGGATGAAACAGGGTGAGAAGAATGCACTTGGCACTCAAATGCAGTGAAATTAATGGAAATTTTGCATTTTTATCTTCTACGGGTTGGATTTAGTGTTTCTAGACCATTTTAGTCAAGCATTATTAAAATCAAACTTTTGTTGCATTTTGACACTAAAACCACGGCTATAAATGTAAACTTCTTTTTGTAAAAAAAATTTGTGCGTTGCAAATGCTTTACCGCCGCTCAATATTTATTGCAGCTAATATTAACTCGCTATAAATTGTCATCAATTTTTTGTTGTAAGATACTTTTGGGATTTCATAAAACAATTTAAAATGTCTGTTATTAATAATGGCAACAATGTATCGGACTAACCTTTATCGTAAGCTTCACTGAACGTCTTAGCTGCACCATCTAACGCACCACCAAATCTATCACCGATCGTTAACAAGCCGGATACCAAACTTGAGACTAAATCTTTGCCAGCACGTGCACATACTATTGTATTATGAGCTCCCGAAACTGCTGGTCCATGATCAGCGGTAACCATTAAACACATTTCAAAGAATTTACAACAATAAGGTGGCAAGCACCTTTGGAACCAAAGCAGAGAAATTACGCCTCCAATACCAACGTTCTTTTGAAGCACATCTGAGATTGGCATACCTGAAAATATACATTAATTTTGTTGAAACTGGAAAAATAATGACACTTTAATATAAATCTTAAACATTTAAAACAGTAAAGGTTTCATAAATTATACCTGCATAAATGAGTTCTTGTCCTCTTTCATCACAAATAGATGTCATAAAACTAGCTGGTTTCCTAATAAGACCTAGTTCTCTAGCCCAGCTGTAGTCCATTGGAACAGTTGGTGGAGGAACTTCTGGAGCTGGCAATATGACGTGTTGTTTAACAAGTTGTTCGTAAACTTTGGAAATCACATCGCCTGCAAATATAAATAAAAATATAAAATATATAAAATATAAAATATATTGACCAAAATAAATGATGTTGTAATATTATAGAAAAATAATGAGTAGGCAATTAGATTAAATGTTATTAAGAAGAAATAATTTCCAAACAATTATAATAAAATAAACAGATAGAAAATGTTGAACTTGTTTCATATTTACCTAAATAGTCAAAAGAATCAGGTACATATGCACCAGCAGCTTTTAAAGCTTCATTTTTGGCAGTAGCAGTTTCCTGGTTAGAATTAGCGCAAGATCCAGCATGACCAAATTGTACTTCTGATGTAAACATACCAGCACAGGTTCCTAAAAAACAATGAGACTAAATGAAATTGCTTCATAAATTGAAAACAATCGTTTAATTAATAATATAAATAGTTAAAATGATAG
The DNA here is from genome assembly GCA_035357415.1 of Ophraella communa. Lineage (NCBI taxonomy): Eukaryota > Metazoa > Arthropoda > Insecta > Coleoptera > Chrysomelidae > Ophraella > Ophraella communa. The sequence continues at coordinate 8,569,824 of CM068986.1, read as the reverse complement.
ACAATTATTTAATTCAATATATTCGCGATTTAGATTGTTTATTTTAATCATACGTACCTATACACCAGGCTACCAACGGTTTAGTAATCTTTTTGGTTTCTAAAGCTTGGCAAACCTGATATTCTTCTGTGCCACCTACTTCACCAAGGAGGATAATCATTTTAACATTGTCATCAGCTTGATACCTGTAAGATTAAATTAACTATACCATTTTAAATATGTATCCACATAAAAATACAGTGCAGTATCCACTTATGTACTTTAATATATTTTTTTAAGTATGTTTATGGTTTTCTATTCCGCTTATATATTTTTAAGAATAGTTTAATGATGTATATATACCTCATAATGTGATCCATGAACGTGGTTCCCGGATATCTATCTCCTCCAATAGCTACACCTTCATAAACTCCATCTGTCGCCTTAGATACAATGTTGTTCAATTCGTTGGACATACCACCTGATCTGGATACATAGGCAACACTACCAGGTCTGTACAATTTGGAATGCAAAATGTTATCCATCATACCACCGGTGTTACCAATCTTGAAACAACCTGTAAATAAATCACTAAATTAAAATAGTCCCAAGTATTCACTATATTAGTTTTAATAGAAAGGAAGAAAGAAAATATATAATTTTGATTTATTCACTTGGGTTATTTACTTATTAAAAAAAACAATGTTTTTACATTATATAATATTACATTACACTATTCGCCTTTTCGAAAGTCTAGACGCCCTCTGGAGGATAAATAATAAACCTACTTTGTGAGTAATCGCAAATTATTTTTAATTTTATTTTGGATTGTTATGTGGAGGTTGATGTTTGATTTTTTTATTTGTATTTGTAAAATTACCACCAAACAATCAAAACACACAACTCAACCACTAAGTTCGACACCTGAAACAAAAATATTACTCACAATCCTCCATATTTGTTTACGTTTCTTAGCGCCCTCAACGGTAGTCGAAATCGCGAATAAAACCAACATTTATTTAACTGTTGTTAATTGTATAGTTATTAGTTGTCACTTTTATGCTTTACTCTTTTCAATATACAAATTGTGGGTAATTTTTTAAAAACCTGTTCTATTCATAAATAAGTGAATATTTTTAATAATAAACATTAATACAATTATTATATGTTAAAGTTTAGAGAAACAGATGTAGAATCTGCTGGTTAATATTCTCAATATCTGTTGTGGGCGGTAACAAGAAATTTATAGTTTCAACGAAAACTGGCCCTAGCCATGTCAGGGAATTTTCGTTGACAATAGTACTATGAGTTGCCGATTATTAAACTTGCAAAAACCCGATTTAACTTTTTAAATATGGCAACATCATAATAATTATGACGTGCAAGTTTGAGTTTACTCTATAATTAATATAATATAATAATATTTATTGTTTAAGGAATTACAAATAAGATCGATGGAGTCTCAAATCAAGTTACTTACCAGGTTTCAGTCCTCCTACAGTGGCTGGTCCAATAATGGAAACTTTTTTTTGGTCGGCCAACTTGATCAGTTTCCTAGTATAGTTTTCAGGAATGCCTTCGGCAATGATGGCAATAGTTCTGATTTGTGGATATTCCAAAGTTTCAACAGTACTAGAATAGGCTGAACGAAGCGAAGCAAAATTAACGAGTACGTCGGCTTCAGAGTGTTTTGTCATGGCATCTTTCATTTGTTTATATACAGGTATAAGAATTTCTTTATGTCCCCAGTAGAATTTCTGTTTGTGGTCACCAGTGAATGGGTAAATAATGGCCACTACGCTAGGTGCGTTTCTGTTACAAACGAAATCAAAATCGAGCATACTTTGAACGGCACGATTCTGCATACCCCAAATAATAGCTTTTGTAGTGTTGGTGAACATTGGTAATACCTTTCCATCCCCCTGTAGAAAAATAATAAATTTGCAAACGTGGTGACTAAACATAATTTTGAAGAAAATAATATGCAGTTGTTCTCTTTAAGAATTATAAGGTAAACAATAAAATTAAAACGTAATGAAGTATTTGTAAAACAGGTGGAAGATACAATGAGTCAATTATGTCCAGAAATATAAACCAAGATATCAATTACTACATAAAAATTAAGTTATATTGACCATTTCTGGAAGCTAACGTGATACAGTGGTTCATATTGAATTGACACATTTTGTTCCTTCTCACAAATTTAAACGATGCTTTAGAGAACATCTACATATTGTTTTTATATATTTTTTCTAATAAATAATGTATGAGAAATCTAGGATGATTACCTCTGATTGTTGTAGTGATGATGAGTGTACGTTGTTTGGTATACTCCCCTTTAACAAATGAAACATCAAAAATTTTTTGTCGGTTTTAAGCATTATTTATAGCTATTGTTAGAAAACTTATTTTTAAAAAAGCATGCGAAGTTAGCGTTTATAAAATTCGTTCAAGATACCTGGTATCCTTTATGTGTTAATATAAACAAAATTATTAATAAATTGTCGAAAATGTAACTTCCTCAGAAACCTTATTTAACTACTGATATAAAATCCATAATATTTACTAGCTAAATTCTTAATTTTAACCACGGGTGGAAATACCAATTATTTAGTATTGGTTATTTTTTTTAATTTCTTAATGATTTCAAAATGGTAGGTACTAAAATTTCAGAAACAATGAACTTTTAAACAGTATTTCATTCCAATTTTTTATTTTAATTCCTTTTATTAACAATAAGTTTTATTAATGAATTAAATAAGAAGATGATAAAATATATAGAATGACAGTCTGATGACAATGTTTTCTGTTTAATAGAATAATAGTTCTGACAATTTAGTGCCTACTATTTTACAGCTACTGGAGTAGTAACAAATTAATAATAAAAATAATGCAATAATTTTTTTTAATCTTTGAGTATAGCTTTTAATATAAAAAGGCAGTTTACAATTGAACCTTTAAAAGAGAGTGTTGTAGTATATTTTTTTAGTCAAAATGTTGCTGCGCCCAATAACAATTTTAAATAGATTTAATAATTTCAAAAAATATTTACGACTTACTTGGAAAACCATATTTACTTTTTCTTTTTTACTTTATTTTGCTTCAAATGTACTATTGGTATTGAAAAAATGGAGTATTTCAAACAACCAAAGTAATAAAATAAAAACAGAACGTCTAAATGTAGCATACACTAGTTTACAAGCTTGATAAATTACATTTACACATACAAAAGCGTTTTAATGTTTATGAAATGATAAATAGCACCCACAATTTTTGCAAAACAATAACTAAAGCAAACAAAATTTAAAGCTCTCACTGTTGAATAATATTATTTTGTTATTGTCAAAACTATATAAGCGGTATTAGAAGCAAATTGTTTTATCATAATCAAAATGGTCAAGAAGTTTTATCCATTTGTAAAAGAACATTTTCTAAAGATTTATTTTAAACAATATGCACTTGTAATGTTAATTTAAAATAGTAGGAAAAACATGATCTACAGGGTGTTTCAAAAAAAGGTAACACCGTCTCTAGGATAGGTAAAAAACTGAAAAATAATTGGGGTTTGCTTAGTAAATTTTTTTTCTAACGCCATCCGTTTTCAAGATAAAGGGCGTTGAAGAAAATGAAAAATTACACATTTCTTACGATTTTGCCGAAACTACTGGCACCATTGCAATGAAATTTTATACGAATATGTTTTGGAAGCTGATATATCCCATGAATTTGTTTTTATAACTAACTCTCATAGAGGGCGCTAGTTACACGATTCATACAACGTATTATTCAACATAACTTTTTTTAGGGTAGAATTATTAGAACAAAACTCCAAGTGAACAAAAACATCGTTTAATTCTACACCAAAAAGGTACTCTTGGTAAAACTCGATATTATGTACCGTTTTCGGAATATTTTGATTTGAAAATTATGAAGTAATAACCGCTCCTCGTATAAGTTAATGATAAAGTTCGCTTTTCTCTAAGTTTGCCATGTAAAATTGACATTTATTGATTGTTATGACAATAAGTCAACAATAAATAAAGTTTTGAAACCTTGTTATTTGTAAAATTAGATATTGTTAAACAAAATGTACTCAAATGTTGAATACACCGACATGTTATTAACTTTAGGCGAGTGTTTAGGAAACTCTAGTGCAGCTTTTACGCGTTATGCAGAAAAGTTTCCTAGAAGAAACTTTACCAAGTAAAAAAACATTTAGAGCAGTTGAACGACGTTGTCATAACATTGTTATTGCCATAACAATCAATAAATGTCAATGCTTTCATGGCAAACTTAGAGAAAAGCGAATTTTATCATTAGTTTATACCAGGAGCCATTATTACTTAATAATTTTAAAATCAAAATATTCCGAAAACGGTACAAAATATCAAGTTTTACCAAGAGTACCTTTTTGGTGTAGAATTAAACGATGTTTTTGTTCACTTGGAGTTTTGACTAATAATTCTACGCTAAAAAAAGTTATGTTGAATAATACGTTGTATGAATCGTGTAACTAGCGCCCTCTATGAGAGTTAGATATAAAAACAAATTCATGCGATATATCAGCTTCCAAAACATATTCGTATAAAATTTCATTGCAATGGTGCCAGTAGTTTTGGCAAAATCGTAAGAAATGTGTAATTTTTTATTTTCTTCAACGCCCTTTATCTTGAAAACGGATGGCGTTAGAAAAAAAAATTACTAAGCAAACCCCAATTATTTTTCAGTTTTTTACCTATCCTAGAGACGGTGTTACCTTTTTTTGAAACACCCTGTATAATCAAATATATTTTTAACATCTTATTTCTTTGTGTTTAGAAAAACTCAAACGTAAGCGATCATATGAATGTCTATCTCTGTTGCACTTCAGCATTTAGAATGTTTCGTTTCTTACCAAACACCTCTAAGAAATGCAGTTGATAATAAAGTTAGCGTCTTTGCATCATGCACCGTGCAAAATTTATAAGCCAGAAATATATACAAATTATATAAAATTTAATTATCTGTAAATTGGTTAAAATAGATCACATATGATTTTGATGAACAAAAAAGTTATTAACAGAAGATTACGTCTTTATTGAAATTTATTGTACTAACCGTTACTCTATGGAAGCCCATCTTACAAAGAACTTTCACTTTTATTTAAAAAAGCTATTTTTTTCTTTGTTTAATGTTCTTCTATATCGTTTTTGAATTACGATTTAGTAAAAAGAGCAAGGAATAAATATTACAGAAATAAAAGAAATCAAGACGAAATCTTTCAACATTTAAATTAGGATTTGATACGCATTTAATTGGAAATTTTGACTTACCTGGTTTGCATTTTTGGTACCAAAGTTCAATAACGAATAGATGTGATCCATCTGAAGCAATACACAGATATTCATGTCTAGTAATTAAATCTTTTTAAATTTTCGTATCTTATTAACCATAATATAATTAATAGAAATAGAAAAAAAAGGTCTGCATAGCAAATAATTTTGAAAATTGCAAAAGGCTATTATAAAGATTGACTAGGTCCATACAAGCCAACTTTCATTACCTAGTTATAAAGTTGATATACAGTGCATTTCAGAAAATACGCATAAACTGTGTCGAACTAAAAAAATGTGTTAAATAATTCAGTAAAATTATATGAAAGAGCAAGTAATTAAAATAAAACGCCGATTTAAATGATTTTTTAAGCGAAGTTTATAAAAAAGATTAATTATATAAATTGCAAATTTTTTTTTATTATTTTAGATTTTCAAAATTTCTTTAATCATTTAACTTTGTCGTATAATATGCATTCTATAATTATTAGTTTATCAGGTTTATTGTTATTTTAAATGACTCTTAGGCCGCTAGTCAGAGACTTCAACTCCAGAGGGGTAAACCGGACCCAGGGGTCCTCCACAGGCATTCCGCGAGTTTGATTGCAATTTTAATTGATAGTTTAAAGTATAAACAATTGATTCACAAATTTTCAAGCGAGTGCTAAGTATTCATACGTAAAATAATTCGAGAATCGAACTCGCGGCTAGATTGTGGGGTCCTGATTCGCCCCTGAGCCTTTGGCGGGCAGGTTCAGAGTCATGTATTTACATTTTAATAATAAAATTAAGTAACGAAGTTTTCTTCCTTTCGTCCTGCTGATCAGTAATGTAACGTTTATTTATTTATACAGTCTATTATTTAATTTATCCATACTCTAAAACACCTATTGGGGTTTAAATTTAAAAGAAATATTACATTAGGTGCGTTCTTTTTGACTGAGATCTCAGCTCACTTCGATCGAAGTGATCTGATATAAAGTGATGTGAGTAAGCACCAAAAAGAACGACAAACGCGCGACCTACGATTTCTTGCTCCCCACCACTTTATTTCCGACTCAATTCTAACTGATACCCCCGCATAGCACATTCAGCATCGGTAAAGGGGGAGGAAAAATCTCAGCTCACTTCGAAGTGAGTGAATCGAAAAGAACGCGCACATTACCGATGTGAGCTGAGATTAACTGAGATCTCAGTCAAAAAGAACGCACCTATTATTTCCATATCGGTCTCTACATTTTGAGATGCTCTAATAAGTATATTATTATCTCCTAAAAATTTTTAATCTACTGTGTTTTCTTTTGTCTTAAGACGGTTTACGGTAAGTTTTGTTTACTTATTATATTACGTTTGACAATGAATTTTCTCATCAATTTGTCTTGAATAGCATTTTACTATCAGACTAAGGTTTTTGTGAATTTTTTCTTGACTTTGTCTCCCCCTGTCAGTATTCATTATAATTTTATAGATATTTTTGAAAATTTGTCATTTTCTAACACTTAAACATTTTTTTAATGTAAACTCAATCTTAACAATGTTAACTTTATTATATTATTTCAAATACTTAATTATTTACACAATATTTTGTAGTTTCATATTATTATTCATGTTTAATATTTTTTCGTTAGTAAAAAAGTATCAGTTGAAATATCTTTAAAAAATTTATTCCCTGTTATAAATGTTTCAAGGTTAATTTTAATTTCCATAAAATAAAAGTAATACCCGAACTTCATGTATAATCAGAAAATACGTCAAATTGTACGTTTTTAAACGATAGTTTCATGTTAAACAAATATTTTTGTGTTGAGCAAACACGTAAATCGATAACAATAACATGCGTATTATTGGATCTGTTTGTTAATTACAAAATATGCGCAAGGAATAAAACTTAACATTCACACAAGCATTAAGCGAAAACGGATGAAAAAGTGTAACGTACCACAGCATTTCTCGTCGACGAAGCAGGTTTTAACGTTACTTTGTTTTCAGAAGTGAGACGTTGCTTATTGGGTTCTTTTTCACCGCTGGGCAATGCGAAATTTGCTGTTGCCGTTTCAACTTGATTTTCTTGTGGAATTGGTCTAGTACCTAAAGCCATACCACAAATAGCCGTCATGTGGGTTTCAGGACCGAAGACGTATAAAGGAATACCTACAATATAAATAAATACTTAACTTTTGAGATACTTTCATTTTTACCCATTTTTTTATTTAAAACCTTAAAATTTTCTTTTAATAGGCGACTGGACTGATATTGAATATTGGACTTTGAATTACATCATCGTATTGCTACAGACCCTAATTCATTTGTGCATCCCATCAAAACTATTATAAATGCGATTTATGAGCCTATTCGTTGTTCGAAATCATGAAATTTCATAACCTATTGTAAACAATCCATGACAGGAGCCAATTTGTATTCATGATAACGTAACTTGTTAAGGGGTGTCCTTATTGGTCTGTTGATGTTCCATTTCCACTTGACATCCAATGTTGCCTAATCACCTATTAAAAACAAGTTAACCGGAAAATTTGTCTTCATAAAATAGTGATTAACCCTTAAACGCCCAGCGTAACCATATGGTTACGATTACAAGCCCCTTTTAAATTTGCTGTTCTGAGCAAGTACCGGCTTCTAACATATAGTTGGCAGCATCAGTTCATTGGAAATAAGTTAAATTCTTGACTTTTTAGAGCAAAATCATTTTGTTGTGTTTACATTTTGAGTGAAGTGTCGTAAATTATAATTTTGTTTTCCACTGATAAAAAAAGTGATGGAGCCGAACTTTGTGTAAGTATATCTTTTCTGTGGTTTGTTTGTTCAAAACGCAAATTAGCTTTTATGTCACATAATGCTTCAAAGTAACTGAGCAAAAAATAAAATCTGCTAATTTTTATAAAGCCTCATATCTACCAGGCGTTTTTCTGTGCTGTTACTAAATGGTAACGCTGGGCGCTTGGGGTACTGTAAAATATGAAATGTCTAAAAACTTTATTTGCTTACAGAAGGGGGTTTACGATGCAGGAAGCTCTTGAAATGGTGTATAATGATAATGTTCAGGACATTTTTATGGAGTCACCCGATTCAAATATACTAACGGATGAGGATGTGGGTGGTCTTATTGACAATCTACCTGGCGCACAACTAAGAGCTCCAGCATAATTAGTTATGATAAATAATGAGCGCATAGGACATTTCAGTGACGAATTCAGTAACAATGCTATTTTGAATAGTGAATCAGATGAAACTGTTACGTCTAATAATTTTACTTTTACGGGGCGGGTTTCAGCAATTAGCTTTTCGCAGAGATATTGTTGAATGCTACCTAAAAACCTACGGCTCTGCTCCTAAACATGTCGGAAGACCTGCAGCATCGCGATCTAGTGTGAGTTTCAATCGAGTTTCAGATAATTTGCGATACGACCGACTGGACCATCTAGTTATAAACTGCCCCCAAAATAAAAGAAGGCGATGTGCAGGTGAGGGATGCGCATCGCATGTACGCACCATGTGTAAAAAATGTGACGTGGGACTATGCATTTCTTGTTTTGTTATTTTTCATACCAAATAATACATTTATTGATAAATTATTTCTATTTTTTAGAATTATTAATATTTGTGTAGTGTAAGCGCCCAGTGTTACCATATGGTAACGACTATTTTTTTTTAATAAAATTTTGTTTTTTTTGTCAAATTTCTTCTAAGTATTATTAGTTTTACCATTTTAAATCTAAAACACCTGCTAAAAAACAAAAATTAAGAAAAAAATTAATTTGGGCGTTTAAGGGTTAATGATCCTTCAAAATGAATACTTCATCTTATTAATTGTCATAGGACAGGTGTCTTATGATTATCTCAGAATTAGCAGCGTGGGAGAACCATGAAATTGATTTTTGACCCTCACTTAAAACGTTCTCTAAATATTCGTTAGAAATTTGGCAACAGGGTATGTTATTATCTTTCTTTCTTGGTTGAGAAGTGTGCTGCCATGTTGTCATGTTAATAAAGCTAAATGTCCTCAAGTATGAATTATCAATATTTAAAAATCAATTGTTATTATTTCCTGAAACTTAATTAAATTTGTTGATTTATTTTGACAAGTGGCAACCGTGTTGTTCTCTTCCCCTTCTAATTAACTCGTGACGTCACTTGCTTTGTGCGGCAAAATTTCGACCGTTTGAATTTTATTTTGACTTTATTGGTGATTTAGAGTTCGTATGATTAATAAAAAAATATTAAATCGCCTAATATTCATGTATATTATTTAAATATAAATCTAAAAAAAATAGTCCACTCGCCTATTGCTGTAGATCTGCGAAAAATGTTGCTCCTTTCAGGAAGATGCGAACTGGCGACAAATAAAGCGAATCTCAAATGGTGGATCAGTTTCCTGGCCAAGAAAGGTATTGAAGCGGGAGTATTCATGGTACAATTTAATGAGAACTTTGGCAATCACTCCAAAAATGTTCGAATGGAAATTTATGATTTAGAATTGTACTTGTTGTAGTAATAATGGACTACCAGGTAAAGAACTACAGAACATTTTTGATAGCCAGGCGTTCCTGAACGGAATTAGGATTGATTTCAAACAATGGTTGAAATGTCCCGCAAAACATATTGTTATTAAGGGGGCAAGAATAAAGTTGAAGAAAGATTTATAGGTCCAAAGCCGTTCTTTGACAAGATCAACCAGAAACAGATATTAAATCGGTTAGAAAAAATGAGATGTATCTACTGATCCGATCTGCAAAGTCTTAAAACACTCAAAGACAATCAGACAGGAACTCTCACCAAAGGCTAGACATGAGACTTGACTTAGAAATTGTAGAACTACTAACAGAACACGGTCACTTTAATAGGGACATGAGAATAATCTGATTGACTGATTTTGTATATTATTGACTATGTAGTTGTACTTCAAAATGATACTTTATTAATTTTATCAAAGGTGAGAATACATTAATAAGTTTGTAGGCTTTAAAACTATTTTGTCAAGCAAATATTTAGTTGGTGATAAGCAGACCTCCATTTTTAAATAAAAAGTATGTTTTGTTTGAAAGCCCTTTCGCTATAATCAATCTATACTAAATATATTTTCATCTCATAAATAAATTTGAAAGTTACACACCTAGTGTTTGCCCAACTTCTCTCATCCGCCTTAAACCCTCTTGATAGTTCGGACCAGCTCTTCTGACGAATATGGAAATTTTGTGTTCGATTAACCTCTCTCTGAATTGAACTAATGCCGTGATAATACCGCGGAATGTAGCTGCAACGTTAGTAAAATTGGCTATCCCTCCTCCTGTGATTAAAACTTTTCCTTGCGGGTGTTTTTCTTGCGTCATTAGGGATAGAATAGTCTTGGCGTACTCGTAAGTTTGTTGTTCAGTGGGGGCACCTAATTAGTACAAATATATTTTGCTTTTTAAATTAACTAAATTATACATTGCATTTAATTAGATGAAACAAGTAATTAAAATTATTTATAACTAACCTGAATATTCTCCATAATTGGCTAATTCGCTTGCTCCTCCTAAATCGCAAATGGTGTCACTGTAAATAACAGAAGCTCCACCTCCAGCAACCATAGTCCATATTCTTCCAGATTTGTTTAATATTGTTAATTTAAGACTAGCACCAGATTTGGCATCCAAATCAGCAATATATGCTTCCTCTGAAAGAAAATGTAAAGATATCTTACTAGTCCATGCACCCTTATTGGGTTATTGATACACAATATTTTTTGCCATAAGAAAGGACTTACCTGGAAAAGCGTCTCTTCCAAATGGAGGCGGGTAATCGATCTCTCCCCATTGTGGTTTGCAAATAAAATCAGCCGTGGCATCCAATTTCGCAGCCAAGTCCAAAATAAAGATTTCCTTTTCTGTTACAACTAATGGGTTAATTTCGAGGTAAGTAAAATACAGATCAACGTATAGTTTGTAAAGGTTGGTGATAAAACTAGCGATCATCTGCCGTTTGGCTGCAGCCACCTTTCCAAGTAATACCTGGAAATACACAAAAGTCTTAAAGATGGTCCATTTAAAAGTATATATGTTTTGTTGACATTCAAGCTCTAGTGCTTCTACATACAAAGGTTGAAAAGTGGTTGGTTTAATTGCTGACATCTTCATAGAGAACTATTTTGTAGAGTGGTGATTTTATTCCTTAGCATCCATAATTCATTATCGAACTTATATGAGAGATTTTCAAGTCAGTGTTTTGTTAATAATTATATATCTATCAGTACATTATTTAGGACCAAATTGGACATTGGAGATTCTGGGTGAAGACTTAATGGCACATATACTTAAACCATTTTTAAAAAACCAAAGCTATGTTCCGTATCATCAATAGTTTCATTTCCTGAACAAACAGCAATATCAGCATAAGCCTGCTTCCCTAAACAACCAGCACTATCATTTGAAGACCGTATAACTGAACAGGACTACTACTAGTCATTTATCTCATTCACCATTATTGTTTTTGTCCATAGATTTTCCTTGTTTCCATTACAACTTTGATGTTTTTAAAATTGAAGAAACCCACATGCCAAGATATCATGGCTTTAAAATATTGATAATAAACCTTGATAATCAAACACACAAATTATTCAAGTTGTCACAGTCATCGATTCACCGAGATACCGATGATTTTCGACCGGTTGCTCTGGTTACATATGAGTAACCTTTTTTCAGGAATCGTATTCCGTAATTATCCAGTTTTCAGTCGGTAAACGAGGTGACCAGTATATACGGTACGGCAAAACGAAACCAACTTTGGAAACGGAACGGAGTCCAAATAAATGCCAATAGAAATAACGGTTTTAAATTTGCTTAAGCAAAATCAGCATTTCTGTTCTGTATATAAGCCAAAGTAATCTGCGAGTCAGCCGCATATAATTTAAAAAAAATGGGCTCATGACTGATCCTTGTGGTAGGCCTTTTTGATTTATTGTGGTGTTAACTAATAATTTATTTGATATAATTCTACTCAAGAGGAGACGAAGGAATTCGTCAACATATGCACTTTCCACATGGAGAAATAAAACAGGCAAATAATTATTCTTGAAGAGGTTATTTTGAATATCTTGAATATCTAAAGCATCCAGGGTACTGAAGTGTTTTCTAAAACTGTATTGTGTTATTGGAAGATTATTTTTCAGTAGCCACTATTTAAGTCTTCCCTTCAACCATTCATTCCTGAGTGTTTAGATTACAAGACAATGAAGTTATGGTGTGGGTGGGTCCTTGTCACGCTTAGGAATAGGGATGACAATACAGAGCATTAATATTCAAAAGCAAATTAAACTGTAAATAATAATTAACATAGTAACCTAATAGTATGTTACAGATCATAGGGTATTTAATTTCATCATAACCTGGAGAGGTATTTGCTCTAGAGTCACAGTAAAATTCCCCTTTGGAGAAGGAAATTTATATTTAACAAATTAGTGTACTAGGCATACAAAACGAACATGTTTTTAGTTTTAATGTTTAATTGAAAAGGTGACCTTCACATGGTGCTATTTATTGCAGAGAATTATTTTTAGTTGAATTATTGCCCAGTCATGGAATTAACATTATATAGTTTCAGTATTTATTATCGATAATACATAAACAAATTTTTAATATTTTTAAAAGTTTAAAAAAGTAAAAGATGAACTTTTACGATACCAAATATTTCAAAATTAAATTAAATGACTACACAGTCATTTTCACTAGTGTAATAATTAATGAAATCACAAATCTACTGTTGTTTCTAATTAATATGTACGTTCCCTTTTTACTATTCTTATCAAAGTATAACTTCCGTTTTAACACGGTTTTACACATATTGATATTTATCGTAACATTACATAGTTAGTGATATTGTACCGATAATTGATAAATCAATTTCATAAAACTTTGATTAGATTTTATTTGATAAACGTTAATATTAATTTACGTTAAGCTGAAATGATGCACAATAGAAAATGAGTCATATATACAAATTAAGGTAAATTTATATGAATTCATCATCAAATGGCCCATTGGCCAAGTTTTCAAGTTTTTTTTTAAGAAATCAATGGATAAATGAGAACAAACTTTGTAAACTAGATAAATGACAAAAAAAATTAAACTTCACGATAGAGCCTTTTCCTTAAACCAAAAACTAGTTGTTAACATTATTCAAGAGCACGTTTTTAATTTATACTGTACAGATAATTGAGGTATTTTCATTAATCATTAATTATATTGGTGTCGTATGCTTATATTTTTTTTAAACCCAATTAAAATCTTTTATTAATAAATAATTAAAGTTTTTTGTTAATAAATTAATATTAATAAAATGGGATCAGAAAACTCATAATTATACCATAGAACAGAAATAATTACACACATTCGATTGAGTGGTGATGACATATTTGTATCAGTTCAATCAGTTGTCTTGTGTCATTTTAAAACTCTTATTTATTTTGTTTATTTTTAATCAAGTTGAAAACAAAAATACTTTAAAACACCAATTCGACAATGTCTCATGAATAAATACTAGAGCTGGCTAATTTTATCAAAAATTTTAATAAAACAAAATTTTAAGAGTAAATATTTTGAAGATTACTTTTAAAATAGAAGTATGTTCTGGAAATGCAAGAGTATTTATTTTAAACATAAATGGATTGATTGGCACATCTAATGAAAATAAAATGAAACACACATGTAACAAAAATTTTGAAGGTTACTTTGGGAATTATTTTTAAATTCAATACAGTTGTCCAAAAGGCTAGAAATGCAAATCTAGTTTAAACAAAAAAATGGACTTCAAGACTAAATTAAAATAATAACCTTAAATAGTTTTTTTATAACCCATAAGGGCAATTTCCGATACTAATAGTTTTCTTCGTTTAAAATTTGGAGAAGATGAAGAGTATATCCGATATTTTTTTTAAGAATCATAATAATAAGATGGACTTGCTCTAAAATAACTACATTTTAAATGAGAGATATTTTTATTTTTTGTCAAACGAAATAGCGTGCGTCACTATGAGTGATACAAAATCATTACCTTAGTAATGGTAGCTTCATCTACATTATCTCCAACAGGCACATCCAATTTGACTGCTTTGCTATCAACATCGCCGATATCAACACCTCCTTGATGATAAAATAAAATGGTATCGGCATTCCGGTGAGAGTATATGCAAACGTACGTTTCTTCTTCTTCTTTGTGCGGTATAAAAGGTTCGATTATAAAATTACGCAATTTTCCTGTAGCATTTCCGACTTTTTGATCTTTGTTCATGCGCTCCGATATCCATTGTTGTACAGCCTCTAAATCTTTATTTACGGCTATCAGTCCTACAAAGTTAAAAAAATTATTTATAGAATTTTAGTCCTCTCACCGGTGCTTTACAACATATACACGACAGACAACACAATGGTGCACAACATGGAAAATCCAAAAAACCCGGAGAAAACCCAAGCAGTCTACTTTACTAAAAGAGGGAAAAAACCAGAAGAAAACATTAACATAGGAGGAGAAGAGATCCAATGGAATAACAAGGCCAAATACCTAGGAGTGATACTGGACAAAGGACTAACCTTCAAAGAACACGTGGAAAACATCACAAAGAAGGCAAAACAACCAAGAGGAAGACTAGCCGGACTCATAGGAAGAAAATCCAAACTAGCACTGAAGACAAAGATACATCTAATAAACGCAATCATCATTCCGATCATGTTGTACGCCTCCGTAGCCTGGGGACACACAGCCAAAACCTACAAAAAGAAGATACAAGCACAGCAGAACATCAGCTTAAGGCAAGCAGCAGATGCCCCATGGTACATAAGAAATATACAACTGTATAGGGAACTAGACCAGGAGAAGACAGAAGAAATCATGAAAGCCAGAGCCAGAAGAAGATTTGAAGAACTCAGGACACACCCGAACACAACACTTAGGGAATTAACAAACTACACAGCAGAGGACTACAGGAGACATCCTAGACCAAGGAAACAGCTGGACAACTAAGAAGAAACAACATCTGTCAAGAAGCAGAGAGAAGAGGAACCACCTATAAAAGACTCTGCCCATCCCTAGGGAGATGCGCAGATTCTTGAGTAGGGACAGCTTTAACAAGTAGATCCACTCTCTAAGGTTACCTTTAGCCGCAGTTCTTCGATTAAGGACTAACTTTTTAGAGGCAGCGAAAAGCACACACACACACAGGAGGATAAAGGTGCAAAGCACCATCCCGGACCAAACAGAAGACACCTGGAAACCATCTCCGAACCAAGATAGTGGAAGGAAGAGCATAAGTCCCCTATCGGACGTGATGAGGGGGTGGAGGAAGTTCTTCCCGGAATGCACCGCTCCTAGAGGGATGCATTCTGGAAGGGACAGGTTTGGTTAGAGTGTGTGTAGTTCTTTAGGCCAGGTTGGAGCGAGTAGGGTGCGCTACAAAATGCTCACCGTTAATCGTTAAATGAAATGGATGACACCTTAAATGGAATGCATGACGGGTAATGCAGATCCCTATCCGTGAAAAGACAGTCGGTAAATACTACTCTATCTACATAGATGGCGCCTGGATGTTTTTGTTTAACAATTTTATTTTTAAATACTTATGTACATCAAAAAGTTGGTAAATGGCGATTTTAGTTTTTAAATGGAATCCACTGAATCCAAAAATAAACAGTGTTAAAATAAAGTAGAGCAAAACCAAAAAATCACTAAATAAGTTTCTCTGGAGGGGCAAACAAATTGATGTAATTGTTAATTTCGTTTCACTTAACCCCTCACTCCCAACAACCACAATTTTATATTTTTAAAAGACAACCCCCCTTAATTTTGATAGGTTATTTAACAGCTCTCACCAAATACTCTTCAAGTGTGCACTAAAAAGCCACCTTGAATGTAGTGGTTTTTGTACCACTAAATAAAACATTATTTATTTTCATTAAAAAAGTATTTTCCATTATTAATATAAGAAATGATTAAAATGATTTCTATTATTTAAAAGTTAATAAATGTTATTCATACAGACAGTAGGAATACACTGCTCCTAAAAAGTTTAAAAATTTCTTTGGGAACAGTACTAGGATGTTATTGAGCCCTCACCAAGATAACTGTGGACAATAAGGTCCCAGTTAACTGAACGAAGACGTATGCTAG
This sequence comes from Ophraella communa, assembly GCA_035357415.1. Lineage (NCBI taxonomy): Eukaryota > Metazoa > Arthropoda > Insecta > Coleoptera > Chrysomelidae > Ophraella > Ophraella communa. The sequence continues at coordinate 8,553,379 of CM068986.1, read as the reverse complement.
CTCAGAAGGTCACAACATTGCTAACTCTCTAGCCAAAGAGGCTGTTAGATCCATGATCTTTGCACCTGAACCCTACATAGCCCTCACAAAGTCAGTCATGACTAATTAATTATTATTTAAAGAGAGATGGGATGGCACAGAAGGCTTTAGACTTTGAAAATACCTTAGCTACTTAAACGAGTACACAGCCATGACCAGAAAACAACTCAGACTAGTTACTGTGACTCTAACTGATCACTGGTGTCTCCAAAAACACACAGGATGAAAGTAACTGACACAGGATGCAGAGGATGTGAATAAAAAGAGAAAATAGTAGAGCACATTTTGTATGACGTCTTCCCTGAAGGATGTCAAAGACTACTTCAAATCAGTAGGTTGAAAGACGAACTAAAGGGGTAAGCTCAGGAGGACGCACAATGGCCATAATGAAGTCTAAGTGCAGATGAAGCCTTTGGGCTTCACTCTTCTTCATTTACAGATAAAGAAGGTACTAATACAGGTTATATAGTTTACAACTCTTGACGTAAATTCACAAAATTTTCTCTGCAAATAGCTGTATTTAGTGAGCTTCAATATTTCTGTCACCTTTGCATGTACAACTCTACACCATGTTTTTCACAAAAAAGTAATTTTGGAATTGTCATAAACTGATGTAGTAATGGTACAATAATCGGCATCATTTGTTAATTCAGCTGCTATATTGCCAAACAAATGTATTGGTGTAAAACTGATGATTCTTCATGAACCTAACAGCTTGTTTTTGACGACAAGAGACAGAAATTGCCCAATACTTAGGAGCAAGAAGAAAAAGCTAGAATAAACTACAAAATGCGAAAAGAAGGGAACAGAACAAATAGAAGTCATGGAAACCATACAAACACACGAAACTTCTGACACCGAAAAACTACAAGAAGAACAAAATGAACAATTAGATCGAGAAGGAAAAACAAATGAAACGACAGGGCAATAAAAAAACTAAGAAGGACGACACAAGAAAAGGCATGCAAGATTCTTCAAATACATTTGGGACGAGGACAAGAAGCTACTTCGTTGTCAATACGCCATAGAACCAAAAAATAGGCATAAAACAAGAGATTTTAGATGTTCCAATAGAAAGAAATAAAGAAGGGATAGGTTCGGACATCTACTAGGCCATTCAACAACATGTCTACATGTAGTCCTATCTCTTGTAGTGCTTGGATTTTCCTTCTGAATATTTCTGAACACAAAATCCAAAGCCAGTTTGAATAGCATTGGGTACCAATGAAGAGCATTTTTAGGATTTTTATAAGGTATCACAAGTAGAGAGATTTTCTTGTAAATATTTCTTAAATTTTTTGGAGCGGTAGATTTTTTTATATTCTGTGATTTATCATTATAGTCTTACCTAATTTTCCTCTCCTTTTGATAAGTTGGTCTGGTTTGACAACTAATTTTTCGGTTTTTAACCATGGATTATTAGCTACTAATTCTGAAAATTTGGTGTCTGGATCCACAGAGGCAAATCTACATTGAGCGGCGGCTGTTTGACCTCCAAGATGTTTGTTAATAATTTGTTTTCCCGTTGCTTCTCGTATGGCCTTTGCCGACATTTTTTAAATCTGAAATTAAGAAAAAAAAACCAAATTAACAAAAAACCACCAAAGACCAATAATTGTAACCAAAGAACCAATTTTATAATATGCAAATATCAACAAAAAACAGTAAACTAGTCCATTGTCGACCGTGTTTGTTTCAGATTAGTGATATTTTCTGTTGATTGTGTTTTGTGATGTGATTTGAAATTTGACACAAAAAATCGATTAAATAAATATTGCCTTTTATTAAGCAAATTATGTAACTAAATAATCTTCATGAATTATATAAATAAAACAAAATTACAATTTGTTTATGTACACGGTACCAGCGATTGATAACATTAATGACACAAATTGCATAATTTAACGTAGTTTACAGAATATTTCTGAGAATGTTTTTACGATGTAACTAAAAAGAATATTTTAAACGCATAAATATAACCTTAACTGGTGTTTTAAACTATCTAAAATTATTTTACTACTAGGCTGGTGCCAAAATCAATTAAAAGAAAAAAAAAATAGCAGGCATGAACCATCAGGTCAAAAATGTTGTTGAGGTACTTAAAGGGAAAAAAAATTTAAACACGAAAATATTAAAATTGGTGAAATTGAAATGCAATTTAGGGGTTGAAAACGGTTTTCTGCGATTTACGACAAAACGTTACCTCTTAGCGGAAATTGTTCCACAAAAAAGTTGTTGATGATAAAATTTAAAACTTTTTTACAAAACACTTTTCGACATAACCTCAAATTAAATTGCATTTACACCATTTTGAATGTTTTCGTGTTTGAATTTTTTCCCTTAAAGTTGGAACCCCAACAACAAAATATAGCTTTCAAATGCAGTTGGTTAAATTTCTTTATACCGAGTGCTACTTATGCTTAAATCCCCAAGGAAAAACGTATTAACATATTTATTATTCCAGCATTAAAATATATGCCATATATATGAAGTCAAAACTAATTGTTGTTCTTTATCGGTAACATGTATTATTCTGTATCAACTATTAACAATATTGATTATGTTCATTTCAAATTTAATATAATACAGTGGCAACTATGTGGCATTGCCTCTGTAGACTATATAGTTCTAAAAATACCTCTTCACTTTTGCAAGGACAATAAACTTTAATAAATTACATTATAAAAGGAACTAACTATAATATAATCTGTAAAAATACAATGTAGAACTAAGAAGAGTTTCAACTAATTTAAGTTCGTTGGTATATTAAAGTCTGTACAAATGAATAAAAACTACAATAAAGTTTAGAATTTAAAATAAACAACATCTTTTTTATTTATTTCTTTCAATGATATCTGTTTCGATTATTAAACAATCATTCTCAGATCGAAATTAGGCAAATCACGAAAGAATTTAATTTTGTTTTTGTTTTCTAACCTAAATAGGTATGTACAATTTTCACAGAGTAAGGGTTAGTACAATACTTTTCATTGATGTGTGTATTTTCGTAGAACAGAATGTCCAACTGGAGAGGACACTAGAATTCATAGACTTATGCTTGAGATGCAATAACACCATAACTTTTCGACAGAGCCACACTGTAGCTGATGAAAAAGAAAATGTAACAAGTAAATCAATTTTTACAATTTATTTATTTTTTGGTTGGGAGTTATATAAACAAAAATTTGCAGTATTACATTTTACCAATAAATAAAACACACCAAACCTTACAAATCATTTTCGCTATCACTACTATCTTTCAATTATTTTTAGAGATACAAATTAGAGTTTTCGATTTTTTAAGTTGGCCAGTACAGTGTCTTCAGTTTTTTACAGTTACATTTTCAACTTGTTTCGACGAATTATTTCGTGACCTGCTACCTCTGCACTTTCATTGCAAACGTATTATTTTTTGAATTTGTAACATTTTAAAACCTCTAAAACAATTAACATTATAACTCTCATGGAATGTCAGTCAGATAATATGTCTTGTATTATTATGAAACTAGTCTTCAAAAACTTTAGCAGTTGTATAGCAGTGGTAATCTAATCAAATAATACAATGCAAAAGAATTAAACTTTTTACTTAGTTGGATTTGTTGATGAAATATATTTTCCACCAGTCTTGGCACATTGTGATTATTTTTTTTAATATTGTATTACTTTAATGCATACATGAATGACACAAACTCCAAATATTTAAAATATAAGTTCTGAATAATATTTAAATATATAATTTTCTAGATCATTTTTTATTTCGTATTAAGCTATGTTAATTCTATCAAAATAAATTATTTCATAAACTCTTTTAGTAAATTACTTTTTGAACTAAATTTACACAGTTTAATAAAAAAAATTAAGCTATTTTGAACAGCTGTTATTGAGATCAAATAACAAACAACTTGTGGAAGTTTTGTAGCAAAAGTTATTTGTTAAGAGTGATCTTAATACGTTGGACTTCCCCATAGGGCTTGATTTGGTGTATTTTGCATATGCATGCTGCAATCTAAAATCTTATGAATAATTTTACTATGTGTGAAAGATTTTGCAAAGATGAAAATTTCATAGACGTTTTTCTATAACTTAAACAATTGTTTTACTTGGATTTTGTGATTGAGTTAACTAGATCTGTGTAGGAATGACAGTTAACGCAATATTGTAAGTAATTTTGATTTTATTAGTTTTAGTATTGAGAATCAATGACAATTAGTTTTCGCAGTTTGTAATCTTAATATAAAGGTAATAAGTTCTTGTGAAATTCTTCCCACATCTATTGCTTCTGAGAAAGAGTATACATTTGGCGATTCATTGCTTTTTTATTTGATTTACATATATTTTATATTTTTTAATCAATTTTAAAACATAATTAATATAAGTCACAGAATACAATAGAAATTATTCCATTTAAAAGAACTAAAAGTTAAAACCTGTTTTATTTCTATTTTTAATAGCTGTTTTATTCCTATTTTTAATTGCTGTTCTATAATTTTTAAAGTTTATATTTTTTAAGCCATAATAAATTAAAACCACAGAGTACCATTAAAACAAGAGATTTATATATTTGCCATTTATTATTTTATGAGCATATATTTTATTTTAAAAATATTTACAACATTCCTGATGTTATTGTTTCTAATTCCAGTAATAGATTTTTTTATTTATTATTTTGTATTTTCCTGTTTTCATATAAATATGTAAACTAAAATAAAATTATTTGATTCACAGTATTGAAGATACTGAATGAAGTACTTTTATTTAAAAGTGTGTGTGTTTATGTTTAATTTTTAATTAAACACATCATTATGTGACACTAATTGTGAACTGTACTGTGGTTTCGTATTTTAATAGAAATTTCACTATTTTCGCACGTCTAACCACTAGATGCCGCTAATAAAATATGTCTATAAATAAACAAAAGTTCATGAATAGAGTATGCAATAAATTCAATTGCAGCAGTTCATTAATTTAACAAAAAGTTGGGAGGATTTTTAGAATCTTAGTAAAATTACCGGGTTGATAAACCGGACCAAAGTCAAGTCTGGCAAGGACAACCGATTTCCAAATCCCTTAGTGATAAAAACAGCTTCCGTCAAGTTATCAAGAGGTTTATAAAAGGGTTACAATTTTGGGAGGACTCTCCCTCCTTTGATTATTAGCTTTAAAAAAATCACAACATTTACTTGATTTTGGAGGCTAACAGGTCGGCTGAAAAGTCCCCGGTCTACCATAGTAAAACACAATATTTTGACAAAGTTCATTTTTTTTATTCAACATAGTTGCCTTCTAGGGCGATACAGCGATTATAGCGACCTTCCAACTTTTCGATACCATTTTTGTAGTACTCCTTCGGTTTGTCCTCAAAATAGGCTTCAGTTTCGGCGATTACCTCAGTATCAGAGACAAATTTTTTTCCCGCGAGCATTCTCTTCAGGTCAGAGAAAAGGAAAAAGTCGCTGGGGGCTAGATCTGGAGAATACAGTGGGTGAGGAAGCAATTCGAAGCCCAATTCATGCAATTTTGCCATCGTTTTCGATTATTTGTGACACGGTGCATTGTCTTTATGAAACAACACTTTTTTCTTCTTCATATGGGGCCGTTTTTTCGCGATTTCGGTCTTCAATCGCTCCAATAATGCACAGTAATAGTCGCTGTTGATTGTTTTTCCCTTTTCCAAATAGTCGATGAACAATATACCGTGTGTATCCCAAAAAACTGAGGCCATAACTTTGGCAGCTGACTGTTGAGTCTTTCCATGCTTTGGTGGCGGTTCACCGGCCGCAGTCCGGCCGCAGTCCACTCAGCTGACTTTCGATTGGACTCAGGCGTGTAGTGATGGAGCCAAGTTTCATCCATAATCACATATCGACGCAAAAAATCGGGTTTATTACGACTTAACAGCTGCAAACACTGCTCAGAATCATCAATTCGTTGCTGTTTTTGGTCGATTGTGAGCACGCGCGTCACCCATTTCGCACAGAGCTTCCGCATACCCAAATATTCGTGAACGATATGTCCAACACGTTCCTTAGATATCTTTAGAGTGTCAGCTATCTCGATCATATTCACTTTACGGTCACTCAAAATCACTTTGTGGATTTTTTTGATATTTTCGTCGGTAACCACCTCTTTTGGGCGTCCACTGCGTTCACCGTCTTCGGTGCTCATTTCACCACGCTTGAATTTTGCGTACCAGTCAATGATTGTTGATTTTCCTGGCGCAGAGTCCGGAAACTCATTGTCTAGCCAAGCTTTTGCTTCGACTGTATTTTTTTCTTTCAAATAACAATATTTAATAAGCACACGAAATTCTTTTTTTTTCCATCTTTTTGAAAATAACAAAAGTTGCTTCACTAAAAATGCAATATCTCACAAACTAATAGTCCGACAGCTGTCAAATTTTTACACGAATCTTTTGAAGGTTGATACTATCTAAAAATGAAATGGATTTAATTCTAGTGTCGTCATCTATAGGTCAGACCGGGGATTTTTCAGCCGACCTGTTATGAGGCTTTGAGCCTCCAATCTTTTTTTACGGATCCAGTTAATTGAGTTACACTTCGGATAACACAATATTATTTTTTCGTGAACAAATCATTGGTAAGAGTATTTTGAGGATAAAAAGTTACATAACCTGTTGTTTTTATTTTACTTTGACAATAGTAACATATTTATTATCTATTATTTTACGAACAAATTAAAAATAATGTTTGAGTTGATAAGAAAAAAAATAGTTGTGGTAAATTTGATTTTTAAACGTTTTTAACTACGATATCAAATGTATTCCACTATAGGAAATGCTTATTGAACATTCTAAATAAATAGTTTAAAAGTTAGACCTTCACACACCAGTTATGAATAGTTATGTTTAATAGATCAGGAGCTAGTGACAAGTTACGTTCTCCCATTTTGAACTTTTAATAAAAGGTCTGATTCAAGAGAATTATTTTGTTATAAAATTTATATTTATCCTCAGTAGGAATACTTTAGGATCACGGATAGCCTGTATTGAATTTTTAAAGAATATAACGGTTAATAAATCAATATTTAATTGTTTTAAAACATACTGTAGAGTCCACTTTATGTAGAAAAATCTACAATTTACAGAGAAATGTGGTGGTTTTCAAGAACTACTGGCACCCAACGTGGGGCGCCAATTGTAAAGTATAGAAATTTTGAATTGGTGAAATAATTTCAATTTTTTTTAAATTTTTGTTCCTTTCAGACGATATATCACAAGCCCATACTTCCGATTTAAAAAATTGGGGGGTTGTAACTGTCACTCGAAGGGGGTTGAAATATGAAATAGGGATGAAATTTCCAATTTCTCACACGTGCTTAATTGGGGATAAGTCGGGAGATCTTGGTGACCAAGGTAACAATGTGACATCATTATGTTAAAAGAAGTTTATTGTGACTCTTGCGACATTTGGTCGGGCATTATCTTGTTGGAAAGTTGGATTTGCCAGGGTGTCAAGATAGGATTCTAAAACTTCTTGGATATAACGCTGCGCGTTCATGTTTCCTCTGACGAAGATTAAAGGTGATCTCGAACCATAAGCTATAGCACCCCAAAAACAGTTTGATGAGCATGCCTTTCAACAAAAAACCGTGGATTTCTCCTTTCACCATGTCGTCTTCTAACCCTCGATCGACCATCGTGGATGCCTAAACAAAATCGAGACTTGTCACTAAAGACAATACTGTTCCATTCCTGATCCCAGAGTGACCGTTCTGGAGTTAAAGGGAGGACCCAGTGTGGTCGGCCAAAACGTCTTAATCGTCGGTAATAGCACTTCGCATGCCAATAGGTCTTCCGTGTTCTGCAAACCATTCATTTGCAATAGACCTGGTAGTGGACAAACGGTCCCCTAAGGCCAATAATCTTAGGCGGCGATCTTCACGGTCCCTTACTCTTTGCGTACGGCCTTCTCGAAGCCATGTCTGCCAACACCTAACCACGGTGTCTAAACTTCTTTGCACTCTAACTGCAATTTTCCGAAAAGAAAATCCAGCTTCTCGAAGTTCACTATATACGACCCCTATCAAACTCACTAAGTTGAGGAAATCGTACAGGTCTCCGTACCCTAGGCATCGTCACCAATCGACAAAATGTCAAGAACCAAAATCCGCAAAATTCGGATCTTTACTACGGCTACAATATTCATTTTTGGATTGTTGGTGGATTTCAAAAAAAGCAGTATAAAAACCGGAATCTTCAACTGATAAGGCTGAAAATTTTATCAATTGTTTTTTTCAGTAAAATAAATTGACCAAATTTTATTAAAATAAAATGGGTAATTTTTTAATAAATTGAATAAAACGTAAATGTTGCATAGAGTATAAACATTCTGGTTAACTATCAATAACTCGTAACTATTGTTGACAGTTTCCTTGCTCTGCAGTGAAGGCGCCCACGAGAACGTCAACTTTCACCAGCTCCGCGTCTATAAGAGTACAATGCTTGTTTCTCAAATCAGTTTTTTAGAAACAACTACCTTATCTGGATATCACTATTTCCTTTTCAAGTTCATTACTTTTGCTAAGAACGCGGTAAAATAAAAATAATATATTTATAATAAAAACTACTAATGTCATCATGTAAAAAATGTGACTACATTACACATTTTTGCAATATTTAAATATATAATATAGATCATATACCTAAGTATTAAAATATTTGTTACTAATATATTTTTCAATCAATTTTATGTGTACCGAAATAATTCCACACTAAATTCAATCGAAACTTGTTTTACAGGTGTTAATAATTTCTAAAATTTTTAATAGTTTGACCCATAAAATACGTTTCACTACAATTACAAGGCAAAATCGAAAGTAGATATACTTATCTTACATACATTATTTGTCACTTTCAAATGTAATAACATACATGTAAATTGGATTCGCTTACTTTTAGAATAAATGCAAGGTATATCACAGATTGTTTTCGATTAAAATGTTCTGATTAAATTTTGGAATAAGCACAAGATAAAAAAACTTTCACAGATTAAAAAGCGAGCGTTTAGCGGAACAAAAACATACAACTACACGCGCCCAATTCCACTTTCTAACTGTTACTACAATACGCGGAATACTTCAAGATCGGAATTCATTTTCTCTCGTATTTAATTATATTGGAGGCACGTATGTAAAATTCATTTTACGTCTAACCAATCGTACATGTATGGATAACTGCAGTCACAATTTAAAAAGCGTCGTTGCCAAATTATTTAAAATATCCAAGAATGTGGAAAACCGTGACGAATTATTTAACACTTTCGTAACATTCAATTGTAATATTTTCATTCATTGTTAATTGTGAACTTTGTTTCAGGTTAAATATACGTTCTGTGTCTCAGTAGAACTGGTTTGCCGTGTAATTTTGTAATTTTATTAAATTTATACCTCATCTTAATATTAACAAAGGATTTCATAGTTTACAGAATATTCTCAACATAAAAAAAACAATAATTTTAATTGGAAAGGAAAATTTTTACAGTAATAAATTAATTTAATTTTTTTTTTAATGATAATTGTTACCAACAAATTAGTTGAAGAGATGGATACATTCTGATAGAGTGTAAAACTCCACAGTCAGCATAATGGCTAAGGTAAAAAGTCCCATTCCTCGCGAAATGGAAGGAGAAAGAACTAATTACCTGCGATGGGGAGAATATTAATTTCGGGATCATTTCTCAACATCTAGAAATCTTTCTGAACCCACCAAAAGGTTATAAGAATCCCAATCGACATATACTACTTTGTCGAAAATCATTTATGTTTATAATAAATAGTATCGGGTAGAGAATGCTTCCTTGAGGCACACCTACATATTTACATACAAATTCTGGATTGATTTTGTTGCATACTCTTCGTATGCAATAATGGTACATTAGCGTTTAGCATTTATTATATTGAACACAGTTAATTTAGTACCACAAGACGAGATAAAAATTCGACGATTTTCGGTGTCAAGGTTGTACAAATTTTGTTCATATCACTCAGAAACAATTAAAAAACTACAAGCTAGACACATATGCAGAGATGAATTGGGGTCTAAACACATTTTCAACACACCTGAATAACCAAATTTATTTTGAGAAGTACAATTAGAAAGAAAGAGTTAAATAATTTAAATAAAATGTTAGTGGAAAGTTTTGAGAACCTTTCCTCCAATTCTCAATAGTTATTCATAAAGATAAAAAAGGTACAATTATTTAGTAATTAATATAAATTACCGCCAATGTTAAAAGTGCATAATTCAAAAACGATTATAGATAAATATAATAAAAAGTATGATAAGGATCATGCGTTATTATTTATCTGGTATATTTAATGATACAATGTCTTAGGTGATCTAATTTAGTATAATTCAGTTAAATCAGTTGCTTTGCTACTTTTGAATCTTTTCTCAAAACAACTCCTTGAATCTCAAAATACGAGTTCAAGTCACCATCTAATTGCTTTCAAAATATTCTCATGATGGAATTGAATAAAAAACATACACTATCTGTCAACTACGTTAAAGTTACTGAATATCTAGACTTTTATACAATCGCTTGACCTTCAAAACCTATGACTCGATTATGGTAAAAAATATATTTATATAATATAATATATGGTACGCAAGGTGATAACCTTTAGTAGGTTACAAATCTAATTTTCAGTTATAGAACAAATCTGGCAACACCATAATATAAAGTTTGACATGTTTTAGCATTAACGTGTACTCACAACGACGTCCACGTGTTATTTGTGTTTCCTTACAATTAGTTAAGAAAATCAATTTGACCAAAAATGGAAGATTTTAGGAGAATAGAGTTCAAGAAATTGTGAATCCAACGCTCATATTGTTGTCCCTTTGGAGTACCCTCGTCCATTCAAACGATGCCCTTCTAGTTACTTCCACCTGATTATAACAAGGAACAACTCTATGTAGATGCAGAGGAATTAGAGGGGGTTACAACATATAAGTATCTAGGTACTAATATCACCTGCAACGCTGACTATTGCTTCGAAATCAATATTCGTACAGAGAAAGTACGTGCAGCTTTTGTCAAAATGAACAATATACTCTGTAGCCGCGACATGAGCTTAGATCTAAAGTGCGCTATGTGTTCCCGGTATTGAACTATGGCGTAGAAACTTGGACCCTTAACAAAATATAAGAAAGAAAAATAGACGCATTTGAGATTTGGAGATCACCTATCTGGGTCAGGAAGATTATGGACAAAAAGTCAATTGGAAGAAGAATATCTTGGATGCGGAATCTGCTAGAATTGTTCAACATGTCTTCTGCAGGAAATATTTTACGCAAGCTAATACAAATGCTTATTCATCAAGTGGAGGACCTTGGAATGGATAGGGAGACTCCAATCTAAAAAGGAAGCCGTCGATTTAGAAATCGGTGTTTTCGAATCTCGACCTCTAAATTTTAAGAGGATCTTCATAGCTTCTCAAGGCTCAAGCTGTATGAAACCAAACGAGAGGAGCCCGCTTATTTCCAAAGCGGGACAGCAGCAAAGAATGTGCTCTGCCGATTCGTCTGCTACTCTGCAGTAGCGACACTCCGAAGTATCACTCAGACGAAGCTTCCTCAAGTTGTTCCTCAAACGACAGTGTCCAGTCAGCAGTCCATTTAGAATTCCTGGTCGACTTCTACACCATTTCATGAACTATGCTGTTTGTTACTCGATTAAATGAACCCCGGTATATTCTCTCAGTACAGAAGGGTTTCCTTTGCTGTCCAATTGGAGATAATGTCTTTGGGAGTGTATTTCGCTATACCAAGAAATGGTTTCGGACCCATACACTCCACCCAGGCTCCCATTAAACCTAAAGCAAGAACAAATCTACCTTGATCTTTCTCAGCTAAAGAGTTCCAACTCCAGATACCCCAAATTTTTGAAATCGCTAAAGAGCTCATAAGAAATTTTTACATACACCTTTCAATCAACGGAAAAATGCCCAACCCAAATTTTTTTGCTACTTATCAGCAATAATACGTCTATCTATCGATTTTTTTAATTAATAGTTTTATTTCATCCATTTTTTAGATAGTTTCGGTAACTTTTTCAGTCATTGAACTTTCCGATCATTGAACTGAACTTGAATACTTATTTTTATCTAGGAAATTTTAAACCAGTAAATAAACATAACCATGAAATAATACAATTTACCATCTTTTAAAAATTTCATAATAATTAATGGGTTGGAAACAGGGACGTAACTAGGCCTTATTTGACCCGGGACAAGAAATTTGGCGCCTCACAGTACCATTCAAAAATTTTATCGAATGCATCCTGGTACATTCCTGAAATTGTGTGATCTGCTAAACAGCCAATGTACCATCAAGCTGACAAATTGGTTCGAAGAGGCATTTGCTTCTAACTCCTGTCAGTCGCACCGGGTCAGTAACATAAGTGTGTAACGTACCATTTGATAACAAAGGTTGGTTTTTAAAAGACTTGCAACCAGCACAAAAAAATGTCAGTAGCTTCATGTTCGTCGCATATATGTGTAACGCGCCTTAATGTTTCTATGTTTTCTAAACAGGTAACTTTCGGTTTCATGACATTATAGATTGGACAATCAAACAGAAGGTGTATTAAAGTTTCTTTCTCATTTCTGTTACAGATAGTACATAAATTCCTGGGGTCTACGATATATAAAGATATAGGGGAGAACATCCTCGAGTAGAAAACAGAGGTAAAATATCTAGGGCTAATCCTAGATAGCAGGTAACTCTGGAGCAAACACGAAGACGAAGTAATACACAAAGCAACCAAGGCCCTCATGGTGTGTAGGAACATTGCAGGAAAGAACTGGGGATGTAACCCACGTATCCTGCAATGGATGTACACAGCAATAGTGAGAACATTAATCACATATGGGGCAGTGGCTTGGGGCGCAAGGGCTAATCTGAATACGACGAGGAAAAACCTCTCGAAGATTCAGAGACTAGCCTGTTCATGTATCACTGGAGCAATGGGAACTTGCCCCACTGCTGCAATGGAGGTGATTTTAAACTTGACCCCACTGCACATTCTGCTAGAAAATGTAAGGAAGAAAACAATATATAGAATGATGAAAGAAGGAATTATCAGGGAAAAACCTCGATCACTTCACTTTGATCAAACTTGGGAAATGCCCCAAGATGATATGCCAAAGAAATTCAACTTTGTGAGAAAATTCATCACAAAGTTGAGTAATAAATCTTAATGGGATGAAGACACCATACAGAATTTAAACCAGAATACCATAAAGTGGTATACGGACGGTTCCAAGCTAGACGAGGGAACTGGGATAGGAGTTTTTGGACCGAGAGCCAAATACTCAGAAAGCTTGGGCACATACCCGAGCATCTTTCAAGCAGAAGTCCGCGCCATCGAAAGATGTGTGGAATTCAATATTGGAAGAAACTACTGCAGACAAGAGATTGTGATCATATCGGATAGTCAAGCAGCCATCAAAGCGCTGAGTTCAAATATAATCAGTTCGAAGATGGTTTGGGAATGCCTAGGCAAACTAAATGAACTAGGCCAGAAGAACACTGTCACCCTCCTATGGGTCCCGGGACACATAGGAATAGAGGGGAATGAAACAGCAGATAAGCTGGCAAAAAAAGGAGCTGAAACCCCACATTTGGGACCAGAACCATCTTGTGGGATCAGCAGTAGAGTAATCTTAGGAAAACTAAGGGAGGAAATGGAGAAAGAAAAATCCAAGTACTGGAATCAGCTGGAAGGACTGAGGCAATCTAAGATACTACTCGGGAACTATGACCAGAAGAGATCTCTTAGCTGCCTCAACCTCAGTAAAAAAAGGCTCCGTATTCTAACGGGAACATTAACCGGGCATTGCCGGTTAAGAAGCCACATGAAGAAACTAGGGTTAGCAGATGAAGCAAAGTGCAGATTCTGTGAGGAAGAGGATGAAACCTTAATACATATACTCTCAGAATGTCCTGCCTTGCAAAATTCTAGGGTTAGATACCTAGGAGCACATGAAATAGAGGAAGGGGATCTACCTGATTTAAAGCCCGACGATGTCCTAAACTTCCTCAGGAAAATAGGATTTGAAGAGCTGCTATAAATCTGAGAAAACATCAGAACATATGGCAAGTAAGGGGGGACACAATAGATCCTATGGGTCGCAGTGTAATCATCACCCCTAACTCATTCATACATTCATGATATATAAAATATTATTAATAGCAAACCTTAAGTTAAATTTATTACTTAAACGTAGTTGTGAAAGTATGCGAGTGACTTGAATTGGCAATTTTAAAAGAAGATATAATTTTTAGGCCTTATTTCAGGTACAAACGCAATGTACAGATTTAAAAAATGACATTGTTCAATCATTAATGTGTCCATATCGTTTAGTTTATTATAATAATCTCTAAGCAGACTCTTTTTATTTCGCTTTAATGAATTATAATCGATGGTGTTCCATATATCCTCCCCCCTAGTTACGTCCCTGGTTGGAAATCGGTACGATGATGGGTGTCAGGACTCTTTACATTCGAAATATTGTAGAAAATATTAAAAAAATGAATTTAATGCGTTTTTCCGGACCGTGCAGTTTTTCTTTGTTCAAACAATAACGTCAAAAAATATCAAAAAACATTCCGGACAATACAAAAAAAAAATGAATTAAATTGATTTTTCAAACGAATACCCCACTAAATCCTGCACTAATTTGCAGTTTCACGTGTTTTGGTTGCTACATTTTAAACAATTAACATTTCCTGACCGACCTTTTAATCTTGACCTAGTGATACTCTTAAAACTGGCAATAGTTCATGATCATTTTAACGTATACGCTATAGCATGAAAATTACGTGTTATGAAAGTGCCTTCCTTTTTCAATAACGTGGGTAGGTTAATTTATTGTTATCAGCAACAAATTTTAAAATACAGCTAACAATAATAAAAAATTATACGTGTTGAAATATTTCTCCTCACACCGTTAGTGAGTGCAATAATTTTGAAATTTATAATAATAGAAAGTAAAAATTCTATAACAATACGCCACATTATTAGAAACGTCACTGTCGTCATTGCTTGAGATAAGTCATAACATTTTATCCAGGGTCGGACTGGAATAAAATTTTCGTCCGGGCATCCCGGAACAAACCGGCGCCTTTTTTTAAAAATGAGCGATACTTCCTGTACTTTTTAAAGGATGAGTTTACAAAAATACTGTTGTGCGAGTATGCCCCTGGCGCTATGACCCAGACGCGAAGCAGACGGAAGACGCGAGAATATTCCAGAATACGTTTCTTTCAACGGCGCCCGATGAGCGAAGCCGTCGAACGATCGAGAAAACTACCAGAAAAGACCGGAGTATGCTGGAACAATACTTACCTATATATTAAGGACCGATTTGAATATTTTAGTTAGTTAGTTAGTAACTAGTTGTTGTTAGATAAATGCGAATGTAAATATTGTCTTACATAAATTAAAGTATTGTAAATAAATTGTGTTATATAAATTAAACAGTGTTAGTGATTCAAATAATATAAAAATAAATTAAAAGACTAGTAAAAATAAATAAACGTTACATTGGTGTCAGAAGTGGGATATTGTAAATAAATAAGGTAAAAAATAAATAAATAAATATGTCGAAAAAACTTTGTGACTTGAAAGTGACAGAATTGCGTCAAGAGCTGGAGGATCGTGAATTGGAAACAACAGGAAGGAAGACCGAGCTGTTGGAGCGACTTAAGCAAGCATTGGAAAATGATGGTTTAGATCCAGAAAATCATATTTTTGTAGACGACTCTTCTGCTACAATTATTTCTTCATTAAATAAAGTTTCTTCCGATATGTCTTCCTTGAAGAGTGATATCTCTTCCGATATGTCTTCTTTGAAGAGTGATATTTCTTCTTTGGAAAATAAAGTTTCTTCTGACATTTCTTCTTTGGAAAATAAAGTTTCTTCCGATATGTCTTCTTTGAAGAGTGATATCTCTTCTGACATTTCTTCTTTGGAAAAAAGAGTTTCTACTGATATGTCTTCTTTAAAAAATGATATGTCTTCTTTAAAAATGACATTTCTTCTTTGGAAAACAAAGTTTCTTTGGACATTTCTTCTATGGAAAATAAAATGTCTTCATTTGAAAAAAAAAATTGAAGAGAAAATAAGAGAAATGGAAAAGCAAATGGAAGAGATGGAAAAAGGAGGTAAAGAAGATATGGAAGATTTAGGAGAGGAAAACGAGGACGAAATGAGAAGCTTCAAAGTGGAGCGGAAACCGAAATTGGAAGGCAGCGAAAGTTCTGTTCGTGTTAAGGCCCCAACCTTTGACGGAAAGATGTCTTGGGAAAATTATCTCAAACAGTTCGAAACAGCTGCAAGAGCGAACGGATGGTCCCAAAAAGAGAAGGCAATAAACCTCACCATCGCTCTGAGAGGAGACGCTTTGGATGTTCTTCAGACCATACCAGTGGAGGACACAGATGATTTTGAGCAACTGAAGAAAACCTTGAACATGCGATATGGTCACGAACACCTGGAGAACTTGCACCGATCGCAGTTGAAGACTCGAAAACAGAAGCGAGAGGAGACACTTCAAGAGTACGAAGTAGATATTGCCAGATTGGTAAGATTTGCTTACCCTTCAGCTCCAGAACAAATGATGGAATGTTTAGCTGTTGAAGCATTTCTTGATGGACTTCGTGACCACGAAATGGCAAAGACACTCCGTTTAGCCCACCACAAAACATTAGTGGACATTTTGTCTGCCGCGCTTGAGTATGAAGCGGCTTCGAAAGCTTGTGGAGGATACAGTAAAGTAAGGTCCGTAACGGAAGAGGAAGATGAAAATAAGTTAGACCAATTAGTAAACATGATGAAGAACTTTACTGATAAGAAAAAGAAGAAGACCATCAGGTGCTGGAATTGTGGTGAAATAGGACATGTTCGCAATTCATGTAAACGCCCTGGGGTCACTACGAATCAAGAAACTACTCCACAGGAAAACTAAAACGGGTCGGCCTAGAGGGGGCAGCTTCGACCCGGAACGTTTCCAAAGACCCTCTCATACTAATAGCCTCTTTGAAATGCCGCGACGACAGTGTATATGTAGATGGTGAAGTCAACGGTAAAAAGTATACACTATTGGTGGATACTGGAGCGACCAGAACGATTATACGGCCAACAACTATAAATAGCCGTAAGAAGCTTTTACCAACAAGGCTACGACTGCGAACTGCCACAGGTGATAGAGCTAACATCCTTGGAGAAGTCCAGGTTCAAATAGGAATTGGCTCAGAAAAGTTCACGCATACTGTTATTGTCGCTGATATTGAGGAAGATGTCATATTAGGAATGGATGTGATGAACTTACATGGTTTCCAACTGGATTTCAAGAACAGAGTTATCAAAGTCGGTTCTGAAGAAATATTCCTTCATCCATATGAGGACAAAACCGTGCCAGCCGTTGTCCAGGAGGATACTGTGGTACCTGGTAGAAGCGAAACGATCATAGTGGCCAGACTGCAAGGAACTATTGACGAAGGAATACCTGTGATGATGGAACCATGGAACCATGATGAGGAGGTCGGTCGAGGAATTTTGATAGGAAAAGGATTGGTCACTTCTGCTAAAGAAATTCCAGTACGAGTTATAAACGTCAATGATCACCCAATTACGATCAAGAAAGAGACAAAAGTTGGAACCTCCGTACCAGTAACATCTATAATTCGACAGACAACTATTCCCGATAATTCCAACGATAAGTTTGAACAAATGGTGGCGGTTGCTGGTACATCTCTAAACCGAGAAGAGAAAAGAAAAATGAAAGATTTTCTTCATCGATATCGCAACATTTTTGTACCAAAGGGAGGTAAGACCTCTGCTGTAAAACATAAAATCGATACGGGTGATGCCAAGCCAATTCGTCAATCAGCTAGAAGATTACCACAGGCAAAGAGGCAAGAAGCTGAAAGGATTGTTCGAGAAATGGAAGAAGATGGAGTGATAGAACCTTCTACCAGTCCATGGGTCTCTCCGGTAGTCTTGGTCAAGAAAAAGGATGGAACTACGAGGTTCTGTGTAGACTACCGTCAGTTGAACAATGTTACCAAGAAGGACAGTTATCCTCTGCCTCGAATCGACGATACCTTGGACACTCTAGCTGGAAGTAAATTATTTTCTACCTTAGATTTGAAGTCTGGTTATTGGCAGGTAGAAATGGACCCAAGAGACAAAGAAAAGACAGCCTTTACCACTGGTTCTGGATTATTTCAGTTCAATGTCATGCCATTCGGACTATGTAATGCTCCTGCGACATTTGAAAGACTGATGGAGAACGTACTGAGAGGGTTGTCTTGGAAAACGTGCCTGGTCTACTTAGACGACATCATAGTCTTGGGGGACATTCGAAGAACATCTGAAGAACTTAGAAGATGTTTTTAAAAGACTTCAAGCTGCCCAACTGATGCTGAATCCAAAGAAATGTCAGTTATTCCAAGACAAAGTTAATTATCTGGGTCATATTGTCAGCAAAGAGGGCGTGTCTGTAGATAAGGACAAGGTCGCTTCTATCAAACAATGGCCACAACCAACTGATAAACATCAAATAAGAAGTTTTCTTGGTCTATGTACATACTATCGCAGATTTATCAGAAAGTTTTCAGACATTGCTAAGCCATTAACACGCCTTACAGAGGAAACGAGAGAGTTCTGCTGGGATGAAAACTGTCAAACGGCTTTTGAAACTCTGAAGAAGCATTTAACCGCAGCACCGATATTAGGCTACCCACAACCGGAAGGAGAATTTATTTTGGATACAGATGCCAGTAATGTCGGAATTGGAGGAGTCCTTTCACAGATTCAAGATGGACAAGAGAGAGTCCTGGGTTATTTTAGTAAAGTGCTCTCCAAACCTGAGCGGAATTACTGCGTTACGAGGAGAGAACTCCTGGCAGTTGTGAAGTCTGTAGAACACTTCTACCAATATCTTTATGGAAGAAAATTCTTAATCCGGACGGACCATGCAGCCCTAAAATGGCTAATGCAGTTTAAGAACCCTGAAGGTCAAATTGCCAGGTGGATCGAACGACTCCAAGAGTACGACTTTAGGATCGAACATCGAGCTGGGATAAGTCACAGAAATGCAGACTCTCTTTCCAGAAGACCGTGCCCAGAAGAGTGTTCTCACTGCAGTAAGACAGAATTAAAAGAAACTGCAATACTACGAACAACTGTAGTTAACGACGACTGGGCACCTACTAAAATTAAAGAAGAACAAGATAATGATCCTGTCTTAAAGAAAATGAGAGAATGGAAGATAGAAGATCGTCGACCTACTTGGCAAGAAGTGTCAAAATTCTCTACAGTCCTTAAATCATATTGGGCTCAGTGGGAGTCTTTCATTTTGGAAGGCGATTTATTAAAGAGAATAATTGAAAACGATGACGGTTCCGTTAACAGAAAGCAATTGGTTATACCAAAGAGTAGAGTAGCCGAAGTACTACGACAGTTACACGACAGTCCATCAGGAGGTCATCTTGGTGTCAAGAAAACCCTGCAGAGAGTTCGGGAAAGGTTTTATTGGATGAATAGTTCCGATGATGTTAAGGACTGGTGTAAGAAGTGTACCATCTGTGCTGCTAGTAATGGACCTCAGAAAAGGGGAAAGGCTCCCATGAAACAATATAACGTTGGTAGCCCATTTGAGAGAATTGCTTTAGATATTGCTGGACCGTTCCCCACTACTGAGAATAAGAATAAATACATGTTGGTGGTGATGGATTATTTTACGAAGTGGGTTGAAGTCTACGCCATTCCAAATCAAGAGGCAGCAACTGTCGCAGACGTGCTAGTGAAGGAGTTTATTTGCCGATATGGAGTGCCCTTGGAGATTCACAGTGACCAAGGAAGGAACTTCGAAAGTCAACTCTTTCAAGAAATTTGCGACAATTTAGGAATGAAGAAAACAAGAACTACAGCATTGCACCCACAATCAGATGGAATGGTAGAACGCATGAATAAAACCATTGGCAAATATCTATCAAAAGTAGTATCCAATCACCAAAGAGACTGGGACCAGTATATTTCGCTCTTTGCAATGGCTTATCGATCCGCCGTCAATGAATCAACAGGTCAAACACCAGCAAAAGTCTTGTTTGGACGCGAGATAAGGTTACCATGCGACCTCGAGTTTGGATGCCGACCTGGAGAGGATATAGCTGGAGAAGACTATGTAATTCAGTTACGAAGAAAAATGGACGACATGCATGATTTGGTTCGCTCCCATCTTCAAGTTGCCAGTGACAGGATGAAGAAACGGTATGATACCCAAGCTATAGAGGGATGTTTCCAAGAAGGTGACAAAGTGTGGCTCCATAACCCGAAAAGACAGAAGGGGTACTCACCAAAGCTACAACAATCTTGGGAAGGACCATACATCATTAAGAAAAGAATCAATGACGTCATATACCGTATAATAAAGACCCCGAATGGAAAACCTAAGGTAGTACACCGAAATCGACTGGCGAAATTTGAAGGAGATCATGACCAGGAAGAAGAAGTCGTAAATCAAGTCCAAGATACACCCGACCTTGCTTTCGAAGAATTTATGGGTGCATATGGAGGTACTGGGAAAGCTAGATACGGCGTGACTATTGAGAAACAGCAAGACCTGTTCACACTTCCTGATGACTACTCATTGGCCCATAGCGTTTCCGCCACTATCAGCGACGGCCGAGGATTAGCGTCTGTCTTTCGAAGGAAGATTGGTCGACTGTCAGAACTTCGAAATCAGTTACCAGCCACTGGGAAGGCTTTGATACTTCGAGATGACTCCCGTTGCCTCTTCTATCTGATTACCAAGAATACCTACCAAGACCAGCCCACTTATCGAAATATATGGGAATCATTACTTAACTTGAGAGAGCACGTATTGGAGTCCAACATACAGAAGCTAGCCATGCCGAAAATAGAGTGCAACTCATTGGATTGGAGGGTCATCCGAAATATGGTGGAAGTAATCTTTCAAGATACCGAAGTCCAAGTGTTGGTATGCAGCCATTCGCCCCGTGTCCAGCTGACATCAAAGACCATTCCATGTTATTTCCATGCAACTGGAAATTGTAGACGAGGATTTAGTTGCAAGTATCTCCATCCAGTCTCAATTGCTTAAAAGTTCCAGGAGGAACTATCTCTTAAGGAGGGGGCAATGTTGTGCGAGTACGCCCCTGGCGCTATGACCCAGACGCGAAGCAGACGGAAGACGCGAGAATATTCCAGAATACGTTTCTTTCAACGGCGCCCGATGAGCGAAGCCGTCGAACGATCGAGAAAACTACCAGAAAAGACCGGAGTATGCTGGAACAATACTTACCTATATATTAAGGACCGATTTGAATATTTTAGTTAGTTAGTTAGTAACTAGTTGTTGTTAGATAAATGCGAATGTAAATATTGTCTTACATAAATTAAAGTATTGTAAATAAATTGTGTTATATAAATTAAACAGTGTTAGTGATTCAAATAATATAAAAATAAATTAAAAGACTAGTAAAAATAAATAAACGTTACAATACTCAATAATTTTGTAAAAAATAAATCTACCGGGCATTTGCCTGGTCGCTTATATAGCCAGTCCGACCCTGATTTTATCCAAACAAACTGTGGCCTTTAGTTTACATTGAAGTTTTTTGTATCGTGCATTTTCTTGTTTTTTTGTAGAGTTTTTGACATTTTGGTGCTATATTATAAACACATTATTATCTTTAAGGAATATTTTGAGTTATATTTAAAGAAATTTTATTTTGTTTTAAGGTGAGAAAAAATTAAAATAATATTGCTTAACCTTAAAAGCAAACTTTTTCATATAAAACAAAATAAAACTTCGAAATATTCCTTAACGATAATAATGTATCTATTTAGTACTATAATAACTCGAAAACAAGAACCTACATAATATAAAAATCTTAAATGCAAACTAACTATTATAAGGCAAAAGTTTGTTTGGATAAAAGGCTTTGACCTATCTCGAAAAATGGCAACAGTGACGTTTCTAATAATGTGGCGTTCATTCTGCAATGAAATAAAACATAGATTTAGATTGTCATGAATCTTAAAATTATCAGTCTATTTGCCAATGCAACGTGCTAATTGTTTTGTGACAAGTTTTAAATTAAATAAATAAAAATTAGTGAAAAATCAGGTGAATCAGATATGAATAATAATCCTGAAATTACAAACGATGCAAGATTAGTTTCAGATTAGAGCAAGTTCCTAATTCCATAAGGATTCAGAGCATCTCCTTCTAAGAATTTATCATCCATCTTGGACCCATCTGTGTACCATACCAGTGAGTCTTCTTCCAGCTCCTAACCTAACCTAATCTAACCAATAATTCTATGGAAGTTAAGCAGCTTTCTAGAAAACAAATTTCTAATTTCATAAGGATTCAGAGCAACTCCTTCTAAGAATTTATCATCCATCTTGGACCCATCTGTGTACCATACCAGTGAGTCTTCTTCCAGCTCCTAACCTAACCTAATCTAACCAATAATTCTATGGAAGTTAAGCAGCTTTCTAGAAAACAAATTCCTAATTTCATAAGGATTCAGAGCAACTCCTTCTAAGAATTTATCATCCATCTTGGACCCATCTGTGTAACATACCAGTGAGTCTTCTTCCAGCTCTGGTTCGACTTCTTTAACCGTGTAGCGGTTTCCTAACCACTTCAAACTTAACTTGCATGGTGTCTAATGGTTACTTTAAGGAACCAGTGAAATTTTTTCAAAGATCCTTAGATGACCAACCAAATCACCAGTTTTTAAGTTTTTGTCTTCCCTCATAGTGCAATATTGCAGCGAAGGTAGACCTAGCAACAACTCTAAGACTGCTGTAGGGCACGTTGTCATTGGTCCTGTGATTCCCAGACAAGCCAGCCGTTGCACTTTCTGCAATTTAGTACATGGCGTTGATTGCTCAATAGACCCATCTCGTTAATGGCACAAATTGAATACTCGTGCGCGAACCAACTCCCACTCTCGTAGTTCCCCCTAAATGTTCGTGCCCCTTATAAAATTGTGTTGGTATGACATGCAAAAGTAATCAGTAAGTAATCCAAAGTAAAGTAAATCCAAAGAGAAGTCTAGGTACACACACAAGACAAGTCGTTAATATTAAATACACAAAGACAAGAAAAACACAATAACAACTAGCAAGCGGCATAAACGAACGAAATAAAAATTAAAACTTCTCCTTTGTGGTTTATGGCCTGGGCTGTCGCGGCTATACGGCAAATAAAAGCTAGCTTTTGACAGCTAAAAGGGTTTTTTTCATTAAAATTGTGGTATTCCTGGATGGCAATACGTTGTGTTCTATGGCAAGAAGTAGTCATATTTTAGCAGTGGAAGGGGAAAATTCAAAAATATTTGCGCATGAGTATTCAATAAAGAGATAGGTGTATTTTTGGTCACCACACTTATGAAGCATAATCATTTGGTACGCCCAGATCATTATCGATTACAAGTCCCATGTCTTCCCAAATGTCCTGCGGCAAGTCCAGCTGGCCACTAACACTTCAAATTATGCAAACATAGGCAAATAATTGAGATCGAGAGATGAATATGAAAAGGAAACTGACTCTAGACATTAGCACGTCATACGAGACAATCCAAAAGAGTACCAGAGGAAAGACAATTAACATACTAAATGCATCAAATTAAACATATAATTAAAATAAAATTATTAGAATATAAACCATTAATATAACACAGATGTTTAAAAATTAATTAAAAATAAATAAATGAAATAATCTACTATACCAGTCTACTTAACCAGTCATTAAATTAGAATTAAACAAAGAAATCAAATTAGTAGGTAATTATATTAAAAAATTTCGATGTATAAGAAATGGAAGTAAAAATAGTAATTATACGCCAAAGTAGAAAAGTGATTTTATTATTGTCCAGGTCTGTAATGGATGGTGATACTCTAACCAATTACACGCCACTGTACGGCGTGCAACAAGGAAGCAAAGTGTTACTTTTTCTCCCGAAGTTGGGCAATAATCAATAATAGCACCCCAAACCATAACTCTTCAACAAAAAACCGTGGATTTCTCCTTTCACCTTTCACGTCGTCGTCTTCTAACACTCGCTCGACCATCGTGCATGCCTAAACAAAATCGAGACTCGTCACTAAAGACAATACACTGTTCCATTCCTGATCCCAGAGTAACCGTTCTCTGCAGCACTCAAGGCGATTACGTAGGTGTTCTGGAGTTAAAGGGAGAACCCAGTGTGTGTTCTGCAAACCATTCATTTGCTTTGGACCTGGTAGTGGAGAAACAGTCTAAGGCCAATAATCTTAGGCGGCGATCTTCACGGTCTGTTGTTCTACGGGTGCGTTCAGAGCCCCTTGCTCTTTGCATACGGCCTTCTCGAAGCCATGCCTGACAACACACTCTAGCTGCAATTTTCCGAAAAGAAAATCCAGCTTCCCGAAGTCCCACTATACGACCCCTATCAAACTCACTAAGTTGACGAAATCGTACAGGTCTCCGTACCCTAGGCATCGTAACCAATCGCAAAATTCGCAAAATTTGGATCTTTACTACGGCTACACTATTCATTTTTGGGATTTCAAAAAAAGCAGTATAAAAACCGGAATCTTCAACTGATAAGGCTGAAAATTTTATCAACTGGGTGTTCGGATTTTTATGTCACTTATAGTTACTTTAATTTGTTCATTTTAAATAGTAAACATTATATTCTTAACTTTGTTTTATTGATTTCCTATAGTAATCACAAAAAACATCAAATAAAAACACATTTTCTACCTCTGTCTGCATTGTTTGTTGATACATATATAAATAATTAATAATATGTTTTTTTTAATTATGTTTATAATTCTATACACAACTACTATTGGGTCCTATCCACGTCCTATCTGTCACTGTACACCGCTTCTAGCTTCTACACAGTACTTGACCTGTGTTATATACTCGATTAGTTCCTGTTTTCTAAGAGTCCAGGCGTGCTGTACCAAAAAAATAAAAAATACGGAATATCTGAGACCTGGAATGTAAGAGTTGGAGGTGGTAAAGGGGCTTATAACACATGAAAAAAAATACATTAACTATTTCAATTATGATCATAAACTTTTTAGGGGTGAAAAAGGGTGAAAAAGGGGTAAAAAACTGAAATATTGCGGTTTTCGGCTAAAATTGACGTCAAAATGAAAAGTGTCCAATAGAAAAGTTGTAGATCATGTAAAAATTTAAAACTTTTCTTTTGGTAATTTTCTCACATAACCTCAATTTTTCGAGGAAAATGGAAAAAAGACGATTTTTCGTTTTTAATTTTTAATTTTCCAACGGATTCGTCATTCTTGGTGAAACTTGGTGAAAACTTACCTTTTTATGTCCAAAATAACCTCGAATTTTCTCAACCTTGTAACATATCTAATAATTTTCCGAGAAATTTGAGTTTTCTGGAAAAATCTCTTTTTTTTCAACTGTAAAGTTTGCTCGGAAAATATTATTGAAAAAGATTTTCCTGGGGCTCATTTTTTTCGTTTTTACGTCTACTTTCACATGAAATAAAAAAAAATACACCTCTCTATTCCAAAAAGTCAAAGAAAATTGAAATTTTGATAAAAATTGGGCTATAGGGTTCTGATGGAAGGGTATTTGGGCCTTGTAATTATCAACAAATCGATTTATCTCATGAAAAACCTTATAATATAAACAAATCAGCATACAACAATAGTAAAAACCATGAAATCCCCGCTCGGATTATTAACTTCATTAATAGACTTGAGTGTTTATAATAATATTGCAAATGAACTAAAAATCCGACTAAATAATGAAATACATTTTCTTTTGTAATTTTTCCCGTAGAATGTAATGCAAGAGTCGGCTTTTGCATTTTTTAAAATTTTATAACAAAAATTTAACAATTATTGCAAATTTAGCTGTTGCAAAATTCATTTTTTGCTTTTTTTTCATTTTTAAGCACATTTTTAAATGAGAGGTGTATTTTTTTATTTCATGTGAAAGTAGACGTAAAAACGAAAAAAATGAGCCCCAGGAAAATCTTTTCCAATAATATTTTCCGAGCAAACTTTACAGTTGAAAAAAAAGAGATTTTTCCAGAAAAATCAAATTTCTCGGAAAATTATTATGTTACAAGGTTGAGAAAATTCGAGGTTATTTTGGACATAAAAAGGTAAGTTTTCACCAAGTTTCACCAAGATTGACGAATCCGTTGGAAAATTAAAAATTAAAAATCGTCTTTTTTCCATTTTCCTCGAAAAATTGAGGTTATGTGAGAAAATTACCAAAAGAAAAGTTTTAGATTTTTACATGATCTACAACTTTTCTATTGGGCACTTTTCATTTTGACGTCAATTTTAGCCGCAAACAGCAATACTTCAGTTTTTTATCCCTTTTCACCCTTTTTCACCCCTAAAAAGTTTATGATCATAACTGAAATAGTTAATGTATTTTTTTTTCATGTGTTATAAGCCTCTTTACCACCTCCAACTGTTACATTCCAGGTATCAGAATTTCCGTCTAAAAGTACAGCACGCCTGGACTATAAAAGTAACGACGTTTTACATACGTCATCACTACTTCCCCTCTCAGTGCCGTAGCCAGCGGAAGGCACCAGGGGCCCGTGTCCGAAATTTCTACCCGACTGGATTATAAAACCATAAAAAATTTGAGCACTTGTGTTTTGCGCACCTGTATGAAGCAGGTAGCTCGCTTAAACTTTCTTGCCCGTGCTTTTTTTAACGTAAAAGTAATGCTAATTAACCATGACTAAATCTGGTGTTTTTTTTAATGCACATCAAATGTGTAATCATCCTTAAATCGTAGACAATTTACAAGTATTGGCAACGATGGTTGGCACTAGCGTTAGAGGTTAGCGGTATTCTAGAAGCAGAATTTGATTTCTGTCAGCAGAAATGGTTAAACGAATAAAACGCACCAAATAATCCTTTGGAAGCACTAAGGAAATGCAGTGAATAATTGTTTCCTAATATTAATTAGTGTTGTAAATATTTTCCATTTTACCTGTGACTACAGCATCCGTGGAAAGGAGCTTTTCTAGTCTGAAGAGAATCAAAAATTACTTAAGAAATTCTACAAGCCAAACAAGACTCAACGGATTAGCTCTCATGAATGTCCATAGGGATATAAATAATGATGCAGATATTATAACAAATATTTTTGCATAAAAAAATTAAGTCGTCTTGATTTCAAATTATAATATTTGAAATACTTTAATGTAAACTTGTAAACAATAAATTTTTTGTTTTCCGACTTTATCTCTCAGTGTACCCTAACCTTTACTACAAGTGCCCCCCTAAAAAAAAATCAGGCTACAGCACTGTCCCCTCTAACCGTTTATCTCGCTAAAATGATGCGGTAACAAATTTTGGAGACCGTTGATTATAATAATGTTTATTTACCATCCAAAAAATATATAAAATTACATAAAATATATTTCAGTACATAGTAGTTGCGCTTAAATTAAATATTATATTAACCTAATTAGTAAATAAACTAGAAGAAATTCCCTGAAGAACCAGAGGTTGTGCTCAGGGTTTAGCAATATTTTAGTTCCTAAAATAAAATCAAGAATCTTTGGAATACCTTAAAGTATAGATTAAACGGTAACTCGCTAAAAAAAGCCTTAAAATATCTTCCATCGTGAAATAAATTACGTGAACTTGACGTGAAATAGTCTGTACTATGTGTCGTTGAAATAATGTAATTCGGATACTTTTTACCTTCATTTTTAATGACTAGCAACAGGTATTTAAATAACCCAACAATCACTTTAATGGCACGTGCTTCATCTAATTGTTATTCCATAAATTTACCGAAAAATAGCATACGTAAAGTAATAGGAAAACTTCAATAGTTTAAATAAACTAAGCGTAATATGCAACTAAATATCGTAATGTATGCCATATCATGTAGGACTAACCTTAATAATAATTTCGAGATGCACCACTTTAAAAAGTGTGGAATATTTCTTTTTTTGTTAACAAATTCTGAAAAATAACAAAAATTGGCATGTTTTTCTCTTTTCTATCGAATATACAGTGTGGAAAAGAATGGATTAAATTCATTATTTCGATTACTGTACATATTTATAGAAAATACCAAAACACGTAAACCTAACATCATAAATTGAAATTCACCTTTGAGTGACAGTTTCAACCCCCTAATTTTTTTCAATGAGAAGTATAGACTTATGATATATAGTTTGAAAGGTCTCTTCATTTTCAACATACCTAAGCATCTTAAATTACTGTGTGGTGTTCATCATGAAATTTTATTACTTATCAGGAAGTTATTAACAGCAAAAATTCTGGCTGGTAAAAATATAACAAGGTTTTGATTTAAAAAAGTGAGGTTAGTTTAGTTTAGTCAAGAATTAATTAACAATTAAAAGAAATGGAAAGACTAGATATAATTCATTTTGATAACTTATTGAGTTCATCAGAAAATTCTGATAGCGAAGATGAAGAAACTGCGCGTGCTAGGAATGTAAAAATTCGTAACAATTTGATTGAAGATTAATTAATTAATTTGTTATTAACTGATGTGTTTATTTTTAAGTTGTTCTGACATAGGATGAATAAGGCTCAGTTCCAATTATTTAAATTATTTTGATCCGATTCTTAGAATTTGAAATATTATAGCCCAAAGTTATGGTAGGTTTACAGTGTAAATATACAATATTTTAAAAAAATGAGAATAGTTTTTAAATTTTAATTGTAATAAATATTTTTCATCGATTATTTTTTAACTTTTAAAAAATAAGCATCAAATGAAAAGTATATGCTGTGTGACTATAAAATATATTGACTTTATTTTTAAGTTTAAAAAAAATATTTTGAAGTAGAAAATATTAAAATCAATATTAAAAGTATTGTATTATTCGTTTCAAGTTCGTGCGGGCTGACTTATTTTAATAGCTATTTAAGTCGATACTTTTAAGCTCAGGGCCGTATTTATACCGACTGTTTTGTTCAATTATATTACTGAAACACGACATGAAAGCAAAGATGTTTTTTTTTCGTAAATCCAATAAAAGACTACTATTTTTTAAATTCTTTAATTGAAAGGTTTCAACTCACTTATTAATTTATTGATTAGCATAATATAAATTTATTATAATCCAAATAAAAAAAGGTATAAATCATGATGATAATTTCATTCAAGTATCGCAATATCAGTAACGATCTCATCGTCATCACTACTGTCTACATGTATAATCAATTTATTTACATTAGAAAATGCCTGTAAGTATTTTACCTCTACTTGTTTAACATGTTCAATGCAACTTTTCCAGTGTTGATTTCTATCAACTTTATCACAGTTGCACTTAGTTTTGGAGATTGGTTTTTGCTGGCAATGTTCCTTTTCAACTGACTCAAAATGATGTATATCTTAAAATTGAGCCTTACTCATCCTCTGTCAGATCCCCTTAACAAAAGTTTTATAAATATACAGTATTTTTAATAATCTAACTGTTTAACCAGTATTTTTTATTGGCCCATTTATAAAACATGTTTACGTAACATATAGTATACAAGTAAACATTTATAATTATTAATATAATTGTTGCTTTTTTATTGCCATTAATATGATTATAGAGGATAATTAATAATAAAAAAACATTGTTTGGTATTCTTTGAATTGTCTGACGTACTTGTAGTAAGTGGTTACCATAGTAACCACCTGTAAAGTAACCTAGTTACCTTGTAAAGAGACAAAAAATGGATCATGTATGATATCAAAAATTTGAAAAGAATTTGCAATTTTTTTAAGGAATTATCCGTTTTTATTGCTGCAGTTAGTTACAATTAAAAGTGCAACTATACTAAGTGACATAAAAATCCAAACACCCAGTTTAAATGATTTTATTTTTGTAAAATTTTTATGTCACTTAGTATAGTTTCGGTCTTAGATCATCATCAGGCTATAAGTAAAAGATACAAGTCATAATCACATAGCTAATATACGGTCAACAAGAACAGTTTGGAACAATTTCTTCAAAAGATTGATACATATTGCTATTAGGAAAAAAAAACCTTAGCAGGTCGATTCCATTTTTCATTTGTGCATTTTTTATTTGCTCGTACTTTTGATGACGTCATCGTTAATCGAGTTATGACGTCATCATTTTTTTTAAATGGCAATGCCCTATTTTCATAAGCATAACTGATCAATAAAGTTAAATGTTATATTAATTAAAAATGTTCATACCAGGTATGTTGTGGGTTAAAAAATAAGTAATAATTAAAGAAGTTAAATCATTCAAAAAGTTAAACAGATAAAAAAGAAGTAAAAAATATTAAGGAAACATTAGATTATTTATTTTTCTATTATAGAATCAACTATGGTTGAGTAGTAATTGTTTATTAAGCATGTATGCCTGTATCTGTAGTTACGGTGAGCAATGAGGCAATGATTTAATTAACAAGTTTTCACTTTTAAACAAGTACAAAGAAACTTGCATGTTTATTATTTATAACAAATTAAATATAAGAGATTTTTCTGGGTAATTAAAATATGGAATTTGTTTGTAAAAAAATCTTTGAAAATGCCATGTTTTGACTCGTTATATAATCGATTTAGATGATTCCAAAACAGCGTATTTTTAATGAAATTGATTGTAGTAACCATTACTTTGTGGAAGTCCATCTTACTAAGAATATCAAAAAAAAAACTTTTTAAACAAAACTTCCACTATTTATTCAAAAATTTGCTTTTTTAAAACTCAATGGTAGCTGTTTCGCTAAAAACTAGTTAGTAATAATTTATATTAATTACTACATAATTGTACCTTCTAATTAAACTTCTCAAAACAAATTTTGGGGATTCAGGTATTTTGTAAGGTTGGAAGTGTGTTCACAGCCCATTTCATCAATGCATGTGTCTAGCTCAGTGATTTCTTTAGTTAGCTTTTAAGGGAAACAGATGTCATTGTGTTTAAAAAAGCAATGGACTAGTTTAGTGATTTTTTTTATATTTGCATCTTATATAATAGGTTTTTAGTGGTTCAACTGTACAAATAAATTTTTTATAAAATTAATCCTCTAGCCATAATCGTTACATACGTCATAAGTGGTAAGTGACGTGTTTCAATAAGATTGGTAGAAAATTTGCTATGTTGTCGATATTAGGGATTGCAATTGCTGGATCCAGCATCCAGCAATGCAGCTGGATCCAGCGCCTTTTTAAGCATGCTGGATCCAGCATATAGTGCTGGATCCAGCGATGCGGATCCGCAAGCAGCAACAGATGAAAGTGACGAATGCGAAGACGATGAAGACATAGAGTTAGAGAACGAGATGAACGATGGATTGGCAGTTACAGTCGAACCAACATTAGTGGACTCTGTTGAATTAATCCCACGATACAGCGAACAGCTCATGAAAGTACGCAAAGTTGTAAAACTTCAAAAAATCACCTACCAAAGATGATTTATTTTTATTTTTGCAAAAATATGTTAAAGAAGAGAAAGGTAAAGAACTTAGTCTGATACTTGATTGCCGCACGCGATGGAACAGTTTGCTCAGTATGCTTGAACGTTTCTACAACCTAAAAGTTTGTATCGATAAAGCATTGATAGACGTCGGTTCCGAAATAAAATTTTCGGGCGATGAATGGGCAGTAATCAATGAGTTGATCATCAGAGTCCACATTGATAACTGCCGACACAACCCTGAAATTTGTCTTAGACAAGCTATATACCCAGGGCACTACCCTAAGTGCCGAGCTAGCTGAAGCGCTACGCAAAAGAATCGCAGAACGGCGCCTCTCCGAAGTTACTGGTACGTTAGTGTACTTGAAAAATCCAAAAAAGTATGAATAATCAGTGAAAAAACCTGGCTATTTTCCTATGCCAAAAAAGAATACGATGCGGCAGGAGATGAAAACATTGTTAAAACGTGTAAATAAACAAAATATTGTAGAGCCGGTACAAAAAGATATCATGGAATTAGAAGAAGATGGCCCAGGTCCAGATGATAACCCAGAACCAAGGACAATTACTTTAGAGGAAGAGCTTGAGATGGAACTTAAAAGAGAGAAGGAGAACTTTAATAAACAAAAGAAAAGTGTTCAACTAGATTACGAAAAGGTTTTGAAAAAAGAAATGACCGTTTATGAGACCGAAGGAGTGCGAGGTGAACATTTATCTATGGTTTATGACTATTTAATTACCCTAAAACCGACCAGTGTAGAGGCCGAAAGAGCATTCTCTGCAGCCGGCTACATATGCAGTTCTGTGCGAAGCAGGTTGGGAGATAAGACTATAGATAAAATTTGTTTTACTTCCAGAGGATTCAAAAAACGAAATAGTCTTTATGATACAGACTATACCAAATGAGTGAAAGATTTCATTGTTTACCGTAAAAAGTTTAAATTAATAAAAAACTTCTTAAAATGTCGTCTTTTTATATTCATTCCACATTTTGCTGGATCCGCGCTGGATCCAGCTGGATTCAGGTCAATCCAGCAAGAATCCAGCTGAATTGAAAACGCCGCTGGATTGCAATCCCTAGTCGATATGCTTTAATACTAACCGAGAAACTTCTCTCTCTCTTATTTCTTGTCATTAAAAAGAGATAAACATATTGATATTTTTGTTCTCTGATTGACACTTTATCAAATAAGGAGTAAAACACTAAACAAAATATTCTGTCATTTTCGTTAGTTTAATTTGTTGTTTGGTTGTGTTTGGTTTATGAAAGAAATTACTTTTATACTATTTTTGGTTAGAAAATAAAAATCCCTAACACCTTCTCTTGGTGTTATAGCGGTTCCTTCAAAAATAACCAATAGAAGTAATTGTTCTCTCGGGGAGCAACCCTTCTATCGGTACAGTGAGAGAACGAATTTCAAGAATACGGTTTTGGCATTTTCAATAGAACCACGCCCACTTTCTATTGGCTGTTCTATTCTATCACCGTCAAGAATAGGGGTCTTGTTTGTTTATTACAGATAAACACGATTTTCTCTCCTGTCATATATCTTGTCAACTGGTACAATCAGTTAGCCACAGAACACGGTGTTTTGTGCCGCCAGTTCTTTGAGAATACTTAAAACGAACGTAGCTATAATGTGACAACTTTGACTTTTAAACACACTTCATTATTGGTTATTATAAGTAAGTAGGTATCTTATCCTAAATATATATTGCTATCATTTTGATTAATATGATCCTACTAAACTAGTCCATTTTTTAAATAAATAGTGGAAGTTTTGTTTAAAATGTGTTATTTTTAATGTTCTTAGAGTATTTTTATTTCAAAGTTGGCTTTGTAGTCTTTAAATTTTAAATAATTTCATAAAAAGGAATCTAATGGGTTCAGATCAAGTGATCTATTGGGTCATTCCACTGGTCCCCTTCTTCCCATCCACCCTTGTAGAAAAGTTCTGTTTAAAAAATGTTGAAACCAGATTCTGTGGTCTAAATTAGTGGGTAATGAATATTAGAAAAGTCGGATCAAATCAGGAATTAACTTATTTTGAAGGAAATCCACTCACATTCTTGCATCCAGTTTGGATTTTGATCAGACCAACAACATGATCGTTCAAGTGACACGTTGCCTCGCCCAAAAAAAAGTATCAATAAAATTGTTATTTTGATCAGAATTCAGTTTTTCATAGATAATTCACGCACTTCACAATGTGAATTTTCAACTGACGACAAAATAATGTCTTATTAACTATTTTCATTAAATTTTGGTCTACCTTGCTTTGCTGCATCCCTCAATGTCCCAATTATTTGTAATTACGCTTTATTCTGATAAAGGTAGATTTGAAAGATTTTTTTTCCAGGACAAATTATAACTAGGAAATACATTTAAAATTTAAATATGACTGGATCATAGGTATAATGGGGAACTGGCATGAAATTTTACACTGATTATACTTTAAAGCACAAGAAAGGGTATGGATAAATCGTATATTTCAAGACAAAAAAAAACAATATATCATTCCACGTTGGTACATAATAATATCTCAATCATTACGATGCGAGCGAACTCATTTTAAATTGCTAATGTGCCTAGTTCGAGGGGTGTCTCACTCTGTCAATCTGGTGTACACTATGCTACCAATCCCCCTCGAATCTTGGAAATCTTACCAATCCGAGACCCAATCTCAGAAATCCACAAATATCTGTTCCAATCTCTCAATCTTGCTTCGAATCTTGGAAATCTCGGAAATATTGTGACAATCCGCTTCGAATCTTGGAAATCTTACCAATCCGAGACCCAATATCGTGATGACTCGTTTTTTGAGGATAGTCCCTACGTCAAAGTTTACACAGGAAAGAAATATATAGTAATTAGAAAGACTACGTTGTGCTGGTTTTTGTCTGTAAAAGGCCATAGGATGAGTGGCGATCGTCTTAAACGAGTGAAGCATAAATTAGAACATTTCAATAATAATTTCCATGTGTCATGTGTTAAAGTAAAAGAATATATTTCAATTGGTGACTGGGTTGCTTTCAGAAGAAAAAACAAAACAGTAACTCCTCTTGCAGAAAATGTTCTCACCTTTTTGAAAATAGGAAAAGTCCTTTCGTTTAAATATATTAATATAAAATCTAAAAAAAAGAGCCAATATTCCTTGGACAGGGCGAAAACTATTCCAAGTGGGAAGTGTAAAATTGCAGTATTAGCTCAGTGGTTTACCACTAACAACGAGGGAATACTCCATCTGGATGAAGAAGATCGCAATGAATTCATAGAAATGAGTTCATATATTTGTTCTGTACCACCCGCCATTTATAAAAATAGAATTTTAAGAATTGACAATTATTCAAACCTTGAAAAAATTATTGACATTTTTCTACTCAATCAAAATAGTGAGAATCCTGTCGAATTTTCATCAAATAGTGACATTTCTGTACAGTATATGGAAGACAGTGACGATGAAGTGGTTGCTTCTGATCATGAAAGTGAATTTGAGGGAGATTCGATAATAAGTCCAGCTATTAAAAGACCTGAACTTCAACTTCATTTTATTAAAAATCGTAAATTATTACATGAAATACTTTAATTTTTTCATTCAAATCTAACCTAACCATAAAATACAAAAGTAGAAATGAATCGCCGGCAACATTTCGACGTAAAACCTAAACCTGAATTGTCTTCAGATTGTGTCTACAACTACAAAAATGTTGAAAAAACGTTATTAGAAAGATTTTATGTCCGTTACTGTATATTTAACAAAAGGTTAGAATTTAACATTAGAATTTGAATAATGTGAGTACATTTGAATGATTGTAAAGAATACACTTATATTTAAAAACTTTTAAATATGTTGATTTTGCTATAACAGTAACCCGTAGGTTAATCGCTTGCACAGACAACACATAGTTGTAGATTTGAATCGGAAGTTATGTAATATATTTAAAATTAATAAACAGAAAATCAGCCATAAACACTGATGAATCAGTATGGATCCTCAATAATACACATTTTTATAGTTTTAAGGCGTTGGAGTATAATCATTTGATGAAACTTGGGCAAGCAATTAAAAATTTTTTAAGTAAAAGTGTAAACTGTAGAGATGTGCCATCTATGAATGCTACCTACCAGAGACAAGAACTATATGTCCAGAACTATGGAAATATACTTGGGAAAAATTATTGGTCAACACTACCAACATATGAAGAAAGTCTTCCCTCAAGGATGTGTCAACTACAATCATCAACAGTGGAGTCACAAAAAACAACATTAAAAGAGATCAGAGATACTTTTGAAGAGTTCTCCACTGTTAAAACTTTAACTAATACTTCATCATCTGCAAAGATAAGATATAAATTTACCAAAAATACATTAAGCTATTAGAGAAGCAGCCCTATATAGCATAGTACCAATTGTACAGAAACTATATCCAGGATAATCGGGATAATATTTAATATTGTTATATCATTCCTTCAATACTTGTTCTAGTCTAAATACTACTCATTTAACATTAAATAAGTAACTTTTGTTATTTAAATCTAAAAATAAGTTGTTGCTGAAAACAGCTTTAATTACATAAATAAAATTAATTTTACAGCAAATAAAGTGTACCAAAATAATAATAACACATGAGATTGAACAATAACTTGCAAAAATGTTTAGTAGGTATGTTTAAATATTATTTCTAAATAGTATCTATTTATATTTGAAACATTATTATTATACAATTTAAGATAGGTCTGTATTTGTACATGTTCATTTTTATCTATGGTACATTTAAATAAATTTTATTATTAATATTGAGTATTTTTTTCCATATATATTTGTATTATATTTGTATATATTGTATATATTTGTTTTCTACTAAATAATAAATATTACAAGTGTGAATTGGTTAAATTTTATCTGATTTGTTTAGATTTGTCCACATTGAGGAGAGCTATTAAGTTGCTACATGTTTGCTGAACAGAGTATACTCTATATTGCCAAAATTAATAAAGTTCTCTATATGTTAAATCCTTGTTGGTATGTTAAATCCTTGTTGATACATCAAATCCAAAACAATGTTTTTAATCAATTTTTTAGACTTATTTGTGAGTTTTGTAGTTACTGTCTTCGTTACATCTTTTAAAATACTTGTTTCTTTTAAAATCTAATTATAATATAACAATGTAGGTTAATGGTACAATACATAGAGACATACTAATTATTCTATTGTTCAGTTTTACTACTATCTAAATGATTCTTTACAAGGTTAATATTTAAATACAACTATTCTCTATGGGCAAATGTTTTTAGCTAATTAAATTATTTAATATATTAAGTCTGTACCTAATCCACAAATTAAAGGTTGTAATTACCAGAAAAAAAATGTGAACTAACAGTAGATATTAAGGAAATGGCTGAAGTACCAAAAGGAATTTATTTTACTTGTGGGTATATTTATATATAAATTATTTTAAACAATTCGTAAACTTAAATAATTTTACAATAAAGTTTAGAGTAATGTATATTCTTACCAATATGATTATTACATTTTACAAAAATATTGTTTGCTACTTATGTGAACATAATCACCAAATATAATTGAGTAGATGATTAAAGCTGTTTAGATAATATAATAAAAACCAAAGCTTAAACATGTAGAGATACACTTACTTGCATTATAGATTTTGTAAAATTAAGTCAGTTGAAATTAACTTATGTAAAATTTAATGAAAGTACAAATACATCTAAACTTAAATTGGTAAGTGTTATTTTATATGTATAATCATTTATTACAAAAATAGAAATTAAAAATTGATTTTGATTTTTTATAAATCAAGAATGTACCTGTTATTTGAACGTGGGTATTGTTCAATCACATCACATATTGTAAGAAAAAAGTGCGTATTCAAATACACTTAAATCAATAAAATTTTAATACAAAAGAAATGAAAAACATTTTACATCAAAGTTGAAAACGTCACATCGTTTTAAGCCGACAAGACAAATAAAATTACTTACCGATTTTTACCGGATCTAACAGATAGATATTAACCACAACTTATTGGAACTCCACTATATTTGAGCTTGATAAAAACTGGAAATAATTCTTTTACATTTATTTCCAAACCTACAAATCTTCACAAAATTTTAAGTTTTGACATGACATGTTGACCTTTTTGACGTTGCAGTTCGTAAGTTATGAAATAATGGAATAAAGGATTAGTGAATGAATTTCTAAAGTATATATAGAATTATTCACAATGAATTAGCACATTGACAATATGAATATTAAAATTTTTAAATTATTGAATCATAAAAGGTATAAATATGCAAATATTTTACTTTTATACTGTATGAAACATCGTAATGTAGAATATGTTGCCTATCTACTACCTAGGGAAATTTATTATATTATTAAAAAATGTCTATATTATTTAACAGACAGTCTTTATTATTCAACAGTCAATAATCTACGCTATTTTATTAGATACACATTTTTACAAAATTACTTTTAAACATTGTATTGTAAATCGTTTTTGTATACAAGATTATATCTATGTTATATTTGTTGCCTAATATTGCATATGTTTTAAAAAACAAATCATATTGAAATTTTCATTACAGTATTCTAGCGAACAATTATAAAATTAATTTAAATCGATATGTTAAAACCACGTCCAAAATACCAATTAAAAAAAAGTAAAATGCGTTAACCACAGAATAAAAGTAAAAGGAACATCTCTGTGGGAACATGGAACACATTTTGTAAATAATGACATGTACGACAGAACACCACTTTTTCATGTCACTTTCTTCTTTTATTTTGGTTATATTAAAGGTGTGATTCCAATCCAATCTCCAATGCCAATGACATATATCATTGTACACGATCAAAGTTTTTGAACCATGTTGAACAGACACTTTAGTTTAGTTTAATAAATACCTTGTGATATGAAATGAGAACATTTGAATAGTTACATAAAATTACTAAAGTATGGAAAATTCAAGCAGCATACTTTCAGGATTCTCTCAGTTAATAGGAACAACAGAACCAGCATTAAGGTTATTGTTGTCCATTTTAGCTGGTAAGCCAATCTTTGTTTAAATCTTTTGCAATTCTATTATTAACATAATTTACTCATATCGTAATTGACACCTTGTATGCTGCCAAATACCAATATATTTTTGTTTCTAAAGTTATTTAAACTTTTCCTATAATTAAAATTATTGCCATTTTAAACTTTATACTTTAGACCTAAAAATGTGGATTGCTTCTTTTTCCCATTTTATTTATTTCTTATATGATCATATATGGATCATATGGAATATCATATTTTAATATTGGATTTTAGATTTTTAACAAGTTATTCTTTTTCAATTATGTTGGGCTGTTCCAACTGTTCAAGTATTAGTTATAACTGATTCATTTTTAATATGTAAATTCCATTCTACTGCAACATGAAAGGTCTATTGTGGCTCAACATTAGGCACTATCTATTTGTTAGAGGTTTTTGTATGTCTTGTACTTCTAATGAAGTTCATCAGACTTCACCAATAGTTGTTTTTTGTTACACTACCTAGTTATAATATTAAGAGCACTTAAGAGATAAACTCTTCAGGCTTGCACCTCTATGGTGAGCACTGCATTATATAATGCTACTTCTATAACAAGAAAGGTGGTTAATCTCATGGCTCACTTAGTTCATTTCTATTTATTTTCTCTTTGGGTGTGCAAGCTGTTGGGACTGAGAGGATGTTGCCTATCAAGAATTTCCTTAAGTACTTTTGCTATGCTTGCTCTAAATATCTTAGTCAGAATGCTCAATTTTATTGTAGTGGGACAGGAAACATACCATCCTTATATGGATTATAGTAGTTTATAGCCTACTTCACATTCTTCAGTTTGATATTTTTCACCAATAATTTCCAGTTTTATTTGAGTATTCAGTTGAAGTTGCCATTAGTTTCTTGCTTAAAATATTGGAATAGAGAGTGTTATCTACCTACAACTAATATTATCCCTATTTTTAGGATATCCATTAGCTCTACTGCACAGGAAGTACATTTATAATAAAGAAAGCAGCTTACAGCATCTATTTTTCATAATATCAGGATTTTCTTTAGGGTATTGTAATTATGGAAATGAGATATTCCATAATGTGTTTGCAACATTTTTCACATACTGCACATTATTTATTCTTAAGGGAACATCACATAGTGTTGCCATTGTGTTTGTATTTAACTTGGGGTACCTTCTTATTGGTAAGTTTCTTTTATATAAACTTTAGTAAACCTAGCATAAACCTTCAGCATAAGCTGATTAGTGATTTTAAAATTAAGAAAGAACCAAAATATAAATTTGTTACCATTAACAAGTTGCATATATGAAAAAACTAAAAAAAATAATAGTCA
Organism: Ophraella communa; assembly: GCA_035357415.1. Classification (NCBI taxonomy): domain Eukaryota; kingdom Metazoa; phylum Arthropoda; class Insecta; order Coleoptera; family Chrysomelidae; genus Ophraella; species Ophraella communa. Next base: position 8,513,455 of record CM068986.1, on the reverse strand, counting down.
AATCAAATGGAGAAATCTTATACATTTTTTTGAAGTATTTGACTTCTTTAAATGTTTATTTTAGGTTATTTTTATACAAGTACTGATGACTATGATATAAATTGGACAATGCCACAATGTATTCTTACTCTTCGGTTAATAGGTAATATATTCCTTATTATTATTTTTATAGGAAGTATATTTAATTTAATTTTATGTTTCAGGAGTTGCTTTTGATTTATATGATGGTCATCAACCTGTTGAAACGTTATCAAGTGACAGCAAAAAATTAGCCCTAGTTCAAAAACCCAGTATCCTAGAAATATATGGCCATGCCTTCTTTCCATCTGCATTTCTGATTGGTCCTCAGTTCTCTATGAGGAGATATTTAGAATTTGTTGATGGTCAGTACAATAGCAAGGTAAGTTTTAATTAAATATAAAAAGTATGATCAGCAATTAATACTTCCTTTATATATTTTTTTAATGAAGAACCACCTTAATACAACATTGGAGTTTGAGTTTAAGAAATATGGCATATTTGGCTATATTTATGGATGTGTTGATTTTTTAGCATGGCCCACCAGATAGTGTTGCACCAGCTGTCAAAAGATTTGTTCTTGGTGCATTATACCTGGGAATATTTCAAGGACTTAGTATAATTATATCTGATGATTATATACTGTCTGAACAGTATGCCCAAACAAATTTTTTCAAAAAAATGTTTTTACTGGGATTATGGGGTAGATATACTTTGTATAAGTATATATCCTGTTGGCTCTTGACAGAGGGTGCTTGTATTCTCTTTGGTAAGTAGCAACATTATGCTAAGTGTATTATTTTTTCCAGTATTAAGGTTCAGTATCTAAAAAAAATTAAAAGTAGAAAATTGTTTCTACCTGCACCCAAGGTAAAGAAACTTAATAGTTTCTATACCAAGCTTGACCGTTTTCAATGAAAAAACAACTACTTCCTGGGCTATATGCCCCAATGGACATTGAATTACATTCCAATAGAAAACGTGATGGCGAGCGACTTCGTCGATACTTACAACCCTCTGTCGATTTGCAAATCAACGGGAAGAACACTACTCATAGACCGGTTTCGACATTATTGTGTCAACATTATTGCAAATCGACAGAGATGGTTGTAAGTATCGACGAAGTCAGTCGCCATCACGTTTTCTATTGGAATGTAATTCAGTGTCCATTGGGGCATATAGCCCAGGAAGTAGTTGTTTTTTCATAGAAAACGGTCAAGCTTGGTATAGAAACTATTAAGTTTCTTTACCTTGGGTGCAGGTAGAAACAATTTTCTACATTTCATTTTTACTATCGACTGCACCTTGTACCTGAAATTATTTTCAGTATTTGTTTATCTTTCGTTCAGTATCTATCTGTATATCATATTTTTAAAGCAGATTTCACTTTTTGCATTTTCTGATGCCATATATTTATGCAAAGTTATAACAGAAAAAAGGATGCTAATGTGGTTTTTTACAGGATCCCTAGATGACCAACCAAATCAACAGATAAATACTTATTTCTGTATTTATTTGATGATTTGGTTATTTCCAAACTAAGCTTGGCCATTGACATTATTGTATCATAATCAGTACAAGCTATATCTACCTGACGGTGACACAATAATGTCAAAACCGGTCTACGAGTAGTATTCTTCCTGTTCATTTGCAAAACCACAGAGATGGTCTTAAGTATCGAATTGGTCGATCGCCATCATGTTTTCTATTGAAATGTGATCCAATGTCCGTTGGGAAGTATTTTTTTTCTTTAGAAAACTGCCAAGCTTGGTTTTGAAACTACTAGGAGGTCTTTTCTTTCAAATATAGAGGATAGAAACTTATTTAGAATTCAAAGGGTTCAAAGAAAACCACAAAGTCGATCCCACAATTTTTAATTTAGTAATGAAAGTTACTTGCAACTAGTTTCGGTCTACCAGACCATCATCAGGCTAAAAATATAATACAATGTCAATTGAAAGAAAGACAGTAGTAAGACTTCATGCGATGGGAAACAAAAATCAAGACCACAGCAAAATTGTTGTAAGTGAATTATCAACTTACAACTCATAAAATAGACAACTTTAAATTATGTTAATACATATAAAAAATCTCCAAAGAGATCACCGCATAGAAATATAAAATGTGCAGCAAAATAATGATAATATTGTTCAAGTTTTCTAATAATTTTCAAACAATGTTTGATTATACAAACCAAGTCAATAAGAAAATACAACATATTGCAATAAGAATATTTCTTTCCCCAATTTTTCATGTTTCTTACTTATCCAATAATGTCTGCTTAAGTGTTGATGATCCAAGCTTTATGGTTTTTCTCCTGATGATTTTTGTTAAATTTGAAGATGTCTGTAATTTATGAATTTGGTATTTAATAATAAATTTTTATATTTTTATATATTGCATTGCTTTGTTTAGTCAAGTTAAAAATTTTTTTGATCAGTATTTGTTGCTCCCCTTGATATGATGTATTTCTTGATTTAGCCTTACGTACTTCACTCAGTTCTTGCTTTTGATGTATCAATTAAAATGAATGTTGAATTATTATTGCAATATGTTGTATTTTCTTTTTGACTTGTTTTGTATAATCAAAATTTTTTTGAAAATTATTAGAAAACTTGAACAGTATTATTATTTTGCTGCACGTTTTATGTTTCTATGCGATGATCTCTTGGGAGATTTTTTATATATATTAACATAATTTAAAGTTGTCTATTTTATGACTTGTAAGATGATAATTCACAACAATTTTGCTGTGGTCTTGATTTTTTTCCCATCACATGAAGTCTTACTATTGTCTTCCTTTCAATTGACATTGTATTATATTTTTAGCCTGATGATGGTCTGGTAGACCGAAACTAGTTGCAAGTAACTTTCATTATTAAATTAAAAATTGGATTTGGATTCTACCTACATTAGAGAATGGATAATTTACATGATTTATTTAGAATTGCAGTCTCATTTTTTGTTTAAAAATTGAATAAAACGAATTTTCGAGGAAATTAAATGTAACACCACCCCCTCGTGATATCCATTTTATGAATGCCATTGTTCTCAATTACTGATTATGCATGCCTATTTTTTGTTATAAGGTTGTTATTAGCGAGATTAGTTTTTAGATTTTTATCTAAACTATTTTTATTTAAGGAATATCCTATAACGGTTTGGACGAAAATGGACATGCAAAATGGAATGGAGTAGAAAATATAAAATTATATATTTTTGAAAACACAACTGAATTTAACGATTATATAAAGTCGTTTAACGTAAACACAAATAACTGGGTCGCACAATATATCTACAAAAGACTTAAATTTTTGGGAAATAGACACATTAGTCAGCTATTTTCATTGATATTTTTAGCCGTGTGGCATGGTTTTCACAATGGATATTATGTTTGTTTCTTTTTCGAGTTTATGGTCATATTAATGGAAAGAGATGTAAGTTGTATACGTTTTTCTTAGTTCTACAATTTTGAATTTTTGTGCAAATTTAAAAATTTACGGATGAATAACTTTGTTTTACAATATACCTACATACTTTTTTTTCAGATAAAGTCTATAGTGAAGTCCAATGAAACCCTACAAAAATTCTTCACATCGACACAGCTACAAATACCTCTTAATATCATTCTGAGAATATATACTTTCGTATTTATGGGATTCTGCTTGCTGCCTTTCGTATTCTTAAATTTTGACAAATATTTTAAAGCATATTCGAATACCAATTATGTGGGTATAATTCTTTTTATAATGTGGCCCATCGTATACAGTCCGCTAATAAGATTCGTGTTAAAGAAATATCAACCAAAAAAAAGTGAATAGAACTTGCCTTAAATTAAGCAAATTATAGTGAGAGAGCTGTTGAAATTTTTCATACACCACTACATATTTTGCCTTAAATAAAATAAATTAGTTAACAATAGTGCTTTACCATGTTAACACTGAATGTAGAACTTCCCAGTCTACTTCTAAGAAACCGTCCTTGGTATATTTTTCTTTTTACAGAAAAACATGTTTTGTAGTAACTCGTAGACTGCTAAAACAATAATTTACCATTAAGTATTTAAATTAAACTAATTAACTCTTTTTATAGTATTCACTATTTTTTACAGCATTAAAAATAATATTCTAGCCTTGATATATGTTCATTTTTTTTTTCTATCGACAAGTTTTTCATTTTGATTCAAAATAATTACAAATTTATGTTACCATTACCGACTGTCATTAAATATAAATAAAGCGTATCAAACATATTTATAAACTAAAAAAATGTACAAACATATAATTCCGTATTATTACAAGTAACTCTTTCATTTTGTTTTATAATTCATAGTTCTAGCGAATATGTTTTAAAATTTAAATTGACATCCAATAACAAATTGTTTTATAATTTCCTTCTAAAGGCATGGTTATTGAATAATTGAACTCGAATGTATCGAGCTTATTGGTAAAGTAACCTTTAGTAGCCAATATTTTTATAAATTTCTAAAATAGTAGGCACTAAATTCTCTGAAACGATTTTGACGTGAATGCCGTAATCGGTTTCTTCTATTAGCATACGAAAATTATAGTACGCTACTATTTTAAGGGAAATATTATTTTTCAGCTCATTTCGTTTAATATCTTACAAGCTATATAATGAATTTAAATAAAACAATAAAATATTAATTGTTTAGCAGTGTTGCTATTTAAGGGGAAGTGGGGCAGATATATACAGAAAAATTCGATCTAATATTTTTTTGAGCATAACGAGTTAAATATAAATATTTTTTTGCTGTAGGGTTGGCATAACTAATCACTATTATAAAAGCATACAAAAAAATGGTTGAAGTTTAATGGTGATGAAATTATTATGAATTTAGTAAAAAATTGGATTTGTATTATTCTGCCCCATGTATGGGGCACATAGATACTTTGAATGGGGTTACAGTTAGGAAAATGTTTAAGAGTTATAAATAATTTTAAAAAATAAAGGACTAAACACATTTTATTTTCAGAAACTACAATTAACCTTAAGAAATCATCAATTTCTATTAATAATAATAAAAATTTTACGAAAATCTAGTAACATGTAACTTCTATTGAATATTGTATCCACTTAGATCAATAGGGAAAGTATAAGGAGATGATGTTTGAGATGTACCCTGTGAAAAGTTTGACATTGATCATTGTAAAACAACATCCTCAAAATCAACATCTGCCTTATCTTCTACATTGGGAAATACAAACGTACAAGACCCTGCTTTTTTCTGACATATGACACTTGATAATCAGTTAAATTTTGACACGTATTAAATAATTTTTTTTTTTTTTCAAATTTAATAAACAGAAAGTCAACATTTACATTTTCAGGATTAGGAACATCAAAAATCAAATCTGAATTCTCATGATCAGATGCAATATCTATATCATCTTCATCATCATGATCACTGAATGTCACAGATTCATCATAACTTGTGTCTGGTCTGAGCTAGATTTAGAAAGTCGTCTTTTAACCTTAGATTTAGTTTCTGATAAACCTAATAAATTTCTTGTAGTTTTTAATTTTTTTGCCTTCTGTTTCATCAATTTAACTTGTTGTTTTCTTATTTTTTCTTCATGCAATGACTGTAATCTGTCTTTCTCGGGTTTATCAGTGAAGACTCTTGATTTTCCCTTCTCTCTTCCTTTCTTCGATGAGGACGAACCAATTATTGTTTTTAGATAGGGTCTGACAACTTCAGGAGACAATATTCGATTAAAATAAGGAGTGACATTATTGGGAGATAATGTTACATCTTCTTCCAATCTAATCTCTTGGGAATCAGGTTCATTAACTGCTCTCTGATCTTCTTCACAGTTTTTGCTAATATCCCCCTCTTCAAAAACTATCCTTTGTTCATTTTCTTCATTTGCCTCATCTGTTACATTACCAATAACTTGAGAAGTGGGATCAAATATTTGTATTGGTGTGAAATCATCATCTCCAAATACAAGTCTATTAAACGGCCAAATGCCTGTTCTTGAAAACCCACTTGTAATATTCTTTGGGGTTTGGATTCCACAAAAGCTGACTTTGTTAGTTCAGCAATGTTGTATATCGATAAGGTTTTTCCCACATTTCGAAGATGCCAATCATAAAAAGCAATTTTCAATTTACTTTTAAAGGGACCAAAAATGCAAACATCCAACGGTTGCATTTTATGTGATGTATGTGGGGGCAAATATAAGTAAACGATACCATTTTCACGACAATAGTTGACAGCTCGAAATGTGAGACTCGTGGTTGTCACATATAATTAGAGTTGGATTTTCTTTCGTGCATTAAGTATGACGCTGAATATGTCTTAACACTTCAATATGTAATTCGGAATTTATCCAGCCGCTTCTGTTTGCCAATCCCAGACTTCCTTCCGGAGCTCCATTAAGAAAACATTCTTTATAATAGACGCGTGCAAAGACAAACAGGAGGGAAAGCAAAACCTGTACCAGTGACTATTCCACAAAACGTAACGAGTTCTCGTTTAGCAGATACTATTTGTCCTACCTGTCTCTGTTTTCTTTCAGCTAGAACTTTTGGTGTGGGTAAGACTGTAGTGATACCAGTTTTATCCAGATTTATTACACGGTCTGGTGTAAATTTATATCGTGTCATTACACGTTCATAATTATAAAAGAAAACGTTGACGGCAGTTTTGTTAAATGCAAAACTTCTTGCTGCGCTGGTATTTTCAGGCTTAGATCCTGATTTTGGTGTCTAAATCCTGCTACCCAATCTCTCCCAGCACGTTTATTTGCTTTCCATGATTCTAGGTATTTACAACCTAAATATTCTTCGTATTCATAAGCCAAAACCATTACTTGATTCTAAGACAATCCATAGTGAATTTTACTACAGTTCAGCAAATGATCACTTAGTGACTTCCCTTGCTATACGTTTTAAACGGAGAATATTATTCCAATTTTTTAGATTCTTTTATTAGCATTGATTTTGCTAAATACTATATGTAGAATCACAACACGATAACAATATTTTCGGTTATAATTGCACGAGTGCATAAAAATCACCGATAATTTTGCAAGAAAGCAAAAATTGCCAGAGTCTACTTTGGAGTATTCCACGAACAAAGAAAATGCATAAACTATCAGCATATATAATGTCTGTTGGATTTGGTATTTTTTGGATCACTTTCATTTATACTTTCCTCTATAGATTGTTTGGACCACTCACCAAAACGTGATTTTTTTTTTATTTTTGAAATTTATCTGACATTTATTTGTGTTGTTTACTGGCGTACAGCAACACGGTTTCAAAAAATGCTTTCGCAGTGCAATTACCGCTAGAATTTTTCGATAATTGCATTGCTCTTATTATGAGACATTTTATACAAGTGGGAAATATTCGGTTTTATGTAATAATATTTCTAAAAATTTAGTGCCGACCATTTTGAAATTGTTGTATAAGATACGTAATTTTTTCTTTCATGGCTTAACAAAAATTCACTTTATCAAGGTTTTTTTTGTTCAATTCATTTCAATCACTTATGGAGCTAGAGCTAGAGTTTGATCTATTTATTTATCAATAAAATACTTACATTCAAGTCATGATAAATACATACAGCTTATTCTCAATCAATTTTAAAGAAGTTGACCCAATTCTGTTATCTTGGTTAACATTGACCAGAAGGTACTTGTAGGTAAGATTTCCTTGAGAGAACTTAGCACAATAATTATCAAATGATTTTTGGTTAAACTTAAGATATAAAGCGAATCATAGACTGGGAAGTGTGATATATTTATTATAATTCGTGGCAAGATAATACGAACAAACTACGCTTCTGCTTAGCATATCTCTTATCATTTTATTTATTAACTATTAAGTTCACATATGCAGTAGACTGCAAATGGTGGATCTTAAATACATAATTATACATATTTTTATATAAAATTCAATCAATTAAGTAACAGTTAAAATAAAATAGTTTTAGGTGTAATATTGTCTGTCTGTATCTCTATTTAACAAAAAATCTGTAGGCTGTTAAGACCAAAAATATTTATGGTGAAATTGCTTAGTCATAAGATCGTAAGGTTAATCATTTTCGATGTCTATGTTATCTTAATAGACCAAAAAGTCTAACATCGACATGTATTTTTTTACAAACTAGTTAGCTGTATGTAACGTGATGTTTATAGTTAGTAAAAATTGTAAATCTCTAAATTAAAAGGTTTTTAATTGTGGTAAATTTTATATGATCATTTTGAAAAATCTATACGGTTATAAACACAAAAATAAGAGTAACCCATGTTGTTTGTGAATATTATTCATGTGAGTTTTATGAATTTTAGATAAATGTTACATATTAAAACTGAAAATTCATTAAGAACTCTAATTATAAGAATCGATGTAATTATTAACAGTATCTTTTGTTTTTTGCAAAAAGTGATATGCTTTTGATATAAAAATCAACGGTTCTTGTAAAAAATTAGTATTTTCCTATTATTTAATCGATTATTTTTATACTTCGGCTATTTCCTTTAAACTTGTTCGAACAGCAACTATAAATTTAATGAAAAAGTGCTGTAAACAATTGAAAGTATCTTTGGACTCGATGTCTTGTTTCCTTCCAGTAGATTTATTTTCAACAATATATTATTTGTACAAAAAATATATTAATTTTCGTATTTTATCATATTTGTATAAACTTAGGTATAATTTAGGCTATAGTTTCAAAAAAAGGCTTCAGATAAATTTTATATATATTTCAGTTATTTGAGAACAAAAATAAACAAATTGATTTTATTATTAAATATAAATGCACAATATTTTGCTTAAATTAAATTGAAGTTATACTAATGAATTACTTTTTCTTTGTTATTATTATTTTTAAGAAATGCATGAAAGTGGAACGCAGAACGATTATTGCAAAACAACTGCTGTAGTGCTAGGTGGGAGAAACAAATATTGATTTGATTACAAGTTCTATCTTTCAGTATTTGTTTATATATTTAAATGGGTATACTTTTTGATTTGAAAGCGATTTTCAACTATTTCATAGGCTTATCAAGCTTTATTATGCATATAACAACATAATTATTTGATTTATTATATACAAATATAAAATTGCGCACAATAACAGGCACAATGTGTATGTTTTGTAAGAATTGTTCCTGAAACATTTATATTATATTTAATAAATTGTTATTTATATTGCTAGTTTTATTTTATTGTCACCATCCAAAGGAAGGAATGCCATTTGCATTTGGCATCATATTGATTCAAAAATGTTTTTAAAGAAACTTGAAAAATCTCCAAATAGAAATTATATTATCTTAATGCAGTGCTTTTCAGATGTATCCACCTTTAATAACTTTTGTAATACTGGTATTTAGGAAAAATCCAAAAACAGGTCAATTTTTGTTGGAAGGGACAAGCATTATGGCTTATTTAAACTTACTGGAAAATCCACCTCCTTACCCCTAGCAGCATCCCTTTTTTTTTAAATTACTTCTCATATTTTTTATGTAAAATATGGTTACTCCTCTTTGAGCTGATTTCAAAAATGTATAATACTTGTAGGTTAAAGTGGTTAGTTTATTAGATCAAATTTTACTTATTTTTTACTTTCACCTTATTTGCCTGTAATAAAATGGGTTGTACAACAGTTCAAACTCTTTAATCTTTTTAACTATGCTATTTATTCTACTTCAAAAATCCAAACAACAAAAAACTCTACTTTTTATTAAATTTTGACATAGAATTTGTAGTCACTATTGATAGTCTACTTTGATACATTATCTATTTTGTTTCACTGAAATAGTTTACTCTTTGCAAGAAAGAATTGAAATTGTAGGTTTATACTAGCAAAATAATAATTGTGCAAGAGCTGCTGCAAGAATATTTAACGAATTACATGACGGAAGACATGTAACTCATAAGTATGTAATTCAACTGTTGGAGAAATTTACCACAACAGGGTCTGTTTGCAATAAAGTGCATAAGCGAGAGGGACTCGTAAAAGCACTGTATAAATAATAAATTAATAAAATTAACAATTGAAGAATTTTCTGTCTTACGCGTTGATTATAGTAAAAGGTGTATTATGACTTAATTTTGAATGCATTCATTTAAAAAAGCAGCTGAAAATTTCTCGTAAAAGAAAGAAAAATACAAGATCGATCACTCTGTGGTTAATGGAGAGCTTGTAATAACTACCTTGATATGGAAGGAGCATATATGAAAGCACTACCTAAAGCTCCTGAATATTCTCTACCAAAGCAATGATTGAGAACAGACTGATCCTAACATCATTGAAAGGGGAAGACGTGAGGGTGAAAGCTGCTAGGGGCTGTCTCCACTGGTATGTACTTTCTCTCGTAACTGGTGGAAGATCTGATCTCACACCTTAATAGCCAAGGTATAGATAGGTACAAGCCAAAGCACTGATCTAGTGGTAGAGGTAAGAGGTTATCTCTAAAGTGACTACGTTCATTTAATATTGGTTCTAGGTGGTGTGACAAAGAAAAACTCTTGGCCATAATTCCTGGATACATACTGGAATTGAGGGTGACGAAAAAGTGGACCTTCTAGAAGTGCTGATGAAATAGTTATAGGCTCAGAACGAGCTTGAAGGTTTAAGACTTTCAAAAGTAGAGCTTAAAAGCTGCTATATAGGATCAACCAGAATCTCCGGATGGTGAAAGGACTACTGACGGGCATGTGAAAACAATTAGATTGGCAGATAAGTCGTTATTTTAGTAGTAGTGAGAACTCCTTGGGTGAGCGTCAATATAGACTTTTCATGTTGCAATGAAAGGGAATTTCATCAACCACTGATTATAAACCTAATGTATTGTAACCTAACCTAACCAGGAAATTAGTTTATTGATTTTTACCTGAGACATTCCATTCATTATTCGGGATTCGCATTTGAATAAATTGTTTATACTTGCTTGCTTCTCCATATTTATGGTGGCACTCAAACGGTTTGTCGTCAGTGGTCTTTATGATATGACTTACGTAGCAAAAGATACGAGACAACTCGCTATCAGTTGATGCAAAATATTATGTGCATGTTCGAATACTAGTCAATTATATGCAATCTATATAATATTTTTTTATTCTCTGGAAACGATATAATATCCACTTTACGAATGTTGGAAATTCCAAGTACCTACCTCAAGTTGTCAAGTCGATTGATTAATTTGTAGTAAATAAAAATGGTTATCATATATGTAATTATTTATCTGTCAATACAATAATTGCATTTTCTCATTGGCTTTACATTTTATTTTAAAACAAAAATATATACTTTTCTTGGTGGTTAATTCTTGTCATATGTACATCCCAACAATTGGCATAGGTATAGCCTCTACTCAGGATTTTTTGTTCCAGAATCCTAAAGTTCAAAAGCATTTGAAATATAACAAACAATATACAGAGTCAACACTTCAATAAATAAATGAAATTAAATTTGGGTTATCAATAAAGAAACTAGAATTATTAGGTTAGAATGGAATTAGCAAATATCTATCTTAAGAGGAAGAAAATAAATATTGGTTAGTTGGATTCTAGAAAGCCAGAGAATAGGATTTCACAGAAGAAAATGAGCAGTTGTGCAGTTAAGGATTTTTCATCATAAGCATTCAAAATAATACTTACAGACACCACAAAGAACAGGCAAATAATGTCAGTCTGAGAGAGCTCCTTTTGTTTTCACTGTATCTGTAATTCTGGAAGGGTGGGTCGCCCTACTGCACTTAGGCCACATTTGGCCCATTGTGCTTCCTTCTGAGATTGAGCCTAACCTATAGGCTCGTCAACCATCCTACCTGTTTAAAGTAGGTGATAACGTCGCCTGTAGGCAGCTCCCTCAAGTTGGCATGTGTTAGCCAGTTCTCGCCGAATACAGAAAGTCTTATTTGAGTGAGTGCCGGACAATCACAAAGGACGTGCTCAACTGTCTCATCCTCTTGTTCACATCCTCTACATAGTGGGCTGTCAGATAAACCCAACCTGTTCAGATGTTTTCGTAAATGACAATGGCCAGTAAGTATACCTGTGACCAACCGCAGGTCCTTTCTGGTCATGGCCACGTATTTCTTGGCTGCTCCGCTATTCGGATACTTCAGAAGTTCCTTGGACAGTATGCAACCTTTTTCTTCGTCCCATCTTCCCCTGAATTTGTCAAGGGAGCGTTCCTTTACTAGGTCAACCACCGCTGATGCCGGCAAGCTGACAAGACTACCGGGTCCCAAGAGCCTTTGGGAGGCAGCTTTTCTAGCCAACGAGTCAGCTATGCGGTTGCCTTTTGAAATTCCATGACAATAATTAGAAATATCATCTTTTTAAATAAATTAGACATATCATATGTATTTTAATTATAGTTTTTGTTAATATTTATTAATAATAAATATTACTTTGAATCTGATATGTACCTTCCCAAGCAACCAAAGACGTCCATACGACGTCATAATTTAGACGTAATGACGTCATTTTTTGACGTCCCTATGACGTACTCACGACGTGAAAAAGTCACATGATTTTGACGTCATTTGGTGACGTCCCCACGACGTCATAATTTAGACGTAATGACGACGTTTGGTGACGTCTCCTCGACGTCATATTAAGACATTAGATACACAGTTCTAAATTATTTATAGGATTTTAAAAATGTATAGGAGAAGTTATTAATAATAATAAATTAGTAAATAAAAAATTTTTATTCTCTACTCATAAAAATAAAACAATAATACATTATAAATCAAATAAAAATACATAACACATAAAATACATATTACAGTATCAAATATAAAAATATTTCATAAATAGTTCATCGATGAATAAAATCACATGCCTCAACTTGTACATCTAAACAAAAAGGTTAGCCATCTTTTAAAGGTGATTATAATTTTTCATTTCTGTCTATTTTATTGAGGATGAGCATAGTAGTTGATATTGTATTTCTTAATATAAATCTTAGAAAACTTACTTTTCTTTCTAATTACTGGGATAACTCTCCTAGCCACAACACAACTTGCACAATTCACGTTAACTTCACAACATATAACTACTTCCATCAAGTCGTTGTTTCACGTGTGCTGTTGTTTCATTTGTCAAAAATAACGGAAACGGAAAACACTCCAATGACGAGGAATGTATACAATGAAGCGGGAGATTTAAACAAATCTGTCACCCCGAATTCCAAAGTATAATATACGTATAGAGGATTAATCACAAATGTGGATACTATCTAATAAAATAAATTATGTAAGATACAAATCAATCAGAGTGTAGGAACATATTTAAATCAATTATATACCGGGGTAGGGGAAAAATTGTGTGTTGAAATCTGCATCCGTAAGAGAACGTGTGTGTTACGATATGCATTTCTATCGCTGGTATACTGTGAACACACGGTGTTGAAAGGCCGAATCAAATCGTCTTTGGCTAACATATTTTAGAAAGATAACTTTTTATTAAAGTCACGAAACAGACGTTATACCGACGTCATTCATAAGACGTCGTTATATCGACGTCGTACCAACGTCTATGCACTGACCTATGACGTCTGTGACCAAATATCACCAAATAAGGACGGCGCCACGACGTGATGTTTAGTCAGCTGGTTACCTGGGTATTTGCACTATTGATCATTTTTGACTGTTTACCGTGACAGATTTTACGTCAGTAGGTGACATTTACCAGCAACTCGATGGTAAGTAATTCACTTACCGTCGAATTAAAAAATCTCTTAATTTTAATTTATTTTTTGAAAGTATAAAAAAACTAACGAATTATTTATTAATATTGAAACTTATGATACAATTTGTTAAATTATTTAATGAAATCCCACTTGTTCGGGCTGTGGTTTCACTTTCTAACAGAAACTCCTGCCGAAATGGCATACAATAGTAGTATTACTAGTATTGCACAATATTTTTTCGGCAAAATCTATTTTATTTTGAAGACAATCTTCCACATAGCTTTCTACCACTGTCGATGATCACCATCCTCCATGACGCTTTAATCCGAGGACATCAACACCTTTATAGCCAAAAGCATTGCTGATGTCCTCCTGAACGAATGGCCAGTATAGTTCCCGGGATTTTATCGTCTGGTTTATTAACGACTGTAAAATTACGCTGGATGTTCGTTTTTGTATTGGGTACTTTTACAATCATTAAACCATCGGTTTGTTGGATGTCATTCATATAATATTATATAATTCTTCTCTTCTACATGCACCAGATATTCCAATATCATTGCGACCCAAAAATTATGAAAAAATCTTCATTAGAGTATTTCTTTTACCTAAATCTTACATTACCTTGTGAATTAGAAATTCTTCATCCGGTGCTTCCATCAGAAATTTTTCAAATTGCTCCCGTGTAAAAATGTTTGCTTTCTTTAGGCCTATAGCCAACATTTTTTCTCTTCAAATACGCTATCAAAGTTGAAAACTTGGGAAATATCAATGCCATCAGAAAGAAAAACGGTGGATTTAATCATTGAATATTCTGCCCAGAGGCTTCTTTGAACTGTCTTTGAAGGAAATATATGCCAATAGAGTCTTTTCATCGATTCTTAAATTCTTGCCTTCGCACCATTTTTTAAAACTTTGGTAGGTATTTTGATAACGGATTATGGATTTTTCGGGAATAATTGCGGAACAACCTTCTTCCCAAGCCCGTTCAATTTTTCAAATTCACTTTGCTCATATTTTAATTTATAATAATCAAAATTGTACTTAAAATTATTGACAACTCAATATTCTCTATTGTTCTTATGCACCTTAGTTACTACCTAACAACCAAAGTATCTATCTTGATAAAATGAATGAAACTAGTCAATATGACGAAAATAATTAATTTTATAATTTATAATGGCATCAATCGTACAAAAAACGTTATAAGCATTTCGAACGGTAAGGGTAACCGACAGCTTATATTTACGGAGATGTTTAAAAAACATTGATTTTTATTTCTAAACTTGTACATAAGTACATTTTATTTATATTTTAAACATGTGAAAATATCATGTTTCTTTCATTTAATTCAATAAAAAATAGTGCAATATCAAAACGTAGCTTTTTTTCTCCAATTATCCGAATATTTGATTATCAGAGTGGGTCTCGGTCCCCATTAATTCGGATAATTGGAGTTCTACTGTATTATTTTTACTGTCTAATATTTTCATTATGTACTACAAAACATTTGCGTCTATTTAGCATAATATTTTATCTAACTATACTAACTCTTAAAATAAAATATTTTTAATAAGTTTTTTGATTAAATCCAAAACTGTATCTGCAGACATGATATCGTCAAATAAATATTAAAACGCCACTGCTTTACTGCTTTTCGTCAAGTGCCAGAGTAATTTTATTTATTTTATTTACTACTAACAGTGCAATAACAATAATATAGTCTATTTGGATGGTTAAATAAGTAAAATGGAATATTCATTGACGGAAATAAGTCAATCGTTGGGGTTAACGAAACCTGCATTAAAATTACTAATATCAGTTATAGCTAGTAAGTAATATTCATATTACGTACTTTTAATTTTTTTACAAAAATTTAAGAAACATTTTGGTCGAATTCCTATTAATTAATGGAAAATCTATATAGAATCTCAAAGTTATGCAATTGTTATTTGCAATTTTTTTGCAAAACAAAAATTTAGCTTGCATATTTATGTTAATTTTAATAGAACTTATTATTTAATGACAATAGACTAAATATAATACATAGTCTAATTTTTATTATAAATTCACAAGGTAAAACTGAAAAAGTAGAAAATTGTTTCTACCTGCACCCAAGGTAAAGAAAGTTAACTGTTTCTATACCAAGCTTGACCGTTTTCTAGGAAAAAACAACTACTTCCTGGGCTATATGCGGACATTGAACTACATTCCAATAGAAAACGTGATGGCTACCGACTTCGTCGATACTTATATAGCCCAGGAAGTAGTTGTTTTTTCACAGAAAACGGTCAAGCTTGGTATAGAAACAGTTAACTTTCTTTACCTTAGGTGCAGGTAGAAACAATTTTATACTTTTTCAGTTTTAGTATTGACTGCACCTTATCTGAAATTATTTCAGTACGTATTTGTTTAATTCACAAATTATTTTAAATGTATTATTTTGGTAATGAATTGTTTATTTCATATTTTAATTTATATTTCTAGGTTACTTGTTAGCGTTAGTACATCGAAAATATGTTTACAATAAAGAACGCAGTTTGCAGCACCTCTTTTTTATAGCGTCAGGAGTTACTATTGGTTACTGGAATTTTGGAAAAGACATATTTCACTGTATTTTCACAATATTTTGCACTCATTGCAGTTTTATTCTCCTTAATGGATCCGCTCTTAATGTTGCTTTTGTATTTATTTTTAATATAATGTATCTGATGACAAGTAAGTAATTATTTAAATTTCCCGTAAAAATTTGGGTATTGAAAGATTATTTAATTGAGACTAATCTTCAAAACCATCCAGTGAAAAAGCATCAACTGCTTTATTTGATGAAAAAGTATGATTAGATTATAGGTGTTGTCATGTTGAATAAAATTTCACTATAATACAAGTGGTAATACATTATATTCACTATTTATTTCAATTGAATATTTCGACTCATATTATTTACTATTGCTGAAAAATTATTAATTGATACTAAATATTATTTATATTTATTAATGTTAAATATTTATTATGGTTTATTTGACTGTGCTGTGTCTTTTTCTAGTTCCTTTATTATTTTATGGCAATTAATTATTTGGATGTAATTAAAAATTATTTTTTAATGAAGCACAACTTCACTAACCTATATCATTGCACAGTTATACTGATCTTAGAGGGAAATACATCAGGGATAATCCCTTAGAGCTAATACCATCTAGGCTTTAATATTGTTATGACTTATTACTTCCATACTTGGTCTAGCCTTAATACTTCCTAATCAACTTGAGGTACCTAGCTACAAACAAACAAACAAAATGTAACTTCAATACGTCAATCTGACGATGCTAATTCTAGCGAAACAGCTGTCATTATAATTTAAAATCGAATTACTCTTATTATAAGTAATTCAAAGTCAATATTTGATCCAAAATCACTGCTAGATATTTTGCTGGCTGAAAAAAATACTTAATGTTCAATGGATTAAAAAATATTTACGACTCATGGATAATGAAATCAAAATTGTATTTAGATGACAAAATAAACAAATGTTCAATAAATTATTTTTCTATATTATCGAAAATTAACTTCTTCAAGTTATTAGTTTTTATTTTTGTAGGTTACATCTATACAAGTACAGAAAGTTACGATATTATATGGACTATGCCCCAGTGTGTTATAACTCTACGTTTAATAGGTAATATTGTTTTGTTCATTAATATTATTAACTTCACACTATATTTAACACTACCTAAGAACTTTAAAAAATTCAATATTCGTTCCACAGCTCCTGTAATAAGTGGAATTTGTCTTTACAACCCTACTGGTTTGAAAGTCTCATAAGGTTATATTGTCTTAAGTCATAGAAGCCATTTAATGAGATGTTTTGGGCCTACCTGCATTGGCTGTGATTATTCTGGT
Organism: Ophraella communa; assembly: GCA_035357415.1. Classification (NCBI taxonomy): domain Eukaryota; kingdom Metazoa; phylum Arthropoda; class Insecta; order Coleoptera; family Chrysomelidae; genus Ophraella; species Ophraella communa. Next base: position 8,495,856 of record CM068986.1, on the reverse strand, counting down.
TCTTAGCAAGACCTAAACTATTCACTGTAGGTACTAAAGAGCCTTCTAAGAAGGCTACATCTCTACATGTATTTGTTTCCATAATAAATAAATAAGTAGGATAAGAGATGATTCATAAGTTCAGAAATAATATGAATGCAGTTGATATGAACAGAAAACGGTATCTAGATAGCACTATTCAAATTTACCGTTGAAATAATCTGTCCTCAATATAATACGACTGTGCATATAAGCAGGACTAACTGTCAAGGACTTCTTCTGTATTTTACTTATAAAAGACTTGGACCCTCCTAGAATGGTAGATAGAACAAAATTATCTTCGATGTCCAAAATTCGTTCAATCAAGACCTAACTGATTAGGAAGCTAATGAATATTCGCCTTTTTTTCTTCGCTCTATCAGTAACAAAATCAGAAATGTGCAAACTGACGTTCCACAAAGTTCTATTCTAGACCCCTTACTATACGATATTTACACTTATGACTTTAGCTGTTTGTGTCACAACTCTGTTTTTAAAGTTTATTTATATATGCTGTTTAGTGACCTATACATTTTTTGAAGTTATGTGTTGTTTTAATTTTCTACACCTAAGTTTTTACTTTTACATAAATACATTTTTTTATTTACAATCCAAAGTTATTTAATACTAAAATTTGAAACTTTTGTTCTGTTAACCATGTTTGTATTTATCGATTTAAATATCTTTGTAATTTGGCATATTATGTTTTCTTCTTATACTATTTTGTCTCTTCTTATAGCCTGATGATGGTCATTTGACTGAAACATGTAGCTTTGCTGTTAAAAAAATGTTCAAATTTCAATTAAATAGCTGTGGATTGACTTTGGGTTTTATTGCTACTATCTGTACCATCCACATTTCCGATATGGATAACCTCTTCAGTTATGATTCTTTTTAGCAATTGCTTTTGATCTGTACGATGGCCGTAAGCCGATAGAAAAATTGTCAAATGAAAGTAAAAAGCTTGCTCTCACTAAGAGACCAGGAATTCTAGAAATATATGGCCAATCCTTTTTTCCGTCTTCCTTTTTAGTTGGACCACAGTTTTCTATGCGCAGATACATGGATTTTGTTGAAGGAAAATGCAATTCGAAGGTGCAGAAGATTTTTTAATTAAAGATTTTATTACGTAAAAATGTAGTATACGTATTTTACAAATTACATGGTAAATTTAAAATATTTCCGATTGGTAAAGTAACTTGTTTTTAGATTGGCCCACCAGATAGTGTTTTAGCGGCTCTAAAGTGTTTTTGCTTGGGAATTTTTTACGCTGTCATCTATCAGCAGCTGGGCACAATTGTATCTAACGATTATTTAGTGTCTGAAGAATATGGACGAAAGAATTTTTTCATTAAAATGATTTTGCTGGGAGTATGGGGCAAATTCATTTTATACAAGTACATATCAATTTGGTTGTTAACAGAAGGATCGTGCATATTATTTGGTAAGTTTATGTTAAGATAATGTTGTCTAAACACTATCTTTCAGGCACAACAAGCACATACATGCGTTAAAACTGATAGATAGTCATAGATTTTTAACGCTAATAAAGAAAAAAAATAGCAGGCAAGGACCAGGTGAAAAATGTTGGGTGAAATGGGAAGGCAGTTTAGTGATTGAAAATGGTTTTCTGTGATTTAAGATTTAAAGCGTAAATTGTTCCACACAAAAGTTGTAGATGGTAAAAAAATCTAAAAATTATGTACAGAATACTTTTCGACATAACCTCAAATTATATATTGGTATATAAATCCATGGATTTTTTTGAGGTTTTCGATATCAACCTTCTTCGATGGCCTCCCAGATCTCCAGACCTATCACCTATAGAACATGTCTGGGACATGATAGACAGAAGACTAAGCAGATTAACCTAATCCCGCACGCACAATTGCTGAGTTAATGCAAGTACCTTGGGACGCTATCTTTTCCAATGAATATTAAATATTTTATTATGTATTAATTATAAGGTTTTAATAGACCTACCTCGTTAATGGCCCAAATTTAACCCTCATGCGCGCACCAACTCCCACTCTTGTAGTTCTCCCTAATTGTTCGAGCCCCTTATAAAATTGTGTTGGCAAGCCTATCAATCCGTATATCATTTCTGCATATTGTTATGCATAAGACCATAAGAGGTAAGTTCAATGTATATTTTGTTTGTGTGGATCTGTATTTTGTTTTTTTGGACCATCGCAGTATTTTTATTGTTATACGCATTAATAATGATAAAAAATACAAAAATTGGAACTTCTTCTTTGTGGTTTATGGCCTGAGCCGCCGGGTCTATCCAGCAAATAGAAGCTAGCTTTCGACAACTACAAGGGTTCTTTTTCATTTAAGTAGTGGTATCCCTGGGTAGCAATACGTTGTGTCCCGTGGTAAGAAGTAGTCATATTTTAGCAGTTGAAGGAGAAAATTCAAAAATATTTGCGCATGAGTATTAAATAAAGAGAGGTCTATTGCTACTTTCCTATTCATTTATTTTGTATAAAATCACTAGCGGCATAATGATACTCCATAAAGTACTAATTTTCATTTTGAAACTGAAATCTCTTTACCAACAGTGTCATTAAAGTTTTTAGTTATTTAAATTAATATTTTTATTTTATTTTAGTAGTTTATTTGATTTATTATACTATAATATATCTTGAATAAAAATAATAAGGCAATGTTAACAAGTTTCTAAATATTATTGAGAGAATTAAATTAAATGAATTCATTAACAAATTAATTACCAACCATTTAAATTATTTATTATTTTTAGATTTTAGTTTTAGATTTTAGTTTTAGATTTAAATTTACTCAACAATTGTATTATGTTTGTGGATAATTAGTTATATATTTGGATATATTTTTATTGTATCTAGATTTTTCAGTAACATCACAATCTGTGATGTTACACACAGAACAATAATTTTGAATTATAATTTGTAAATTACATTGGATAAATATGTATGCTTAATTTCAATAAAACAACTTTATTGCTTTTGTTTGTGATAAATAGAACATATTCATGTAGATAACGACAATAATTTAATACTAGTAATCTTAGCGAAGAAAATTATGAACTTTGTATAATAAAAAGATTGGTTTTTCCAAAGTGCAAGTAAAATTAATATTTTATACACAGATAAACAAAAATGTTTACATTTTATACTTTATCCTAACGTTATCTGTTAATAAATACTTCACATATTAGACATATATTTATACTTTTTTTAATTGCAGACATTTGATAAAATATTGTTATTACTTATGTACTTATTTATTTAATTGTTTAAGAATTTTTTTAAAATGAAAGAATAGGTTGATTGTTAAGGAAATTTGTTAATTTTCAATAAGAACTTAATAATCCGCAGAACGCATATAATTTTATTTCGTTGTTTATCTCATATCACGTTGTTTAAGGTATTACTCAAAATGGAGTAGATGAAGAAGGACGAGTCAGATGGGATGCTCTCAAGAACGTTAATTTGTTAACCTTTGAAGGTTCTTTAGGAATTAACGATTTCGCTAAATCCTTCAATTTAACTACCAATGCCTGGTTAGCGCAATATATTTACAAACGAGTAAAGTTCTTAGGGAATAGGCATGCCAGCCAATTCATTTCCCTTTTATTTTTGGGCATTTGGCATGGGTACCACGAAGGATACTATACATGTTTCTTATTTGAATTCTGTGTTATGGTTATGGAAGCCGATGTAAGTATAGTACAATAATATTTTAAAAATTTTTTACACAGTACGAGGTCTGGCTATTAAGTAACGAGACTGCGCGCGCAGAAGGCGTCCTAAAGGGGTAGGGTGGGAAACGAATGCAGCGTTAGATAGCTGGAAGTGTCTACTATTCCAGTACGAAAACACATTTTTGTCGCTGTAGTAGTATTTTTTATGTAGAGGTTAGAAACGAACGTGTTTTTTTCTCTGAAGATTTGAAAACTTGATTTTTGAACAGTAGGAACTAGAAAATAATGAACAGTTACCATTTTGGACACATTAGTAATTAGAAATAATAACAAGTTAGAATTTGATATTTTTAGGAAAGACACCGCTACGTATAGATATATTCCGGTAGATTCTTTTCACTGTAGTCAACACAAAATGGCAAGTTTTCATTTTTTGGTCCATCAATTAATTAATTTTCCCTTAAACAAAGCAAGATATAACAGAGAAAAGAATTTAATTGAGTATATAGCTGTACTTAATGGATATGATAAAAAACTAATTCATAAGCTAATCAATCGCCATAGTTTTAAGAAATCTCTTTGTGAAACCACCTTTTTCCAGCGAGAACACAACCATACGAAATTCATTTCATTACCATTGGTATACTGAGGAATACAATTTTCGGTACGGTGGGATTAGGTTTAGTTCATAAAACTAGTACCACCCTGAGACAATTGTTAGGAAATCCGAAGGATAAAAGAGAAGATCTGGAAAAAACCGGTATATATGAAATAAGTTGTAATTATTGTGATAAAAGTATGTTGGGCAAACAAAAAGATTACAGAATTGCGAGAAAAAAATCGCGCGGTGAATATTCGCTGTGCGGACGAGGCTTTAGTATGTGACGTGTATCTTTTCTAAGTATCCAGTAAACCAATCAGGAAGAGGCATTATGCCACCTTGTATTTGTTTAACCAAAACAAAATTTTTGACAGCAAATATGTGCTTATTGTTCCAGATCCAAAATGTTGTGCATTCAAATGAAGGATTAAACTCATTTTTTTCTATACCTTTAGTACAGTTACTGGCCAAAATTCTTCGATGGATTTACACTTTCCTTATGACGGCCTGGTGTTGGACTTCTTTTGTGTTGCTAAAATATCATAAATTTACGATAGCATATGGAAATCTCAATTACGTAGGAGTACAGATGTTACTGTTTTGGATATTAATATATGGACCGTTTTTAAGAATAATGGCAAAAAAATTATCCAAACAACAGCGAAAAGATTAGTTTTAGGACTAGCTTAATTCTTTTATACCAATAATAATATAGTAAAATTATATTTTAATAAGACTGTAATTCTGTTTCTGTTTTAATATTATTTGTCAATAGAGGACTTCTGCTAAGAAATCAGTGTTGCCAATTCCGAATGAATCACTAAAAAATTACTAAAAAAATACTGACGCTTTTTTTCATAATTTTCAATTATTCAAAGGTGTTTTACGCCTCGAAATACCCTGTACAATAAACAGAATAGTGCATAATAGTTCGAATTGAAAGATATTGCGTAAAAACAAATTTATAGGGAAATTCATTTTTTTTGGGTACTTTTTTGTCAGCTTTGGCGCCAAATTCAAATCTCAAGCAAGGGTACTCTGTGATATCAAAATCTGCATTGATTTGTCAAAAAGATATCGATATTTTCATTTTTATCCAATATTTTTTTTGTATGTTCAGTACAGTGATGGTTTATCGTGTTATTATAAAAATTGTAAAAGTGACTAAAGGACAATTAAAAATAAAAGAGTAGTTTTACAATTTTCCTAAACCTAACAGAGAGTGTCTGAAATGGATAGCACTTTGTGGGAATGAAAATTTGATACCATCTAAAATAAATAGAAATATTCATGCGTGTAGTTTACATTTCATTAGAGGAAAATACAGTGATGAAGGGCAAATACCATTTATCAGTTCAAGAGGTGAAAATTCAATGGACAATATTAATCATGGAGCAGAACAGAATACCGAAAAGACTATTCCGAGTTCAGCTATTGAAAATGTGAATAATGGCAATGATAGAAAACTTGAAAAAAAAACCAAAAACATTTTGAATACTTTACTGGATTGGATTTCTGGTATTTTGAGGCATTTTATACTTTCTTGGACGAATCTGTTACTTTTTATTCATATAAAAGTAAAAATAAAACATAGGTTAGTTTTAGTTTGTACGGATTTTATATAGAATATAGGTTATGGTTGATCAGGTTGATGGCGTTTAAAATCTCCCTGGGGAAAAAATGAAATTCCCTAGCAATTTGTTTTTGCAATATCTGAAAACTATTATGCAGTTTGATATCAAATGAAAAGGAATTATTCAAGTTTTTTTTATCCCAACACAATGACTGAGCAATAAAAAGTTTTTAGTGATTTTTTAGGGATTTATTCGGAAATGGCAACACTGATTCTTAACAGAAGTTGACATTTCCTAGCGCCATCTATGGAATTCTACCTTTCCCAATGAAGCATGTTGTTTTTTTCATTAAGGACCATTTATAACTATTTAAATAACTACGTAGGTTGGTATTTTATAATTTATTTGTAATTGAGCATAAAGTAGAATATTTACAAAATACGAAGCAATAATTATTCTGCAAAATAAAGCAAGTTTATTTTAAAATTTATTAAGTACCAATGATTAACATAAATAAAAGATAAATATAATAAACTGAATTCGTCCATCCGTAATTATGATTAGATTTTGATTCCTTAATTGTAGTCGTTAGAGCTTTTTCCCTTTCTCGAAAAAGATTCTTCGCCAACATACGCATTTTTGATATTTTGTCATCGAAGATAGCCGTAGAAGAATTACTTGGAACATTGACGTTGCAATAATTTTGGTCACAACAGGATACACACATCTGAAAAGTAGATAAACATTAATTGTATATTTAATACAATCACCGTACACACCATCTGCGGGGTGTCTCAGAATAAGTATTCCTAATTTACAGAAATTATCAATACACTATGTCTCGGTGTAAAGAAAAATTAGAGGTCTTTAAAAACAATGTCGGTTTTTACAACATGAAAGATTGTTTTAAAAAACCTCTAATTTTTCTTGACACCGAGACATTTTTGTACACTAGTGTGTTGATAAAAAATTGTTTTTCTACACCTATGGAATAATTTGTCCATTATTTATGGTTTTTCTTTAAATAATAGTAGTAGTTATATTTACCTGTTGGCTTATGAACCATAAGCCAACGGTATTTTGACCAATCACAGGCCACGAATTTCATAAGCCAACAGATGTTCTATAGTTTTATTAGTTTTCCATGGCAACGGAAAAGGTTCAATGATGTACAATAATTGTACTAAATCTAGTACTTTTTGATTGTAAAAGCATATTTAGTACCTCTTTAAAACATTTGGATTAAATTTTGATGAAATAAAATTGATAAATAATCATTGTATTACATAATTACCCAAATTAATAAATATTAATGCAAATTAATGTAAAATGGTTTATTTAAATAAATTTACGAGTAATTTAATCTGGTTCTTAATTATTCCATAAGTGTAGAAAAAGTATATAATATACTATTATTTAAGTGCCCTTGTTAATTTCTGAAAATTAGGAACAACAAAGAAATAAATACAATTTATACCCTCTACTAAAGTTAGACAACTTATTATTAACAAAACCGAGTAATTACTTTTATCAAAAACTAGAGAAGTTTTTTTAAAGAAAATTTCACACCTCTACTTCTTAACCAATAAAATGTCTTAATTCTGTCTTGTTACCATGGTAACTAAAAACATTTCCGTAAAGTTTTTCGTGGCGCCAACATCTTATATTAGGTAAAAGAGGGGATACGTAACGCCAACCTATGCGTATGAATGGAAATTGATGTATATTTTCGAGTGGCCGACATCTTATTGGTGCACAATATTGGTTTTGATGCTCGTTCGATTTTGTGCAATTATTAAGAGAATTTTAAACTATTTTGTGTGTAAATACTACTGTATAAAACTGGTATACTGCTCACCTTACAATTCTAGTAGTAATAACGGAAAAAAGGAAACCGGAATATCATTTCACAGGTAAAAAAGGATCTGTACGTTTTGGAACAGTTGACCAAACATAGTTATTTAAACATATGCAAACATAGATTTTCAAATATGTAACTCAGTGATATGTAACCTATGATTAAAGAAGATTTCAGTGCCTACTTTGTAAATTTTCATTTATAATTTTATGATATAGGTATTTCAGATTGAAATTTTAATTTTTTTTACATAGGCGTGCATTTGTAATATCTTGAAAAAAAACTATAATATGAGTAACTCAGTTGTAGAACCTACACTAATTAAATATGTCTTATTTATTTCATTTAAAATTAAATATTTAATCAATTATTTGGTTGATATATAATTAAATACGCCACTGGTGTTTATTGTTGTGCACATTTGTTTCAAATTGCTGTCGGTCTTTACGAGTTCATATATATTTTCTTTTACAAGGCCACGATATTTATGTGGAAATTTTTTGACAGCTGAAACCATACAGAACGCTGAAAATCAACGTACAGACCATAGATAAATAATAGTATTTAGACAACGCATTTCATACGGAATTCTGTTATGACACGAGTTCAATTTTAAAAAACGAGTGTCACAACAGCCATATGAAATCAGTTGTTTATAATATTTTTTATATTTTGCCCTTTTTACCATTTTTTAAATTAATTTTTTTATTTTTATGTAATTACGAAAATTTTTATTTTAAGAAGTATGTCGGCAGCACTGTGTAATTTATAAAATTTGACAGTTGTGACATTTAAATTATCAAATGTTAATGTTTTAAAATATTTTAAAATGAATAATATACCAATAATAATATATTATATAAGTAAAATATTATATTCATATTCACAGATACTTTCTTAAAGAACAATATAAAATTAATAAATTGCTATTAGCCACAAATGTCATTGTCAATAGTCTTGTCATTAGATACTTCACTCATGTCGCCAACCATTTAAAACAAAAAAGTTACATTACGATACGCAAATGCGTTTTATATTGAAGATTTTTATAAGTGCAAAATATAAAAAAGTATATTATATTTCTCTATGGTAAGAACGTTTAAACTATTTAAATTTAGTAATTATTAAGTTTTATGACAAATGTCAGATTGGAATAATAATTATTTTACAAATTATGGTGTGCATTTTTTTTCAAATACCACGCAAGCTTAAATTATTCCTGGAAATTTTTGTGTAGTTTTAGTTTATAGACATATTTTATTTTAAAACACTAAACGTTAATTGATTGAATAATTGATATTGACTGTTCTAGATGAACAACGTACCATTTGAGCGTCTATTTCTACACATCCCACTTTATTTCTTTGACATTCTTTCTCGGTTGTGCACTTTTTATTTACTAAAACACTCGTGCCCTTTGAATCCATTATATGTAGAGTATGACAAAATGTTTCTCCTGCAACAAATAGAAATAACGTAAATGTCTTAGTTTTCTTCACAATTGAATATTCAGAAACATTAAGTACTTATACCAATTTTCACGCAAACTATCCAGCAAAATCAGTTCAATAAAACTTGTCGACAGAAAGAATGCCTCTACATTTTATAATTCTTGATGAAACATGTAAAAAAGGATAAAAAAATAGGTACAATATTTTAAACAAAGATGCTAGCTCCTCCTCATGTTTTTCTTTTTATTTTTTTGCCTAATAAGTATTTGAGAAAATTAAGCCGTAGGTTACAGCTGTTCTTCAGCACTACTGCAATTCCGCTAGGTATTTTACAAGCGAACTGAAAGCTAACAAAAATACCTAGCTCTTTCTCCCCATTCTAATGTATTTGTTTTAATGACGTTATATGTCAAAAAAGTACATATAGTATCAATTTAATAGGTACATGTTTCTTTTCAATTCAGGACATTGCTCCAGCAACTCTGCAGTCCCCAACTACTAATAAATTCCGTGATTGAAAATTTTTCAAACAATTTAAAAGGACTTCCAGTCCTCCAGGTCTGGGAATTGTAGCTTCTCCAGATAGGAGGAGGAATATTGCTGAAGGTGGTGCCAGGATACAAGTCAATGGGAGGGTTAGCAGCAGCGGTGCTGGCAAGATTCTATTCATTGGATGTGATGGCTAGAGACAGGAGACTATAGTGGAAGAGTGCGATGAGAGAGCAAGTTATGGATTGGATGGAGGAGGAAATGGAAGTAAGGTGGAAGGAGTATGAAGGTGCGCTAAATGGAGAATGTTTCTGAGAAGAGAATGTTTCTGAGTGGCAGAGTAAATGGAGAGTGTGTGAGGGACCACCGCCCGTCTTGAAGTATGATTGGGTACTGATTTTGGTTTTGGTTGGTAGGAGGTTTTTCCATCTCAGCCTGGAAAAAAAAGATAGGAGGTTATGGCGTCGGGATAGCAACCCATAATGATCATAATACATTTTTCTAATAAACAAATCTTTGACTACAAATAAGAATGTGTATGTTACTCCACTTACCTGGTTTACAAGGTCTATCTATAGCAAACTGGTTACAAACTAGATTGTCAGAAACGTTTACACATATATAGCAAGTGACAGCATATTTATCAAAGTCTGTGAAGTCAGATGTCGAGTCTACGAGATTTGATGCTACATTCTTATCATCCATAGCACTGTTTGTCATGAAAATGCAACTGAGTAACATGCTCAGTCTGAACATTACAATCTGAAACAAAGAAATACTCGATTTAGTACTAGTATTTTAATTTTGAACAGATACATTCAATTTATAAAGCGTTTTAGTTACTAATTAAAATAAATGTTGCATTACTCATGACGAAAAATCTCTTAAGCTCAAGTTTTAAAGACTTTTCTCGACCATATCACATTTCCTATACATCTTTCTGTAAAAATTAATTAACGTCTCCAACATTTATTCGATATTATGTTGTTAGCATGAATTTTTAGCAAACCTTACCTAATGTACAATGCTCTTAGATATTGTTGCTTCAAGGAAAACGTAGACCGGTAAATACATTAAAACCTTTGCATTTGTAAACACATTTAAATAATCTATCTGATATTGTTTGCAAAAGAAATATGCTTACATTACTTGACGTAAGAATCTACCAGCTACAACAAATATAAGGAGTATTATTTAAATTTAGGGAACTAAAATAACTAACTGGGTACATCGTAATATACATTGTCATTTTTATCACAAACATACTTACAAATTTAGTCGGAAAATTGTTATTTTGTTTAAAGTAAGTTAAGAAAAAAATGTTGACCGAAGAATGGAAATTTCCACTGTTGTTGGATAATTTTTCGATTTTCTACGTAGATAATCTCAACAAGATTATCAGAGAACAGGAAACTTATAATCACGATATCTCAGGAATGGTGATTATTGGAAACAAAGATCTACAGCTGAAGTATACAGGGTGTTTCTTAAGTAATCTAAAATATTATATGGGGCGCTTCGTTACTCAATTTTAAGACGAAAAGTTCATATAAACATGTGTGATAGGTGTTGTCGTTTATGAGATACAGGGTGTTGAATTTATTGTAATAAGTCAGTTCTGATTGTACCTACGTTAAATTAATTTTTCCCGGTGACGCTACTGGTTTTTAGAAGAAATACGCAAAAACATGCTTATTCTAAGTGGCCTTTGAAATAATGTTGACAAGTGTCAAATTTGAAAACCAACGCAAAAATCGTACATTTTTATTTGATTGACTCTGTGTTTAGTTAATAACTATGCCAGTGTTTACTAATGTTGAAATGGCTAATATGCATTTTTTGTACGGATTAGCGAATGGTAATGCCTTAGAAGCTAGACGTACGTATGCCCAGCGTTATCCAAATAATCGTTTACCATGTTCAGATACGTTTACTAAGTTACATATTCGTTTACAAGAAACTGGAACTTTTGCTAAATCGAAGAATATTATTGGACGACCCAGAACTGTGAGAAATCCCCAATTGGAAAACCAGATTCTTCAAATTATTGACCAACATCCAGAAACGAGTACAAGAAAAGTTGCAGATGAAGTAAATGTTAGTAACAAAACTGTTTGGAATATCCTAAAAGATAATTTATTGTATCCATATCACGTTCAACGTGTTCAAAATTTGTTACCTACTGACTATCCATTACGCATACAGTATTGTCAATGGATTTTATGTGAAATCGCGAACAATCCGAATTTTGTGGCCAATATTCTATTTACGGATGAAGCCAACTTTTCTAGACATGGGATTATGAATTTTCATAATGACCACATATGGGCAGATGTAAATCCACATACCATAAGTGTAAAACGATTTCAACAAACATTTTCGGTCAATGTTTGGCTTGGCATCATCGATGATTATTTAATTGGACCATTTTTCCTTCCTGTACGGTTAACCGGTGAGACATACCAACATTTTCTAGAAAATGAACTTCCACTTCTTTTGGAAGATGTACCTATTATTATTAGAAGGCGCATGTGGTTCATGCATGACGGAGCTCCTCCACAGTTTTCAGTGATTGTACGCGAGTTTTTAAATAATGTTTTTCCAGGCCATTGGATCGGACGAGGATCTCCACACCCGTGGCCCCCTAGATCACCTGGACACAATCCTCTGGATTTTTGTGTGTAAGGATATTTGAAATCGCTTGTTTACACAACACTGATATTAAACGTACAAGATCTTCAAAATCGTATCATAGACGGCTGTAATGTTATTCGTAACAATCCTGGTATCTTCGAACGTATTCGACAATCCATTAGACATCGAGCGGATTCTTGCATTTTAGCTGGAGGTGGACATTTTGAACATTTGCTCTGAAATGTATTATTTTTTCTTTATGTTTAACACATGTTGCTTATAATAAAATAATAAAAAAATATAAATCAGTAGCGTCACCAAGAAAAATTAATTTCACGTACAACACCCTGTATCTCATAAACGACAACACCTATCACACATGTTTATATGAACTTTTCGTCTTAAAATTGAGTAACGAAGCGCCCCATATAATATTTTAGATTACTTAGATTATATGAAGAACTTTTTTGATAAATCTTACCACTTTTGCAAAAATTCGAAGAAACCTGAGAAACTTTAACCTTTCACCCCAGATATCTTTTTACGTACAATTGGGATTGATGGGGATTTTTGACACTTTATTTCTAATGGTGAACCCAAGCTGTTTGGCTTGGATTGTTAGTGCTCATTAAATCACATTAGTTTAAAACAAATCTTGAAATGATCCTTTTGTATCGTATAAATTGCAAGTTTTGTTAATTATCGTTACTATGTTATGAAGAATGAACTGGCCTAAAGTAAGTATCATGTTTAGCCAACCTGCATTTTATCACTTTAACCCTTTGTCAGATGCAACTGACACATCTTTGCAGCAAGAAGGCATACAAATCACCTTTTTGTTGATGTTGTATGGCAGATGTATGAAGCGCACGAATTTCGATCATTAGAGCTTTATATAAGGAGTGTGGCTGAGAATAAATCATATTCCCTCCGCGGTATATAAGAAAATTTAATAGTTTGCTCAAAGAAAATGCTCCTAAACTATTTTAAACGTGCTCCTTTTACGTATCAATATTACAGAAACATTGTATTTGTAGATACTTTGGAACGTAAATATACACATATGTCCAAAAGTTTGGAATAATGGAATATTTCATCTTTTTATTAATTTTTATAAATAATTTTTTTGATATAAGTAAACATCATTTTGCTACAACTCTAACCAATAATAAATAAATGTCGAAGTCAGATAAACATACAAAAAAAAATGATTTATTCTTTTGAGATGAAAAAAGTACGATGTATTACAAATATTTTAGAATAAATTAATAAGCAAAAAAAGGTTTTTAAATAAAATTAATAATCTTTATTTCCTCCATGAGCCTGTATGCATGACTGTAGGCAGAGGCGGATTTAGGATTTTGACGCCTGTGGGCAGTAAATTTTTGCCGCCCCCCCCCCTAAAAAAATAGATCGAAATAAAAAGTTTGTATGCAACATATTTTTAGTTTTATTAAAAATTGGAAAAAAAACAGAACAAAATTTTTAATGCAGGTAATTAACAGTTATGAAAAAAGTAACAATCGAATTTGGCTTTAATAAAAATCAAAAACAGAACAAAAAACGAAATTCTAAAAATAAAAAAATAAAAAAAGTAGCAAGAAAACAATTTAAATTAAGCTTCAAGTAATCGTTTTTGTAGCTTTAGCTTCGCAAAATTTTGTTCGTCGAATTTTTAATATTGAAGATTCGATATATAGGATGGAGATATGTTGTAGTCTATCCTGTGAAACAAGCGCCAGAAGATAATTTTTAATTCTTTTTAGCGCAGAAAAATTCCTTTCTGCAGAGCAATTTGTTAAGGGTGTGCATAATGCTAGTCGAAATATCACATCAACATACGGGTACACATTTTGCAGTTTCATATCAAAAAACCATTGGTATAGATCCAAAATTGAAATGCCTTCAAATTCTTCTTTCTTTTCCGATACATGTGACATAAAATGGAACAGTTCTTTGTTCTGTTTTTTATCCAAATCTACCGGGTAACACTGTTTTAGGAAAACAGCTTTTTCCTCATTTCACACAAGGTCATTTCAATCTCTGGTTTTGAATTTTTCCAGAAAATCGCAGTTAAGAATGAAAATTTTTTGGAGTAATCTTCGTAGTTTGATCGTCGTTTTCTCAATTCGGAGAGCAGGGCATCAATACAAACAAGAAATATAGAAATTCTTAAATTGTCCGCCTTTTGCCGCCCCTAAAATTTTGCCGCCCTGGGCAGCTGCCCACTCTGCCCATGCCTAAATCCGCCTCTGACTGTAGGCGATGTGACATGCTATCGATTAAATGGTCGAGCTGGGCTTGCGGAATTCTCTCCCATTCTTCACGAGCAGCATCTTTCAGTTCTCGTAGAGTAATTGGGAGAGGGTTTCGCTTCTTAACGCGTGTTTTAAGAATGTCCCAGGCATGTTCAATGACGTTCATGTCAGGGAAATTTGATGGCCATCTTAATGTGGATATTACTTCTTCTTCCAAAATATTTTGTAATGCAGCTATTCGATGTGGAGGTGCATTGTCATGCATAAACACAAATCTATCACCTACCGCCCCCCGGAATAGACGCACAACAGGATTTAAAACTTCCTCGATGTACACAGCAACAGTGATTCTTCTCTCCAAAACCAGGAGAGGCATCCGTGTACCCCTCATAATACCACTCCTAACCATAATACTCCCACCTTCATATGGAACACGTGGTTGGGCTGTTTCTAATCGGGCTTGTCGTCCTGGGCCCTACAAACTAGGGTTCTTCGCAAATCAGAAACCAAGCCAACTCTTGATTCATCAGAGAACATCACGTAATTCCAGTTAGGACCATGGTGTAACATTTCTTGAGCCCATTGCAACCTTACAATTTTTTGTTGATAGGTGAGTTTGGGAATACGTAGAGGTCTTCTGCGATACAAATTTACCGCATTTAATCTTCGTGTAATTGTTTGCCTTGAGATATTCAGTCCTTCAAGTCTAGCAATTTCTCTGGATATGCCACTTGTAGATTCCACTTCCAAGAAGTTTGGGCTCGAGTTGATCCGGACCAAATTGATTGATCCTTGTTCTTTCGAGTTCTCAGTTATACAATACATGCTCCGCCATTTCATCCTCATCCTAACAGAATCTGCAGTCCCCACTCTCTGGCAGGCCGATTTTTTCAATATGCCCATTAAGGCAACTGTGTTCAGTCAGTAGTTCTATCATAATTCTACCCAGTTCGATATTGTTCCTCTGGATATGCTACTCGCTATGCTTAGGAATGCCCAGGTGACTAAAGAAAGGTTGCTTTGTTATTTTTCCCTAGACGTATTAAATCCTGGAAGCATTTCCAAATTAACTTGGAGTCGATTTGATTCCAGTGACTTTCGGAAGTTAAGCATCTTCTGCAAAAACCTCTGCTTGGAAAACTGTAGATAGGTTACCTAAGTTCTGGCTCAGATCCACTTTTGGCTTTCCTCTATGTACCCCAACTCCAACACCTCTCTCGGTCTTAGAGCAGTTCGTGTTCGTGATCAGCCATTAAAAGATTCGATCTACTCGACTCCCAGTCCTTCCTCCATGGGAATAGGAGGGGATAGCCTTTTGTATGCACCAGCCATCACCTCACTTTACATACAGATGTGAAGTGGAGGAAGATCTATTAAAATTTCGATGGCAGAATTGGGAGTCGAAGATATATCTTCCGTTATTGTTAGGCACGCCTGCAGTTGAATCTTATTCAGCTCCTTCCTAGTAGTCTTCTGGTGACATTTAGTCCACCAGGTCACAGCAGCATACAGATATAGCCGATACATTTGTTTGGGTATGATGACTTATCGCATATTATACTCCCATGTCCAAAGGGAGAGCTTTGCTGTATTGACTTCCTTAATAGTTTCTCCATAGAGGAATGACATTTGGAGTTCATCCAGTTTCTGCCTTGTGGTGATAAAAATTGTTCGAAGTTACGACCAAAATTTTCGATAGGTACATAAGTTGTAACGATTGTGTGGAGCTGTTTCAGTTAAATGCCGAAACATCAAATGCAAAACAATTGTATAACTCAAGCTTCTGCAGACCAAAATTAACGTTTATTTTCGTAAAGATATAATATAAAATTTTATTTTGAAAAAGTATAATTCATTATATTATTATATAAATATATTTCTCCTGGCAACCGTCTTCCGGGGAACCCAACATCTCTAAACAAAATTTACCAGACGTGATTCCTAAAAACTTGGCTGACGTGTTCAAACAAACTGAGGCCGGTTGGTTCTGTGTTCTACTTCACTTCTCCGCCAAGGCCATAGGAATTCAGGCATATTATTGCAATATTTCTGATCCATCAAAATTGACATTTAATGAATGACAGAAATCAAATAAAAGATAAAAACTCATAACGAAAATGAAGTCACTACAGATTGCATCTGACCGCCGAATTCTTGGAAACGTTCACGAATATCATCAAACGATAAAATAATTCGAGCCGCTTACTTTTGAGTATTAACATGTGTTCCTCAAGTTAATTTTTATATTGTGTGTGTGTGTTTAGGTTTTTTTGGCCTTGGTTTTTACCAATTGGCCAGCTATAATTTTTATATTACTGGTGAAAGTGCTAAAAAGTTGTTTGGTTAGTGTTTTTAATTTATTTGTAGATATTCTTGCTAATTAAACAAATACTTCAAACTCCGAATGAACAAATCTTCGATCCAATGAAACCAAACCATCTCAAACAAATAAAAAAATTATCTACTTTGGGGGAAACGTATATAACATGAATTTGAATGAATAATAAATTATTTAGTATTTCACTTAACAATTCTCAATATTTTGTTAACCACAACGAGGCAAATACATTTTACTGGAATATTTTCTAGATAAAAAAACTGTGAGGCGAACATACAGAACAGAAACTGTAATAAAAGCTGATATTATATTGTGTTTTATACATGAGCGAGGGGATTGGATTGGAATAAAGAAAATTGAGATGGGATGTAAACCAACCTAGTGATATTCTTTTGCATAAATTGGTGAAATTGTTTATCAGCGAAAAGGTTTTTGTTTACAATACGAATTAATACTGAGTTTAAGTAAAATAATAATAAAGTTAATAGTACCTATATACATAAATAAAAGATTGTTAGACCAAGTTTCTAATCAACGTTGAAAAATTTTTAAATCAGGTGAATTTATCTAACTACTATTTTCTATATCTACATCTCGGTTAATATCCTACCTATAATTTTAATTTGAACATTTTTTGCAGATGACAGCTAGATATAGTATTTTCCATTGAAAAGGGCAGAGGGCGCTTGTCTTACTATAAATAATGATTAAAATAACTTTATACAGGTTGCGTAAAAATATTGTTTATGTCTAACTTAATAAAATCAAATGTTTTTTTTTATTTTACCCTAATAATCAGATTTAGAAAATTTTTGTGTGAGAGAAACACATTACAAAATGTTTTAATTAATTTTATTTATATTTACTGTTCTGTAATGTAGGCCAACTTTCACGATTTTTTATAAAATACCTGACAGGTTTTGTTAAAAGTTTTGGTAAACTTAAACTTTTCATTAAAAATATTACATTTTATGGTGGAAAAGTACAATTCTCGAAATAGCATCAACGAGGTTCCGAAACTTTTCAGAAATGCGATGATAGCAAAAATGGACAGCGCTTAGTTATCCAACTTTCAAGCAAATTATTCATATTTCTTTTTGTGCGCCAACTTTTTGAATTCTCTGCAACTTTTTTAGTTCTCTTTATCCCAGATTTCAAGCTTATGAATTACAATAGTTTGCTGGTGGATTAAATTAACCTTTTATTTTCTGTTTTTAGAAACATTAAACTCGATTGAAGTCAACTAAGTGTTTTTTCACGCAAAATTTTATAGGGCAAGTCAGGATGAACACAGCAAATGGTATATTTTCAACAAAATACAAAAGGTAATAACTTAACAGAGCCAAATACTCTTCAAGGCATCACAAAACTTGGGAAACCATTTTTTTTAACAAATAAGTTTTAGTTCTATACCCCTTTGAAGCCAGAAAATTTCTAAACAAGGGGGTGGAAAGGTATAAATAGAATAGAGTATTTTCTCCCTCAACGAAAGTACACTTCCCCCACTACTTAAGAATAGGTGATACAGAAAAATGACTTAAAAGTTGTAGAATAAAGGCAGTAGTTTCTAGAGTTGATATTTTTTACTAACCTTAATTAGGAAAAATTTTGTCGAAAACGCAATTATATTTTGTAAGTGATAGATTGCGCCATCTAGCAGAAAACTACGGACTTAAAACATTTAAAGCATTTTCTTAGAGCCGATGTTGTTATAAGAATTTTTTCCCCAAATTCTAGGACATACGATTTCAGAGATACGGCCGGTCGCCAACCTTAATGAATCACCCTGTACAATATAGCTCATTGTAAAATTTAGTGTTAAAATATTCATGAAGAGACCATCAATTAATGACGCAATATTAGTCACTGCCAGAAATATTGTCATGTTGCCGCGTCGTTTGTTGAGTTTTCAATTAGTGTTCTGACTTTTGTACTCATAGTGTCATCGATTTTTGAGGTTATCTTGTGAAAAACATTTATAAAACAAACTGTTTTTTTAAAACAACAAAGCATTTTATTTTTTCATTGTCAAAATGCCCAAACAGCTAAATAGTCGATGCAAAGAGCTTGTGGCTTCATTAGTTGACTATTTTGAAGAATAAAGGAATAATAATGGACCGTTAAACACTGTGGAAGAGGTAATATGCAAATAAAATATCATTACCTTACTTTACAAACATTTGTATTATTTTAGCGTGTAGCTGCTGCTTTAAAAATCAGTGTAAGAACAGTAAGTAACATATGTAAAACGCAGAAAAAAGGTTAACAGTTTGAGTCACCAAAGAAAAAGCGTTGCGTTCATAAACGAGTAACAAATACAACTTTAAATACAAGCGAAGGATGAAGGTATATTTCAATTCCTGTTTCTCGATGAAACTTGGATATTTCAAAATGGCATCATTGGCCATTCTTGATAAAATGGAAATATAAAGACTAAAATGGATGGCAAAAGGTTTGTTGTATTAACATAGATAGTTATATGAACATTTAAATATTATCATTGCAGATATATTATACTACATGCTGGAGATGAAATCGGATTTATAGAGGGTGCTGAAGCAGTGATTATCATGGGGAAATGAACCAGGCGAATTTCTCTAAATGGTTTGAATAACAGTTGCTGAAAAACTTAGAGAATCCTTTATTGTGGAATTAACAAAAACCAAATGAAAAAAATATCGCTAATTTTCAAGTTCTATTTAATATAATGTGAAATTTTCTACCTTCACGTTTTTTGTTTACTTCAGTTATTATCTTAATTTTCATAGTTCATGAACTGACAACGCAGCAAATATTCACAATGATGACGTGAACGCAACTTTATTTGGCTTTTACTATACATGAAATTCGATATTTTAGTTAACAGGTTTTAAGCTGCAAAATGATAAGTAATTCATGAACAAGAAATTTTAATAATAAAACACGGCAACATTGTCCCTTCAGGCTTCCCGGGTGCAAAATGGTTCCTAGACTACATAAGGACGAAAATGGTTGTTACATACGCTGATTTTTGTAACATAAAAATTAAAGAACCCAGCTTTGCACTTAGCCTTTTAGTTTTTGCCTTTAAAAATACATGATAGAATTAAAAAACATTCCCTAACTATTGCAGTGATTACAGATGTAGTTGTACTAGATGTTATCTGCTAGTACATAGCATGGTCTATTTTTTTGTTAAAGTTCGGGTTTGACTTGTATGTATGATTCCCAGCTTATCAAACCTCCGATAGTCGTACACTGAAGATATTCAAATAAAGCACTTTCCATTACAGGAGGTTCTGTGTATTGGGAAATTTTAGGTAGTGTTTTTATTTCTTCCGGCTTATATTCATTGAATATTCGATCACATTCTAACACTGTTTCATCTTCATTGAGGTCTACATCAGAATCAGATGCAAGTGTACTATTTTAATAAGTTAACTTCATTATCATTTGACTGGACCATATTTATGCTATCACTAGACTTTCTTTTATGAATGATTTTCTTCAGAACTGCTTTGCTTAGATTTTTCATCAACTTTAGTTTTGCTATGTTTTATTTTCTTATCCTTATCCTTACTACCTACCTCTTCTTTCTTTACTTACACTAGGGCTTTTATCTTTACTGCTTTTCTTATCCTTTTTAGTTTTTTGTTCTTACTTCTACTACAACTTCGTTCCCTACTGGTAGTTTTCTTCTTTCTTCATTTTATGCTCCCTGCTACAACTTCTACTTTTTTTACTTGAAGATGTATCCTTTTTATGTTCTTTACTTCTACTTCTGCTTCTATGATCACTTGTAGATTTGATTTTTTTACAATCTTTACTACTACTAATAGTTTCTTTATGGAAAGATTGCTCTTTTTTACTATTACTTTTGCTATCCTTGTTCAAAATTTGACCTTTGATGCTTTTGTTCTTTTGACTTCGTTTCTGATTTAATATTTTCTTTGTTTTTATGTTTGTCTTTAGAATGGTTTCGGTCAGTTTCATTTTTATCTTTTTTTGAAGATTTTTTTGTGAATTTGATACTTCAGGATGTTTGGTATCTTTTCGGTTTTTATTTTTTTCAGAATCTTCTTTGTTTTTTTATTTATGTCTGTCTTTGTATTTGACTTTTTTCTTGACTTTGGCATCTGCATTTACCTTCTTTATTTTTTTTATGATCACTAGATTCTTACTCTGTAAGAAGAATACTACAAAAGACCATTATATATACTTATTTTTTTCCTTGAAAAGACCTACTGTATAAAAAGGAAAACAGACTGTCGGTGCCACCATGCCCATTTTTATTAATAAAAAGTAAAACTCTACGTAAACATTTTTATGAAATATGCTTACCTTAAATTAATTTGCAATTCGGAAGAAACTTTTCTATAATCAGTATCTTCCTTAAAAGTTGCCCAAAAGACATACCTGTAACAAAGAAAAAATATTTGATTTAAAATTAAATACATTCATTTTATTACTATAATAGTTTAAAAAATTTTACTGGTGAAACGATTTTAACAGTTGAATTAACTTAGGGTAGAGCTAAGGAGGTAAATCTCTGTTGTAGAATTGTCCTTCAAACAGCTTTAAATGAAGATGTCACTGCTGTATCACTTTTAACTTCATTCTATCGTAATTCAATTCTGATTATAGCATACGCGACACAAGCTCCATTTTGGAATTTATTTGCTGGTGCCGCATAAGATTCTGCTTCTTCTTTTTACCCTCCAGACTTGTATGATATAGAATAACTGTTCCTAATTTTCATAAATAATAATTTATGATGATTTAATAAGACCCCAAATAGAAAAATCAAGCGGCGTAATATCTGGTGAACGTGCAGGCGAAAAATAGGGACCCCTCTACCAATTCATCCTTTTGGAAATTTGGAAATTTATTCCAAAATGTGCTGGTGCACAAATGCTTGTTTTCGGGTTATTATTAAATTCTTGCAAAACTTTAGCTGTCTGTCTCTAAAGTTGCCTATTCTTGAAAAAAGAAATTTATTCCAAAATTTATACCTACTCATTACAAACAAGTCACAGTTAATTGACCGTAATAAATTTATTTAACTCTTGATTACTATAACAAAGCCGATATAGTTTAACTAACCGTGTGCTTACATTCCCGAGCTCATTTAAAAGTTGAATTATAATTCCTAAATTAGCTACGTAACAAAAGATATTGTTCATTTAATATTTAATTCTTTTAAGCTCGAGATAGGTTTTATGGAAAAATTTCGTTAAAGAAGATGTATCTCATCCATATTGCATAAATTTGGATAACAATAGTCGATCCAGAATTTTGTCCTGCGTTCGGACTTGATGCCCTTCGGGCGGTTGTTAAATTTTAAGTTTTAAAGTAAAAAGTTTGCCGTCAAAAGAATAAAGAAAATGAGTAGGAGAATTTTGGCGTGGCGTTTTTATTAAGTTTCTTTCTTATTCTTTAGTCTGCGTAATGCCTCGCTAAGCCCTTTCAAGAATATTTATGAGAAAAACTGGGTGGATGTAATACGAAAAATAATTTCTAATTTAAGAAGTGATGATTAGTTGATGTTATGACAGAAGAAAAAGTGTTATTTGTTTTTCTTTAGATTATTAATAATAAGAAGACTGTTCTTATGTAGATTCAGCGTATCATATCCTTTATAAAAGAGCAGTAAGCTAAAATTTCTTAAGAAAATTAATAAAACAATATTCTATTGTCTATATTGCGTTATTATTGTCATTTTATTTTAGGTTTTATGAATCTAATCTTAAATTAATAATTATTTCTGTATCAAGGCATTAAAATAGCATTCATCTAACTATAAAGTGTTGCTGTTGTTGGCTGGCATAAAGACTGTATATTAATTGGTCAAGGTGATGCAAAGATTGATGATTAGAATTCTTTATTTGTATAGTAGCTGCGAACCTCGCTGCGCTCGGCACGCAGTGGTATATTTGTAATGTAGTGTGTTCATTCAATCATTCATTTTAGCCTTCTTCCATTCAATGTTGGACTTAGACTCCCCCTATTTTCTCCAGTTTCCTCGATTTTGAATATTTTTTATGTATTCTAGGCCGGCTGTTCTTTTCCATCACGTTCGAACCTTCCTCTGGGTCATTTTCCTGTCCAAGGTCTCCGTTCTTGAATTTATTAATTCAGCCTTGCTTCCTTTGGCATTTCAATAATGTTTAATACAATTGTTAATTGTTTTTTTAGTGCATCTTTAATAAGGCTGTTAGTAAAATTATTAATAGCACCAATTAAACGTAATTTACTGTTTAGTGACATAAAAATCCGAACACCCAGTTTAAATGATTTCATTTTAATAAAATTTGGTGAATTTATTTATTTCACTGAAATAACCAATAGATAAAATTTTCAGCCTTATCAGTTAAAGATTCCGTTTTTTTTATACTGCTTTAGAAGACGACGTGGTGAAAGGAGAAATCCACGGCTTTTTGTTGATCATGTTCATCAAACTGTTGGAGTTATGGTTTGGGGTCCTATAGCTTATGGTTCGAGATCACCTTTAATCTTCATCAGAGGTAACATGAACGCGCAGCATTATATCCAAGAAGTTTTAGAACCCCATCTTTTACCCTATCCTGACACCCTGGCAAATCCAACTTTCCAACAAGATAATACCCGACTACATGTTGCAGGAGTCACAATAGACTTCTTTCAACATAATGATGTCACATTGTTACTTTGAACACCAAGATCTCCCGACTTATCCCCAATTGAGCACGTCTGGGATATGATAGGTAGGAGATTTCTCAATTTGAAACGTCCTCCTCAGACTCTAGAAGAACTTCGAGAGGAGTTGGTGGTTGCCTGGAATGAGATACCACCGGAGGACATTGACCACCTGATCAGAAGCATGTCTAGGCGCGTTGGAGAATGCGTAACACATCGGGGTGCATCCACATATTAAAGCTAAAAGGAACGATGGAAAAAGCTGTACACAACTACATTAGAACAGAAATCTTGGAACAGGTGCCATTGCACCCCCGTCAACATGCGTACCAAGCGGGAAAGTCCACGGAAACCGCTTTGACGAAATCCAAGACGCACTGAACAAAAAAGAGACCGAGGTATGTGCCTTTCTAGACATAGAAGGGGGCCTTTGACAATACGCCACATGAGGCAGTCAAAAGAGCACTGATTGAGAAAGGAGTAGATAGGACGACGTCCATTTGGATGTCGCAACTGCTATCTACAAGAATCGCAGAAATGGAGGCAGGGCAAGACACTTTCTTCATTAATGTGACTAGAGGCTGTCCGCAGGGGTGAGTGGCATCGCCGCTTATGTGGAGTCTCACTGTGGACAGTCTGCTCTGTCAATTGAATAGGGAAGGCATACCATGTAAAGGGTATTCCGACGACATGGTTATCCTGGCAAAAGGGAAGTATGAAAATGTCCTCTGTGATATGGTTCAAAGAGGATTGAACATTGCGGAACAATGGTGTGACTAGGTGGGACTCAGCATCAACCCCACCAAAACCACACTAGTAGCCTTTACAAGAAAAAAGAAAGCTAATCTAAAAATCATAAAAATAGGGGAGAGCATCTTCGAGTGGAAAACAGAGGTAAAATATCTAGGGCTAATCCTAGATACCAGGTAACTCAGGAGCAAACACGAAGACGAAGTAATACACAAAGCAACCAAGGCCCTCATGGTGTGTAGAAACATTGCAGGGAAGAACTGGGGATGTAACCCACGTATCCTGCAATGGATGTACACAGCAATAGTGAGACCATTAATCACATATGGGGCAGTGGCTTGGGGCTAAGGGCTAATCTGAATACGACGAGGAAAAACCTCTCGAAGATTCAGAGACTAGCCTGTTCATGTATCACTGGAGCAATGGGAACTTGCCCCACTGTTGCAATGGAGGTGATTTTAATCTTGACCCCACTGCACATTCTGCTAGAAAGTGTAAGGAAGAAAACAATATATAGAATGATCAAAGAAGGAATTATCAGAGAAAAACCTCGATCACTTCATTTTGATCAAACTTGGGAAATGCCCCAAGATGATACGCCAAAGAAATTCAACTTTGTGAGAAAATTCATCACAAAGTTGAGTAATAAATCTGAATGGGATGAAGACACCATACAGAATTTAAACTCATACATACATACATACAAAGGTAAAAGGGCTTTAAAGCAATGCAATCATTTTGAAATTTTTATCGTTTACTTATTATACTTCAGTAACTACTTGCTTACTTCAAAATTTTATAAAAATAAAATCATTTAAACTGGGTGCTCGGATTTTTATGTCACTTAGTAAAATAAATATCGAGATTTAGTTTTAATTTATAAATGTTAAGTAAATTTTTATAAAAACAGTTGCGGTCTTGATAAAAAAAATTAACACCGTAAAAAATCAATCCTGTTTTGTGTTTCCAAAGTTTTTAAATATCTTCAAGTTTATATTCCGAACAATCCTTTAAGTTTTAACCAACTCTGACCCCGCTAACTAACTTCTCGATGATAATCATTTTATAGTCTTAGGGTTAAACGTACACCATTTGACTTATGATTATTCTGTCGTGAAGTTTACGAAACTTGTCTGTAATTTAATTGATTACAATCACAAAAGGCCAGGGAGCTTTACACCAGTTGCAAAGTAATTACTTTATGCGAGTGATAATCGATCAAATGAATCCTTTATTTACTATTTTAAGAAGAATTGGAAAGAATTTATGATGAAAGGAAACAAACAATATTTTAGATATTACACAATTACACCCCCATACTTTGTAGATTTTATTTAAATAACTTTAAAAATGGCATTAATCTAAACTTTAATAAAGTAAGATTGAGAAAAGTTAAATATTAATACTAACGTGTAAGAAGATACTTTTTACTTGCTCTGTAACTTTAATTTCACTTCAGTCAGTTTACAAGGTCAGTAGATATACTAGGAGAGTTCTAACCCACTAGAGGAGTGGGGGTACCTCCGTATATACAGCATAGGAGTTCTGGAACGGTTCTGAACTGTGGTTCTGAATTGTGGACCAGTTGTTTATTTGGAATAGTTGTGTTATATTATGATGATTAAATAATCGGAACGAATTTTATTGGAATTATTAAAGAATTAAACGAGTTTGTGTTGTATTGCGGGTTGCCTGCTGGTTTGAAAAAAAGGGACTGCGTGGCGGCCGCTGGTGGGATTTGAACCACGGACCGTCGTTAGAATTTTTACAATTTAAGCGCCCTTACCCACTGGGCTGCTAACGAAGGATTATATAATGTTATGAATGGGTATTTAAACTCGCGTCGCGTATTTTGATCGTTTTCATGGAATTTGGTCTGTGATAGATATCTTGTAATCATATACAGGGTATGTCGGGATACTAAACAACTTTTTTGTATTTAAAATATCAATTTGATGATATGGTACGGGTTAGATACGGGATATATACAGGGTTTGTCGCGAATTAGATCGTCGAAATATCGAATTATGATCATTCTTAATACGCAAAAATGGCAAAAATGTCGGTACGGGGGTATGGTCGTTAATTAAAAATGTCAATTCGATCATTCGTATATTATGATGTGGGTAAAAGATAATTTCGAGTGTACAGGGTATATCGCGAATATCATTCGTAAGGGAGATGTCAATTTTTCATACGGGATATACAGGGTTTGTCGAAATATCGGATTATGATCATTCTTAATACGGAAACGGTTACGTGGCAAATAAAAATGTTTATATACGTGGGGGTATGACGGTTCTCCATTTTCTGATCGAACAGTAATTCTCTCTTTATACGGAAATGAATTAGGATGTAAAGTTGTGACACAACGATTGTCAAAAGGGTACCAATTATATGATGCTATGACGTCATCACACATATTTTACAAGGGTCATGCGATCGACAACGACCAGTTACATTATGTCTTCAGAAGAGCACAGTCATGGAATTGAAGACATTGCTTTTTATGAAGATAAGAGTAAGGTTATGAAACAAACTAGGGAAGCAAGAACAACGTGGAGCAGTCTAAACTGGGATTGTCGTAAATTACCGAAAACTACTTATCCGTTAAGACGTATTCAACCATGTTTAATAGAACTGAAGAAGAAGAGAGCATAAAAAATGAAATTAATAATGTTTTTGCCATGTCATGTATAATTTTAGCATCTGTCTTTGTTTTAATTTTAAAAATTATTTTAAAAATTGTTAAACGTAAATTTGAATCTTCGTGTAATATAAAAGTTGATGAATAAAAAACTTGTTTTATTTCTAAGTAGTGGTGTATAAAATAAAAACTCATTTGTGGTTAAGGTTTATTTATTTTATGGTAATACAGTATTCAAAAACCAGTGGCGGAGACGTTGTACGTTTCGTTCGGTGCACGAATATAGTCCAGAGGTGTGACAGGGGTTTGGATCCTTGGCAAAGTTTACTGTTGCACACGGTCGACCATCGAACTTGCCGACTTCGCAAATGTGAGGAAAAACGTTGAAAATGTTACATTTATTTTGCAGAAACTTGGCTTTTTGTTGACCACGAACGTAAATGTAGTCTGCAGCATACAATAGCTTGCTTTCCAATATTTCATTAACTTTAGAATATTCTACATCTCCTGAAGAGTATCGAATTCCGTGCACATTTTTTTCCAAGTAGGTTGCAGTCTTTTTGTCCTCATTACTTAATGTAGAAAACGGTTGAGGTGGTAAAAACATGTAATGTGAACTTTTGAAACCAATTTCTATCGTTAGTTCTTTGACAACGAAAAATCCATCTACGACAAAGCCTTGAATGTCTACAAAAGCTATTCTCATGTTGACGTCTGCTCGAACACTAACTCTAATCAACGTCTAGTTTAAACTTTTAACAATTTCGGTGAGGGGGAAGTATTTCATTACACAATCATGAATTATGATGCAATAGACTTTGGTATTTTCGGGAAAGCCTATGTTTGCTTCAATATCAAGTTTCACATCGACTGTGGACGCCTTTATGCTTTCTTCCTGTTTGGAACAATCGATAACAAACAATGCCCGTTTCTTGAAAGAGGAATAATCCAGCAGGGGGCGCTTCTGTGTGGAGTTCGCGTAGTTGGGATAGAATTCAGTATAGTTAAAATATGCTTCATTGTAGTCAGTTTTACTAAAATCCAATTGCATTCTTTCATTGGGCCAAAATTCACCATTAAGTGACAGTCTTATACTTTGTACATCTGCATTGTCAAATAAAGTAGGATCGGCTGTGCTCACGTTACGTTTGTCAGTTTGAAAGAAAACAATAACAAAACGGGGTCTTTCAACTGAAGTGGATGTTTTAACAGCCCAAACCTCACGTCTTGCACCTTTAGTAACTGAGGGCAATTCGTGTAACTCCCACTTTCTAAATGGAATAACTATAGGCTGATCTTTTTGAATGGATTTCATGAGATTTATCTTTATATCATCATTGGGAAAGATATGTTTAACTTTTAATTCAACACTTGTAATGTTAATTTTAGCAGTTGTACTGGAGACCGTACCGGACTTGTCGGTAATATAGATGCAATCATTATCATTTCGTGCTCGAACTAATCGTATTGTTTGTCGTCTACATGTAATCATAGAATAATCGTTAAAAATGTTGAAAATATGTTTGAGAGGTATTTGAAGGTTGAAGGACTTGTCGCTGCCATTTAGAATAGGATCTTTCGGGTAATTCCAGCCAGCTATAGCCATATGATTGGAATCTTCTTGGTTATAACAAGTCATAGCACGTACGGCACTTACAATTCCAGGATCTCGAACTGTTTCCATTTCCCTAGCACTTTCACTGTACGTACATGAATCGAAAAGAAAGGCTCCAAAATTATTTGCTAATTTTACGTCTCCTGCTCCGTGTGTTTCGAGGGAACCTTTAATGCACAACAAAGTTTCGCTCATTGCAAAGAACGAATCAACCTGATTAATGCTAAACTCCACAATGTCACTGCAATTGAATGATTTGATAAATGGAGCATAGGTTCTGTATTCAGCCTTTCGAATGGAATCATCAAAGACCGGCTTACGGTAGATATCAAACATCGAAGGCATATTGTCATTTTGACGAAGTCGTTTTCCATACATGGTTGTCATTTCAATCTAAAACCCAGCGATTGCAGCACCAATTTGTTTGCCAACGTGAGTTGTTTCACCGGCGGCTGCTTAGCTAATGAAGTTGGAAAATGTGTAAACTGTCTTTTATGATGATGATTGATTATTAGTCCCATCTGTTTCGCGCTCTAAGTTCCAATATCAATGTACTCGATTCACCTCTAAAGTTTACAGGTTGACCGTCTTGATCTAAGGCAATGACAGTGATGTTAGTTATTTCACGTTGTGGTATAACGGGTAAGTAGATCAAATTATGAGGAATTTCGTCAATGGAATATCCTGGATCTACTTGTATGACGAATTCGTAGATTGTATGGGCAGGTCTGTTCGCATCAAAGGCTCCAGTGGTAATGTTACAATCGAAGCGAATACTGGATACTTTAATGATTTTGACGGGGAGATCTGAAGAGTGCATTTCGTTGACGTCGAGTATTTTCGGTGAAAACCCCAATATTCTTCCAAGACTATCAGCTTGCATAAAGGAAATTTTATATTTACTGAAAATTTCACATTTCAACGTATTGTGATTAGGTTTTAGTGAAAATATATCCTTCGGTGGTGTTATTGAATTGCTTGCGTCCATTTTATCTTTGATAAACGCTTCAAGATCAGCAATTTCATAACATCCTGTAGGGATATTAAAACATTGAAAATTGTACGTTTTTATAACCCAACATGTCGTCTATACACTTAAATAAAAAAAATCATCAGTTGGTAAATTGTATAAGAATTCTTCATATTAAAAATGCGTATCCAGCAGCGAAGAATATGAAGACCGTACCGAATTCGCTCCCGAATTTCCAAACAAAAACAAAACCGAAGATGAAACATAAAAACGATATGATTCGCCACACTCCGCTGCCAGTTTTCATGGTTACAACTTTTATTTATTGAGGACTTTCGCACACCTAATTTTAATAATGCATCTACCTGTGTCGGTTCGATGTTAAACAAGCTTCTTTATCACGTGCATTATTTTCGATGGTTTTTTTTATACGGGGTGAAGCATAAGAGAGGATAAAATATATAATATACTATTGTTCAACAATTGTAGAAATCAGAAAACATTGATGTTGGGTCAAAGTTTGAAGTAAATAATAGTCAAATATGTTAAGCCATGTTAGGCAGTTAAAATAATATTTTAGAATGATCATCTTCAGAGGAAAGAGATATGCCATCAACTTCCAGAACTACAGAGCCAGGTGCAATAGGAGAACAACAGTTATTGTCAGGGCCTTCTACTTTAAAAATAACAGGTAGAATAAATTGGAATTTTGAGTAATTTTACTTTCCTTCAATACAAACATCTTTTAAATATCAGTTTTTAAATTTTTAGATGATTTGTTTATTGAAAATGCAGCAACAGAAAATAGTCACCCATCATCAACATTGATACATCATTTGCACGGCTCAAAGAGAGATATAAATTTGGATTAAAAACAATCAGGGTCGAGCTACTTGTAAAATACAATTTTACATTTGGCTGTGCAGTACTACTTTTAAAATATGCTGATATGTTTGAAAATTTAATGAAAAAGTGTATTTTCATTTTTCTTTTAAATATTTATTTTATATCGTTAACTGTTGTGAATTCTAACAATTTGTGTTTGTAGAACCTTATTTAATTTTGTTTTTCAGAAATAAGGTTATGCTACATAACAGTTTTTCTGAATTTATCTTATTCTTTTAAGACTGTAACTCCCTTCGGAATAATTTTGTCGTTTAGAAAGTATTTTATTCTTAATCAAATTAGTTAACGATATATGATTAATAAACTAGTTTTATAGGTACAGTCATAGTCTTATCATTTTTACTTATAGATGTATCAGTCAGTACCTTTTGTGCAGGCGGTTGGATGGTAGTACACAAAAGTTATTCGGAAATTAGCCGGTATACATTTAATAAAAACGTATTTTTACGGATTTAAGTGCGCGTATATATACAGATTTTTCTTCTAAATAGTGTTTGTGCGGGAAAAAAGTGCCGGTTATTGAAAAACTACAGTGTTAGTGTTTTTTAAAACTGAAATATGTGAATGTTGACAATGGCAGTTCAAAAAGTGATGGTTGAAAAGCAGATGATGACTGGCCAATCGGTGAGTTTATTTAATTTATAATTTTTATTTATTTAAGAGAAAAAAGATCGTTTTATAAGCCGGTTTTTGTTTGAAATAATGTGGAGTACATTTTCCGTTAGAAATTGAAGAAATTAATTCAAATTAATTTTCTAGATTTAAGAGTTGGAAAAATTAATGACTGCATAAACTATTCTTAATTATAAGTTACTGATTTACCGGTATAAAACAATTATTTTCAAATTAATATATTTGTATGGTTAAAAACCTTATTACTTAGAATATAACCATTCTTTTTTTTTTATTAGAGGTAAAAATTCCATAAAATGTATTAAAAAACCTTCAATATCGACTATTGTCTTTTTATAGTTGCACATTTCATTTATTAAACTCGTTTTAAAATAAATATATTATAAATTTCTTATTTGAAAAGTAACGTATATGATACGTATTGAGCAAACTATGCATCTATCGCACATAGAGGGTTATTTCCTCAGCAGGTGGACTGGTCATATTTTGTTTGTTTAAAATATAGTAACTAATCTTATATATTTTTTTCTGCAATAATTATACATAAAATTACAGTAAAATAATATAAGAGTGAGTTATCTTCGTATACAGTATGATGCAAATGTATGGAATACATTTCAGAAACAGACGACTTTTAAAAAAATCTTAAAACATGTCAATTTTAATTTTTGAATGGCCATCAGCTGCTATAGATGTGTTGGACATTACGTCATTGGTGACGGTGTAATGACGCCATGGACAGCTCATTTGAAAGGTCTCCTTATCGTCTTTGCAACAATGTAATTATTTGAATATTTATTTCTACAGGGTTAACCAAAACTGTTGGTTTATTAATACAATTAACTTAGAATAAATGTTTACTTAAATACAATTAAATTACAACAAATGTTCAAATTGCCGACTTTCAGCAATGATACAATGAGAAAGACGAGCAGTAAATTCTTTCCTAACGTTTTCGAGGACTTCAGGTGTTATTTGTGCAATTTCCGTTCGGATTCGCTCCTTCAACTCCTCTACATTATTCGGTCGATTTTGATTACTCTGCTCTTTAAATATCCCCTCAAAAAAAGTCTAACGGAGTCAATTCTGGATATCTTGGTGGCCATTCGATAGGCCCCCTTCTACCTATCCACCTTCCTGGGAAAACGTTATTAAGGTAATTTCGTACCTCAACGCCATAGTGTGGAGGTACTGTTGGTACCATAAATCATTTCTATTTGGAAATAGATGATTCAGCTGTGGCAACAGATAATTTTAAAGAAATTCTAGATAACTAGCAGCAGTTAGGTTTTCCTCAAAAAAATATGACCCTACCATTTGATTGTTTATAATGCCGGCACAAACATTCACCTTCTCCCAATATCGACATGTCTGTATGAGGATTTTCTTGAAACACCAGTACAACGTCCAGTTTTTTGACTTAGGATATTGATATTCTACCACTTCTGGGAAGATCTTTAACATGGCCCGTTTCTCTAATTTTTTTTTCAATTTTACTTACTGTTGATTGAGTAATTGGATCGCGATTGGGGTATTTAGCATTAAATAAATTACGAACTTCTGCTTGAGTCCTCACTCTATCTCCATAACCAATCATGGTTAAAATCTCGATTCGTTCTGTTTCTGTTTCATTTTTGTAAATGCTGTTATTAACGTCGGCAAAAAACTTGACAGATTCACAGATCATTGACGAATAAAGACGAGTCAATGACAATACTGATTTAAATATTTTTGTAAAAATAATTCCGAGTAGCATTGTTTTTATCAATGTAGTTTTTTGAAACCAACAATAAACACTATTTTTGTTTTATTCCCAGTGGCGGTCCTTAGTGTATTTTAGTTCAGTGAATGAATATTTATTGTAATTCCATGTTACTTAACAAAGTTCATAATTTTGTTTAACCCTGTAGAAATAAATATTTAAATGATTACATTGTGGCAAAGGCGATAAGGAGAACTTTCAAATAAGCTGTCACGTGACCTCCGCTTGTATTTAAAAAAATCGTCAATGACGTCATTACGCCATCACTAATGATGTAATGTCCAACTCATCTATAGCAGTTGATGGCCATTCAAAAATTAAAATTGTCGTGTTTTAGATTTTTTTTAAAAGTCGTCCGTTTCTGAAATAATGAATTTATTCCATACATTTGCATCATACTGTATAAGTAGTTAAGATTTCAAGTTTTTCCTTTTTCTTTTAAGTTACATTTTCCCAGTCAAATAAATTTCTCGCCTTAGCGACATACAGAGTGATTATTGAAAAATGTTATATTATAAAATAATTTCTTTTTGTTACAAAACAAGGTTATCTCATCAAATAAATCTAATACCAACTTGTTTATTTTAAAAATGGTACCTACACTTTTTATATTTTAAAATTTTGCTAATTTTACTTTAAATATATCTCTGTTAAAAACCTTGCAAAACATACATTCCTGATATAATTTAGGACACCTTGTATATATTGAAACAAAATTATTATTATTATAAGTTTTAATTATCAGTTCCTATTTTTTACAGGTGAGTATTGAAGAAACTTTCGTCAGATCTTCAAAGGGCGTTCTCCACGATCATCAGTTGGGCTTATTTTTAATAATAAAAGGGGTAAGTGACATAAATATATATTATTTTTCGCTGCTGTCCTACATGATTATTACACCCTGTAGTTTGCATATTTATGGCTGACTAGTACAAATACATACCAAGAAACAAAAACTTGTAACCACCGATAATAAACCTGTCCGGCGTTGTGGATATCTAAATTAATCATTGCATTATTTGTACTGGCTGGTACAACAGTGGAAATTTTTCGTTGCCGAAATAATTTTGTGAGTTTTTAAAATATGCCTAAAGTGAAAGATAAAAAACGCGTATGGAATAAAATAATAGACAACAGTGATAGTAGTGATGAGGAAAACCAAGTTGGGAGTTCAAAAGTGCCAAAAATGAATTCAAAAAAGTTACAGTTGGATCAACTCTTAAGTAAATTAAAAGAAATCGAGGGTAGTATAAATAATCTACAGACGGAGAGCGAGGATAGTAGTCCCGAAGAAGGTAGGTTTACATAATAAAGTAGGAAAGATCGACTTTATGTCTCTTCCTTTATTACATAACTTGAAAAATGATTGACTTTATGTCTCTTTTTCAATAAAATACTCTTTTAATGTGTATTCCAACGAATTTCCATCTTTTCAGATACCCCCTCGATATCTGAGGATACTTCGGGAAAGTTTTCGGAGTTTTTGGGAATAAATCCTGAAGAAACGGAGTTGCTGGGTACTCCTATACATAATGATATCTGCATAAGATGGAATGCTTATTTGAAAAAGGGTTTAGATAAGGACATTCTCCAGGCCTTACAAAAGAAGTACCCTTTATCCAAAAATTGTGAATCATTGTGTGCACCAAAGATGAATAAAGAAGTAGAGGTATGCCTTTCAAGAGATAATGCCAAAAACGACCGTTAGATAAGTAATCTACAGAATATGTTAGGTAATAGCCTTAGTGCTATTGGTTCCTTAATAACCGAGATAATGGTAGAACCAAATAAACTCGACGCACAGAAAATCATACAGACGTTAGCAGATAGTGCACAACTTCAATGCGTCGTACACCACGGCCTTTCAGAACATAGAAGATATCCTGCAAAATTTAACATGACAGAGGAAGTGCGTAAAGTACTAGGAGAGGGTCCCATAGACGACTTCCTTTTTGGGAAAGGTTTAAAGGACTCCATTCAAGCCAATGACGCTGCAAACAAATTGGGAAGATCAATAAAAGCCAAAAAGTTTACCCGTTCCAGGTTTCAATTACCTATATCACAACCGGGACCTTCTGGATTACAAAATAAAAAGCCAGATTATTTTTTTAAACTACCGACGCCCTCAGAACACATCGAGGAAACGACCAGAATACCAGATTCGGAACTTCAGAAAACAAGATCATCCAGACAGGAAACAATACAGACCGAGGAAGAATTAGGATATAGGGTAAGATATGCAGGTTCACTTAAAAATTTTGTAAAGCAGTGGAAAGGTATAACAAAAAATTCGCAAGTTTTGAAATGGATAAAAGGTATTTCATTAAAATTTGAATCTGTGCCTTTTCAAGAATATATACCTAAGATAACAATAAACAAATCAGAACTTCAAGATTACAGAAAAGCCATTAACAACTTAATAGACACAGGGGCAATTTCGAAATGTAAATCAAAACACGGTCAATTCTTGTCATCATATTTTTTAATAAAGAAACCTAATGGAAAGCAACGATTTATTTTAAATTTAAAAAAGTTAAACAACTATATATTAGCACCACACTTTAAACTTGAAGATTATAGAACAATTTTAAAATTGACCACACAAAACTGTTATTTTACTAGCATAGATTTAAAAGACGCTTATTTTTTGTTAGCTATTAATTCTAAATACAAAAAGTATTTGAGATTTAAATTTGAAGAATATTTATATGAATTTAATTGTTTACCTTTTGGGTTAAATATAGGACCATATAACCAGCAAGTTTTTAATAGTAAAATAAATACGCTGTGGTCAAAAATAAACGAAATAATTTTCTATTTAAACACAGTTATTAAATTTGGAAAAAATAGTAAAATTATTTTTTTTAAAGTACCTCAAAACTAATTCACAACAATCTATAATAACAGTACTTAAATCTTAACTCGAATAAACTAATTATTTCTTTCTTTTGTTACAGGGTGAGTCTTTAAAAACACTTTCTATCTGTATCGATTTACGATGTACTTCAAGATCGTCATTAGAATTTGATTTTCAAAAGGTAGGTGCAATTAAATGGGAACTCAAATGATATAATTGACTTTCTGTTGTTATTTTTACTGCAATAATTTTGTACATTTCCGTATATTAATAGTTGGCAGGCTGTAAAAAACAGTTTAAAAATGCGGTGAAAGTTTTTTTTTATAAACAGAAATTTTGGATCAATTAAAAAATTAGACCTTTGGAAAAGGTTGATTGTTTACAAAGTAAATTTGTTTAAAAATAATTATTTTAAGGTAATTTATAAAGAAAATATGTTGTGCGTTTTCTAAAATTATTAGTTCACTTAAAGTATTTTTTAAATAGAGTAAAACTTACATTTTAGAAAAAAATATTTTGAAATTTAATCTTTATTTAACGGATTAATAAAATTTTTGTTTTATTAATGAAATATTTTATCTTTATGTTTAATTTTTGAAGCATTTTAATAACCAATATTAAAAAATTACGTTTTATTTAATGTTCTATATA
Organism: Ophraella communa; assembly: GCA_035357415.1. NCBI lineage: Eukaryota > Metazoa > Arthropoda > Insecta > Coleoptera > Chrysomelidae > Ophraella > Ophraella communa. The sequence continues at coordinate 8,459,505 of CM068986.1, read as the reverse complement.
ATTTTGTGAATATTAATTTTTACAATTCTGATATAGTAATAGCGCTATCAAATTATTCATGAAACGTTAGTATTTAAAAAAAATTTCTATCTGTATTGATTTACTTCGAGATCATCTCCAGAATTTGATTTTCGAAAGGTAAGTGCATTAAAATAGGAATTTTAATGATTATCTGTGATTATTTTTATTTAAAATGTTTTTTTATTGCGTAAATATGTTTAATATGAGTTAATTTATAAAAAAAAAATATTTTAGGGTTTTTTTATATTATTATTTTACTTGAGATATTTTTTTTAATAGAGTTAAAAGAATATTTTAGAAAAAATATTATGAAATTTAATTTTTACTTGGAGATTAATGAAGTTTTTTTATATAAATGATATATTTCATATTTAAATTCAAATTTTGAAACATTTTAATAATCTGTATAAAAAAGGATATTTTTATAAAATATATATACACCTTGTATACAAGGTGGAAACAATTAAAAAAATAATGTCTTTGAAAATGTTGTAAATTTCATTTTATAAAGAAAATCCATTATGGCTTTTTTAAAATTATTATTTATATAACGTATCTTTTATAACAAAATATTATACAAACACAACATTAAAAAAACAATTTCCTTTATTGTTTTATATAATTTTTTAATTAATTTTTACATTTTTGATACAACAATAACGCTGTCAAATTATGAACAAAATTTTTAAAACTTGGAAATTTTTTTACGAACATATTAATAATAATTGTTCATATTTTTTAATGTCAAACAAATTAGCAATAATGATAATACGGAAATAAAAAAATTGAAATAATCTATTACAAAATTTTTTGCAAACTATCAATGCTGTGGCAGCATAAATTCTTTTTCGTAATAGTTTCAATTTGATCATTAAAAAGTGTCCTCTAAATCTAAGTAGCACATCACCATTATCTCTTACGACAATATCACTTGGTCGACCATCATCAGCATTAATTTTGTCCTAAGAAAAACTCACCCTTTCAAACTGAAAATCTATTCTCACCGGAACTGCAGGATTATTCCTCATAAAACTCATTTCCTCCGCCTCTTAAGATGAACCCAATCTGCAAGTTATCCATACTTCTTCTGGTAGAATCTGAATTATTCCCAGTCTCATTTCTTCTACTGGTTTACTGTCATATACAGTTGGAATATAATTCAGTAAACTAGAAGCATCTCTTTAATTTAAAGATTCAGTAAACTTAAACAGCTTGTAAAGTTTAAGCTCTCGTATGCACGAGCATTTTTAACTGGATCATCTCTACAGCTTGGGCAGTTCATCCCTCCACTCGTGATCTTCCATAGGGGCGGTCGACTTTTTCTACACAGAAATACGACAGGTACCACATTGTGGGAGAAGTACTATAACTTAAGGTGTCTGTTAGTCTGGCTTACAAACCCAGCAGTCACCCATTGAGTTGAGTACGTATAGTATTTTCTGTTTCTGGGAAATTGTCGCCTGATGGCTATTAAAGAACCGCCTGTGGCTTCTTCTTATAATCTTTATTTTATCCTTTATTTTACCCTTTATTTTACATACAAAGTATATTTAGGCTACAAAAACCTTATGTCACCATACATCAAAATCTCTTCTCTAAAAATATCAAAACTTAACTTCACTTTATCCCACTACATCTTCCAAACAATATTCTTTTGGAAGAATCTGAACATCATTTGGAGACTTGTTTTGCAAAAGGTAATAAACAAAGACTTTTCTGGGTGATAATCTAAAGTGAAAAAATGTTTGCAGATTATGAAAGCAAAAAAGAAAATTGGAGATTCTGTTATATCCTGCGAAAAGAAAATTGGATTGGGACTAAGACATCGAAAACAACATGAGGCAGAATCATTGAGTAATATTCCTGCTAGGTATCATAGGAGTGCTGTTGGGACAATGCTTCAGGTAATATCAAGTTAAAAATTACATTTTTTATTGATCTTATATATTAATTTGTAAAACAGCTTTCTAGAATTTTACAGGAACGTCTTTGATTGGATATATCCAGACATGTGACTCTGGTCTACTTCATCGTCTGGTGATTTCTTTAATTTTTAAAACATTGTAAGTTATTAGGTATCAAGAAATTTAGGTTTAAAAAGAAGAATGATTGTTCTATAAAAGGTAACTTTTTTTATTGTAGGTTTTTACATTTTTATATGATGATAAGACATTGCAAATAATTGTTTTGATTTATTAATTACAGGTCTATTATAAAGAACATGAAAGATATTTTTAGGTATCAAGAACATAAGTCTATATGAAAAAATCTTTATATTTCTATACAAGGTAACAAATCTAAAGGTTTCACCAAATAAAATGGAAAGATATTAAATTATTTTTGTTGTTTTTATCAGTTGCAGATATAAATATGGAAGATATTCAGATGAAACTAAGTACAAGATAAATGCAGACCATTTTTTACAAATGTACCACAGAAACCAACATTTTTGAAATTGAATACACATCGCCATTCTATAAGTACTTGTTAACAAATTTATATTTATTTCAGATATAAAGGAAGTATATCTTTATAAAAAACACTTTTATCGTTTTATACAAGGTAATTTTTTTTAAACGCATGTTTTTCTGCTTTGATAAGTTTAAAAATGGTATTGTGGAGCTTGGAGTGATGCGGGAATGTTATGGTGGGTACTAATCTGGATTGGGAAAATATATAATTGAGGAAGCATGTACTTATGTAGCGTTGGGATAGTATTTCTAATACTTTGTATATATATTATTTGTTGCAATATTTATGTAATCGCAATATTTTTCATTATTATAAACTTTTGAGTTATTACAGGCACTGTTAAGAAACTAATTCTTAATACTGTATTTCAGGAGGTAACTGCTTTACATTTTAGTATACACATATATATTGTTTGCAGAAGTTTTAAATCCAAAGTATACAACTCTTTGAAGGTTACATACAGAAATTGTTTGGTTTGTTATGAAAAAATTAAACGAGAATAATTTGAAAGATTATTTCAGGTTAAACAGTTGGCAGATACTTACTAAATGATTGATAGATTTGACAAACAATTGAAAATTCGAAGAAAATAGTGAAGAAAAGACAGCCCGATATTTCTGATGTTTGTTTTTGAGGCAGATGATTTCAGTGTAGCTAAAGGGCGGTTCAAAACGGCCACTTGGTCAGTGCTTGCACTGACTAACGTCGTTTATTATCAGGGTGAGTACAAAATTAATTTTTGTCCAATTAAAATTCCGGTTAAATGTATATTTATGAAAAATGGATATTTTTTTCAAAATCTTCATGTTCTCACCAGTATATTGACAATAAAAGAATATAAAGAAATAGGGGACCTTGTCCTTTCCCCCTCAACACTGTTTTCAACCCCCATATGCCGTATCTCGAGGGTTACAAGAGCTGTGATACAGGGGGCCCCAAAATAGTATTTCGGAATTTTTCAGGAATGTTGAGTTTTCTAGGTTATTATTAAACTTTTCTTAAAAATAATAATAATATTTTGGCATTTTTTAGACCCGATAAATATATTATGCATAATTTTTTGAGTTACTTTATTATGGTCCCAGTATTTGTAAATCTGGCTCAATTTCGTCTAAGTCTAAGGTTCCTTATGGTATAAAAGGGGCGGTCGACTTTTTCTACACAGAAATACGACAGGTACCACAATGTGGGAGAAGTACTATAACTTAAGGTGTCTGTTAGTCTGGCTTACAAACCCAGCTGTCACCCATTGAGTTGAGTACGTATAGTATTTTCTGTTTCTGGGAAATTGTCGCCTGATGGCTATTAAAGAACCGCCTGTGGTTTCTTCTTATAATCTTTATTTTATCCTTTATTTTACCCTTTATTTTACATACAAAGTATATTTAGTCTACAAAAACCTTATGTCACCATACATCAAAATCTCTTCTCTAAAAATATCAAAACTTAACTTCACTTTATCCCACTACATCTTCCAAACAATATTCTTTTGGAAGAATCTGAACATCATTTGGAGACTTGTTTTGCAAAAGGTAATAAACAAAGACTTTTCTGGGTGATAATCTAAAGTGAAAAAGTGTTTGCAGATTATGAAAGCAAGAAAGAAAATTGGAGATTCTGTTATATCCTGCGAAAAGAAAATTGGATTGGGACTAAGACATCGAAAACAACATGAGGCAGAATCATTGAGTAATATTCCTGCTAGGTATCATAGGAGTGCTGTTGGGACAATGCTTCAGGTAATATCAAGTTAAAAATTACATTTTTTATTGATCTTATATATTAATTTGTAAAACAGCTTTCTAGAATTTTACAGGAACGTCTTTGATTGGATATATCCAGACATGTGACTCTGGTCTACTTCATCGTCTGGTGATTTCTTTAATTTTTAAAACATTGTAAGTTATTAGGTATCAAGAAATTTAGGTTTTAAAAGAAGAATGATTGTTCTATAAAAGGTAACTTTTTTATTGTAGGTTTTTACATTTTTATATGATGATAAGACATTGCAAATAATTGTTTTGATTTATTAATTACAGGTCTATTATAAAGAACATGAAAGATATTTTTAGGTATCAAGAACATAAGTCTATATGAAAAAATCTTTATATTTCTATACAAGGTAACAAATCTAAAGGTTTCACCAAATAAAATGAAAAGATATTAAATTATTTTTGTTGTTTTTATCAGTTGCAGATATAAATATGGAAGATATTCAGATGAAACTAAGTACAAGATAAATGCAGACCATTTTTTACAAATGTACCACAGAAACCAACATTTTTGAAATTGAATACACATCGCCATTCTATAAGTACTTGTTAACAAATTTATATTTATTTCAGATATAAAGGAAGTATATCTTTATAAAAAACACTTTTATCGTTTTATACAAGGTAATTTTTTTTAAACGCATGTTTTTCTGCTTTGATAAGTTTAAAAATGGTATTGTGGAGCTTGGAGTGATGCGGGAATGTTATGGTGGGTACTAATCTGGATTGGGAAAATATATAATTGAGGAAGCATGTACTTATGTAGCATTGGGATAGTATTTCTAATACTTTGTATATATATTATTTGTTGCAATATTTATGTAATCGCAATATTTTTCATTATTATAAACTTTTGAGTTATTACAGGCACTGTTAAGAAACTAATTCTTAAGACTGTTTTTCAGGAGGTAACTGCTTTACATTTTAGTATACACATATATATTGTTTGCAGAAGTTTTAAATCCAAAGTATACAACTCTTTGAAGGTTACATACAGAAATTGTTTGGTTTGTTATGAAAAAATTAAACGAGAATAATTTGAAAGATTATTTCAGGTTAAACAGTTGGCAGATACTTACTAAATGATTGATAGATTTGACAAACAATTGAAAATTCGAAGAAAATAGTGAAGAAAAGACAGCCCGATATTTCTGATGTTTGTTTTTGAGGCAGATGATTTCAGTGTAGCTAAAGGGCGGTTCAAAACGGCCACTTGGTCAGTGCTTGCACTGACTAACGTCGTTTATTATCAGGGTGAGTACAAAATTAATTTTTGTCTAATTAAAATTCCGGTTAAATGTATATTTATGAAAAATGGATATTTTTTTCAAAATCTTCATGTTCTCACCAGTATATTGACAATAAAAGAATATAAAGAAATAGGGGACCTTGTCCTTTCCCCCTCAACACTGTTTTCAACCCCCATATGCCGTATCTCGAGGGTTACAAGAGCTGTGATATAGGGGGCCCCAAAATAGTATTTCGGAATTTTTCAGGAATGTTGAGTTTTCTAGGTTATTATTAAACTTTTCTTAAAAATAATAATAATATTTTGGCATTTTTTAGACCCGATAAATATATTATGCATAATTTTTTGAGTTACTTTATTATGGTCCCAGTATTTGTAAATCTGGCTCAATTTCGTCTAAGTCTAAGGTTCCTTATGGTATAAAAGGGGCGGTCGACTTTTTCTACACAGAAATACGACAGGTACCACAATGTGGGAGAAGTACTATAACTTAAGGTGTCTGTTAGTCTGGCTTACAAACCCAGCTGTCACCCATTGAGTTGAGTACGTATAGTATTTTCTGTTTCTGGGAAATTGTCGCCTGATGGCTATTAAAGAACCGCCTGTGGCTTCTTCTTATAATCTTTATTTTATCCTTTATTTTACCCTTTATTTTACATACAAAGTATATTTAGTCTACAAAAACCTTATGTCACCATACATCAAAATCTCTTCTCTAAAAAATATCAAAACTTAACTTCACTTTATCCCACTACATCTTCCAAACAATATTCTTTTGGAAGAATCTGAACATCATTTGGAGACTTGTTTTGCAAAAGGTAATAAACAAAGACTTTTCTGGGTGATAATCTAAAGTGAAAAAATGTTTGCAGATTATGAAAGCAAGAAAGAAAATTGGAGATTCTGTTATATCCTGCGAAAAGAAAATTGGATTGGGACTAAGACATCGAAAACAACATGAGGCAGAATCATTGAGTAATATTCCTGCTAGGTATCATAGGAGTGCTGTTGGGACAATGCTTCAGGTAATATCAAGTTAAAAATTACATTTTTTATTGATCTTATATATTAATTTGTAAAACAGCTTTCTAGAATTTTACAGGAACGTCTTTGATTGGATATATCCAGACATGTGACTCTGGTCTACTTCATCGTCTGGTGATTTCTTTAATTTTTAAAACATTGTAAGTTATTAGGTATCAAGAAATTTAGGTTTTAAAAGAAGAATGATTGTTCTATAAAAGGTAACTTTTTTTATTGTAGGTTTTTACATTTTTGTATGATGATAAGACATTGCAAATAATTGTTTTGATTTATTAATTACAGGTCTATTATAAAGAACATGAAAGATATTTTTAGGTATCAAGAACATAAGTCTATATGAAAAAATCTTTATATTTCTATACAAGGTAACAAATCTAAAGGTTTCACCAAATAAAATGGAAAGATATTAAATTATTTTTGTTGTTTTTATCAGTTGCAGATATAAATATGGAAGATATTCAGATGAAACTAAGTACAAGATAAATGCAGACCATTTTTTATAAATGTACCACAGAAACCAACATTTTTGAAATTGAATACACATCGCCATTCTATAAGTACTTGTTAACAAATTTATATTTATTTCAGATATAAAGGAAGTATATCTTTATAAAAAACACTTTTATCGTTTTATACAAGGTAATTTTTTTAAACGCATGTTTTTCTGCTTTGATAAGTTTAAAAATGGTATTGTGGAGCTTGGAGTGATGCGGGAATGTTATGGTGGGTACTAATCTGGATTGGGAAAATATATAATTGAGGAAGCATGTACTTATGTAGCATTGGGATAGTATTTCTAATACTTTGTATATATATTATTTGTTGCAATATTTATGTAATCGCAATATTTTTCATTATTATAAACTTTTGAGTTATTACAGGCACTGTTAAGAAACTAATTCTTAAGACTGTATTTCAGGAGGTAACTGCTTTACATTTTAGTATACACATATATATTGTTTGCAGAAGTTTTAAATCCAAAGTATACAACTCTTTGAAGGTTACATACAGAAATTGTTTGGTTTGTTATGAAAAAATTAAACGAGAATAATTTGAAAGATTATTTCAGGTTAAACAGTTGGCAGATACTTACTAAATGATTGATAGATTTGACAAACAATTGAAAATTCGAAGAAAATAGTGAAGAAAAGACAGCCCGATATTTCTGATGTTTGTTTTTGAGGCAGATGATTTCAGTGTAGCTAAAGGGCGGTTCAAAACGGCCACTTGGTCAGTGCTTGCACTGACTAACGTCGTTTATTATCAGGGTGAGTACAAAATTAATTTTTGTCTAATTAAAATTCCGGTTAAATGCATATTTATGAAAAATGGATATTTTTTTCAAAATCTTCATGTTCTCACCAGTATATTGACAATAAAAGAATATAAAGAAATAGGGGACCTTGTCCTTTCCCCCTCAACACTGTTTTCAACCCCCATATGCCGTATCTCGAGGGTTACAAGAGCTGTGATATAGGGGGCCCCAAAATAGTATTTCGGAATTTTTCAGGAATGTTGAGTTTTCTAGGTTATTATTAAACTTTTCTTAAAAATAATAATAATATTTTGGCATTTTTTAGACCCGATAAATATATTATGCATAATTTTTGAGTTACTTTATTATGGTCCCAGTATTTGTAAATCTGGCTCAATTTCGTCTAAGTCTAAGGTTCCTTATGGTATAAAAGGGGCGGTCGACTTTTTCTACACAGAAATACGACAGGTACCACAATGTGGGAGAAGTACTATAACTTAAGGTGTCTGTTAGTCTGGCTTACAAACCCAGCTGTCACCCATTGAGTTGAGTACGTATAGTATTTTCTGTTTCTGGGAAATTGTCGCCTGATGGCTATTAAAGAACCGCCTGTGGCCTCTTCTTATAATCTTTATTTTATCCTCAATTTTACATATATTTTAATCACAAGTTATGGTAATAGCTACAATAATGATTTAAGATATTGTGGCCTGCACCGTTCTTCTGGTGGAACCATTCCTTGCGATTTTTTCCTGTGGCCTCTTAACGTGTTGAAATTCGATTTCTGCAAGTGATGTCAATTATATGAAAGATAATCAGTAGCCTTCCGGTATGAAGTAAATTATATCTTCTTCCTATTTGATACAGAGACCTTTCAGAACTTCACGTACTATATATAATTTTATGTAAATCGAAGCACAAATAATTGTAATTAGGAGGTCTTTTGATGTAACGCTGAAAAAGCAGTCCTAGGTACAACTGGTGGAAGAGGAGGTGTTTTTAGCAGGTAGGTCACTGGAATTGAGGCCGGCGGTGCTCGATGTCTTCCCTAAAGGGGGATAACGAGTGCCGCCGGTCTTACTCTGGTGGAATCCTGCACACCTGGGATACGCTCCCAGATGTCTTACGAAGATTTTCACCTCAGGAAAAAAAAAAGGAGGCCTTTTGATATCTCTTCACTATATGCAACTAGTTATATAAATAGCAATTTTGGTTGGAAACATGGTAACCTAAAAAGGGTTTTTTAAAGCTTTATTTTGTAATTTATATATACAATTTATATTATTTTTTGTTGTAGAGAACCAAGCTGATAATAAATATATTAAATTACTTTGAATGTGTGCATAGTATATTAAATACGCAGTTTTTTAGATAAATCTCCCATTCTTTTAATGGCCCTAATTAGAGAGGATATTTTTGAAGAAACGTTACCTATTGAATATGGGTATACTAATTTAAATTGTTATCAATGAAAAGCGCTATTGACAATGCAGATGTACAAAGTATAAGACTGTCACTTAATGGTGAATTTTGGCCCAATGAAAGAATGCAATTAGTAAAACTGACTACAATGAAGCATATTTTAACTATATTGAATTCTATCCCAACTACGCGAACTCCACACAGAAGCGCCCCCTGCTGGATTATTCCTCTTTCAAGAAACGGGCATTGTTTGTTATCGATTGTTCCAAACAGGAAGAAAGCATGAAGGCGTCCACAGTCGATGTGAAACTTGATATTGAAGCAAACATAGGCTTTCCCGAAAATACCAAAGTCTATTGCATCATAATTCATGATTGTGTAATGGAATACTTCCCCCTCACCGAAATTGTTAAAAGTTTAAACTAGACGTTGATTAGAGTTAGTGTTCGAGCAGACGTCAACATGAGAATAGCTTTTGTAGACATTCAAGGCTTTGTCGTAGATGGATTTTTCGTTGTCAAAGAACTAACGATAGAAATTGGTTTCAAAAGTTCACATTACATGTTTTTACCACCTCAACCGTTTTCTACATTAAGTAATGAGGACAAAAAGACTGCAACCTACTTGGAAAAAAATGTGCACGGAATTCGATACTCTTCAGGAGATGTAGAATATTCTAAAGTTAATGAAATATTGGAAAGCAAGCTATTGTATGCTGCAGACTACATTTACGTTCGTGGTCAACAAAAAGCCAAGTTTCTGCAAAATAAATGTAACATTTTCAACGTTTTTCCTCACATTTGCGAAGTCGGCAAGTTCGATGGTACACCGTGTGCAACAGTAAACTTTGCCAAGGATCCAAACCCCTGTCACACCTCTGGACTATATTCGTGCACCGAACGAAACGTACAACGTCTCCGCCACTGGTTTTTGAATACTGTATTACCATAAAATAAATAAACCTTAACCCCAAATGAGTTTTTATTTTATACACCACTACTTAGAAATAAAACAAGTTGTTTATTCATCAACTTTTATATTACACGAAGATTCAAATTTACGTTTAACAATTTTTAAAATAATTTTTAAAATTAAAACAAAGACAGATGCTAAAATTATACATGACATGGCAAATACATTATTAATTTCATTTTTTATGCTCTCTTCTTCTTCAGTTCTATTAAACATAGTTGAATACGTCTTAACGGATAAGTAGTTTTCGGTAATTTACGACAATCCCAGTTTAGACTGCTCCACGTTGTTCTTGCTTCCCTAGTTTGTTTCATAACCTTACTCTTATCTTCATAAAAAGCAATGTCTTCAATTCCATGACTGTGCTCTTCTGAAGACATAATGTAACTGGTCATTGTCGATCGCATGACCCTTGTAAAATATGTGTGATGACGTCATAGCATCGAATAATTGGTACCCTTTTGACAATCGTTGTGTCACAACTTTACATCCTAATTCATTCCCGTATAAAGAGAGAATTACTGTTCGATCAGAAAATGGAGAACCGTCATACCCCCCACGTATATAAACATTTTTATTTGCCACGTAACCGTTTCCTTATTAAGAATGATCATAATCCGATATTTCGACAAACCCTGTATATCCCGTATGAAAAATTGACATCTCCCTTACGAATGATATTCGCGATATACCCTGTACACTCGAAATTATCTTTTACCCACATCATAATATACGAATGATCGAATTGACAATTTTAATTAACGACCATACCCCCGTACCGACATTTTTGCCATTTTTGCGTATTAAGAATGATCATAATTCGATATTTCGACGATCTAATTCGCGACAAACCCTGTATATATCCCGTTTCTAACCCGTACCATATCATCAAATTGATATTTTAAATACAAAAAAGTTGTTTAGTATCCCGACATACCCTGTATATGATTACAAGATATCTATCACAGACCAAATTCCATGAAAACGATCAAAATACGCGACGCGAGTTTAAATACCCATTCATAACATTATATAATCCTTCGTTAGCAGCCCAGTGGGTAATGGCGCTTAAATTGTAAAAATTCTAACGACGGTCCGTGGTTCAAATCCCACCAGCGGCCGCCACGCAGTCCCTTTTTTTCAAACCAGCAGGCAACCCGCAATACAACACAAACTCGTTTAATTCTTTAATAATTCCAATAAAATTCGTTCCAGTCGCTCAATTATTTAATCATCATAATATAACACAACTATTCCAAATAAACAACTGGTCCACAATTCAGAACCACAGTCCGACAGTTCAGAACCGTTCCAGAACTCCTATGCTGTATATACGGAGGTACCCCTACTCCTCTAGTGGGTTAGAACTCTCCTAGTATATCTACTAAGGTCAATCACCATATCTCTGTGTAGTATCTCCAGTTCAGAGATTGCTCATTCTTATAGAATCACCCTGTATATATATATATACTAGATAAATCACATGTGCAGTTCTAAGAAATAATTTTTTTTATGATTTACCTGTTAAATAAATTATAAAATTCATACTTTGTACCTTTTTTTTTTAATTTAAGTTGCCAATATAAAACTACATTCCGCTATAACATTTTTAATTATAGTTAATACTTTAATAGAATTAGTGGATTCAATGATTCATAAATTAATCATATTCCCTTTTCACATACCACTAATTTATAGGATTATACTAATATAATTTGTGAATTAATCAAGTTAAAACGCATTAGTTGAAAGCAAACGTTAGTATAAAGCCGTTTATTTACTCGGTGGTCCAATAGTCCTTGCGCAACGCCATCAAAACTATCCTCACCTTATTTGCAACCGCTCTGAATAAATCTGCTGAGCTGCATTCATACTGTTGTGCGAGTACGCCCCTGGCGCTATGACCCAGACGCGAAGCAGACGGAAGACGCGAGAATATTCGAGAATACGTTTCTTTCAACGGCGCCCGATGAGCGAAGCCGTCGAACGATCGAGAAAACTACCAGAAAAGACCGGAGTATGCTGGAACAATACTTACCTATATATTAAGGACCGATTTGAATATTTTAGTTAGTTAGTAACTAGTTGTTGTTAGATAAATGCGAATGTAAATATTGTCTTACATAAATTAAAGTATTGTAAATAAATTGTGTTATAAACAGTGTTAGTGATTCAAATAATATAAAAATAAATTAAAAGACTAGTAAAAATAAATAAACGTTACATTGGTGTCAGAAGTGGGATATTGTAAATAAATAAGGTAAAAAATAAATAAATAAATATGTCGAAAAAACTTTGTGACTTGAAAGTGACAGAATTGCGTCAAGAGCTGGAGGATCGTGAATTGGAAACAACAGGAAGGAAGACCGAGCTGTTGGAGCGACTTAAGCAAGCATTGGAAAATGATGGTTTAGATCCAGAAAATCATATTTTTGTAGACGACTCTTCTGCTACAATTATTTCTTCATTAAATAAAGTTTCTTCCGATATGTCTTCCTTGAAGAGTGATATCTCTTCCGATATGTCTTCTTTGAAGAGTGATATTTCTTCTTTGGAAAATAAAGTTTCTTCCGATATGTCTTCTTTGAAGAGTGATATCTCTTCTGACATTTCTTCTTTGGAAAAAGAGTTTCTACTGATATGTCTTCTTTAAAAAATGATATGTGTTCTTTAAAAAATGATATTTCTTCTTTGGAAAACAAAGTTTCTTTGGACATTTCTTCTATGGAAAATAAAATGTCTTCATTTGAAAAAAAAATTGAAGAGAAAATAAGAGAAATGGAAAAGCAAATGGAAGAGATGGAAAAAGGAGGTAAAGAAGATATGGAAGATTTAGGAGAGGAAAACGAGGACGAAATGAGAAGCTTCAAAGTGGAGCGGAAACCGAAATTGGAAGGCAGCGAAAGTTCTGTTCGTGTTAAGGCCCCAACCTTTGACGGAAAGATGTCTTGGGAAAATTATCTCAAACAGTTCGAAACAGCTGCAAGAGCGAACGGATGGTCCCAAAAAGAGAAGGCAATAAACCTCACCATCGCTCTGAGAGGAGACGCTTTGGATGTTCTTCAGACCATACCAGTGGAGGACACAGATGATTTTGAGCAACTGAAGAAAAGCTTGAACATGCGAAAAGTGCAGTGTCGTTCGTTTAAAACTGCTTGTGCCTCACGTCAAATGAATTAAATATTAATTACCGTTGCTCGAATTCATCGTTTCGAACGGCGAGTTCTGTTAAAATTCACCGCAAAAAGTTAAAAACGATTTTAGATACCACGAAGTACATCAAGCGTATTATTCAGGACCTGCGAGGATTTTAAACATCGCGAAACCACTAAGAAAGGAGACATAACGGTATTTTAGCATTTTACAAATTGAAGTACGCCGGAAAATTAAAATAATAAGTCAGGCAAAGTTCGAAAGTAGGACGATTTATTCGGCTGTTTTGAAAAGTTTGATCTTTTGCCATCTCTAAGCTCCCCAACTACCCTCGAGGTTGATAACGTTCAGAAGATTGCGTTAAACTTAAGTTTAAATTGACGTTAACAGCCATGAAAAAGTACAGGTAAAAGTGTTCAAGAAGAAAAAATGGTTTATTCTTACATAATAGATGTAATTACTCATATTTATACTTTAAGTCACAACTTTGATAAAATTTAAATTGTATTTAAATTTCCTGCAAAGTTCAAGTGTATTTTGAATGGAGTGTTTCCATTGTTAGGTTGTTTGTATAGGTCACACCCGATGAAATGTTTTAACAAGGTATAATTAACGACTGTTACAGAGTTCCTGGTCTAAAACCGAAAATTATTAAAATTAATTTTCAAATGTTCAAAGTTCAAATTCCATCCACTAAAATTCAATATATTTATGAAAAATTCTTTATTATATCAACCCTTTAAAAAAGTTTGGTATTGAGAACACTTTTGTCATGGTTTTCCTTTTATTGATATTTGTGTGAATAAGTATAGTGTGCAATACGTGGGTAAAGTAGTTTCTCCGCTTGTTTTATGATATACAATTTTTAGCAAGTGTGGAATGTGACACTTTTCCGCTCGTGGTTGACATTATCCAAATGGCGTGCGGCGAAGTTTTAGTAGGCAGCCAAGTGTGGAAAAGTTACTTTACACCAGTGTTAGGAACAATATTTTATCTACAATATTTATCTACACAATTTTTCTGCTGCCTAGATAACTGACGCTGCCAAAATTAGTTCCTTCAAATATATAACAATATTCGCGATATCACTTTGACTAAAGCCTTGTAACAAAACAATTACTTCAGACCCATTAAAATATGATATCATGTCTCTGGACATTTTTAAACAGCTCAAATGAAATTTAAACAAGAATTGGAATAATGTGAAAGCACCCAAATCAATTAAATATGACCAAATTAATACAAAAACGAATCAAATTTATTATTATTTTGATTTAAAAACGCTGTAAAATAAATATCAACAAGAGTTTTTAAAAAACCATAGGCGTAGATATATTATTTCTAAATTTTCCAAAGTTTTGGACATACAGTGTGTAAAAGCCAAATGGAATAAATTCATTTTTAAAAAACCATAGGCGTAGATATATTATTTCTAAATTTTCCAAACTTTTGGACATACGGTGTGTAAAAGCCAAATGGAATAAATTCATTATTTCGGTTACTGTACATATTTATAAAAAAATCCCGAAACACGTCATATTTAAATTATAACTTGACATTCTTTAACGTGAAAATGCAACCCCTACCTTCAACCCCCTTAGAATGACAGGTACAACCCCCAATTTTTTAAATGGGAAGTATAGGCTTGTGATATATCATTTGAAAGGTCTCTTCATTCTCTATTCAAAAATGTTATTGTTTTTATACATAAAAAAATTAAAATCATGTTGTTACCGAAATTCGCTAAAATATACTCGAAACTTATTACAATATACTTAAAACTTATTTCCCGTTTAGGTCTTGATAATGAGAAAGTGAACAAAAACCATAGCAATGTGGTTTTTAGATGGTAACCATTAAAAAACTTTAAAGAATTTCCGTAGCAACGCTATTTTAACAAGCAGTAGTAAATAATTGTTTTATTTAAGTTGTCATTGTTGTAATTTAAGTATAAAGTTTGTTCAATTCAATTCTGAAAAATGGTTAGATTAACGGAAATGCATAAAATAACAGTTTTACAAATGATTGGTTACGGAGATAACATCCGAACACAACAGGAAGTAACTCGCCTATTTCATGAGAAATTTCCTAATTTACCGCCTATATCCCAAGGAACAATAAGTAAAATAGAAAAGAAGTTTCGCGAGTTTGGTCATGTAAGGCAGATAAAAAAAGCAGCTGCCAATGCACTGAGTGATGAACTCAAATTAGATGTGTTGCTTGAGTTTCAGGAAAACCCACATACATCGAGTAGACAGGCATCCACTACATTCAATGCTAGCCATACATCGATAGCAAACATATTAAAAGAAAATAAATTGCATCCGTATAAGATGATACCTACTCAGGAGCTCATGGACGACGATTTTGATAGGAGAACTTTTTTTGTGAGCAAATGATGGACATGTTGGATAATTGGATATTATCCAATTAGAAGACGTTATGTTTTCTAATGAGTGTACTTTTTTACTTAACGGTCATGCTAATCGGCAAAATTGCCGCTACTGGTCCACGGAAAATCCTCACTGGATGAGAGAAGAATACACTCAATACCCTCAAAAGGTTAATGTTTGGACAGGGATTGTAGGGAACAATATCATTGGTCCCTTTTTTATTGAGGGCAACTTGAATGGCAACAATTATTTGGCACTACTTCAAAATGATGTCATTCCAACGTTGGCAAATTTATATCCTGATCCAGGTAACCCTCAAGTTCCAGCGAATGCGATATGGTTTCAGCAGGATGGAGCACCACCACATTACCAACTTAATGTCCGGCAGTACCTCGATACAATATTTCCCAATCGGTGGATAGGGAGGCGAGGATCGATTGAATGGCCAGCGCGATCACCAGATCTTACATTATTAGATTTCTTTTTATGGGGATATGTGAAGAGCCATGTGTACAAAACTAAACCTTCTGATTTAAATGACTTAAAAGAACGAATAACGCTTGCGATTAGGTCGATCACGCCTGATATGTTAAATAATGTTAGAAGACAGTTTTATTTGAGATTAGGATGTTACCAAGACGTTCGCGGAGAACATTTTGAACATCTACTTCATTAACATTCATAGTTCTCTTTCGTGTTCTACATTTTATTACGTTTTGCATTACATTTTAGTTTTTGAATGTATTGTAGCGAATTTCGGTAACAACATGATATTAATTTTTTTTATGTTAATTTTTGCAATAAATATAAAAACAATAACATTGAATAGAGAATGAAGAGACCTTTCAAATGATATATCACAAGCCTATACTTCCCATTTAAAAAATTGGGGGTTGTACCTCTCATTCTAAGGGGGTTGAAGGTAGGGGTTGCATTTTCACGTTAAAGAATGTCAAGTTATAATTTAAATTTGACGTGTTTCGGGATTTTTTATAAATATGTACAGTAACCGAAATAATGAATTTATTCCATTTGGCTTTTACACACTGTATGTGTATTTTCATTGTACCTATTTTATTTCATATTTACAAAATCACTTTCAATCTGTCTTATATCCATTTATTAAAAACTCTAATTAATGTTTTAGTTAAGATGTCTTTTATATTTTGAATACTTCTATAAATTTCATATTGAGGCATCATACTGTGAAGGTGTTGTAACTATAAACTATAACTAGTATAATTCTACCTAACTTTTGGAAAGTCGAGTTTAGTTTGCTGCAATCAGAAAGTGGTTTGCAAGCCAATTGGAAGTTTCACAGGAAGGGGTCCATATATATCGGAACTACAGGATCCATCCTGTCGGTAAGTAGTAGAATTACGACAATTATAAAAATCGTAATAAAAAACTAGATATAAAATGTAGAGCTGCAATTTTTCCAAAAACCTTCTTGAGCCGATTATATCAAGTATGAAAAATGCCTAATTCAATTTATTCTACTTTTTGGATGTTTTAAGAACAGTTTTTTTAAAGAATATTCTTTTCAACAGCTAGTAGTTAAGATTAACCAGACAAAAACGCATATATGTCTAGCTTTCACTGTCGTTAACAGTGATGAGGTTCACTATTTGAATGTGTTTAGAAAATATATGAATTTACGGCAACACGTCTCCCTGAAAGCTCTTTTGGTGGGTTATAGATAAGGAAAATGTCTGTCTCAAAGAACTGGTAAACATACTGTTGGCGGAGCACCTAAGAAAATAGCTGAGTTCTTAAAACTAGACCAACCAGAAAAGTATACAGATCATTGCTTTAAACAGGACCGGACTTACAGACCTTTTTCTAAAATAATGTTCCCACTCTCCCCCACCTTATATTTGAAAAGATAGACTAAAACTTTTGAAACCAAAAATACGCAGAATTGTTCGTAGAATTTGATTATCGCATTAAAAATGCCCTTTAATAAGGCAATTTTTGTAAAATTTTGATTTCTTAATTCTTAGTATTAAATTACGCCCTCTAGCGGTAGACCTACGAGTCTGTAAATAATTTCCAGGTGTTTCTCGAGGCCATTTTTATCATAAAATTTTTATTCCCGAAGCTGTACTATCAATGGTTACTGATATATGGCCGAGAGCTGTTCTTATTCGGACACCCGGTACAATTAATGTCAATCTTCAAAAACTAGAATAAAAGCCTAGTTTATGTTGATTCACTTATTATTTCAAACAACATTGGGATAATTGAAGAGTACTGTAAAGTACAAGTGCCAAAATGGCACTTTACCGTACAGTATGAAAAAAAAGTTTTTTTTTATTAAAAGAGGGCCAGCTTTCGCATTTGCGTCCCCAGCTAATAAGCTTATTGTACACCCTGATTTCCAGAACGTCATTCTCCATCAAATCCCAGGTTCTTGCTAAACCATGGGATCTTCTTAATGATGCTTTCCTTCTGCCCCCCCTGATAATTTTTCCACTTACAGCCTATCTGTAATATACTATATGTTATGCGTTTTCTTCATCAACACATTTTCTGCATAAGAGATTACTGGTATTCCCATCTTATTCAGATGTCTTCTAAATTGCCAGTTCTAGAGCCTCTGATGCTACTACTACGCAAGGCACCCGCATCATTTTCTTAGACTGAAGATTTCCAAGTATCTCTTTTCATCGCTTGCAGTGTTCTTTTTCCACCCACTGGTTAACATTTCTTCTTGCCACCTCATTATTTGGTTCTGGACCTACCAAGGGACTTTCACTTCCTTTATTGGCCCAATTGTCTGCCCACTCATTGCCAGCAACTTCTCTGTGCCCTGGAAACCACAGCACTGTCACCTTGTTGATTTCCACCAGATATTTCAGAAGTTGATGACAGTTCAATAATGCCTATAAAATTAAGAACAGTAAACAACTAAACGGTTGAATTAACTTTCACTATTTATTCGTAAAATGCTTTAAGTGTAATGTCGGCCGTTTCGCTATAGAACTAGCTGGTTCTGGTGTAATTCCAGGCGAACTTCATTACAACCAAAACGTAAGGAATGGGAACAATCGTTTCATTTTTAAATAGGGAGTAGCTGGTGTTTTTTTTAGAATAAGTTACATAACTCAATAAGCTAATCTCGTTATTATCGGTTTCAGATAAATATATTATAGGAGAAATCCAATTTTCTCTACCAATATATTTCCGGGATTTTCCTTTCATGAATGAAAACTTTAACGGAAGTAGATAGTTTTAATTTAATACACTGCTAAAAATTTAGTTTTAATTAAGTTTTCTTTGACAAAGTGAAACTGAACCAGCGGCTTGTAATTTTGTACCGAATGGAGTTAAAACACAGAATAATGAACAAACGAAGTTATAAAATATCTAAAACGTATAACTAAATATATTTATTCTATTATTATTATTATTTTCTCTATAAAATTTTCCATAAATTTACATGTTATTTGGAATTTCTGATAATTTATTTGTCTAATTTTATTAGGGAAGGCTTCCAAACTTTTTATTTTATTAAATTTAATTTTGAATGATTAACCAAAGGAAATTTATTTAAGTCAACTGATGCCTAACTAATTCCTGCATAACAAATCATATCTACTACCTATCTAGATTTAACTGATTACTTAACTATCTTAACTAACCTTAATTACCACAGAATTCGTCTTTAAAATTGGCCTTTTCCTTTTTGTCTCACTAGCTTCACTTATCTTCTATCGGTTTAAATCTCTTCCATTTCTTCTATTTACTCATGGAACAGCTATGCTAATATTCTACAGCTACTTTTAAATTTTGAATTTACTTTATTATCTTCTTGGTTTATTTAGTTTATAATTTTGGTTCAGCTACATTACTTTCCAGCTTAATTAACTTCACTTTACTTTCTGAAAATCTTTTTCGTTTTTACTGTTCAACTAAATGCTACAATTTTCCTTAACTGGATTCTTTTTTGATTTATTATTAATTGCGACCTTGATGATTACAGTACTAGTTTTTCAAGCTACTATTCTACCCAATTGTTTCTAACAACTGGATTAAAATAATTGCATTTAAAGAATACCTATAAAAGTAACACCTTTTTGACAAAGAAATTAATTGAGATGTAGTTTTATCCACTAGTTTTTAAAGTGTATGCTAGTAGATGCTTTTAATTTACCAGAAGAGCCATTAAAAATTGAGTTTGTTTCAGTGCCTTCGGCTACAATGACTGATAAAAGAGATGATCCTTGTGCGGAACTAAAAAAGATCGATACAGCCTTTTCGTATTTGTAGTTGAAAGTAAAAACAAACCGGACCTCTTGAGAGAGCTTTTAGATGTTATTTGCACTACTTTACCGCTATTAGGTATAATTTTAATGGATTAGGATTAGGATATGCTCCATTAAAAAAAAAGTTGAAAAATTATCTAAACATAATGGATGTTCCTACAATAATTCTTCGTTAGTTCTGCAAGTGGTTTTTATATAAGAGGATTATTAAATAATTAAGAGTAGCCCATAAAATCATTAATTAATCTCAGCAGCCAATGGAGCTATAAAATCGTGATTGGCACCAAAAGATGCGTCTTTTTAATAGCTTTTAAATGACACAAATTTACCTTTTAAATGGGAGCCTAATAGAAGTTATCACCAAAAAACATTTACAAAATTCATAATCAATAGAAACTTGCAAAATCTGTATTCAATTTTAGGAATCTATCGAGCTATGAAATCGTGGATGGCGCCAAAATATTCGTCTTTTTAATAGCTCCAAAATCACAAATCATTGACTTTTAAAATCAGCGCCTTATCACAAAAAAAGACTTGCAATATCCATAATCAATCCAAACTTGCAAAATCCATGATCAATCTCAGTATCCAATTGAGAAAAAAACAGTGGATTGCACCAAAAGATGCAGAAGTTATCACCAAAATAAAATTACAGGATCAATGATCAAGAAGTCCATCAAGCTACAAAATTGCGGATAGCACCATGCGTCTTTTTTGGTACCTTTTGGCACATCATTTATGTCTGTGATTTCCTTCTTATAGAAGTTATCACCTGTATAAATTTTACAAAATTATTTATGATTTTTTGTAACTAATCGAAGATGGCAGTAGCAGCTCCTTGGTAGCTTTAAAATGCACATTAATCACGCCTTAAATTAGAAGAAGTTATTCCTTCAAATTTTGCTGCATCAACGATGAATACGAGCAACCAATCCAGCATAAAAACAATGACTACAAATCAATTTCATCATTGATCAATCTTGGCAACCAGTCGGGCTACAAAATGGAGGATAAAACCAATATAAGCAGCTCTTTAGTGGCTTTAAAATGGCACATTATTTATGTCTTAAATTATATATATAAGTTATTTCTCCAAATTTCGCCAGATCAACGACGAATATGAGCAACCAATCGAGCTAAAAACGAGGCCTGGATGTTATCAGGACTACAAATTTTGCAAGATCATTGATCAATCTTGACAATCAAGGATGTAACCAATATAAGCAGCTTTTTAGTGGCTTCAAAATGGCACATAATTTATTTTGAAAGTTTTATGGATGTTTACAAAACATTATATTTTAACAGATAATATGTTAAATATAGTGCCAATCGCTTTCGCTTGAAATCGACATTTGCCAGATTTAGAAAACTAATAGAATGTTCTTAGCGCCTCTTACTATCGAAGTTATATTATACTAATAAGTTTTAAAGCAATTTCCCGAGGATTTGCACTGAAATCTTGCCGAAATGCAGTGCGCACCTACGGAGATAGTTGGGCCGCATGCGGTCCGCATTAACTAGAAGCCTTTTTCGATAAAATGAGAATAAGGAACGAAGCATTATGGATAATAGTCTTGATAACATCGTTGCCGATTTAAAGCTTCATTTTGAACAAAAATTAATTTTATTAGGAATAATAAAAAACTCTTCGTTTCAACTAAAACTAATATTTCCTCAACAAACTAAAGAAATTAAAAGTTATAAAAATATTACATATTGTGGAAGTATTTCCAATAAAATTTCAAAAATAATATCTTCGGCAACATCAGCATTAATATAATTTAAAACACAAAATAATATTGGTACAAAATTGTTAAATGTAAAAACAAAATTACCTAAATTAAAAAAATCTGGTGTTTACAAAATTAATTGTCCAAAGTGTAATGCTGTATATATAGGTCAAACACAAAGAAATTTTGAAGATTTAACGAACATTTAAGAGCATATAGATTAAAACAACCAGATAAGTCAAATTATGCAAAACACCTACTTGAACATCCAACCTCACTCTTACACATCAATGACATCCAAATACTACACACTTGTAATAAAAAACAAAATTTAGATTTCCTTGAAGAACTTGAAATAAAAAGACATCTAGCAGATCCACAATTTAAAGTTGTTAATGAACAAATAAATCTGGGAAGTTCTCCACTTTTAAAGTGTTTGCTTTGATTGAGTCTTCATTTTATACATAGATAAGACGTAATTGTAACACAAATATATTAAGTTATTGTAAAGATCAGCATGATATAGTTTTTTCCTGGTTTTTCTATATCATTGCACAGTTATACTGATCTTAGAGGGAAGTACATCCAGGATAATCCCTTAGGGCTCATAACATCTAGGCTTTAATATTGTTATGTCTTATTACTTCCATACTTGGTCTAGCCTTATAACTACCTAATAAACATCAGGTACCTAGCTACAAGCAAACAAAATGTAACTTCAATATGTCAATCTGACGATGCTAAGTCTAGCGAAACGGCTGTCATTAAGGTTAAAAAAGCAATTTTTTAAATAAATATTGAAAGTTTTGTTAAAACGAAGAGTTTTTTATTATTCCTAATAAGATGGACTTCCAAAAAGTAAGGGTTAGTACAATCAATTTGAAATTGATTTTTTTATGAAATCCCTTTTTGCAAATCGATCGCATATCACATTTGTAACATTAAAATCGAGTCTAAATGTTAAATAATTTATAAACTACAGTTAAATAATGATTTTTTTAAATTGTAGCCACGGTATCTCTACAGTAATACCGAAAACTAATTTCTTTGTGAACGTCTAAGACAGCAAAAATATCCTATCGATTCGTTAGCTTCAAAGTGTGGATGTCAGCAATGGCAATAATATACGACAAAGAGTAACAGTTCTAAAAAAAATTTAATAAGTAGAAAAGTATTTCGCAATACACGAAACAAGAAATACAGTTGGTGGTGTACTGAATCTAAATTACAATCACTTTCGTCTTAAAAAGTAAAATTGAACATTTTAATAGCAAGTAAAAGTATTCCATAGACCGTTTAAATTCTCAAAGGATATTTTTGTTATATTTAATTGGGAAAAAGTGTCATATTTTAAAAAACAGTCAATGGTATTATACAGGGTGTTTCTTAAGTAATCTAAAATATTATATGGGGCGCTTCGTTACTCAATTTTAAGACGAAAAGTTCATATAAACATGTGTGATAGGTGTTGTCGTTTATGAGATACAGGGTGTTGTACGTGAAATTAATTTTTCTTGGTGACGCTACTGATTTATATTTTTTTATTATTTTATTACAAGCAACATGTGTTAAACATAAAGAAAAAATAATACATTTCAGAGCAAATGTTCAAAATGTCCACCTCCAGCTAAAATGCAAGAATCTGCTCGATGTCTAATGGATTGTCGAATACGTTCGAAGATACCAGGATTGTTACGAATAACATTACAGCCGTCTATGATACGATTTTGAAGATCTTGTACGTTTAATATCAGTGTTGTGTAAACAAGCGATTTCAAATATCCTCACACACAAAAATCCAGAGGATTGTGTCCAGGTGATCTAGGGGGCCACGGGTGTGGAGATCCTCGTCCGATCCAATGGCCTGGAAAAACATTATTTAAAAACTCGCGTACAATCACTAAAAACTGTGGAGGAGCTCCGTCATGCATGAACCACATGCGCCTTCTAATAATAATAGGTACATCTTCCAAAAGAAGTGGAAGTTCATTTTCTAGAAAATGTTGGTATGTCTCACCGGTTAACCGTACAGGAAGGAAAAATGGTCCAATTAAATAATCATCGATGATGCCAAGCCAAACATTGACCGAAAATGTTTGTTGAAATCGTTTTACACTTATGGTATGTGGATTTACATCTGCCCATATGTGGTCATTATGAAAATTCATATTCCCATGTCTAGAAAAGTTGGCTTCATCCGTAAATAGAATATTGGCCACAAAATTCGGATTGTTCGCGATTTCACGTAAAATCCATTCACAATACTGTATGTGTAATGGATAGTCAGTAGGTAACAAATGTTGAACACGTTGAACGTGATATGGATACAATAAATTATCTTTTAGAATATTCCAAACAGTTTTGTTACTAACATTTACTTCATCTGCAACTTTTCTTGTACTCGTTTCTGGATGTTGGTCAATAATTTGAAGAATCTGGTTTTCCAATTGGGGATTTCTCACAGTTCTGGGTCGTCCAATAATATTCTTCGATTTAGCAAAAGTTCCAGTTTCTTGTAAACGAATATGTAACTTAGTAAACGTATCTGAACATGGTAAACGATTATTTGGATAACGCTGGGCATACGTACGTCTAGCTTCTAAGGCATTACCATTTGCTAATCCGTACAAAAAATGCATATTAGCCATATCAACATTAGTAAACACTGGCATAGTTATTAACTAAACACAGAGTCAATCAAATAAAAATGTACGATTTTTGCGTTGGTTTTCAAATTTGTCACTTGTCAACATTATTTCAAAGGCCACTTAGAATAAGCATGTTTTTGCGTATTACTTCTAAAAACCAGTAGCGTCACCGGGAAAAATTAATTTCACGTACAATCAGAACTGACTTATTACAATAAATTCAACACCCTGTATCTCATAAACGACAACACCTATCACACATGTTTATATGAACTTTTCGTCTTAAAATTGAGTAACGAAGCGCCCCATATAATATTTTAGATTACTTAAGAAACACCCTGTATTATTATAGCTCAGGAAATACAAAACCAAAATAATTTAAAAGAATATTTATTATTTGTTTACAAAGTGCCTGGATTTAAAACCAAAATTTAGTGAGACAGTATAATCAAAATGTTAATAGTACATATTTAGGATAAGATAACTCAAGTATATTTCAGGCAGAAACTCGCGCCATTGCAAGAAGTGCGGAATTCAATGTTCAAAGAAACTACCGCAGACAAGAGATCGTGATCATGTCGGATAGTCAAGGAGCCATCAAACTAAATGGACTAGTCCAGAAGAACACTGTCACCTTCCTATGGTTCCAGGACACATAGGAATAGAAGGGTATAATACAGCAGAATAGCTGGCAAAAAAAAGAGCCGCCAACCCAAATCTGGGCCCATAACCATGTTGTGGGATCAGCAGTAGCGCAATCTTAGAAAAACTAAGTAAATAAGTGGAGAAGGGAAAATCCAAGTACTGGAATCAGCTGGAAGGACTGAGACAAGCTTGAATACTGCAATACCACAAGAGATCTCTTAGTTTTTAATCTCAGTAAAAATGGCTCCAGATTTTAATGGGAAAATTAACCTGGCATTACCGGTTAAGAAGTCACATGAAGAAAATAGGGTTAGTAGATAAAGCAAAGAGCAGATTCTGTGAGGAAGAGGACAAAACCTCAATACACATACTCAGAATGTCCTGGCTTGTAAAATTCTAGGGCCAGATACCTAGGAGCACAGGAAATAGAAGAGGAGGATTTACCTAATTTGAAGCCCGACGATGACCCAAACTTTTTTAGAAAAATAGGACTATAGGAACTGCTTTGGGTTTGAGGAAACATCAGGCCCATGGTAATTAAGGGGACATAATAGATCTTATAGGTTGCAGTGTACAGGGTGATCAGTTAAAGGTAGCGAGCGACCATATCTCATAAGATATTGGTCGTATATATTTGAGAAAAAAAATCATGATAAAAGTCGCGAAGACTAGGACAAATCCGTTTAACAAAACAATATCTGCTGACCAAAGAAGAGCCCACCAAATGTGACAGATGCGTTACAGACCTAACTGTTAAACACATTTTAATAAAATGTCCAAAATATCAAGAAGAAAGGAAAAGGAATAATATACCAAACCAAATAAGAGATGCCACCGGAGATTTAGAACAAATCCAAAGGACACTTCAATATCTTAGAGACATTAATGTGTATCATAAAATCTAATGTGACAAAGTTTTTGACTTAATTTCGGACAAAACAATACTTGTTTAATATTAATTAATGTTTATTCTTACATATACCACAATATTTTTTAATTATAGCTAATTAATTATTTTTTAAAATTATCACTAGACTTTTCCGATGTGTGTACTCTATAACACTTTTATGGCATCTGTTGTGGAAGTTTTTCGTTACGCGTTTCATCTTTGATCCATTAAAGAAACTGTTTTATAGCTTCAAATAAAAGTTATAAAAGTTTATAGCTGTATAAACTTTATATCTTTTAAATAATACTTTCGGTTTAAAATTGTATTTATTTGCATAAAATATTGCTGAACAAATCTTTTAAAAAAGTTTACGGTAACCTTTTCTAACAACTCCATTTTATTCCACAGCAGTAAAATGTAGGTATCGTTGATATAAGTGCATTAAAATAATTAAAATACTGCTGGTTGATTGTAAAACAGAATTCGTCTTTATCATTTAGTATACTAAGTGACCTAAAAATCCGAACCGCCAGTTTAAATCAATTTATTTTTATAAAATGTGGTGAATTTATTTATTTTACTGAAATAAACAATTAATAAAATTTTCAGCCTTATCAGTTGAAGATTCCGGTTTTTATACTTTTTTTTTAATCCACTAACAATCCAAGTTTTGCGGATTTTGGTTCTTGACATACTTTACGATTGGTTACGATGTCTAGTGAGTTTGATAGGGGTCGTATAGTGGGACTTCGAGAAGCTGGATTTTCTTTTCGGGAAATTGCAGTTAGAGTGCAAAGAAGTGTAGACACCGTGGTTAGGTGTTGTCAGGCATGGCTTCAAGAAGGCCGTACGCAAAGAGCAAGGGGCTCCGGATGCCCCCGTAGAAAACAGACCGTGAAAATCACCGCCTAAGATTATTGGTCTTAGGGGACCGTTTCTCAACTACCAGGTCCATTGCAAATGAATGGTTTGCGGAGCACGGAAGACCTATTGGCATGCGAAGTGTTTACCGACGAATAAGACGTTTTGGCTTGTTTTAATACCGACCACACTGGGTCCTTCCTTTAACTCCAGAACACCGACGTAATCGCCTTGAGTGATGCAGAGAACGATCACTCTGGGATCAGGAATGGAACAGTATTGTCTTTAGTAACGAGTTTCGATTTTTTTAGGTCGAGCGAGGGTTACAAGACGACGTGGTGAAAGGAGAAATCCTGTCAATTACCCTATTATAGTAGGTACATGAAAAAGCGAGACTGTCTACATAGTATACATACATATTATAGTAGCTTGCATCTAATTTTCTTATAAAGATCCACATAAAGCCATTATCAATAATATGCATGGTCTTTTTCCAATGAAGAATCATTTGTATCGTGTTTTTCCTGCAGTGCAATCACTTTCACATGTTCATGGGCTTCCAACTATGTTAAATTATATACATTCCCGCAAGTACAAAGCTTATTTTGAATACGCTTTACTTGGTGTCCCTTTTTTCTAGCTTCTTATTAAGATAGTCTAGTAGTTCTTTTCTTTGTTTGATAATTTCTTTTGGTAAGTCTTTATTGATGTAGATTTTTGTTGCTTTTAGTATGTTTCTTCCTCTAAGAATGTCCAACTTTTTGTCCAATCCATTTACCTCTTAATGTCTTAATATTCGTGTCACAATTATGTCTAAGTCTACAGTTATTTTAGTGTTAAGTTTCCTCATTACTTCATTTACTTTTTCTTTTAGTTGTTCTGCTTTTCCACTCTTCTTCTGCGATGCCCATTACTATTTTTCAATCTGAATAAGCTTATCTTCCAATTTATCAGTAATCTTTTTTATTTTTGTAATTTCGGGTTTTCTAATTTTATCAAAATCTATTTTGAATATGACTAGTGTTGGAATCTCGCGTAAAATAAAAACCTAAATAAATCAGTTCAGTCTGATTGTTTAGGACATATAAATAACTAAGTCCTGTGCTATCCCTCTGTAGTTTCCATCGCAAATTTGCTTGCTGCTTATCAGTAATGATTTAGTCTCTAACCTATCTTCGCTTGGATTAGCTGTATCTTACTGATTTTCTTCTTCTTATTTTTGAACTAGTTGCACTTATACACTAGATACAGTCTATTAGGTGTATCTTTTCTTATATCACATAGCTTTTCGTGGTTCTGCAAAGGTCGCAGTATATCAGGCTGACAAACCCGCCTAATTTGTAATCAGTATCCAGTGTGATTGATGGGCAGATGAAGACTTGTTCTCTTTGTGAACGAAAGGTATCTTAAATTAGGTTTGGTATCAAAAATTTGGACACCTTGTGTCACAAATTATCCTAATTTTTTTTCAAAATTGCATAAACTGTTAAGAATATTATATTTTGGGTAACGATAAGTTTACTGCTTTTTTTTCTTTGCTAAAGGCTATTTTAAGAATTTTGCAACTTAACTTTTATAAAAATAAATCCCTAGCTAGTTTTTTAAGTATTTCGAATTTGGTTTGTTTCCTCCAAATAATATTTCCATAAAATACAAATAATTTTTTTCGATCTATTGTATTCTGTATTTTGTATTTGTATTCTGTTCGTTCTCCAATATTTTGTCTAGATACACAGAAACGAAATAGCGCTATGTTTGATAATAAGATTTGACAACGATTGTGGACAAACCTTGAAAAAGTTTCCATGTTTCATATCGATCGCCGAATGGCTGTTTACAATTCTCCCCATTCAGAGTTTTAATTGATGTTATAATATTTCGCAAATATCAGTTAACTTATTAAAGGTCATTCAAATTGAATAATTTATGTGTATATGGGTATTTGCATATAAAGAAAATTTATAATAAACAGCTTTAAATACAATTTATTACAGATATTAACATTATCATGCAAAATCCATTTTTTACATTAAAGTATTGTACATTGTAATAATCCTAGTAGATTAATGAATACAATTTAATGCATAAAACTAAAATATCCATATCCATATAATTCATTACATACATTCAAAATAAATTTAATATAAGAAATAATAAACAACTATTCGGTTCAATTTAACTTCCACGTTTTATTAAAAAATTCGCTTTTAAATTACAATGACAGCTGTTTAGATAGAATTAGCATCATCAGAGTATGCGACAGAGTGACGCCTCCGGTTATTTTTACATGCAATAGATGAGCAATTAATGGGTATGATGTGATCCACACACACGCGTTAACAGGAAGCCATTTGCAAAGAAGGTCAACTAAAAATCATTTCGGGGTGTTTTTTTGGCTCAATGAATCTAAATCTGGCATGGGCGAACACCCCACCGGCACCTGGTGCACCGAAACCTGGGCTTGAACGTCATCTCCGAGAGTTATACGACCCCAACAAACTCACCAGAACCCGTCTCACAATTTGACACATTTATTAATGTGTTCCAGTGCTGCAGGAACAACGAGAATAATTTCCAGCGTGAAATTCGGAACCACCGCCCCACACAACTGCCCTCTTATGATTTTGGGGTGGTTTTTGGTACTCTTCTCAAGAAAACTCTCGGAGATGAGGTTCTAGCCTGGGTTTCGGTGCACCAGATACCAGTGGGGTGTTTGCCGATGCCAGATTTGGATTAAGCGGGCCAAAAAACCCCCGAAATGATTTTTGGTTGACCTTCTTTGATTGTGTCAAGAAAACCCCCGGACATGACGTTTAGGGTCAGGTTCTGGTGCACCAGGTGTTCGGAGGTCAATTTGAACATT
Source organism: Ophraella communa (assembly GCA_035357415.1). Lineage (NCBI taxonomy): Eukaryota > Metazoa > Arthropoda > Insecta > Coleoptera > Chrysomelidae > Ophraella > Ophraella communa. The sequence continues at coordinate 8,429,848 of CM068986.1, read as the reverse complement.
ATATTCGTGATCAGAGGCCTCGAAAACTTCCGAGTACCCGATTCGGGCCAGTTCTGACACTTATTTATCAAGTTTGAAATTCTTTGGGCTGCAGCAATGCAACTTTCGGTGGGAGGGAAAATCGCATCCCGATCCGTCCAATTGCATCACTTTTCCGACAGCAGGTCCATTTACGCAGGCATTGACGCGACTATATATCCACTTACGCACGAACACGTGGCTGATGCTGACAATTTTTCACAGCATTGGAATATAAAATACCAAAGACATTACAAATTTCAATTTCAAAGACAATCCCAATTTCAAAGACATTACTGAGTTACTACCGAATTACCGCTGATTGGTTCTACATTGGTGGACTGTTCACCAGACCAACCCTTCACTGGACCAGCCCTCTCCTGGATCAACCAATGGATCGCAGATGTAAAAAAAGATAAGTCGACCAACGTAAATAAATGCATTTATAATATTATACAGCTGTCTCGTTATCAAAATCATTGTCGTATCGTCAACTGTATTAGAATAAGTAGTTGTAAAGAACTGTTTGCGGATTATTTTTTTGTAACGTATTCTCAACTTCATTCATTTTAGCACCAAGGAAATCTATTTATCTTTTATCTGTTGGTACATTTTCATTTTTTTTACTTCATAGACAGTTTTTTCTGACATCTTTCTGTCATCTTATGATACTTATTTAAATAACTCAGCTTAAAACAACTTTCTTCAGTAGTATCATAAAAAATAAAAAGATTTCAGTGGCGCCCTTATAATTTCTTAAAGAAACAAATATTGTACTATAGTCGGAGCTAATGAACTTACTCACCCCTAGCCGAGGTATTTAACTATCATAATTTTTGCTGTGATAAACATTTATAAAGTTTGTTAATTATTGAAATATCTTTTGCAACTAATTAAAGACGAAATTAAGATTAATGGTTGTTTTATTATAAATTACATTTTTTTCTTTTGGTATATTGTTATTTTTTAAAAGTTAACTAAATATTTTTATAAATTCACTCTCAACATTTAAATCATATCACAAATTGACGCCCAACGTCATAATATGGTTACAACACTTCTTGTAAATCCTCTTGAGACTTTTACATCTACCATTCTTTCTCTTACGCACCTTTTTCGTTATACCCTGTATACGCGACGATGACGACGACGACGACGACGACGACTTCTTCATGTTACCATGGACTCGATCCAACAGAAACCAATAACACATGCCATCCATTTTGGAAACAATAATTGTGTCCTCGCAGCCCTCCATATGCACTTCTAGTCGGCTATTTCTAAATTTCGAGAATATTTTGGCATCAATTTGATGAGACATAATTTTGGCTTTAATTACAAAATTAGTTTCAATTTCATTAGTTTCAATATTAGTAGATTGTTCTTTCTTATTTTGCCAGTAACCCAACTGAAGTTAAAACATAATTTATTACATTACAAACCAAACTTATAAAATTAATCCATTATAATTATTGACCATTCTGCATACAGCAAATTTAGAAGAACACTTTGTTTGATCGTTTGCAAAGAAAATGTAACAAAACAGATTCTTGACTAATTAGTTCCGTTTAGATTAATTTAATTCGCCAATGATGGCACCGCAATTGCAAATAACAATAAATTAATTGATATAAGCGCGTAAAACTATAAAAATAAGCGAAACGTACCACTGAACATGTTCTGCATGTTTTGTGTCACACCGCATTTGCAATATGTGACGTTCTCACACAACGACATAACCGAATCGATTCTAATTAAACCGAATTTCACACAAATATTGCTATTACACATCAGCTACCTCTAATTATAGACTGGTATAACAATTTTATTAAGAACAAATAGATCCAGTCTAAACCAAAAACTTTTAGACTGTAACTGCGGAAAAATTTCTTTTAAATACAGTAGTAAGAAGACAATGTATTATTTCAACGTCTTTCTACCTGAAACGACAGTCAACTAAAAATAGGTGAAGGTCGTGAAAATACGCTACCTACAAGAGGCTTGTGCTAGCTGTGCAACTTCAAAGTGCAACTTCACGGTGTCTTTGGTGTTATCTGGAAGACCTATACCTCTTGAAGTTAATGTATCCAAGGCCATAAAAACATGGGTGGCACAAAAATCACGGGAATGGTGGTGGAATTCACCAGGACAAAGGCAAGCGAAACAGTTCATAATGGAACATTCGCAAAAGTTTACGTCAGACTTATTGAGTAAAGACAGGAAAACGGTCAAAACTGTAGTAAGTCTATTGACGGGGCACTGTAAGCTAAACAGGCATCTTAAGCTGATGGGGTTGACAGAGATGGATCTGTGCAGATTCTGTCACCTAGAAGAGGAAACACCAGAGCACTGTAATCTTCTGGCCACCTCTTAAACATCTATCTATCTATCCATGTATCCAAGGAGTGTCTTGGATTTTCTCAAGTTCCTGAGATTCCTCCAAAGAGTTTCACTTCGAGTTTCTCCTACATTGCTTTTAGCTCAGATATGTTAACCGTAGAAAGGTTCTGGTCCTATCAAATGGGAGTTTGAAACCTTCCTTGCCAGGTTGTTATGTGATTTTTCTAACCCGCCTTGTTTCCCCACACAATTTCCCACCATTTTGGAAAAGATTATTAAATCTTCTCTTGTAACTTCTTATATAATCGGGTTAATTCTTCTCTCGAAGATGTTTTAATTAAATTGATTGTACTAACCCTTACTTTTTGGAAGTCCATCTTATTAAGAATAATAATAAACTCCTCGTTTTAACAAAACTTCCACTATTTATTTAAAAAACTGCTTTTTTTAAAACTCAATGACAGCCGTTCCGCTAGACAACTAGCATCGTCAGAATAGCCGACTAGCAACAATTATTGTTTCCAAAATGGATGGCATGTGTTATTTAGAATTTAATTATTAATTCTAGTTACTATCTTAAATTAGTACCTACTTATATTGTACAACAAGCATAAAGTGATACCTATTTGTCACGAAAAGTGATACGAATATTTGGAAAATGGACATTCCATGTGTGTTGTACACTATACTTTTCCTACGATTATACTGAAATATTTCATAGTCTGAAGCTTAATTGATAAATTTCTTAATTTTCTCTGATGTCAATATTTTAGATTGCTTTGGACGATAGCCATCTGAAGTTCGCTTTAGATGCCTTTGCGTACCTACTTATTGAGTTTGATAGGTGTCGTATAGTGGGACTTCGGAAGCTGAATTTTCTTTTCGGGAAATTGCAGTTAGAGTGCAAAGAAGTGTACACACCGTGGTTAGGTGTTATCAGGCATGGCTTCGAGAAGGCCGTACGCAAAGAGCAAGGGGCTCTGGACGCCCCCGTAGAACAACAGACCGTGAAGGTAAGATTATTGACCTTAGGGGACCGTGCTCCACTACCAGGTCCATTGCAAATGAATGGTTGAAAACCTATTGGCATGCGAAGTGTTTACCGACGAATAAGACGTTTTGGCCTGTTTTCATACCGACCACACTGGGTCCTCCCTTTAACTCCAGAAGACCGACGTAATCGCCTTGAGTGGTGCAGAGAACGGTCACTCTGGGATCAGAAATGGAACAGTATTGTCTTAAGTGACGAGTCTCGATTTTGTTTAGGCATGCACGATGATCGAGCGATGGTTAGAAGACGACGTTGTGAAAGGAGAAGTCCACGGTTTTTTGTTGAAAGGCATGTTCATCAAACTGTTGGAGTTATATGGTTTGGGGTGTTATAACTTATGGTTCAAGATCACCTTTAATCTTCATCAGAGTAAAACGTGAACGTGCAGCGTTATATCCAAGAAGTTTTAGAACCCTACCTTTTACCCTATCTTGACACCCTGGCAAATCCAACTTTCCAACAAGATAATGCCCGACCACATGTCGCAAGAGTCACAATAGATTTCTTTCAACATAATGATGTCACATTGTTACCTTTGCCATCAAGATTTCCCGACTTATCCCCAATTGAGCACGTGTGGGATATGTTGGGTAGGAGATTACTCAATTTGCAACGTCCTTCTCAGACTCTAGAAGAACTTCGAGAGGAGTTGGTGGTTGCCTGGAATAAGATATCACAGGAGAAAATTGACCACCTGATCAGAAGCATGCCTAGGCGCGTTGGAGAATGGGTAACACATCGGGGTGCATCCACTCATTATCCTTAATAAGATGGACTTCCAAAAAGTAAGGGTTAGTACAATCAATTTAAAGGTAAAAGGGCTTTAAAGCAATGAAGTCATTTAGAAGTTTTTATTATTTGGAGACATAGGATCATAGCCTTCTTTCATTGTATGTTCTTGTATTTTTTAGTGAACAATGGACACATTATGCAATAGTTTCCCTAGTAACTAGTGCGAAATAGAAACCAGTGTACAATATACTACATTTACTAATCAGTTAAGTGAAATATTTCAGTAGAATCTAGGAAAAAATTTTGGTTACCTTTTTTACTATTATGATTACAATTAACTGTTTCACATATTATGCAATAACGCTGATTATAATATGTTTATAGAACCGTGACAAAATTACATTTTTAACTTACGAGTTAAAAGCTGCTAGTATCTGTTAACGAATGTTTTCCTCCCGAACTATACATTATATTTCAGAATCTAATTATACGAGCATTGGCAAATAACCACCACATCATCCATCATTTTAAAATATGTAACATCGATTTTAATGGTTAAGTTTCATCAATAATTTGGTTAACCAATTTCGACCAGCACGTTTGATATTGTCATCCTTAATTCATAAACATTGGGAAGTTGGTTACATAAAATGGTTGTAAAAAAGAAATAACCAGACATATAATGCGGACAACACCTATTGCATTAATCATTATTTTATTGTGCGGCGTATAATTTTTATAGTAATTGTACCACAATAAAGTTTAGTCATAAAAAAATAAAACAGTGAATTGTGTGTGTTAATTGTTGTTAATTAGTAAGTATTACCAACTTTTTTTTATAGTAGCTCCTAGCCGTAGGCTTAGTTAAAAATCTCTACATTTAAGAACCTTTAAATTCGCAAAGAATAGACTATATGTCAGTTTTAGGGATTGCTAGGAATTCCTTCGCCGGTTTTAATCTTTTTAACCATCCTTAAGACTTTGATATTGCTCATTTAATTATGTGCTACTTTATGGTTAATTTTGTTAAGCCACTGAAGGGTACTGGTCATTACGCCTTCTTGGGTTAGTAGTTCTATGTACCCACTGTGACAGGGTATCCACGCAATTTGTGAGGATATCTTGGATGTCTAAAAATATAGCCATGATTATTACTGAGTGGGTCCTAGATCGTGATGCAGTATTTTCTTTGTAAGCCTGTCTGGATACTTCCATCTTTGGTAACAGATGTAATTTCTTATCAACTGCAACCGCTGGGTGGTAGGGTTTCCCCCGATTGACCTTTTGGTGGCGGAAACTTCCTTCAGAAACATTGTTGGCCAAACTGTAGGTATCAGGAGGAGACTGGCGAGAGAATGCAAACACTGCGAATTATAGGAGATGGCACACGGTTGAAGGAAAGGCATAATGGACCAAGCGTTTAATAGGAAACATCCAAGACTGAATGAGCTAAGAACACAGGTGTATCTGATACTCGTTTACTTAGTTTTTAATAGAACACGGTTTATTCGGTACGTATACCATGAGGATTCAGAAGACCGCTGACGAGAGCAGAACATGTCGCATCCAAGACAGTCCTAAGCAAATGCTTTGGTCATGCAGTAGGTGGGATGGATTAAAAGATACACTCCTTAACGCAGGAGGATAGCTTGATCCATAGAAGTTACAGTTTACCATCCAACCAACATCTTTTAACGAAGTCAATGGTTGTTTCAGGTGAAGTTTACTTAAGATTTAAAGACTTCAGCTATGCGAAATCAAATGTACGAAGAGTATTAATTTGCAGGACAGGAGTGACAATCAACACTTGATTGATAAGATGAATACTGCACTTGTGCTTGATCCCACTGTGCGTGAGTGTGAAAATTGTCTTTAGTAAGCTATGTTTTTGTAGATATATAATGGGAAAACACTTCTTGTAGACTTAAGCAGTCTCCTTCCTTTATTATACAGGGTGTCCCGAAAAGAATGTTCATAAATTATACCACAGATTCTGGGGTAAAAAATATGTTGATTGAACCCCACTTACCCATATACAATAGTGCACACAAAAAAGTTACAGGGTGCTATACAAGTTCTACATCGTTTCAACAAGGATTACCGAATATTTTGAAAAATTAAATGTTTTCGTCGAAACTCGTTAGCAATTTGTAAAATTCGGTGGCTCACTGGTTATTTCCACAGAATAAACATTTTCTTTCATATATCCCCAGAAACAAAAATCTAATGGACCGCGCGGTGGCCATCTGTTAAATTATAACCCTAAAAAAAGTTTGGGGGTGAAAGGCGTGTTGATCCCCTCTAAAACTCCATAATAAATCAAAATAATTGAATGCAACTGTTTCCAAATTATTGGGTATTCTCTACTAGTATTTCCTATAAATTTTCATACATTAACGTTAAACCATTTTAGAGTTACGTTAAAGAAAATATTTAAATTTTTAACTTTAGCACCCTGTAACTGTTTTTGTGTGCACTATTGTACATATAGTTCGTTCGGTGGATCTTTTCCCATGACCTTGAACCATATACAAACGCAATACATCAATACATTAAATAACACGTAGGTCCTAGATTGATAGTTTAATAAGGATATGGCTAAAGTGACGGTGGACGTTATTTATTATTGTATTAAAGCTGGTGATATTTGTAAATATTTTATAGCCTTTTAGCAATATGCTACCTAAATGTTTAGTTTAAAAAAACTGTTAGTATACCAGAGTTTAATGGAGCTATTCTTCAAACTTGCTATTAAACAGATTTACTTGTATAATATTTTCTATCAATAATAACTTTCTCACTAGAAACCATGCAAATCAGAATTGCTTTGTTAGGGTTATGGCTGCAACCATTACTATTGGACAGTCCCACCTACACAGTTTAACTTTGAAAAATAAATGGGTTGTAAAAATAAATAATTCATATTTTAAATATGTTTATTTATGGCTTAAATATATATACAATAAATTTTATTTAATTTTCCTCATATTCAGAATCAGAACTGTCACCAGCATTTATATTTATTAAAATTGGTTGAATGCCAATATCATCAATATTCTGCTCTCGGGCATACCACTTTTGTATGATTTCATGGGTATGCCTAACACACTTTTTCCAAATTTGTGGATTACATTGTTCCAGTGCCTCTTTCCACATATTTATAACTGAACTATCTGAATACCCATCTTTACCAATATATTTATTATAATATGACTTGCAATTTGCCCAAATTAATTCAATAGCATTGAATTCACAATGATATGGCGGTAGTCTTAGCACTTCATGTCCATGTTCTCGTAGTAACTCATCAATTATATAAACATTTTCTTTTTTATTCATTTTTGCAATTTGTAGCAATTCTGGTTTTGTAAATTTTGCATCAAACTTAATGTTGTTTTTCATCAACCATGCTTTTGCCTGGACTAGAAAGAATTGGATTATTTTCTTTTCTTTTTTTTATAGCATATACTGTCCGCCGAGATATTTTCAAAGCAGCAGCTACCCTCTAACATAAAAAATTGATTAATAAAAGTATATTGCTAAATAATATTTATTTTACTTCTTGAACACTTGAAATTGGTTCCAAAGGTCCCCCATTTCTTTTTTCTAACTCAAAATACTCCAACAAATTCAGGACCAGCTCCTGTGCTTGCGAATTCAACCTTTTTCCAGGCATATTCTAAAAATGAAAACTATTTATCAATGGTTCTGGTTATCCAGAAAATTAGGTCAATATTTTCTACTTTGGTGAAAGCAAAATGTGTTTCATATAATTCAGTTTGATGGAGTTCTATCCAGAATCATAATGATATGTCAATTTAAGGTTAGTTTTCATTGCAAAATAAATTAATAAGAAGTAGATAAATAATATTCACTTACCACAATTATTCGAACACTCAGGTATAGGTTAGTTGTTAAAACAACTGTTTTTGAAATAAATTTATATGCAAGGGGCAATAAAATGGATAAAAATCTAAAATAAAAATGTAAACAACGTATTTAGTCTGTCAAATTACAAATTCACGGATAAACCACAGAACTTTCATTGTGTAGGTTAAACCTATCATCGACATTCGTCATATGGCTATCTCTGTTTGTTATATTATGCTGTATTGGAACAAACGGTTCAATTTTGGGGTTTTAGTTTCTGTGAGTAGAAAAGAGACGTACTACAAAAAGTAGTATGTTAATAATTTCAGCCATGGGAAAAGATACAGCGAATGAACTGTAGGTAAGTGAGGTTAAATCAATACATTTGTGTCCCCAGAATCTGTGGTATAATTTATGACCATTCTTTTTTGGACACCCTGTATGTTCTTATACTTTTCAACATCATTCAGTCTCTGGATCGCCCTTCTTAAGTTTTCCTCTGCTTCCTTTAGGAAATCCTCTTTTTTCTTTCCTGTTTCCACTTTAACATAGAATTTATCAAACGGTTTTCGTCCTGCTCTTCAGATATGTCCCAGCCATTTTTTTTATATCCTCTTAGTTTAAATTCTTTATAATTTTATGGTTCATCGTCTGCCTCTATTGTTTGTTTCATCGATATTTATTGGTTGCAGTAAACTTTGCAGTGCGATGAACTTTTACTTGAAACAGCTGTCATTGATAGAAATGTTAATTTTTACAAATAAATTGTAGATAGATGTATTGTTAAATAGATGTTTGTTTAGTGTTCTCAATTCGTTTAACTCTGATATTAGTTAGAGCTTCTGGGAATTCGAAATCATAGTAAACCAAAAGATACACAACAAACAGAGAGAGTTTGGCTTGAAGCTAAAAAACCTTTGCCGTAGGGTGCCGTAGGGTATCTAATTGAATGCCTTTATGTCCATATCAATAACATCCTGACGTTTCAAATAACCTACATACATATGTATATCAACATACTATAGGTACTACCAATTACTGTTGATCAAATCTTTCGAATTAATAAACTTTATTGTTAAGAATAATGAAAAACTCTTCGTTTTACCAAAACTTCCAATATTTATTTAAAAAAATTGCTTTATTAACTTTAATGACAGCCGTTTCGGTAGACTTAGCATCGTCAGATTGACATATTGAAGTTACATGTTTGTTTGTAGCTAGGTATCTGATGTTTATTAGGTAGTTATAAGGCTAGACCAAGTATGGAAGTAATAAGACATAACAATATTAAAGCCTAGATGTTATGAGCCCTAAGGGATTATCCTGGATGTACTTCCCTCTAAGATCAGTATAACTGTGCAATGATATAGAAAAATCAGGAAAAAACTATATCATGCTGATCTTTACAATAACTTAATATATTTGTGTTACAATTACGTCTTATCTATGTATAACTACCTAATAAACATCAGGTACCTAGCTACAAACAAAGCAATTTTTTTAAATAAATATTGGAAGTTTTGGTAAAACGAAGAGTTTTTCATTATTCTTAATAAGATGGACTTCCAAAAAGTAAGGGTTAGTACAATCAATTTAAACTTTATTGTTATTATTATTATTATTTTTATTATTAAAACTTGTAGTTAGTTTAGTCTGGGTAATTTAAATAAAGTATTAATTTTATTCTGCTGCCTTTATTAAAAAAAGATTTTGAATCAATATAGTTTAACTAAGAACAAAGAAACTCTTCATTTTCACTCAACTTCCAAGTTTAATTGAAAAAATTAGGTTAAAAATCACAATTACAGCTTTTTCGCTAAAAACTAGCATCATCAGATTGACAAATTGAAGTTACATTTTGTTTGTTTGTAGTTAGGTTTCTGATGTTAATTAGGTACACTCCGCGTCATATAAAACTGGTACAACTATTATAATCAAAAATAGTGTTTTTGTAGTTGTGTAAATTGATCTTTTAAAAAGTGTCAATGCTAAATCAGCTGATATGGTATAATTTCTATGGCAGTGTTGCCAGCTCAATAAAAATGTTAGTAGATGTAATGATAAAATTAAATTTTATAAAGCAATAAAACAAATTGGAAAAAATAAAAATCTATTATCATTCATACATAAAACAATTAAATGAACTAACAAATAGATTATAGATCATGGCAGCATAGAAGCCATGAAAGTTTACAATCAATAATTAATAACGTGTCATACCTCCATTATTATTGATAAGTTCTTGTAATCTTGTAGGCATTGAGTCAATTAAATTTAATGTTAAATTTTCATCTTCTGTCAAGCTCTCCCAGGTTTCTTCTATTAGCGTCCATAAGTGTTCTTTGTTTCGTGGAATTGTATTTAAATTTTTCAATTTTTTTACCATAAGCCCCCAAACATTCTCTATTGGATTAAGGTCTGGACTTTTAGCGACCCATGGAAGCGTTTCAATATTATTTTCAGCAATATAATTGCGTACGCTGCGAGCAGTGTGCACTGAGCAATTGTCATGTTGAAAAATAAAATTATCATTGGGAAAAATTTCCCTAACCGATGGTAACATTACCCCATCTAAAATATCCAAATAGTTTCTAGCATTTAATGTTCCTTCGATTCTCCAGCACATTCCTAAACCTTCTCCATACATCCAAGCCCAAACAATTACAGAAAATCGTCCAGACTTATCATTAGAAGAAATATAATTGTCATTAAACCTACTTCCAGGCGGTCTATAAACTCTAATATGGCCGTCACTATGTGATTGGAATACTTTTTCATCGGAAAAAATTACCCTTCCCCAAAAATTTAATGTATTGTTTAAAACATAATTTAAGGCAAAAATTAATCTACCTTGTTTATGTTCTTCATTGAGTTTGTATTTCCGGGCGGCCGCACAATTCTTTAAATTGGTTTTTCTAATTCTTCTTAATGCGGTTGTTATTGAAGCATTAAAGTTTACTGCAACTTTTGCATGTCTTGCCGTATGAAATGGATTTTCCCTTAAGTAATCAGTTAATGCTTCGTCTTGCTCCGCTGTAGTTATAAATGGTCTTCCAGTTCCTCTTTTTCTGCAAATAGTTTGGTCGTTATCCCATCTTTTTTTAATGTTTTGAATCGTGGTTTTGCTTCTATTAAACGTTTGGGCAATTCGTCTAATGGACCAACCATCCTCTATTTTGGAAATTATTCGCATTTTATCAAATTCCCTTAAATGGACTGGCATCGTGGACTGTTTGTCATTTTGATTAGTTAAGTTTGATTTACATAGGGAAAATAAAGGTGTACCAGTTTTATATGACGCGGAGTGTATTAAGGCTCATACACACAAATAACATTCAAATACTGTGATGTCTTATTACTTCCATACTTGGTCTAGCCTTATAACTATCTAATAAACATCAGGTACCCAGCTACAAACAAACAAAATGTAACTTCATTATGTCAGTCTGACATATTTAGCGAAACAGCTGTAATTGTGATTTTAAACCTAATTTGTTCATTTAAACTTGCAAGTTTAGTTAAAACGAAGAGTTTTTTAATATCCTTAGTAAGATGGACTTCCAAAAAGTAAGGGTTAGTACAATAAATTTAATATAGTTTAAATAGTGGTAAAGTTCTAATATTAATATTTAAAAATATTACTTGATAGTTCTAAAAAAGTTTTATTCAAGTTTAAAGAATTTCAACATAAACTGCTAAGAATTTTTGAAATTATATGAATTTAAGAGAACACTGTTTCGTCTACAAGTAAAACTTGGTTGAAACTTTTGCAAATTTATAGTGAGTAAGATGTAAATGATATTTGAGTTTCCCTAAACTTATTCATGAAACGGAATGAACGTCGATATTTTAAATTATTGCAAAGTTCAACATGATAGCCTAATAAAAAATTATTTATTTAAAAAAAGTTTACTGTAGTTGAAAGCAGAAATGGCTCGCTCGTAATTGTAGAATGTCTTGAAGTAAATAATTATCAAACTTGATTAACCTTCTTATATTAGGTACAATTTGTTATTATCTTTTGTTATTATTATTTAAGATTCGGAAAAAAACTTGTTCTTATCACAAAATTTCCTATTCTCCATATTCTCTAAAATGTTTCAAGACGTTTCCTAAATTTTGAATAATAAATAAGAAATATCCTTCTAAGATACTTTAAAGAACTGTTACTGAAAGGAAACACAAGATAATAAAAGGAAATAACTAAATAATTTTAAAAACTCACTCCATTTAACATGTACCCAGAAGCTTTTTTCTATAAAAAGAGCATTTCAAAGAATGGATATTGATTGGCATTTGAAGGTCTGCTGCTTTTCTGACTGATGGAACAAATGGACCAAACAACAGTAAATCTTAACGATTTTGTTTATTGGATTTTTAAATAAATACAAAAAAATGTACCGAGTATGTTTGTTTTCTTTGAAAAAGTCTTTAAGTATTCACAGAGCTTTTATTTTCACGTTTTGTATATAACTATTGTATTTGTACTCCCCCAAATACATACATCAGAAAAGGGATAATTTTATAAAATAATTAATTAGGTAGAATTAATTTCTGTATCTATTAAATTGCACTTGTGCAAATGCACTTTATTTTACTTTTTCATTGTTTTATTTTATATTCTTAACGTCACTCTTTAACACTTTATTATAACTACTTTTAAAACTGTTTGTTCACTTTGTTCTAATTAACTGATCTTCTATGTTTGACTACCAATAATATACTCCCCTCACGACTTCTGTTCAAGTCTTTTATAGGTTTCAAACTTTCTAGAAACTTCCTGAATTACCATTTTGTTCTATGGGTTAGTCATTTCTGGAAAAATATGTGTATCCCTTTCTTTCCTATTTATGACTAGACATACTCACTTCGTCTACTGTCCGATCATTCCAGAATAAAATATAGTAAAAATATATCTGTCTCCTTTTTACACATTATCTGTCTTTTTTTACACATTATATAATCAATGTTCGCGAAGTTTCTAGTAAGTTTTAAATAACATATTTATGTACTAGATATAATATTGATACATTACATAATAAAATTATTTCTAACTTAAAATTCTCTTACAAATACACAAAATATATAATAAAATAATACAATATAATAAAATTATTTGATTTAGTAATATTAAACAACTTCTGTTGATATTATAATCATTATACTATTGTCGAATATTTAAATATTACAATAAATACAATAGAATTTACTACATATTCCAATGTAAAAAGTAATAAATTGGAATTTAAGTATTTAATTTGAATATAACCAGATTTTCGAAATCTAATATGTTTACTTTTTAATTGATTTCTAGGTAACTTGAACTTGATGCATGATTCGACAACCAAGACAAAGATGACTCAACCAGACTACTGAATTATAGTGTTTATTCTAATAACTAAGGTAGGATAATTTTAATTTGATTTTTAGTCATTACAGTATATTGTTTTTAGGTAACTTCTAGTCAAAAAATCAGATAGATATTTTAAATAGCCTTTTTGTTGAAAACCAAAAAATGAATAAATTTTGATAGATCCTATTTGTATTATTTACATTTTAAAATTTCTCGTGTGCAGTAGTTTGTTTATTTTTTCATTTGGAAGTGTCTAGAAACATTTTGAGCAAAAATGAGTATTTTAACCCAGCTCAAATCGTGACTAGTTGAAGTCACTTCAGCAGTATATTGTTGAAGTCATGGGAATCAACCAATCCAGTGTTTCTATAGTCTTAGGAAGGTTTGAAGAAACTGGAAGTTATAATAGAAGACCAGTTCCAGGATATGCCAGGTGTAATAATCCTGCAGATGCATTATTTATGACCATTATTTTTTGATTTTTAATTTTAATTAAATAAACATAATTAATTTCCTATAATTTCCCCAAAAATAAAAAAATAAAAAGAGAATAATAAGAAATTTATTCATAAATCACTTATGCTATACTTTTTGTGAGTGTAGTCACTTTTATTTTATAGCTTACCTAAAATATTTTGATATTATTAGTTAATGTTAAAAAAGATACTAAAAGTAACCGATATAATTTTATTGGATATGGTGTAGGTATTGCCCATTTCTTGCCTGGATATATCTTTTAAAACCATGTTTCCCAAAAAGTATCGGTGATCCATTACCATTAATTTCCTGTATACACGGAGGATATCAATAGGTTTATAAAATAAATTACTACCCTTTGCAGTAAGTATAAAATGTAACATGGTCGGTTTTAAACCTTTTTCTGATAAATAAGTTATCTTGTAGAAAGCCCTTACTACCACTACTATATATCGAAAAAGGATTACTTTTTAACGAATTTTAGGGTTTCTAAAGACCTTCGCTGCTCTGACCACGTTATATCCGTTAAATTTCCACGGTGGCGTAAAAGTAAACCCCCCATTAGCTACGTTAAAATAACTGCCTCAAAAAAAGCACGTGCCTCGTCCACGCCTTTAAAATAAAATTTAGATTATAGTGCGAGTCATAGAGACACATATATGCATTATTTTGATGAACAAAGCGATTAACTAATAACATAAATATATAGTACCTAATAATCAAAAATAAGGGTTAAATCCTTTACCATTTTTTTAAGACAGTAGTCTGTACCTCTCAAATGTGCATGGAACCATCGAAAAATTCAGAAACGGTATGGGTAGTTCTCTTCTAAAGAAACTACGAAATATGTGATACGAGCGAATTGATTTTAAATCATCTGTAAGGGAGTGGTACAATATCCTAGCATTATAAATGAATGATTTTTTAATTAAGTCCTAGGAAGGTAGAATTAGAGACTTCCAAATCCATATTTTATGCAGGATATCTATGAATTGGTCTATTAGTTGTGTTTTCCATAGACTTACGAATCAAGCAAACAGACGAATACAAATAAAGCTGGAAAAGTTAGAATTTTGTACGATGTAAAATCTGACTTGCAATGGGTCCTATTAGCTAATCCAACTAGTTTAAATAGTTGCAGTTTAAAAATGGATTCAAAATGATGTAAAGTACATTTCCTTCGAAATAGTTTTAATCGCAATGCTTTGTGATATAAAATATTAGTTTTTTTCCTTGCGGGTATATAAATAGTTTTGTTGGTATTATGACAAGGAACCAGGCAACATAGAATTGTTCATGTGAAAAACATGGATTGATGCCACAAGCACTTAGTTTTTGCCGTGCCTAACCGTGATGTACACTACGAAATTCAATTTTCTTACATCCTTTTTGCGGGAAATAATAAATTAACTATTTGACATGTATTTTTTATCAATAAAATAACTCCGATCGAATCATTCAGTTTTTTTCATCCTCTTTGATGATATTTGCAGCACGCATTCCTTCAATTCTATGTCAAACGTCATGTCAAACGTTAGGTGCTTTCTTATGTACACTAATTTGGTTTACGTGATTACGTGAATATAATGAATGTTCACGTAAACAGTGAATGAATATGTTGGAAGAACGTGAAAATCACAAAACAAAAATCTAAAATATAAATTCTGTAGTTCTGTCTTTTCCATGTTTTGTTTTCCAACATTTTGTCGTTGTTGGATAAAATTCTAAATTCTTGGATATACTATTTTGTATTGCCTAGAAGAAAACAGTTGTTATTAAAAAGTAAAAATTTAAAAACTAGTCTATAATTTAAATAGTTTTTGTTTGAAGCATAGTATGGATAATAGTATATTACAACACGAGTTTTGTACTATATTTTTTCTACTACTGAAAGTAGTATTTACATTTATATTTGTAGTTTTATTCTGGCAGCTATTGAATATAAACGACCCAGACTTTTCGAATACACTGTCCAATTCTACAACATTAGTCGAAATCGATTCTTGAGTCATCACCAGTTTTTCTGTATTTTTGAATAATTTTGAATGATTTTTTTTGTGAAACTTTTGACAGTTCAGAATTCTCTTAATTTCAAAGCTCACTTTGTACTTTCATTAAAGCCAACTTTATAAATACAAAACTGTTACAAACCCCCCTCCCCATTTTGGGGGGGTTACTTTTTATAATGGAAGGTTTTTTGTAACAGTAGTAGAAAAAATAATTACGGTTACTTTGTTATAAGTATAGAACTGTCAACCCACAGAACACTAATATTACGAACATGAAAATATCATGTGTGGCAAGGGGATTATTAAAAATGAAATTTTTTGACAGCAAAACAGTGCGAAAGATCATAAAAACGTATTCATGTTTATGATGTGTACAAATGTTAAGCTCGAAGAAAGCGCCTATAAACTTTTATGATATTTGCAGTACCATTCTCACAATTCTTTGTCAAATGTTAAAATGTTGCACTAAAAAAGTTTACAGTGTCCAGAGCGCTGTTAGATTAATAGTGGTGTAGGTATTCTTAATTTTCCCAATTTCTCGTACAATTTTTTAAATTTTTTCTTTCATAAGAACCTACTTCTGACAATAACAAACACAAAAATAACGGAGAGAACCTAATCTAGCACTTCGTCAAGTGTTGCAAGAAGGAATAGATTTTAAGAGAACATAAAAACAGTTAAGGAGAAAGGTCTGGAGATGGATAACTGATCTTGAAACTTTACAAACCACAAAGAATAATAATGAAAGAAGACTAAAGGAGTGAAAATAAATGAAGAAAATGTACCCTGCATTCGTTTAGCGGATGAACGATAAATTAAACACTTTCACAAATATATTAAACTAAGCTTTTTAGTAAAACAAACAACAAAAAATACATGAGTTCTGTTATTTGGGAAGCCAAATAAATAATCCAAACAAATCAACTGTAGACGTGTAGACAAAGAAACTGTTTGCTAAGACTTGGAGTATTTTAATAAAGCATTACTCGGAAACATGGAAGGATAGGCTGAAGGCAATGGTGAAGAAGATGAAAAAACAATATGGGTGGAAAGAAAATGAAATGAACAAGTACTAATGGAAAGAACGCTGAGATAGACCATGCTAAATAGAAGATCAAAACTGATAGGACATTTAATGGGACACAACATTTTTGAAGGAAAAATCATGGAAAAAAGACCTAGAGGATAACAGAGAGGATAATGGTTTACCTGACGGATGATCTTCTTTTGCTAGTGCCTCTCCGTTCCGGATGTCGCCGATTATCATTTGCAATTTTGGCTTTGTTAAAGGCTACACGAAACAGGCCCGTGGATGTCATATTGACCCGGTCCTATCAAACACTTCCCTCAATAATAAGCTGAAGCAGCCCATATCTCTCCTTGTTTCTTATGATAAAGCCAAAATACTCCAGTTTTTTTTAGCATCAGAAGAAGTTCACGTTCTTTTTCTATCCGTCGAAGAACTTCAGTATTGATACATAACACGATTAACCCATGATAGTCTCAAGTTTCATCATAGATGCCTCAGACAGAGTCCAAGCTTCCATTTCTTATAACCGTACTGGAAATATGTAGATGATGATGATGAAATAAAATACAATAAAAGTGTTATTCTTCAATTTGTGTTTTTAGTATGTTTAATCGACTACATGAAATTTGATTTTCTACTACATAAAATACCCCACCTTTTCATTATCTTAAACTCAGGTACCCAAAGTAAGTCGCCATCAATTCCGATTTAATTCCAGTCTCTAAATGCCGCCTGTGTACTGTTTTTAAATGTCTGATAATTTAATTATGTTTTAATAGCTCCTTCAACGATGTATCTACTATAGCACATCGGTTTAAAAAATTGTAGATTGATTATCCATGTTCTCGCTTAAATTCACTTTAGGTTTCCCTTTATATGCCTTTGCTTCAAGGACTTTCTTTGGTCTTTAAGCTAATGTTAGTCTATCCTGATGAGATTTGCTTTATTGATCTCCAAATCGCCCCCTTTCCAGCACTAAAACGGTAAATAACTTATGGTAGTTGAAGTTTGATTGTATTTATTAAATTTAACTCTAAAATATTATTTTATTTTAATAATAAAGAATAGTTTTTTGATTTTAGTAAATAGTGATCGCTGGATTATGATTTATGCTTACCTAAAATTTTTCAATTCCAACTAGTAGTTCCAACTTTATAATATTAGTATAAATAATTTAAGGTTAATATGTAAAATTTGGTGAACTCTCCGTGAAATGCGGCAATTATATTAAGCTTAAGAATATTTTCTAGTTAAATAAACATTCTTAAGATAATTTAAAACACAAAAAATTTAAAATAACTATTTGCAAACTCGATTTCTAATTAATTTAATTGCACAGAATCTTTATTGTTCATTTTAACAAACTGTCAATTTTGTTAAAACCTCTTATACGTCACTGTCGCTATTGTTAGAGAAAGGTCAAAGTATTTTATCCAAACAAACTTTTGCCTATAGTAGTTACTTTGCATTGAAGATTTTTATATTATGTATTTTTATGTATTTTCTTGTTTATCAGTTATTATAGTGCTAAATAGACTTATTATTATCGTTAAGGAATATTTCGAGTCGTTTTTAAAAAGGGAATATTGCCAAGAATCTTTTTCAAATCGTAAAGAAGTGTTTTTAAAACTAGCAGGTAAACTATACTATCCAAATAAGCTTCAATTTTAATTTTCACTTTTATTTTAGATATTAAGGTGAGCGTTAGTAGTACACTTTGATCCCTGTCAGTTGGTCGGGAAGAGATTTTAAATATTTTTGTTTTCTTTAACAACATTAGTTGGTGATATTTTCACTATTTTGACATATATCTGAAATGAAATCAATATTAATGGAATTTATGTATTTAAAACTATATAAATATTAAAGTTGTGGAAATTTAATTGAATTTAAAAATTATGTAATTATAAAAAAATAACGTATTTGGAAACCAATTAATGCTGCTAAATATGAATTAATTCTCGTATTTAAAATAGGTGAGCGTTAGGTTATGTTTATTTTGAGTTGACATTTTTAGTAATTTTTACTGTTTCTAGTCCTAGACCCCTCTTAAAATGTTTATGAACATCGGAGAGTTCACCACAAATTTATTTTTTTCCATAATTTATTTCAGAAACATTTTTTCAGTTAATTAAAACTTATAAAACACCATGTCTGACTGCCTGTAGCATGTCATTGATTGATCTTATTTTCTTATCTAGCCTAGACATTTACATTTGCCGCGAGTTATTTTTATTTAGCTTAATTTTTAATTTGAAGCACCCCAACTATGACTCTTATAAGATTATAATCCCATATGCATGCACGTTTTCTCTTTACAACCATAATATGTATAATCTAGTCTCTAAATGTTGGTATAATAATATTGCGAATGTTACAACACAATGAGATCTTTGTCTTTCCACAATGCTCGACACATTGTACAAGTATAGTATGTAATAATAACATAATAATGTGGAAACAAAATACAATTTTAGATCTACTCGAATTTTCTTACGCAGTTTAGATAATGTTTATGAGGATTTTAGGAAACACTTAAACGAAATAAAATTAGTTTATCTATTAAGAGGGGTTCAAAGTTATTTATTTAAATTAATTTTATATATGAAGGGCCTACTTGCCAGGCATCAGCCACCCCGCCCACTACATTCATTAATTCATTATCAAATAGCACATTGTCTTTTATTTAAATTGATTGTTAATATTTCAGTAAATAACAGAATTTACATTTAACTAGATGTTTTCTCAAATTCTTTTACAAAACATAATTTTTATACTTTTTCTTTGAAAATAAAACCAAGAACGTCGAAATATGATCTACCACCACATTTAGTAGTTTCTGTTTTTACGACTGTTAGCCAGTACGTGCATTATTCAAGAGTGTTACAAACTTTGACCATTACTTGCGAAACTTGATCATAAATAATGATAATTGTTCGAATGTAGTGAGTGTGTCAAACTTGAATCCAACAGACATTAATAGCAAATGTACACATTTTTCACTTCAGCTTCAAAGTTATTAGAAAGATAGATCGTTAAGCAACAATGTTAAGACAAATAAAGATGTAGTATAAAAGTGGCTTTTAATTTTGCGTTTTTACGCATAAGAAAAGTTATGTTGGCCTTAAAAGTATATTTAAAAAAAATGGACAGCAGACATGACATGTAAGTTAAATTATATTCTTATATTGTAATTGTCAGTTTTTAATATAAATGATATTAATAATTACTGTAAAACTGCCTTCGTTAATATTAAATAAATAAAACAAATAATAAATATTGAATAATTGAACCATTAAATGGTTTTTGGGGATTAAGATTATTTACAAGGGACAGAGGACAGGCAATTTGTCAATAAAATACCTTATGCTGCAAACATTAAAGATGTGGGCGTGGACAACTGTTTAACTGATTTCAAATTTATTATTATTTAAACCGTGATTGGTTATACACAATAAATAGGCCGTCCTTAAAATTAACTCATTGTAAGCGATTTGAGTTTGAAAATGTATATGCTATTCTGAAGCCGATAGTAGGTACATAATAAGTATAAAGAGAGATAGATTGACGACCATATCGGCAACGATGTTCCTTCGAATCTCTAGATAAAATTCATACACCTTATCCTACCTTCGCCATGGGCGTGAGTTACTGTATAATGAAAGTAAAATATGGTTATTTTAAATTCAAATATATCGTGGGTATACTGCAAAAAGTGACCAAGTCACGTTTTCTTGAATTCGACTTATTGTTCATTTCTTTATCTAGAAAAACTGACCAGGTCAAATTTTAATACATATTATGATAATATGATATTATAAGTCGAATTCAAGAAAACATGACTTGGTCACTTTTTGCAGTATACACACGATATTATGCATGTTAATAAGCAAGTTGGAGAAATAATAGTTGATAGCGGTAAAATTAAATATTTTTCCTGTATCTATATGGTTAAGAAGATAAACTACCTCTTTATTATTATTACTTCAGATTCTGAGGCAGTCTCTGTCTTTTCTGAAGATGAAGAGATGGGCTTAATCTCAGATATTTCGCTGTAATTTTTGTTTATTAAACAGATTTCTAACTCAAACTGAAAAGTTAAGTTTTTATAGACATAAAAAATACAAAATATTTGTTTACTAAAAATTTTAAGTGTACCACTGGATAATAAACAACTTTGTGTTCATATCGTTATGTCACTTACCACCGAAATATTAAGTTTGGGTTGGAAAAATCCATTTTTTTACAAACTACACACTGACGAACCATTTTTAATAAAGTTTAACAGTTTATTTAAAGAAAAAACACCGAATAACACTAAGTAACACTAAAATATACTAAACCACCCCACCCTAACACTATAAATCCAAAAATGGTATGAAATAATCATCTTGTAGTAAAATTTATGGTACTAACCCTTACTATGTGAAAGTTCATCTTATTCAGAACAATAAACAACTAAAAGTTTGAATTAACTTTCACCATTTATTCTTTGAATACTTTAAATGCAATCTGACAATGCTATTTCGATAGTGAAACGGCTGTCATTGCATTTAAAGTATTCAAAGAATAAATAGTGAAAGTTAAATTCAACCTTTTAGTTATTTATTGTTCTGAATCTTGTAGTAAGTCCAACCCCACAGCATTGTCAATGCATTTCCTAATAAATTTTAAAAGTTTTGTAATAATGTAACAATGTTTGAAGCCAAAAGGTAAAAGCAGATGCTTAATTTAAAAAGCAATTATTTAATGAATGTAGTTTACACAACTTTAAACGGAAAAATACTCTTATTTTAATATACATCGTATTGTTTGTTTTCAAACATCGTCAGTAAATCTAGGGAACGTAATTCAAGTTTGGCAACGGGTGTTTTTGTCGATGAAGATGTGTGATCGCTTTAAAATGTAAACAGTTGGGTCTATTTAAATTATATGTGTATGGTAATGACAGAAGATTGCCCACTTCGTTCCTCATCATGAGCATTTATGTGGCCATCTTTGAAAGCCCTAACCCATTTCCTTCATCTAACCATTTCTTCACTCATAAAATGTTTTCACCAAAAACTTCACTGATTCACAGTCAGCGGGATTGTCGATAGTATTCGACACTGATGTAGCTACACGCATGCTTGTGAACATTGCAATTTACAGTGAAACTAGCTACAGATGCCTTACCAACTAGTTTGGGAGCTGTAATATCAAATATCATGGAAGATGGAACAGAAAGACCGGTGACAAACGCAGAAAAATTTACAGCCAGCTGCATAAAGAAGCAACTACTATGGTAGACAAATAGTTGGCAATAAATCTCTTTCAAGAATTTTCTATCGAGAAAACAATTTACCCGTTACGAATATGGAAATGCAGGGGATAAATGTTTATGTGAAACCCTTCAGAATTCAGATCCGCCATCATTGTCAACTGCATTGCGGACGAAGTCGCTGGTAAATAGTGGTGTAACAATAAATATTAATATTTTATTTTTATTAAAAAACAATAGGTAAAAAGAAATAATTTAAAAAAGAATGATTAGTCTGGGAATTTCTTTACTCCTTGAGTACTTCTGTGGTCTACTCTGTTGGATCTTAGGTGGTGAGTTGGGCTAGTTTTGACAAAGTTTTACTTTATATTTTTATGAGTGAAACTATGTGGTTTAACGTTGAATTTTGAATTTTTACAGTACACGTGAGTCTTGTCAGTGAATTAATTATGGTCCATAAGAACGTGCTTTCGCCGTTTGGCCGGAGGAAAGTCATCAGGATCGTAGTCAAGTGCCCTTTTCAGAATTGGGTTTATGTGGTTATGGAATGAGGGGATTAAGTCTATGTTTCGAAGTCGGATTTGGTGGCTTATCGTGTCCATCATAAGGTCTCGTCGGATATTTGAGTCTTGTTCTGTATAGTTTCAAGTCTATGAAGATGAGAATTAGCAGTTTCTCTTCTTAAAGTCGATGCATATATGATTTGTGGAAGGATGCAAGTCTTGTAAAGTGTGACTTTGTGGCGGATACTTAATCTACTGTCTTTTGACGTGAAGGGCCAAAGTACGGCTTTTGAAGCGTTAGTTTTTGAAATGATATGACGGATATGTGGGTGTCATGTCAACTTGCTCTCAAACATGACTCTCAAATATTTAACTTTCCAATCGATAATCACATCTTTCAGCATAAACTCGACATTTGGTCGATTGTGATTTTTACTCATTTGCGATTTTTCCGCATTTATTTTAATCTTCCATTTTTCCGCTCATTCTAAATAGGTATTGGTCGTGTTCTGAAGATATTCTACTATATTAAAATATTTTTAAGAGCTTGAAAAATTCGCGGTATCATCCGCAAATGTAAAGATTTTTGTAAGTCCTATACTTTCGAGGATGTCTACGATGATGTGGATAACTCTTAAATTACTATTAAGGCTTTCTTATTCATATCTTTAAAAATGTTACTTTTTTTCCTTTCTTAAATGTCAGTATTTCTTTTAAAAATAATTATTTTGGAAAAATGTACAACTGTAGAACCTGCATGTGTTTTTTTTAATAAATAAAATAAGCACATTTGATAAAATTACTAATGAAAAACTAATTTTATTTTTCTCTATGTTCAATCTTCTGCGATAAAGTAAAACAGTGTTCTAGAAAATTACAACAGTAACTTAAGGAAGCCAGGAAAACTGGAACATAACGTTAATGTGTTGGTATCTATAATTAGTCGATGTTCCAGTTTTCTTAAACTTGTTGAGATACTGGAAAATTTATATTATAAGCGGTATACCGTAGCACTGGATATTTAATTATATTATTTTCATCATAATCTCCTCAAACTTAGAACATTTTCCAGAGCAGTACATTGTTGATATTCCCAACTTTGGTTTTAATCATGAATTATATAAAGTTTGGGCATTCTTAAATATTAGTTTTAAAAACAATAAAATGAAAATTACTTTAGATACTTTCTGTATCTAAACTAGCATCATCTTAATTTATTATAGCTAAAAGACAAATTTAAGAATTGTTCCCAAATGTTGGCTCCTTTTGCAGAACTATTATTCAATTTTACGCACATCATATTTTGTATGTAATATAATAACGTATTTCTATGCGTTTTGCAAAATATAATTCTTCAACTATGGAAGGATAAAATGCTACGGTAGCATTTATAGGCCCAGAGCCATTCCTAGGACAGCGAGTAGCCTAGCCAGAACAACAATAACGAACTGAATAGGTCTGAGGAGACATTCTTACTGGTTCGAGCTAGAGGATTTAAGACATTTAAAGCATTTAATGCAATCATCTGTCTGACTTTCCAGAATATTTTCTAGTTCATTCAAGAATGTTAACTCTGAAGTTTTTAGCGATTTGTAAAAACCTTGATTTCTTCATTTTATTTTATTTTTAAATATATTAGATTAGTTCCATTTAATGAAACTAGATAAACGATTTTACGAATATGACAACACCATCACACTGAATTAAATGACCATAATTATATAGCGTTTCATATCCACATTATAGTATGATATGTCATCAATTATACTAGTCTCGGTCAATACTATACAGTCTATGTCTGTAGACAGTTCATTTAAAAAGTTTTTTAATTCATCCAAGTTCTTTGATATACTTCTTATATTATTTTGAATGATCATAAAATGTTTGTTAACACTGTTTATATTTAATATGTCTTTGGTTTCACAAGCATAGATAAAATTCTGTATTTTCTCCACCTGAAAGTTACGAATATATGGATTCATAATTCAAGACTATGGAGACTAATAGGCTGATGTATCATATGATCTTTTAAGATTGCGAATTGCAGATTTATTAACCGCTACAAAAATGCATTCTCAACTTAATTTTAAAACCTTATTCTTTAATTGAATTTCATAATTCTTTCAATATGAATTATATGTTTGGCTTTAGTTATGGGAGAAATTAAAATGTCATCTATGTAGTTAGTACAAAATTCGTCATTTCTCCTTCATTATCATTGACGACTATTCATCCAGGTTTGAAATTCTTGAT
Organism: Ophraella communa; assembly: GCA_035357415.1. Classification (NCBI taxonomy): domain Eukaryota; kingdom Metazoa; phylum Arthropoda; class Insecta; order Coleoptera; family Chrysomelidae; genus Ophraella; species Ophraella communa. Next base: position 8,404,952 of record CM068986.1, on the reverse strand, counting down.
ATAGGTCTCCTCTAGTTCTTTCCATCTGCTTCTCTTCAGTGCTGTCTGTCTCCTAACCTAACCTAACCTAACCTAACCTAACCTAACCTAACCTAACCTAACCTAACCTAACCTAACCTAACCTAACCTAACCTAACCTAACCTAACCTAACCTAACCTAACCTAACCTAACCTAACCTAACCTAACCTAACCTAACCTAACCTAACCTAACCTAACCTAACCTAACCTAACCAATCCTGCTTGTTTTTTCACATAGTCGATCCATCTCATCTGCAGTCTTCCTTATACCCGTCATAGGGTAGCCAGCTTTATATCAGATGTTCCCAACGATCGTATAGATGTGTCTCATTATGTCCTGCCGATCTCTATTTTAATCTTTCTGAAAGCTCTATTACGTGAGTAACCCTTGTTCTCGACTTTATCTATGCATTTCTTTTTTAATCTCCTATTGCAACACCTACCAATATACTTTCCATACTTGCCTGTTACCTTCTGTGTTTGTCACAGTTTTGGTTTTGTCTAGGTCGATTTTATGAAAGGATATTGGAGGTTGCCAAGTTTCCTTTGCAGATTTTCGTAATTTCCAGATATGTTATTGATGATAAGTTATTCCAGTTTACTTCTTTGAAGATGTCTTATGGTGGGTAGAGGGTAGATACTGAACTATGGTTCCGATATATGACAGATAAGGAAACGTACAACGAAACTCGCGTTCTGCATCGTCTGCTTTGTATCGGCTCTTGCTTCTACCGAGTAGGTAGCTTAGGTCGCACTACTGTTTTATATATTTTAATTTTGCTCTCATTGTTCTTGTACTTATTTCTCCATTCAGTGTTTCTAGGGCAACCACTGACTTTGGCTGCTTTTGTTACTAGTTTTGGTGTTTCATTGTTTAGATTCCTTTTGCAAGATACTCGTATTTCCACCCCTAGATAGTTAAACATCACTTGCTCATTCACCTTGTTTACTATCTCCAATTTGCAGCGCCTCGGTTCTTTGCTAATTACCATGCACTTCTAGAAATTTATGGTACTAACCCTACTGTGTGAAAGTTCATCTTATTCAGAACAATAAACAACTAAAAGGTTGAATTAACTTTCTGACGATGCTATTTCGATAGCAAAACGGCTGTCATTGCATTTAAAGTATTTATAGAATAAATAGTGAAAGTTAATTCAACCTTTTAGTTGTTTATTGTTCTGAATACCATGCACTTCGTTTTTTCAGCAGAGATCTCCATGTTGTTTGTATTTGTCTTAGAATATGTCAATCTGACGATGATAATATATCTAAACAACTGTCATTAAGCTAAAAAGTTAATAGTTTTAGATAGTATATTTATATTTAACTTACATTTACTATGTTGTATCTTTTAATATAGAAATTTGTACAAATAAATCGACAAATTGAAAACTTTATTTTAAAATCTAACACCTATCAAAATATCAAGGCAACATTGAAAACCACAAATTTACAAAATACAAGGATATAACATACTATATTCCTTCTTTAAATAGTCTTAAAATCAACATCTGTCTTATATCTCAGGATTAACTAACAATATATAGAAAATATATTGGGAAAGTGTATGTTAAAGCATTTGCAGGATTAGATGGTGCATTCTCAGTCCTTATAATAGCACAGCTGGACACCATATTCGCTGCGTATATTCACCGTATATATATATTTCATCTACGTTCCCTCATCGAGAATTTGTGTAAACACGGTTTAACTGAAAACCTAGTTTTCAAGATGGAATAGTGAATACGAGCACTCTGAAATACAGCATTCCTTGTGCACATAAACTCACGAATGACAAATATTCGCATGTTATTGGGGCAAATACAAGGAGCTTCTTAGCTTGTAATAAAAACATAACAATTACGTAAATTGTATATAATTCAAACAAAGCATTATTTTGGAAGTAATAGAAAAAAGGTACGTCCGTGATTATTGCACAAGAAGTTTCCTCATTGGATTTGGAAGTATCTGTATAATATAATACAATCATGAGGAATCTGTTAACAATTCTTTCATTAAGGTTATTCTACATGTCAAAAACTCTATTGGTTAAGGATATCTTTCTTGGTTTTGAAGAGAAATTCTCTTTTTTAAGTTTTAACTGGTGTGCGAGAAAACATTTTTGTCAAAATTAATTCATTAGGGAGAGGACTTTTAAGCAACTCTTTTAGTCCTATTATATGTATATACTAAGAAAGTTTAGGACATCGTCGGGTTTCAAATTAAGTAGATCCTTCTCTTTTATTTCATGTGCGCCCAGGTATCTGGCATCAGAATTCTGCAAGGCAGGACATTCTGAGTATGTGTATTGAAGTTTTGACCTCTTCCTTACAGAATCTGCACTTTGCTTCATCTACTAACTCTAGTTTCTTCATGTGACTTTTTAACCGACAATGCCCGGTTAGTATTCCCGTTAAAATCAGGAGCCTGTTTTTACTAAGGTTAAGGCAGCTAAAAGATCTCTTCTGCATCCATGGAGGAGAGCTTGCAGGTAAAAGGGAAATATTAAGGGAGAGGTTTGTAAGTGGTTTGGTGGTTTGTAAGTGAAGAAGGAAAGGCAAGGCCATGTGGGAGGGAGACTATGGGGTAGATAGGATTGTTTGGATATGAAGCTATTGATGTAAAAGATAAAATCGAGGAAGGGATAGAGGGCAGTTCGTTGGCTTCGATAAGAAGACTGTCAATTGGTTGGAGCGAAATGCACCTAGAGAAAGACGGAGCGTAATATTCTGAATGGAATTTAGGGCTCGCCTTCTTCATAAGGTTTTCAGAATCGGACGTTTCTTTTTAAAATCGAATGCTCTCTTCTTGTAATAGTGTTTTAGTTTCTTTTGCTTTATAATTCATAGAATTTATTTCAAGTATGTCAAATCCAAGGCACACTTTTTCATTGCTAGTATAAAAATATCGTGGCGTTATGAATTTTCCGCTCTTGAGCTGATAAATAATACTTTTCTCCCTATTTTTAGTAATGATATGATTGGTTTTTCGATAAGGTAGGCGGAAAATGTATTAAATGTAATAATATAAAGATACTTCTCTTGTGAATGATCTTGTGAATTTTTATTAAGATTTTCCTTTATATTTAAATATGCATTTTCCTATTTATGCTAAGTATTAAAAAATATACGATTGAGTGTCAACAAATTCGTAAAACATTTACACTATAATTCTTATTCACATAAAAGAAAGTTCAAAACCAATGTATAGATTTCTAATATCAAGCAAGATGAAAGTATACAATCTCAGTTACGTTTTGGTGAAAATTGTCTTTGTATTCGATGATAGGTTCCGCCCACCACCTCTAAATAAGGTGATGAAAAAATACCTTGTGACAATATGTCTGTCGCATTTACCGATAAGTCCCCATTCCTGGAAGATTTTGCCACGTAGCAATTTTCATTTCGACTCTGTCTCCTTTCTTACAAGTTTTTCACAAAAGTTCCATTCAACCAGTGACGTAGTTTTCTATCTGCTAAGAATAATTCTGAACATTCTGTGTAAAGAATATTACTGGAGGCCATTTTAAATGGTATTTTAATTTTAAAAATAATAACATTTACTTGGCCATCTTAATTTTATTGATTAGGTAGCATTTTACTTTGGATTTTTCATTTGGTTCTTGAGAACTTATACAACAATTTCATCCCACGATGTTTTAAATTAAATTTTTAAATTTATTCAAACGAAAATTTACCATTCAATTTGACACTAATTTGTATTTTTCTTTGCTTATTTAATTTGCCGTTAATTTCGTTATTCTAATGATGGAGCTCGAGTGCAATCAAATTATAGATTATTGAATTTCCACTTTAGAGTGATTCTGATTTGGTATTCCAGAATTCTTCCGACTTTTAAATGTAATAATCTTTATTTCTCTAGTGATTCGCTTTGTTTATATAGCATAAATTTTCTAATTTTTAAAGTAAATACTACAATTTTAAAAGTTTTTTTCATTGTTTACTTCTCTTACGTTAGGTTAGATTAGGTTAGGTTCTATCTGAGTGGTCATTTAACATCCTTTGCAATCTGAAAGGGGGTGGCTCAATTTCATGATGTGCATGGGTCCCTAAGTTGATGCAGACCGAATTTATTGATCCTTAGTCTCTTGAGCTCTCGACTGTTGCATAAAAGATACTCCGACGTTTCATCCTCAGTGTCACAGTGTCTGCAGTCCGCACTCTCTGCTAGTACAATTGTTTTCATATGTCCATTAAGGCGACTGTGTCCAATCAGTAGTTCTAACATAATTCGTAGGTCCTGTCTACTCATATTCAGCAGCTCTTGAGAATTGGAAAAGATAGAGCAATGCGGTTTGAAAGTGGCCGAAGAAGAAGACAGTGGGATTACTGGTGAAGGGACGTAGCAAGTCGAGGGAGTTGGAGGTGATATGAAGGGACAGAAAATTCAGATGGAGTAATAGGTGATATACCTAGGTTTGTGGTTGGATAGCAAACTAGCGTTCAAAAATCACAAATAAAAGGCAGCACAGAAGGTGAAAATTCGGGCAGCATGGCTGGGGAGACTGGTGTGTAATGTGAAAGAACCAGGAAAATTTAAAAAAAGAGTTATTGGCAGAAAGTGGAAGTACATGCGAGGATTAAACCTCTACTGAGTGTTCAGAAAGGAATGTTGCAGCAGTGGTGCTGAAAACATCCTGCCCATTGGACGTGATGGTTAGGGTCAGGAGTTTACAGTGGAGGGCGCGATCAGAGAGGAAGGAGGAAGGAGTATGAAGGTGCACTAAAAAGTGCAATTGGAAGTAGGAGAGAATGGATGAATAGGAAATTAGGACTGGAAGAATGAAAGAGTGCTGAAGTACTTGGTTGAAAAACTTGGGGAGTATTGGGAAAATATGATGGAGATAATGTTGAAATTGGAGGAGAAATAGATGGAGGTGAATAAGGCAATGGAGAGTATGGTTAGGAGAAAAGTATACTTCTGAGTGGCAGAGTAAAAGGATAGTGTATGAAGGACCTCCGCCCGTCTTGAAGTATGCTAGGATAGTGATTCCAAGACGTGGAGTTTTAAGTTGGTTTTGATTGGTAGGCATCATCCTAGCGGTGATGAATCTATCACTGTACGGGTCCTGAGGAGGATACGTTCCAATATGTGTTTATTCCATCTCAGCCCAAAAAAAGCTCTTGAGAACTTAAAGATCTCTTATAAATGCCAAAGTGCCTCTTTAAGTCTTTAGTTCGAACCAGTAAGAACGCTAGTAGACCAAATAATAATAAAAAAGTGTGGAAGAAGCTGCCATAGCAAGAAGCATCGCATTGACAATAGGTAGAAAATATTGAAGATACTTTAGATTTGAAGAAATTGATATCTTATTCATTTGTATGTATAAAAAATGTATGTAAATTGTATACAGCTTACGTAGACTTATCTGTACAAAATATCCAAATATAAATTATTTTTTATGGTACTAACCCTTACTGTGTGAAAATTCATCTTATTCAGAACAATAAACAACTAAAAGGTTGAATTAACTTTCACTATTTATTCTATAAATATGTCAATCTAACGATGCTATTTCGATAGCGAAACGGCTGTCATTGCATTTATAGAATAAATAGTGAAAGTTAATTCAACCTTTTAGTTGTTTATTGTTCTGAATAAATTGTTTTGTTTAATCCGAAGAAAACCTGTATCTGCTACATAAACACTTTTAGTGTGCTAATTACTCGACTTACGCTTTTATTCGGTATCAATCTTCATCAAAATAATTAGTACCTAATATATTTTCTTACCTTTTCTTCAATATTTTAATTTTCAAAATTGTAGGCAGACTACATACCTAAAAATAAAAAGAAAGATTTAGTTGTCAGTAGAGAAATCTAATAACATTAATGAAACAATTAAAGTAACACACGAATATGAAATTTGAAATTCGTAATAAATTGCAGTGTTATTTCAAGTACAACAGTTCTCTTCAGTAACTTAAGAATTTACAAGCGTACAGTCGGCTTTAGAATAGCATATACATGTTAAATGTGAATTTCGTTTACCTACCGAAGTTATAAAAACGCCCTTCTTAAACAACATAGGAATGGCAATTTTTAAAACGCCTACATTAAATGGTTTTTGGGGATTAAGTTTATCTACAAGGGACAGAGGGACAGGCAATTTGTCAATAAAATACCTTATGCTGCAAACATTAAAGATGTGGGCGTGGACAACTGTTTAACTGATTTCAAATTTATTATTATTTAAAACGTGATTGGTTATACACAATAAGTAGGCCGTCCTTAAAATTAATTCATTGTAAGCGATTTGAGTTTAAAAATGTATATGCTATTCTGAAGCCGATAGTACTTGTGATATTCTTAAGTTCTTATGATGCTCTCAACAAAAGTTCATCCATAAATCACCTGTAGTAGAATTCAATAAAAAGATCCAATGAAATACTAAGTCATGAAACGTATAATACAAAATATGCAAGTATTTTCATATACTGGTTCAATTATTTAAACTCATAGTTTTGTGTCTTATAATTCACGTAAAAATATTTTAATCTATATTTATATTTGAAGATATTTCAGAAACTGTTTATAAAGGTATATTATTAATTTGACATATATATGTATTATTTAACTTTAAGTTAAAATTTAATACTGCAATAGGTACGAAAAGCCCCGTTGTTTCTAAAACTTTTGAAGTGTGGTGCAGTTCGAGTTCTAGCTGCATTCTTCTGCAATAATATCCCACTTTCTAGGTGACTTCCTATTGATTTCAAACAGATTTTATAAATTTGATGCTTGTAATTCTGTCACGTACAAAAGAAATCGAGAAGCAGTAACTCCAAAAGTTGATCATTATCTATAAATTATTCCTTACGAGCTTATTTTTCATTTAAGTAACCTTAATTAAAAATGTATTACAGTTTTTCATTTGTTAAAAGAGCAATTGTTTCCGGTACAAAGAGATATATTGAAATTGATAGCTTTTAGCAGTTACTTTGACATGCAAATCGGTTTGTTGATTTCACATTAGCAATTTATATTAACACTCTAACACTAGTTTAACACCATTTTTTGTTATATAAATTAATTTGATCGAACTCATATAAATTAACTCAATAACAACTTTTGATTCGTTTTGGGGAATTTAAAACATTTTCCGCTGTGCACAAAGTATAGTCCAGTAATTGAAAACATGAAAGTATCTTTACAGTTTTTATTTTTGGTGCAATTCTTGGGTTTTCGGGAAATTGCAGTTAGAGTGCAAAGAAGTGTAGACACCGTGGTTAGGTAATGTCAGGCATGGCTTGGAGAAGGCCGTACGCAAAGAGCAAGGGGCTCTGGACGCCCCCGTAGTACAACAGACCGTGAAGATCGCCGCCTAAGATTATTGGCCTTAGGGGACCGTCTGTCCTCCACCAGGTCCATTGCAAATGAATGGTTTGCAGAACACGGAAGACCTATTGGCATGCGAAGTGTTTACCGAGAAATAAGACGTTTTGGCCTGTTTTCATACCGACCACACTGGGTCCTCCCTTTAACTCCAGAACACCATCAAACTGTTGGACTTATGGTTTGGGTTGCTATAGCTTATGGTTCGAGATCACCTTTAATCTTCATCAGAGGTAACATGAACGCGCAGCGTTATATCCAAGAAGTTTTAGAACCCTATCTTTACACCCTGGCAAATCCAACTTTCCAACAAGATAATGCTCGACCACATGTTTGTAGATATTTGGAAAAATAGGAAAACCCTTTTTCAAACCTTAAACCAGGCCATTCCCACGCGGTAATGTCGATAAACTTTTTTTCCGGTCAATTGGTAGAATTGCGCCACAAGAGAAAACCGTGCAAAATAATTTACAGCTTTGTCCTTTTATTTACTAGACTAATGTACGAGTGCACGATACATGAATTAAAGTGAATGATTTATAAAATTTTATATAAAATCGTTATCGACAAACATTTTCATTAAATAAAATTAATTTAAGTAATTAAATTAGTGCCATCACAAGCTACATTCACACGTAATGGCACAGAGTATGCAAACTTGGTCTGTCCAACTGGAAACATCAGGGAAATCTTTGCACCAAGAAATCCTTCTTCTACAGAACAGCCATGAAATGGAACAAGTTATCATATTCGGTGTTTCCAGATACGTACAACATCCAGTCATATAAAACTCGAATACATAGCCAATACTTACAGTTAAATAGACATTCTATAAGTGATAAGTTGTCTTCAATATGTCTGCTATTCGTTATTTATCAGGTTTTTAAAGTAGGCTGTTAGATCTGCCAGCATTTGTAACTCTTTAACAGGTAAATTTGATATGGTGTAGGTGTCACCTGCTTAATTTGCCGATTAATTCCATACAAATATGAAAAGGCATCCGTATCTTCTTCACATTCACTAAATTTTATTCTGTTTTAAGATGTATTCGATATAGGAAGATCTGAGAAACTGATAAAGATAAATATTTTGCTCCATGTACAAAATGTGTTCGTTCTTGCGTTTGTTTTAATCTAAAATTATGCTGCGGGAGCTGTGGAATACGAGGTAAGTACCGTTTTTAATTTACGCCGCCGCAGCGCTGCAGTTCTCGTTTAGCGCACGCGCGTAGTGTTGGAAAGCCATAGACGCCATTATGATACCGTTTGATCGAGTCTACGTGATTTTAGAATCCCGCCAACTGTGAAGTGCGTGCTGTGATTCGTTTTCTCTGTGCTAAAGGATTAAAAGCAATTGATATTCATCGTCAAAGTTTATAGTGAAGGAATGGTTAGGTGAAGGGAATTCAAAGATGGCCGCACAAACGTTCATGATCAGGAAAGAAGTGAGTGACCTTCAGTCATTACCGATAATCTCATTCAAAAAGTGGACTGTAAAATGAAAGAGAACAGACGGTTCACAATTTCGTCTTTAGCTGAAAAATTTCCTGCTGTATCAAGAAGTGTCCTCTAAATTATCGTAAACTGTGTTCACGATGGGTACCGAAAATTTTGAATGATGAGCACAAAACCAAACGATTGGGTAGTGCTTTGAGCTTTCTTGAGAGTTACAGTAACGAGGGTGGTGATATTTTTTAAGCCATATCGTTACAGGCGATGTAACGTGGGTATAGCTTACGTTACACCAGAATCAAAACAACAGTGAATGGAATGGCGGCACTCAACATTCCATAGAAAAGTCAAATTCAAGCAAACAATTTCTGCCCAGAAAATCATGTGCACTGTCTTTTGGGACAGAAAGGGTAGGGTGTGTTGTTGGTCGATTTTCTGCCTCGCGGTAAAACGATCAATGCAGCCGCAGACTGTGCAACTTTAAAAAAACTGCGCTGCGCCATTCAACACAAAAGGCGTGGCATGCTGAGTGCAGGCGTCGTTTTGCTCCACGACAATGCTGGTTCACATTCAGCTAATCGAAAGCAAAAGCTCATCACTTTATTTGGCTAGGAACAATTGGACCAATCTCCATACAGTCCCGACCTAGAGCCTCGGTACTACCATTTGTTTCTGCACTTGAAGACGCTTATGGGGGGCGGGGAAGAGTCATTTCAATGATGAAGAGAGATATTTAAAATAGATTTCGAAAAATAGTGTGGACCAGTTAGGTTAGGTTAGGTTAGGTTAGGTTAGGTTAGGTTAGGTTAGGTTAGGTTAAACATTTGATAATTAAAGCATTAATGGTTGCAAGTACAGTCGACAGAAGCAAACATGGTCCGCGGAAAATATGCCAACTAATTTCAAGGTTATCACAATCAGCCAATCACGAGCCAATGTTAACGATAATATCAATTTTAGTGGCTGCATAAGTGAGATGAAAATACAACTACAGCGACAAGGACACGCCCACCCAGGGTTCATGTTTGCTTCTGTCAACTGTATGTGTATAATAAAAAATTACTTAGGAAAATCTCACAATTCAATACGAATGCAGTGCCTGCCATTAGTATCTAAAATCTAAACATCTTTGTTTAGTACTTGGCTAATGTTCGTGTATTCAATTAGAAAAAATTTTAAAGGTATGGTGGAATTTATGAAACTATTTATTTTTATGCAAAACAGATACCTAATCCGAAATGCAAATATTTCTATACACATTTTTAAAAATGAAGATTTTAAAACATCATAAATACAGAATTTCAGGCCAAACTCCCATCCGACTTGGAGTTTTTCAGGTAGAAACAGGCAGATTAAGTAAAATTAGCCACATTTTTTACGCTTAATGAATAAAGATGATTAATGGTAGACAAACGGTTCTAATTAGAATACATTTTTATTTAAATTGATTATGAATCAAGTATTAAATATAAGTATTAATATTAATGGACCTTTAAAATTCAAACTGTTAAATCAATAACATATTGTAATTGTGTGGTATTATTGATTAGTGTAATCGGCATTATTTTGTTTAATATGTACATCAGTAATCAAATATAATGAATGGTTGTCACAGCATTCTCTAATAATTTGTTACCAAATTACGAACAAATATAAATATATAGCACTGCTTTTGATGCCACTAAACAGCCAACAAATTTCGAAACGGTATTTTCGTTGGGTTTACAGGGCATTTATATTGTCAAAAGGATCTTTTTGCTAACGATTTTTTAAGATAAACGGTGAGGTTTGTTTTATACTAAGTGACATAAAATAAATAAATAAATAATTTTATTCTAATAAAATTTGGTGAGTTTATTTATTTTACTGAAATAAACAATTGATACAATTTTGAGCCTTATCAGTTGAAGATTCCGGTTTTTATACTGCTTTTTTTGAAATCCACAAACAATCCAAAAATTAATATTGCAGCCGTAGTAAACTTTTTGCGGATTTTGGTTCTTGACATTCTTTACGATTGGTTACGATGCCTAGGGTACGGAGACCTGTACGATTTCGTCAACTTAGTGGGTTTGACAGGGGTCGTATAGTGGGACTTCGGGTAGCTGATTTTCTTTTCGGGAAATTGCCGTTAGAGTGCAAAGAAGTGTAGACACCGTGGTTAGGTGTTGTCAGGCATGGCTTCGAGAAGGCCGTAGGCAAAGAGCAAGGGGCTCTGGACGCCCCCGTAGAACAACAGACCGTGAAGATCGCCGTCTAAGATTATTGGCCTTATAAGGGGACCGTCTGTCCTCTACCAGGTCCATTGCAAATGAATGGTTTTCAGACCTATTGGCATGTTTACCGAGAAATAAGACGTTTTGGCCTGTTTTCATACCGACCACACGGGGTCCTCCCTTTAACTCCAGAACACCATCAAACTGTTGGAGTTATGGTTTGGGTTGCTATAGCTTATGGTTCGAGATCACCTTTAATCTTCATCAGAGGTAACATGAACGCCCAGCGTTATATCCAAGAAGTTTTAGAATCCTATCTTTATACCCTGGCAAATCCAATTTTCCAACAAGATAATGCTCGACCATATATCGCAAGAGTCACAATAGACTTCTTTCAACATAATGATGTCACATTGTTACCTTGGCCACCAAGATCTCCTGACTTATCCCCAATTGAGCACGTGTGGGATATGATGGGTAGGAGATTGCTCAATTTGCAACGTCCTCCTCAGACTTTAGAAGAACTTCGAGAAGAGTTGGTGGTTGCCTGGAATGAGATACCACAGGAGGACATTGACCAACCTGATCAGAAGCATGCCTAGGCGCGTTGGAAAATGCGTATCTCATCGGGGTGCATCCACACATTATTAAAGGTATAAAAGGGCTTTAAAGCAATGCAATCATTTTGAAATTTTTATCATTTACTTAATATGCTTCAGTAAGTACTTATTCAAAATTTTATACAAATAAAATCATTTAAACTGGGTGTTCCAATTTTTATGTCACTTACACTTTAAACAGACCTCAGCGTATACAGAAAGAATTTTGAAAAATTACGTCTAATGGGATCATCATTACAGTTTTTAATATGCTTTAAGAAATGAAAACAGCCAAGTTAATGATAATAAACTAAAACTCCAGACTCTATTTTAAAACGGAAGTTTAATTTTTAAAATTGACCAGCCTTAAGACGTTATTACAAAATAAATTATATGTAAGTAGATAGTTTTTACTAAAGACTAATGAAAATTTTAGAAAAAAATGAATCGACTTTACTTTTTGATGTGTTTCAGAAATAAAATGCCATTTTATATTAATTAAAAACATTTCGAAATAGTTATCGGAAAAAATTATATCAAAAATTAATTAAATTGATTGTACTAACCCTTACGTTTTGGAACTCCATCTTATTAGGAATAATAAAAAACTCTTCGTTTTAACAAACCTTCCAATATTTATTTAAAAAATTTCTTTTTTAACTTTAATGACAGCCGTTTCGCTAGACTTAGCATCGTCAGATTGACATATGTCAATCTGGGTCCATCAAATATTGGTATCTAAAAATCTACTACTTGTCAATGTCCATTTAACATTTTGTGTATCATAATAGATGGATGCTGCAATTTTTAAAGCAGCTTTCGTTTTTATATTTATTTAACAGTGTTTCAATTTGATTAAAAAAGAATTTTTAGATTACATTCAAAATAAATTAAATGAAAAATACAATAATAAAAAAGTGAATGTATAGTTTTTTATTGTAATATCCAATAAAGGGTAGTTTTTAGGTAAAATGTCTGAAACTAGATTACTGGCTTATCTGCAAACTTTGTTTATATAATCTAATCCAATAAGAGAAAATGGATTTCAATGCAGTAGATGCAGGTCTGCGAATCACATTATTCGTTCCACCAGGCTTTGTTTAAGTCAATATCATGTTAAAGGTTTCGTGACCCTTCATTTAATTTCTAGTTTAAATTAAATTTTAAAGTTCGTATTTCGTTCAGGGAGCTTATGTACATGTTTATTTTAATTAATGTGCCGTCTTTTTTCTATTTCGTCGAAATCATTCTCATAGCATTTCACGGAAGAACTTTTTTATTATTTTTCTGCAAATGCTCGATGAAATATTATTCTCTAAATCCAGGTAATAGACTATTGAACATCGTTTTATTAAAAACAAAACTGTATTGCACCCAATATCTCAGGAAATGGGAAAACATTCGAGAAATAGGTATCTAATACTGATTAAAATACAGTGTGGAAACAACTTATGGAATAAAATTATTTGTGGGCTTATTTTATAAGATTATAAAAAAAAACGCTGAGACCCGTCAACTTTGAAATTTAAATGTGAGCATTTTTAAACATAAATTTAAGTGTACAGGGTGATACACGCAAGTCTGGTATCGTCCATGATCTCTATTTTTAATGAAACACCATGTATAATTTTATGACTTTAAAAGCTCCCTAACAATACGATCTCAGCAAACTATACCATGTAGGGTCTATTATGAATTGTACAGGGTGAAATTTTGAAATTATTTATAATTTTGTTTAAGTTAATAAATACATAAAATACTTGACGTAATTGATTTTTTACATATGCTCAAAATGTTGGCAATAACACAGTCTCCTATAAAAGTCGTTTCGAACTTTGTTTAAAGTCTGATGTGAAATAGCCCGTATTTCTGTACTTATCCTTTCTTTGAGGTCTGCAATGCTAGTTGGCTGTGTTGCATATACTTTGTTCTTGAGATAACCCCACAGAAACAAATCCAAGGGCGTAAGGTCCGGCGATCTAGCTGGCCACTCAATAGTACGTACCTCTTCGTCAAATCCATTTTTGGAAAAAATTTCATTAAAATAATTTCTTACAATTAAAGCATAATAGGGTGTTGCTCCTTCCTGCTGGAACGAGATATTTTAATCCGTAGGTTCAGATCTATTGCGTTGGGATATAAGTTGGCCAACTAAAGAACAACTTCGTCTCTAATCATGCTTAGATATTTTTCGGCTGCCAAATTTCCATCTACAAAAATAGGACCAATGAGTACGTGCCTCACGCATCCAATGAGGATTCCCCTCTGACCAATATCTACAGTTTTGTCTGTTTACTTCCCCGTTCAATGTGAATGTTGATTCATCGGAAAATAGAATTGTACCAACTGCTATTTCTTCTATTCTTTTGCAGAAATCCATTCTACGATCTGGATAGTCTTCTATTAGTTCTTGCACAAAAGTCAATTTATATGGATAAAGTTTTTCTTTATGGAAACACCTTAAGACAGTTGTGTGACTCACATTATTTTGACGAGAAATTTGAAGTGAACTTGACGTTGACACTTAACATAATATCTATTTTCACATCATCTTCAACGAAGTGTGGTTTTCTCTTTAATGGTTTGACATGCCCAAGTTCTCTGAATTGTGCATGAATTTTAGACACAGTATCTACCTTGTGAAATATTAGACTACCGAGGATACTTCTGATTAAATAAGTTTGCCACTTCAACTTGACTTCTGAAATTATCACCGTAACCAATCATCATTAAAATTTCAATCCGGTGAGTCTCAGTTAAATATTTCATTATTACTTCACAAAATATTAGTTTTTGATTAAGAATTAACAACTACGATATTTAAATGTCAACTGACAGACATTATTTACCGATTTAGTTTAATTATATTGGCAGAGACAACTAAAGAGACGGTCAAGTACATGAGCATTTTTGTTCGATTGTCCAATAAAATAGTCCTGCTAGCTCTATCCTTGTTTAGTTCACAAGTTTATGAAATGTCACATCTCTGTCTTATTTTTGGAAAGTAAGCGCAGATGGCACTAGGAGCATGGAATTTTTGACACAACGGCAAACCTTAGAACATTAAGTTTGTTTGATTCTGTGGTAAATGTGAAATGTGACGTGCCAACTGCCAAAGTATTCAGTCGCCATTGTTGTTTTGACGAGTTGTATTAACTGTGTTTTTTGTGGCGTTTTTAGAATAAGTTTAATAATTTGTGTTCTTATTTATAAACTGTGTTTTCATTGCTCCTGTAATTTGTCCAATAGGCCATATATTGTGTCGAGGACCACAATAATGCTTATGTATATGATAAGTTTAATATATTGTTTACATCATTTATGTTTCATATAAACCCACTTTTTGTATTTTTTAATAAAGTATGTTTTTTTTAGTTTTGTATTTAATTTTTAATGAAATAAATAAGAAAATAAACCAAAAAGGGATTGCCCGCGCTTTTTTAAATTTCCTGAGAAGCGCGAACGCCATCTCAACTCACTTTCCAGTTCTGGTGGACCAATCCATTACGGTAGAACAAAAATTTAACATGTACTTGGGCGTCTCTTGGTTGTCTCTGATATTGGCATAGTTATCTATATAGTTTTTACCCATTCGTGACAAAAAATGTTAACAAAACCCAAAATATTAATATTCATACACTAATAACTGAATAGACATAGTCTTAAGTCCATAATTTTTATTTCATCGAATAACTTGTCTGCTGGATATCTAAACTTTTTATTATGTATTATTTTTTAAATTCTTTTTTGTAGTATTTCCAATTTGTTTATATGATTTGGTGTTGTAGCACCCCAACAGATAATTGCGTATTGAAGTCTGCTTTGTACTAATTGATAGTATAATATTCGTAGATAAGTAACATTCATTATATTTCTAAGATATTTAAACTTAAATAAGAACATCCTAAATGTATTAGTTGTATTTTTTATATGCGAGTCCCATCTTATGTGGCTGTCAAGGGTAACTCCTAAATATTTTATTTCTTTCTTTTTTAATATATTGTAATGTTTTAAAATAATAA
This sequence comes from Ophraella communa, assembly GCA_035357415.1. Lineage (NCBI taxonomy): Eukaryota > Metazoa > Arthropoda > Insecta > Coleoptera > Chrysomelidae > Ophraella > Ophraella communa. The sequence continues at coordinate 8,389,287 of CM068986.1, read as the reverse complement.
TAAAAATAACTTACCAAATAAATAACTTGAGTTGAAATAAATTACTAGTCATGGATGTTATTTTCAAAACTTTTCATTAAATGATCAATACACCAAAAATTTCTTTATTTGAGCCAATCCAGTAAATCTTAATTCACACAAGAACACAAAACTATCTTGATAAAATGAGTTCATAAGAATGAGCACTAACACCAGTAGTCGATCCAAGAATCAAAGTCCAAGATACTATTTTGTTTAAGCTAAAAATAAAAAAATAAATAAGTATTAAAATATGTTAATAATGAATCATAAGAATACAATACTAGTAAGATTAAAGTAGTATTAAAGTATTAAAGATTATTAGTAGATTAAAATACAAATAAGTTATAATTAATGTTAAAAATAATAAGTTCAATAATTTTTTTTAATAGGTAGCTATAAAATGAGAACAAGTAGGTTTAGGTTATTTAAATTTATCATATAAAATAGAGATTATTCAACTGTATTCAGTTAGTAATAGCAGGTACAAAAATTTAAACCTCAACAAACTAATTTTAGCTGTTAGAGCAAAATAAATAAATCATAGAAAATGATTATAATTTGATAAATAAATTTTACTTACCTGAACAATATTTTCTAATTCAATTAAGCATCAAGTGATGAGTCCTGTATTATAATGTATCGGATGACAGTACAAGTCCAGTAATTCCTATGTTTTGGTACATCTCAGTTTTGATAAAATGCAATGCTTGAGACTAAATCTAAAAAAATAAAGAAAGATGTTGAAATATATTACATGTAAGAACGCATCTGTAAGAAAGTGATGTTTTTTGTTTACAAGCTAAGACTGTTTAATAAAAGCTTAATCAAGGACATTATGAATGATAAAGTCAATGAAAAACACTGTAAATAGTGAAGTGATGATAAAAAACTTGCGGATTATAAACTTAAAAGATGTGCTTGTAGTGGAAAGACATAAACTTAATATTAGAGGATTAATTGATGGTACTATTTGTTATTATTATATGTTGTTGTAAGATAATTAATTTTAGGTTGTTCTTTGATGACTTTGAATGTTATTAATTCGTTTATTTGGTAAATTTTGTATTTGAATCGTTACGACGTAGTAAATTTAAAATGTTAATAAAAACTAAAGTAAGCGGTGTCATTAAGAAATAAGGTTATATGATTATATCAGGATATATAAATTTTCAGTTTTTGTTAAAATTAATGGCCAAGATGAGATATTAGCTCATAATTGTTAAATTTAATATTGATAATTGTCAAAATGGCCGACATTGTTTACTCCATAAAGTCAGCAAATTTTATAGGGAAGATCCGATTTTAAAATTCTAAAAATGTTATTTTATAATCAAATAAGTGATACAGAATTGATTTGTAACAATTATAAGGTCAGAAAATGTCTAATTAAAAAGTCAATTTTTCAAAAATTTGATGTAAGTGGGGTTATAAAAAACAAAATACGCTCGAAAAGGCGGCCATTATTCGATTTTTTGGGCGAGGGTATATAAGCCCAGGAAAAAGGAAAATCGAGGTCACTCTAAATTCATCAAAAGGCCAATCCACGCCAGTCAATTTTAAAATTATCATAAAAACAATGGCCGATGACTGTTAAAAATAAAAGATGGCTGAAAATTAATATGATCAATTATATAATGTATTTTCAAACAAACCTATTGGAAAAATTGTAAATGGAAATTGTGTACCGAATAATAAATATTAAATCCTAAGAAGAAAATTAAATTTTTTGACTAACCTGTAACAATAATAAAAACTGGAAGAAACCAAGGAGAAATAATATCCAGTGGTTATAATCCTGTTTGGTATCCGTCCAAGGAGGCATTTGCACGTGGTGTAAATTATTCACTGGTAAGAAGCCGAGTCTGGGAAGCCGCCACGAAAAGTTTCCATCCTTCACCGTCAGCAACAAGTGATTTAGGGTATGTTTTTGACTTTATTCACTTATATCACTTTCATAACTCCTATAAAACATTGTGAGTAATATATTTCAGTATCGTTAAACAATTTTTATAATCTTGATCTGAGAACATTATATTATTAAGAAACTTTTTAACGACTAATAAACACACGCTTCTCGACATTCTTTACCCCAGAAATAACCGTTAAGGATCACGTGTACCTCTATATGGGGGTTGATGCGCACGAATTTGCCATAGCTGTATCATTGAATAGGTTAAGGGTATATTAATTCTTTTAGGTAAAGCAAAGTAAATAAATAATAATATTGTTAAATTTTACATTATGAACTGACTACTGAGGTTATGAGTCTCAAATGCTAAGTAATCGATTTAGATATACTAAATTTAATAATAAATAATAAATAAAATTACATATTTTAAGTTTAACAACATAATTCTTTTTACAAGCAGAAAAGGATCAATAAAAAAGAAATTTTAAGGTGTTTTAAATTGAATAAAGATTAAATAAAAATTGAAATAAATTTAAACATAAATTATAGCCCCACAAAACTTTTAAAATAAAATTTTCAAATTATAAAAACAACAAAAACAATAATTATAACAATTTAAACAATATCTATACAATCTTACATTCATTATAATTGTAATTTATTACAATATTTATGTTTTCATTATTATACTTAAAGTTAAGTTCATCAAAGTCAGGCAAGTGATTACTATAACTTGCGAAAGGCACATAGAATAATTTAATATAGTTAGTTGACCGTAAGCTTCTTATGAGTACACCAATCAACAATGTTCTGTAGGTCAGTTTCCGTTTTGTCTTTGAGCTCATCCCAATTATCTGCTTGGTAATAAATAGCAGTGTCATCAGCAAAACTTACTATATGTCCTGTGGTCCTTTGCATATACAAATTATTTACATATATAGAAAACAAAGTAGGACCTAAGACTGTTCCTTGAGGAACACCAGTTTTTATTAACTTTTCACTGCTAACTTCATTGTAAACTTTAACTTTCTGGTATTTATTTTTGAGGTAACTTTCAAATAAGTTCAAGACCTTTCCTCGCCTTCCTGTATTCTCTAAGGTCTTTAACAACTGCCCATCAAAGGCCTTAGCCAAGTCAAGGAAAACTACCAGGGTTGGTTTATTGCAGTTTACCGATCTACTCTACATTTTCCATCCACGCTAAAATTGCGTCAGTTGTAGATATTCCGTCCCGAAACCCAAACTGTTTATTTCAGATTATTTGATACCTATTTATATATTCTTTCAGTCTTAAGTTTAGCGCCTTTTCTACAACCTTTGCAAAAGTTGAAATTAAACTTGTAGGCCTATAATTCGTTAACATCTCTTTATTACCTTTTTTAAATACTGGCATCACTAATAATGATATCTAATTACTAAATAAATAACTTTTAATAACTAATATTTTTAAATAAGGTCTTCTGCTTCTTATTTTAAGACAAATTTTTCAAAGTTGTAGCTTAAGTTGTGACTCCGATGTCCAGCTTTCGCTGTCTGGCATTTTGTAAAATATGGTCTCTATGCTCTTCTTCTTGTTCTTGACCATATTGCCACATCTTGAATGTCACATTGGGATCTGATGTCACTGCTTTTCTTTCTGCCTCTAAGAGTTTTTCCCACAATTGATCTTAGAGTCTTCATTTCAGTTGTTTTGAGCAATTGCTTAGTAACAGGTCGGCTGAAAAGTCCCCGGTCTGACCTATAGATGACGACACTAGAATTAAATCCATTTCATTTTTAGATAGTATCAACCTTCAAAAGATTCGTGTAAAAATTTGACAGCTGTCGGACTATTAGTTTGTGAGATATTGCATTTTTAGTGAAGCAACTTTTATTATTTTCAAAAAGATGGAAAAAAAAGAATTTCGTGTGCTTATTAAATATTGTTATTTGAAAGGAAAAAATACAGTTGAAGCAAAAGCTTGGCTTGATAATGAGTTTCCGGACTCTGCGCCAGGAAAATCAACAATCATTGACTGGTACGCAAAATTCAAGCGTGGTGAAATGAGCACCGAAGGCGGTGAACGCAGTGGACGCCCAAAAGAGGTGGTTACCGACGAAAATATCAAAAAAATCCACAAAATGATTTTGAGTGACCGTAAAGTGAATATGATCGAGATAGCTGACACTCTAAAGATATCTAAGGAACGTGTTGGACATATCGTTCACGAATATTTGGGTATGCGGAAGCTCTGTGCGAAATGGGTGCCACGCGTGCTCACAATCGACCAAAAACAGCAACGAATTGATGATTCTGAGCAGTGTTTGCAGCTGTTAAGTCGTAATAAAGCCGATTTTTTGCGTCAATATGTGACTATGGATGAAACTTGGCTCCATCACTACACGCCTGGTCCAATCGACATTCAGCTGAGTGGACTGCGGCCGGTGAAGCGCCACCAAAGCGTGGAAAGACTCAACAGTCAGCTGGCAAAGTTATGGCCTCAGTTTTTTGGGATACACACGGTATATTGTTCATCGACTATTTGGAAAAGGGAAAAACAATCAACAGCGACTATTATTGTGCATTATTGGAGCGATTGAAGACCGAAATCGCGAAAAAACGGCCCCATATGAAGAAGAAAAAAGTGTTGTTTCATCAAGACAATGCACCGTGTCACAAATCATCGAAAATGATGGCAAAATTGCATGAATTGGGCTTCGAATTACTTCCTCACCCACCGTATTCTCCAGATCTAGCCCCCAGCGACTTTTTTCTTTTCTCTGACCTGAAGGGAATGCTCGCGGGAAAAAAATTTGGCTCTGATACTGAGGTAATCGCCGAAACTGAAGCCTATTTTGAGGACAAACCGAAGGAGTACTACAAAAATGGTATCGAAAAGTTGGAAGGTCGCTATAATCGCTGTATCGCCCTTGAAGGCAACTATGTTGAATAAAAAAAAATGAATTTTGTCAAAATATTGTGTTTTACTATGGTAGACCGGGGACTTTTCAGCCGACCTGTTAGCGGCTGTTTCTCCTTATTATTACATCTCCATATTACATCCCGAAGGTATTCTTATACTCTAGCTGCCGCCATTGTTTGTGTCCAAACTTATTCTTTCAGGTTTCTGTTACTTGTGATATGAACACCTACGTTCTGCGAAGGCTTCTTTTAGGTGATTCCTGTTGAAATAGCCTTGATTCGCATTTGTTGTCATGGTAACTGGACGATCAGTGCAGCTTTTGTGTTTAGTTAAAATTTTGCAACGACTCTGAAGAAGTTCTTATTAGTCGGTGTACTCTTCTGAAACTCTTCCCCCTTGGCAACTATTAACAAACTAATCCCATTTGACGGTCCAATCCCGTATGAGCGGAAATAATACTCAATAATAAATATTTTTTCAGCACTTTTTCGAATATTTTTTGAATAAACAATGCTTAAAAATACCATGACAACTATTGTAACTTGTTTCATATGAAGCGATTATATTTCACAGGTATTATTGCACCACTTTACGTGCTTAATTATTTTGTATTATTTAACTATTAATTTTATATTAATTACTTTTTTTCTTGCCAGACTAAATGAAATTTAGAACAAAATAGAACGTTCTAAAACAGTCGAATGGCAAAACAAAGCCACACATTATTCAATGCTACTATTGGCTTTTAGAGAAACCTGGCAAATTCTAAAACGATGTTGATTATAAAGGAGTAGATTTGATAGATTTATTACTCACGACTTTAAAATCAATCCTTTGTGAACAAAGTGCCTCGGCGACGCCAATGTTTTTATTTGTTGCGAGTCCAGTTCTCTTACAATGTATTCCAGTATAAAAAAGTTAATGGTATCTCCAGGGTTTTCAGATACGTACTATTGTAGGCAGGTAAAACGGCCAAAGAAAAGCTACTAAATAGTAGACGGGATTTACAAAGAAAGTGTCACTTAAGAGGAAGTTACGATAAGTCATTTTTGCAGATAGACGAGTTGATATAAGCAGTGGCGGCGGGATGCATTTTTAAAAATTTGTTTTATTACTTGATTTATTTTTTCGATGTGAATATGAAGCTCTTACATTTTTTATGCACTCTATAAAAATTGCTTGCCTCAATTGTGGCGTCATTACCTTTTATAGGTAATTAATTCTAATTCTAAGTTACTTACAAAATAGATACTTTGTTGTGAAACATGACAAGAATACATCTGAAAAATATGAAGCCAATTCAGGGGTATCTCAAGGATCAAATTTGGGGCCTCTACTGTTTTTAATGTTTATTAATTATCTGGTAAATAGTCTAAATTCTCATTTGCTCATGATTTTAAGTTATTTAAACAAGTACAGACTGTTTTATCATGTTTTAAATTAATTTATTTTTTGTATGTTAATTATGAAAATTTTGATTTTAAAAAGTATGTTGATAGCACTCTGTAATTTATAACATTTGACAATTTTGAAATTTAAATTATCAAATGTTAATGTTTAAAATGAATAATATGCCAATAATAATATATTATATAAGTAAAAGATGATATTCATATTCACAAATACTTTCTTAAAGAACAATATAAAATTAATAAATTGCTATTAGCCTCACCTCATCGTCAATAGTCTTGCCATTAGATCATCTAAACTGGGTGTTCGGGTTTTTATGTCACTTGGTATATTTCACTCATGTCGCCAACCATTTAAAACGAAAAATTGCGTGCGTAAAAGTTACATTACGATACGCAAATGCGTTTTATAATGAAGATTTTAATATGTGCAAAATATAATAGTATATTATGTTACTAGGAGTAGAAGGCCAACATTATTGATGAGCCCAGGTTCTTGGGGCGAAACATATAATGGGCCTTCTGCTCCGAGTAACATATACTATTTTTTCCTCAAGCGTAATAATAATATGCATTTTATAAAAAACATAGAAGGCTTTGTTTATATCTCAACTATTTAATTAATACAAACGAAAAATTACTTAAAGTGTTACCTATTTATTAACAGTAATATTAAATGTGCAGTTTTGTATACTGCAGTTGTTTAAATTTAAGCCACTGCCACCGCTTTCAGCTTCGACGTTTACAATTTTGTCATTGGTATACATCATATTATTAGTAAGTTGATTGTCGATTATTGTGTCAGCGATTCCAGAACTATTACTTGGTTGTTCTTGCCAATTAAGTATTTTTTTGTGCAGTTTGTGTTTTACTGGAAATGGAATCATCTAAGTACCCTTCAGCAACACTGGTGGATTTCCATCCACCATGCCGCTTTCAAGCGGTAATATCACCTCCGTTGTCAACTAAAATAGTTGCGGAAGTCCTCCGAAGGCAATGTCCTGTATATTCATGAGGATTTGTTAATTTCAAAACCGTAGCAACGTCTTTTGGTACGTTTGATATTTTGTGGATACCCATTACCACACGGTGACATTTACCATTCTGGTAAATCGCTGCAGGCCAATATCATCCGGATGAAGAGCCGTATACTGTCTTACCAAATTCAAATAAAAATCGCCAATTATAGTAAACAACCGTTGTTTTTTGTTTTTTGTGTTTATGATTTTAACCAAAATTAAATTTCCCAAATCTTGGATTTCACTAGACTTTAAATTAACAAGTTCATCGCATCTAAGGCTCCTGTGACTCCAAATATTAATATAACCTAAAACAAACGTTGAAATAAATAAAAAAAGCTGGTAGCACTGGGATTAGAACCGCTGACCTTCGCGACCGAAGACAAAAGCTCTGCCACTGAGCTACCATCATTAAATGTTATAAGAAGGAAATGAGGTAATATTTGCTGTCAAGTTAAATATTGATCTACGAGTAGATATCACTGTCAACGGTTTAATAAACGTAATAATGATTAAAAAGAAATAAGAAAGTACCTACCTTTGTTACTAAATAAACATTATTCGGTGCATCCTTGAGAAATTTATCAAATTGATCTTTTGTATTTTTGATTTTTTCGGTGTATAATTTTCCCCTTGGCGCTTTATAAATGCAATTAATTTGCTATATTTTTCTATTTTAACACTATGTTTAATGTTTAATTGACTTTTAATCATTGAATACTGTGCCCATAGAGTAGAACTTTTAAACTTTCTGGACAAATTCGTGAAGTATGCAAGCATAACGTTTTCCGTGTATTGCTGTACATTATTCATTGCACCATTTTAGAAATTTTTCGTATGCAAAATCATACAGTTTACGCGACTTCGTTGGAATTAAAATTTCAATACTGGAATTAGCTATTTCAACTAATTCCGGAGGCGTACATTGTTAAGTCTTGAGACATTTTTGCAGTTTGAATTAGGTAGGAACACTTTCAGAGTCTGACACTTTTCAAAACTAACAAAACATCAAAATTAAATAAGGAAATTGACAGTTCCTGCCTTCTTGATTATAACACCCATAAGACGTTGCTACCGTTTCTTATTATTTTGTTACTAGTATAATAATGAGAGTTCATTATTGTACTAGTAAAAGAATAGGATATTTCTACTGTTTGTGTTGAAGAAGTTTTTATTATACGCTTGAAGAAAAAAATTATTTTTACGAAATAATTAAAAAAAAATTGATTATTACTTAAAAGGAACTAAAGTTCTTACCGTGTGTCCCACAAAAGGGTCGAAATAAAAGAAGTTTTAAGTATATCCAAAATAGGTTTAAGTTTGAGTAAAAAAAGAAATATTTGTAGTCTGTTTAATAAATAATGACTATTATTTTACTGCAGGGGCAGTTTTTAATTCTAGTAAGAACATTTTATACCCACACATACCACTAAAACAAGTTTATTTTAAACTTTATACTAACACCACGAAACACAAATATTTTACGTGAAAAGTTTTCTAAAATCGGTCATAATCCTTCCGAAATGTAGTCGATTATTTTAGAGATATAAAACTTGATCGTTTTTCAGAATTCGATTTTCCATAAACTCCATACACGCGTGAATTTTCTACTCCATCCGAATTTCTACTACCATGGCACAATGTGAGCAGTATATCACTAAATACAGCAAAAACTAAATTGGTTGGAGTAATTTTGAGGGGCAGTTTTTGACGTATTTTACGTTTTATAGGCATCAGAAAATAAGAGGATGTTAAAAAGGAGTGGCATTTTTGACTTTATAACAGATACAGGAGATGTATGGGATTGTTAATTTTCGTTAAAAAATTTTAAATGAAATTGAAATATAGCTACGTATTAAATCAGAAATGATTAATATCTGGTATTTTTAAGCAAATGTTTAATAATTGTACACAATTTAGATTAAAACTAGTAAAACAGTTGACCATAGCAACCGACAAATACATGATATACAGGGTGTCCCAGAAATGAGAGCCCAAAACTTCTTGATGAAAATTGTCAAATACATCAATTCGTTTATTTTATCCATATCAGTAAGTATACTAATGTTATCAAAAGTCAGGATCGGACTTGAATTATCGGATAAAAGGCCAGAACTTTTAAAGCGACAAGGCAAAAAACTTTAAAATACTGTCAGTTTATTCTTCGACAATTTTTCCGAAAAAGATACTCTTTGTCCAAATCGATATCATCAGCGGTTTTCGAGAAACCGCTGAGCACTAGCTCGCAATTAAACACATACCATAGTCAGTTTTGTTCCATTTCACAATTTTTACTGCTTCAGATTGTGTAATTAGTATAACCCATCCTTGAGCTGTAAACTGTGTGGCGGTTATACTGTCAAATCTAATGAATTTTGGAATTCAGTAGGAAAATTGAATACTTAATTTGAATTGTACACTTTTCTATCAATCTTCTCGGTTTCGTGGTTAGCTCTGCCTATTATGGTCTGTCCGATCCCATCTTTACAGGACTTTGCAGATCTTCCGCGCCTTCTTTTGTTCTGCGGTTGGTACATTAGTACCTTTTTTGGCCATCTGTCCTGTTCCATCCTCATTACATGTCCTTACCAGAGCAGTTATTTAGTTTGTATCATTTCTACCGTCGTAGAACATGGTCATGTTGGGATATCCTACAGGTCTTCCTAGGAAATTCATTTCTACAGCCTGTATTGTTTCCTCTAGTCTCTCATTAAGTTGAGAGCTTTCGCAAGATTAACTTTGTCTGACGAAAGAAATGAATTCACAATCCGAGTCACTTTTTTCCTTTGCTGTAGGTACTGTATTTTTAATACCTTCTCTTGTTCTATCAATATCGTAAAAAAGGATAGTACGCAACTCAACATTTTTCTTAGTCAAACGTACATCATACCAATATTTAGAAACACTTTTGATATTAATATTTGCTTTGATAGTGAGCTCAATAGGAATATTGCCAATGTCTAATAATGCATTTAAAAATACTTTGATCCAAAAATACATTATTTTCAGTAGAAGGTGTTGATCTGGAAAGGACTGGCAGCGTTTTGTGAAAGGTTCCAGCCAGTAGAATCATTGCACCTCTGATTACCATAGCAATGTTTGGTTATATTACATATTGTAAATTGAGTTGCACTTTTAGCGCAGAATAAGCGATCCGTCACCTTATAATAATGCGGTAGCCAGTCGAGACGATGTTACTGCCAGCGCTATTTTACTTCGTTCCCCAATCCTATCTAAAACTAATGAAATCAAGCAGGTCCGCAGAATTAATATTCTTCATTACTAACATTTACCGCATTAATTATTATATCCTAATTTGTTTTATGTACTGGTTTAATTTGAACCAGAACGTACATTAAAAAAGTTTCATAAAAAGGTGTAGAAATAATATTGTATGAAACTCGCATGTCCAAAACCTGTCTTGCTCTTTTTGTTCGTTTATTTATGGCTATAATTATTTAACTGTTGTCTAAGGTATTAATATATAACATAATATAACAGTTTTATTAAAAATCTAGGCTCCAAAGCTTTCACCATTTTGACAATAATGGACTTTATTGAAATACGAGATTATTCAGCTATATTTAATCCATTTAAAAAATTAATTAATAAAAAATAACGCCAGTGCCCTATTAAGTACTTATTCGCAAAATGTAATGAAATCCTTTGGGGAATATTTGAATTAAGTATGAATGAGGATATAAAATGGCGCAGTTAATACATATTTGTTTAAGTAGAAAATCCATGTAATTTAAGTGTAATAATAGAACAGATCATTTATTTTCAGAGCGTCATAAAATAGGGTTTTGTTATTACTAGCTACCTTGAAAATGTCGGTGTAAATTATGAAATATAGTACAAGCCACATTATATACTGCTTTTTGTTAATTTAAATTTAACTTAAACTTTTGTTTTGCAAAGAAATAATAATCAATTAGGAGTGAGCAATACATAAACCAAATAAAATGACGTATTCTGCTGTTTTATGTTTTTCTATAAGGCTTTCCAAATCACGTGACATAAAGATGGCGTCTGTGGGCAAACCTTAGAACATAACACTGTCAAAGTCATAGACCACATATTATAATCAAAGTTTCACCATCAACCACAAGGCATGTAACAGGCATTTTTTCAACTTATAACGATAACAAGTCCAAACAATATATAAAATCTATTTTATAAAGTCACAAAAACTATATTCTCACAATAATAACAACTTCTACACCAACTTAAATAAAGAACAATGACAACATTACAAAAAATTACTATTGTTTGCCTACAGTCGCCATATTGAATAATTTTTGACAGGTCGTTGGAAAGCCTAATGGATGAGTTCTATAAAAGGGAAATGTTGCCAAATTAACGAACAAAAAAATACTGAAAAAGGTTAGTCGCATAAGGAAGCCGTTTTTCCAATATATTTTTGGTTTTTCTTATGTATTTTGGGCCCCTTTATCACCCGTGTTGTACCAGAAAGATATGGAGGTCTTTTAACATATTTTTAGTTTGTAGTATTTTAATTCTTACAGTTGACGAAAAACTAAATGTCAGCTGTCAACATACACGTATCATTAGATATTGTCCTGTTATTATTTAGCATTGTTTGGCTTCGTGTTTTTGTATTACTGATTTTTTATTCTAACTTTATCTGTTAGTGATTTGTGTTACTCTGATCTGCTTTTATTATTGCAAATACCATCGAGAAGAGTAATTCTACCCGGATTTGTATCTTCGTTGTGATTCCACAATACAAATTGCGATGAAGCATTGTGCATATCAAAATTGTAGAAATAATACAAGAACTTTATTTAAAGGACGAAGAAGGAATTCTATTAAGTTTATTCCGTTTCCTAAACCCAGAAAATATCCGAGCAGATGCCTCAAATGGATTGATTTATGTGGCAACCAAAATCTGAATTTTGCCACAATCAACAAAACCACCTATATTTGTAGTGAACATTTCGTTCATAATTGCGTAGATCCAAAACACAAATCATTAACAGATAAAGTTAGAATAAAAAATCAATAATACAAAAACACGAAGCCAAACAATGCTAAATAATAACAGGACAATATCTAATGATACGTGTATGTGTTGACAGCTGACATTTAGTTTTTCGTCAACTGTAAGAAGTAAAATACTACAAACTAAAAATATGTTAAAAGACCTCCATATCTTTCGGGTACAACACGGTTGATAAAGGGGCCCAAAATACATAAGAAAAACCAAAAATATATTGGAAAAACTGCTTCCTTATGCGACTAACCTTTTTCAGTATTTTTTGCTCGTTAATTTGGCAACATTTCCCTTTTATAGAACTCATCCATTATTAGTTATTTTACACTTAACCTCAAAATTATTATCAATTACATATACTGATGTAAAATATGACAAAAGAAATTTCAAAATTAGAAAAGATTCACGTCTCATCCATTTCATGAATAAGAGATAAAGTTGGACAATGTATGACGTAAGGCCAAAGGATGGTTGAACCAACTATACATTCTAAAACTTGGGTAAAGTAAAAAGGACGACAGAAATTTATTTGGATACAGAAATGGCAAATAGAAGTAGCAAAGTTACAAAAAATTATAATTTAAAAATAAAAATCGACTTTTAGGATTAGCCTCTCAAGCTGCTCATTCTTGAAAAAGTGTATTAGTTTCATAATTTAGACCATCTCTTTACAAACTTATAAATATCAACTAACAAGTATTAAAAATAGACAAATTTCCTAAATGCTTGTAGTGTTACGTTTTAATATTGATTTGAATTAATTGCTCGGCTAAATTTCTCTTAACTTATGCAGTACATTGCGGCATTCAACTAACTTCTAGCTAACTTTAGAGAATGTTGACGGTTACTTACTCAACTATCTAAATCGGGAAAATCAACCAGACTGCTAACAAAAAATGTATCAGTTTCTCTAGTCTGTCGTTATTTGTTGGAAGTTCGGGCCTTTCTTGTCATAAATAATAAATTCCATGGGCCTCACTCAATCCGGTCAATAATTCCTATTTAATTTTAGAAGCTTTTATATTGCTCTTTAACTAAAGTATGTGAATGTATCTTCTAAAGTATGACTAAATCAAACATTTCATATGCTACAACTCGTATTTGCAGTGAGCGAACTAAACTATTCTTCACCAGCAATCTTTTGGAATGGTAATCATTCCTCCATATAAGTTGTCTATTTTTAAGGTAAAAATTTAGCAGCCATCAAAGCACTGAGCTCAAATATAATCAGTTCGAAGATGGTTTGGAAATGCTTAGGCTTGGGGACCCTCCTATGGGTTAAGAATAGAAGGGAATAATAAGCTGGCAAAAAAAGGAGACGAAATACCACATCTCGGACTGGAACCATCCTGTGGGATCAGCAGCAGCGCAATCTTGTGAAAATTAAGAAAAGTAGTAGAGAAAGAAGAATCCAAGTACTGGAATCAGCTGGGAGGTCTAAGACAGGCTAAGATAATTCTGGGAAACTATAACCAGAAGAGATCTCGTGCCTGCCTCAACCTCAGTAAAAAGTTCTCCGGATTTTAACGGGAATAATAAACAGGCATTACAGGTTAAGGCGTTACATGAAGAAACTAGGGTTTAAAGATGAAGCAAAGTGCAGATTCTGTGAGGAAGAGGACGAAACCTCCATAAACATACTCTCGGAATGCTCTGCCTTGCAAAATTCTAGGGTTAGATACCTGGGAGCACACGAAATAGAGTAGGAGGATCTACCTAATTTATAGCCCGAAGATGTCCTAAACTTTCCTAGGAAAGTAGGTCTAGAAGAGCTGCTGTAAGTCTGAGAAAACATCAGAGCTAATGGCAAGTAAGGGGGACACTATAGGTCTCATAGGTCGCAGGTCTAGAAGAACTTGAAATTAAAAGACATCTAGCAGATCAACAGTTTAAAGTAGTTAATGAACAAATAAATCTTGGAAGTTCTCCACTATTAAACTGTTTACTTTGATTGAGTATTTATTTTATACATAGATAAGACATTATTATAACACAAATATATTAAGTTATTGTAAAGATCAGCATGATATAGTTTTTTCCTGGTTTTTCTATATCATTGCACAGTTATACTGATCTTAGAGGGAAATACATCCAGGATAATCCCTTAGGGCTAATAACATCTAGGCTTTGATATTGTTATGTCTTATTACTTCCTTACTTGGTCTAGCCTTAACTACTTAGCAACATCAAGTACCTAGTTACAAACAAACAAAAATGTAATTTCAATATGTCAATCTGACGATGCTAGTTATAGCGAAACAGCTGTAATTGAATGTTAAAGCGAATTTTTCGAATAAATAGTGGAAGTTTAGTTTAACCGTTCAGTTTTTTATTGTTCTTAAAAAAGTTATTGTTTAGTGAAGCACGTACAAGTCTAACCACAATATTTTAAGTTAATTTGGATGTTAATTTCAACTATTCCACATATCCATCAGGTTGTTATTTCAATATGGTTTTTCCTCTGCTTAACTTATTTGTCCCCTTTCTTAGAACTTGAGACTTATGGACCATAATTTATTGATATTTTAATGTTTTTCTTATTTATTTATACTGTTTTTGTATGTGGGATAAATTACACACACTACGGTTAACTACTACCTATTTATTTAATAAAACACACACTTCAATTAATTAATTTATATACACCACATTAATTAATTTATATTTATACCACTATGATTAAACACTATGCACTATAATAATTTAATCTTCCCTTTTCACGCTTCCTAAGATCGCGCTTTTATATACCTGTCCGCCGAAAACTTCCAGATGATTTCAGTCGACATTAGTGATGTAAACTTTAAAATACTTGTACCCATTAGTTACTTTGAGCATCAATACCCCGTACCTATTTGTCGGGCTTTCAAAAATATGCGTTCACAAGGAACTGAAGTTGCACATTTTGTGGCTAATTGCAATAACCAAGGATACACCCTTTGCCTATCTCTCCACCAATCAGCGGATTCTTTTTTCTCTTCATATTAGTTTCTTTTGAGTATATTTTTCTACGAATAAAGAATAGAAAGGAAGGACTGTTGTCATATTTTAATCTAGCAAATAATTGCGACGGAAGTCGGCCATATTGAAGAACCAAATATGACTCATTCGAATCTTGACATTTGGCATAAATAGGTTTTTCATGCTGTTTTATATATTATTTTCTGATTTAAGTAGTTAACCCAACTATTGAATGGGAATTACTTTTCATCTGCAGGGTTCTATTTATCTGAATTATTAAAAATTAACAAAATATTTTAATGACAACCACATTGTTATCATAGACGTTCCTTTATTTTTTATATAGACCAACTAAGTCAACTATTTATAATTACCTGCTTAGAAGTTTTTAATCTAAATTTATATTCCTACAACTTTATGACAATGTATATTACTGTACAGATAATTACAAGCGGAAAACAGTTATTTTTTTTAATAATTAATACGAGACATAAGTTTACAATACCCTGTGTGTGACACCACTGGTAACCGGAAACTTCAAGTCAGCCATATGCAAGAACCATTGCGGACATCGTCAAATCGTATTATACTCCTTCCTTTTTATTATTTATTCGTAGATATTTTTATTTCAGCAATGGCAACTGCTAATGTCATTGTCATTTGAAAATATTGTTTTACGCATTTATCAAAATCCTTGGTTACGTACACGTTTTCTGTTTGATTTTGTCAAACGAGTATAGGTACAAAAGCCACATCTGAGATTCTATAAACAAGAACCTCCTTAAAACAAACATTGCATTACTAGCACAGATGATTAGCAAGATACCAACCTGTTCTTGAGTGAGAATATTATTTTTAAGAATTAGATAAACGATTTTTTAGTCCCTTTAATTACATTTAAGGTTGTTAACAAAGAAATTGGTCTATAGTTAAAAATTATGTTTTTTTGCCGCCTTCATGAGGAAGAACAATTACCGTTGTTTTTAGATAGTCGGGGAAAACACCCTCTTCAAAGAAATCATTAATTATTAAAGTTGACATGTTTATTGCCACTCCAGTAATGTTTAAGGAAATTCCAGCTGACAAGTCGTCAATACCAAACAAACCTTTTTTAATGCAGCTTATAGTTTTTATTAACTCAATTTTATCGGATACTACGAGTATTATTCATACTTTTAGGAAAGAAAATAGTTTGTAACAGGGGTGGGGCGCCTTTTTTGGGCGCGTTAAGCCTAAGAATTTTTAAATTTAGAATGCAAGAACAAATGGCTCATATGCGCTCGCTTTGTGCACACCATCTCTGTAAGTTGGAAATGGCAATTCCAATTGGACAAATTGATCTTCTTCTACAAAAAAGTATCGTCAGAAATATGAATTTCCAACTCGAAAATCGTATTCAGGTTTCCTAAAAGACCCTCCATGTTTCTACAATGTCTTTTGTAGCGGATAGAATAAGTTGCTCTGCTATAATGTGTGGCTTTTTACATTTAGCTACGTTGTAAACCACTTTATAAATATGATGCTGACAAAGTTTTCTAGTTCACTGCAAGCGTTTTTTAAAAATTTGCCTTCTTTGGAGCGGGTACAATAATTTGCTCTGCTATAGTGTGTGGTAGCTACGTTGTAAGTCACTTTGTATAATACTGATAAAGCTTTCTAGGTCACTGCCAGCGTTTTCTGAAAATTTGCCTTCTTTGTAGCAGGTACAATAATTTGCTCTGCTATATTGTGTGATTTTTTACATTTAGCTACGTTGTAAGCCACTTTGTATAATGCTGACAAAGCTTTCTAGTTCACTGCAAGCGTTTTGTGAAAATTTTCCTTCTGGTTTTACATAATTTACTCGAAAAATTCACGCGGTTTACTGACCTATTCCTTTTACAATAATGTTTCTAGGTGCCTTTACAACTTATTGAGTTTCAAGCAGCTTATAATTTTAAACGAAAACGCATTGCGGTTTTTCTTCTCCACTAATTTTAATGCTTTTAAAGCATTAAAAGTTAGCTTGGTCATAGATTTTTAGATTTATATTTTCGTAAATCAGTCCAAATATAAAACAATGTAGAAAATATTCAGCGTTGGAGCATTAAACTTGAAAATTTCTTAAATGAGATATTTCATTCATCCCGAATGTGGCTGAAAAGTTTCCGACCTAACAAAGATTCTGGACATTTTTTCTTCAAATTAAATTTATTTTTCTACATAGTCTCCTTGTAAATCTATACACTTCTCCCAGCGATGCTCCTATCTCTTCAACCCGTTCAAATAGTACTCGGCGTCTTTCTCTGCAAAATAGTGGTTTACGAAGGTGATAGCCTCCTCATTCAACGAAAATCTCTGTCCTCCGAGCGCAAGTTTTAGCTTAGGGAACAAAAAAAAGTCACTTGGGGCTAGATTTGGTGAGTAAGGAGGGTGATCAAGCAGTTCAAACCGTAATTCGTGGATTTTCGCCATGGCAATTTCTGCCTTCAGCTTGTCAAGTAATGATGCGTAGTATGCTCCTGTAATGGTTTTTCCTTGTTGAAGATAATCGATTAAGATAACTCCATGACTATCCAAGGAAACAGTTGCCATCACTTTCCCAGCCGAAGGAACAACCTTTGCTTTTTTTGGAGCCCATTCCCTCTTCGCACTCCATCGTTTTGACTGTGTTTTTGTTTCTGGAGTATAATGGTGTATCCAAGTTTCATCTACAGTAATTAATCGGCACCAAAACTCTGATTTATTGCGCCTAAACTGCGCTAACAGAGAGTTGGAAATGTTCATTCGAACACGTTTTTGGTCCAAAGTGAGCAAATGCGGTACCCAACGCGCGGACAGTTTTCTCATGACTAAATCTTGATTCAATATGTGACAAACTCGTTTTTTGGACATGTTTATAGCCTCTGCTATCTCTCTAATTTTAATTCGACGGTTGTCTAGCACCATTTGGTGAACTTGAGCGATATTATCGTTAGTGGTTGCAGTTTTTGGACGTCCCAAACGTTCATCGTCACCCAAGCTGGTACGGCCACGTTTAAATTCAGCAACTCAAAATTTTACGGTGGTAAATAATGATGCAGAGTCCCCGTACACAGCATCTAACTCATCTTTGATTTGCGTAGGCGTATTGTCTTTCAAAAACAAATATTTAATGATAGCTCGATACTCGATTTTTTCCATTTTAATAAAAACATTCACATCGACTCACTCAAATGATTGTCAAACAACAAATGCGCGTCCAAAATGGCTGAAATTTTAGTGGGTACCTTTGAAAGCATGCGCAAACACATTCCCCAACTTTTGTTTACGAGTGCTGCCATCTTCATGTTGAGGTCGTAAACTTTTCAGACAACTCTCGTAAAATAGTGAAACTAGTTTCAGTCTTAACCAGAACATCATCAGGCTGATGAACAAAACAAAGAACAAAATAAAATTGGTATTTAAGAAAGAACGATTGTAAAATTGATACAAAATATAGTTAGCCGTGATAAAATTTATAATATTACAGAGAACTTGTACCATGTAACATGCCAAAAAATGTAAAAGAGGAAATTTTTTAACAAAATCTAAAATAGCAATGAAACAATAATTAAAACAAAACATTATCTAGATAATGTTGTTCAAAGTATGAGTATTTAATTACTTTGCAGTTTTTAAATAAGTCATTAGAGCGAAATCGTTGTTATTTTACAACAGCTGTTCTTTATGACTGGCATTCCAATTTCTTTGAAGGAATTTTACTTTCACACTACTGGTGTTTTTGTTTCTCGTTTGGTAAACGTTAAAACTTGCTTATACTGCTTCAAAGTTTTACAGTTACACTTCCTTTGTCTACGTCAGGCACGTTAAATTCTCATTTTCAGCGAAATTGGAGAGTAAAGGACAAATCCTGCACCATGCACTACGCTTCGTTTACAATGTTCTTCGCTGTCACTTATTCTTAACTCAGTGGCGTTGTAAATAAGATTAGAAGATGGCGCTCAGTAATATCTGGTTATCAAGATCATCGTTTAAATTTATGACTATATTCGCTTAAGTAAAGCACATTTTAAGCTCGTTCAGATACATTAAAATATCTTGAGATTTTATTAAATAATATTAAATATTACGTTAAAGTTGTTTTTAAATAACTTTTTTGTAAACTCTTTGACTATACAAATTATTTTTTTAATATAAAATAGTTACACGACAGTACAATAAGCAGAAATTGTTGCTACACAATGTTGTGCCACGGAACAGATTAGCCGAAAGATGAATGCTTTATTTTTCCTCACGTTGGGCGCCAATAGTGCCAGCTGTGTATAGTATGTATGCGCATCGTTTTGTTTCCATGGTTTGTTTTTTAGTTTTTGATTAATTGAAGTTGATTGATAAGGTTGCTGAAGAAATGCGTAATAAAAAAAGGCAAAACGTCAATTGTTGACTTCCTTTCTCCATTAATTCCTGTTCTCTGCTTTTCTTTTCCAGTTGGTTATCTTTAGTGTTCTAAGGTCTTTTAACACCTCTTCCATCCATCTTGCTTTGGGTCGTCCTCTTTTCCTCTTTCCTCCTATATCGCTTTCTACTATTTTTTTGGGTACCCTTTCATTTTTCATTCTCTGTATGTGGCTAATCCATCTCAATCTATTTCCCGTACATTAAATAAAACAATTTAAAATGTTTCTCCTGGGTATCGGTCAAAAAAAAATATATATTTAAAATTGGCATTACAACGTTTCGGCCATGGGCCATCATCAGGTGTATAAAGATAAAACTAAAAAATTCTTAATTAAAGCACACACAATAATATTCTTTTTAAAAACTTACAAAATCACCACTAAGTCTACATCTAAAATTATATTCGTTTAAATTTGAAGAAATGGAATAAAGTTTCGAAAATGTTAAAATAGTCTATAAGGAAAGTGATTTAACCGAACGAAACTTTCTAGAAATGGTGGAAATAAAGAGTTAACAGTCACACTAATTTGGAGTGTTTATCACCAATTTATTTTCCTTTAATAAAGTAATTTGTGTGGTCTTGTCTCTTACACCTATCTGGATTTCGATATAAATTTATATAAAATAACAATACAAGATGAGAAGAACTACTTACCTCGTACTGATGAGACACAATTATGTCGAAACCGGTTCTCCCGTTGATTTGCAAATCGATAGAGATGGTTTTAAGTATCGACGAAGTCGGTCGCCATCACGTTTTCTATTGGAATGTAATTCAATGTCCGTTGGGGCATATATCCCAGGAAGTAGTTGTTTTTTCATAGAAAACAGTCAAGCTTGTTATAGAAATTGTCAAGTTTCTTTACCTTGGGTGCAGGTGGAAACAATTTTCCCCTTTTTCAGTTTTTTTATATAAAATATTTATTACCCGCCTATGTGATAGTTTTACATTTAAAAAAAAATTACTTTTATACTCAGCAAATTTCATAACTTATGTTTAGCAAATGATTGGATTGATCTTTCTGAAGATATTGACTCTAAATTTTTGTTCTTTATCAATAAAATTATCAGGTGCTTCAACACATCATTTCCTCTTCGCTCTCGTAAAACTAAACATCACAAATCATGGTCTACGAAAGGAACACGTACTTCATCTAAGAATCTGAGATCACTCATGTATATTAAAAAATTCACAGACAATCCTCACATACTCAATTATATTAATAGCTATATAATATTGTACCGGAAAACTATCAAATGTATTAAACAAAACTATTATAACAATCGCATCTCTAGAGCTAAAAACTCCTCGAGAGAAACTTGGTCCATTATCAATGATTTGAGGAACAAGACTCGTTCCTCTAACTTTATTGAACTTGACCCAGACGAACTTAATAATTATTTCGTAAACGTGAGTAAGACTATTAGCTCTAAAATATCTCCAAGTCGTGACGCTCTTTCTTTCCTCGTTCCTTCTAAAAGAATCACTGATAGTTTCTTCCTTAGACCAATAGATAAATTTGAGCTTGTGCAAACCATACTCAGTATTCAAAACAAGACTTCCTGTGGCATTGATGGGTTATCGGCTAAGTTGTTTTTAAATATTCCTGATGCGGTGATTAACGTTTTATGTTCTATGATCAATGAATCCTTTGAAAAAGGCCTCTTTCCTAACTGTCTAAAAACAGCAATAATTGTTCCTCTCCACAAGGGTGGCCAGAAACGTAATACTAGTAACTATCGTCCTATTGCCTTATTACCAATCTTATCGAAGATAATCGAAAGACTAATGAAAAACCGTCTATTGCCCTTTCTTTTCAAATATAAAATCTTGAAATTCCAACAGTTCGGTTTCCTACCTAATAAATGTACTAATGACGCAATGTTTTCTGTTCTTAATGAAATATATACCTCACTTAATAATAAACTTTTCACGGCTTCGGTTTTTTGTGACTTCGCAAAGGCCTTCGATTGTGTTGATCATGGAATTTTGATAAACAAACTGGAATATTATGGCATCCGTGGTATTCCTTTAAAATGGTTTGAATCTTACCTGGGATGTAGAGAACAACTGGTGCGAGTAAATGGAAAACTTTCGAAACATTTACCAGTTAGCAGTGGTGTACCCCAAGGTTCAGTTTTGGGTCCAATTCTCTTTTTGGTATTCATTAACGATGTCACAGACTTACGAATTAATGATAAATTCACTTTATTTGCTGATGACACTAGTGTAACATGGAACAGTCCAGATATACTAACTTTACATTCTACCATAGGCAAAGATCTCATTACTATTAAGTCCTGGTCTGACTCGAACGGGCTTTGTTTTAACACTGAGAAAACTTTAGTTTTATCTTACAAAGGAGTTTTGCAACCTCTCAAACTTAACAACGACTTAATAAGATCTTCAAATTCAATTAAGTTTCTTGGTCTCCACATTGACGATGCCCTTAAATGGTCTGTACATGTAGACACTTTAGCTAAAAAATTATCCTCTGCTTGTTTTGCCATTAAATCTGTATCTAAGCAGCTTGATTCTTGTACTGCTTTAACAACCTACTACTCTTTATTCGAATCGCACCTTCGCTATGGTTTACCTTTCTGGGGGTCTTGTAGTTTGCACCTCTTTGAATCTATCTTCAAGCTACAAAAAAGAGCTATTCGTTACATTTATGGTTTGAGTAGTAGGACGCATTGCGGATTCTATTTTAAGAAATACAAAATTTTAACTCTTCCCGCTCTATTCATTTTGGAATCCGTGTGTTTGGTTCGCAAACACTTTCACAATTTATCTGAGAGACCAATTCATAGTTACCCTACTAGAAGAAAAAATTCCGACATTTACTTAACAATACCCACCTCTGATCTGGTAAAAATTCCATCACCTTCAATGCCAAGAAGCTATTCAATCAGCTACCTTTAGAATTAAAGGTGGCAAATACATTTGTTAGATTCCGGAGATTGGCAACGGCATTTCTGCATGAGAGACCTTACTATTCGGTGGCTGAATTCTACAATCTACCCTAGACTCTTGAGTAAATTGGCGTAGTTCAGTATTTAGTATGATGTACGTTGCTTGCATTGTATTATAATTATTAATTATTATTATTATTATTAATTTAAGTTTGTATTTTATATATTTTGTTTTGTATTGGTACAGTCAGTATTTTTTATGTTATTTTTTATATTTTTAACTATTTTTAAATTGTCGCTTTGTCCATAAAATTGTAAAAATTTTCATGACAATAAAGCATATGTCTCTCTCTCTCTCTACTTTTTGACTGTTTTGTATGTTTTTACAATTTTATTCCATTTCTTCAAATATTTTAAACAAATATAATTTTAGATGTAGACTTAGTGGTGATTTTGTAAGTTTTTAAAAAGAATATCATTGTGTGTGCTTTGATTAAGAATTTTTTAGTTTTTTTTCTTTCGCAGGATCAATTAAACCCCCTTAGGACGTCCGCTACTGTAACATCACCTTTAGAGGCATTTTCCCTAATTTGAAATCCCTCGTGTACCATTCTTCACTCAGAGTGTTTTTGTTGTATGAACAGAACTAAATTTAAAGCTAAAACCCAAGCTAAGAGTTTACCGGTATGCGAGTCTATGTCGCTATTATAGCGTCCTTGGAGACTCGTTTTCAGACAAATGGTACATACATTGATTTTTTTTCGACATTAATAAAAACCGTTGATATATTATTATTATCCTGCATAAAGGGGAATATGAAAGATGTACATGTAAAATACGCTTGTAAAAAACTTAGTGTATTATTCAACAAGTACAAAGAGGGTATAAAAGACGTTAGGGAAAAAGGAATAGTAATTTTGCACGTACACTGTTGTATATTATATTGGCGTATTTTTGGGAAATAAAACAAAACATAAACATTTAACATTATCAAAGTTTCCTCGCGTTTGTTCAATTTAAATAGGTAATTTCTTGGAAAATATCCAATAAAACTCAAAGTCAAAACCACAGACTTTATTCGGGTAATTTACAATTATCGCAACTAGTTTCGGTTTAGATCAGACCATCATCAGGCAGAGTCACAAGAGTAGAAATTGAGGGTGTTAAAACAACATATTTAGGTGAAGATTGTAATATTATATTTAATTGATGCTAAGAGAAGTGGATTTGAATATTTTGTGTGGTTATAAAAAATAAAAATAAAAAAATTTTTGAAGAAGTTAAGAATATGAAATATGGGGATTTTTAAGGGGAATTCTACTAGATGGAGTAAAAAACCATAAGTAGGGTAGGAGTTAAGGAATCGAAAGGAAGGAGGGAATATGTCCCACTAGATGGAATAAAAAACCAACAGTAGGACGAAGGAGATGGTGAGGGGCTCCCACTAATTGGAATAAAAAACCAATAGTGGAAAGGGATTTAAGGATAAAAGTTTTATGTTGGGGAGGGAATAATCAAGGTCATAGATAAGAGATATATACATACTGAGATAGATCGGAAACTGCCATTATAACCTCGATACCAAAGCGATATTTGCGGCATCTCGCGTCTGGAACCAAGAACTATAAGATATAGCGGGAAAATAAATGTATTTAAATATTAATAGGTTTTTATTAATATTTTGATGGGAAGAATCTCAAGTTCTCTTCAATAATACACAAATATACATCTTTATGAAATATTTACTACATTCAATAAATTATTTACATGTGCATTACAAACTCTATGTAATTTATGAATTCTAGACAATGGTTTTTCTTTTAAATCTGACCATCCAATTATTGACAACCATAGATTGTATAGCTGAAATTAAATGTTTAATTAATATTTTTAAAATCATTAATTAATACTAAAGTTCTCACAGTTAAAGTATTTTAGACACAACACAAACATTAAATAAAGAACTGTTTAATAAAACTTTCAACTTAAATTTCACGGTATATTTAAATTAAAAATTGAATAACCGTGAAAATATTATTAAAAAGTTATTATTTTAAGGCTTTTATTATTTTATATATTTTAATTCAACTTACTTGTTCATCTTTAGGAATTCGATGCATTTGATATCCTGTTTTAACGGAGTTATTGTATCCAGGAACACAACATTGAAAACCCATTTTTATCTCTAATTAATCACAAATTGTAACAAATACTTCTTATACACTATAAATTACTGTAAAGAATAACCGAACTTAACTTACTATAAACACAAAATGGCAATGAAATTTACAAAACACGAAAATTCTTTGACAGATGCGACATATGACAGCACACCAGCGTTTTTTGCGGCTGGAACCTCAACTACTAACAATGAACTTTCATTTACATATAAGATTCCTAGCCATGATCAAGGTGTAGGGAAAGATGGTAGTCAAAAGAAGCACAGTCCGAGTAAAAGGAATAAGTAGTCAAAGCTATGTCAAAGTCTGTAGAAATCTTAGGACGAATAGTCCAGCAGTAAATGGAATATACGCAAATTTGATTGTGGAAATTTTTGTTAGCAACAAAATATTTATTGAAACATGTCAAGATGGACATGATTAGGTTTAGAAGGATGTACATTGTCAAGAAAGTCCATAACACACGACAAATAATTTGGATATCACTTAACCACTGATACTTGTACAAATACGAATAAAAGTCTGTGGTTTTGACTTTGAGTTTTATTGGATCTTTTCTATTGGATTCAACCACATTTGAGATGGATGACCTATCTAATTTAGGTAATTTCTTTTTAGATTTTGCATTCTCCTAAATGTTCTAAAGCTGATCAGTTACGAAGATTCCAGCTCCACTAGGATCCCAATAAATATATTTTATCTACTCCCATTAAATTATACATTAATTATTTAACTGCTTTTGAGGAATTAATAGTATCCATAAACAAAAAGCATGAGTTATAATAACTCTCTACTGTCACAGTAACCATTATTGTAATGGATGAGTTCTATAAAAGGGAAATGTTGACAAATTAACGAGCAAAAAAATACTGAAAAAGGTTAGTCGCATAAGGAAGCAGTTTTTCCAATATATTTTTGGTTTTTCTTATGTATTTTGGGCCCCTTTATCACCCGTGTTATAGACAATATCTAATGATACGTGTATGTGTTGACAGCTGACATTTAGTTTTTCGTCAACTGTAAGAAGTAAATTACTACAAACTAAAAATATGTTAAAAGACCTCCATATCTTTCGGGTATAACACGGGTGATAAAGGGGCCCAAAATACATAAGAAAAACCAAAAATATATTGGAAAAACTGCTTCCTTATGCGACTAACCTTTTTCAGTATTTTTTTGCTCGTTAATTTGGCAACATTTCCCTTTTATAGAACTCATCCATTGGGGGGAGTAATGTCAGTTGATATTTTTAAAAAGATATTTTGACTTTTTCAAAACTGTTAAAAATATAAAGGTGTTAAGAAAGATGAATTCAGAGAGTGAAGATGAATTATTATATACACCTCCAGAATTGAGGCAAGTAGCTAATGCTACAGTACAAAATTTATAACCCGAAAAGTCACAAAACAAATTTAAAAAATTTTATAAATTGGTGTATCAGTAAGAATATAAACTCTTTTACAGAAAATGTTCTTTTGGCATATTTTGAAGTCTCTGTGGACTTTCTACTCTATACTGAGAAGCAAACTCAATTTAAATTTATTGAAATAAATATAGAAAATTATTCGAAATTACATGCGTTTCTTAAACGTCAATCAGAGAAGCATGTAGCTAAGTCACGGCACTGAAACGCCATGGTGGTTGGAGATCAACTAATGTTGCTGAGGGATACATTGATGATTCCAAAAGGAATGACAGATACTGCAAATAAAATATATAGTTCTATAACTCCTCAACCAGTTGCCATGACAAAATTTTTCCCTCCGCCGTAAAGAAATGGGAAAAAACTGCTGCCGTCGGAAAAATCAAACTTTGACAGTAATGTCATCATTATTTGACGTTTGAAGAAAAAGTACTTTCCCGGCTAGCATCTGTCACTTTTATTACCTGCAAATGCCAATATCATTTTGATTAAAAGATGGTTTAGAAAGAATAGAACATTTATTCAATTAAGAAACAACAACAACAATAACAAAAAGAAAACTATTTGGAATTATAAATATTAATAGTTACATTGGAATTATCGACCATTTAAGGTTTTGGTATACACAATTAAAATTTTTATAAATGAGCCAAGTCCATATTGGAAAAAATATTAGCGACGTTCCGGAATGGTAGGATGCAGAGCCGTTAATAGGCTTCCTACTTTTTACACATGACCCGGCATTTCCATCATATTACTTCCTTCGTGGCTCCAAAGCTCATATCAAAGAGCTAATGTGCGTTTAAATAATATTTTTTTAATGATCGTAAATTTTTCCTCCTCGTTTTGCTAATATTGATGTTAGCCAAAACTCAAACAAGAACCCAATTTAGCTCCTGTTAATTAAAATAATGTAATTTTCTCTACACCGCGCATGCAATTCATTTTAATTATAAAAGTTAGGTGCTGGTACGTTTATGTATGCATATTATGCAGTAGAATAGTTTAAAGAAAATGTTGGTAACAAGTAATATCCCGAGTATAAATTATTATCGGAAATGTCATTCAAATTTCGAAAATTATGCAAATAAAAAGATATTTTCATACAATTAAAAGTTTTCAAAGCGTTTTCATTATTAAATTTTGTAATTAGCTTACTTTTTGCTATCTATACTCATTTATTTACAAGTTATATTTAGTAAAATTTATTTTACAGTATACCCAGAGATCTAGTGACTATCATACAGCAGCAGGCAGTCTCTACACGGCAGTCTACACAGGGACATATCTACTCTAGCCAATGAGTTTTGTTCTATAGGCAACCGACTTCGTCGATACTTACAACCATCTCTATCGATTTGCAAATTAATTCAACGTCCGTTGGGACATATAGCCCAGGAAGTAGTTGTTTTTTCATAGAAAACGGTCAAGCTTGGTATAGAAACGTTTAAGTTTCTTTACCATGGGTGCAGGTGGAAACAATTTTCTACTTTTTCAGATAAATAGTTATTTTGTATTGTCTGTTTGCTTTGTCGCAATGATTACAAGAGAGTGTCTGTGCGTAAATAACAGAGAATACCAATCGATTCTCTTTGTTCAGTCTTTGTACTGGCAACGCTGTATCATTATTCAGGAGTTATACTTACGCTTGTTATCAGTGACGTGCTATTTGTTAAAAAGGGGAATATCTCTGCCGGGTAATATTATGGGAATATATTAATATGATTTAATTTTTCTTTAATTTTTAATGTTTGATTTATTATAGTTTTGTTTGTCCCACGTTGGTATTCTCCTCGTCCCCTGTCAGAAATGCAATACCCACAATATGGCGGCTAAGGACCAGTTGCAGAAAGAATGCTCAAATTTAATCTTTCAAATTCTCTTGGAATCAGTCTCTGATTTGACAAATTTATTACTTTGGTAAGTAATTTAATAATGGTTGATTATTTTACTGCATGTATTTTTAATATTACATGTATTACTTTAACATAAACAGCTTTTAATTAATGCAAAAAATTTTCTTCTAGTTAGTAATCAATTAATACATACGATGTTAATTGCTCTGCTACCAAAATCAAAAGAGAGATGAATCATCAATTTTCCGGCCTTTTTATAGGCTTCCAGGAAAAATGACAAGTATGACGTCGAAAAACGAAATTCCATTGTTTAAATGCAAAATTCTAACCAAAATTCTTGAATATGAAGGTAATGAAATTACAAAACTAATAGTATCTTTGTTAACTTACAGTGAAATCTTATCCTTATATTTACTAAAATTTTGTTTGTATAATTTTCTAAGTGACTTTTCCTAAGAAAATTTTAGATTCAAAATGCACGACTTTCTTGAGCTGTCAACTTATTTTAGACCTTCAAAATTTGAAATAAAACCATCATTTGTATTAAAATTACTATGAATCTGTTAAACTAATACTATTTTAGCTGATAACTACTATTTTAAACTCTAACAACTAAAATTTAAACTTTTAAAAGATTCTGTTATTTGTAGGTATCACTTATGCATTGTATAAGATAAGATTCCCTGTGTTACAAAAGACTCACAACTTAAAATTTATATAAAACATTTACTTAACTATCCTACATACATTTTGTTACATAAAATGTCTTTGTTAGTGTTTGTACATTAAGTTTTTCAATATTTATTTCACTATGCACTATTAAAGTGTTCTATCAAAAACTTATGTGATTATGTCCAACATTATTGATATGGGAATTAGTTTACTGTATTTCACCACACCTGCTACATGTTTTTAATTGTTCTTATGTCTTTTTAAGGTACTCATGAGCTATTGGAATATTTGTTTATACAATATCGAAGACTATAATTTGTCTTTTTATAATTTTGTAAGTACTTCCTTTTTATAATATTAATTTAAATACTTTACTAACTAAAATTACATGTTGATTTCTTAAACATGTGAAAACCATTAATACTTTTGATTTTTATTTTCTTTTTATTGTTTCAGATTAAACTTAGAATTTTAAAAGAGAACTAGGACAAAAAAAAAAAATTATTATTTAAAAGTGTACTCATTATGGATTGGAAATATTTAATTGTTATAAAATAGCAAAATATGGATTCTATTCAATATAAAATGCCCATTACATTCTTTGTTTATATTAAATGTATGTCTTGTGAAAATTATGAACTTGGAAACTTTAGATGTACAAAAGAAAAAGTAAATGCTGATTCTATAAAACTTAATAATATATTCTTTTATTGTAAATTATAAGGTAAGTTCTACTTATTAAATTTTTAACTATTAGATATCTATCTCAATATTTATGAATAGTTAATACTCAGTTTTTTTTAATTACTTGACCAGAAATCGCTTTATTATTTCACATTTAAAATAAAGAAGGTAGGCATTCAAATACCGAAAGTTAAATATATCATTCTAAAATCTATAATTATATCACAAGTATCCTAAACATGATTTTTAATAACCTCGTAACAATCCGATGATACGACAAAACGTTTTTCGCATTATTTGTTCTGTACCAATCGATTTTTATATGACAATATTCAGCATTATTAACTTTAATAGTATTGCTACATGATTTCCGTGTTTTAAAATGTATTCCTCATTTCCTGCGTTGGATCATCTGCATTTAATTTATAAGCTACATCACAGATGTATTTGTAAACACCATCACCATGGCAACTGAAGATTATATTTACGAATACATTTGGGAATTTGCTATTAATTTATGTTTGTTTTAATATCTGATTCCTGTTATAAATAATTAAGTTCATTTTTACAATGTTGAGGTCAGCGAAACAGCTATCATTTAATCTAAAACGTATTTTTGAATAAATAGTAGAAGTTTTGTTCAACCGTTTAGTTGTTTGCTGTTCTTAATTCGCCTTTTCGAAAGTCTAGACGCCCTCTGGAGGATAAATAATAAACCTACTTTGTGAGTAATCGCAAATTATTTTTAATTTTATTTTGGATTGTTATGTGGAGGTTGATGTTTGATTCTTTTATTTGTATTTGTAAAATTACCACCAAACAACTAAAACACACAACTCAACCACTAAGTTCGACACCTCAAACAAAAAGATTACTCACAATCCTCCATATTTGTTTACGTTTCTTAGCGCCCTCAACGGTAGTCGAAATCGCGAATAGCAAGGGTTAGTACTATCAGTATTTTAAGTTCTCACTTTCTCTAATGTTGGAGTCAATGCTCAGTATACAAAGGATTGACAAAGGCGCATCTAGTAACTTGATTATATCATTGAGTATAAGAGAAATATCTTTTAGATTAAAAGAGTAATCTCCCTAAATGTCGGCAACACATTTTACAGTTAATAATAAGGCCCCTGACGAACCGCCATACTGGTACAGATGACTCAATATTTCTCCCGCTCTATTAACAGAATCTATCCGTTACACACGAGGTATTAGGTATTATTAAAATATTTCTACTTTCTAAATTTATTTTGAATACGACAATTAATTTGAGAGCATAGTTACGGTATGACGTACCTGGATTTCGAGTTGTATTGCTAACAAGACAATTCGTTGTTTGAGAGCTTAAAACGTTGTAAAGTGATACATAACCGTAATAAATAACGTACATTAATTTAGGTTACCTATTGCTTGAGAAGAAATTTTATTGATTCTGATAAAATGATTTATAACCATATATTTGTTATGCTTGCTTTTAAATCGTGTACAGAAACAATTAAATAATATTTTTTTAAACAAAGGAGGTTTACTAACTTTTTAAAACCTATTAGTTCAGTCAAATTAGGTATAAAAAAGAACAGCAAAACTACCAAAGTTCTTACCCAGTTAAAACTGAGTAAAATTGCTCAAAACAAAATTATTCCTAACATTGGAAAAAAATAACTAAGGTCAAAACAGTTTGCGAGTTCTACAATTATTGTCTGAGATAGTTTTTATTTTTTTTTATTTCTCATATTGATTTTACCTTGATTTTTTTCCATGGGGAATCTCGAAAAGTTGTTTTTAATTGTATTTTAAACGATTTTACTCGGTTTTTTAATTGGATGCGAATTTTAGTAGCTTCCATTGTCGAGATTGACCGGACTATATGTTATCGAAATGCTGTGTTATTTACCACATTGCCAAAAAACACAATTCTTTCCTCATAAAAAATAATAATTAAATACAACTATCAAAAGAAGCGATTATATCAAAAAAATTCTATCTTTTTCAGTATAGAATTTTGGTGGAAAAAGATTTTGTGCTTTTTACCATTTACTGACGGAAACCTCACATCTTTTTTTGTTTTATCAAGTCATTTTTTCCATTTGAATGTTTCGGTGCCCCACCAAAGAGTCTTGACCTTCGTATGGAAGCCATGACGTCCTTCGAAGAAAGAATGTGAAGGGCCCCCTCCTCGATTCTTCGCACACAAAAGATGTCTTGTCTGAGTTCATAATCTTCACCAGTGCCCAGAAAATGGTAACAAGTTTCTTCCTTAGGACAGATTGGACAGTCTGGGTCTTTTAAGTTCACTGTGGCAAGTAAGTTGATCCAATGTTCTAATTTTCTCTGCGCTCACTCCAGCTATGTCCACTATTATGTCCAGGTACCCATAGTAGGTTAAGTCTCGTCCTGCGACCACTCTGTCTAGGGATTCCTGCATTTCTGGACTAGTGCTGTGCTAGTTCTGAAGCTAAAAATCACCTTCAGAGCAGCCTTGCCATCTGAACAAATCCTGATGCTGTTTCCTGAGTTGTCCTGCTGTTGTATTACTTCTGCTGTTTAGACAATGGCCAATATTTCTGATTAGAAGACAGTAGAGCTTTTACCAAGAGCATATAGCTCTTCTGAATCCCTACGTTCTCTATCAGAACACCAGCTCCCTTTTTTTCATTGTCTTTCCCTTTTAATCTTTAGCAACTGCTGGATCTTCGTAGGTATTTTTTTCTGTTTCGATGTCTTGTGTTCCTCCTATAATAATAATGTATACAATTGTATCCATTTTTTTATGGAATGGTAAAAATTTGAATATTCTTAATGACTGTAGGTGATTACCATTTCAATAATATCAGATAAAAGTTATGTTATTGGAAATTGTCTAATTCTGAAATAATACTGTAAGTTTTGTATTTTTCTCGATGGTTTGCGGTATTTTTACTAGCCAGAATTAAAATTTCTTTAAATTTGTTGCTATTGTATTGACCTTTGCTTTGTTCATCTTATTAAGAATACTAAATCAATAACTGTTTAACCTAATTTCAACAATTTATTAAAAGAAATTTACTTCTTGTGTCAATGAGAGTTAAAATTATTTTAACCAAAAAATGCAGGTTCCTTAGGTTATAATTTATTCCAAATATGACCGTCTCTCTGAAAAACAATCTCTTATTTTACATTTTCATAATAATTTTGACATTTCCTCATTAAAACGCGTCAAGCTGTTATGGCGTCTCTTATGACGTCAAAGTCTGCAACACAGCAGCTGTGTTTGTTATGGTTTGTTACGTTCAAGATGGCAACTGGTTGGCACACAAAGTAGTTTTTTGTGTGTTTCAGAGACAAGTTCCTATATAAATATATATTTTGAGGCATTTTATTGTTAATTAATTTATATTTTCATTTTTTAGTTACTTATATTTCGATTAACGCTTAAAAATTTTAATTTAATTAATTATACAATCAATGTTTTAATTTGGTATAAATATAAAGGTGATTTGTTAGCTGTTTTCTTTAGATACTTAACAACAGTTAGATACGTTTTTTAATCATAAAAATACCTTAATTTTAATGATTAATAATGGTCAATGATTTCTGAATAAGTTATAAGCGTATATCTTCTTTAATCATTGTTACAATTAATTTGAATAGCGGAAAGACATTTGAGACGTCTAATGCTTTTAGAAACGCGTTATCTCTTTGTTAATAAAATGCTTACAATTCAATTTCAGCGTAACAAAAGAATAAATGAAAACGACGGATACATCCAAAGTACCATTGTCATTCACCGTATCGAGTTTAATTTAATTGTCCAGATTCCTATAAACTAAACCATCCTGATTAAAGTGTACGATTTACTGATATTTATCTGTACATTCTTAAATAAAAGCTTAAGAATGTTCTCACTACTGTTTTGTTGGTTTGTCGTGCTGATCTTTATAATAACTTAATATTTTTTGTAGTTATGTTATGTTAGGTTAGGTTAGGTTAGGTTAGGTTAGGTTAGGTTAGGTTAGGTTAGGTTAGGTTAGGTTAGGTTAGGGCTACTCAAAAAATATGGCAATGATGAAATGTTAACGTTAAGCCCGTATTACACTATGCATTTAGTCAACATTACAATTTTGTAAGATATTCTGATAACATTTCAAATTGGCAACAGCGTGGCCAAGGTCATTGACGACGGATTTCAAAATCCGACATTCGTATCTGTTCTTATCATTAATCTGTGATTCAGGTTTCACGACGAGCTTACACGATCCAATAGTTGAGAACTACTTACACTCAATACACGTTGATATCACAACAATTTTACCTTTCTGTACAAATGTTTTAGTTTATTTTCCTTTATACCTTTGGCAAGGGTCCACCCCACTTCTTATAGTTACTTTTAAAGAACAATAATGTTTTTTTTTGTACCATTCTTAAAAACACAAAGAAACCTCTACAATAAAATTCACTTGAGACATTCTAAGCTGGCAACTACATTTGTAATGCAGAGAAATAAGAAAATTGTTTTTCAACTTCAAGCAACAGTAAACTTTAATAACCGCTAGTTAAGCTTAAAGTTTATTGATTACAAGAATTTTAAAAAAGACGTTTAAAAATCTCTAGAGTTTTGCCAGCAGCTGATGTTGCTTTAAAATTACGTACAGTTATGTACATTCATTTTTATATAATAAATTTGTTTAAATTCAGCATTAATATCAATTAAAACACAAAATAA
Source organism: Ophraella communa (assembly GCA_035357415.1). Lineage (NCBI taxonomy): Eukaryota > Metazoa > Arthropoda > Insecta > Coleoptera > Chrysomelidae > Ophraella > Ophraella communa. The sequence continues at coordinate 8,355,199 of CM068986.1, read as the reverse complement.
AATTACCTAAATTACAAAAAATCTGGTGTTTACAAAATTAATTGTCCAAAATGTAATGCTGGATCAAACACAAAGAAATTTTGAAGTAAGATTCAATGAACACTTAAGAGCATATAGATTAAAACAACCAGATAAGTCGAACTATGCAAAACACCTAGCTGAACATCCAAAACCCACTCATATACACCAATGACATTTAAATATTACACACTTGTGATAAAAAACAAAATTTAGATTGAAGAACTTGATATAAACAGACATCTAGCAGATCACCAATTTAAAGTTGTTAATGAACAAATAAATATTGGAAGTTCTCCATTATTAAACTATTTACTGTGATTGAGTCTTCATTTTATACATAGATAAGACGTAATTGTAACACAAATATATTAAGTTATTGCAAAGATCAGCATGAAAACTACTCATATGGACACCAAAAATAGGGTGGAAAGTATTATTTATCAACTTAAGTGCGGGAAATTCATAACGCCACGATTGAAAAATATTGAAAAAATGTGCCGTGGATTTGACATTTTTAAATCAGAAATAATATGAATTTTGACCAATTCCAAGCTATTTTCAAACATAATTCTATAAATCATAAAGCATAAAAATCTAAAATACTATTACAAGAAGAGTGAATTCGATTTTTAACAGAAGCAATTCTGAATACCCCATGATAAAGGCAATTAAATACATAATAGTAAAAATCTTACGATTTTATCCTGATTGTGGCGCTCGGGAATACGTGCTTGCCTCTCACCCAGAGAGCTCGGGTGACCTATCCTCGACCACTCGAATTCAAAATATGACCACGCATTTATCAGCGAGTGGGTCTTAGCTCAACGTTTTGAAATACGAAAGTCTCTTAGATACCTATACTAGAAATTATGGCATATAGTATTTTTTTTTTAATTATTATTATCAGAAGAATTAGCCCTTCAAAGACGAACATATGATGACCGTCAGGAACCTTTCATTAGACTTTCTGGACCAAGCCTATATGAGGTTATTTCGTATATCAAAGATCTTTGATGTAAATGTGTCTTTTTTGTGGATTTGCTGTATAAATTTAAGTTTCAACCATCCTGCAAAAATGTATACCAATTAACATAATAAAATAACCTAACTATTTCTTCTTTTTTACGAAGATTTGACACAAAACATAAAGTTTTAGTTCCTTTTAAAAGGATATTCGCATGTTTTTCGAAGGTAATGATTCGAAGAGTAAAGAATACGACTTTCAAAGTGTCTTCGCATTGAACGAAGCGAGTAATAAAATGCACCTACCAATATACACGTTTTAAAAAGAACAACACATTTAACAAACGACTAACACAAGTGATGCTGCGGCTAGACTACGAGTGCGTGTAGTGACGTCACTCGCACTTTTCTACCATCAAAACTTCAATTTGAAATATTTCAGTACAGAAAAAAGATATTAGCCCGAATTTTTTTCCAGTACATTAATATCAAATAATTGCCGGAAAAACCCTAAAAACAGTCCTTTTCTTTATCCCATACAAACGTTTTCTAACTAATACGTCGAGTCAGTACTCTACTGAGTTTGCTTTTGTCAACAACACGAAACAAATTCGTATATCGTGTTTTGTGTTTAATTACCTATGATCATGTAGCATAATAATTAATAATACTTATAGATATACCTTCTGTAAGACGAGGAAATTTACCTAACTAATTACAGATCTAATCATACTGCACAAGAACGTGACGGCCGAAATGAACGTGAAAGAATTCGGATATTATAAATTATTAATTCAGTTAGGCCTGGCTGCGCCCAATCGTCCAGTGCATGATGCTTTTAACCAAGAGTTGCACCGAGAAAAACTGTATGATCTCAACACTTTGAAGCAATTAATTCAAATAAATCTTCCACTGTTGAATGAACAACACAAGTATGTATTTGATACTCTTATGAAAGTAACAAATGATGAAACTGGAAGGATTTACTTCTTAGATGTACCTGGTGGTACGGGAAAAACTTTTTTGATTTCATTAATATTAGTAAAAATCCGCTCACAAAATAAAACTGCACTTGCACTCGCTTCGTCGGAATCGCAGCAACTTTACGTAAAGGTGGTCAAACAACCCGCATTCAGCACTAAAATTGCCATTAAATATGCAAAGCAATGAAACTCCAACCTGCAATATTTCGAAAAACTCTGCAATGGCAAATGTTTTGCAACAATGTCAATTGATTGTTTGGAATGAATGCACGATGGCACATAAAAAATCTTTGGAGGCTTTAGACAGAACCTTAAAAGATCTACGAAGCAATCATAACCGATTTGGTGGAGCAACGATTTTACTAGCAGTCCAGACACTACAAGAAAATGCATAAAAAAGTTAATTTCACTGACCGACCCTAACCATTAAACGTTTCCAAACTGTATATGCTAATTTGTTTTACTTTTCCAAGTTACCGCTCTTTATATTTTATCTCATTTATAGCATTTTACCTTTTTTATTTTTTTTATTGAATAATTTTGCCTTGCTAATATTACTTATATACATGAACGTCGTTATTGTATACGGCCGTTAGTCAAAAAGGAAACAAGAAACAGGAAAAATACATTTCCATTAGTGTAGAAAAAAATTATCTGCTGTGTGATTTATTCTGGAAAAGGAAACGTGAAATGGAGAAATGTTCATTCGTCTCAATTATGCAAAATGTAACGTGTGCTCTCTCTTACACCCTTAAAATCTGTTGGAATTTCAGTGATTTTAGAGCAGGTATTTGAAACCGTTAAAAGGTAGAATGACTTTAGAGATTTCACATGTGGAACCGATTTAACTATTCGATTTAATACTAAAGAGCTTTCAAAACTTCTCTTGCCGCTCAAATATATACGCGGACTTTGTCGTAGTTTAAATAATAGATTCACTTTGTGTAAATGGTTGTATTTCGTTACTTTAGGGTATTTATGTAGTTTATATTAAACATTGGTCCGCTTTCTTTGCTTTTGTTATACGTTACGCGACAATAATTATCAATAATAAATATCCGTTTAGACATTATTATTAATAAAATACTTTTAAGTGCATTTTGCTACCACCTTAAAACTTCTAGCAAAGTTAAAAATCATGGTGCTTCGGGAAATTAATGCAAATTAAGCATTTGCGATGAAAGTAAAGTTGTTAGATTAAAAAAAGAAGCAAACTTGTAATGCATTGTTGTAGATTTTATAATCTTGATTAGCGGCAAATGTATTATTTGGGTCGAAAATAAAATTACACCAGTCAGCTCATATTTTTGAATAATTTCTAGACGTACCTCAATAAACGAAAATCAAAAATCTTGGTACTTATAGTTATTTGTTGTACAAGACGATAAAATTGTATTTTATCTTCAAAAGCGCTAATTATGCTCGAGAGCATAACGAACGCATTTCTTCTGACAAATGACACAAAACACAATTTCCGTCTTGAGCTAGACTATTTAATGAATCGCCCAGCAATTTTATATCCTTTTCAACTGATACGCTCGTCTGAAGAGTTTGAACAAACGTTCAAGCACTCATCTTGTGAAATTTCCCCTTTTGGTTTTTGAAAGATACAACCCGCTAAGTTGGAGTCAAGTTATCGCTAAGTTGGAGTCAAGTTATCGCTAAGTTGGAGTTGAGTTACCGCTAAGTTGGAGTTGAGTTATCGCTAAGTTGGAGTCAAGTTATCGCTAAGTTGGAATCAAGTTACCGCCAAGTTACCGCTAAATTTAGAGCCCAGTTACCGCTTATGTGTAGACAGTCCTTCAAACCACTTCTGAGAGCCATTAAAGAAACTTTCATCTCTCCACGAAGAAGCTGACGCCGCCCTCCTAGACAGCACAGAAACCTAAAGTTAAGTCCTCTTTTTACAACTCCAGTTCATTATCAGCAAGTACTTACATTTTCAATAAATAATCTACATTTTTTAAAAACAGTTTCATTTGTATACCTTAGACTATAAGTCTTAAGGGTGTAGCGTGATCGGTCTTTATTTCAAGTAGCTTCTTAATTTGTTGTTTAATTAAAGTAATTACAAGGTGTTTCTATCTTTCTCACCTTAGTTTTTGTGTAATTTGTTTGCTTAATCGATAGCGTTCAAAAGATAGTGGCGCCCTTATTACTTATACATCCCAATCCTTCCTATAGTGAGCATTAACTTGGAGTCGAACCACCCCCTGGAGAGGGTCTCTTCAGTTGTTTTTAATCTTTGTAAATTTTGTGGATCTGTGGATTACAAGTGCTGCTTAACTTTAAAAAATTATAGTGGCAGTTTTTGAATCTGCTTCATTGTAGTTAATCTAAATATATAAAAAAATTCAATCTCTGGTTTTAAAAAAAAGCTATAAATTTTTGATTTGATTTTATTTTTCATGTCAAAATTTTTTTAAATAAAAATATTGCTTTTCTTACGATTTATTTCTTACGTTAAGATGTTTAGTCAACCAGTGTTTGAGAAGTTGAGATTACTTTTTAAGTATAAACTTAAGTTAACTTCTCGGAGTGCGAATAGGTATTTTTACTTTTTCTTACAGTTATTGTCGACTATATTTATTAACTTCCATAAAGTCTACCTTAACGAGCTCCTTTGCGAACGCGGTTGTTGAAAGAATCTGGAAACATATTTATTTGAATCGGTTCACGTAAAATACCCATACAATACCTGCTTTGAATATTAAAAAAAACGTAAGAAAACAGTCTGTATAAAATATAGATTTGTATTTGGAGAGTATAAATTGTATTAATATATTTTTTAATTATAGTAAATGATTGAATATACTGTTTAAATAAGACAATACAATATGTAATTAACAATAATAATTTCACCAATATATTATTTACAAAGTGAAATCGATATTTTAAACAAATAAAATTATTTATATTTACATTAAATTATGAAATATCTGGTTTATTTAAAAATAAAAAATATTGGTTGTATATTATTTCCAACCGGTATATACAGGGTGATTGATAGGCAGCTTTAAACTCCACATTAGTGATGAGCGAGACTGGTTTTGGTCTTGCAGAAAATGCACCAACACCAAGACCAAGACCAAGACCAAGACCAAGACCAAGACCAACTTCAGACTGCAAGATCAAGACCAAGACCGAGCAGTGAAAGATTTATGCAAGACCAAGACTTAGCATTGCAAGATATATGCAAGACCAAGACCAAAATTTAGACAATATTTTCGTTTGACACCAGTATTGTTTGATTATGTTTTAAATCACATAAAAGATGACATTGTTTCAAAACCATGCCATGGAAATAAAAATCCAATAACTCCTGAACAAAAACTATGTTTATTTCTAAGGTAAGTTCATGGATCAGTTTTATTAATGTTTACATATTAAAAAACTTGGTAAATGTTATGAATCATTTGGAGAAAGAGGCATTGTCGTACTGTACTCCGCTGAGAACGCAGGTAGAGGAGTTCTTGACGAAGACGAAGAAGAAGCAGCTTGGTTTTGAGGGTTATAATTACTGATGGTACCATAACAACAAGCAGAAGTTGATCGGCTGTGCTTAGTTGCTATAGCTACAGTCGTGTATTTATTGACACTATGAAAGATTTAATTGTCACAATCGCATCTTTTCAAGTATCTAAATAATTTTCGAGGTGATTTTGCTTGTAAAAAATATTGATCCTAACTCTTGCAGAAATTAACTTTTCCGCACTTGTTAGGATAATAACTATTTCATACTTGATTTATCGCTACAATGTAATATAAAACAAACAAAATTTTTATGATGAAAAATACTATCCCTTTCATTTAATCTTTCTTTACTTGTAATGATTTTAAAAACTATTTTTCCTTTTTTTTGTAAAAATGGACCCCAGTAAATCTAAAAAAAAGTGCAAGACTTGCAAGAGTCTTGGTGGAAGACAAACACCAAGACTGGACCCTGCAAGAACAAGACCAAGACCAAGATTGCTTATTTGACTGCAAGACCAAGACCAAGACCTTGTATGCAAGACCAAGACCAAGACCAAGACTAATCAGGCTTAAATTTATTTACAATCTTACAGAGTGTTCCATAAGATGGCGGCACATCAAACTTATTTTTTTTTATTTTAAATTTGAAATATACATCACAACAATGTAAAGTTTTATTATGTTAATCCGGGTATTTAAAAAGTTATAACCAATATCATCTGAAAATCGTATCAAGTTTAACTTCCTGTATTATTAAAAAGTAGTATAGGAATATTGATCTATAGGAACCATATTTTTTTAATAATTTTTAAAAATTATAAAACATATTAGTTTTCATAATATTCGCTAAATCAAATGCAGGGTAAGTTAAAATGCAAGTATATTATTTTCTTGGTAATTTTAAATAGAACACCCTGTATTTTATATGACTATTGATAATTACTAGGTAATATCATACTTCAAATTTTATGAAGAACTCCCTACACCTAAAATTATCCATTTTCTAAATATTTTTATTTTTCTGTATCTGCAATTTTGAAGAATCGATGTAGTGTTTTAGACCCCTATAATTGTGTAATATTTGTTTAAAGATAATGTTTTTTTGTTAAGTGTACTTCGAGTATTATTTCTACTTTCTAAAAACCTCAACACATAAAAACAAAAGTTTTTTCAGTTGGTCAATTTTCTCTGAAAATAACACTTTCTTGTTCGGAGATTTCAGTTTTATTATCTCCCTTATATAGCCTTTTTCTGTTTTTCTTTTTATCGTATATACCTATAGTGATATTTTTATTATTTTTCAGTGACAAAAGCTACAATACAAGTTATATCTTTCGAAAACAAATTAATGTAATTTAGATTCCTCACGATGTGTTATAAGCAGACTTATAAGATGACAAAAAATTGATCCCGAACCAGAAACTCTTTTAGAGGTGGTGTGAAGTTGCATTTATATTTTTAAAGTAGACGCGAACGACGAACGAACGAAAAATGCAAGAAATTTTAGTGGAGATTTAGATTATTTTTCTACAAGGGTTGGAGAATAAGATAGATGAGCCCAGATTTAAGATTCTCTACATCGCTGGGATGGCGTTGTTTTTATGTGGGAGTCGTATTGTCCTGGGTGAATTTTGAATTGAGATTGGAAGATGATGGCTCGGTGTGGCAGAAGAGTGCCAGTTGGGGGTAGCGAGGCCTGTGGGGCGTGGCTTCGAAGAATTCGCAGACAACGGGCCCAAATTTGGGCGGCGTATGTACATCGTGGGGAGTCGGGTACAGAGCTGTGGCTATATTGTTCCCTTCCTGTCAGCCATTCGGTAAGTGTTATAGGAAAACCACAGAAGACCTATAACCGTATTCCTTGGGTAGGGTGTCTTGGGGGGTTGCTTGAAGTAAGCGAAGTGGTAGATATGGGGTTTTCCTCTTGGGTTTTCGGGAGCGGCGATTGATTTGCCAGGGAAGTTTTAGGGAGTTTTTGACTAGTGTGTTATCAGAAAGGAGAGTGCGTTGGACATAGTGTAATAACCGAAAAGAAAGTTTCTTACTTGCTGTCACCAGACGTAATAAACGTAAAAGTTTTTAATCTTAATTTTAGCCTAGCCGAGCGGATGTTAGGCTAAAGTTAGGGTTCGTGGATTCGGCCTCCGCAGTATTTGGTGTTTGGAGGTCTTACTTCGGCGGTTAGGAAGGACGGGATTTGTTGCTGGGCTCTGAAAAAGGTCTGGAGTCTAGAGAAATGATACACAATCTTCTCGGGAGAATCTAGCAAATTTATTAAGCTCTACGTTTGATGATACAAGTATAAATTTAGATGAAACTCTTGCGGAATGCTATGTGCATCTCCCAAAGAAAAAGAAAAAACAAAAAAAAAACTTTCTTTAATTTAACATTAACAAGATTTAAAACTAATCAACAAAAATAATTGAAATATGAAATATAGGTCCACTCACACACTTGCAATTTACCACTTAGCTCACTTTCCAAAAAAAATATACTCAACGTTGCCCTAAACGCGGTTGATTCGATTGGCATCTAGCCTATGGAACGCTCCAAATCGAATTGATTGATTCTTCGTTTTTTGGTCCCCAGCAAAAGTCTTTTTTCCCCCTAGTACCTCATGAGACTACCCTTTCTCCCTCATTCTGCTCACTTGTCTCTTTACTATTGGCTAGCAGCCCTGCTACCGGCACTGCTTGGGTACGCTTCGGGAGCTGAGCCAGCAAAATTTGGCTTACACATCGCGGCTAGCTCCTACGTGACTTTTTTTGGTTTTTTCAGAACTGCAACTTCTTTAGTTGCAAATTCTTTAGTTTCGTGTTCTACATTTTTTCAAATACATTCTTGTGAAATAGCTTTTCGCTGACCAATGTCCTGTCGCTATTACGCAAAGGTTACTTAGTTTCTTTTCAATTAATGATACCGGGGAGCTCCGATATGTTATTTAACTTTTTATGAATTGTATCTTTTTCCCTCATATCAACCCGGGGCGGGGAAGGGGGGTTCCTTTTGGATTATTACAATAGTGCGATTGGATGTTTTTGAATCGATCTAGTACTGGGGTGATGTTTGTGTTTTGGTAGACTCTATTGCTGGGGGTGAGTCGGTTTTGATATTTGCAATAGTGGAGGATGGCTCGTTCACAAGATTGGATGGTGTTTGTGATGCTGGTGGAGGCAGTGCTGTATAGAATAGCTTTGTAGTCTAAGAGTGGGCGAATAAATGTTTTGTAGGTGTGTAGAAGAGTGAAGGGGTGGGTTCTGCCGAATTTTCCTCCTAATGCCTTGATGAGATTGGCTCGTCTGAGTTTCCGGGAAGTTTCCGGGAAATTTGATTTAGTGTCGGAGTGTTTGTTGGGAGCGGAAGTGAAGATTGCAGTGTCATCTGCGTAGAGCTGGATGCGGGTGTGGGGGTTCCATGGAGTGGAAACATCGTGTGTATAGATGAGGTAGAGAAGTGGGGATAGGATGGATCCTTGGGGGACTCCGGCGAGGGGAGTGAATGGTTGGGATAGTGAACTACCAGATCTGACTCTGATAGTGCGGTTTGTGAGGTAGGAGTAGATGAATTTTACAAAAGGAATAGGAAGGTGGATGCTCATGAGCTTCCTAACAAGTCCGGCGTGCCAGACTTAGTCAAAAGCCTTCTGAACATCCAGGAATACAGCAGCACTGCAGAAGCGTTGGTTTTGGGACCTGAGGATGATTGTTTGGAAGTTGACCAATGGAGTGAGGGTCTGAAGCCTGATTGAAACTGTGGGATGATATTGTCTGTGTCGCAGAAGTTCCAGAGTCGGTCCTTGCGGAGTCTCTCAAGGGCCTTCCCCAGAAATGGGTCTGTATGATTCGGGTAGGGTAGGGTATTTTCCGGGCTTGAGAATCATGAATATGTTGGCGGTCTTCCAACATTTAGGGGAGTAAGAGAATTTGAGGCAATAGTGGAGCCTTTTATTTTACCCAAAGGACTATACTTTTTGCATACTTATTCATTTTTAAGAAAACATATTTTTCCTTAACTCCTGTAGAGTAGTATATACAAAAATATTTGAATTTCTGGTAGGTATATATCAATCGTATACTTTTCCGTGTCCAGCAATTTCATTTGTTGGGAATATTAGCCTACATCATCGGCCAATACGAATACGGGATTTCTAAGCGAATTTTCCTTTTCCTATAACTAAATTTTGAATTGGATTTGGACGGTTTAAAAAGAAAAGTTAGTATTTCGCTATACTATGTTATAGGATTTGAATACCGAGGGTATACACAAGTGTAGCGATGTTATTTGATCAATCAATTATCCATTTTAGATTTATTTGATAAGATTTTTAAATTAAAAAAAAAACAGGTTTTTAAGATGTACGTACTAATATTGTATTTTTATACGTAAAAATAAAAGAGAACATTTTTTTATTCAATATACCTTTAACAAGTTGTTTGTTATTATAGGGGATATGCATGAACAAACTACAAAAAAAAATCATATTGGTGTCAGGTGTGGGGTTGGCAATGATTTGCGGTCGATGTAGTTCTCTAAGAGTCAACCCTTTCTGGTTTTCCTTCTGTGGGGAGATGAAACTAAAAAGTATTTTTTAATGCTGTTTTTTGAAGGTCATGTTTCCTAAATACCTGACGAAATCTTCTTTTGGTAGTTACAACTGATTCATACTTAGCATACAATAACACAGTTTCTGATTTTTCACGTGAACTAAATCGCACCATAAGTCGAAAACAAATCGCAAAGAATTATTTTGATAGTTCGTTGTGTCAGTTTATTGAATCTATAAAAATGCCGAAGCCTACTTTTAAATTGAACCCGTAGATGCCTACATAACAGCCTATCATAAAAATCCAAATAACTCACTTATTTTTTATCTAAACTTTAACAAATTATACATTTTCTCAAAGGGAAAGAGTTCGTCTTTCATATAGAATAAAAATATATAGGGTGTTCGATTAAAAAAATCGACTATATTTGCATTTAAAAAACACCTTTTTTTAAAACACCCTATATAAGGTTTTACTAATTAAACATGTATACTTTAAATATTTGACACGAAGTGATTTGCCAAAAACTCCCTTATTTTAAATTTATTGTACCAACCCTTATTTTTTGGAAGTCTATCTTATTAAGAATAATAAAAAACTCTTCAATTGAATGTAACTTCCAAGTTTATTTAAAACATAGTTTTTTATTATTCCCTTATTTTGTTTAGAGTGGTTGGATATCGGGCTGGCTAGTCTGAATTTTTCATTTTTCGAAAAAAATGAATTTAATACAAATTTAAATTCGCTGCTCTTTTCCGAGACACTAGTTTTCTCGATAAAAAAGGCTTGGAGTTATCTTGTTCAAAAGATAAAAACCGAATCGAAAAAGATCTCCAAAAGAAATCAAGATTTCAAAAACCTAATTGAATGCTTTAACGCCAAAATATATGACTACATTGGGAATTAAGTTCGCACTGCAAAAGGTATCGTGCAAAAGAAATAAATGCCATTTATTTCGGAAAATTTATGAGGGTTCTAAGCGAACGAAAACATCTGTGTCTAGATTCCACCACAGCGAATTTAATGTTGTTATTGCAAAAAGTAAAATATATTGGAAATGCATACGTTCCTCTACCATAATTCTTTAAATAATATCCAAACCATAGAAGTATACAAGAATAAAACAGGAAATTATATTTAAAACAGACATATTATTTTACAAGTCTTTTGATATTATTTTAATATATAGTTGGTGCAAATCAATCTTTAAATCTTGTAAACTTATAAAAGTCCGGCAACACTGTCTATACGTGTCGACGTAAAATTATGATGACGTGTATTAAATTTTGTTTTGCACCGACTATACTAGGTATTTTAAACAAGTAATAAAGTAGACCTTACATAAAATATAAATATACGATATTTTATTCCATGCAGATGTAAACGAAGTTCATAATCTTCTTTAATGTCTTCATTCTTGTGCAACTGAATGTATAAATAAAATACCTACACTTATAAAACAATTGATGAATTTTCTTTTTATATTTTATATATTTTCCACGCAGAGCATAATGTCAATGGCTAGCTATTTTCTGATGGCTTACAAGTACCTAATTATTTCTAATTTACTATATGTAGTTACAGTTTCTTACTTACGTTACACTGGGCTTCTTAATTAACACATACAAGAGCAGCCCACTGTTTCAGTGCACATAATGTATTATGCTAAGACAAATTGTTGGAAAATTGCTTTTAAAATAAGTTGCAGTTTCAGCAAAATGTATAACGAAGGCTTCCTGTAACGCTTATTACAATTTCGCGCACTTCGGCTTGCAACAATGATTTGCATTTTCTCATTTTTCACGAACGAAAAACGCATATTAAGTTTTAAATGAGAATCCATTACGTTGTTTTATTGGCTTTTACAAAATAACAAAAGTAAATATTTGTTAAAAGCGGAGATATATACTAGAAACATTTGTTTATTTTTGTTTTGGAAACAATAAATGTTTTAAGAACAATAGACAACTTCTACCTTAATGTAAGAAACAGATTTTTTTATTTGAATGAAAGCTGTTTCTCTAAAACTAGCGGTTATTGAGAATTTTTGTCACTGTCACATTTTGGCAGTATCAACGTAAAGATCCTCTAGGACGTCGAAGAACAGTTTGCGAATAAACGTGAAAGAGATGTGAAAGATTTTTTAAGAAACGCATGGTTTTCTGACTAAATTCACATTCACGTTGATACCAGCTAGGTTTATATCTTAAAAAAAAATGTTAATTATGATTTTTTATCACGATAAAATTACCCTCGATTAATCTAAACGCTTATAGTAGAGTGGGGACGTAGAATATCTTAGCGGCACAGATACAGGGCCAATAGCCACCAGCTCTAGGAACATTCGTCTAAGAGTTTTGTGTTTTTTGAGTCACCTGTTGAAGAATTATTGACATTGACATAAAACTATAAACTAGATTAGGTAATCTTCCAGTTTAACTATCCGCCTCAATCAGCCTATGCGCATGCATGAAATTATTCGACAGCGGGACGGCCGCGCAGTGTTGTCAGGTCAAATATTTTTTTCTGAAACCGAATAGTTCAATTTTGATTTAGTAAATTTGATTGTAAAAAAGTCGCACGTTAATAGCTTTACTGCTAAAATTCATAAGTAATAAATTAGATGCTAAAAACAGCAAATAAAAATACAAATAAAAACGTAGGTACTGTGGAGACCAGTACGATTTCGTCAACTTAGTGAGTTTGATAGGGGTCGTATAGTGGCACTTCGGGAAGCTGGATTTTCTTTTCGGGAAATTGCAGTTAGAGTGCAAAGAAGTGTAGACACCGTGGTTAGGTGTTGTCAGGCATGGCTTCGAGAAGACCGTACGCAAAGAGCAAGGGGCTCTGGACGCCCCGTAGAACAACAGACCGTGAAGATCGCCGCCTAAGATTATTGGCCTTAGGGGACCGTTTCTTCACTACCAGGTCCATTGCAAATAAATGGTTTGCAGAACACGGAAGACCTATCGGCATGCGAAGTGTTTAACGATGAATAAGACGTTTTGGCCTGTTTTTATGCCTACCACACTGGGTCCTCCCTTTAACTCCAGGACACTGACGTAATCGTCTTGACTGGTGCAGAGAACGGTCACTCTGGGATCAGGAATGGAACAGTATTGTCTTTAGTGACGAGTCTTGATTTTGTTTAGGCATGCACGATGGTCGAGTAAGAGTTAAAAGACGACATGGTGAAAGGAGAAATCCACGGTTTTTTGTTGAAAGGCATGTTCATCAAACTGTTGGAGTTATAATTTGGGGTGATATAGCTTATGTTTCGAGATCAACTTTAATCTTCATCAGAGGTAACATGAACGCGCAGCGTTATATCCAAAAAGTTTTAGAACCCCATTTTTGCCCGACCACATGTCGCATGAATCCAAATAGACTTTTTTCAATATAATGATATCACATTGTTACCTTGGCCACCAAGATCTCACGACTTATCTCAAACTCAGACTCTAGAAGAACTTCGAGAGGAGTTGATGGTTTCATGGAATGAGATACCACAGGAGGACATTGGCCACCTGATCAGAAGCATGCCTAGGCGCCTTGGAGAATGCGTAACTCATCGGGGTGCATCCACACATTATTAAAGGTAAAAGGACTTTAAAGCAATGCAATAATTTTGAAATTTTTATCATTTATTTATTATGCTTCAGTAAGTACAAAATTTAGGTGTTCGGATTTTTATGTCAGTATATTTTTATAGTATTCTGTGATTGTAATTTATTATGGTTTTAAATTTATAAAAAAAAACATTAAATACTACTATAAATGCAGTAGAAACTATAAGGGAAAAGCATTTTAAATAATGCATATTATATTAAAATCAAATAATATATAATTAAATATTCTATAGTATTCTGTTTTATTTAATGCATGTTATTATGTTTACATGTATTTTAAATTTAAATCCAAAATCAGCCCTATAATTGAATCTCCTTGTTGTAATAGAGTAACGTTACCTGCAAAATGAGCATACTGTACGTTCAACATTGATGTTATTATAAAGTTTTAATCATACTGGCCAACAGAAATCGAAGAATAATAAAAAAATCTTGTTTTAACTCAACTTCCAAGTTTAATTGAACAAACTAGGTTTAAAATTACAATTACAGCTGTAAAAGCAATAAGGAGACCTTTCAAATGAGCTGTCACGTGACCTCAGTTTGCATTTAAAAAAATCGTCGATGACGACATTACGCCATCACTAATGACGTAATGTTCAACACATCTATAGCAGTTGATGGCCATTTAAAAATTAAAATTGACGTGATTCAAGATTTTTTTTTTAAGTCGTCTATTTCTAAAATAATGAATTTATTGCATATATTTGCATCATACTGTATATACGTTGGGTTTACAGTAAATATTATACTATTAGTTATTTAGTTAAATCAACTATTGTCAAAACTATTGTTCTTATAATTTGATCAAAAGAAGGTAATATGTAACTAATAATTATATTATTTTTTTAGGAAGATGTGGTGAAGATATAAACTCTATTGATTAATATTAAATAGACAAGAAAAAAACTATATAATTACTTGATGTTGTAAAATCAGTATATAATATAAAGTAATGCAATCAAACAATTACTAAACCAGGTAAGTTTAACCACTAACTATTACTATATATTGTGGGTATACTGCGAAAAGTGACAAAGTCACATTTTCTTAACTTCGACTTATTGTTACAAAGTGACTTCAAAAGGTCATATCTTTATCAAGAAAAATTTAATACAAATACAAATGATCTTTTGAAGTCACTTTGTAACAATAAGTTGAATTTAAAAAAATGTGACTTGGTCACTTTTCGCAGTATACCCACGATATACAGTCTCGGTCTTACACGTTAGTAAATATTACTAACTGTCCCGCAACTCTTAAAGGTCTCACCATATAAAAACGGGTCTTAGGAACCAGTTTAATGATCCAGGTCTTATTTGAACATTTGTAAGTAAGTTGACTATGGATTTTTGTGTCTCCGGATGTGTGTCAATGGATGTTGAGTGGACTTTCTTATGGTCTCTGCCCTCCAAGGCAAATGTGGTGTATCATTTTGAACATGTGTATTATAAAAATGTATTAATAAACATATTTTTTTATATTCAGTACTGCTTATTTTTGCGAATATTTTATAGTAATATAGTAATTATTGTAATTATTCATGTATTTATTAATATTTATTTTTTTATTATAATAAGCTGTTGAATATTTTTAATAATTAGATTCACAAAAACTGGTTACATCCACTGCTTAAAAGTACAAAAGGAGTTGTAATACATTCAAATATCAAATCTAGGTACAATATTTTTAGCTAGGTCTAGTTACGAAAATTTCCAAATTATTAGCTCTTTCAGTTTTATCGTACGTCGCTCACGTATCTTCTGAATCAAGTTGACACTTTACCTTGCGTATAGATATAATACGATATGAATATCCACTGAATAAGTTGTGCAATCTTGGTAAAATAAATTAACTGTCAAATCAGATATGTACATTATAAAAGTTAATATCTTCTGATATGGTATCCTCTGAATAAACTTTATAAGATGTATTATTTACAATTATCTACAGTTTTTATTTCAAACAGTAGTTTTGTTTTACTTTTTTGCTTTTTTAACAATAACTTAATATTTCTAAAAGGTATTTATTCTAAAATGTATGGTTTTAGACATTCTGGTTGTTAATTTAAAAAAAGTACTTTTCAGAAAACATACCTAATGAAGTAAACTGCAAACAGTCTAAAAACTTTATTCTTTTCCTTTCAAAGATGTAATGTAATGTGAGATCTATTGTGCCTCCTTACTTGCTTAGAGTGAGTTTTCCCGTATTTAAGGCAGCGCCTTTGATCCTATCTTCTTTATGAAGGTTAGGATGTCGATCGGCATCATCTTCTATTTCGTGTGCTCCAAGTTGTAGGGCTCTTAAATTTCCTGGGGCCAGGACATGCTGTGCCCAAGACATTGTATGGACTTTTTGGGATTGTAACTACCTAGCAAGGCTTTTGCCTGCCATATCCCTGGTAGGTTCTCCCAATGTTCGATCTTTTCCATAAATATTCTCAATGCCTCTGAGTTCATTGAGGATGGAACTGTAGGCTATGCCACATAATGGTTTAGTTCCCATTACTTGCTGCCCTTCTGGCAAGCGTATATACCATTTCATTTCCTTCTTTTCCCGAGTGTCCAAGGAGCTATAGAAGTGTAACTGTGTTATTCTTGCCCAGTTCGTTCAGTCTTTCTAGACACTCCAAGACTAATTTAGATGTTATAACGCTAGAGTTGAGTGCTTTAATTGCTGCTTGACTGTCAAACATAATAGTTATGTTCTGTTTGCAGTATTTCTTTTCAATGTTGAATTGCTCACATTCTCTAATGGCGTATTTTGGCTTGGAAAATGGTAGGATGTGAGCTTAATCTCTGGAGGTGCTTTGTTCTAGGTCCTTAAATCCCTATCCAGGTGCCTCTTCAGGTTTGGACCCATCAGTATACCATAAGATTGTGTTCTTGCCTATCTGTGATATTACTGTAGGATCCCATTGACTTTTTTTGCTTAGCTTTACCGTGAAATTTCTTGTAAAGTTAAGTTTTTTTAAAATTCTGTCCTGGGGTAGTTCCTAGTTTGGATTATGTTGAAATGATTCGGCACATGCCTTACATTTCCCTCACTGACCATCCTTTGGAATGCCCTTCTTCTTACATTTCCTTCATGAAGATGTAGAAGTGTAAGGTTTAGTATTACTTCCAGTGCCGTCGTTGGGCATGTCCTCATTGCTCCTGTGATACATACACATGCTAATCTTTGAAGTTTTAAAAGATTTTCTCTCATTGTCCTCAGATTAGCTCTTTCTTCCCAGACATAGCTGTGTAGATCCAATGCAGTATTTTTGGTTTACATCCCCAACTCTTCCCTGCAAAGGATTTGCATATCATCAAGGCTTTTGTGTCCTTCCTTCCTTTCAAAGATACATATAAACACATTTGTTGTTATTTTACTTAAGTTTTAAGTGATTATTTGTTTCACCTATCAAAATATAACAGTTTTGTGATTTCGTTCAATTAAATGAGGTATTCAAAAAAAATCCATTTAAAAAATTTACGAGTTCTAATAAGCTTCCTTTGACTTTTGCGTTTCCCTTACCTCAGTTGTAGTCTTCTCTATTGCAGAAACTGTAAAGGTCGCTCCACACTTTAGTGCCGATCACAGTTCGTTCTCGGTCTTGTAAAATGTTACCATGTTCATATTACACAGTCTTACTCCGGTAACGATTCAGTTTTCCATCATCAATAGCCAGTCGTATTTAGTTCGCTGGTAATTAATAAATTTAATGGAATATAATATTTAATTGCTTATTGTAATATTTGCAGTCGACATGTCATTACATTTTTCTATTAGAGACTTTTATAGCTCTTCTTGAGAAAGAAAATAATGTGTAAACACAAGAAGAGTACGTGCAGCAAGAAGAAAAATGTAGGTACATTCAAGTTTGTTAAACAGGAAAATGGAATGGGAATACCGAGACACGCTGCATTTAATTAATGATGAAGAAAAATGTGTACAATATTGTCGAATTATTAAACTATTACAGCCTTACTAATAAACGGAGTATAAATATTTATACCGAGAATAAATATTTTATACCGAGAATAAATTCGGAATAGGCAAAATGTCTACTAATAAATATGGAATACCTAACTTATACTCGGAATAAAAACTCGGTATAAAGTTATACCTACCCTAAGCCTTGTTTAAGTGTAGTATAACCTAAAAAATATGTTAGCGATAAGGTGTAGAAGCTGTTGAGGAGGTTATTAATTTAATAAATATAAATATAATGTAATAATTAAATATTCTATAATAGTAGAATGATTATAATATCAACAGAAGTTGTTTAATATTAACTTAATCAAATAATTTTAATTATATTGTATTATTTTATTGTATATTTTGTGTATTTGTAAGAAAATTTTAAGTTAGAAATTATTTTATTATGTAATGTATCGATATTATATTTAGTACATAAATATGTTAATTAGAACTTAGTAGAAACTTCGCGAAAATTGATTATATAATGTGTAAAAAAAGGACAGATAATGTGTAAAAAGGGGAAGGATGTATTTTACTATATATTTTATTCTGGAATGATCGATGATAGACGAAGTAAGAATGTCTAGTCATAAATATGAAAGAAAGAGATACACATATTTTTTCCAGAAATTACTAATCTCTAGAACAAAAAAAAACGAAGCTTCTAGAAGTTTGAAACCTATAAAAGACTGAACAGAGGTCGTTAAGGAGAAGTATATAATTGGTAGTCAAACATTGAAGATCTGAGTGTGAATAGTCAATTTGAACAAACAGTTTTTTAAAAGGAAGTTTATTATGGGAAGTCAAAGAGAGAAGATCAGTGAGTGTGAACAGTCAGTTAAAAAGTGAATAAACAGTTTTTAAAGTAGTTATAATAAAGTGACGTTAAAAATACAAAGTAAAACAATTATAAAGTAAAACCAAGTGCCAAAAGTGACATTGAAAACTAATCAAAAGTGAAATTAAAACATTTTCGGTTGATGTAAAAAAAAGAAGAGTACTTACTATTATTAATACAACTAAAGGAACTATAATCCATCAACACTAAAATTTGAGGAACAAACAAAGAACAATAATTACACAAAAAACTAATCGTCTAACAACACCTCAGTTTACCAAAATCGCAAATACCACGTATCACTTCGTTCGTCTCCATTCTTCATAGATCACCTACAGATTTTTCCACCAATCAGGAAACAGGACTTTACATATCAATGTCAGATAAAATTGTAATTTATTAAAAAAATTTTGTAGTAGTTAGTTGAATTTTATAAGTTAAAAAAAAAACAAAGGAATTTACTTGATATTTAATAATTAGTGTATTTGATAATCTTACTTGCCATCACATAAACAACATTGGTTAGTTTAACTTAATTCACATCAAGTAAGTTCTTTTATAATTACTAAAGGCCTTTCTTTTTAATATTTTTTCTAATTAGTTTCATTATTAAACTTTCAACATTACAGTTTTAATTTAACTATTTTATAATAAATTTATAATTATAATTTAATCAAATTTTTCATTCACATACACCTAATAACCCAATAGAAACTAGCATAACCAAACACCCCCTGAGAAAAAGATCTTGTTGCTATTAGTACATTTAAATAAGTAATATCAATCTAATAAATAAATCAATCAAATCAATAAACTTTCTCTCAAATCATAATATTCATTACAATAAATATGGAAAATACAAGAAAAAGAAAAGTTTTTAAAGAAAGAATATACCCATTTACAATATACTCTAATAAAGAGATCTTTAATTTATGTTTTGCTAGAAATAAGTAAAAAGTGATCAGTTAAAGACATTTTTATAATAAAACCTGCAAGGTAAGGTAAATTTCAACCAATTCCACAAAGAGCTTTTCTTAGACAAAATTTTATAAATTATAAAGCAAAAAATCTAAAATAATTTATAATCATTCGTGGAGTAATGTTTTACGCACTCGCCTCTCACGCAGCTGCTGCGAGTTCGATTCCCGACGACAACAAACTTTTTTATTTTTTTTTAATAGTCATACTGTCATACTTCATTTAATTTTTACAGTGTTCCATGTACTTGTGTCTACTTTTGCTACGTTGCCAAATCATTATTTTGGAATAAAGAGGGAATAGTTATACCGAATCAGACCTGCCGTTAAAAGTTCGATCTCGATTAGTCAAATATTCATTGAGATGGATCGTTGCTGGAGCGTGATTGGACCGGGACTGAACTCACAACGATAGTATAAATCCTAACATTTGTTTCTCATGTTAGAGTACTTTGTCAGACCGAGGACGGGCTGTGATCGGCACTTTAGTGTAGATCTGCCCTAAAAGTATGTGTTGGTGTAGTGGTAGTGTAAACAGTTTCCCTACTTTAAATCAGTAGGTTGGACGAAGAACTAAAGGGGCAGGCTCAGGAGGAAGTACAATGGACCTAATAAAGTCTAAATGTGGATGAATCTTGTGCGTTTCATCTTCCTTAATGTACAGATACAGATCAGGTATTTACACTAACATTTTTACTAGTTTTTAGGCTGCACTTTTGCTTTTTTCAGTGATATTTTCCAAAATAAGTGAGTAGCATTTTATTTTTCGTTGACTATTTCACTAGACTGACAAAACTGCATAGCAACGGCACGTTTTATATTGATTATTTTTTTCACCTATCAAAATATCACAGTTTTGTGATTTCGTCCAATAAAAACGCTTAATCTGCAATGTTCTATGCTAAATGCTAGCCAATCATTCCGTTTTATAGCGATAAAACCACTAGTCGTTTTACCAGGATCGATAAAATTATAGAACTGTCAAAAATCAATATTGCACAATCAATTTTCTTGTTTATAAGTACCTATAAATCAACATTTATTTATATTATCTAAATATTCTGAAATATATTTTGTTATTATTATTATCAAAATTCAATTCATCTAAACGATAATGAAAAACCAAATTTGTAGTTATTTTAAAACTAACCTGCTTTCTGGTTCTGTATGCATTTAAAACTTTTATATGCCTACAAGCAAATGTGGTCTTATAGGTAAACTTTAAATAGATATACCTAATAATTTTTATTTTGGTAATTTTCTCTTTAATAATATAATTGTATAAATAGGTGTAAAAATGAATATTTATTCAAATTATAACTCTGTTCTCACGACGCTCACGACATCTGACAACTGTCAATACTATCTAGTGTACCTATAGAATAAGTTAATAGGAGGGGTAACGGCTCAGATGAAAAAATAAAATAGATACGGAACGTCGGCTTATTGTTTGTAAGCAACATCAACCCCCACCATGTTTGCTTGTGTTTACTTTTTTGACAGTTTGGTTCCTCACAGTGATTGAAGCGTTTGAATCGAACCGGGAATTTAATGACAAATTATTGGCTCAGATAAACTAGCCAATAAGATTGTGGAACCAAAACGTCAAATATTGATATGAAAACACATGGAAAGATACAGCCATTTTTGATGCGTGTGTTTATCTTGTGTTAATATTTGGTATTTTCTTTGCTATTGGTGGTTTTTTAAGTGACGACGTTTGTTCTTTGACTCTTTTGTGTAATATATTTAATATTTTCATCATTTCCTTCAATCAAATAAATTATGATACGTCTCTGTCTCTGAGTATAAACAAACCTCGTCCCCCCTCCTTCTACATGCTGTCTGTTTATGTTGCTTACAAACAAACGCTGTGTTAAGGGATATATCGTTACTTATCTATTTTATTTTTTCATCTGAGGGTAACGGCATTTCGTGGACCATATTGATTACGTCATTAAAGTCGGGCTTGTCAAATTTTCTATTTATGTTATTAAAAGATCAAAAGAAGAAGTATTTTCTCTTAAAATAATAATATATTTATTAAATATAATTCTGTGTAAACCCATTTCCCTTCTTTCTCTTGATTATTAATGTGTTAATAAATTAGGCAACACAAAATACACCTATCCTAGTTGGCTTGTCAAATTTTTTATTAGTTATTTTATAAGTTATTAAAAGATCAAAACAGTATAAGTAAAATAGTAAAAATTGGTAAAAAGATAACGATAAGTTATTAAATAAAGTGGTTTTTGTACATAATGATTCAAAAAATAATCTTCTCAAATACCATTCGTCCTGTAAAATTTTACTAGATAAATTTTTATTTTCTAGACTCAAACTTTTTTATTTTAGGCAAAACTACTCAAACAAACTTAATAAGATAAAATCACTCGTCCTACGGACTCGTGATTTTATCACATTTCAGTTTGTTTTCGTATTTTTGCCAAATAAAAAAGTTTTCGTCGAAACTAAAAATTTATCGATAAAATTGGAATAAGTTAAGCGTACTTACAGCATTGCGATTTTTACAAAATTTTCAGAAAATGTCCAATATAAGGCGTACTGTTCAGAAAACATAAAATTTTTTGTCGGAAACGCACGATATAAAAAAAATAACAAATCTTACGATTTTCATGACAATATGCATCTATTGCCATGTTTCTCAAACCATTGTGGATGTGCGTTGACATGCGCAAATGAAAGGGCGTCATCATCGATATGTCGCGGTGTTGTCAAATTGTAAAAATATACAAAAAAATGAAAATTTTGTTAAAAAAATTAGGTTTTCTGAAAAATACACCTAAAATAGAAAAAAACTCAATTGTTAGATTATAAAAGGATACGGTAGAGAAAAAAAGGTTAGAAAATAAACTATTTGTATATTATTCTTCATTCAATTCGTTTTGAAAAAGACTATTAAACGTAACAAAACCTTACTAATGAGCCGTCACGGATATTCACAGCAAATCCTCTTCCCGACCCCTAGCACAGATCAATGTGTAGTGATTATATAAATCGCTCAGCTTAATATCTGAACAATAAAACATATTGAAACATTCATATTTTTTTCACTAAATAAAATCCAACTTGAAAAACAATATTGAAATAAAAAAACAAACATTGTGTCCGTTGTCAATAGCGCTGCCTTTGACAAAAATGATTATAAAAAAAAATAAAATGCCATTATTGAAGTCCAACTAGATCCTCTAACTCGTCCTCAGCTTCAAACTCGCTGTCTGAATCTGCTGGCTCATTTTCGCAAAGGGGATCATACACTGAACTTGCCAACTTAAACAATTTGAGAGTAGGGCTCTCATTTTCCTGACGACATGCTTTCATGAACAAATATTTCGCTAAATATACGGAAAAAAAGGTTTTCTTTGTGGAATATTTGTTCATGGTGGCCTTTGCGTGTCTCCACGTACTTTCTATAGTGTTAGTGTGAGCCTCCGTCTCCGGGTCTTTAAAATTTAAGGAATGGTTCACTGTCGAATGTTTGAATCCCTCTTGTTCCAAACAATTGTAAGCCTTCATTAACATACAAAAAAACAAGAAAATAATAATTAATACGTAAAGTAAAGAAAATATTTAGCAACGCTAACCTTCCAGCAGTCAGAAATTATTGTTGTTCCTGGCAGAATCCAATTTTTTATAATACCAAGCAAGGTTGCAGTATCTCTCGATTCCACTGGCACCAAAAAACAGCGACCGCTTCCTCGCTCGGTGCCACCAAACACCCATTGTCCTTCAACACGATGGCCGCGATGGTACTTCCTTCCTCCAAATTTGGACTCGTCAATCTCGACTATTTTCCCTTCCCCACCTAATTTTCCTATTTGTTTTTTCATAAAGGCCAACTCAACAACTTCGCGACAAAACGAAGCCCAGTCCACTGCCGTCGGCTGCGAAATATCTGTTTCGCATCGAATCAACTCCAAACTGCAATTTCGCGCCCACAAATGCATAAACATGGAAATCTGCAAAAGTGTGAGTTGCGAGCGGTCGAAAAAAGTGTTTCGCCGTATTGTTTCCGAAAAATTACATGGACCTACTTTTTTTTTATTAATAGAACACTTCGCGTTGCACCTCCATCGAAACTTGTCCGGACAAACAAATTTGCTCAGCACCATCACGTGGCCCCTGCCACACTTCTTTTCGCCTTCTTTGGCAATCAATCCATGGCTCATCAAGAAACGAATAAGCCCTAAACCATCGTCTTCTTCAGATAACCGCGCTAAGTAAAGTATATTAATACTAGACATTTTACCAAAAAATCAATAACAATATGTAAACCGTAACAGTTCAAACAACTAACTAGCTGTCAGAAATTTCGAAATAATTGACATGTAATTAAGGAAATGTCTCCTCAGCCGTCATAATGTGTTATTGAATCGCCAGGGTACAAGTGTAATATTTATAATTGTATAAATAAAGTTAAATCTCCACGGCGCGAGGGTATTTTTTATAATTGTAAAGGGATTTTTCGTATTTTTTCAAAAACTTGTATAAAACATCAATTGACGGCTAAAATAGAATGTGGCAACGTCGGATTGTCATCTCGCTTCTATCATAAGCCTTGTATCCAATAATCATTTTTGCAATAGTCAGCGATATTATGACTCGACTGTCTCAAGGTCATAAACTGAAATAACACAATCTGATTGGTTGTGAATAATTCATGAAAGTGTATTGAAACACACGTATATACTGTCAGAGGAAAATAACAAAAATGTCAGTCAAATCAAGAGTGTAATTTTAAAATTTGTGAGTTAATTTTTAGATAGAAATAATGGGTCCGGCGTAGAATAGGGAGACACGAATTTCGCAAAAAAAATATTAACACTAATAAGGGACTGCTTTCTTTAGTAAATTTTCGTAAAAAAATTTGCGGGTTATCCAGTATTTTCCGAGAAAAATGGAATCAAAAACTCAAATTTTGTAGGTTAAATACACAAAACATTCACTGTTCAAGGTACGTTATGTCATGTAGATACCAGCGTTGCCACATCTCTAAATAAAACCTAAATATTAGGAAAATATTTTTTTACATTATAAATATATAAAAAATATTGATAATAAAAGATGAAATATAGAGAATATTACTAACCAAAACTTATCGGTCTTTTTGCATATTTTAAAAGAAAACAAAGATAAACAAGCACGCCAAATTAAGTGACGGGTGGCGATGCTATCCTAATCCAACCTAACCTAACCTAAAATAACGTAACTCAACCTAACCTTACCAAACCAAACCAAACCAAACCTAACCTAACCAAACTAAACTTTACCTTACATAACCTAACCTAATCAAACCTTACCTAACTTAACCTAACCTAACCTAACCTAACCTAACCTAACCTTACCTAACCTAACCTAACCAAACCTAATCTAACCAGGCCTAAACTAACCCGAAGGTAAACTATCCTCGAAATGAAACCGGTCAGTGTAGAGACAGATTCGCATAAAAGAAAATATCAAAAACAGAACCTGACGATGCTAGTTTTTAGCGAAACAGCAGTCATTGCATTTAAAAACGTATTTTGCCAATAAATAGTGGAAGTTTAGTTCAACCGTTTAGTTGTTTACTGTTCTTAGTAAGATAGACTTCCACAAAGTAAAGGTTACTACAATCAATTTTATTAAATTTTTCTTCTTTAACCAAGTCACCATTCCGGCGTCATTTTTGTTATGAATATTCACAACATCTAAAATATTCTGTAATTTCCATTTTAAATTCAAAAATAAATAAAAACAAGTAATTAATAGTCTAACCAAAAATTGTGAAAAAAATATGGCAATGTTGGAATGTTAACGTTAGACAACTTATATTAAATGTCAACGTCGAAACAGTATGTTGTCATAAAAATCGTGGTAAATTTTTAGTTCCATGGGAAGAAATAATTCTAAAAGTGAGGTTAATCAATGGGTTTATTAAAATTTATTGCAATATAAATTAAATTGGCTTATAAAACTCAATTTTTTGCATATAATTTGAATTAAATATTATAATAAGTAAGTTACTTTAATTTTCAAGTTATTAAATTTCGAAATTCGTGTCTCCCTATTGTTCACCGGAACCGAAATAAGTGTTTCCGAAAAAAATGTTGTACAGAAAAATGATCAGTGGATGTTAAACAGTATATAAGCAAAATTTGAAACAAATCGCAATGCTGTAAGTAGGCTTAACTTATACCGAAGCTCTATTTGGAACCAATTCTCGGATGAGAAATTTTACACTTGAAAAATGTACTACCATAACGAAACTAGCAAAAATTCTAGAGGATTACGCCTTTAATATGAAAAAATCGCCCCTTTCACGGATTTCACTTTTGTGTTTTTTGTCCCACCTTTAAAAAAATGTCTTTAGCAATCTAACGGAAAAGAGATATGAACTTAGTCATGGAATACCAAATTTTTCCCATTTTCATTTTACAGTGATCTTCAATTAAAAGCTTTGTTAATTTGAAACGAGGTAACTGTTAAATCTTGTTATCATTTTCATAGTTTACTTAAATGAATTAAATTAAAGGTGGTTAGGTGACATGAACATTGTCGAATAATTTTCTCGCATCAAAACGCACGTTCATATACATAAGTTTTCCAACTAATTTGAGGTACAAATAACGGTCTGCATAGAAATGAGTATTTAAAACTAGAAAGTTACTTTATCTTTTAGGTATAGTTGCTAGCAAATTATTTTGGAGAATTTATGCAAAGCTTACTAAGGCAGCTTTACAAGTCAATTAGCTAGACACTGTTTGAAAACAATGGAAATATGTCACTCTACTGGTCATTAATGCCTTTCGTGCCGTACCTATGATTTGGAACTGTTTAAAAGATAAGGGTTCTGCTTTAACTTCTCCTAAACTGGAGTATCTATGAGCCTATATTATAATACTAATTTTAATCTTTAATAGCTTTTTAAACAGATATTAATATTAAAATAATTACTTTAAATTACCTTTTTAAAAAGCTCTGTTTTCCTTTTTCTTTTATTTATTTGCTAATTTTAAACAATAAGAAATTAAAAAAGTTTAAATTAATTTGGCGCTGCGAACGTCCCTTCGCTCGACACGCAGTGATAGCTTTTTTTGTTGTGCTCTGTTGGTAGTTAGTTATGTATTTAATAAAAATATAATATTTCCAGGCACACACAAAGAAATGTGTTTTGTTTATAATATATTATATATGTGGTGTTTTTTTTCTTTAGGACAGTTTTGTGACTCACATTATTTTGACGAGAAATTTGACGTGAACTTGACGTTGAATTCTCCACGACACTTAACATAATATCCACTCTCACATCATCTTCAACGAAGTGCGATTTTCTCTTTAATGGTTTGACATGTCCATGTTCTCTGAATTGTGCAAGAATTTTAGACATAGTAGCTTGTGAAATATTAGGCAACTGAGGATACCTCTGATTAAATAAGTTTGCCACTTCAACTTGACTTCTGCAATATGACCTTTGTAAATAAGGAAATTAGAGAGCATTAAAGTCAAGTGTGCCAACATAGGCGACCTTCACCTATTTATTAGAAGCAGCGTTATATTAAGGAACTATTGGAACCACATTTTCTTCCATACTTTACAACTCTCCAAAACCCCATTTTTCAAAAGGATAATGTCCGACTTCATGTGGCAAGGGCAACTTTGGACTATGTAGAAATCACCGAGATAAACTCCATGCAATGGCCACTTCGGTCTCCGGATTTGTCCCCAATTGAACATGTGTAAGTAGAAAATTAATAATCTACAACAGCCTCGATCACTGGATGAGCTTCGACTCAAGTTGGGGTGGACTGAGATTAAATAACAGGTCGGCCGAAAAGTCCCCGGTCTACCATAGTAAAACACAATATTTTGACAAAATTCATTTTTTTTATTCAACATAGTTGCCTTCAAGGGCGATACAGCGATTATAGCGACCTTCCAACTTTTCGATACCATTTTTGTAGTACTCTTTCGGTTTGTCCTCAAAATAGGCTTCAGTTTCGGCGATTACCTCAGTATCAGAGCCAAAATTTTTTCCCGCGAGCATTCTCTTCAGGTCAGAGAAAAGAAAAAAGTCGCTGGGGGCTAGATCTGGAGAATACGGTGGGTGAGGAAGCAATTCGAAGCCCAATTCATGCAATTTTGCCATCGTTTTCGATGATTTGTGACACGGTGCATTGTCTTGATGAAACAACACTTTTTTCTTCTTCATATGGGGCCGTTTTTTCGCGATTTTGGTCTTCAATCGCTCCAATAATGCACAGTAATAGTCGCTTGTTTTTCCCTTTTCCAAATAGTCGATGAACAATATGCCGTGTGTATCCCAAAAAACTGAGGCCATAACTTTGCCAGCTGACTGTTGAGTCTTTCCACGCTTTGGTGGCGGTTCACCGGCCGCAGTCCACTCAGCTGACTGTCGATTGGACTCAGGCGTGTAGTGATGGAGCCAAGTTTCATCCATAGTCACATATCGACGCAAAAAATCGGGTTTATTACGACTTAACAGCTGCAAACACTGCTCAGAATCATCAATTCGTTGCTGTTTTTGGTCGATTGTGAGCACGCGCGGCACCCATTTCGCACAGAGCTTCCGCATACCCAAATATTCGTGAACGATATGTCCAACACGTTCCTTAGATATCTTTAGAGTGTCAGCTATCTCGATCATATTCACTTTACGGTCACATACGAAATTATTTTTTTTTCCATCTTTTTGAAAATAACAAAAGTTGCTTCACTAAAAATGCAATATCTCACAAACTAATAGTCCGACAGCTGTCAAATTTTTACACGAATCTTTTAAAGGTTGATACTATCTAAAAATGAAATGGATTTAATTCTAGTGTCGTCATCTATAGGTCAGACCGGGGACTTTTCAGCCGACCTGTTATACCAGAAGGATATTGATCACCTAACTAGAAGTAGGCCTAAACGTATCACTGACTGTGTAAGACACATCAACTCATTATAGAGAATTATTATTAAAAAAATGGTTACAAATAAATAAATTTGATTCACATTTTGATCGTTTGCTTAGCATTATCCTTCCAATTTTGTACAAAATATGATTGAAACAGTCATTTTTATTAGATGTTCGGGTTTCTATATCACACAGTATACATATACATGTTTTTAATTTCTCCCATATCCAAGGACAATTATCCATATTCTTGATTGGATATAAACTGTTCCTTTCATAAAGGGCATTGCCGTTGACAGTCTCCGCATTTTCCATCGCCATTTTCATTGCTTTTGTTTGGAGGAACTAGCTTCAATATCTCCTTCATTTAAAATTTACCGAGAGCAACAAGGAATTCCGCATTCGGCATACATAATTTTTCTACTCAGATTCCAATTCCTCCTGTGGTTTGTTAAAAAATTACCCAGATTATAACACGTATTGCTGGTAGATGTATTTCGTAACATTCTCGGCCCTTAATCCACACAACTTTGTTTCTAGCAACCATAATATCACCTCATTGTTTTTCAATTATTATTATTTTATTATTTGAACTAACGACGCCATTATTTGTAATTGGTTTTATTTTGAAACAAATAAAAATGAAATAAAATAATTTTATTTTTTTAGTATTATTCTGGGTAAAAACAAAACCATAAATTATAAATCAAATGTTTTGTGGGGTTAGCAAAGTTAAAAGATCCATTATAGCTAAAAACCGCACGAAAGTGATTGAAGATTTGTTCACTTTACCCTTAAATAACAAGACTATGTATAGGATTAGTTTAAAACAGCACGGAATGGGGGATTTCAGTGGATGGATGTTTTGGTAAACAATTATTGACAAATGAGATTTATTCTTATGGTTGCAACATACGATGTATACCAACAAAAGTAGTAGATGAAGGAACAATTTATACACTTAAATAATTATAAATTATAAAAATAAATATGGAAAAGACAGAGGATGTTAGTAAATATACTAAGTAACATCAAAATCCGAACACCCAGTTTAAATGATTTTATTTTTACAAAATTAAAGTCCTTTTACCTTTAATAATGTGTGAATGCACCCCGATGAGTTACGCATTCTCCAACGCGCCTAGGCATGCTTCTGATCAGGTTGGTCAATGTCCTCCTGTGGTATCTCATTCCAGGTAACCACCAACTCCTCTCGAAGTTCTTCTAAAGTCTGAGGAGGACATTGCAAATTGAACAATCTCCTACCCATCATATCCCACACGTGCTCAATTGGGGATAAGTCGGGAGATCTTGGTGGTCAAGGTAACAATGTGACATCATTATGTTGAAAGAAGTCTATTGTGACTCTTGCGACATGTGGTCGGGCATTATCTTGTTGGAAAGTTGGATTTGCCAGGGTGTCAAGATAGGGTAAAGGCTGGGGTTCTAAAACTTCTTGGATATAACGCTGCGGGTTCATGTTACCTCTGATGAAGATTAAAGTTGATCTCGAACCATAAGTTATAACACCCCAAACCATAACTCCAACTGACTGTCTCCCCTAATAGACTGATCAACGACTCACCCAATGATAGGCTGACCATAAACTGAATACCAATGATATACTGACCCCACGACCTCTTTTCAAGTCTTTTTATACCTTTCAAAGATTTCCAGACTATTCTTCGAAGTTCTGTTAAGCTAATCATGTGCTAGAACACTATCTGCAACTCTGTCTTCCCTATATACAACTAGACATACTAACACTGTTCACTGTGGAACTTTCTAGAACACATTCAGTACAAATATCCCTGTCTTCTTTTTCACATTACATAGTTACTTTTTAGAAATTTCTAGTATATATATTGTTTAAGTACCAAATAAATGATATTGGTAATTATATCTAAAAATAACTTAAACTATTAAATGAAATAGTATACGATATTTGATTACGATATGTTTATGGAACTAAATTATAATTTCTATAATTTTCTATGATCAGTTAAAATTAATTAGTTAAAAATATAATGATGAAATCAATTTTAAACAATTCTATGTCATATACGCATCTTTAAAAATATAATACAATAGAAAATTATTACTAGTTACATACTTGTATCACTAAAATCATATATTATCCTTAATATTATGGTAAAAGATGCTTTTTTATTAAAATTGATTTCTTTTCATTATGTACAATTTTTTCAGTATTTACTTGTCTTCAATTCACACTAATGTTTAATATTCTGAAGTAGATGGCATTAAATATATACCTTTAAGTACATTACTCATATTATTAAGTTTATTTACTTAGCTAAATAAACGGAAAGTTTAACTCTGGTAGTCGTTTACTTACTTTAACGTTAAGTTAAAGGTTTTCTTAAAGCTACTTGTTCTATTTAACCCATTAATAAATTAAATTTTGATTCCCTTTTCCTAGAATCCAATTACGCCTATGAATAAGCTCGTATCAAACATTTTCCACCTTTGTTACTCTACTGTTAATATATTTTTCCGTTTTGTTATCTGTAATAATTCGTGGTTTGCTTGACCTTAAAAGAAATTTTGTATGAATGATAAATTTTAACACAGTTGACGTGAAATTTGTAGCCCCTTTTTAGCTTATATGACATAATTAAATAACGAATTTAATCCTCTTAAAATCATACGTGGACAAAATCGTGATTAAAAAGTGCGGGATAAAAATTAAAAGCCGAAGAAGATTTAGGGATGTTATTTACAACCAACTGCATTGTTGGTGAAGTTTAATTAATTTTGTGGACTGGTGGAGCATCCTTGGTAATTGCCGAAATAGATGTAGACATTGCTAAATTAAACAAGTTAATTTCGATGAAGTGACCGGACTAATTGCGTTATAAGAAACCGAATCATCGTCAGTTTTAAATGAATTTTGCTGTTTGAAGTTTACGTTTGTGTTAAACTTCAGTATAGGCACGAAGTTAATTACTCTTTTTTATTAATGCCAGCCTTGTACACTTTATTGGAAAAAAATTAAAAAATTTTGAGTGAAAAACATACTAAATGCGAAGTACATTTTTTATATGTATATCAAATAATCTATTTCGTATCTTAGACTATTTCTATTCAAATTTAGTTAGTTCGAGAAGTAGTTGTTTTGTTTTTAAAAGTTTTAAAGATTTAATACTAAAAAAAATTAGCTTCAACCATGAGATTTGTCCTTATAAGAGCAACTAGTAGTTTGAATTTGGTCTCTTTTTAATAAAGGGCTACTTTGCCACCTTTTGACCATGTTGTGTTCTGTAACCTTTTTATTTTGGCCATTTTTTACTTGAAAAAAATCAAATTTACCAACATTACCTTTTTGTATATACTTTTACAGGGTGGCGCACCGAAAACGAAACAGATTCATTTACTGTCAGATGATTCCTTTTTAAAAAAAACGCTCGGACCCGTCGATTTTGTTATCGAGGGGGACACAAAATGGGCAAAAAATCACATTAACATTTGCAGCCTCCTAAGCGGGGGTGGCACCATCCCTAAAATCTTGGAAAGGGGGTCGAATGATCCATCATTTAAAAAGTCTTTCAACACCCTTTACAATGATGTAAAATTCATGTACTTCAATTCAGTAGTTTTGGAGATTTATTGATTTAAAGTTTAAAGTAGACTTTAATGGGTAAATCAAATTAGTTTGTACTTCGTTCAGAAGAAATTTGAGTAAAAGCATTTTCTTGATAAGTAAATGCTTTTATTTACTACGCCCATGGTTTATTAATAATACACATAGCAATTGAAGTGTCCTTTGTGACAAAAAAAGTTGTTTCTTGAAGAAATATAAGTAGAGAATGCCACGTACTTATTTTAAATAGGAAATAGTACATTAGTTTGCGATTGATTTGACCAATCTTTGTTGTTAAAATATCATTTATTGCTTTATACATAAATTAACCATGGTATATTCCACGGCAGAAAGGGTTGAAATTATTGAAATATTTTTCGGAATATTATTATAACAATATTCTACGCAAAAACCAAAACGTAACGTTTGTTTGACATTTTTTGACAGAGTATTTCATATCCCTAGCAACGGAGCAACACAATTGCGATTTTTGTACCCAAAATTCCAATTTTATTTGAATATCTATTTTTCTAGTTTTAACACCACTCAAAATGTCAATCCAACGATGTTAATTTTATCGTAACAGCAATAATTGAGATTTTTTTTATATAAAACGTGTTAAAAAGTTTTATTTTTGAATGATCCTAATAAGATGAGCTTCCACAGAGTAAGGGTTGATACAATAAATTTAATTTATATATTTTTTTTTCTACTGCAGCAATATTTCAGTATTTTCCCTTTTGAATTAATTTTAAAATTTTAATATATTAAAATATATTGGGTCTGTTCCAACCAAGCAGAGAACCGTTCTAAAATAGTAATTTTTGTGCGCAGTGGTGTAGTGAGTTGCGCAGTGCACTAATTTGGTCTCGTGAGTAGTAATATTACCGTTCTAGAACGGTTCTTTGGTTGGTTGGAACAAACCTATTGTCAACTCCGGGTAAAATGTAAAATGATTATTTATGCAAATCAAAACTTAAACCAAAGATATAATCTAAATTTCAGGTTAAATCGATTTTTCCAGTCCCTATACTGTAGTATAGGGTAGTAAAAAAATGCTACCAACCATACAACGATTAATCAATTTACTTTAAACAATGTTCGAGCGATAACAAAGGAAGCTCTTTTTTAGTGATGTCCTGCAGAGTCAATCTTGTTTTTGTATCATGTATACTAGTTTCTAATAAAAATTTCATCATTTTATATGGTTATGTACTTTTTTATTTTATGCCATTATTGCAAAATATCACGATGGGAATTTACTGTATTATTTAGTACCTTCATCAAGTTAAACGCTTAGAAACATTCCTAAATAGTTAACAGGTAATATCGACAACGATAAAATCTTTCCACTAACTGGTCCACCAAAATTTTGGCCTCAATTTTAGTTGTTTTTGAACCGAGGAAAATATTTTAAACGACTTTTCAAATTTTTATAATGAGCGAGTAATTGACAGTGATGGATGAGCTGTGATTCCTCTTTGTATACTTTGGGTAGGAGTTCGAGGAGCGATCGTAATTTAAGTTTTAAGGCAAACAATTACGTTATCAAAATTAGATTTCCGCATCAAAATGTTTGACACTGGGAAATAAGTAGGTAATTGTGAACTTATTAATTTCATAACAAAGTCGAAAGTTTCTTGTCACGTTGGAGACTTGTTATTAAACATTGTTAATATTTCACCCGAAATAAATTAAATGTATTTACATCACAAAATCAATTCTTTAAATACCGCAAAGATAATGTGTAGAAATTTTAAGAAGTGACACAATTCCAGAAGTTTTAAGAATAATAAAAAACTCTTCGTTTGAACGTAACTTCCAAGTTTATTTGAAAAAATTACGTATTAAATTACAATGACGGCCGTTTCGCTAAGATTAGCATCGTCAGATTGACATTTACGTTAACTTAAACTAACCATAAATATTCAAATATTACATTGTTGCAAAGGCGATAAGGAGACCTTTCAAATGAGCTGTCACGTGGTCTCGGTTTGTATTTAAAAAATCGTCTGTTTCTAAAATAATGAATTTATTCCATCCATTTGCATCATACCAGTATGATGGACCGCCACTGGGAATAAAACAAACTAGTGTTTATTGTTGGTTCCGAAAAAAATATATTGATAAAAACAATGCTACATTATAATTTGAAATTGATTATTGTAGTAAGTACTCGGAATTATTTTTACAAAAATATTTAAATCAATATTGTCATTGACTCGTCTTTATTCGTCAACGATCTGTGAATTTGTCAAATAATACTCTTCGGGTTTTTTGCCGACATTAATAACAGCATTTACAAAAATGAAACTAACAGAAACAGAACGAATCGAGATTTTAACCATGATTGGTTATGGAGATAGAGTGAGGACTCAAGCAGAAGTTCGTAATTTATTTAATGCTAAATATCCCAATCGCTATCCAATTACTCAGTCAACAGTAAAGGCCGGTTCATGCAACGAACATTATAATTACATTAACATTACATTATAATTACACTTTCACTAAAAAAAATGTTGTCGTTCATGCAAGGCTCCATTACATTATAAATTCTGTATTAGCGCATGCGTATATTGTCCACTATGGACACTTGACAGTTATGTTATGTTCTATGCATCAGCTATATTAAAAAAGTCCTACTTGGATGATCATTAGAGCAATACTCTTCCAGGCATTCTCTCGGGCCAATTTGTTTTTGAATGCCTTGTTCTTTTTGTTATATAAAAGTTCATATTGACGAACTACATCAATTAATGCACCTTGATCCATATGATACTAGCTAATATACAATAATATAATATTGATAATATATTCTAATATTTTTTATTGCTTGTAAAACCGGCCTTCAATATCAACATAACCTAAACATAGGAATTTTGACATAAATACGAATTCACATTTCCATGCTATCGTACTGCGCATGCGCTTTTACTGTTTCCACTAAGAATATAATGTATTGTAAATGAAAATTTGAAAGTTCCCAACTTCTTAGTGGGCTTAATGTAATTGTAATGCCTTAATCTGTTGCATGAACGCCTCCACTATAAAATGGGTGCTCAACTTTTATTAATGATAATGTAATGTTAATGTAATTATAATGAACGTTGCATGAACCGGCCTTAAGTAAAATTGAAAAAAAAATTAGAGAAACGGGCCATGTTAAATATCTTCCCAGCAATATCCGAAGCCAAAAAACTGGACGTTGTACTGGCGTTTAAAGAAAATCCTCATACCAGTTCTAGGCAGGTCGCATTAGATAATAATGTCCACCAATCAACTGTTGTAAGAGTGCTAAAAAAGGAGAAGTGACATCCATACAAAGTACATCTGGTCCAGGAGCTATTAGAAGATGACTTTGATAGAAAAATCGAATTCTGCGAAATCGTTATGTAACAGAGATCCGGGTTTCATAAAAAAGGTACTTTTTTCAGAAGAAGCGTCTTTAATGCTGAACGGTCACGTAAATCGTCAGATATTGGAAAAGTGAAAATCCACATTGGCAGAGTATAGGACACAATATCCCGAGAAGGTGAATGTTTGGGCCGGCATTATAAACAATCAAATTGTAGGGCCATATTTTTTTGAGGAAAACCTAACTGCTGCTAGTTATCTGAAATATATTCAAAATTATCTGTTGCCACAGCTGAATCAACTATTTCCAAATAGAAATGATTTATGGTACCAACAGGATGGGCTCCCCCACACTATGGCGTTGAGGTACGAGATTACCTTAATAACCTTTTACCAGGAAGGTGGACAGTTAGAAAAGGGCCTATCGATTGGCCACTAAGGTCTCCGGATTTGACTCCGCCTTTCTCATTGTATCATTGCTGAACGTCGGCAATTTGAACATTTGTTGTAATTTAATTGTATTTAAGTAAACATTTATTCCAAGTTAATTGTATTAATAAACCAACAGTTTTGGTTAACCCTGTAGAAATAAATATTCAAATGGTTATATTGTTTCAAAGGAAATAAGCAGACCTTTCAAATGAGCTGTCACGTGACAGCTCAAAATCGTTCTTGACCTGTATTCTATTGGACTACCAGCTTGGTACTTTTAAAGATCTTTTCGTCCCTTTAACGAAGCCCCAATTTTTGTTTTGCACAAAGTAAATCACTGCCGATATTTTAAAAAATATTGTAAAAACCATACTACTTACGATAACTTGCGCGGCTTTGGATATAAGGATTTTTTTATCAAAGATTGTATCGCATATTTTTATAAAAGCAATAAATTTTCTTCATAAACAGCTTATTCTTGAGGTTATTCTAGTTTCTAAGTCGCTCGTAACCATAAATCTGAAAAAATAAAAGAAGGAAACTTTTCCCTTTTTTTTTCATCCACAAAAGTATTAACCCAGTTGGAACTCGTCCTACCACAGAATAAATTATAAGGACGTGTGTTGTAATATTGACTAAGAGAGTTTCATTTAAAAAAAAATGTAACATTTGTTTCGACTAATCCACTTGACACATTTTCTGAAAATAAAAATAGGAAAGCTACTCAAAACTAACAGATTCAGAATGGAGAGTCATTTATTACATTATTTATTATTTGTCAACCATAAATAAATTCTCTCATAAATGCAAGTTATAAGGAATAATATTGGAAATATGAATTAGATTTTATATTTATTGTAATCACAACAAAGTTACATAAGTAAAAGAACTGAGAGCCTTTAATGCTCTATGGCTATCTGTTAGAATACAGAACTTTGTCCTTGGGTTTCACTACGAAGGGTCTCTTGGACACTATTCATTATGGCGTCTATGTCCGCCTTAAAGATATTGAGGCGTTGCCAAGAAGTGTAGACAATAAAAAATTCGATCCCATTAACAAGCAGCATCTATGCTTTCTTGATCTATGATCCCATGCAAGTTAATACATTATTTTACTGAGCAGGGCAGATTGGATAAGATTTAATTGTCTTAGGCCCTTTTCTGAGGAGGTACATGAAAGGGCAGTAAGAAGGCACTGTGCTCTCTTAGGTGATATTTACAAAACTTGGTTTACCTCAATCCTAGCCTCATCCAGTAAGATTGAAGCCGATCCTGTTTTCAGGAACTGATTTTTTTTTTGGTATGGGCTCAAAATCAAGAAATGGTATTGGAGTTGATACAACTTCCTGCCTTAATCTTTTCTTGGTTTTAACCTCGATATTCCGTGCGTTCTTGTAAAGATTTCCTACATTTTCTATTAATAATTTGTTTACTTCTCTTTTTGTAAGCATGTCCACATCTTGGTTCATGGTATACTGTCAAATGCTTTCTTAAGTCATTTGGTTTATTTTTCTAAACATGTAACGAAATAATTTTAACATCAATTATTATAATTTTATTGTAAAATTAGTTACACCTAATTATTAATTCAGTAGAAAGAACAATTTGAAAACAGTTTGTTTGGCATATTTTTTTCGACCATTATTAGTTGCAGCTACCAATTAAAAAATGAAATAATTTTCTTTTTTCGCGTTTTATTATTTCAAGCATTCGCTCGTGATGTAGCACCTTCTCGCTGTCTGAAGTGGCTGGCTTTTGCCCGCTCAATGTTCGACTGCGCTTTACCTCATCTGACCCTAAGTTTGTTCTCTTTTGTATCGCAGTGTTCTGGGTATAATTGGGTCGCCCTTATTCTTAATTACACTAGTTAAAAGGGAATTAAAATAACACATTTACAGAACCAATTTATATTTTTTTGTCGTAGGTGAATTTTTATATAGACATATTATGTAATAACGTCTGTTATGAAACATAGTTATTGTTTGTAGTAATAAGGACCTTATAGTGATCGTTTGGCACGTGTGTAAACTATTACTATGTTATATTTTGTTATTGTTATCATTATATTTACAAAGCTTCTAGTAGCTTCGATATTTCTTGTTGAATGAAACTTTCG
Organism: Ophraella communa; assembly: GCA_035357415.1. Lineage (NCBI taxonomy): Eukaryota > Metazoa > Arthropoda > Insecta > Coleoptera > Chrysomelidae > Ophraella > Ophraella communa. The sequence continues at coordinate 8,317,384 of CM068986.1, read as the reverse complement.
CCTTCTTAATTGTAACGATGGTTTTTTACGGCAATGGGCCGAATATTAGTGGAGAGATTTGTGAAAACGGTGTTCTTAGATGGAGCAGGAAGTTTTAGAACGGGGTTCGTTCTCTCCTCTCCACCCCAATCGACGCAACTCCACATAAGAAACTGGTTACATATCCACGGAGATCACTTAATGGAGATTCGCTATCCTATTGGTTGTCGACGCCAGGCCAGGGCGGATAAAAAATCGTCAACAGTATCCCAATCGACATCTTGCGCCATTTCCTAATATTGATGAGCATTGGACCACCAAAGCTTTCCTCCATCAATTCTAAATTCTGCTTTGGAAAAATTTTTGCTGGATATATAACAAAAAGTAGATAATTTATTTTTCAGAAAACAAAAACAATTCTGTATGGCTGTTAGGTTACGAGATACAGCGTGAACATCTTTTGCACCCCTTTTTCTGAACGATTAAATAGATTATATAAATCAATTAAAGTAAATACAAAAAGAAGTCAATTAAGTTATAACAGTGCGATTTCATACAAAAGCAAATACAATTTGTATAGAAGGTACCTACTTTTATATATTTGACTTTTTTCCATTTTTATATATCCCTAGACTTGAAAAATGTAGGGGGCTGTTTATGACTAATGTTAAGGTAAATTCTGTCTAATATACTAAGTGCCATAAATATCCGAACACCCAGTTGAAGAATCCGGTTTTTATACTGCTTTTTTTGAAATCCACTAACAATCCAAAAATGAATATTGTACCGTAGTAAAGATCCAAATTTTGCGGATTTTGGTTCTTGACATTCTTTATGATTGGTTACGATACCTAGGGTACGGAGACCTGTACGATTTCGTCAACTTAGTGAGTTTGATAGGGGTCGTATAGTGGGACTTCGGGCAGCTGGATTTTCTTTTCGAGACATTGCAGTTAGAGTGCAAAGAAGTGTAGACACCGTGGTTAGGTGTTGTCAGGCATGGCTTCGAGAAGGCTGTACGCAAAGAGCAAGGGGCTCTGGACGCCCCCGTAGAACAACAGACCGTGAAGATCGCCGCCTAAGATTATTGGCCTTAAGGGACCGTTTCTCCACTACCAGGTCCATTGCAAATGAATGGTTTGCAGAACACGGAAGACCTATTGGCATGCGAAGTGTTTACCGAAGACTAAGACTTTTTGGCCTGTTTTTACACCGACCACACTGGGTCCTTCCTTTAACTCAAGAAGACCGATGTAATCGCCTTGAGTGGTGCAGAGAACGGTCACTCTGGGATCAGGAATTAAACAGTATTGTTTTTAGTGACGAGTCTCGATTTTGTTTAGGCATGCACGATGGTCAAGCGAGGGTTAGAAGACGACGTAGTGAAAGGAGAAATCCACAGTTTTTTGTTGAAAGGCATGTTCATCAAACTGTTGGAGTTATGGCTTAGGGTGCTATAGCTTATGGTTCGAGCGTTATATCCAGCGTTATATCCAAGAAGTTCTAGAACTCCATCTTTTACCCTATCTTACCCTGGTAAATCCAACTTTCCAACAAGATAATGCCCGACCACATGTCGCAAGAGTCACAATAGACTTCTTTCAACATAATGATGTCACATTGTTACCTTGGCTCCCAAGACTTATCACCAATTGAGCACGTGTGGGATATGATGGGTAGGAGATTGCTCAATTTGCAACGTCCTCCTCAGACTAGAAGAACTTCGAGAGGAGTTGGTGGTTGCCTGGAATGAGATACCACAGGATGACATTGACCATCTGATCAGAAGCATGCCTAGGCGCTTTGGAGGATGCGTCCACACATTATTAAAGGTTAAAGGGCTTTAAAGAAATGCAATCATTTTGAAATTTTTATCATTTACTTATTATGCTTTAGTAACTACTTATACAAAATTTTATAAAAATAAAATCATTTAAACTGGGTGTTTTTATGTCACTTAGTATGATTTTGATAGCTTAATATTCCTTCTGCATTATTATAGTACCGTCTGCTTTATTTTAATATTGTGATAATTTACTTAAATAAAATTAATTATATTTTAAATGTGGCTATTGGTTTTAATTTGAATTTGTTGTGGAATGTTTCTTGATTATATTCAGTGTAAATTTAAATTTTAATAAGGTAGCAATATGTTTAAGATAATGAACCTCAGAACATTTTCCATACGCTACTTTCTTTGATTTAAAAAAATAGTCAACTCTATTTCTCTTCCATATACCATCGTTATTTTTAAAAAGCCAGAAACTCTTTTTGCAGTAAAACCAAATTACGCTTTTGTATAACAATTTGAATTCATTATATTTATAAAAAGCGGCAAAAGAAGCGAGTTGAAAAGAGCATGTAATTAACGAGACGCCGTTTTTTCTACAAATTTGCAAAAAGTCAGCGACATTGAAATTTGGAGCGAAAAGTTGTAACCGCTTCTAAAAGAAAATATTTTATAGCATTATTTAGCAGCAATATATCTCTCGTGAAGTAGATAAAAAAAATAAGAAATAAAAGTTTGTAATAGATAGATATGGCTATTTCTTTTTCCCAAAGATTTCTTTAGAATTTTTCTATTCTGTTTCTCCGTTTTCCTCTTTTTACAACTTTTTGATCGTTTCTGCTTTCTCCGTAATTCTCTTCCAAGTTTTTCTTTCTGTTATATCCGCTTTTCAATACCAGATATCCTGTAGAATCTGGCCCTCTCATCTCGCTTAAGGTCTTCCTTTCGTTCTTCTTTTTCGTGGCTTCCTCTTATCCGTTTATTTTTTGCCTATTCTATTCTATTCTTCTGGGGTGCGTTTCATGCATGTACTGGAGCTCTAGGCTCATTGTACCCCCCTGAAGTAATCATACCAGGTTCGTTTCCTTCATGTATTCTAGAATGTCCCTGATATTCGCTTTCACGATTTCCTCTGGCTCAGGAAACTGAATGCCAAAGTGTCTCTGTCTAAGCCTAACATCCTGATTCATTATCAGTATAAATTCTTTATCTTCCCTTTTTACTTGACCGAATATTTTTCCAAGTAATTTACTCATACTCATACCATTACCATTACTTGTTGGACACATTGTATCAACCTTATTGCTGCTTTGTATATTTTTGCTTTGTGTTTCTGGTCAAGCTTTTATCTTTAAATATTCTGTTACATTTCTAGCTTTGCTTACTAATTTTATTCTTTCTGTTATTTCTCCAAACAAATGATCCCATCCGTTAGTTTTTCTATATTTTGAGTATCTTGCAGTTTCGGTGCTTTAACTTTGATACTAGAGGAAAAAGATATCTTTGTCCTAAAATTTATATTTGTTGTTAATTTCGAAATCGCATCAGTACACTACGATTTTAATTTGGTTTGCAAGGACAGTAACAATAGGCACTAGATATAATCGCTTTCCTTGCTGCTCTATATTCTATATCCATATCTAAAGCGTATTGTTGCTGTTTGGGGTAATTAATTGAAAGTTTCTAAACTATCTCTATTATATTGCTTCGCATTGAATACAACCTTTAGTAAACTGTAAGCAGGTTAGAAATTTAAAATCTCAAGATTTCTTAATTAATAATTTTCAATTCCAATGAACAAAAATAATTTTAACAAAGAAATTGAGATTATAAAACAAATAGCTACATGTAATGGCTATCCATTACATTTGATAAATAAGTTAATTAATAAAAAAGAACAGAAAATGTTAGTACAACTAATATTCCCTCAACAAACTAACGAAATTAAAAGTTATAAAAGTATATAACATATTGTGGAAATATTTCTAATACATTTTTAAAAATATTATCTTCGGCAACATCTGCATTAATTTCATTCAAATCACACAATAAAGTTGGTACAAAATTGTTAAATGTAAGAACAAAATTACCTAAATTAAAAAAATCTGGTGTTTACAAAATTAATTGTCCAAAATGTAATGCTGTATATGTAGGTCAAACACAAAGAAATTTTGAAATAAGAGCACTTCAGAGCATATAGATTACTACTAGATAAGTAAAACTATGCAAAACACGTTTTTGAACATCCACACTCACTCCTACACACCAATGACATTCAAATACTACATATTTTTGATAAAAAACAAAATTTATATTTCCTCGAAGAATTTGAAATAAAAAGACATCTATAAGAGCGGGAGACAGTTATTATGCAGCGTGGCCCGCATATGCCAATGTAAATCTTATGGGCGAATATTCAACACTGTTGCCGCTTTGGTTACGGCTTGAACCACATTTAACTCAGCCAATTTATTTTCGTAGAAACGTTTTATTATGAATTTTGCAAAACAGGTGTATTCTATATAATAAATATTATTAAAAAATGGAATTCAAATCTATTTACGTAGATTGTAATCAATATATACCTGATCATTTGATGGATTATTTAGGTCTCTACTAAATCTTTCAGACAAATCCCAATCCTATTGCCAGTGAAAATATTATTTAATTACAAAGATGCTAATTATTTTTACCTGTATGATCCCTTGTTCCTCGTAAACCATTATGTAATATTCCTGGAATGTAGAGGTAAGTAAATGTACAGGTAAGTAATAACATAGGCAGGTACCTATCTGTTTCTGCTGATAAACGAAAGGGCATTATTGAAACAACAGCCATGCAGTTAGCAGCACCGTTTGAAAAATTTAAAAAAGGTGAAAATCTTCATCGTCAAACCAAGAGGCTTTTATTGAATATTTTAACGTATACGTTGAATACAAAAGATGACAAAAGTGTGACAGCGCAAAAAGGAACTGATTTCTGAAATGACTGGCCTTAGTGTGAGAACAGTGTATAATCTGAAAAGCGAAGCCGCTACTGGACCTTTGACATCGCCAAAAAAACGAAGACGGAACAGCAGCCAGTCGAATTCAAGGCAGATCACCTACAATGAAGGTATCCAATCTCAAATACGAAAAGCTGTGCATTAATTCTACTCCGAAAATATTCCACCAACACTGGCAAAAGTTCTTGCTAAAATAAATTCAGACGAAAATGTACCACATTTTTCTAAAAGTACGCTAAGACGTTTGCTTAACGATATGGGGTTTGTTTATGGAAAGAGAGGAAGAGACTCGATTCTAATAGAAAGAGCTGATATAATCGCCTGGAGGCACAAATATTTAAGATCAGTTAAGAAGTTCCGCGAAGAAGGATATAACGTAATATATCTGGACGAGTCATGGATTAATGTGGGCCACAGTGTAAATTTTGAATGGAAAGACACTACCAAAAAATATTAATGCAGGGTGCAGTATATCTTATTTTGACTGAAACTGCTCCAGAACATTTTCAGATAAAGGAATTATAGGATTTAGGCCTGCAGTCCAGTTGAATAGTTTTAAATACTAATAAATTTACTGGAAGCAATACCAAAAAATGCAATTCAGTTTTATAGTTATTTTGTTTCAAGATTTTACGCATAAAAATGTAGCAATACTTTCATACGATACCCTAAGTGACAAATGACACATGACAGATGTCATTGGAAGATCTTTATTTTGAATACATTCATCGTTATCAAAAATAAAATAATTTTGACTAATGCATATTAAAAAGATCAATTATATATAATTGTTTCCAAGTTGTTTGTCTAGTACCACAAAGGAATTGTTTCTACTACTTTTTTTTATTTCATCCAATGTAAATAAATCTGAAAAATGACATATTTTTTTTAAAACAAAGTAATTTTATAATAATTAAAAAGAGTTGACTGAAAAGAAGTGATTTACTGGTGCTACGTAAACAAAATGTAAAAATATCATCGGGAAAATATTCCACAATAACTAAAGATCTTTTTACGCAACAAAAAAGTTTTCATTATTCTCCAGTTGTCTTTGTGTGTTGCCAACTTCAAAGGATACTTTAATTATGCAAAACATCATTGACGGTATCAACAGTTGGACCAGACAGAATCAATCTTCAGCGTAAACTCTTTTTGTTATATCTAACCTTTAGCCAAGTCAAATTGCAAATTACAGAAAATACCTAATCACTGGATCTCTAGTTTATATTGGTAGAAACTTTTTAATATTGACAATTTGGGTTATTTAGAATTTTAAACTTTTGTAGATAGGTGGTAAAAGTTACCAATATTTAATTTGAGACATACTTTGACTGTTAAGTTGATAGAAAGAAATTTACAGGAAAATAAAGATTGGCGGAGCTAACTACTTTAAATCACTTAGATTTTAGTTTTTTCTTCTTTATTACTTCCTTTTGCCGAATTGGTCGAAAGAAATTGTAGTTGATCTATGCGTGGGTTATATTATGAATCTTGCAACATCGTTGTTCATAAATTTTTATCATAAGCTGTAAGGTGATTTAATTGTTCTTCCCAATCGATTTAAGGTTACAATTCAGTGATTGGTGGTTGTTATTGTTTAATTTATTTATTAATGGTAATTAATGTTTTTCAATACATCCTGAAAATGTTTTTAATTACGCACGTTGATCACTTTAAATTCATTTACTGATCGATCTAAACTGACTGATGGACTATCACTCTTAGATATTCTCGGAACAAAGTTAATTAAGCACCTTACAATTCTTCTCTAGAACCTTCTTTTTAATACTATATTACTTTATGAGGCAGAGAAGCATGACTTTTCTTGACGCGCCCGATATTATAGAGGCGGAAATCTAGAATGCCTCAAACGACATGGGGGCTGGAATTCAAAAACGGTTGCCGAAGGATATATAGATGATTTAATAAGAAATAAGAACGATAATCCTCAAAAAAATTTAAACCCTCATGATTCGCCAACATCGGGAATGATTGCTGAAAGTTGTGCTCGACCATCAGTATCATCAACAATTACCAACTTTGACAGGATCAAGTTAGATAAGTAATGTCATCATTATTTGACGTTTGAAGAAAAAAAATATTTCCATCTCTGTCTTATATAACTAGTTATCCTAATTATTTAAAATTTACCAGAGGAAATTCATCACAAAGTTGAGTAATAAATCTGAATGGGATGAAGACACCTTACAGAATTTAAACCAGAATACCATATAGTGGTATACGGACGGTTCCAAGCTAGACGAGGGAACTGGGATAGGAGTTTTTGGACCGAGAGCCAAATACTCAGATAGCTTGGGCACATACCCGAGCATCTTTCAAGCAGAAGTCCGCGCCATCGAAAGATGTGTGGAACTCAATATTGGAAGAAACTACCGCAGACAGGAGATTGTGATCATGTCGGATAGTCAAGCAGCCATCAAAGCGCTGAGCTCAAATATAATCAGTTCGAAGATGGTTTGGGAATGGCTAGGCAAACTAAATGAACTAGGCCAGAAGAACACTGTCACCCTCCTATGGGTCCCAGGACACATAGGAATAGAGGGGAATGAAACAGCAGACAAGCTGGCAAAAAAAGGAGCTGAAACCCCACACTTGGGACCAGAACTATCCTGTGGGATCAGCAGTAGAGTAATCTTAGGAATACTAAGGGAAGAAATGGAGAAGGAAAAATCCAAGTACTGGAATCAGCTGGATGAACTGAGGCAATCTAAGATAATACTGGGGCACTATGACCAGAAGAGATCTCTTAGCTGCCTCAACCTCAGTAACCGGGCATTGCCGGTTAAAAAGCCACATGAAGAAACTAGGGTTAGCAGATGAAGCAAAGTGCAGATTCTGTGAGGAAGAGGATGAAACCTCAATACACATACTCTCAGAATGCCCTGCCTTGCGGAATTCTAGGGCCAGATACCTAGGAGCACATGAAATAGAAGAGGGGGATCTACCTGATTTGAAGCCCGACGATGTCCTAAACTTCCTCAGGAAAATAGGACTCGAAGAGCTGCTATAAATCTGAGAAAACATCAGAACTTGGCAAGTAAGGGGGACACAATAGATCCTATAGGTCGCAGTGTACTTATCACCCCTAATTCATACATAAACACATCAGTATCATCAACAATTACCAATGCGTATCAAGAGTCGGGAATATCCTAATTATTTAAAATTTATCAGAATAAATTTAATACAAATATGTCTGTCTCCTTATATCATACAACAAATAAGAACATAGAACAAAAAAGCATTTAAAATATCATTTACATAATTAATTCCAAGAGCATTCCAGTAATTGCTTAAGTTGTTTGCATACTAATAAATATAATAACGATACAAATACACAATAATAAACAATTCTAGGTTAAAATTTACTTCCAAATACATTAATCTAGCTTATTTTATGTGTATATTAATAAGTCCTCCAATATAATTGCTCTGTCTAAAGATAATATAAACAGTATAAGGTTTACTACATGTTTATTGTACTAGATATAATTTAAATACTTTTCTTTGGTTAGTTAACATTAATTAGTTTAAAATATAACGATTAAAATCAATTTTAAACTATTTTTCATACCTTTCTAAGGTATAGTATATTTGAAAATTACTGGTTACATTTATATATTACTCAAATTATATATTATCTTTATTATATGGTAAAAGCTGGTTTTGTATTAAAATTGATTTCTGATTATTTTCTACAATTGAAACTATTTTACAAACTGTTACCAGAATAGATGTTGATATTATATTTATTCGATTTTTATTTAAATTTTAATAGTCTCAATAGTTTGATAATACTGGAAATAATTAGTTTTTTAATTTTTAATTAGAATACACTGTACTTCAGGTAGGAAAATTCTGCGACCAGAATTAATAATTTATCATTTACTATACTAGATTATGTAGTCTTCGCCTTTATGCCTTCTAATGTCGAGCTCTAAGTAATTAACTCAGGTCTCTGACCACGAAGCGATTTTAGCTAAATTGGTGATATCGAGGAAGTATTACCGACTGACAGTCAATTTACTAGTTGGATTTACCTTCAGTCTAGAAAACCCAAACTTCTCAAGGCTTGAATCATAGATTCAGCAAAACATTGATAAATTTTGTGAGCCGTATATATTAAGAATTACATTTTTTGCCTATAAACTATGTAAATAGAGAAATAAAAATAACTTGACCAACGAAACTAGTTTTGGTTTAGTTGACTTTAATCTGACAAATTCCAACTTTTACGGAATTGAAAAAGTTTTGGGAAAACTATTCGCATACTTTTTATTTGAAACTTATCACATTCAGCGTAATAGAGTCCGGATAATGTATATGGCAAATCCTCGTCTAATAGAGATGGTTTCATGTAACTTGAAACGTTTTACTTTCCAAGGATCAGCAGCAGCTTGTTAGTACATAAATTACTTGACTGTTCCATTAAACGATTTATCGAAGCTATCGTTTATTTCACAACTGGCTAGATAACATTCATTTTATCTCAAAACCAATTCGAAAAAATCTTATCGTACAGCACTAAAAACTTAATTTATTGTAGGTGCTAACTCTATGTAACCTACTTAATGTACGTATTAATATTAAAACGAATGTTGGAATTTATTAAACACAAAACTTATTACAATGTATTGTACTAAGTGTAACTTTGTGGAAATTAATCATATCAAAAATACAAAACGAATAACTTTGTAACAAAACAAATTTATTGAAAACTTTTTACTTATTGTTTCAAAATGACATATCGTCAGAGAGTTGTGGACCGAATGTGATGGCACATCACGAGATCCAACATGGCCGCTGGCCGTGACATCATCCAATACGTCACGTCTACGTCGTTAGCTGTCATACGTCATCTGTCACAAGTCACTTGAGATCACATCCATTCCAGAAATCTCTTAGTATATCTACTGAGGATAATATGTTATTTTGTATTCGTGGCAGAGGTTATTATATTGTCCTGTCCACATATTATTGAATATATAACCCATATCATTAATTTTTCTTTAATGAATAGTAAAGTATCCACCTGTTGGAAAAAAGCAATAGTTACTGATCTACCAAAAGTAGAAAATCGTAAGAATTATAAAGATTTAGGGGATATAAGTATTTTGCAAACTTTCTGTAAAATTCTTGAAAGAAATATCATGATTTAAATTAGCGATTCATTGATTCCATCAATTCAGTCAATGAATGACGTATCATGAATTGATCAGGGCTTATTTACAGTGTTAATTTTACTGAATTTTATTCAACCTACTGATACCAGCCATTTTTAAATAATATTTTACAAGCTAAAATATAATTTTTAATACTTTGACTTTGACTTTAAATTTGTTTGGTTTTATATCTCTAACGAGAATAGGTGTAAGGCATTCCAAAACAACTGGTTTAACCAAGAATGTCTTAAGAAGGATTTAATACCCAGTTATGTAAATATAAAATGTAATACTCAATCAAAAGAAGCACAAAAAGTAGTTAAAAAGGCCCAAAGAATGTGGATTAAAGAGGAAAGTAGAAAATGGTTTAAAATTAGAGATTCTCTAGACATTTACATCAAAACTGTTCATTCAGAATTAACTTATTCCATGCATTCAGTAGAATTTGACTGCTTAGATGATAAAATTAGAGAACAGGTTAGCATTTTGAAACATGATAAATGTCAAAAACAGTTAAGTAAATTAAAAAAATTAATAAATATACAACACAACACATTATACACAACACAATAACACATTAAATACTCACATACCAGTACATTTTGCTCCTCGGTTCGCCAATCTATCAGGCACTATTTTTTCAAATAATGAAAATACATTTTTAGGTAAAGGTTTAAAATATTGCATACCTCCTAAATTTACTAATAATATAAAAGAAATTTTAGCCACAGATTCTGAAATAGCTTTGAAAACTAAATCAAATAATTTTGTTTATGAAAAAATGCAAATAGCAAATCTCATTAGAGATATAAAACCAAACATTTTACAATATTTCAGTTTTTCTGAAGTTGCTGAGAGTAAGTTTAAATGATATTCATGATTCATAAAATCTGGCTTTCGACAAAAATACATTCTTTGTCCTTTGTTATTTTCTATTTATAGATTTACTCTTTTAAAATTCGAAATCATTGTAACGCAGATGATAATCAAATTAAGTATGGTTTTCCACCTGTTGAAGTAGTTTTATTTTTCATTGCTGAAGTTGAACTTCCTTTATTTTTACAAATAATTTAATTTATACTGATGTAATACTTATTGCCGAAATAACAAAGACATTTATCATTGTTATTATTAAAAGGCCTATACAATTACTCATCAGCATTTGCTGATAATATTGCAAATATGCAAATAATTAGGGATTATATAGATTCAAAAATTACAAACTTAACAATTTACGAACAGTGTGACATGTATTTAAAATTGCTGCTTGAAGCAGGTCAATAAAAATGTTTTTAGGAAGATCGATTTTTTGTGACCGTCTTTAAGACTTCTGGGGATGAGTCCAGTTGATGATACCACTTTTTCTGCATATATCACATTTACTCTACTTCTATAGCACGATCGATGTATTTTGCTATATTTATCCAAAATATTGTTATTGTTTGGAACTGCAATATCGACTGGCAGGACTGATTTAGCTTTTTTATCCACCATCACGATGTTGGGTCGATTATTCGTCACCTGTCTATCGGTGATAATGGACCTATCGTAGCAGAGTCTAAAATCTGCATTCTCGAGCACTGCCTGTAGATTGTAGGGTTTATAGGTATTTAGCAGTCCATTTATTGGCCAGTTCCTGGTGGATAATGTTACACAATTGGTTGTGCCTGCGAAAATAATCCGTGCTGGCTATCGTTGATGTTATGTGTTGCATGGTTCCCGACGTTTTTCGGACATCATTATTATTATTATTAAGCAATAATGTATTCCTTTTGTTTTATTTTAAAATTGGCATTTGAATCATTTTTGTATTTAATCAAAAAAGACGGAAGCCCTTCTTATATTATATATTATATCTGCATCAATTATTCTATTCATATTTTTTACTTATGACACATAGTAAGTAAAATACGCGAAAGCACCTCTTGTAGTTAGATTTGGATTCGCTTTACGTTTTGACGTTTGTCGCAATAGACATCCAGTTATATGCCCTTTGCAAACTACTTTAGCCTGCGATAGTCCATAGTGAATTTGCTGCATAACCAAAAGTGCTCGAAACTTATACAATAATAGTTCATAAACCGTAAAATTCAGTTATCAAAATAAATTTCGTTGTGAATATATGACAACCCATATTTTTAAAGAATGACATTAACTTTATCGTAATTATTTTTATAAAATATTACGATTGTGCAAAATATTTACATACTCCCAGAATAACGGATTATTTCTATTTTTCTGCGGATTCACTCGGGACTTATAATAAATAATATGCATTATATCTTTCTGTTTTAATTTCATTCTTGCTTAATATGAGCTTTTTTAATATTAATGGGTACTATTTTATATTTTCATTTAAACTTTTTACTTGGTAAATTGCAGGGTAATATGTATATGTTTAGGAAGTTACCTAGTCAACTTAACTAGGATGCATATAACATAATTTATCTACGTTTTTTTATGGGTTGTTTATATACAAGGAACGTTTTTTAAAGTAAGTACTAGTTTTAATTAAAAAAATAATGAGCAAAGACTTTTTTAATAACTTTAAATGAAAGCATGTGCTTTAAACTAGGGGAAATGTGTCCATGATAGACCCCCGCAATTAATGGACCACCAGCTTATAATACACTACCAACATATTGGTTGGCTTGATTGAAGCTTCTATAACTGGTTGTTTATAAGGGCTCAATTGCAATACATTCCTTCAAAAAAACTGTCCTCCATCCTTTCAATCCTCATATCTTTGGGATTGGGAGTTTGCACCAGCTGTAGCTACGAATAGGCCCATGCATAATGCTAACGACGAAAACCAAATGAAATTAGACATACAAAAGCCATCTAGATCTTTTAACTTGTTGTTTTACTTCCTCCTTAAGCTGTAGTCATTGGTGTTGATAAACGAAAAGACATAAGACGTGGGAAAAGGCCATTTAAATTCAACGCCAGAAATTAAAGAATTTAAAGAGGTAATAAAGACGAGAAGTCAGGGCAGTAACACGACTTGTCATTGACAATTACTCTTCTGATGAAAACGAATTCTAAAAATACGGAATTATGACTCACGTACAACTCACTTATTATATTAGATATTTGGCACGCCTCCAGAATTAGCCTATATTCCCTAATTATGATACTAATGACATTAAATTAGCAATCAATTGTTTCAATTTGCAAAATTTAACCTAAATTTACAACATAAAATGATAAAAATTTTTAACATTTAATATATTGAAAATCTGTATTCTTACATTCATGAAAAAGTTATTTAAATTATTTTTTGATCATTTTTTCCCTATAAAATTGATGTTTGAAATGTGCTAATTTTGGCATGTCCATCTCTTCAATCTGACGATGCTAGTTATATAGCGAAACAGCTGTAATTGTAATTTTATACCTAATTCGTTCAATTAAACTTGGAAGTGAAGTTAAAACAAGAGTTTTTTACTATTCTTCGTAAGATGAACTTCCAAAAAGAAAGGGTTAGTACAATAAACAAATTACTTGTGATTAAACCATCATTTTTCACTCTCCTAATATTGTTTGTATAAAAACTTTGCGAATTCTAACAAAGACCTGCGTCGTACAGCAATAAAGGAATAATTCTCCCTAGGGTCCACTATTGTTGGGGAAAATTTCGAAACAATGTGCTTGTTACTCTCCAGTAACTCCAAAGTAATATTCTTCAAAGATATTCGCTGCTACCGAAATTAATATTTTGTAAAATAAACCGCATTTACTAGACTTCTAAAGATTTCGGAGAAACGGTATTGGTAATATTTGCGAGCCTTAAATTATTTTGGCTTATGAAATGTTGTACTTTTACTGAGACTTTATGTAAATTAATTCAAACATAAAATCGATATAAGGTATGATCTAATTTTATAAATTAAAAATACAAAACGTTTTATAATTATGAACACTAGGTAACTTTGGATATTGGTGATAGCATGACTAGAACACGTTTTAATTGAGATGAAAAAAATCAGTGGCACACGAGACAAGTGAGTTTTTTATGCAAATATTAGTATTTTTGCAATTTTAACTCCATTTTTCGTTTCTACGGGTTAGATTTAGTGGGTCTAGACTATTATTATGTAAAATAGGACTTCCTACTTTATTGTCAAGTTAAAAATTTTTTTCTTCAGAAATGCTTGAAGTATGTAGAAAAGGGTTTTTTGGGACGCTGAATCGACTGGTAATATCTGTTTCTCGATAGCATGTCTAGAACACGTTTTAATTGAGTTGTAAAAATCATTCGCATACCAGAAAAGTGAGTTTTTCAGTAACCACCAATTCTCGGCCTCTTCTACTCCAAGACTACTTTCGCATTTTCATTTTTAAGTTTTCACAGATTCCATTTTTACATTACCATTTCTTTAAATTCTAATGCTCCAATCTGCATTTTACTTCATGAAATATTCAGGACAAATATTCATGTCGTTAAAACTAATAAGATTTTTTCTCGAAAAATATATTTTCGCATCTTCCTTGTTTACGGGCACAAATACTTGCTTGCAAACATGAATACCATTAAAAGTTCTTGAAGCTTTTGGCTGCATTATATTTTTATAAGAGTAATAAGGTAAGAAAGAAACGAAGTCACTTTTAATGCATTCGGTCCCTTATAATAATCAGTGTCATAAATAAAAACAACCTGCTTTTTCTATAAAACACAGGGTGAATAATTTGTTATTGTTTAATTCGGGGTTACTCAGTTGTACCAAAAAATTTCTAGAGTGGATTAAAGGATTAATATGAAGGTTAGGTTAGGTTAGGTTAGGTTAGGTTAGATACTTATATAAAACTAAAATATGCATTACTCCCTACTACTTTCTCAACCTGTTACTTCGGTGTGTCCGGATGCACCGAAGGTCAGGGTTTTCCCGTAATCCTACACTTAAGTAAAATTTAAATCCGTTTATTTTCTAAAAATTCAGAAATTAATTGGAATTATCTACCTGGAATATTTTGGTACAACTGAACCCTCAAAAAGGGATAACCTTTTACGCTTCCGGATTAAGTCAGGTAAAATTGGTACAACTGAGTAGTCCCCGTTTATTTACATAAAAAGAAAAAGAGATTTTAAATGCTTCTGGAAACTGGCAAGACTTACTGTGATAAGTCTACTGACTGGATACAGAAAGAGGGTACAGATTGTCTCAATAAATTTGTATCAACTGGAGCTCACGGATTTCATGGAAGTTTTTTATTGATATTTTGTTCAAATATAGGTATACAGCTAAGTTTAAGTACCTTTGGTCTTTTTCCAAACTTTAGGGATGTGCGTAGATTGGTGGTAATTTATAATAGTAGAGATTATTCACCTTTATGTTTGTTTCTTTTTTTAGTTTCAACGTTATGGCTATTTCACTCTTTAAAGGCATAGTGTCAGAGTTTAAAGAACACTCCTATGCAACGCAATTAACGTAAAAGTTTTTTTAAAAACCTAACGCTGCTTCTAATTTTGCATATAAGTATGTGTCGTTTTCAGGCTTCGAATTGTTGACACGTTAGAATCTTCTGGGTAGTAAAATTTACTTTCCCGTAGGTTTGGAGCCTATCGGGCGCGTCCCCAGGTGGCGGATAGGGCCCCCCCGGAATAGTATCTGGCCTGCTTGACCAGCTAACACTGCAACATGGCAGGCTAGAGACAACACTGGGGTTGTGCGTACTATACGGGCGGCGAATCTTGCATGAGCGGTGCAAAACCCGCGTACCTAAGGTCGCAGCGCGGACCAACCACCCCTTCCCAACTTTCGTATCGTGGATAAGGGATTGCACGGGGGTACACGATGCCGGCGAGGTCCATTGACCGAACCGAAAAACCTGTAACCATGTCGACTGTGGATCATGTCTCGCGGACAGGGTTACGGGGGTCTGGGCTTAACAATCTGAACCAAGAGGAGACAACTTCAATAAAAACCTGAATCTCAAGGTAGGACACCAGACCAAGGGAATGCTTGGCTTGTTCCCAGTGGCTACCCCAGCGTTACCCTTACCTCGGAACAAGTTGACATCCGTGAGGCTCTACTTGATAAAATCTACGCGATGCAGGAGGGCAAAGGTCCCGCTGCAAGATTCTCGGATGCGAGAATGAAAAGCGGTGGGTCAAAGGTCAAAGGAATGGGTCAAAGGTCAAAGGAATGGGTCAAAGGAATGGGTCAAAGGTCAGATTAATGCCATGCGACCGTGGGAATCTGCGGAACTTAGGGTCATCGACCCTAGGGACCTGGAGAAACCGGATGATGACATGGATCCCAGGACCACAGAGGTCTATAGACAGGCTGTGGAAAATGCTCAGGGTCCAAAATCCGGGGCTCCGATCGGAGCACTGGAGGGTCCAGAAGGAGAAGGCGAACACTAGAGGCCGCCAGGGATGTATATTCAAACAAGACATAGATCTTACCCTTGTGCAGGAACCCTATGTCGTTGGGAGAGCGGTTAAAGGACTACCATACACGGGGGGCTACGACTTGATTTATTCGATGATTGGCTATCCTCGGGCATGCATAGTAGCCAAAAGAAATCTTGATGCTTTTCCACAATGAGACCTGTGCACAGGAGACCTAGTGGCAATTACAGTGAAGATTAAAAGAAATAACATGTCGAGGCAGATTGTTATCGGCTCGACATGGGGGGTACAGTGAGCTTAGAGCTCCAGTACATGTACGAAACGCACCACATTTGAGAGATGGATTTCCTTTTCAATTTATAATTTGTTAATTAATCTATATTTATTGTATCAGTTACTGTAAAAGGATATCTAGTGTTTGTATTAAAACAACCAATTCAACACTACAACTTCTCCAGTTAAAGTAATATGCTAAAACAAGTTTAATACAGTTGAAAAGTTCATTATAAGAAAACAACATTTTGAGATTATAACTGGTAGTAAATTAACAGCGGTTTCAGTTTATTTACGAAATATACTAAATATTTTGATTAGTATTTTGAATTGGGCAAATACATATTAACATTTGAATAATGTTTTCTATTTATGTTCTATTAAGTTTGGAATAAACTAAAATAACAGCATATTTAACAAAGGTTTAATTGAATGGATACAAAGTTAAAATAAATATTGCCAGTATATTGGGAGCCCAAAATAAATACAACTTTAATAAAACTTTCATTATTTAATTAGAAAACAGCATTGGAAGTTGGTTATTACGTGTCCTCAATAATATGGACACAAAGTAAGGGTTTATACTGTAAATTAGGTATGTATGCCTACTCCTTAAAATAATTTTACTTCGATATCACTTGTGCAAAGTAATTCACAAAACAAAAATGGAACTAACTTTTCCTATAAAAGGAAACTACCAATACTTTCAATAATTCTGAAGAAAATTAATAAATTTGGAGTTATATTGATCTATTAATCTGACGATGAATAAGTGTGGCATTTTTTGAAGAATGTAAATATTGCCAATTGGCAAAAAAGGTCTTTACACACGAATTTCATACAAAATTTCTTCTACTATCATTCTTATTGTCCACTAATAATATAAATAGATACATTAATTTTCACGAATATCGTGTAAGCAATTGCCAATACGTAGACAATTTGAGCTTGTCGGAAACAGCCTGTATATACGTATACCTACATTGATTCACCTTTCCCCAGAGCAGAATGAATCTCACAGAGTTTAGACGTTTTGTGTTCTGCCGCTCTTTTAACAAACGAGGCAAAGTTTTGAGTTGAATTCACAGAAATGTGCCAGGTGTTGTATGGGATGCAAATGTTAATAATGACGCTTTAAAACCGTTTCCGGAAAAAAATATGAGTATGTACAGTTGATTCATTGTCTGTAGTTATTAAAAGAATGAAAATATAATACAATTGTTAATTAAAGAAGGTTTAATATCAAGACAATATCCATGCGGATTTAGTAGTCTTAGTTTTATCAAGAACCTTACAAACCTTAGCAACCGTTATCTTGGACATTTCTTAAAACAAACCTGAAGATACAAAAACGACTTCTAGGTATTAAAATGCTTAACTATTTTTTTGGTTAATTTATTTATTTTACTGAAATAAACAATTGATAAAATTTTCAGCCTTATCAGTTGAAGATTCCGCCTAAGATTATTGGCCTTAGGGGACCGTTTCTCCACTACCAGGTCCAATGCAAATGAATGGTTTGCAGAACACGGAAGACCTATTGGCATGCGAAGTGTTTACCGACGAATAAGACGTTTTGGCCTGTTTTCATACCGACCACACTGGGTCCTCCCTTTAACTTCAGAACAACGACGTAATCGCCTTGAGTGGTGCAGAGAATGGTCACTCTGGGATCAGGAATGGAACAGTATTGTCTTTAGTGACGAGTCTCGATTTTGTTTAGGCATGCACGATAATCGAGCGAGAGTTAGAAGACGACGTGGTGAAAGGAGAAATCCACGGTTGTTTGTTGAAAGGCATGTTTATCAAACTGTTGGAGTTATGGTTTGGGGTGCTACAGTTTATGGATCGAGATCACCTTTAATCTTCATCAGAGATAACATTAACGCGCAGCGTTATATCCAAGAAGTTTTCGAACCCCATATTTTACCCTCTTAACACCCTGGCAAATCCAACTTTCCAACAAGATAATGCCCGACCACATGTCGCAAGAGTCACAATAGACTTCTTTCAACATAATGATGTCACATTGTTACCTTATGCCCAATTGAGCAGGTGTGGGATATGATGGGTAGGAGATTGCTCAATTTGTAACGTCCTCCTCAGACTCTAGAAGAACTTCGAGAGGTGTTGGTGGTTACCTGGAATGAGATACTTCAGGAGGACATTGACTACCTGATCAGAAGCATGCCTAGGCGCTTTGGAGAATGCTTAACACATCAGGGTGCAGCCACACATTATTAAAGGTAAAAGGGCTTTAAAGCAATGCAATCATTTTGAAATTTTTATCATTTACTTATGTGTGTCTAGTCTTGTTTCTACCGCATCTGTATATACCTTCTCCAGTATAAATATAGGTGCACGTCACAGCTGTCAGAACCAAATGCCAAGCATTTAAAATAGTATTAGAATCTAGTCTTTAATATTCTTCCTTTTCATTTTGGTACCAAATTAAGTTAGGTTAGTTATTAAGATAATTAGAAAAAAAGGTTTTGTGCGATAGCCCAAATTTATTTTTACTTCTCTTACAACATTCAAAGGTAGCGATGGGTCATTGTTATCACGTTCCTGTTCAAAATAATCGATTAATGAAGCCACTCTTTGCAGCAGCTGTTTAATTTTTTAGGTATATTTGCTATAGGAATAATAGTTTTTTAATAACACGCTGTAACATTATTAGTTAGTTGGTCAAATATCTAGGGCCAATCCTAGATAGTAGGTTACTCTGGAATAAACACGAAGACGAAGTAATACACAAAGCAACCAAGGCCCTTATGGTGTGCAGGAACATTGCAGGAAAGAACTGGGGATGCAACCCACGTATTCTGCAATGGATGTACACAGCAATAGTGAGACCAATAATCACATATGGGGCAGTGGCTTGGGGAGCAAGGGCTAATCTGAGTACGACGAGGAAAAATCTCTCGAAGATTCAGAGACTAGCCTGTTCATGTATCACTGGAGCAATGGGAACTTGCCCCACTGCTGCAATAGAGGTGATTTTAAACTTAACCCCACTGCACATTCTGTTAGAAAGTGTAAGGAAGAAAACGATATATAGAATGATCAAGGAAGGAATTATCAAGGAAAAACCCCGATCACTTCATTTTGATCAAACTTGGGAAATGCCCCAAGATGATATGCCAAAGAAATTCAACTTTGTGAGAAAATTCATCACAAGGTTGAGTAATAAATCTGAATGGGACGAAGACACCATACAGAATTTAAATCAGAATACCATAAAGTGGTATACGGACGGTTCCAAGCTACACGAGGGAACTGGGTTAGGAGTTTTTGGACCGAGAGCCAAATACTCAGAAAGCTTGGGCACATACCCGAGCATCTTTCAAGCAGAAGTCCGCGCCATCGAAAGATGTGTGGAATTCAATATTGGAAGAAACTACCGCAGACAAGAGATTGTGATCATGTCGGATAGTCAAGCAGCCATCAAAGCGCTGAGTTCAAATATAATCAGTTCGAAGATGGTTTGGGAATGCCTAGGCAAACTAAATGAACTAGGCCAGAAGAACACTGTCACCCTCCTATGGGTTCCGGGACACATAGGAATAGAGGGGAATGAAACAGCAGATAAGCTGGCAAAAAAAGGAGCTGAAACCCCACATTTGGGACCAGAACCATCTTGTGGGATCAGCAGTAGAGTAATCTTAGGAAAACTAAG
The DNA here is from genome assembly GCA_035357415.1 of Ophraella communa. NCBI lineage: Eukaryota > Metazoa > Arthropoda > Insecta > Coleoptera > Chrysomelidae > Ophraella > Ophraella communa. The sequence goes on along the minus strand of CM068986.1, from coordinate 8,297,122 downwards.
AGAAGAAATGGAGAAAGAAAAATCCAAGTACTGGAATCAGCTGGAAGGACTGAGGCAATCTAAGATACTACTGGGGAACTATGACCAGAAGAGATCTCTTAGCTGCCTCAACCTCAGTAAAAAAAGGCTCCGAATTTTAACGGGAATATTAACCGGGCATTGCCCGTTAAGAAGCCACATGAAGAAACTAGGGTTAGCAGATGAAGCAAAGTGCAGATTCTGTGAGGAAGAGGATGAAACCTCAATACACATACTCGCAGAATGCCCTGCCTTGCAAAATTCTAGGGCTAGATACCTAGGAGCACATGGAATAGAGGAAGGGGATCTACCTGACTTGAAGCCCGACGATGTCCTAAACTTCCTCAGGAAAATAGGACTCGAAGAGCTGCTATAAGTCTGAAAAAATATCAGAGCATGGCAAGTAAGGGGGAACACAATAGATCCTATAGGTCGCAGTGTAATTATCACCCCTAACTTATTATACATACATACATACAACATTATTAGTTCCCAAAAAAAGATCTCGGCTGAGAGACTCTTTCAAGGAGTGGTTCGTCTACAGCTTAATGCTTACTATAGAAAGGATTGCTGGTTAAGGGCGCCACTATTTTCTTATACGTTTACGATTAAATAACTGAAACTATACAAGAAACTAAGGTGAAAAAGATAGAAACACCTTGTAATTATACTGAATTTGAAAGCAAAGAAAACTTCTTCGTCAAAAGGAACTGCAACGATAATGAGGGTTGCTTCTTCGTCAAAAGGAACTACTATGAACGGGTATATTTCTCCGTCCTAGCTCTGTACTAGAGGGTATACCAGCCCCTACTAGCGGGCTGTGATGCAGCCAGAAAAAGAGATTGTCTAGGTTTTGCAGATGAATTGTTGAACTTGCCACTATAAGTTTTGTCGAAGGAAACATCGAGACATAACGTGTGCCATGTTTGACCGCGGAAACATAGCGCAATTGTGCCAACATATAAAATATTTTATCTCTAGGTACTAAGTCTTGTCGGTATTAATAAGCATATTAAGTTTTTTAGCTTTGATATTAAATGCATGCAACAGTCTTTGAAGATTGTCTTCAGAATCGGCGACAAGAGCAGCATCGCAAGTTTCGTATTCAAATGAAGCTTTCATGATAATAAAATAACATTTGTTGATTCATAACATTAGTCTGTACCTTTGCAAACGTTTTTCTGTTATGTGTATAAAATGTTTCTATTTTTACAGTCTTGTACCATCTAGTATAATTAAAACATAAAAAAACCGAGATGTATGATGCATAAAACAAATTTAAAATCCCTTGAAACTCAGCTTGACGCTTTTGTTCTTTAAGTGCACCAAATTTTGTAGCTTAAGTGACATTTTAATTAGTTTTACTGAAACGTGACACTGAATATTTTGTGAAACTAGTTAAAACAAAGGGTGAAATACTTCAATAGCCGACGATAAAACTTAAAGAAACGGAAACCGTCGTATTCTGTCACAATCTACAAGTATAAATCCAATAACCCCTCGGTATTTCAAATACAAATTAATAACTTTCAAAACTTACGAGGCGGCGATGTCACAGACGACTTGAGTAAACTTGGCCCTCTTAGCAGGATAACGATTGAACTTAGGCCAATCCATTTAAAGAATTTGATAGAAAATAACTGAATGAAGAAGTTCGGGGCTTATTTAAGTTAAAAATTATATTAAGTGACACAAAAATCCGAACACCCAGTGATTTTATTTTAATAAAATTTTACTTACTGAAGCATAATAAGTAAATAATAAAAATTTTAAAATGATTGCATTGCTTTAAAGCCCTTTTACCTTTAATAATGTGTGGATGCACCCCGATGTGTTACGCATTCTCCAACGCGCCTAGGCATGCTTCTGATCAGGTGGTCAATGTCCTCCTGTGTTATCTCATTCCAGGCAACCACCAACTCCTTTTGGAATTCTTCTAGAGTCTGAGGAGGACGTTGCAAATTGAGCAATCTCCTACCCATCATATCCCACACGTGCTCAATTGGAGATAAGTCGGGAGATCTTGGTGGCCAAGGTAAAAATGTGACATCATTATGTTGAAAGAAGTCTATTGTGACTCTTGCGACATGTGGTCGGGCATTATCTTGTTAAAAAGTTGGATTTGCCAAGGTATCAAGATAATAATGGGGTTCTAAAACCTCTTGGATATACCGATTCATGTTATCTCTGATGAAGATGAAAGGTAATCTCGAACCATAAGCTATAGCACCCCAAACCATAACTCCAACAGTTTGATGCCTTTTAACAAAAAATCGTGGATTTCTCCTTTCACCACGTCGTCTTCTAACCCTCGCTCGACCATCGTGCATGCCTAAACAAAATCAAGACTCTTCACTAAACACAATACTGTTCCATTCCAGATCCTAGTGACCATTCTCTGGACCACTCAAGGCAATTACGTCGATTTTCTGGAGTTAAAGGGAGGACCCACTGTGGTCAGTATGAAAACAGGCCAAAACGTCTTATTCATCGGTAAACACGCATGCCAATAGGTCCTCCGTGTTCTGCAAACCATTCATTTGCAATGGACCTGATAGTGGAGAAACGGTCCCCTAAGGCCAATAATCTTAGGCGGCGATCTTCATGGTCTGTTTTTCTACGAAGGCGTCCAGAGCCCCTTGCTCTTTGCGTACGGCCTTCTCGAAGCCATGCCTGACAACACCTAACCACGGTGTCTACACTTCTTTGCACTCTAACTGCAATTTCCCGAAAAGAAAATCCAGCTTCCCGAAGTCCCACAATACGACCCCTATCAAACTCCCTAAGTTGACGAAATCGTACAGGGCTCCGTACCCTAGGAATCGTAACCAATCGTAAAGAATGTTCCGAACCAAAATCCGCAAAATTTGGCTACGGCTACAATATTCATTTTTGTATTTTTAGAGGATTTCAAAAAAAGCAGTATAAAAACCGGAACCTTCAACTGATAAGCTGAGGCCGCACTGCAAGTGGGTAGTGGCTAGGTTGGATGGTGGTGGGTAGCGGTAGGAGGGTAGAGGGTGGATGTATATCGGCCGCACTGCGAGATATATTTTATTCCATCCACCGATCTCCGATCTCACGGCCAGTCTGTTTCTATAGTTCCAGAGTGTAAAATGTCAATCTCCAGAAAATTACTTTTAAGTGAGTGTAGTCCTTATGTACGGAATGAGATCATGTCTAATGTGAGGTCTATGTGGGTGCATCAGTATTATACCGACAGTTTGTCTGTTGGATCCCAGATAGCTTTGCGTTTAAAAACTGCTGATATCAGTTGTTCTTCCATTATTCAAGTTAACAACAAAAGTATAACTCAGAAACACACAGTTATAATAATTAAAAACACAAGGTAGCTCAAGGAAATTTGTCTTATGACGAAACACCGTCCTTAGTGGGTCGATGGAATTAACCAACTGGACTGTTTACTAGTGGTGGGTTGCTATTTCACGAAATGCTACTTTGTCACTGCTACAACGCTGTCACAGTCACAGTCTGCTCCAGATTGAATAAAATAGCAGTGACAATTAGTCACGTTTTGCTGTTTTGATTTTGAGATTTTGTAGTTCCTGTACCACATCGGTTCCATTTGTTATTGTCAGGGACGTTATCGTGTTCGCGACAGTAACATTTAACATCGTTTGAGAAGTGGTTGTCTCTGTTTGAGACGAAGCAGTGATAACTGATAATGGTGGTGTACCGTTATTTTGCGGCCAAAACTCTTACTACATAATAAACGGATAAATGTATTGAGGATCAAAAATATGTATAATTTCTAGTAACTAAAGGACTAAACTTTTATGATATGAATACAATAATACAGCAACCAACAGGTTCGGTCGCGATTACCCTTTATAATATTTGTAAATAGCAGATTCATTTTTATGTGTAACAATTTGGCCAAGCTAAACTGCTCCAGAAAATCACTGCTTTTTGTCACCGTGACAATACTGGAGCAGTAACGTCTTGTCACAGCTACACTAAAATAGCAGGTTGGCCCACCTCTACTGTTTACCTAGCGACACGCCAGGCGACTCGCTAGGCGCTATCCATCCGGTGGAGGGAGCAATGCGGCCGAGTCCATTCCATAGCACGCTGCAATAATTTGCCTCGCGGGTCGCTTGGAGGGTAACTACTATCTACCCGCGAGGTAACCATCCTGCAGTGCGGCCTTAGGTATAAGGCTGATCAATTGTTGATTTCAGTAAAATAACCTAACCTAACCTAACCTAACCTAACCTAACCTAACCTAACCTAACTGAGCGCTTTCGGCTTACAAGGCCATCATCAGAGTAACATCAAGTTGATAAAAATCTCTTAAAAAAGACATTCCAACACATTAAAAATAAATAAAACAACGAAAACAAATGTCAAAGGACATTGAAGAATTTTATCGATGAACAACTTACACCGCGATCTATGAGAACCTTATTAAACTAAACAGTGAATGAAAACTTGCTTAACATTTAATGTATACATTTAATTCGCTTATATTCACGACATAAGCAAATAATTGAGATGAAAACCATCCTATCCAGTAAGTTACACCAAATTACAGCTAAAAGTAAAATTTTCCTGAAATCGGTTTAGTAGTTTGGGAGTTTATTGGCAACATACATCATGCCACTAAATTTTTATGTAATATAATATAAGGTTTAGATTAAAAATGTTTCGATCTTAGTTCATCGTCAGGCTAGAATTCAAAGATACAGATCAGAGTCAGAAAGAAAATATGATTTTTCAATAATTCAGACTACCTCGTAATCAAACAGTAGGTATCTCATTATAATTGATATAAAAATTCGTGTATTTGTTATCAAATGTTAATTAGATAGTAAAGTATAAACAATTGGACGAGTTTTGGTGACTTGTGAAATATTTCAAAAAATGGTGTGTTAAGAAAAAATTATACAACATACATTAGAAGTTGTGAATACCGAGTACCTATAGATTTTTTAACTTCTTTATGTGTGTTGAATTAAAAAATAATGAATATTTAAAAAATGTACAGACTTAAATTATTTAATGATGTCAAAGAATCATTATAAGTTAAGAATAATAAGAATCCTAACCTATAATACAAGCATAATTAAACATTTTTAGTACCTAAAATGTTTGAAAGTACAATCTTTGATTTTCTTTATTACGATGTCAAAAACGTACTTAATATTGAACAACATGGTTTCATGAAAAAACGTTCAGTTGACACAAACTTATTTATTCACATCGAATACATACTGAAAAGTCTAAATGATAGAAAGAATGTCGATTCTGTTTATACTGATTTTAGTAAGGCTTTCGATAAAATCGATCATTCGATCCTTATTTCGAAACTTGCTGAAGTCGGTATACATGGTAGTTTACTGCGTTGGTTCGACTCATACGTCAGAAATAGATCTCAACAAGTAATCTTAGGAACCTTCAAATCTAACGTAGAGGTCAGCACGTCAGGGGTACCTCAAGGGTCCCATTTGGGTCCTTTACTATTTAATTTATATGTTAGTGATATTGCTGCCTGTTTTAAATTTGTATATTTTATTATGTATGCAGACGATTTAAAAATTTATCATTCCATTTCATGTCCTAATGACCGGTTTAGATTTCAACAAGACTTAAATAATCTATTTGATTATTGTGTAAAAAATAAGCTGTTGTTAAATGTCTCTAAGTGCAACTACATACAATTTTCTCGTAGCAGTCCTGAATTAAATTACAACACATATGAAATCTCTAATTGTGTACTCCATCCGGTAGATAGTATAAAAGATCTTGGAATAATTTTGGACTCAAAACTATTAGAACTTTGTATATGGCATATGTCCATAGTATCTTAATGTTCGGTTCCGTCATTTGGACTTGGTGTACATTTCAAAATTAGAATCTATTCAAAATAAATTCATTTCATATTGTAAAAGAAAGTTTTATCCTGAAACAGATAGACAACGTATTTGTTCCTTTTTAAATATAATCACCCTTGAGCACAGTAGGCAAATAGCGGATGTCATGTTTGCTCATAAAATTTTAAACAATAATATTGATTGTATCGAAATTACGAATTCCATAAATCTCCATACTCCCACCTATGCTACTAGAAATAATTACACCTTTTTTACAGACCAAGCATTTACTAATTATTTCCTTAATTCACTAACAACAAATTATCTAATATTGTGGAAGTAGATATATTCTTTCATAATACAACTGCGGTTAAAAAACTATTGAGGAACCATTTTTTAATACCATTAACTTAGATGTTTCTTCTTTTTTGTATTTTTAATTACATTTCTAGTTGTTAAACTTGTAAAAATTTGTAATTTAACTGTAATGTGTCAATACTTTTATGGGTCTGTCCTGTCTGTATCCCAAATAAATAAATAAATAAATAAAGAGCAGCAATACATATAATGAGTTATGCAATGTTGTTGGATTATTTGTTTTAAATAGATTGGTTTTGCTTAGTTTCATTGTTTTTTTTGCAAAATAAACATGACATTTCAGTTAATATTAAAGGCTAAATTATCAAATTACTCTTTCTTTATGTATAAATCTTAATGTATTGTACAAACAAATCAAATTAATAACTAAGAAGCATCTTGAAAGAAATTATCACCAAGGTAATCTATATGAAATTGCTGTAGTTTTGACATTAAGCCACGGTTCTGTTCACCATTCACGAGACGTTTTAGTTCCATAAATTGCTGGTAGTGACATTGTAATTAACTCCTGCTCCATATTTTCTCTATTCCCCTAGCCTCGCCTCAAGCAATAAAATGCACTGTAGCAGTTCCTTTTGTCACCTTAGAAAGACATTTGATAGAAAAGCAGTAATGATGTAATATTCTGTACCGAGAATAAAACATATTTTCCGGTATTAAACCACTTCTCAAAAACTATGGTTTGATTTACTTTAAACGAATATGTAAAATGATTTTTGTATCGAACCTGTTACAAATTAAGGTTAATATGGAAAGGAAAGAAACTTCTCATAACTACCCTCTTAGAAGTGCAGAGTATGACCTTTATTTACCAAAACCACGCACGGAACTAATCAAAAGCTCTATTTTTTATAACGCTAAGAAAATGCACAACAATCTACCCTTGGAAATAAAGTCCATTTCATCAATAATCGCATTTCGTAACGCTTTAAAATTATACTTGGTAGAGAGAGCTTTGTATGCAGTTGAAGACTTTTTTACATAAAATATTTCGGACCATCTCACGCACTAAGTGCCCTTCATCATTTCTAAAAATAAGGGACATTTATTATGAGACATACTGTATAAAAAAACTTTTTAAAAGGAATTTATTTACGCGTAAATCCAACCATACAATGTTTTAGATCATTTTTATAACATGATTATAATTATTGGCCTTTTATCCACATTTTTCTTATGTCGTCATACCGATTTTTCCGTTCTCCTTTTATTGTCTTTTATCGGTCAAAAAAACAGAATGATTTCAATATAAATATTTGCTGTCGTAAAAAATAGCTTTTAACTACATTGCTCATAATTTTTTTCTTTTCATTCGGTATTGTATTTGACTACTTTGCCTTTTAAATTTTTACTTGCCCTAATTTCTATGTAAATTCCCTCTTAGATTTACAATAAATCTCCTCAAAAAATACTGAATAACCATCCCTTCGTTTTTCTGAATTCCATTTTGAATGGTCCTTCCGATATTTCAGTGCCTGGCAATTTCGAATAAGCTTCCAATAAACATTTTACTACGCCAGTCTCTGGACATGTAAAATTAAAAAACTGTCAGTTATTCCTATCAGATTATTATTTTTGTCTAAAATACTGGATCGTTAATAAATTTTGCTCCGCTAAGATTATTTTTCATGCTTCTTATTATTTTTTTTAAGAAAATATGTCAGAAGGTGAAAATTAAATTTTACAATAGCTACAGGGTGGAGCAAAACAAGAGACTCTATATCAAGGTTATTCAAAGTACAGTTTGCTAAATTTTTACACTGCTGTAGGCCAAAATTGATTTTTAGAAGATAGTGCTGAATCACATCATCAACCATGGCCTTGTGACTTAGTGTTTTTTACGTATTTCATCAGAATGAGTGAGTCATCCAGTTCAACTGCAAAAAGAAGTAAGACTTACCATCATCACAGTGAGTGGGGAGAGGATTTTTTTTTCGTTATGGTCAAGGACAAATGTGTGTGCCTAATCTGCACCTCAAGTGTAGCATTACCGAAAGGAGCAAAATACAGATGAATCACTGCGTGCCGAACGAAGCGAGGTTAGCAGCACCAAATGCATCATACACCAGCAAGTTTTGTGTTCTAAAATTCCGAAATCAGATGTTATTATGAAAATTCCTTTTAAAATAGTTAACTCTATTCGAGCCAGAAGTTTGCTAAGGCGTCAATTCCGAGCTCTCCTTGAAGAGACAGAAGCTGAACACTCAGACCTTTTGCTTCATACAGATGTTACGTGGCTTAGCCGTTGTGCCTTTTTGAAGAAATTTCGCCAACTGCTACCAGAAATCAAGATATTCATTCAACCAAAAGGAGAAAATTTACCTGAACTTGAAGATAAAAAATGGCTTATGAAACTGGTCTTCCTTTGTGACATAACAGAGAAACTTAATGAGTTGAACCTGAATTTTCAAGAGAAAGACAGAACCGTCATCGAGATGACATCTTTGCTTAAAAGATTTAAGTCAAATTCAAGCGCATGCATCCCAATTAAATCGAGACGAACTAAAAAATTATAAAAACATGGAAGAATGTGAGCACAATTCAATTCGAGAATTTAAAACTTTCACTGAACAGCTGGAGAATTTGCACCTGGAGTTCGAAAGAAGGTTTGCGGATTTTGCCGCTCTCGGAGAAATGAAATTAACCAAAATGCAGCTATTATTTTTTAGACTTATTAAAACAGACGTTCTTCACATTGGTATTGCAATTTGAAAAGTATCTTTATATTTTTTTGGTGCCCGAATTCATCTAGTAAATGGCCTAATATCAAACAACCGAGAAAAATATATATTGGAAACGTATTTGCATGAAAAAGGATAGAATTTGTAGACTACAACCAGAAATATTTTTCAAAACGTTATTGTTGAAAAGAGATTCATCGAGAAAGGTTTTATATTTATCAATAGTTTATTTTCATCATTTCGAAGTTTCCTGGATGCCCAAAAAAGAAATAACTTTTGCTTTTCTTAAATTCAGTGGATTTCTTTCTTATATTATGGAAGTGTACATGCTTTTATCAGCTTAGGGCATATGTTAGTAAAATAATAATATTGCTTTATTCACAATTACGAATTTACAAAATAGAAAAAGTTAAACATAAATAAAGCCTAGATGTCGATAAGTGCAAAACACTTTTTTCAGTAGGAAATGACATTTCTCATAAAGTGAATGAACACTTGTTTTGAGATACATGTTATTAATTTATCTATAAATATATTGGTTTGATGGTTTGATTTTGACGATTTATTATTTATTGTTTTTATATTGCTGTTGTTATTATTTGCTATATAATTTTTTTTATAAACGACCTAATAAATATTTGCTAGCTCAGTAAAAATTTGATTTTTATTTTAAAATCCGACTCTTTATCTTGGTTAGGATTCAAGAAAACTCAATTTGACTACTCTATAAAACATACAATTATAATTAAGGAATTATTTGATACAAAATTCTACAAACTATTAATTTTCTTCAAAAACTTATTACATGCAGGAATTTACCAAACACAATAGAAAACGAATCTTATCAATCTTACTAGAATCTATATTGATTTTGATGAATCGCACTTTTTGCTAAATACTTTGATACTATTCAATTAATGTGATAATAATCTTTTTGTTGAATAATTTGATTAAACTCGATTTTTGATTAACAGTGTGGATACCAGTTTTCGTGATCAATTTCAATTGCCAATTAGTGGAATAAGAGAGAATAAGAAAACGAAAACGGAAATGTACGGCCTTTTATACCTTTTCCCTAATTATGACACTAATGACATAAAATTAGCAATCAATCGTTTCAATTTGCAAAATTTAAATGGTGACAGCGTATATTTTTACGGGTATTACAATATCTGATAGGAAGGATCGGAATCATAGTCCGCAGGTTACCTGAAAAAAGTTAAAAAATAATGTAGGAGGAATTACGGAGTAAAGAAGGTCGCTGATTCCAAATAAAAAATTAATTAATCCATCCATTTGGTAGCGTGTCCAAGCATGGACAAGAGGAACACCAGTAGGAAAACCCAATATAATATATTTTAACAAATATTTTATTCCTTAACAGACAAAATATATATATAACTATGAAAATAACACCAATGAAAATTTGTAGAAAATTGGTAGAGCACAACCGACAACACTGCTTTTTAAAAAATTCAGGATACCGGCACAAGTGCGGAGTTTTTCCACGTAATGAAAAATTGTACTTACAATCATAAAATCACTTTTCTGGATTTCTAGTACTGATACTTTGTCTAAGCATAGACGAATGTAAACTTTATCAAATTGAATTGAATTGAATTTATGAAATTGAATTATTTAAATCTTTGTAGGGATTTGATAGCCAAATTCCTACAAATAATTTCAATGCGAATTGTAGAAATAATGGCATAACCTAAAAATATCTTTATATTTTATTTTTCTCTGCATTAAATTTGTTTTGTTGAAGTTGGCAAGTTCCAACTATAGCTTAACCTGAATAAGTTTGAATGGTTTAAGGAAATGTATTTCTTTGAGTACGCACGAAATATAATCCAAGTAAATTAGTAAATTAACATACTTTACAAGAATGTGATATACCTTCCAATAACACAAATTAACATACAACTATCACCTTAGCATAAAACAGTTTAAATTCGAATAATTCTCTTAGAAGCCATAAATTTAGTATGAAATAACAAGTCGGCGCTTAGCTTTAAAAGCTGATTTTCAAGAATGATGTAGGTATGTAAAGCTTCTCTCATCTTTATTCATACCCGGAAAATCCTTCTACCTACAATTTCTGTACCAGCCACACTCTCATCACGGTAATGTTATCAGTCATGATTTATACTAAGTGAACTTATTTTATTCACGTAACCTTTCTCATCTAAGTTATAGTTGTACATTGTCTAGTTGTCGTCCTCCACCATACAGATATTTACAATGTGGAAAAGCCAAATTAAAAAAAAAATGTATAAAATGTCTCATAAGAGCAATACAATTATTGTAATTTTTATGCATTTGTGCCTTTATAACCAAAAACGATGGGGCATGCTGTAATAATATTAAGCGTTGAGCGTCAATTTGTGATATGATTTAAATGTTGAAAGTGAATTTATAAAAATATTTAGTTAACTTTTAATAAATAACAATATATCAAAAAAAATGTAATTTACAATAAAACAACTATTAATCTTAATTTCGTCTTTAATTAGTTGTAAAAGATATTTCAATAATTAACAAAATTTATAAATGTTTATCATAGCAAAAATTATGATAGTTAAATGCCTCGGCTAGAGGTGAGTAAGTTCATTAGCTCTGACTATAGTACAATATTTGTTTCTTTAAGAAATAATAAGAGCGCCACTGAAATCTTTTTATTTTTTATGATACTACTGAGGAAAGTTATTTTAAGTTGAGTTATTTAAATAAGTATCTTAAGATGGCAGAAAGATGTCAGAAAAAACTGTCTATGAAAAAAATTAAAATAAGAATGTACCAACCGATAAAAGATAAATAGATTTCCTTGGTGCTAATAAGAATGAAGTTGATAATAAGTTACAAAAAAAAATAATCCTCAAACAGTTCTTTCAAACGACTTATTCTAATACAGTTGTAAAGATATAGATAAATATAAATTTAGACAAAACATAAAAATATGTGAACAGTAAACTTGATATATAACACTATAATTTATCTTTTAATACCAGTTCACGATCCTTCGCCATACCTTGGGGTCGCTACGGTACTGTCTAGGTGGTTCAAAATGTCTATGGATGATCTAGAGTTGATGGATGATCAATTCTTAGAGATAATCAAGTTAAAGATGTTCATGTTTAAATAATGTTCAAATTTAGGAGATCTTCAAGTTTAAGAGCTGTTCTATTTTACGAGCTGTTCAAGTTTACGAGATCTTCAAGATTACGAAATCTTCAAGTTTAGAAGATGCTTCAAGTTTAAGAGATGAGATGTTCAAGTTTACTGTATAATATTCCAACTTTCTGGCAATTACCAGTTTCAAACACGTGTTACATTTACTTTTGGCACAAAAAGTACAAATCAGCATAGTCCGAAATCTACAGTTGGATGATAACATATTAAAATAGATTAGAAAAGAAACATTCTTACATTAAATTTACTTTGTAACAACCTTACATATTATTCAAAATTCCAGAAATGTACTTTCACTGGCCATTTTATAAAAAAATTTCATTAATACTCTTAAATTACCATAAAAAGATTCTTCGAATAATAAAGAAATATGTTAAAATTCTCATCTGATATAATAAAATATAAAATATAAGTTTCAATGTTTTATAAATATTTTAACAAAAAGGAATTATAAAATTGGAAAAAAAAACATACCTGTATATGACAGTAAACCAGTACAAGAAATGAGACTGGGAATAATTATTAAAACCCTTGAACCCGATAATGGCAACTCATTAGCACACCTCGTAGTGTAGCTACTTTTAACTTCCAATTATAATTATAGAGACGGTATTCATAATTTTATTATTAAGAATTCTTTCGGAAAGATGGATCTCGCGGTACTAATTTAATTACCTACATATTTATGATACCAGGTGCTTAAAATGTTAGCAGATACTGTTACAATGCTTGAACGCTCGGACACTCTTATATACAGAATAATGGAAGGAGCAGAAAGATACACAACGAATGCAGAAATAAGAGAAAACTACGAATACACGTCGATAGCAGAAATGATAAAAAACAAAACAGTGAACAGTGAACCCTACAAGAAAACAGTGAACAGAAACCCACTAACAAGGAGAATAGGAAAAGAAACAGTAGGACAATAGGATGGAAGGCCAAATACAAACTAGTACATCACAGAGCAAATATACAACTTACAGGAATCTAGAAAAATAAAGCAGGGGGAAAACCTAGAAATTCCAGGAAAAGCCTGGGAAAAACACAAAAAGAAATACGATAAACTGGGACACAGCCGAAATTAGTTTCAGAGAAAAAATACCAACAAAGAAAATAAGGAATAAAAACACAAAAAGAAACACAAAACAAACAGGTGCAATGTGGAACTGGAGGAAAAAGAAGAAAATTAGGAAGAAAAGGCTATATTCAAATGAAATTAAATGAAATGAAATATATTAGTACTTCTAGAGCGCTTGTTTTGTCAATATTTTTTATACAGGGTGTCATGTGACCATAGCCAATACCTTTGTTTTTTCAAGTACATCACCCTAAATATTATTTAATTTTTGAATTATTTAAAAAAAATTATAGACATAGCTATTTCCTTTACAATGTTCTATACCCACATTTACTGTTTCGGAAGTATTAAGGCTTTCAAACTATATTGCAAAATGTAAAAGATTTTTTTTAAGTCAGTAACACCCAGAAGGAATAATTTCTTAATCTTAACTTTTTGACAACAGAATGACTATAATTAAAGAATGCTACCCGTATGATAACAATATCAATGTTTTATCTTTAATAGTTTCCAAAATCATTAACGGTGTTTAACTCATTAATTTAGATTAAACTCAAAGTAAGTTTCAAAACCTTTATGGTTAGGTTAAATCGTCTAGAGATGTCACACTGTTCGGCTTAACAAGTTAAATAATCTTAAAGCGCGTTTTGTAAATATCAGACAATAAATTAGTTACGACGTACTCAAAGATTTCCACGATAATGAAATACAAATAGTGAAAATGGAAAAAAACCGAGACAATAATACATTATTTTTTCCGACACGGAACCAACAAATAACATTTTAGTAAAATTATAATTATATCTATAATATTATAATTATATCTAAAATATTATGATTTTGTCCTAAATTCTTCAAAGTAATTGACATACCTAAAAGCAGCACATTTCAAACTCCAATTTTATAGGGAAAAATTAATAAAAAAATAATTTAAACAGCTTTTTAATGAATGTAAGAATACAGATTTTCTTTATATTACCAAAGAAATAGTCAAACATGTAAAAATATTTCATCATTTTTTGTAAATTTAGATTAAATTTTGCAAATTTAAACAATTGAAGTCCTAACTATTATTGTCATAATTGGAAAAAAAGTATAAAAAGACCAGGAAATTGAATTTTCCTCTCTTGCTTCTCGCTGATCCATGCCGAATACGTCGATTGGTAATTAATTAGCACCATAAAATCATTATTAATTAAAAAAAAATTTGGTAAATCAACGTAATCAACAAAACTATTATTTATAAATTGTTTTAACAGTACAAAAGTACTTACCAATAAATTCAATTCAACAAAAACAATCCAGATTATAGCAGAATTTATGAGATTTATTTCATCGTTTCTGGAGGTACAACCTGGCAGACATTTTAAATAGCCGTTGACGAGCGTTGCGCAGATCATCTACCTAGCAGGGACCCATCTGATTTTGACATCATTATTTGAACATAGAAGATACTTATACGAGGTATGTGCGATAAAAAACTATTTATATGTGTATGCATGATTTGGTAAATGTAAATCCAGGTTGGATAATATAATTTGGTAAAAATATAATTTCCTTTTTGTAATAAAATATTTGCATGTGATAAACACTTGAACAATATTAATAGTTTTATGCATAGTTTATAATAAACCATTTTTCTATAACAATTTAGTGTTTAACGGAAGATTAAAATTGAGTTTTCTTGAATCCTACCCAAGGTAAAGAGTCGGGTTTTAAATTAAATAAATTAATAATTTCACTGAGCTAGTAAAATTCTTATAGAGCGTTCAACAATAAAAATAATTAATTATTATACCATTAATCAATTCAAACATCTCAAAATAATAATAAACTAAATAAAACAAATCATCACAAATTGATGTTCCCAGCGTGGAACTTGATAAATTAATTAAATAATAAATAAATTATAAAAAACCAATAAATCAATACATTACAATACATCATGCAGCTAAAAGAACAAATTCCTTCTTTACCTAATTTTGCATAATTTTTCTTTTTCTATTTTAATCTATTGATATGGTTTGTTTCAAGTAAAAAAAATTAAATATAAAATTTATGAAATTATTAAGTTGGTGAATTTTATTTTATTATAAGATAAGATATTATAAGATAAGGTTAGTTAAGTTAATTAAGGTAGTTAAGATAATAGGGTTAGATAAGTAGTTAGGTATTTGTCTAGATAGAAATTTGTTTTAATATTTTTCCATTACAAAAATTAAAATAAATTTAAAATTTATCTAAAGAGCAAACCATAACACTATATTACTGTTTTTTGGCTTTTTATATTTAGTTAATTAAACAAATTGTACATTTTTGTATGTAAATTGCCTATAATCATTCATTATCCATTATCTTCGAGTTAAAATGTGATTAATGATCCGTACATTAACTTAAACAAACATGTAACGTAAATACATTTATCAAAAAGAAACCCAGAGCGATTAAAAAATAACATTTTAATTGGAATATAGAACTCCGGAATTTTATTTAAATTATCCTGGCAGTGCTCGTTTTTATTCTTCCGTGGCGTTGCCGAGTTCATGGCAATTTATTACTTATTAGATTTTTTAGTGAGATATTTTTATCATGATGGATTTAGAGCTACAATTAAAACTTTTTAGCAGAACCGAAAGTTCATAATTGGTTAGGGATAGTACGGTAGATTAGCTACAAAAATATAATAAAATGGACGTCGTTAAATTCGTTTGTATGACAGTTTATATTCGTTAGTTACTAAGGGTTAATTTTTCTCTCCGTAGGAGCGCTCATTTCGCCGGTATCACCTCAGCCCCTTTGGGCTTATTGTAGAATTGTGGATTCTTCTGCATTTGACTAACATTTGACCTATCAGGAAATTCAGCTCATTCAGCTTCTTTGCTGGCTGGTGGTAGAATTTTTCTGGGGTTATTTGAAGTCTGCCTCAATTTATGCAGGTGTTCTCTAGTGGGAAAGAGCCCCATGAATATTCCGGTAGATATTTACCTGGGCGTGTTCATCCATTGAATTTTTGATTTCTTTTTCAACCACCCTTTTGACCATGACCTGATAGAGCATTTAGGAATGAGTTAAAAAACCTCTGCTTGCTATTTCGTCAGCTTTGTCATTGCCAGCGATTCCTCGATGTCCTGATACCCTCTCTAGTGTACTGAGCTTCCATTATTTTAAATTCTTTACAGCAATCCCATATCAATCTGGATGACACCTTAAAGCTCTCTAAGTTAAGGGCAACACAGCTGAAGCTGTAAATTCTTATATGTATTTCATTGCAGGCTCTCATATTATTTTCTCTTGTGCAGACAAGTATAGAGAGACTTCTGCTTGAAATACAGAAGGTTATAGGTGCCATCAACTAGCCAATTTAATATACAATTTTATTTGACATTATAAAATAATATTTCTTTTACAAATGAAGCAAATTAGGTACCTATGTGTTGTTGGTTTAAGCAACCAAATATTTACTCTAGTTGACATGCAAATTTTGGGAAATGACATTCCTGCTTATGAAATTTGTCTACAGTTTAATTAATGTATTTTCTTCTTTTTCCTACTTGATTAATAGACTCATGCTTGTTTTACTTTGTTTTTTAGCCTCCCCAAGGGTCTCGTCTGGGACCTTTATTATTTAATTTGTTTATTAATGCATTAAGATATTGCTTTCAGGGTAGCAAAGCTCTATTATTTGATGACGACCTCAAATGTTTTAAAATAATTAATAGTGATGAAGATGCCTTGATTTTGCAGTCTGATTTGGATAGCCTATCAGATTGGTGTGCAAAAAGTGGTATGAATCCAAGTGTCATATTATGCGTTTTTATCGAATACATTACCCAACAGCATTTGTATGATTACAGCATTAATAATGTCAGCTTAAATTGTGTTTCGCAAATTAAAGACCTTGGTGTTACATCAGACTACTCACTCACGTATAAGTTTCATATTACTAATGTTGTTCAGAAATCTATGAAGATGTTAGGCTCTAAAGGGAACCACTTGTGATTTTACTAACATCAGTGCTATCAAGTCCCTTTATTGTTCTCTAGTCATAACACACCTCGATTATTGTTCTCCAGTATGGTCTCCGCATTACATTACTTATAAAGCTAAACTAGAATCAATTCAGCATAATTTTTTAAGATACATTGCCTTTAAGATGCGTATTTTCCATTGTTTTGATATTTTAGATACTTTATTAAACATCCCTACCCTAGAGATTTGCAGAAAGAAAAGAGATCTCATACGTATAACTAGGCAAGTACAAACCTTTCATGTGTCATTTCATAGGTAGGTACAACTGTGCAATGAACAGTTTTCTCCCTAGGACACTCAGATTTAGCTAACTCCATTGAGGACATCTCAATTTTTAATGTATCAACTTTCAGGTTTAAAAAACATGTGATGGAGCTTAAACTTTGATATCAAATTTTCGAGTATTGGCTGAAGTTATGGTGTTGTCACCCTCTACTGTATTTTGGATTTTAGTTTTGCTGTTTTTTTTCATGAATTTAATACCTGACGTGTTTTTTTTCTATTTTTGAAGCAATTTAACACAATATTTATTGTGAATTGGGCTTGCCCGTGAATAAATAAATAAATAAATAAATAAACAAATAATGTTGTCTGCTCATCTTTTTCTCGATTGTCCCATTGATCTTCCTCTATTTGGGGATTTCTCTCTTGCCATTCTTACTGTTTTATATTTATTGTAATTTTTTCTATGTTTTGATTTCATTCTATTTTTTTTTCTTTTGGTCCACAGGTTTATATCCTCCATACTATATCTCGCTCAAATTTCTTCACTTCTTACTTTGTCTCTTAGAGTATGGTTTGTTATTTTTTGCTAAACTTTAATTTCTGCTGTTTCCAGCAATCTTTGTGTGCGTCATTTTCTGTCTTTATCATTAATTTACATATTTTTACAAATCATTGTTGTTTGAACAACAATTTTTTATGGATTTAATAATTATATTTCCAATTTATGTACCCAATTTTTTTCAGCAAATTTTATATTTTCTATGAGCTTCTGCCGACAACCATAAGAAGTTTTAGAAAGAGATTTTCTTGATGTTGGCTTTCTAGCAATCACAGAGTAGTCAAAAAGGTTTATTAATGTGGTGGAGTTTATTTGTTAGGGTGGTACAATTGATTCGAGGATTTACCTTTTATGGTGATCTCTGTGTATTTACAATGAATGTAAGGCAAGAGGGCTGTTATTTGTGTGACTAATAACCTTTAAAGATTTTTGAATAGATGTACATTTAAGAATTTCTAAAACTCCACCGTTTGAATAATTTATTTTAACGAACGTCAAATAAAATATGTTGTTATCATATATTCACTTTAAAATCTAATAGCTAAAATGGTTCCTGTTAAATTTATGTAGTTAAGGTCCGCTAGATCAATCTCTTGGTAAGTGAATCATAAAATACCAAGGGGTTACATTTAATCTCTTTGGTAAGCTTCTGTTAAAATCGAATTTGTTAGATCATTCTACGAGGGTTGTCTGAAAAGTTTCCGACCTCAACATGAAGATGGCAGCACTCGTAAACAAAAGTTGGGGAATGTATTTGCGCATGCTTTAAAAGGTACCCACTAAAATTTCAGCCATTTTGGATGCGCAGTTGTTGTTTGACAATCATTTGAGTGAGTCTATGTGAGTGTTTTTATGAAAATGGAAAAAATCGAGTATCGAGCTGTCATTAAATATTTGTTTTTGAAAGGCAATACGCCTAAACAAATCAAAGACGAGTTGGACGCTGTGTACGGGGACTCTGCACCATCATTTACCAACGTGAAATTTTGGGCTGCTGAATTTAAACGTGGCCGTACCAGCTTGGGTGACGATGAACGTTCGGGACGTCCAAAAACTGCAACCACTGACGATAATATCGCTCAAGTTCACCAAATGGTGCTAGACAACCGTCGAATTAAAATTAGAGAGATAGCAGAGGCTATAAACATGTCCAAAGAACGTGTTTGTCACATATTGAATCAAGATTTAGGCATGAGAAAGCTGTCCGCGCGTTGGGTGCCGCGTTTGCTCACTTTAGACCAAAAACGTGTTCGAATGAACATTTCCAAATCTCTGTTGGCGCAGTTTAGGCGCAATAAATCAGCTTTGGCACCGTTTAATTACTGTAGATGAAACTTGGATACACCATTATACTTCAGAAACAAAAACACAGTCAAAACAATGGACTGCGAAGAGGGAATGGGCTCCAAAGAAAGCAAAGGTTGTTCCTTCGGCTGGGAAAGTAATGGCAACTGTTTTCTGGGATAGTCATGGAGTTATCTTAATCGATTATCTTCAAAAAGGACAAACCATTACAGGAGCATACTACGCATCATTACTTGACAACCTGAAGGCAGAAATTGCGGAAAAACGGCCATTTGCAGAAAAAAAGAATTTTGTTTCACCAAGACAATGCGCCGTCTCACACCTCAGCGGTTGCCATTGCGAAAATACACGAATTACGGTTTGAACTGCTTGACCTCCCTCCTTACTCACCAGATCTAGCCCCAAGCGACTTTTTTTGTTCCTTAAGCTAAATCTTGCGCTCGGAGGACAGAGATTTTCGTCGAATGAGGAGGCCATCACCTTCGTAAACAACTATTTTGCAGAGAGAGACGCCGAGTACTATTTGGACGGGTTGAAGAGATGGGAGCATCGCTGGGAGAAGTGTATAGACTTACAAGGAGACTACCCCTCCAAAATCTCCAACTGCCATTAACATATTGCCAGTGGCATAAAACCGTAGTGTAATTAATAACTGTTGAAGTGGGGTTAAGCAATTATTTCTGTAATTACAAAAAACTTAAGATTTTTAAAAAAGTATTATCTCCTTGTAGGAAAGTCTATAGTATTTTCAATTAATTGGAGTAGAGCATTTGCACTTTCTTTGCTTAATCTTAACCTAATTGTTATTACCATAAAGGGCCACCATGATAAAGTTATTTAAAAAGTAATGCAAATTACCCTGAACCTAATATATGGTATACCAGAAGAAAAGGGTTAGGGTCATCCCAGACAACACAGTTGTGATTCCATTTACCAGGGGACGTAGATCCTCCAAGGAGGTAAAATATCGAAGAGTTCTCCAGGATGTATAACTGAAAAAACGTACAGAAAAAAAATCTTATTCAAAACCCTAGTTAACAGCTGGACATGTAAGAGGGCATGTGGAAAAGCATATGAATTATTATCAAAATTAATTCATAAAAATATCGATATCAAATATCTATAAATAATTTAATTAAACTATAAATAATCATTCAAAGCATAATATATATCACAATATATACCGGACGAAATATGCAATACTATGATTAAACTATTAAATGTTGGATGTTCTGTTTTGTGTACGGTTTTCTGTACCATTGTTACAATCTGAATGCGTCAGATAATAATTAAGAACCAATATAGACATGAATAGACTTGATTAATAGTTGGTAAAGTTTTGGGTAATGCTAGCTAGTTATAAACTAGAATATTTGGGGGATAAGTTTCCTTATTTTGTGCAAACAGTGGTTTGCCACTACATAGGATAAGACTTCTCAGTTCTCATCTCCATCAATGAATGTATGTTTGACATAAAGTTAATTTTTTAACTAGACTATCGAAGTTTTGTTTAAAAGTTGTTTGGTATAAAAAAATAGACTTTCCAAAATTTTAGATTGAAAAACGAAGGGATTTTTATATATTAATAATAATAATAACAGAGACAACCAAAGAGACGGTCAAGTACATGAGCATTTTTGTTCGATTGTCCAATAAAATAGTCCTGCTAGCTCTATCCTTGTTAAGTTCATAAGTTTATGAAATGTCATATCTTTGTCTTATTTTTGAAAAGTAAGCGCAGATGGCGGCACTAGGAGCATGGAATTTTTGACACGAAGGCAAACCTTAGAACATAAAGTTTGTTTAATATTCTGAGGTAAATGTGACGTGCCAATTGCCAAATTACTCGTCCTAATTTTTCCAGAGGCAGTTTTTTTCGTTAAATTGCCAGGCAACAAAATTCTTATTGATATATGTCAAGTTTAATTTTCCTAGCTCTTACAAGTAAATCTCATCTACTGTCAGTTATTTTTGAGTTACTTTGTTGGCAACTAGGAATGACGTCATGGTCAACTTATCGTAAAAATCCTATACCTCATAAACATTTAGTAGACAAAAAGCCCAAAACTATGAAATTTATCATAATGGATGAGTGTCTTTTTCAGTTTACTGTACACTGTAAATAACTAGATATTTCTGCTAACTAGATGTTGTTATAGTTCCCAACGGGATTATGCTGATAGCGAGACTGTGCTATTATACCATGTTTACCGAGATCGTTTCATATTCCTGAAGCAACAAAATGTATCTTGTGTATACATCTGACTTCATTAATCGAGATAATAATCAGCTCTTCATATAAGGTAACAGTAAATAAAAACTAGGGTAAAATTGATTCATTAAAAGTTAGGTTAATGAAATAAAACATGTGAATCCGCTTATATACCTATAAGTTACATTTTGTTTTAAATGTCAATCTGACGATGCTTCTTAGCGAAACGGCCGTCATTGTGATTTAAAATTTTTCAAATAAACTTGGAAGTTACGTTGAAACGAAGAGTTTTTTATTATTCTTAATAAGATTGTAACTATATTATGACGTTGGGCGTCAATTTGTGATAGGATTTACATGTTGAGAGTGAATTTATAAAAATATTTAGTTAAATTTAAAAAAAAATAACAATATACCAAAAGAAAAAAATGTAATTTACAATAAAACAACCATTAATCTTAATTTCGTCTTTAATTAGTTGTAAAAGCTATTTCAATAATTAACAAAATTTATAAATGTTTATCACAGCCAAAATTATTATAGTTAAATACCTCGGCTAGGGATGAGTAAGTTCATTAGCTCTGACTACAGTACAATATTTGTTTCTTTAAGAAATTATAAGGGCGCCACTGAAATCTTTTTATTTTTTATGATACTAATGAAGAAAGTTGTTTTAAGCTGAGTTATTTAAATAAGTATCATAAGATGACAGAAAGATGTCAGAAAAAACTGTCTATGAAGATAAAAAAAATGAAAATGTACCAACAGATAAAAGATAAATAGATTTCCTTGGTGCTAAAATGAATGAAATTGAGAATACGTTAAAAAAAATAATCCGCAAACAGTTGAACTTGAACTTGAAATTTGTAACGTCTTTGGTATTTTATATTCCAATGGTGTGTATAACACCAATGACAATAAGAGAATGAATCGTGGTTTAAGGTATCGGACTATGCCACATTAAAGATCGTGTATAAAGTTGGAATTACTGACAGGAATCGTTAATAATAATTAACATGTTAAGAACTCTATACAATATATGGTATTAGTGTTAGCCATATAATTAATTTAAAAATACTACGTTTTTAGTTAACATATCATGTTACAAGATGGACTTCCAAAAAGTAAGAGTTAGAACAATAAATTTTATTATTTAAGTTATTTTATACAGGGTGATTGATTAGTGTGAGGAAGCTCAATAGATCTGTTATAGTAAAATTTACAAAAAAAAATTATTAAGAAAAGTTGTAGGCAGCTTTAAAATCCACATTTTAAAATTAGTTACAATCTTACAGGGTGTTCCATAAGATGGTGGCATACCAAACTTATGTTTTTTTTAAATGGAACACCCTGTATTTTATTTTAAATTTGAAATCTGCTTAACTTCCACATCACAACAATGTAAAGTTTTATTATGTTATACTGGGTATTTAAAAAGTTATAACCAATATTACCTGAAAATCGTATCAAGTTTAACCCCCTGTATAATTAAAAAGGAGTATAGGAACATTGATCTATTGCAACCATAGTTTTTTAATAATTGTTAAAAATTATAAAACATATTCGTTTTCATAATATTCGTTAAATCAAATACAGGGTAAGTCAAAATGCTAGTACATTATTTTCTTGGTAATTTTAAATGGAACACCCTGTATTTTATATCACTATCGTAAAGTACTAATATCATACTTCAAATTTTATGAAGTACTCCCTATACCTAAAGTTATCAGTTTTCTAGATATTTTTATTTTTCCATCCATCAAAGTATTGATTTGGTAGATATTTTAACGTTTACCAATAATTATTGTGAGTTGGCCATGATTGGTTTGTCAGAAACTGACAGTTTGACATTATTGTTTATTAATTCAGTATTGTGGTACACCGTAAATTAGCAACAATTATTATTAGCAACAATATCAATTTAATTTAAATTAGAAATAATGAATTTTACTACTAATGAATTGGTAGATATGATCTGGATTTTGGGGGAATGCAATAAAATATCATTACTCTCCGCTAGAATTTATCAAGAACGGTTTCCAGATAGGCGGCAACCTAGACAAGATACATTTGAAAAATTGAAAGATCGATTTAACCGCACTGGTTCAGTGAAATATGAAAAACATGAACGAACAAAACCGAGTGTGACAGAGGAAAACGAAATGAGTGTGTTGATGGCAATTACAGAAAACCCACACACAAGTATAAGGAGCATTTCCCATGAACAAGAACTTAGTTACTACTCTGTTCAAAACAATCTATCTAAAAACCAGATGCACCCCTATCATATTCAAAAGCATTAAGAATTAAACAATGATGATTTTCAGAAACGAATACCTAGTGTTTTGTGAATGGGCTTTAGAAAAAATTAATGAACATAGAGATTTTTTTGATTATGTCCTATTTGGTGATGAAGCTACATTCCATCGAAACGATTCTGTTAATAGGCAAAACTTTCACTACTATTCAACAAGTAATCCATACCACATAGTAACACATAGTCAAACAAGATGGTCTCTAAATGTGTGGGGAGGTATCGTCGGTAGCTATGTAATAGGTCCATATTTTTTTGAAGATAACTTAAATGGTGAGATTTATTTAGATTTTATCGTAAATCAGTTACCGATATTATTAGAAGAGGTTCCACTTAATATACGTGAACAAATGTGGTTTCTACATGACGGTGCTCCTGCGCACCACAACGAATTAGTACGTGGTGAACTTAATGATCAGTTTGGAGAAAGATGGATCGGAAGGGATGGACCGTGACCCCCAAGGTCACCAGATTTTAATAAAATGGACTCATTTTTTTGGGGTAACGTTAAGAACGAAGTGTATAAAATACCTCCAACAACAAGGGATGATATGAAAGATAGAATCGGAATTGCATTTCAAAATATTTCTTTACAAATACTTAATAATGTAAGCAACTCTTTCAACGACCGCTTTCAAGCATGCATAAATGTTTTAGGAGGTCATTTTGAACATCTTACTTGAGTAAGATAAGTTAAAATTACTGTTGTTTTTTATTTTTCTCTGTTGTTAATTTTTTTTTCTTAATTTTCAGTCGGTTATTTTATATAAAATTTATTTGAAATAAATTGTTTTCTTTTCTGTAACGCTATTACTAAATTAATAAACAATAATGTCAAATTGTTAGTTTCTGACAAACCAATCATGGCCAACTCACAATAATTATTGGTAAACGTTAAAATATCTACCAAATCAATACTTTGATGGAAAAATAAAAATATCTAGAAAACTGATAACTTTAGGTATAGGGAGTACTCCATAAAATTTGAAGTATGATATTAGTACTTTTCGATAGTGATATAAAATACAGGGTGTTCTATTTAAAATTACCAAGAAAATAATGTACTAGCATTTTGACTAACCCTGTATTTGATTTAACGAATATTATGAAAACGAATATGTTTTATAATTTTTAACAATTATTAAAAAACTATGGTTGCAATAGATCAATGTTCCTATACTCCTTTTTAATTATACAGGGGGTTAAACTTGATACGATTTTCAGGTAATATTGGTTATAACTTTTTAAATACCCAGTATAACATAATAAAACTTTACATTGTTGTGATGTGGAAGTTAAGCAGATATCAAATTTAAAATAAAATACAGGGTGTCCCATTTAAAAAAACATAAGTTTGGTATGCCACCATCTTATGGAACACCCTGTAAGATTGTAACTAATTTTAAAATTTGGAGTTTAAACCTGCCTACAACTTTTGTTAATAACTTTTTTTTGTAATTTCATTATATCCCTATAATTTTTGTGGAGCAGTTTAGTATTTAGCAAATTTGAAAACCACAGCCGTAGAGTTTTATTTGTAAAAGAAAGTTTGAGAATTACGATAATATTTTTTGCAACAAGTTTACGGTCAGCAGGGAAGCTCACTCTGATCCCATTTTCCTTTAAAGTCGTAACGCATTCATTTTGAGAGATATTGGAGGACAGGATCCATTGGCACGGAAAATAACTTAACGTCATTTTCCCGTAACTTTTCTTTATTTTTATATATATATTTTTCTTTATACAGAAAATTCGCAACTATATGTCATCAGCAAAATATAATAAGAAAGAGAAGCGAAAGAGTACTATAGCTTGTATTCATATTACTACTTATATTAATAAAGTTTTCACTCTTGCCGAGTGGTTTTTAGCAGCCAAACATGAGTATTGGTATTTTTTTCACGTTTGTATGTAAGAATTTCAAAAACTTTGGTTTTTGGTATATAAATTTCAATTTGTTTTCATCAATACACACTTTTAACAGTTTAAAGTAGGCATAGATTTCTAGTTATGTCTCACTATCATTATATTAAGGGTTGACGACGACTTAAGATTCTTTGGTGTATGCCATGAATTTCTAGATACTCCCTTCACACTTGAGGATCTTGATCAATCTTTAATGTCATGTAAAGATGGCAAGGCCCCTGGTAAGGATGGTATTTGTTACCTCCCCCAGAAAAGTTTGTATGACAATGCAGCGTTTGCAATTAAACAAAACGATACATTTAACAAAAGTTATCCAATTTCTGAAGGAGTCCTGCAAGGAGAATCATTAAGCCCTCTGCTCTATATTTATCTCCGATTTAGGAGACCATTTTCGTTCAGAAAACCTAAGAGGAATAAATATTGATGGCAAATATGATGTTTTGACACTGCAGTATGCCGACGACATTGTTATTGAAAGGTACTGTTCTAATAATAAATTTACAGTTAACACAACCAAAACAAAGGTGATGGTGTTTGCGAGAGGTGGTTTTTGGCACAATCATAAAAATTCATTTTATTACAATAATTGTTGCTTGGAAACTGTGAAGCAGTATACTTATCTAGGGGTCGATTTTTCGTCAACATCCTTATTTTGCAACATGGCCAAAAGTACAAAAATGAAAGGCTGTCGAGCAATTGGGGCCGTAATGAACATAATGTGCCGTTCTAAAATGAATAATTGGTCCTCTCATTTGCTTTTAAGGGAAATTACTATACAATGGACTAGTTTAGTGATTTTTTTTTATATTTGCATCCTATAAAATAGGCTTTTAGTGGTTCAACTCAACAAATAAAATTTTTATAAAATTAATCCTCTAGCCATAATCGACTTTTGAAATTTAAATTTAATGGTTACATACGTCATAAGTGGTAAGTGACGTGTTTCAATAAGATTGGTAGAAAATTTGCGATGTTGTCGATATCCTTTAATATTAACCGAGAAACTTATTTCTCTCTCTTATTTGTTGTCATTAAAAAGAGATAAACATATCGATATTTTTGTTCTCTGTTTGACACTTTATCAAATAAGGAGTAAAACACTAAACAAAATATTCTGTCATTTTCGTTAGTTTAATTTGTTGTTTGGTTGTGTTTGGTTTATGAAAGAAATTACTTCTATACTATTTTTGGTTCGAAAATAAAAATCCCTAACACCTTGTCTTGGTGTTATAGCGGCTCCTTCAAAAATAACCAATAGAAGTAATTGTTCTCTCGGGGAGCAACCCTTCTATCGGTACAGTGAGAGAACGAATTTCAAGAATACCGTTTTGGCATTTTCAATAGAACCACGCCCACTTTCTATTGGCGGTTCTATTCTATCACCGTCAAGAATATGGGTCTTGTTTGTTTATTATAGATAAACACGATTTTCTCTCCTGTCATATATCTTGTCAACTGGTACAATCAGTTAGTCACAGAACACGGTGTTTTGTGCCGCCAGTTGAGAATACTTGAAACGAACGTAGCTAAAATGTGACAACGTTTACTTTTAAACACACTTCATTATTGGTTATTAGTTGGCGCTACGTTTAAAACTTACTAATTATTTATTGCTAAATTTTATGAAATGAGAAAAATTAATTGCAAAATGAATACCAATATAAATAAGTAGGTATCTTATCCTAAATATATATTACTATCATTTTGATTAATATGATCCTACTAAACTAGTCCATTGACTGTCGACAAACTTGTAATATGTGTAGTTTAGAGACCTTACATCTCTTGTTCGATTGTCCTTTCTACATTTGTCTTAGAGAGAATATTTTTTTTAATAATGTCAGAAATGTCAAAGATCTGATAACTTTTTTGAATGCGAATGTCACAAATTTCCCTCAGCTCTCCATTTTAGCTCATATTATTATAAGTATCTTAAAATTACGATCATTTGCGCTGTGTGAATACGTAAGAGTATTTATATATGGATATGTAAATATATAAACACACGAGTGAGTTAACGTTCACGTTAAGTGGTTGTTTTATTTCTGCATCTTTATGTGTAGTTGTGCGTATATGGATACATACATATCTATCTATCTATCTATCTATCTATCTATCTATCTATCTATCTATCTATCTATCTATCTATCTATCTATCTATCTATCTATCTATCTATCTATCTATCTATCTATCTATCTATCTATCTATCTATCTTCTATTTATGTCTTACACCTGGATGTCTTATTCACCATTATATTTAGTCTTCACTAGTACCAATTTAGTCATATGTATCTTTATTTTGGTTACAGCAGTTCATGGTGTATTAAGAGACTTCGCTTTGCCTTCTTTGGCTAATAGATTTCACTCTTCGTTTCTTTTGTGCCCGTTATGGCTAGGTTATAATCTCCAACAGCCTTGAATTGATTTCTATTGCGTTCTACTCTTTTTTGACCTCTTGGCCGTCATCCATAGCGGATGGCAGCTATCCGCTAGAAGTACTGAGGCACACTACCAAATTTTCCTTTTTGTTTTCCCATATATTTTTTACCTTTTACCATGAATATACTGACTCTCGTCCTTTTGGTCTTGACACAATCTGTAGTCAAATTCCGTCGCTTCCTTCTGATCCTACCCCATTAGCTCGTCCAGCCTGCTGATTTAAGGTAGTCAACGATGTTCTTCAGGGGGCAGTAGTTTTTGGAGTTTAATTTAATATGGGGGGTTGTATGGCGAATAAACACTTTTTACACTAAAGCCATTAAACTATATTTTCTATGAATTTATCTGAGTATCAGCAACATAGTGAGCTTGATCGTGAATATCATATATTGAACCCGTCGTCCACGCATTGCTGTGTATTTATGTTTATCTTTTGTTCATTCAACCTTAGTTGAAGACACGATGCGACATTAAACGTGCCATACTATAAACAAACTACGGTGGTCCAGACCATCAGTATTTCTAATAAACAATTTAATTAAGTATACAAAATATAAGGGGTGTTCACACCACACCCAGTCTTCTGTGTTGTCCCATCAGTCTCTAAATAATTTATGGAAGTGTGACTTAATTAGGTTAGTCATGGAAAAAGGCTAGGGAGGGCAGCTGGAGAAACAAAAAGCTGGCACTACTAGTGTTCTTCGATGTGTGTCAGCAAGTAGGCGGTGTTGAGGCTCTGAGTGGGTGGGAAGTTAGTTAATTAGTGGAGAATTACCTATCAGCTCGGGTAATAATAGATTCAAGGGGGAGGAGATATAGAACGGAGGTAGGAGTGCCCCAGGGATCGGTACTGGGTGCCACAAAAGAAGATTGAATAGAGGAAATGGTGAGAAGTTGGGAGGGATATAAAGGTGCATTAAAAATGGCGATTAGAAGTAGTAGTAAGTGGATGGTTTGAGAGTTTGGGGATGTGGGAAGAACAAGGAGGATTTAGAGAAGTTGGGGAGGAGACTCGGCGTAGCAGAACTTGGTGGAGATAATGTTGAGCGGGGAGTAGTAAGAATGGGTGAAGAGTGTGTGAGGGACCGCCGCCCGTTTTTAATTATGCTAGGGTAGTGATTCCGAGGCGGGGGTAAGGGCGAGTTTTTGAGGCGGGTTTGGTTGGTAGGCATCCTCTCGAGGGTGAGTCCAACACTGTTGGGTTCTGGATAAGGACCCATCGAACATTAGTTTCCCCTCTCAGCCCGAAAAAAAAAAGGTTAGTTATAGCTGACTTTGTTAGGCCTCCATAGATCTGAATAAACTAGGTAATTTTGAAATTATCTGAGTCATAGAAGGAAAATAGATTCATCTTTTATGCAATAACATAATCCTATTGGTCCTACCTTTTAAAATAAAAATTTTCAAATATTTTCATAGGATAACATTTTTAAAAATCTAAGAATGTAATAATTGGAGAGTACAATGAATATTATTATAAACAATTTTAATTCTGTTTAAAGAAATGTTAGGGTAATAATTTAATTATAAGATAGAATTACAAATATTAATCATCTTACTATATTTTACTATATTATAATTTTTAAATGTTTAACAAAAATCTTCTCTGTGAAAACCTTTTAGCCGTACAGTCAACAAACCATTAAAATACTATTTTCCTTAAATGAGAATATATCCTTTGGCAAAAAAATATTTTTAAAGCTGAGCTGAACGTACAAAAAAACAAGAATTTATACTGTTTGCTATATTTCTTTGACATTAAGGTTATTTTACCAAGTATAGCAGTACACTGAGCGAGCAATATATTATGGTTATAAAATTATTTTCTCGAGGCAATTTCACAACAATTCAGAATATTTTATTTATTCATATGTTTACATTAGATATGAAACGCTACATGATTTCAGTACGCCAAATTCCAGAATTCCCTCTGGAGTAAATTTGATGTTGACTCCCTTCCCCAAGTGATTACTTATTTAAAAAGTCGTGACATGAAAGAGGGCTGTTTCTGTATTCATATCAACACTACTAAATCGAAATTTTAAACGCCCAAATATTTGAATATTCAAAAACAAATACCAAAATTTTAGATCAAATTTCGGTTTTGTGCGTATGCGTTAGAATCAGCCATCTTTTTCTTTGTAAATTTGAAATTTTGGGCACGAAAATCGCACAAAATTGTGTTGCTCCGTTCCGATATGAATTAATCTGTCAACAAATGTCAAACAAAAGTTACGTTCTGGTTTTTGCGGAGAATATTGTCGAGTTTTGTGTACAAAGTGAATAAATACGAAATGGACGGAAAAGAAAATGGTGAATGAAAATTGTGACATTGGGCATTGTTTCCGTCGTTCTTCAGCAAATTCTTGAGCTGATCTAGTAAAAGTTAAACGTTTAGGTGGATGGAAATCGTCATCTGTTGCAGATTTCATGTGTAAAAAAACAATATCAGTACGTACATTAGATATAAACCTGTTTTTTTATTTAAAAATCTTTAGGTCTATAAATGTTTTTAATAGTCTTGGTCAGTTAGTTCAGAAAATTCAGAATAATTGTAAACTTGGCAGAGAAAACTACGATTTTATCTACATCGCTTTTCGCAATAACGTCCACCTCTATCTTCCATTAACGTTTTTGCGAACAAATTCACGTAGACGAATCTAAATAGAAACGTGCCCTGGATACCTAAGAAAAAAACAAGTGGAAAGTTTAAGTTTTACCACGTAATGGTGCATGGCGGCGCAGAAGATCTTGTAGGAATGTTAGGTCTCTTAAGAATTCTTTTAAACTTTTTGATACATCAAAAAAAGAGCAAAGTAAAACATCAGCAGTTGTCAATATTTAATACTTAAAAGAGTAAGTGTTAAATAATCATATGGATACTTTTTTTTCTTAAATAACTGTAACGAATCTAAGATAATATTAATTATTAGTCAAACCAGCAGTGTAAAGATAAATTGATCTCATTTTAAAAGTATAATCTACAAATGTATATCTGCTGATAGCTTAAAACCCAATAAATTGAAGAGGCACCTTAAAATACTGTACAAAAATATATTAGTTAGGTTAGTTTAGGTTAGGTTAGGTTAAGTTAGTTTAGGTTAAGTTAGTTTAGGTTAGGTTAGATTAGGTTAAGTTAGTTTAGGTTAGGTTAGGTTAGGTTAGGTTAGGTTAGGTTAGGTTAGGTTAGGTTAGGTTAGGTTAGGTTAGGTTAGGTTAGGTTAGGTTAGGTTAGGTTAGGTTAGGTTAGGTTAGGTTAGGTTAGGTTAGGTTAGGTTAGGTTAGGTTAGGTTAGGTTAGGTTAGGTTAGGTTAGGTTAGGTTAGGTTAGGTTAGGTTAGGTTAGGTTAGGTTAGGTTAGGTTAGGTTAGGTTAGGTTAGGTTAGGTTAGGTTAGGTTAGGTTAGGTTAGGTTAGGTTAGGTTAGGTTAGGTTAGGTTAGGTTAGGTTAGGTTAGGTTAGGTTAGGTTAAGTTAAGTTAGGTTAGGTTAGGTTAGGTTAGGTTAGGTTAGGTTAGGTTAGGTTAGGTTAGGTTAGGTTAGGTTAGGTTAGGTTAGGTTAGGTTAGGTTAGGTTAGGTTAGGTTAGGTTAGGTTAGGTTAGGTTAGGTTAGGTTAGATTAGTTTAGGTTAGGTTAGGTTAGGTTAAGTTGATACGGTTACTGGTTGTCTCTAGTCATTTTAAGATCAATCAGTAACTAATCTATAAACTGACTAAACTAACTCAGAGTTGGTGTCTGGTAGAGTGGTCGTGGAAGAAAAACAAGGAAAATTTGATTTAGTATTTAGCTATTATATTATTATTCTGTCAAGGTGGAATGATAAAAGTAATATTTACATGACTACAATGATTGTTATGGGACCCACGTAGTACTAGGTGGTTAACAACATATCTTCATTTATGTAGGTAAGTATTATAGATTTAATTATTTCTGGTAAGTAGAAAATATGAATTATATTAATCGATAAAATGGTTTTAGGTAGACCAGCTATTGCATTGGCTTTTGGCAGAATATAGGTTTGTTTAGTTACCAGGTGTAGCAATCTCTGGAACAAGATACCAATCCTGGAACTTCTCCACAGGAAAAATACAATGGATGGCAACTATACTAAATGATGGAAGTCTGTACTCGGTTAATCACAGGTAAATTAAGACATTGGCCTAAAATCAAGATATGACCTTTTAAGAGAAGCTTCGACAAAGAAAATAGTGTGCTTACTACTGCTTACCGTATATGGCAGCGGCCTTAAGAGTTAAGTAATTTTGTTATCCACAATGGGTGTATATAGTCTACTTCGACTTAAGATGATTACTTAATCTGATCTTAAATGGGTATTTGTATTTCTTTTTCAGAATCCGTATAAAATACGTAATGGGAACCTCCTGGCTTGGGTTCCAACAAGAAAGATAAAAGTGACAGCATGAGGAAATGAGAAAGACAACGTTATTTCCTTTCCACAACTAGGCAACCTTTGGTGACAATAGCTAACCATAGTAGGCATACAGTATACAATTTAATTTGTTATTAATTAGAGAATAGAGTTCAAGGTCAATGTTTGTTAATTTGTGTGATTTATAATAAAGAAGAATTAAGTTCATGGTCAAATATTTGTAGTGCAAGATATAAACAATGATATTTAATAAAGATAATTTCAGAAAATGTTATGGATTCAAACTGTAAGTAGATTTATTTGTTGAATAGTTATATTACATCAAACAATTAAAATAAACCTGTAACAAAGTTATGTTTAGGTTTATGAGAGTGGTCGTTCCACGCCCCTTCTAGCATCATAATAAAGTGCTGAATGTAAAAAAAATTACACACTACAGCAGAGCAACTTGCCAAAATCCCTGCGTCAAATGATACAATCTGTCGGAAAGAGATATTAATTTGGTCAATTGCAATTGGAGTTGTAACCGATTTGACAGTATAACCTATTACTGGAAGAAAAAGAACAACTAATTGATTTTTAATCCAGCACTAAAAATGGATTTCAATACCAAATTTCTGGATCAAACTTCTTTTAATAAGAGCCACATCGATATTTATTTTGTTAGTTTTCCCCACGCCCTATCTTTGTGAAGTAGGATTTTCTGCTGTTAAAATTGTTAAAATCCACATATCAAAATAGGCTTAAACCAGTAGAAGAACTGGGAATCGCCTTTTCGAATATGGAATCCAAAGCAAGCGCAAGTCAGCCAATAGGCCTTGCATTCTAAATTTGAAACTTTTAAGGCTTAGAACTCTGCCATACCAACGCATCACCCTGAATATTTAATTAACAGTTAATTTTTATAAATTAATCAAGATTTATTTGTTCTAGTTAAAGCAAAAAAAGTAATAGCAAAATTATCTCTATTGGTGGCCGGCTCTTTTAGATTTGTCGATTTTGTCATCTTACAAGCTCAAGTCAGATCACCCTATAGATTTGAATTTTTGTAGTTTACCACCCAACCACGTTGCAATATAATCTAACACAGTGTGTAAAAATATTTAGTTTACAATATTTCGTATTTATATTGCATTACCAAAAAATGTTATTTTCAGACTAAACATGTAATATTTAGAAAAGCAGTCATAGGATCTAATTTTACCTATAAGAACTTTTAACAAGGACATCGATATCTACACTATATCCAATATTTGATGTTTTTTTCTACTGCAAAAATACGTATTTTAACAAAATCAGGTCTGTGAAAGCACGAATCACCCTGTAAACAACAGATCTTTTATTTTCTCTATTAGGTATGTATTTTGTCTTAATATATATGGCAGTAACATCAAAAAATATTTAAGAGCAACTTTTTGGGGACCGATTTAAAAAAGTCGGGATTTTGAACTTCATCGCCCTGTATCTCAAAATCTAGCCCGTGGAGACTTTTGACATCAAGTATTAGTACAGTTGACAGAAGCAAACATGAACCCTGGGTGGGCGTGTCCTTGTCGCTGTAGTTGTATTTTCATCTCACTTATGCAGCCACTAAAATTGATATTATCGTTAACATTGGCTCGTGATTGGCTGATTATGATAACCTTGAAATTAGTTGGCATATTTTCCGCGGACCATGTTTGCTTCTGTCGACTGTACATATAAAAAATTCAGACAATTTGACAGTGCTCCCGTTTCCATAAGAAAAGTGCGGGGTCCTTTATTATCACTCTTTAATAATCTAGTTCCTTTAATTATTTAGAAATTTTCGATCAATGTCTATTTTTTTCATTTTTGATAAAATAAACAAAAATAAAGGAGCTACGGTTATCAAAATACATATACTGTTAATTACTTAATTGTTTTTTGTTTTCAATTTGATAAAATATTTTTACTCCACTCTGACTACAAATAAACTCTAACAGCATTGTTAACCATTTTAATCAAATTAACTTTAAAATTTATGTTTTTTTTATGATTTGAAAGTATTTTTATATACCCATTAAGCCGAAATGACTACAAATATCATTAATTAAATGATATAAACATTTTTGTGTTGAATGTTGGCAGCAGTGTCGATAGATCAGATTCGTTTTTATACTCGACAACCATGAAAACGTAACTGACAGTTTCCGGCAACCTCGAATGATACTACGACAGAAACAATTTAACTGTCGAATGCACGGATTTTTTGCTTCGATAAAATACGAAAATATGTTGCACAATTTTGTTACATTTCCAATCGTGAAATGAATAGGCACATATTGTTTGCTTATATTATATGAAGGTATAATAAATGTTTTTGTCTCCACGATCTTTACAGAATTCACCAATTATTCTGAAATCAAATGGTTGCCGATTGTATTTACAATATCTCTTTCGTGATAGAATCGACGCAGTTGTAGTAGATTTGAAAATATAAAAAAGATTATAAATTTTTCCAATGAATCAGAATTAGAGTGTGAAAATACATCATCTGAAATTACATAGAGTGTAAATAATATACTGAAAAATTTACTACCAAAAAAATCAAAGAATGAAAAGTATTACCAACTGTTTATGGATTTTAAATCTTTGATCGTGGAGAAAGTATAGGCTCTTACTCGGTTAGAATGAATATATCCCAAAACTTATATCATTTATCCCACGCTATATATACATTTAAATGGAGAAAATACATTTTTATAGGCTTAACATAGGTGGCTGCTGTCTATAGTGAGATTTCTGTTTTCTGTCATATACGTCAAAGATTTTATAAATTATAATTTGTATTTTAATTAAGCTACAAATAAATTTCATTAACTTTTGACACGGACTTCATAAAACAAACTGTTAATTCTTATAGAGCAATATATTTTTATAATATTATTGTTTATATTAAAATTCTGTTGTGAGAAATATCGTCCAAAGCACAATCAAATGCAAAATGATTTTCCAAAGTTAAAAATACATTTGGATTTATTAAAAAATCAGAACAACTTTTTAGGAAAATTATACAGTGATTTTCCTGCGACAACAATTCTCCGTTTAACTTTGGAGTTGAATTATTTTCTCACAGAACAAACAAAGTAACGTCAACCAAAAGATTTTAGCAATGCAGCCACGCAGCATGATAAATAAATAATCTTTATCATGGCGGCCTACACAATGCCACAATTTCACCAATAGTCGAAATAGGGCTATGTTATGTCCAGTTTGTTTTATGAAGTCCGTGACTTTTGATTAAGTTAATAGAAATAGGTCCAACAGATAACGCTGTTACTTAAATTTGTAATAATTTTTAGTGTTCTCTCTAATTTTACATATTTTTAATAATAGTGTGATTTTGGACCAAAACAAAGAGTTTAATGAATTGTAGGTAGTATTGTATGTAAGCAACCACTAATGCATAATAATAATGACACGTCAGTCACTAAACTTCTTATTTTAGTGAAGATTTTGAATAAATTCGGTTTTATTCCATATTTTCGGCGTATTCAACTTTGAATTAGTAAAAAGGTACCCTGTTACTTTTTGCTTGCTTGAATTAAAAATATTTTTAAGTAGTCGGCTTTAAAAAAGAACTTGCCACATAAAGGGAATACTTTGTTAGCAGTATATCTTATCTGTACCCTCGATACGGTTTTAATTAACTCTCCAGCAAGCTACGCTCCTAAGAGTTAGTTTTAGCCTTGTTCTCAATCATGCGACTTTTTAATGATTCTCATCATTAAAGAGATTATTAAAGAGTGATAATAAATTTGCAACATCCATAATACAAATCGTTTAACAATTCTCTTAATAAATTTCTTTTGTTTTGGGATTTTGAGAACTTACTGATGCAGTAAGAAAGGTTTACTGTTATGGTAATATAAATATTATGTTAAGAATAATGAAAAACTCTTCGTTTTACCAAAACTTCCAATATTTGTTTAAAAAATTGCTTTATTAACTTTAATGACAGCCGTTTCACTAGACTTAGCATCGTCAGATTGACATATTGAAGTTACATTTTGTTTGTTTGTAGCTAGGTACCTGATGTTTATTAGGTAGTTATAAGGCTAGACCAAGTATGGAAGTAATAAGACATAACAATATTAAAGCCTAGATGTTATGAGCCCTAAGGGATTATCCTGGATGTGCTTCCCTCTAAGATCAGTATAACTGTGCAATGATATAGAAAAACCAGGAAAAAACTATATCATGCTGATCTTTACAATAACTTAATATATTTGTGTTACAATTACGTCTTATCTATGTATAAAATGAAGACTCAATCAAAGCAAACACTTTAAAAGTGGAGAAATTCCCAGATTTATTTGTTCATTAACTTTAAATTGTGGATCTGCTAGATGTCTTTTTATTTCAAGTTCTTCAAGGAAATCTAAATTTTGTTTTTTATTACAATTGTGTAGTATTTGGATGTCATTGATGTGTAAGAGTTTTTCATTATTCTTAATAAGATGGACTTCCAAAAAGTAGGGGTTAGTACAATCAATTTAAATATTATGTATTTGATTTCTAGCTGTTGCAGTAAAAAATATTACTGCCCCAGTAAACATTTAGACGGTAAAATACACTGTAGATAATAAACTACAAAATGCTAGTAGAGTGCTGTGGCCAACTCACAATTTGACAACTGTCAATATTATTACTTGTCAATTGCAGTGTAATTATCTGCATAACAAATATTCATTTTTTGGCAATAATTAATGTTTGAACTATCACCATGTAACATGTCTATCGTCATGTCACCTTGCACTATTACCGACCGTAAACTATACCGCTATTATTACCGTTAACACCGACCCCGATTCACTGTTAATGCTACTGTACACGAGACACCCCTTATAGACGCTAACTATTTATCTGTTTGAACGAGGCCAATCAAAGAACGCGTCTCTCGCTTGCAATTGAATAACGAACGCATTTCTTCTGACAAATGACACAAACATGGTTTCCGTTTTGAGTGAGACCATATATACCCAAATACGACAATTCTATCCCCTTTTCATCGACCAATAGGCCGACTTGAAGAGTCAAGTATCTCATTTTGTGAATTTCCTTTTTGGTTGTTGAAAGATACAACCCTCTAAGTTGGAGTCGAGTTACCGTCAAGTTATCTCTAAGTTGGAGCCAAGTTATTGCTAATTTAGAGCCCAGTTACGGCCTATGTGAAGACAGTCCCTCAAACCAATTCTGAGCTGTTAAGAAAACTATTACATCCCAAGCAGCCAGAACCATTAAAGAAACTTTCATCTCTCCACGAAGAAGCTGAAGCCACCCTCCTAGACAGCACAGAAACTTAAAGTTAAGTCCTCTTTTTACAACTTTAGTTCATTATCAGCCAGTACTTACAGTTTCAATAAATAATCTATATTTTTAACAAACAGTTTCATTTGTATACCTTAGACTATAAGTCTTAAGGGTGTAGCGTGGTCGGTCTTTTTTATTTGTTGTTTAATTAAAGTAATTACAAGGTGTTTCTATCTTTCTCACCTTAGTTTTTGTGTAGTTTGTTTGCTTAATCGATAGCGTTCAAAAGATAGTGGCGCCCTCATTACTTATACATCCCAATCCTTCCTATAGTGAGCAGTAACTTGGAGTCGAACCACCCCCTGGAGAGGGTCTCTTAGCCGGGATCTCTTTTGGAGAGTTTCTTGTTAGTTACAAATTGGCGCCCTGCCTTTTTGGGACTATTATAGTTACAACCATATCATGGTTTTAACGGCTACTGATGCAGCACGAGCAGTTGCTCTAGTACAAGACGGTAGGTCTCAATATTATGCTGCTAGATTATTAGGTGTTACAAGGTGTAGCATCCAGGGAGCTGTAAAACGTTTCAATGAAACTGGTAGTTTTTGTTGGACAAATACTAGTCACAATTAAAAGAATGTAACTTTATGTTTGATTCAAAGATTGCACAATAATCCATGAATTTTCATTAAAATATTAACCATAGATAATTTCCCAATGTCTGTTAAATGTCAATTGTCATTAGTCATATAGTCATATAGTTTTTTATAACAACTTCCAACTAAAGCCCTCCTTAATTAATGTATTATTCAACGCAAAAAGAATTTTCCAATTCCAACCAGCAGTACGAACTCTTCAGCGTTATAATATTAGTGTAGATGACTTATATAAATACCTAAAATATATTTTATTTAGGTTGAACTAATCCAAACCCCAAATCCACACATTTTTATAACAATGGCATTAATGTATTGTTTTCACCCTTGCAAAATCTAATTGGATAGAACACATCATTAGCCCGAATCAAAAATCTACATTTTCCCTCTCGGCATACGATGTGGAAAATCGGTAAATCTGCTACTGGAGCATTTCAGATAAATTTTACGAGAACGAAAATCTTCCGACATTAAATTACATCAAATCTGGAGCAAAGTAAACGTTACGTGTTTGGAGTAAGAAAATTAAGATGTACAAGCCACAATAAATTTTAATTAAACATATTTTTTGGTAAGAGACTAAGGGATTTTTATATGGCAGCCGAAGATTTAATAACCCGTGTTCTTTTTGTAGGTAATTTTTTATAAATTTGACATTTACTGAATCATTTTTTACGTCGTGAAGCTAGTCGTTTTTATTTACGTGATAAATTAGAAAACTGGAGATACTAATAACTTTCAATTTGAATTTTTAAATGGTTTGAACGATTTGATCCATCAATTTGATCATGTTTTAATCCAAGTTTATAATAGTTTATGTTATGGTAGAAGAAAATATTTCTAGCATCATTTAAGGGGGGGTAAAGTATTTAAATTTTATTTTTTGCTTTTTTTATTTTTTTAAATGAATGCTTAATACTTTAAGAATATTGTCTCAAAATTTCAGGTGGATCGGAGTAAAATTGACCAAGTTACGAATATTTTTTTACCTGTTGGATTTTATTCCCTTCTCCACCCGAGCGCTCTATTGTTGCCTGGCAGAAGTTTAGCTCTCTACTATTCCCCCCGGTTCTATTTATAGAAATTCCGACTTAAGTACAAACGTCCTTATGCCAGTACTGTATATTTTGTATACTATATACTATATATATGAACAAAGATGCTTCACGCAGAACAACAATGAGAGCTTGAACCAACTTATTTGGAAAATCTCACCAAAGCACTTGAGTGGAACCTCTGTCATCGTTGAAATTGCAGCTTATGTGGCAGCCAGTGTCTTCAATGAAGGTCTTTTGCTTTACTAACCTTCATGGAAGGCATGGGAATTAGTAGTGGACCAAGTGCTCATGACGGCGCGATCAATTGACTCCATACGTATAAGCCGAGCCGATCAGGAAGCTTAGAGGCAAACCAAAGAAGGCAGGATTCTTCGTAGACAGGCGCAAAAAGATGCTTTAGACATCATGGATAATAGCAACATCCTTTATGGACCTGGCATTGATGATTAAGTGTGAGGTAACCCGATAAAATTTGCTTATAAACGTTTTATACAAGATTTTTTAGTGTTCAAAACTTTAAAGCGTTTTTCCCACAAGTCACTTTTTTAAAGTCGGTGGACATTATAACTTCAAAACTACTGCACCGATCGTTTTGAAATTTTGAACACTATTTCTATCCATCATTTAAGAGGCCCTGACGAAAAGTTTTTTTCAAATTTGTTGATAATTGTTATTTTACAATAACAAATTAGGGGGCTTTTTTCACGAAAAATCGCGTTTTTTTCCTTCAAAGTACTCCAAAAAAGTGAAAAATTTAAATTTCGAAAAACCCCCACGTCTCCTCCTGGGGAAAACTGTTATCTAACGAATGAACTTTGATTTTTTGATTTCAGATGATCCAACACCAAGTTATGATGTCCACCGCAACTCTCCTTTTTTTCGAGGCACGTCAGAATACTTGCTGCCATTTGTTAATCTTTTTTTGTGAAAATTTTACAGAACATTCTTCAAATGTGATACTTCAATGTATCATTGGATTTAATAAACAAATTTCAACTGGTTCCTTACAAAAAATTCATAAAAACATGCCTTTTTTTCAACGAATTAACTTTACCCCCCCTTAACCTTAGAAATTTAGTGTATTTTACTCACATCGCCAAAATTCTTGGACCCTCTCGTAAATTTTAAAACGAAATATTTATCGTGGCTTGTTCTTTTGTATTTCACCAGTGCTGGCATCTAAAAAAGCTTAAACAACAGTTTCCTTATAATTTTAGATACAAAAACATTTTCCTTTAATTTAAGAGACACATTTTTAAAAAGTGGTTCATATTGATTTAGTTTGTTTAAGTTATTGTTGAGTTGTTCTTTGCAATTATGCCTGGCAATAGAATTTTAATATTTAATAGAGCAAGAATAGTGGCTTTGTATGATGAAGGTTGATAAGGTAACAGAATTGTACGATAATAGCGCCACGTTGGGCGCCAATTTTGTAACGATAATAGCGCCTTCCTGGCAGAGCCCGGCTAAGTGACTATTCCCATGGAGTGTATTTATATATAAATATAGAAATGTGCTCTATTGATATTACTTTTATTTCATATTAGAATATTATCTGTCATTATATATTCTTTGACAATAACTAATCAATAATATTAACAAGGTAACAGCAAATAAAATAAGTAAGTATATAATATATATAACGGAGTGTTTCGACTCCAAGTTAACGCTGTCCATAAATTGAATTGGTGAATATAAGAGTTGATGGGCGCCACTATTTTTTTATTCGTTTACGGTTAAACAATAATAAATATAAACAAAAGGAAACTAAAGTGAAAATGATAGAAACACTTTGTATAAAATTAAATTGAATACAAAGTTATTAATAATTTAAAAAATGAACTGCTAATACCGAACGCGATACAACCTTCAGCTCTTATAGACAGTGGGTTTATAGATGAAACTGGTAGGAAAAAGAATAATAATACTGGAAATCAAGTAAGAATAAATAACTGTATATCAGAGGAGTATAGGACAAGGAGATCAACTGTCATCCATTTTCTTCAGTCTGGTATTGGAAAAAGTAATTCGAGAAGCAGGTATAAATAGGTCTGGACTTATATAGCACAAGAGATCAATGTCTAACATTTGCAGATGACATTACAATATTATTCAGAACAATAAACAACTAAAAGGTTGTATTAACTTTCACTATTTATTCTATAAATTGCAATTACAGCTGTTTCGCTATAATTGCAATTTATAGAATAAATAGTGAAAGTTAATACAACCTTTTAGTTGTTTATTGTTCTGAATAACATGAATTTTCACACAGTAAGGGTTAGTACCATAAATTTCATTACAATATTAGCTAGAACTAAAGAAGAAGACAAGTGGTATAAAATATTAAAGAAAGAGCTTGAAAAAAGGCCTCTATATCAATGAACTAACAAAAAAAATACATGGAATGGACTGATCAAGACTTAAGGAATTACCTAACAGTAGAAACAGTCGAAGAAAAGATATATTAATTTTAAGAAATAGAATAATGCGTGGCAATAATTGCATCTATGCCTTAAATAGATTATTAAAAAGCAAGAATGTATCAAGGAGCGTGAAAATCAAGATCTGCAAAACTTTGATTAGGCCTATAGTTACTCATGCTTCAGAAACATGGACATTACACTAAAAAGAACAAGAAATGCTACAAATATGGGAAAGAAAAGTACTGAGAAAAATATTTGGACGAATAATGCAAAATGGAATTTGGATAAGAAGAACAAAGAAGTCGAAGGTTTATCCAAAGGTCCGAGTATTATTGGAATGATAAAATCTCAAAGACTAAGATGGTTGCGACATATAGAAAGAATGGGAACAGAAAGGCCACCGAAAGTACTGCTGGATAGCTTCATAGGAGGAAGACAGACCCAGAACAAGATGGAAAATAGAGGTTGAAGAGGATCTACAAAGGCTCAATATCAGAAATTGGAAAGATAAGACACAGTCCAAGGTGAGATGGAGACAAGTCGTCAACCAAGCCATGGAAAGGTTAAGTTATTAAAATGCAAATTAGAAAGTGACCTTCTGGGAATTTACAATTGCGGTCCAAGAAGAATGTAACAGTATCTCAATGGATACCACTAACGCTGTTATTATTTCCATGCATAAGCGTGTTAACACCTAACTACAGAACAGGGAAGGTCACACCGGATGCTATTAATGCATTTTTAATGTAGGTCTAAAGTGATTTTTTTCTATATTTTATTATACAATATTTTTCATTTGTATTTTTTTCTTGTTGAGTTAAAATTTAATTTAGCCACTTTGATTTTTGACACTTCTTGACTTATGATAATAGTATCTCATAAGGGGGTCCAAGAATTTTGGCGTAATAAGTATATTATTAT
This sequence comes from Ophraella communa, assembly GCA_035357415.1. Classification (NCBI taxonomy): domain Eukaryota; kingdom Metazoa; phylum Arthropoda; class Insecta; order Coleoptera; family Chrysomelidae; genus Ophraella; species Ophraella communa. The sequence continues at coordinate 8,254,205 of CM068986.1, read as the reverse complement.
CTATTAACAATGTTTTATAACCTTCTTTGTATCTAAATTAAAAATGATTGAAATAAATCTTACCATTAGTTATCTTAGATTTGGTTTTCATATTTCGGTATCAAAAGCATAAGGTGATAATGGCAGTTGCAACATCACCTGAAACAAGAAATAAACATATTTTTTTCAAGCACAACCTCGAAATATTTGAATTTAAAAATATACACACTTTTCAACAATCCAAAAACAGAAAATATTTCATATTTCTATTTAATTTCATAAAAGCTCTAAAAATTTTTATAAATTCGTTATTTTATCATCAAAAAATGCAATTCTTAATTAAAAAAAAAACAATAGAAAAAATTACAAATATACAGATTTTATGATCTGTTAATTAGGTTTAAATTTTAGCGCTTCGACATTGAAACAATAAATCTGTTCTGAAGGACATTATTTCATTTTTCCCTTGCCACTATACTGTAATCTGACGGATTATTGGTGGATTTTGCCTTCTGTTCATATCGCATACGGCATCAGTCGGATTCATCTGCTAAATTTGTCAGTTTAGCTTTTAAACTTTTGCTTAAGTCAATATGAAGGGGCGTTGCTTTGATAAATAACTATATTAACAATATTTTAATGTTTCAAAACGCAAGTGTTACAGCAAGGGTTCGGTAGTGAAGTAAATATAAATATAAAAAAACAATACATAAAAAAAGTCTTTCCTACAGCACGCAATTTAATAATAATAAACTGAAGTCTCTTTAGTATATCACCATATTGTAAACTTTAACAAAATACTCAGAGATAGCGATTCAAAAAGTTTAATGCTTGCTTCCCATGACTCATTTACGATAGCCAGGGGGCGCTGAAGTCACTGGAATCAAATGAAATCGACCCCAAATTAGTTTGGAAATGCCTTCGGGATCTAATACCTGGGCATACCGGTATTAACAAAAAAGCTGACCTTTTAGCCAGAAAAGGTGCTGAAGGAATATTTATAGGCCCAGGGCTATTCGTAGGTGTAGCGAATAGCGTAGCCAGAGGAACATTCTTACTGGTTCGAGCTAGAGGATTTAAGACACTCAAAGACATTTGTAAGTGGATCTAAAAAGAGGTCTCAAGAGCTGCTGAATATGAGCAGACAAGAATTCACCCCAAACTTACTGCTCTAGCTGGATATAAGAATCATGCACTTACATGTTAATGAAAGACTAAATGTAAAGGAATATTTTTTCAGTAAATAAAGTTAGTTTCTGTGATTATAACTGTGATCTCTAGTCGCTAAATACCTTTTGTTCCTTTTGTTTGTAAAATCATGACGTCCACTGCCAAGTCTAACATTAAAATGTGTTTTTAAGCGAGTGTCACAAAAAATGAAGTTTTACGGATCTATTAATGTCCCTAAAGTGTATCTTTTTTGGCCGCTTTTTTACTTTACGGCCGCTGTTTTACTTTACGGCCGCTTTTTTACTTTACGGCCGCTTTTTTACTTTACGGCCGCTTTTTTACTTTACGGCCGCTTTTGCAAACAAAGTCATTATGAGGGCAACCTAGACACATTTAATTTGCTTATTTGAGTTATTTCCACGTCCGATATTAAGATTGTCAAATTATGAAGGCGGCCTACTAGACACACTTAATTTGCATGTTTGGGTTATTTACCCATAAAACAAAAGAAAAGGTTCCGTTGCCAGGCTGTTTATTTACAAGCTTTCCGTTTCTGTCAGTGAAATGAAATTTAAAGTAAATAACTAACAAATAATAAAAACCACATTTACGGTGTATACTGTGATAAAAAACAGTTCAAAAGAAAAATGACTGACAGTGATAGTGACAATCCAGCTGAAATTTATGAAGCCGCCAATGCAGCGACTCTAAATTTATTACCTGAAAAATCCAAGCAGATTTACTTAAAACAGTATGACAATTAATAGCAAATAATGCCCTAATTTATTAACTTCGTTATGACCCAACTTCTGTTTATCATACTTACTGTAAGTAATTCTGTACACATCTTTGTTACTTAATAATACACTTTTCATTTGGTTAATAAAAATTTGAATCTAATCTTCCAGTTTCGTCTCTGTTTAGAAACAAAATTGTAAAAAAAAGTTGTTACCTATTTGATGAGACACTCGCTAAAAAAATTTTGTGTGCACCTCAGCCGTATGATCTTTTTTGGCCTCACCTGAAATTTGCTTGGCCTCGGCTACGCCTCGGCCGCAAATTTCAGATTCGGCCGAAAAAGATCAACATTACGGCCTTGGTACACAAATAACTATTATAGGTTTTCATTAACTGTACTTTTATTTCTTGTACCTTCGATGGTAATAAGTAATAACCATTAGAAGAGAAATATCTACTTCAACTGAAGCCTATCGATATTACAACCGTCATGCTGCTAGCTACGAAGAAAACCCACTTCTTCTAAGCAAGCAAGAGGACACAATAGACTGTATAGGTCGCATAATAATCTCGCTCAGCTTCTTAGGGCCGGTTTTTCAATCGCTTGTTAAAAGCTTCTGTTACTTGACCAAAAGTTAACCGTGATCAACAGCTAAAGTTTCTGTTAAAGGTTATGGCGTTTTTCAATGCACTATCTAACTTTTAGCTACAAAACTGCTAGCTATCATTAAATTTGCTGGGTTGGTAAAATTGATTTTTTGGTTTGGTTTGTTAATTTCTTAGAACGGTAAATAAAGATATTGTTTTGTGTTCAATTTAGTTGAGTTAACATAAGTTTTTATGGTTTTAAATAGAAAAAGATCTTTGTTTTTATTAGTTTTATTTATTTTGTTGAGTATTATTGGGTGTTTTAATTTGATTGTCGATTTGTTCTAATAATAACATAACAGTTTCCTTTGAAAGTCGAAATCTTACGCGAAAATCTAAATCATCAAACTCTTCAAAAGGGTTCGATCTTTCTTTAACAATATATGGTCTCCTTTCATATTCAAGGTATTCCAATATTTCTTTATCATCATCACTCATACAAAAATCAAATATCTCCATTTTTCCGTTAAACAACTTGCTAACTACTAGTTACAAATCCAAACAGAGACTTTGAAGTGTTTGCTAATATAACAGAAACGTTAGCTTGTAGTCAACCTTAACAGTTAGTTGAAGAAACACTTTGACTCCTTGTTAAGGGTTAACTGATAGCTAAATTTGCTTAGCTGGAGATTGAAAAACCGGCCCTTAATCTTTAAATTCAGTCTTAAGCATGTGGCGTATTGACAATCCGTAAATCAAACACGAAGAGAAAAACTTTGCTCGTAAATATTTATTTTAAAACGAAACCTTGATCTGTATAAATCATCGTTAATATTCCCCTATTTCTTTTCAAAATACCTCTATGCTCTGGGAATTATAATCAATAAAATAAAAAAAAACTCTCAAATGGCCTGGCTCTACCCTAAGATGTATTTGTGGGATCTTTTCCTACATGATAAATGTATTTATATTTCTTACTACCATGCCAAAAGTTAAATTTTTAGTATAGGTACCTATCATATTCAATTATCTCTGATTTTTTGATAAACTACTATTATAATTATCAACATAAAACATGTTGGCAGTTTATCAAATTTTTGTAAATTTTGTCAACTTTGTGGTTAATGTTGTGATCGTATGTAAAACATTAAACTAATCCCATTTTCTTAGGCCGTCGAACTTTGATGCAGACTACAAAGTTGTATATAAAAACTTTCACCAAAATGTACGTTTAAGATTGAATTTTGCTTAAATTAAATGTAAAAATAAAAATAACTTATTTTGGATTAGTAAATTGCTTTAGAAACTCGAAAATTTGATTAAAAAGTAATAATGATAATGAATTAATGATGGTTTAGACGTTCCAACAGTTTTAAATAATGTTACTTTAAAATTGTTATCAAAATTTATTGCTAATTAAAAAAGGAACCCTTTACTTACTTATGGACTCTTCCTTTCTGATTAAAACTCTGGAAAGATTGGTAAACAGGTATATTAAGGACGAACTGCTAAAGACCAATCGCCTTAGCAATCGCCAGTATGTCTGCCAACCAGAAAAGTCAAAGAACTTGGCACTGGACGATGTTGCTATCGAAATTCTTAGAGCTAGGTACCATTGAGTAAAGGTAGAAAGAAGATGTCCGCAAGACGTAGTACTATCTCCACTGCTGTGGTGGAAGATCTACTCAGGAGGCTCTCCAGAAAACGTTACCTTAATGTCTTGGATACGTAGGTGATCTGGTAGTGACTAAAGGACGATTTGCTGGCATAGTTTCAGAGCTCACACAGGAGGTTCTAAAGGAAATAGACAACTAGTGTGAGGATGAAGACTTAACAGTCTATTCTCAAAAAAGAGCAGTGGTGGATTACATCCAGAAAAGAGCATTAAAAGGCTTAAAGCCACCATTGCTCAATGAGATGGATCCATTTGTAAATGAGGCTAAATAGCTAGGTATATTTGACATGGAATCCACAAGTCCAAAGAAGCACACAAAAAGCTACAATTGCCCTTGGGAGATGTAGACGGGAAAATATGGAGAATCAATCCAATTATGAACCTGTGGTTGTTGACGAGGGCCATAAGACTAATGTTGACCTATGGTTCAGAGGTTTGGTAGACAAAAACTCAGCAGGTTAAAGCTATTCAAACGTTTAGTGGCATTCGATTTACAGACCAAATTTTTTCATACATTGTAATTGCATCTACTTGTTTAAAATTGTACTAGCCACAATTGGGAGCTGTGTTGGATAAATGTCTACTTTTTGGGTCATCTCATGGACAATTGAACATGCATCGATTGACATTCAAATCAACTACCTACTTAAAACTTAAATGTGACTTCTAGTGAGTTCTGATGACTTGCCATCCCAAATCTGCAATATATCCTTTTTTATTTATATATAAAAATGTTTAAAGTAATAAAGTAAGGAAGTTATGTAGTTTGAAACAAGTTTAAACTGTCTATATTAATAGCTTTAGAGATTGAGAAATCTTTTTTGTAAAGCTCTTCTAACAAGGAGTTTTAAATTACGAACACCAAATATCAAAAGCGACGTATACAAAATGTACGTACTAAAATGCTCAACATTATTCCGAAGACCAATTTTACAATTCATTGGGCATCGATTGGTACAATTTGTAACATCTAATGAATACATTGTTTGTACATCAAAAATTCTTCTAATTTAGTTTTTGTTTTAATTGACAATTTCCATTGTTGTTTAGCATTTTAAATAGTTAATTAATACGATTTTTACATCTCTTAGATCAGAATAAAACAAATAATCTTATCAATTATTCTACATCTCTAAATTTTTTTAATGTTTTTTGTTTGTTTGTTATTAAGCATCAGAACATTACGATTTTATTTCTATTTGGTGATACAATTTTAAAAAATATAAGAATATCAACAAAAATTTAAATACGAGGGTCTAGATCAGTGTAACTGGATGTAATGTTTCAAGAATTTTTATAAAATTAAAAAATTCTTAACAGTATTAAGAACACTATACAAATTTTGGTTCTGGTGAACAATAGGGAGACACGAATTTCGAAATTTAATGACTTGAAAATTTAAACAACTTACTTTTTATAATACTTTAACTCAAATTATATGCAGAAAATTGAGTTTTATATGCTGATTTAATTTATATTGCAATAAATTGTAATAAATCATTTATTAACCTCACTTTTAGAATTCTTTCTTTCCATAGAACTAAAAATTTACCAAGATTTTTATGACAATACTGTTTTGACGTTGACATTTAGTATAAGTTGTCCAACGTTAACATTCCAACATTGCCATATTTTTTTCAAAATTTTTGATTAGAATATTAATTTAAAATGGAAATCAAGAATATTTTAGATGCAGTGAATATATATAATAAAAATGATGACGAAATGGTGACTTGGTTGAAGGAGAAAAATTTAGTTAAAACATTTAAGTGTCAGAACAGACTGTGTAGAAAAGAGTGCGAAATTAAAAAAAAAATGTCTATAAATTCTGTGAACTCAGCATTTTACTGTAAGAAATGTAGAAAATATTATTCTATATTTAAAAATACATTTTTTGAAAATATGAACATTAATGTTAGAGTGGTAATTCTCATTATGTGGTATTGGGCAACCGGCAGTCGGGCTGGAGTGACAGAGGCTGCAACAGGTATTTCTGGGAAGACTGTTGTCCAGCTCTATAGATATTATAGAGATATTATTTCGTGGAAACTAACGAAGGATGAGAATTTTTTGTTAGGTAATAATTTATTTTGTAATAATATAATAAATAATATAAAAAAATTAATATTCTAGGAGGAGAAGGTATTACAGTTGGAAATCAAACTTGCTTATCATTCTTACACAAAAAAAATTCAGAACAACATAACAAATGACTCACGGCAATTTTGGTCATACATTAATATCAAAAACAAAAGTTCTCGCATTCCTGCCTGTATGTCGTATAATAATGAAACTTATTCTAATCCGCAAGATATAGTGAATAAATTTGCTGAATTCTTTGAAAGTGTTTTTGTGACATCAACTGGTTCTGACAATTATACTGCTACAACTTTTTTTAAGTCCAACTTTTGTGATGAAATCATAAATATTAGCAATATTACTGAAAAAGAAATAATCGCGGCTGGCAGTAAATTGAAAAACAAAATAACCTCTGGATGCGATAATATTCCATCTTTTTTTGTTAGAGATTGTATTTCTGTTTTAGCTCATCCATTAAAAATTGTATTTAATGCTGCTTTACAATCGTGCAATTTTCCAGATATTTGGAAAGAAGGTAAAATTATTCCAGTATTTAAATCTGGCAATCGATCACAAATTTCTAACTATCGCCCTATATCAATATTATCAAATTTTTCAAAAGTTTTTGAAATGGTAATATATAATCGTATATATCCTTCCGTCTCTAAATATATATCTACTTTTCAACATGGTTTCATGAGTAAGAGATCAACTGTAACTAATTTACTTTCAGTAACTCAAACATTATCTGAAACTGTGGATACGGGTGGTCAGATGGATGTTATATATACGGATTTCTCAAAGGCTTTTGATAGAATGGATCACAGTATATTGATCAAGAAATTAATTCAGTTCGGATTCTCTTCAAATCTTATCATGTTTTGTCAGTCCTATTTGAAAGCTAGAAAACAATTTATTTTTCACAGTGGATACACCTCATATAAATATACAGCCAATTCAGGTGTTCCCCAGGGATCAAATCTTGGGCCTTTACTGTTCATTTTATTCATAAATGATATTGATCATTATTTAGACTCAGGCAGGCTACTTTATGCAGATGACATAAAAATATTTCTTCCCATATATGATGTCACTGACTGTATAAAACTACAATCCAACCTAGATATACTACGTAATTGGTGTTCTGATAACAAATTAACATTAAATGTTTCCAAATGTAAAGTAGTATCATACACCAAAAAAAAATCATGGTTGGATTTGACTATAACATTGATGGAGATTGTTTGGCACGTCATTTAAGCACTAAAGATTTAGGGGTGATATTTGATTCGCAATTGAATTTTATAGAACATATTGAGACTAAAGTATCTGAAGCGTGTAGATTGTATGGTTTTATTGTAAGGAATTCTCGTGGTTTTCAGAATATCGCTGCGTTAAAAGCTCTTTATTTTTCTTATATTCGCTCCAAATTAGAATATTGTTCAATTATTTGGTATCCATATTATAGCAATCATACAGCTAAGCTGGAATCTGTTCAGAAAAAGTTTTTAAAATATTTGGTTTTCAAAACAAGTGGAGCTTATCCTTCAAGAGGCGTTGACTATCAATTTCTCTTAGAAAATTTTAATTTTGAAAGCTTAGCTCGTCGTAGAATATTATCATCATTATCTATTTTATACAAATTATTTCACAATGAAATCTTTTGTCCGGAAATTCTAAGTAAGATAAACCTAAGTGTACCTAAATATAACAATAGACATTATTTACCTTTTTATTGTGTAGCATCAAGGACTAATGTATTACTAAAATCGCCAATAAACACTATGTGCAATAATTTCAATAACTTATGTAGATCATGTGATTTATTTATTGATAATGTTAATGTTATAACAAATACCGCTAGCTCTAACTATTTAAAATAATTGTAAACTTGTATTCGTTTTGTTACATGCTACTTTTCTAACTCTAATGTATATATTATATTGCTCTGTAAAGGGATTGATATCTGTTGGGCAATAAAGGCTATTATTATTATTATTATTATTATTATTATTATTATTATTATTATTATTATTATTATTATTATTATTATTATTATTATTATTATTATTATTATTATTATTATTAGTACAAATTGATGAATCTGTTATCACCAAAAGGAAATACAACAGGGGTAGAATAATTCCTGAAAGATGGATTGTAGGGATATACGATTGTACCACCAAAAGGGGATATGTTCAGTATATACCTAACAGAAGTCGATCCGTTCTGGAGGAAGTAATCAAAAACCATGTTCGTCCAGGGACGGAAATTTGGACAGACAAATTCAAAAGTTATGATAACTTAAAGAATTTGGGATACATCCACAAAAGTGTGAATCATTCCAAATTCTTTAAGGATCCTATTACTGGTGTCTGTACAAATCAGGTAGAAGGGTACTGGTCAAAACTTAAACAATACCTAAGAAGATTGGGTGTTATGTCCAGTCCCTTTTTACCTGAATATATAGATCAATTTATGTGGGATGGGGTTTATGGACAAAATGCTTCCTCCAGAATGGAACATTTAATAAATCAAATAGTAGAAAAATATTGATTATGTTTTTTTAGTATGATTTGTCTTGTTTATTTTAAGATTGATTTATTTTCTCTTTTAAGTGAGAACCATTTATTTTTTGTTTGTTTTTTGAGAATTTTGCAATTATTTTTTTTATTATTTATTTATTTATTATATTGTTAATTTTCTAGTAATATTTGTTATTTTTTTATTTTTTTTAATATTTTATTTATTTTTTGTAAGTTACATTTGTTTTTTTAATAATATACTTTGTTTATTTAAAAATTATTTATTATAACCTAATCTAACCAAACGTGTTTTGTTAGTTTGCTTTTCCTGGGTTAGGTTCTGTTTTTGATATTTTCTTCTATGTGAATTTCAATACGAGGATAGTTTCCCTTCGGGTTAGGTTAGATTTATTTAGGTTAAGTTTGATTAGGTTAGTTTTGGTTAGGTTAGGTTAGGTTAGGTTAGTTTAGCATCGCTACCCGTCACTGAATTTTGCCAGTTTATTTATATTAGTTTTATCTTTTATAATATGCAAAAAGACCGATTAGTTTTGGTTAGTAATATTCTCTCTTCATTTCATATTTTATTATCAATATTTTTTATATATCTAACTAAAATGTAAAAAAATATTTTCCTAATATTTAGGTTTTATTTAGAGATGTGGAAACGCTGGTATCTACATGACATAACGCACCTTGGACAGTGAATGTTTTGTGTATTTAACCTACAAAATTTGAGTTTTTGATTCCAATTTTCTCGAAAAATACTGGATAACCCGCAAATTTTTTTACGAAAATTTACTATAGAAACCAGTCCCTTTTTAGTGTTAATATTTTTTTTGCAAAATTCGTGTCTCCCTATTCTTCGCCGGACCCCAAATTTTTCACAATTTACATAAAAATGAACTTTTTTAAATGAATGACAGACGTTGTAAGTCATTGACTTTGACAAGCATGACAAGTTGAATGACTTGACAGTTTTAGTAATCTTAACATGATAGACTTTCAAAAAGTATGGAGGGTAGAATGGAGGAATACCAACTCAATGTATTAAAAAGTGTCCATCGAAAGGGACAAATTGGTGGCGCCACAGTAGCAAGAGTAAGGGTCACAGGACGTTACAAATAGTAGAAAAGAAGAATTTGTCCTGTGATAGGCTATGTCAAAATGAATTGTAAGAAGATACGAAATTAAATTACATTTGACAACGTAAATCCTTGAGATTTTAAATACTGCATAATTTTTAACTGCACAAGTCACGAAAAATATTAAATATTTCAACCTATCTCACTTCACTCTGTTTATAACCTATTGGTTACTGACTTCACGTTGTCTTTTTACCGTTTTGCTACTCTCGCGCCATCTATTATTTGTTTCTTACCACTGGACAGTTTTTCGACATTATTCCCATACAAATAACTTTACCCTCCATACAAAAAGTAAGGATTGTCCAGTAATAAATTTTAACAAGCCGGGTCGACCTAGTGATTCATATTTATAAAATAAACGCGGGAATTGTTACTGTTGAAACATGATAAAAAATACATACGATTTTAAATTCTTTACAATTTTGCAAACATCAATTAGGCCAAATTGCTGAACCTCCATTAATATGTAAAAAGCGGTGGGTTATTGTTCCCTACAGTATGACCGTGGTATATTAGTGACGTGTGCGGATGACGGAATCAGCGGCAATTCAACAAAATGCGAATTAATCGACCATTAAATATTGGATCATTCTTGAATATCTGGAACGCGGAAAATTGATATAATATTGAAATATCCAGTTATAGTGGAACACCGGTTATTGGTAGAGTTTTAGCTGAAATACGATATACATCGCCCGCGCTTTCATTTTTAATGTTTGTTAATATTTCTTTCTCTGGTACTTTTTCCTGTAGGAATTTTTCATAATTAGTTTTTTTCATAGTTATTTCGATCATTCGCGTCATAAATAGGAAGGTTTTTATTTATTCCATATGTACTTGTATCTGTTTGTATTTTTTCTTGATCTATTTCATTTATAAAGTTTTTAAATTACGGTTCAAACCCACTAAGTTGACGAAATCGTACAGGTCTGCGTACCCTAGGCATCGTAACCAATCGTAAAGAATGTCAAGAACCAAAATCCGCAAAATTTGGATCTTTACTACGGCTAAAATATTTTCTTTTATGGATTGTTAGTGGATTTCAAAAAAAAACAGTATAAAAACCGAAATCTTCAACTGATAAGGCTGAAAATTTTATAGATTGTTTATTTCAGTAAAATAAATAATTTCACCAAATTTTATCCTCCTTTATGTCATATTGTCAATCAACTTTAATTGTGGAAGATCTTCTATTTGATACCCTCCTAATTGTAGATTTCTTGGATTATCTAAGGCAGTATATTATGTGAGAACATGTATTGTTTTCATCCTCAAGCTCAGAATATCTGAACTTAGAATAGGTTTCCTATAGGTAAGTATTCTCAGAGAAGATTTTCTTAGCTCAAGACCTTTTTGGAATGTAACTAACCTGTCTTATCCTTGGTAGATTTTCCCAATATATTTCTTTTTCAAATCCGCTAAAGCCTGCACATGCTACAACAATTTCACATTATTTTAAACAATTTAAATCACTAAAAACTATTTTGCCAACTACTAATGGTTAACTATGAAGTGAATCCTCTATGAATTTGCCAATTGTATTAAAATATTTAAACAACCTAAAAGAAAAATATTTTACTGTAGATTGTTTGCTGACATTTCCTGGTTATATTAATTTTTTATTCAGACAATAACAAGGTATTTAATTTAAATGAAAATTTCTCTTTTATTACTTGTTTTATTTCTATTTTATCTGCTGAAGCTGCAGAGTAATTCATCATAATAACTTTGTGTCTGTAGTATTGCATAAAAATGATGAATTAAATATGAATGTAGATATAAAAGAAAATTCCAGTAATTTTAAGTTTCACCGCATTTCTCAGTAATCGTTCAAGACAAGATTTTTTTAATAAAATAGACGCAAATTAAAAAGCGCTGCACGTCATAATTGTAATTTTAAATTAAAAAACTAGTAAGGTAAGTCGGTATTTATCAAGTTTAATAATCAGGCAACTCATAATACACCAAACATTCAAACAATTCCATTGCTGTCAGTGATGATGACACACTTATTGGTATTTTATCATTTCAAAGTTTAGAGATACTATTATGTTCTCATAAGAATAGATTGTTTAATTTAATTAACACATAAATATCAGCAGAAATAACCTTAAATAATTGTTTACAACTTGATAATGACAGTTTTTGATACTAATTGTTAGGTTAGGTTAGGTCCTATGTGAGTGGTCGTTCAACATATTTCCCACTGCGGCCTGAAAGATCTAATGTAGCTTAAGAGTAAGAGCTTGTGGTTGCATTGCATCTGGTATCATCTTCAGTATTATTTTTTATTATTTGTCCGGCCGTGACTCTACTAATTGTTTTGTTTGTTTTGCTTGGCAACAGCGCTTTCTTGCAAAACAATACGGTTCTAAAACAACTAAATATTAAATAAGAAATATATTTTTATTTTGCATTTACTTTAGATGATCTTAAACAAGGAAATTCATTATTTTAACCTCGTTTTACAATCCTTTATAATGGACTAGTTTAGTGATTTTTTTTTATATTTGCATCTTATAAAATAGGTTTTTAGTGGTTCAACTGTACATATAAAATTTTTATAAAATTAATCCTCTAGCCATAATCGGCTTTTGAAATTTAAATTTAATGGTTACATACGTCACAAGTGGTAAGTGACGTGTTTCAATAAGATTGGTAGAAAATTTGCGATGTTGTCGATATGCTTTAATATTAACCGAGAAACTTATCTCCCTCTCTTATTTGTTGTCATTAAAAAGAGATAAACATATCGATATTTTTGTTCTCTGATTGACACTTTATCAAATAAGGAGTAAAACACTAAACAAAATATTCTGTCATTTTCGTTAGTTTAATTTGTTATTTGGTTGTGTTTGGTTTATGAAAGAAATTACTTCTATACTATTTTTGGTTCGAGAATAAAAATCCCTAACACCTTCTTTTGGTGTTATAGCGGTTCCTTCAAAAATAACCAATAGAATTAATTGTTCTCTCGGAGAGCAACCCTTCTATCGGAACAGTGAGAGAACGAATTTCAAGAATACCGTTTTGGCATTTTCAATAGAACCACACCCACTTTCTATTGGCTGTTCTATTCTATCACCGTCAAGAATAGGGGTCTTGTTTGTTTATTACAGATAAACACGATTTTCTCTCCTGTCATATATCTTGTCAACTGGTACAATCAGTTAGTCACAGAACACGGTGTTTTGTGCCGCCAGTTCTTTGAGAATACTTGAAACGAACGTAGCTAAAATATGACAACGTTGACTTTTAAACACACTTCATTATTGGTTATTAGTTGGCGCGACGTTTAAAACTTACTAATTATTTATTGCTAAATTTTACGAAATGAGAAAAATTAATTGCAAAATGAATACCAATATAAGTAAGTAGGTATCTTATCCTAAATATATATTGCTATCATTTTCATTAATATGATTCTACTAAACTAGTCCATTACTTCAAACCGTATAAACTAGGCTGTAACAACATTTTGAATTAATTTCAAAGATTACAAATAAATAAAATAGTTAATATTCTTAACTTGATTTTAACACACAACAAAAAAAGTTAACTACAACCATGTGTAATTTGGGTTTGATTAGGTAGGGTTATTAATTAACATATCATATGCTTTTTGCATACCGCTATAGAATTAAGAGACCCTTAACGAGAATTTCCACAGAAATAATTTTATAGAAATGTGAGGTTATGTAAAGAATATTTAAATGAATCCTTTTGGCAATGCGACGATTTAATTAGGATAATCGAGATTCTAATCTTAAATTTTTATCCTCCAGAACTATCAAATCAATTTCCCAAAGTTTTGAAAAAGTTCAAAGGGACAAAAAGATTATTAAAAATAAATGTTAGTTTTACTTTAATTATAATAGAAAAATGTTTTACAGGGTGTATTTAAATAAAAGCTTCAATGTTTCAGATTTAATTTTCACGAAATCTCCAATGTTATCACTTGCCAGTGTTTTTTGTTCTTTTTTAACGATAGTTTGAATTAAAAATATAAACAAAAAATATATTGTATTAAGAATTATAGGGTGATGCAGTGTAAATGTGAGTAGTACAAATTCCCATGTACGTGTATGAATTCAAATCTAACCGTCTGTAAATATTGTTAGACTGGTTACTAGTATGGAAGCATAAAGACATTATTTATTCTCTTACAGCCGAATATATCAAAAATTCATCGGACTAAAAACAATCCTACAGATAACAAAAAACAAACTAAAACTGTATCCGTTTTTTGCAAGGCAAGTCATGCAACGACTATTAATCAATAAAAATTGCCAATAATAAACTCAATCGGAATGAAGAATTGATGAATGGAATTGTTCAACTGGAAACACCAGCGAGGAAAGGAATATTTGGAAAGCGAAAATTTAGTTGTGTGCTAGCACAGATTAGCTCCGTATTAATTTATTTGTCTGCGATTTATCTGTCAGATTTTTCTTGTAAGGCAAAAATGTAATTAGATTTATTTATATTTTTATAAAACGATATCTCCATTAATGTCGAAGCTAGTGACGTGAAATTCCCAAACAACAATTTTACATTCTTTGCACATAACAAGAACATTCTTTTTGGAACAAGGATGTTCTATTAACATGCGTAAATACCGTTCAGTACATGATCAGAATGTGATAGTCACCTCAAAAGACCGTACCAAATTACTTGATATGTATATGCAAAAGAATGTTCTGAAGTATGTAAAGATCAAATTCTCAACATTAGATGGTAATATTCTATTTTAGTCTAAACAAGAACGTTCTTAGAATATGTCTTGATCTCAGTGCATGATAAGTATATTATATTCATGTGGTAGTACGTAAATAGCATATTCTCATAGTATTACCATATATTTTTACTGTTACAGTTTAGACTACATACCCTTTTTTCCTGTCTATCGCGAGTTTCGATAACCAAGTTATATTCTTCAAATATCAAAAGTAATCTTGTAACTTGCTCATCTAAACAAAAGGAATGAATATCGCACATTATATTCACGTCCCCAAAAGAATATTCCTTTCATCGTTTGTACAACATATTCTTATCATATCATCATATCACTTTCAGTGGAATGATTATTGGCTATTTAAAAATTACATGATACGAACATGTTAAGAATATACCATAAAGAACATACAAATTTACAAGAAAAGGAACGTCAAATGGAGTTGTTTAGCATATACCTTTCAGAATGTTCGAAAACGTAATTCATGGACATATTCTTAGAATGTGAATGTACCATTAGTGTTATGTGGGTTGTACCAATAAACAACAAGGGCTTGCCCGTTAACTCCATATGTAATTGTCCACTAGTGGTTTATTTTTATTAATTTTTGTCTTTAATTGACCAAACTGGCGGCAGTTTTTAAGAAATCTTCTTACAATATCACCAGTTGCATTTGGTCGATATGGATATTTTTCTGCAAAAACACGGCAAGTTCGTTCAACAATTCTATTACACTCGCCGTAAATAATAATAAGATTTAAAAATCATCATTACTTAATCCTACATTTGCCATTATTTACTATGAAATACAAACTTGTAAGGAAAATTGTCAAAATAAAACGTTCTAACTATGAACTCTTTGTCAGCCATGGCCTACCCTTTACTAATGTTGAAATAATAAAGTGTTGTTATGTTTTAACTAAGATAATTAAACTACGAATAGAAATGAAAGCAAATATACTCCCGCCAAAACTTATTAATATTTTTAAAACAACCATAGGATGGCG
The DNA here is from genome assembly GCA_035357415.1 of Ophraella communa. NCBI lineage: Eukaryota > Metazoa > Arthropoda > Insecta > Coleoptera > Chrysomelidae > Ophraella > Ophraella communa. Next base: position 8,238,561 of record CM068986.1, on the reverse strand, counting down.
CTGATCGTTGCGTCTACTCATTTTAATTGTTCTATTTTTCGGAAGAGGTCTCTCTACTAATACTATTAACGACAATACTTTTTAATTTAACAGATCTGTATCAATCTGTATTTGGTGAGAAACAGTTTTAAGAAAATTAAGAAAAGAGACAGTAGTTCTGAGAATCAGGAAAATAGCAGGAGTTTTGTCTTCAGTTTTTTGGTTTTGTTGGTGTATATCATCTTTGGTTTTGTGCTTCCAAATAATTCTGTCCCTAAAATGGATTCAAACTATCAACCCCCCTTATCTAAAAGGAAATGTTGTGTACCTACATGTACAAATCGTGAAGGCAAAATGCATCGTTTTCCAAAAAATGAACCAAGTGTGTTTAGTGAGTGGATTTTAAAGATACAGTCTTTAAATTATAAAGACTTGTCAGTTGAAGACATTTATAAAAAATATGTATTTTGTGAGGAACATTTTTCTAGTAACTGTAAAGTTTTAAGTACCAAAAGAGTTCTCATAAGAACGGCAGTTCCAACTTTAAATTTACCTGGTAAGTGAATAAATCAAATTGTAATTTATAAAGAAAGAAAACATGTACTAAGTAGCAGATCATGCAAACGTTTTTATGCTGAAAGGACTGTATAAACAGTGGAAGCAACCATTAGCTTTTACATTTAGTGAAGGACCTCATAAATCCATGGCATCAAAAAATTTGCTGAAGGTTCTAATCTGCAAATGTCAAGGTATAGGTTTGAAGGTAGTATCGACAGTTTGTGACCAAAGTGAAAATAATGTCGGAGCTATTAGACTGCTAATGAGTGAAACGAAGGAGGAATACTTAAAAAGAAAAGAAGAGAATAGAAATTTTGGTTTTGTGATCAATGACCAAGAAATTATTCCCATATTTGATGTCCCTCATATTTTCAGAAATAATCTTTTGAAACATGACTTGTATTTTAAGCAAAATAAATAAATAAATGATCATTTTTTGATTGTAAACATATATATTTACTTTAGTTTCGTTGAAATGTAGCTGTCTATTTTATCGCAGAGTACTTCTTATTGACAGATAGATGGCACTAGTTATAAATTTAAGGAATCTGTATTATCGACAATACTTTTTAACACAACCGCTGCTACTCGATGTCGCATACGGATCTAGACAGTAACTAGGTTCTTGCTCGTAGTTCCGTATTCGGTGATTAAATATCTCAAAAGTGGTTGGATTTAGGTATAGGGAATACCGATACCAAACGAATTGGCTTAAAAAAAATACATCGGAAAATGTAATAAAATACAGGGTGTTCTATTTAAAGTAAGCAACTTATAAATTATTTAAATGGACTAGTTTAGTAGGATCATATTAATCAAAATGATAGCAATATATATTTAGGATAAGATACCTACTTATATTGGTATTCATTTTGCAATTAATTTTTCTCATTTCGTAAAATTTAGCTATAAATAATTAGTAAGTTTTAAACGTAGCGCCAACTAATTACCAATAATGAGGTGTGTTTAAAAGTCAACGTTGTCACATTTTAGCTACGTTCGTTTCAAGTATTCTCAAAGAACTGGCGGCACAAAACACCGTGTTCTGTGATTAACTGATTGTACCAGTTGACAAGATATATGACAGGAGAGAAAATCGTGTTTATCTGTAATAAACAAACAAGACCCCTATTCTTGACGGTGATAGAATAGAACAGCCAATAGAAAGTGGGCGTGGTTCTATTGAAAATGCCAAAACCGTATTCTTGAAAATTCGTTCTCTCACTGTACCGATAGAAGGGTTGCTCCCCGAGAGAACAATTACTTCTATTGGTTATTTTTGAAGGAACCGCTATAACACCAAGAGAAGGTGTTAGGGATTTTTATTTTCGAACCAAAAATAGTATAGAAGTAATTTCTTTCATAAACCAAACACAACCAAACAACAAATTAAACTAACGAAAATGACAGAATATTTTGTTTAGTGTTTTACTCCTTATTTGATAAAGTGTCAATCAGAGAACAAAAATATCGATATGTTTATCTCTTTTTATTGACAACAAAGAGATAAGTTTCTCGGTTAATATTAAAGCCTATCGACAACATCGCAAATTTTCTACCAATCTTATTGAAACACGTCACTTACCACTTATGACGTATGTAACCATTAAATTTAAATTTCAAAAGCCGATTATGGCTAGAGGATTAATTTTATAAAAATTTTATTTGTACAGTTGAACCACTAAAAACCTATTTTATAAGATGCAAATATAAAAAAAAATCACTAAACTAGTCCATTGTGTCTGTTGGCGGCTAAGTTTAAAACACCCTGTATATGAAATATCAATGAGTTGGACATATGGAGTTACAATTTCACGTCACTATCTTCGATGTTAATGGAGATATCGTTATTTAATGTGGACTAGGATTTTTTCAAAATTTAAAAAAAAACGAAATATTTCGAAAATACCTTATTTTTGGTATAGGACATTTGCACAAATTTTATCTAAAATTATACAATGGTCCTAAATATTCCTTTTTTATTGGGAAACAATTTAAAATTACTGACAGCGCGCCCATGTATCGCGTTACACACTTGTACTATACCCAAGATATATGATCGGAGTTTTCGACTCTGGGGATGTATCTCGTATTGTGTGGGATATATCGAAGAAAAATAAATTTAAAAGATAAAAGTCGAATGTTTAGTATTCTTTTATTTAAGCAAAGGTTTGAGACATTCTTTAGGTATGTAACTCTAAATGTTAGCAAATATTCCATAGTTATTTTCTGGATGTCAGCTTGAAAAATTATTATCTTATTTAAGAAAATCTGTTTAATTTTCAGCCCACATCTTTTGAGGAAACGATAAGTGGAATTATTGAGTCAATATAGAAAGTTTTAAGACTAAAATCGAGCGAGTTGTATAAAATAGATACAATTTATGAGGGAATACAATACAAAACAAGATTTGAAAAACAACCGACGATGCTTTTGCACATTTTCCGAATCAGTAAAGATGTTGAGATATCGAATAAACTTGCTAAAGTATTTAGTGCATCGGGGCAGATTAATTGAATGGTTGTTTTCAAGACGCTGTTTTCTAGGAAAAGCAGATTTTCATAAAAACGTTTTTTACGAATAAATAGTGTAAGTTTAGTTCAACCGTTCAGTTATTTATTGTTCTTAATAATATTCCCACTGGCACAAATAAATAATTTAAATTTTATACAATTATTACACTTAATCTAAATAGAATTTAAAAAAGTTAATAAATTTTGATATTTATTTCCGAAAACCGAGTTTATATAATAACCAAATTTAATTATTAGCGATGAATGTGCGAGTGATCCGCACTAAAAAGTATCATAATAATTATTATCAATGTTTGTGAACATAGAGTATTAAAAATTTGTTTGCTGTGGTTCTATGTATGACAGGTATCTGAAAAATATGTAAGTAAAAGGCCACAAAAACAAAGAGGTAGCAAATTGGTGGCGCTACAACCACAGTAACAAGAGTGTCACAGAACCTTACAAATAGTAGAAAAGAAGAATTTGTTCGGTGATCGACTATGTCAAGATGAATTGTTGGAGTAAGAAACGAAATAAAATTACAGGTCGGCTGAAAAGTCCCCGGTCTACCATAGTAAAACACAATATTTTGACAAAATTCATTTTTTTTATTCAACATAGTTGCCTTCAAGGGCGATACAGCGATTATAGCGACCTTCCAACTTTTCGATACCATTTTTGTAGTACTCCTTCGGTTTGTCCTCAAAATAGGCTTCAGTTTCGGCGATTACCTCAGTATCAGAGCCAAATTTTTTTCCCGCGAGCATTCTCTTCAGGTCAGAGAAAAGGAAAAAGTCGCTGGGGGCTAGATCTGGAGAATACGGTGGGTGAGGAAGTAATTCGAAGCCCAATTCATGCAATTTTGCCATCGTTTTCGATGATTTGTGACACGGTGCATTGTCTTGATGAAACAACACTTTTTTCTTCTTCATATGGGGCCGTTTTTTCGCGATTTCGGTCTTCAATCGCTCCAATAATGCACAGTAATAATCGCTGTTGATTGTTTTTCCCTTTTCCAAATAGTCGATGAACAATATACCGTGTTTATCCCAAAAAACTGAGGCCATAACTTTGCCAGCTGACTGTTGAGTCTTTCCACGCTTTGGTGGCGGTTCACCGGCCGCAGTCCACTCAGCTGACTGTCGATTGGACTCAGGCGTGTAGTGATGGAGCCAAGTTTCATCCATAGTCACATATCGACGCAAAAAATCGGGTTTATTACGACTTAACAGCTGCAAACACTGCTCAGAATCATCAATTCGTTGCTGTTTTTGGTCGATTGTGAGCACGCGCGGCACCCATTTCGCACAGAGCTTCGCATACCCAAATATTCGTGAACGATATGTCCAACACGTTCCTTAGATATCTTTAGAGTGTCAGCTATCTCGATCATATTCACTTTACGGTCACTCAAAATCATTTTGTGGATTTTTTTGATATTTTCGTCGGTAACCACCTCTTTTGGGCGTCCACTGCGTTCACCGTCTACGGTGCTCATTTCACCACGCTTGAATTTTGCGTACCAGTCAATGATTGTTGATTTTCCTGGCGCAGAGTCCGGAAAGTCATTATCAAGCCAAGATTCTGCTTCAACTGAATTTTTTCCTTTCAAATAACAATATTTAATAAGCACACGAAATTCTTCTTTTTTTTCCATCTTTTTGAAAATAACAAAAGTTGCTTCACTAAAAATGCAATATCTCACAAACTAATAGTCCGACAGCTGTCAAATTTTTACACGAATCTTTTGAAGGTTGATACTATCTAAAAATGAAATGGATTTAATTCTAGTGTCGTCATCTATAGGTCAGACCGGGGACTTTTCAACCGACCTGTTATATTTAGCTACGTAAATCGTTGAGATTTTAAATGCTGCATAATTTTTAACTGCACAAATCACGAAAAATATAAAATTTTTTAACCCAGCTACTTCAATCTGTCAAGATCAGCATATAGGAAGCAAAAATAAAAAAAGTATGCAAAAGAAAATGTTTATGAAATAGACCAATAGACGAGCAACTTCCATTTGTGTTGGAGTGTTATCTCCGTAAAACTGTCATTTTATGCATTTCTGATAATCTAACCATTTTTATGAATTCCAGTCAACGAAATTCAACCGGTCATTTTTGATATTGACAAAATCCTGCAGTTATAATTATTACAAATCAATTTGCTGAGGAGTTTTAAACAAAGTAACATTGCTAAAATTGATGTGTATGTAGGTACTCTAGCGAATTTCGGTAATAAGATGATTTTATTTTTTCAATTTAAATTTAAAAATAATAACATTTTTGGATAGAGAATTAAATAAGTATTATTTGTTTATATATTTTTAAGGATGATTGCCAGATTTGTGTAAAAGCAACTCAACCTATTTCCAAGTAAAACTGAATCCAGTGTAAACTTTCTGGTATTTATTAAACTTTCGTTAATAACATTTTTATTTTAGACTTTAGTGGTATTAAAGTAAAAGCATAACAGTTAACTATAATCGAATATAAGTAGTTAAGAGCCAAGATCGTTCTGAATTATCGAATTTTGCGACCAATCACCCAGCAAAAGAAAAATAAAGAAAAGCTATAAAAAAGACACTGCTGATGCGTGAAAAATAAACTCCTTTAAAAGAAATAAAGAACTTAATCATTAAACACTAACTGCAGAATATATATTATTTTATGAACTCTACTATTTATGGTTAAAATGAAGTAAATTTATCTACTAATGGTGACCGATAAATGAAGTCGTTGATAATGAATTGACATAAGACATAAAGTAATTATAAGCTAAGCCTATTAAGAAAAATAAAAACTCTTCATTTGAACGTAACTTCCAAGTTTATTTGAAAAAATTAGCCTGCTATTGGCTGAATATATCATTCTACTCAGCAGCGACACAAATAAACTGCCAACAATTATCCAAAAATGCTTCTCAAGCTGTAGGTCTTCAAATAAACCTTTCAAAGACTAAAATTATGAGTCCTGAAAATATAAAGGTTTCAAAAGAAAACCATGCAGGATATGTAAATTGTCAAAGAATACATTTAGGTATCTAGGAAGTCTAGGTATCTGGAAATAAAGTCAAACATCAGAGATCACCTGAAGAACTAATCACACCTGGATGACATTTGGAAAGCCTGGTCAAAGAACAATAGTGAATCTAAGAAATACAAAATAAACATAAACAACAACGAAACGGAAGAAGAAAAAGAACTCAAATACTTGGAAGTATACCTAGATAAAATACTAAAGTTCAAAAAGCACATTGACCAAACCAGGAAAGAAGCACTACCTATTAAAAAAATAATATAACCATTCATATACTGAACGAGCCAAATAAAGGAAAAACTGAAAGTAACAGTATGGTGCTCCAAAAGTAAAACAAACTTGAAAAAACTACAAGCGACAGAAAATGCCTGCTACAGGAGGCAAAAACAGACTGCAAATAACCAATAAAGAATTACACAACAAATTCAACATAACAAACATCAGCGCTACCATAAAAATATGGAACAAACAAGCGAGAGAACAAGCGTTCTTAGCCTAAAATAATTAAAATCGTAACGAATGGCTCAAGGTAAATTTTGTTTTCTGCAATTTAAAACCACCCTGTAACTTTACCAAATTGATATTTATACCCAACATTAGTTTGATTGTTCTTTTTAATAACTACCCTATGTATTTAAGTAGGTAATTTTAAAACACGGATTTGCAGAAAATGTTTTTTGCTAGGTGTTATAAGGCAAACGATTTATCTCGTTTCATCCCAACGTTCGTAAAAGCCGCATTTGTACCTTCTTTTCGGATAATAAATGTCTTACTTTAAAAGAAAACGCTAGACATTACTTTACAGACGAACTTCTTTTGGTTTTTACGTGGACAGTCATCGGGATAAAGTTTTATTTGACCAGAAAAGAGTAGGCAAATATTTTATCTGGTGCAAACAGGGAGATAAGCGGACTGAGTCTCAAGTTAAATGCATTAAAAACGCAATACAGGTTCTACGTGGTAATTTTAGAGCCAAATTCCCTAGACTTAAGCTGCAGAACTATGCAGCTCCTTCACGCACCTTGAAGTTCAAAATAAAATCCTAAGAATGGCCGTCTGGAAAAAATGAAAACTGCTATCTAAGAAAGATATGGTTGTATGAATACACTAACATTTATTTTATTAAATACCATGTCAATAAAAGATACCTGTTAATGCATGGAAAGATTCTCAATTTCTCAACCTGATTATCTCACTATCAATTTTTATTTTCTTACATGTAATTTATACTACAAAACAACAGGCCCATCAATTTGCTACCATCATTCTCGAAATTGTTCGAATTAGCAATGTGCTCCAGACTAATTTACTTTTTGAGAATTAAAAATTTTTTTACAGACACCCAGCATGCATATTTAAAGGGTAGGTGGACTCAAACCGCCATTTTTCAGTTCACCAAAAGTATTTTGGGTTTAATAGAACATAACAACCCAGCACTAGCCATTTTCCTAGATTTATCAAAGGCATATGACTCGCTGAATCAAGAGTATCTGTTGGAAAAACTTGAAACCTATGGAATTCGAGGAAAAGCTCACAACTGGTTTCGATCGTACCTATCTTCAAGGGCCCAAAGGGTAACAATCACAAAAAATGGGGTTTCAAAAATTTCAGATTTAGTGATTAACCCAACAGGAATTGCACAGGGTAGTGTTATTGGGCCGATTTTATTCATAATTTACTTGAATGATTTATGCACCATAGCCAAGAACGTTAAGGAAACAGTAGTAAATTACGCAGATGACACAAACTTGATAATTGGTGCAGAAGATAGCGAGGAACTCATAAATCAGGGAAATGTTTTTTTCTCAAGAGCGAAGAATTGGTTCGATAAAAATAAATTACTTTTGAATGAAAATAAAACAAATTTAATGATATTTAGTACTGACAGGTGTAGAAAAGAGAAACCATTGAGTATAAGTTGGCAGGGTGATGAAACAAAAATCACAGAATATACAAAATTTTTAGGAGTATATATTGATAATTTCCTGAAATGGAATAGGCAGACTGATTCCGTTTATCAAAAATTGAACAAGGTCATCTATGCAATCAGAACAACATCAAAATACATAAATGAACAAACTGTAAAGATTATGTACCATGCAAATTTTGAGTCAGTTTTGAGATATGGAATTATGTTCTGGGGAACAGAGAACAGAGCAGAATCTACAAAGAATTTTCATTATACAAAAAAGAGTTTTGAGAACTATTTATAAAATGCCCTTCAGACAATCCTGCAGAGGTTTATTTAAAGAAAAACAAATTTTAACAGTAACTGCACTATATGTATTAGAATGTTTAACATTCTTACATAAGCACAAAGAGGATTTCACAGAACATAACATGAATCCCAATTATAATACACGAACACTTAACATTAACTTCTCTATACACAGACTAACTCTCACAGAAAAAAATCCTTCGTATACCTATGTGCATTAGAATATTTAATAAATTACCAAATAGTCTCAAGGCTATCACAACGCATAGGATCTTCAAAAAGAAAGTGAAACAATTACTGTTAAATCTGGAACCATATGATTTGAATGAGTATTTTGAAGTGAATCAGTAAAAGTATTGTTTTTTTGGTTTGACGTCTTTTCTTTCAATGTTTGTATGTACCATATATATGTTGTATATATAAATGTTTATATGAAATAAAGAATATTATTATTATTATTATCATACTCTTTCTTTTATGTTTACACATTTTTGTTCCGGAAGTGAAGTGTTATTTTATTTAAGGTTCTTTCACAACCATGCATGGGATGAAAGCATGTCTTCTTCAGCTTAATGATGGTTTTTTTTCGGGCTGAGATGGAAAATTCTTCGATGGGTCCTTATCCAGAACCCAATGGTGTTGGACTCACCCTCGAGAGGATGCATACCAACCAAACCCACCTCAAAACTCGCCTTCACCCATTCTTTCTTCCCTCTCAACATTATCTCTATCATGTTCTCCCAATACACTGCTACCCCGAGTCTCCTCTCAAACTTCTCTAAATCCTCCTTGTTCTTCCAACATCTAAACCTCACACCTCACGCATATTCCAGACGCTCTCTTCCCAATCTTGTGTCGATACCCCACTCTTGACCCATGCCCAGTGAGCACTTGGGTCAAGAAGTAGTTTACCTCAGGTGAGGTTAGTAGCGAATTTTGTAATAAAGATTTACACATTCAGTGTCAAGGGTTATAATAAAGCGAATTAATACCTTAACTAAAATGTCTATTTACACTATTTCTCGGGTTATTAAGCGCGGTGACGTTATAGACCATTCGCAGGTGCGGAAGAACAAAAAAACAAAATTGGCAAATGTTGACGATGCTACAAAAGATGTTATAAAGCGAATGATTTATAATTTATATTAAGAAAATATTGTACTGACTTTAGAAATCGTTCAAAGGAAAATTACAAGATTATCCTGAGTATAATTATAAAAACTGAGAAACTTTACGCGATATACTATTAGAATGTGCTTTTAATTATAAGAAATTAGATAAACGAATAGTTATAATGGAACCGCGGCGTATTGTTCTACTCCGTGAAGAGTATTTAGATAAAATAACGAAGTATCGTGAATTAAAAAGGCATATAGTTGACCTAGATGAGACTTGGTTTGACACACATGATACTGTTCAGTTTGGCTGGGTAGATCAGTCTCAAAAGTGTAGTTTAAATGCGCCATGTTCGAGAGGAAAGCGTATAATAATTCTTCACGCCGGAAGTGAAAACGGTTTTGTACCAAATGCGTTACTACTGTCTGCGAAAAATATTAAGCAATGTACAGCCGACTATCATAAGGATATGACTGCAGATTTAAGGCGGATTTAGCGGATGCATAAGCATAATTATATTCATAAACATAACTTTAATGTACAATTCATAAAAGTTAAACTATGTAGTTGCAAATGGACTGATTTATCCAACTCATAAGCATAAGTCATAGTGCACAATTCATAACGCATAACCATGAAGTTCCCAACTTTTAACTTTTACAGATAATGATGTGTCGAAATAGAAAGTGCGCCTGCGTGGATTTCATGGAGCTGTCATACTTGTTAACCTAAAAAGTTAATTCAGAATCAAGTTTTCAAGATATAAAAAAATATATCAATATTCTATTTTGATGAAAATACAGAAATAAATATCAATGAATGAGCAAATGAGGTTATAAATTTGAAAATTTGTTATTGTTGTTGAATGACAAAGGTTACAGAACACACTAATTTTATATGTTCCGTGATAGATACAACTGTCACTTGTCACTAACACTTATGATTATGCCACGAAGTATAGAACACAGGAGTCTGAACGTAATGTTGAGCGAATGGCCTCAGTTTACGAGACAGATCTTTTTGCCGGTAGAGTGCGCCACTCTTTAAGAAGTACTCGTTTAAATTATTACGCGGCAAATCTTGTTGCTATTGACACCTCTGTGGAAAAAAATACTCTGAGAAATGTGGAAGTATATATAAGTTATTTTGGAGATTTTGAGAAATTTTTCAAGTGCTTTAAATTCAGCAATACAGAGGGTTAAGAAATATTCTGGAGGGCTAAAAAATCTGGGATTAATCAATAATAATCATACAAAAATAAGCAGGTACCATTCCTTTTTTTTTAAATAAAAGAAAAAGAGATAAATATTAAAAAGAGATTTTCAAATAAATAAAGTAAATTAAACTGTCATTTTGTTTAAACTTCTTAGTCAAAATATTTTTGAAAATTACCAAATGCCTATTCATTTCAATATTACGATAAATATACTTGATAAAAAAGTAACAAATTATTGTTCAACATATTATTTATTAAGAAGATATTGTATAAGTTACAAACAAAACAAGTTCAATATTTAAAAACAAACTATTTAAGTCTTATGTGTATTCAGCAAATTGTTTTTATGATCAAAACTTATAAATTATTATTTAAATTAGAGTAATAAAAGATTTTTATTATTAATAAATCCGAATTAATGTAATTTTGAATTTTTACGAGATTTTTTACATTTAATTTTTCTCTCTGTAGCACTTTTATTAAAGCATTTGACTAGAAAATGCCCCCGCATTATTAAGAAATTGTTTATTATTTTTTTTTGTTAATTCTTTCTTATATTCGTCACAGCCGACAAAAACCGATATATTTCTTTTAGATATATCATCTAAAATATCAAACATAGTGTCAATGTGTACCGTTTTTGTACCAACTACCATCAACACAACTTCCTCTAAGCTTTTAATTAAATTAAATTAACTGTTCACTGGGGCCTTTATCCACATGTTTACATGTAATAATAATAGTAATAATAGTAATGTAATAATAATAATACTAACGGTACGTCCCGAATATTTGCGCCACCAGTGGCAGAAAAGAGAACTATAATCTGGGTATATTTATTGCGTACATGAATACTATAAAAAACCCGATACCGTTCAGACTCCTGTGTTCTATACTTCGTGATTATGCTTATGCATTGAGGAATGGATAAATTACCCATCTGTTAAGCACTATGCGTTAGAGAAGTTGTTATAGTTATGATTATGCATTAATGAAAATGTTATGCTTATAGGTACATCCGCTAAATCCGCCTTTATACTTTCAGTAGTCGTTATGGACAATGCTTCATATCATTCGCGGATATTAAATAAAATTCCAAATTCTAGTTCAAAGAAGGCAGATATTTTAGAATTTATGAAAAATAGGAACATTAGTCCGGAAAAGGTAATGACAAAGAAAGAATTACTACGAAGAATAAAAGCGTTTAATTTAAAAAACGATTATGTGATCGACAATATTTGTAATACACACGCCTATGGAGACAATGTTCCGACAAAGTAGGCCTTACATACGTCCGTATTTAGTACGGACAGTACGTATTTGAAGCGACCGTCCGTATTAGTGTCCGTATTTTTAAAGTGTCCGTATTTTGCCCAGAAAACAATAATTAAGCAGTAAACTATTAGAAATACGGCGACGGGTACTTAAGCACAACCAATCAGCCGTCAGTGATTATGAAACACACTGAACTAGTGGCGACCCCCGCCCGAATTTCTAAACTAAACTGTAAAGTAACATGTAACCTCACTTTTGTGTAGTCTAGAATGAATAGTGTGCTTTGTTCTTTGTTGATTAATTTTATTTTAATGTTTTAAACTATTGTGTATTGTGTGCAGAAAGAGAATAAAAGTGACAAGATAAACAATAAAATAACAATGGGCAAGAGGAAGTGTAAGTTTAGCAGTGACTTGCAACAGGAATTTCCTTTTTTAAAAAAAGGTAAACTAAATGAAGAAGTCATTTGTTTAATTTGTAATGCCAATTTTTCTGTAGCCCAAGGGGGCCGAAGAGATATTAATCATCATATAAGCACAGAAAAACATAAAAAACATGGTAAGGCTGCAGCTATTAGTAAAGTAGTTTCAACTTTTTTTAAGAAGAAGGAACCAAGTCGAGATGATTTACAGTGTGCAGCAAAAGAAATAACTTTTGCTTACCATAATGTATTACACGATTTTAGTTTTAAATCTTCAGATTGCTCTTCCAAATTAATAAACAATTTATATGATCCGAAATACTGCAGTGCCCGCACTAAAACCGAAGCTATCATTGTAAAAGTAATATCACCATTATTTTTTGAGGATTTGATTCAAGAAGTTAAATTGTTAGATTTTGTTAGTGTAATTATTGACTCGTCAAACAGACTTGATATTAAATTAGTTCCCGTAATGATTAGATACTTCAATCCAGTCGAAGGAATTAAAGTAAAATTACTTGACTTCGGGGAAGTTCCAGGTGAAACTTCAGATATTCTCACAGAATATTTATATAAAATTATAGAAAAACACAGTCTGTCTAACAAAATTGTGTGCTTTTCAGCTGATAACACAAATACCAATTTCGGAGGTGCAAAACGTCAAGGCAAAATTAATGTTTTCACTAAATTGCAGCACAAAATTGGACACAGTTTACTAGGTATTGGATGTGGGGCACATATTGTGCACAATTGCGTTCAAAGTGCAGCAGATAGTCTTCCTGTGGACATTGAAGTAATCGTGGTAAAAATATACAAATACTTTTATATATACACTGTAAGAGTGACAACTCTTAAAGAATTTTGTGAATTTAGTAACACGCAATATAAAAAAGTGTTGTCTCACTCAAGCACTAGGTTTTTAAGTTTACTGCCAGGAATCGAGAGAATTTTACTTATGTTTGATGGTTTAAAATCGTATTTTCTTTCGCAAGATAAGTGTCCAATAATTCTGAAATCTTTTTTTGAAAACCCGGCTAATGAACTGTATATGTGGTTTCTACATGGTACCTTGGAATTATTTAATAAGACCATTTTAAAAATGGAAAAAACTGAAATCAGTGCAACAGAAGTTAATATTATTTATTTGGACCTTATTAAAAAAATTTTGGAAAGAAAAAAGAATCAGTTTCTACCTCAAGCAGCGAAACAATTATTATTAAAGTTGCAAGAATCAGGAGAAATTAATGAAACTGAATTTAAGCAAAAAGTAGAATCTTTTTATGAAGACTGTTTAAGATATCTGCATTTATGGGAAGATAGTTTTGGAAATGCCTGCAAATTCGAGTGGATTATGTTAAGTAAAAAAATAACTTGGGCAGAAATTGAAGCTGACTCTGAATTAATTAATAAAAATATTCACAAAAATTACCAAATTAACATCGATGAGCTTTTCGATGAAATATCTATTTTTAATTCTGTTTTTGAGATGAGCGTTTTTCCTGAGGGTGAAACACTTGCTGAAAAATGGTCTAGACTGTTTAGAATGTTAACAGCAACAAATAATAACTTGAAAAATTTAATGAGATTAACTCAATATGTGCTGTGTCTGCCTGGCACATCAGCATCGGTTGAAAGAGTTTTCTCGCTTATGAACAATATTTGGAAAGCTGAAAGAGGATGCATGCATACTTCTACAGTAAAGGCGTTGTTAAACATTAAAGTGAACTCAAATTTGGACTGCATCGAGTTTTACAACAGAATTAAAAGTGAAAGTGAAATACTTAAAAAAGTATTATCTTCAGAGAAATATGAATGGAGCAAGAAGAAAAATGAGCAGCATCCTAATAATAATGAACCTCAGCCTTCAACATCGAAGGAATAAGTTTTATATTAAATATGTTTATATTGTTTATATTAACTATATTTGTATTTTCTTGTTTGAATTTGATGAATTTGAATAATTAAACTAATAAAAACTGCCAAGAAGGCTTTTTTTTTAAAGTTCAAAATAAGCTGCCACTACTTGCTTGGTGTCCGTATTTTTATAAAGATTTATATGGTAGGCCTACGACAAAGGAAAATTTGCCGCTAGGCGGTACCCTTTGTATTTTATTTATACTATATAAGAGTAGTACAATAGTTCTGCAAAGATCACAGTTGATTAGGCTGTAAAGTCAGCCCAATTTTTAATCTGTAATCTGCATCTCCAATATGCATTTCGGTTTCTTTATAAATAACATTAACGCTTGCTCAATCTGCTGGATTTTTAAATGAACAGTTGTATTTGTTCCTTACTTGACTGTACAAGATAAAATTATTTAAATAATAACGTTAAAACAAGATCTGTTTTGATATTTTCCTATAAAGTAGAACAATATACGAGAAGAATTGTTGATTCTTTTATATTAATGACTTTCCATTAAATCTTTTCGGATAAAAGCATTTTTTGCCTTTAGCAGAGATTACGGCAGCAAAAATGCGTGAGACAACCAAGGGTGTAGAAACGATGTAAGCCACTTAGGAATTATGACAATAAAGAGTTCGAAAAAATAAAAGAGAAATTGATGATGAAGGTGTTAGAAGGAATCCATCATGTTAGTAGCTAAATTAATGTGCCTCGATTTATGTTATAGCTGCAATGCGATAACGTACATAAATTTGAAAGAGTTTGCAACTGAAAAAAATATATTACATTCATATTTTTTAAATATGGTATTAGTTTAAAATTCCAGGATTTTAACATGACAAATTCAGCTTAAAAATTATAGCCTTAGTTAAAACGCAATAAAATATAATCCATCTGTATTTGAAAATGTGCTGTGTGCATGCCACGTGCTCAATTTCATACTTTGTTATCAATTTATTATAGCGAAAAGCATGTATTATGTTTGTCCTGGATTAATGAGCTTAAAATCGTATTTTGAAACATGCATTTTGCCAATAATAATTAAACATTGTTGCTTTTTGCTTGATAACATTGAAGTACAAACAAAATGATGTGTAACAGAAGAGAAACCCTTTTAAACAGATAATTAAAATGTTTAGCATGCGTGTAAATCGCCATTTAATTCACGCTTCCGTTATAAAACTTAAACTTTAAATTAAGATTTGTTTTCAATTTCTATTTATTTAAATAAAAAGATAAAGTCGTCAACAACTATTTCCTGCTTATATGTTATAGAATTGTTACAATAAATAATGACGTAGGTACCTAATAGGTATATCGATAGTTAGTACTGATACATGTTGTGTATGATGTGTTGCATATATATAAAATAAACTAGTTCATTTATTACCGTAGGTTGTCAAACATTCCAATTTCTGGAACTTGTTCAACATTCATAAACAGATTTTAATACTTCGAGTATTGTATAAGGCGTTGTCAAAATTACGGATATATTTGCTATATTTATTCCGAATATAGGTAATAGAAATAACTGTTATCGACCATCGCAAGAATTTAATTAACAACTTCGCACAAATTTATGTGATATATTATTATGCATTTGGTAAATTGTTTGCAGCGTTTCAATTGACACGTTATTAAATTGGGCGATTAAGTTATCAAAAGTAGAATTATATAAAGTAAATTTATCCTATATTTGAAATTACTTAATATCTTTCAGCAGTTGTATTTATTTGACATGTTGCATAAATATTGTCAAAATATTCCAATCAATGAATAAATCCATTTGATGAATGAATAAAAAACTCGTAGCGGTTTGCAACATATTATGTACGTACATTCCTAATCACTATCTACTTGCATATTAATTTAAAAATTTTCATTAATTTAACTATTAAACACTTTAGAGAATTGGTTTCTGTATGACATAACAGGTAGGTAGTTTGTGTAGAATTTCTTCAGTGATTTGACAGAAGCTTACTTTAATTGTTATTCTGAATTTTTCTTTATATTAATACAATAATCTTTACATAAAAACCGTTTCGTTATTCTTTAGTTCATTTATGAATACAATTTATTGTGGTATAATTTACAGTTTTAAACTTAAAATAGTTTTTCATTACTTATGCAACCTAATTTTAATTATCGTAATGTATTTTGCCTACGTAGTAGGACGAACTGTGAGATATAACATGGATATATCTCCTTAGGATGATGTTATCACTGGGATGTTAAAATATCATGTGTACTTTTCATAGATGGTCGTAGGAAAATAAATTTTTCGAATATAATCTACTTTAGATACACTAAAATTTATATCAAGTAATCAGTTAGATTGGTACACAATGAATTTCAAATATCTCATTAGCGTATCTGTCAGAGTCAAAAGATTCGCATTCATCCTATCGTCTGATCCACAAACTATTGAAATACAAACTCATTTACTTGCATTAATTGTCTCCAGTTTCTCAGTCAATCTTAGATTATTATTATTCCCACATTTTCTGTCGAACACAATCATGATTTTAGCCTGTTCCAATTCTCGAAATCCACTTAATGACATTGTTGAATATCCAATGAAACCGGCATTTCAAATAAAGGCGCTAGTTGTGACAGAGCCTTTTCAAAATTTTACTTTTTGTTTATTTGATTGAAATTTTAATTAATAGTTCATGTGTGAACTATTCCATAAAAATTTTCTTATGAATATTAGTCGAATTTAAAAAATAATGCAAATAAAGTAGTGAAATTACAGGAAATCAAATAGAAATGAAAAGCAAGACTCAAGTAGAATTTTAATTTAATTTTAATAGATAATAATAAAATCTACTTCAGGATATTAGTAGACGTATTCGAAAATTAATTTTTAAAATGTCTCTTAAATTATTATAAAAATGTCTTCTTAAAAAGAATTTCTTTATACTTCAAACAAAAATTAGTGAAGGTTTTTATGAAAATTCATAAAATCTTGGAAATTCGTGCTCAAGTTATCGTGAAAGCGGGTAATTTTTTTATTGCTTATTACACTTGATAAAATAATTTGCTAGCATCTTTTATTAACAATCGAGACTAAGTTTTTTAATACTACTTTAATTCGTTATTGCAGCAAAATTACATTTATTACAATTAATTGGCCCTTACAAAGACAAATAGAACTGATTGAATATGTTCTAATATTTTAGTTCCTATTGTGCTTAAGATTTTTTTAACACATCAAATCTTTTTGGATAATTATTTGGATATGCCAGATATAAAACATTAAACTTTACATACATATCGCAAATTTAGAATATATAATTTTAACAACATTTTTTCTTTAGTAAAAATACTCTTAGTACTCTTGAATATGTTTCGACAAAATTAAAGGGAACTTTATTAATCAATTTTAAATTTTGCCGCCAGTTTACAAAGTACCACCATCGCCATTAGAACTTATGTGAGGGGTGTTGTCTAAAATTATGTATCAGGTACAATATTTTGTACTTTTTATTTTATTTGTTTCAAACTTTGCTTTGTGATCAGCATTGGTTACGTCGATGAACACACCGAACTTGACAGACTAATCAAATTTGATTATCGCGATAATACCAGCGGTATTTGGCTTGTGATTGGTCAGATTAGGTGAAAATTTCGATATGAGTGATACAGTCGCTGCCTTTGGTTTTTGGTTGGTTAGATTATTTGAAAATTTCTTAGAATATAAAAAGTAAGGAAGGAGCCTAACACCTTTCCCAAGTTGGTAGTTTACGACGGAAATTACGTCATAGCGGACATTTGCAAATACCATGGGTGTGTTCGGGGAGCACGCTTTCGAGCTATGTAGCGCCAAGAGCCATATAACGCAAACGAGGAATAGTACTAGATAGCGCCAAATGGCGCAAATAGCGTGCTTCCCGAACACACCCCATATATGATTCATCATTATTGTTATTGACAGTTTTTTTGACATTTGAGACAGTACTGTTTTAGTGTTTAAGAAACTAGCATTCAGAGACGTACACATATGCAATTTATTTACGTAAGTGATTTACTGAATATGCACAGCTATGTAATATTTATATATGTATTTAATAAAAGTGTATGGTTTACAAAATGTATTACGTTTTAAAATTTTCTTACATCAGTATTTTTATTTTTGAAATTGATACAACATTTTATCATAAATTAAAATTGATACGCCACTGACAAACCGGAAACTGCTGACGCCATTTTTAAACACCATCTAGGACTATTGGTGTTTATGTATAACGCTCCTTCCTTCGTTTTTATATTCTAAGGAAAATTTCGAGATAAGTGATATAATCACTACAATACTATATATCTTTTTTAAGATTTTTTTTTAAATTTGATATGCTGAAAGTAAATAACATAAAGATAAATTGTTCTTAAAAGTATTTTAAACAGAACATTAAAAATGTGTAGTAAACCAATTTTACCTTTGAAATAAATACTGCAGAGCACTGCAACTAAAGCATTCTGTCATCTTACATTTCAAAGGATTTCTTTGTACCTAAACAATAAACATTGTGTTAGGGAGATAAATATTTCTCTCTAATTAGTTTGCAGATAAACTCGTTTCCGGTTGCTCTTTCGCTACATCTGTAATTATACCTTAAATTTTACCCAAAGGAAAATTTTTTAATTACGAATTTAATAGCAAAATCCACTGGGTATAACAAAAAAATTAGAAACAATAAACTAATCAGAAAAAGAATCAATGTTCATGCGTGAATCAATAGAAAACCAGAAATTCGGTTTTTAGAAGAATTAGAAATTAAAACGCATTCTATGCAACTTAAATATGAACTTTTCAATGAGGAGATAAATTTAGAAAACTCCTTTTCCTGAATTATCTAAAGTTAAAATTGAATTGTAAACTTTCTGTTGTGAAATTTACTAATTTATATATTAGTTTATTAAACTCTCTTAATGAAAATACTGTATCATAAACTTAAGATAATTTAAAGTTTATTATGTGTACTGAACATACAAAACAAAGTAAAACACAACATTTCTTAACTAAAATTATAATACGTAGATAACGATTCAACTTATTTACATGCTAATACACTCTAAGAAAATATTATTTAAACTGTTGTTATTTTTTTAACAGAATTTTTACATCTTTCGCTATTTTTGTTGTTTTGCAACACCTTTCATGTGTCGTAGCCGTAAATTTGTTTCCATATTTTTGTATTTAGGTTAAGTTAGGTTAGGTTACGTGTAAGAGGTCGTTCAACTGAATTAAAAATCTTATTGCGTTTTCTAAGTTTCTTCGAAAATTCCAAAATCATGTAGAATATATATTTAGCTTTTAAAAGAAAAAGAAATACTGTGAAATCTACAGTTTTTAAATTTAATCATGGTTTCTTTCTTACCTTCCTACATAAAATCAGAATTTCAAATTTAACCAAGCTGTCCTTACGACGATATACCCGTCGACATAAATGACATGTTTTCCTACTGTTTTGTCACAAGAGGCAAAAAATCCCAATTTTTTTTCGATCTTAGTAGATTATCAGTGGTAAAAAATATACTATTAAATAAATTAAGTACTAACCTTGATGTTTTTATTAAAATTATTCTTAATACCTAATTATCATTTTTTTCTACAATTTTACCTATATAAAAATAATTTCAACATACTATTAAATAAAAAAAAAAATGTGTGAGCGTCACTTTTAGTCTGGAAATTGTTTTTTTATAACTTAGATATATGCCCAAGAGAACAGATATTTAAGAACATAAGAAAAAAATTTATGAAAAAGCTTGTTTTGAAGATTTTGAGGTTAAGTAGGTTTTATATTTTAATTTTTTTCCACCTTACAACAAAATAAAACTTCTTTAAATAAAATTTAAACTATTCCTTAGTGATGGTTTGCACTGTAATGTCTCAAAAACGAGAAAATACACAATACACTAAATATTCTCAATGCTAATTTGTTTGAATTAAAAATGGCGGACATTATAAAAATTTTAATAAGAAAGACTTACTAAATTAATAAATAATATTCATATATTGTTTGCAATTAAAATTTGTTACATTTTATATAAACAACTGAATACATTTAGATTTTCTTATTGATGGCATTTATAAAATGAGAGTTTTTCAGTATTCAGTTGGTTTTTCTCAAATTTTGTAGAGACAAGTCAATAAAGAATGTGTAGAATTTCTTGAGTTTATTTCTTTATTATATTATTTCTGTATTATTTTTTCTGTGTCTAATGCAATTATTGTTGATGTATTCAATCGAAAAAAGTTCTAAATAGGTATCTCCTAATAAATTTTCTGCTTGTGCTTAGGGTTTTTGTTTATTAGATTTGCTCGCTCTATTTCTCTGATTCATATTTGTTTCAGTTCACTCTAATTCAATAGTAGAAGGAGTAATTAGAATTAAAGTTGGTATTTCTGCTATACTGAATTAATTGCGGAAAAGTTATTTCATTTTTTTTTATTTTGGTCTGCATTATCTTCTTTTTAGTTGTAATATGCTTGCATTTTGCTCTACTTATAATCAAATCCATGTCATAAAAACATTATAACTAGCTGATATAAAAGCCAAAATAGTGATCAATAGTTTTTATTATTTCTTACTCTGACCGTTTCTGTCTTTCTTGGACATCATGACATCATGTGTTTTCCTCAGACTTCTCGAAGGGCAATAGTCCCTAACATATCTGTCTCTGTCTATCTTCATGACATACCTTTGCTGGCAGCATTGTGCAGTGTTGTCAAAAGTATTTGTCAATGACTTTTATATGTCTGTGCTATTTTCCCCAACGATAGCGTAATAGACCCATCTCGTTAATGGGTCAAATTTAATACTCATGCGCGAAACAACTCCCACTCTCGTAGTTCCCCCTAAATGTTCGTGCCCCTTATAAAATTGTGTTGGCAAGCCTATCAATCCGTATATTATTATGTATATTATTGTCCCTTGGGATATAGGCGGTAAATTAGTAAATTTCTCATGAAATAGGCGAGTTACTTCCTGTTGTGTTCGGATGTTATCTCCGTAACCAATCATTTGTAAAACTGTTATTTTATGCATTTCCGTTAATCTAACCATTTTTCAGAATTGAATTGAACAAACTTTATACTTAAATTACAACAATGACAACTTAAATAAAACAATTTACTACTGCTTGTTAAAATAGCGTTGCCACGGAAATTCTTTAAAGTTTTTTAATGGTTACCATCTAAAAACCACATTGCTATGGTTTTTGTTCACTTTCTCATTATCAAGACCTAAACGGGAAATAAGTTTTAAGTATATTGTAATAAGTTTCGAGTATATTTTAGCGAATTTCGGTAACAACATGATATTAATTTTTTTATGTTAATTTTTGCATTAAATTTAAAAACAATAACATTTTTGAATTGAGAATGAAGAGACCTTTCAAATGATATATCACAAGCCTATGCTTCCCATTTAAAAAATTGGGGGTTGTACCTGTCATTCTAAGGGGGTTGAAGGTAGGGGTTGCATTTTCACGTTAAAGAATGTCAAGTTATAATTTAAATTTGACGTGTTTCGGGATTTTTTATAAATATGTACAGTAAACCGAAATAATGAATTTATTCCATTTGGCTTTTACACACTGTGAGAACATACAAGCGTGAGAGAAGTTCTGTGGAAATCTTAAAAGATGGAAAAAGGATTTGAAAAAGCCACCAAAATAGTAGTCATAATAGTTTGTGATCATAATAAACAATTTATTTTCACAATTCTCGATGGTCTTCAAATACAACAACACAAAGCCCTTGTTTAAATACATTTTCGATGAGAAACTCAAAACAAAATAAAAAGAAAATTTAATGAAGTTACCTTAAGCAAGATTCCTTTACGAATATGTGATTTCCATTATTGTTCGTCTTGTATTTGTAAATATTTAATTTTGGAATTAAATACCAGCCGAATTAAACCAAATTTCAAGTTAAAACAAATAATGAATTAAGGATTATAAAATACTCAAACAACTTCAGATATGGACTAGTTTATCATCAAATAATTATAAATGCGGATCCGTTTAAGCAATTAACTCTGATGCTAACTACATCACAAGTTCAAAGAAAGTTCTACACAGACTTTACTTCATGTAATATCTGTATTTTCCGTACACCAAAAGGGAAACAGATTAGCAACGAAAAGTTAAATATAAATATTCAAAATTGTCTTAAAATATTCATTTGACTGTGTAATATACAATCGGCACCATAAATTGTAAACAAAGCTAGTTTTGTTTATTTAATAATTGAATCTTTTTAGGGTGGTCTTTAAAATTAAAAGGTAATTAACAATATCAGTAATTGTAAGATTATATCAGTAAATCGGTGTTTAAATTCGGTAAATATGAAACCAGTGCAAGAAGAATCTAAATAAGTTTGTAAGTTGTAAGGTTGTAAGATTAAGAGAGTCAGAGTCAGTTATACACTTAGGGTTGCGTTCATAAAGTTTACTCTTTAACTCAGAGTTAACTCTATATCGTTCAGAAATCAGAGTATGCTCGGAAGTAATTCGGAGTATGGCGTTCATAAATTTAACATAGTTAACTCTAGAGTTAACTCTGTTAACTCATATCAAAGAGGTGAGTAGAAATTAACTCGACATGCGTAGTGATGAGTATATACTTATTTTAACGAAAACAGGAGATGATTTGTGTTCTGTGAAGTATGAGATAACCTATAGATAGAAAGATTCATTATGATATTAAGCACAGATATTAAAGCATTATATAATATCATCTGTAAAACTGTTATTTTATACATTTCAGTTAATCTAACTATTTTTATGAATTGTAGTGGACGACAATTATAATATTGACAATGTCCTGCAGTTATAATCATTAAAAACCAATTTGCTGAGGCGTTTTAAACAAACTAACATTGATGTGATAGGTTTTTAAAGGATTTTTTTAATATTAAAAAAGAACGCTGATATTACTTTGTTAAATAAAATCTCATGAATACAGGTAATTGTATAAAAACCAAAATTAGTGAAATGTCATTTCAAATCCTCTATAAAATTGATAATTGTAAATTGTAAACATTATCCATTTCTGTGAAATTCCTCTCTTTTCACTTAATTACAGCAGTCGCCATATGCTAATATATGCAACTGTGTCATACATTTTGTCATTTGTTTTATAACAAGAATATCCAGCTGTAAGCTTTTTTTCCTTACTCTAATTCTCTAGATTATCCAGGAATCTGAAAAACATTTTATTTGTAGTAATTTTACACGTCATTGAGCTACTCTTGAGAAAATTCTTATTTCGTGTAACGGCTTTCATCGAATCTTTACAGCTGCGCGTTTGATTGGCTGATCTGTCTATCGTTTTATAAATTATTCTGAAAGTACTTCAACGCTATAAAATACCGAAGGTTTGTAAATATAAGAAACAGAAATATTAACCATTGATATCAAGTTAGTTTCATTATTTCTTTATGCTGTCACTTTAACTCAATTTCTGCTAAATATTGCGGATTTTAATAAATAAAGAATAAGTTTTTATAAGAACCTTAGATTATAAGTTTCTTTATTTGTAAAATTATTGTATAATTTGTTAAAATCATTTATAATGTATAATACATACAATTTAAAATGGAAACTACCTACCAGAATTTTCTAGTAATTTTATATTTTTAGAATGGACTAGTTTAGTAGGATCATATTAATCAAAATGATAGCAATATATATTTAGGATAAGATACCTACTTACTTATATTGGTATTCATTTTGCAAGTAATTCTTCTCATTTTGTAAAATTTAGCAATAAATAATTAGTAAGTTTTAAACATAGCGCCAACTAATAACCAATAATGAAGTGTGTTTAAAAGTCAACGTTGTCACATTTTAGCTAAGTTCGTTTCAAGTATTCTCAAAAAAACTGGCGGCACAAAACACCGTGTTCTGTGACTAACTGATTGTACCAGTTGACAAGATATATGACAGGAGAGAAAATCGTGTTTATCTGTAATAAACAAACAAGACCCCTATTCTTGACGGTGATAGAATAGAACAGCCAATAGAAAGTGGGCGTGGTTCTATTGAATATGCCAAAACCGTATTCTTGAAATTCGTTCTCTCTCTGTACCGATAGAAGGGTTGCTCCCCGAGAGAACAATTACTTCTATTGGTAATTTTTGAAGGAACCGCTATAACACCAAGAGAAGGTGTTAAGGATTTTTATTTTCGAACCAAAAATAGTATAGAAGTAATTTCTTTCATAAACCAAACACAACCAAACAACAAATTAAACTAACGAAAATGACAGAATATTTTGTTTGGTGTTTTACTCCTTATTTGATAAAGTGTCAATCAGAGAACAAAAATATCAATATGTTTATCTCTTTTTAATGACAACAAATAAGAGAAAGAGATAAGTTTCTCGGTTAATATTAAAGCATATCGACAACATCGCAAATTTTCTACCAATCTTATTGAAACACGTCCCTTACCACTTATGACGTATGTAACCATTAAATTTAAATTTCAAAAGCCAATTATGGCTAAAGGATTAATTTTATAAAAATTTTTTTTGTACAGTTGAACTACTAAAAACCTATTTTAAGTATAAGATGCAAATATAGAAAAAATCACTAAACTAGTCCATTGTAATGTGTAAAACAAAGATAGAGGTATTGTTTAAAATTGGTGAAGCTCCAAAGAGAAACATTTAGAGAAACGATAAAAACGTGACAGTCAGTTCGAGACGAGCCAGTTTCAGTGATAAGGCAGTGAAAATCCAGTGACATGTCAAGAGCGCAAATTAATAAAATATTTGGTGAAATTTTATACAGTGATTGAATAACCAAATTGAAAGTAAAACAGTGAAATTTATAACAGTCTACTTAACAGTAAAAGATAAGTAAAAACTATCAAAAGACATTCACAATCACTTCACAGTACCAGAATTTGTTAATCACTGGATTTTAACACAGAACCAAAGCTTCCCAAGCAACCAAAAGACGTCCATACGACGTCATAATTTAGACGTAATGACGTCATTTTTTGACGTCCCTATGACGTACTCACGACGTGAAAAAGTCACATGATTTTGACGTCATTTGGTGACGTCCCCACGACGTCATAATTTAGACGTAATGACGACATTTGGTGACGTCTCCTCGACGTCATATTAAGACATTATATACACAGTTCTAAATTATTTATAGGATTTTAAAAATGTATAGGAGAAGTTATTAATAATAATAAATTAGTAAATAAAAAATTTTTATTCTCAACTCAGAAAAATAAAACAATCATACATTATAAATCAAATAAAAATACATAACACATAAAATACATATATTACAGTATCAAAAATAAAAATATTTCATAAAATGTAGATATTACAAAAAAAAATACACATTAATTATTTTCCGATAACAACACGCTTAGTTCATCGATGAATAAAAGCAAATGCTTCAACTTGTACATCTAAACAAAAAGGTAGCCATCTTTTAAAGGTGATTATAATTTTTCATTTCTGTCTATTTTATTGAGGATGAGCATAGTAGAATGTTTGATATTGTATTTCTTAATATAAATCTTAGAAAACTTACTTTTCTTTCTACTTCCTGGGATAACTCTCCTAGCCACAACACAACTTGCACAATTCACGTTCACAACATATAACAACTACTTCCATCAAGTCGTTGTTTCACGTATGCTGTTGTTTCACTTGTCAAAAATAACGGAAACGGAAAACACTCCAATGACGAGGAATGTATACAATGAAGCGGGAGATTTAAACAAATCTGTCACTCCGAATTCCAAAGTAAAATATACGTATAGAGGATTAATCACGAATGTGGATACTATCTAATAAAATAAATTATGTAAGATACAAATCAATCAGAGTGTAGTAGGAACATATTTAAATCAATTATATACCGGGGTAGGGGAAAAATTGTGTGTTGAAATCTGCATCCGTAAGAGAACGTATGTGTTACGATATGCATTTCTATCGCTGGTATACTGTGAACACACGGTGTTGGAAGGCCAAATCAAATCTTTGGCTAACATTTTTTGGAAAGATAACTTTTTATTAAAGTCATGAAACAGACGTTATACCGACGTCATTCATAAGACGTCGTTTCATCGACGTCGTACCAACGTCTATACACTGACCTATGACGTCTGTGACCAAATATCACCAAATAAGGACGTCGCCACGACGTGATGTTTAGTCAGCTGGTTACCTGGGTTGTGAGGAAACGTCAAACAAGAAAAAAACCTATAGATCAAGTTCGGATAGTCAACCACGGAAAAAAAGAATTAATAACTAAAATAGATAACTTTAGTTATAATTTAATAAAGAAATAGGAAATTTCTTTGGTTTTGACAATTAATTAAATTCAAATAAAATTTAATAGTCTTAAAAACATTAATCATAGATAATAAATGTTTGTTTATTCTTTAAAAAAGAGTTTTGGATCTTTCTAGATAAATTTATACTTAAATATTCTTCTTTCGCAACTAAAAGATATTCTCTATGTACCTATACTAATAAAATACACTATATGAGATAATGGGGAAATTAGACGTAGCAAGAACTGTACATTAACTTTGATTAATTTTGTTTTTATTACTATTATTATTAAAGTATGAACCATTGAGGTCACTAAAAACGCCATTATTTATCTCATATATAAAAGCATCGAGTAGATAAAATGTGGGACCCTAATAAGCGATATTTCTTAAATATTTCTCTCACATTTTTTAATTTCATTGAAGTTTCTATTAAATTAAATTAATACAAAAATTAAATACAGAATATGATACAACAGTAAAAGTAAAAAAAAGCTCACCATGCAACATTTAAATTTAATTGTGCCTACCCAAAAAAATAATCTTGGAGCCGCCCCTGCATATAACCTTAAAGATTTTGACTCAAAACAATATAAAACTTGTATATAAATGTTCGAATTGCTGCTTCCTTTTAAAAACAAAATATCAAAAAAAGTTACAACTGAAAACAAAACATTCTGCAGAAATGAATCGAACATCGACAAAACAACAAAACAGATATTTTTACAATGTGTACAAAGCAAACTAGTTTAAGATAATAAAGCAACCAGAACAAAATTAAACAAAAAGTATATTCTGTGTTCCAAGGAAATTGGATTATCGTTCCTGTTCCTCCCATAGATCCAGACTAGTTGCTCCAATATGACCGGTGACTGATATTTAATTTGTAAGAAAACTCTACCTAAATAATAGTAGATTATATCACTAGGAGTAGAAGTGAACGTTCTACTCCGTGTAATATATACTATTTTTTCTTCAAGCGTGTAAAATAAATAAAAATTAAACAAATATATTTTACCTATCTTAACAACAAACTTTAGTTCTCACTGAAATAGTTGTCGCCATCTTACTTTTTTTTGACAGTTGTATTACATGCAAAGCAATAGAGCTTTTTATTCTAAAAAAATTTCTTTAATTTTATACCAAATATGTGCATTCCGAATATAACTTTAGAAGCGTTCTTTTTAAATTAGAAGGGACGGCTAGCAATGCCAACTTCATCATGACGTTTTTAGGATAACCAAGTCATGGTAAAAAACATTGACATATTTATGCTAATCTTGTAATGTACAAAAGCTTTCTTATGAGTTCTTTGATCAGTTTAAGCATGACTTGATAAACAAAAACTCATTTTTTCCACCACTAAATATTTTTATTCATTATTCTGCTCAGTGATCTTCAAATAATAATTTCATGCATGGCGTCATTCTTTTGTAATTTCCTTCAACCAAGTTTTTTATTTAACAGCTTACATTATTTCAAATATAATGTAGTATTTCTGTTTATTTAATTTTGCTGTTTGTATAACAAAGGAACAAAGTGCTACTTTTCCTCCCGGGGATAAAGAGAGGAAATGTCATATATTTAATTTTTCCAAATAATACCTCAAATAGTCAACGTCAACGGCAACCAATTTTTCCACGATTTCTTTTGCAAGTCCTTCAGCTGTTTTTTTTTCGGGAGTAATTATAAGATCAATAAAATCTTCTTTAATACTGCTTTAATACTGAATGAGACATGTTGCCAAATTTCTAACGAATATTTAGAGAACGTTGTAAATGAGGGTCAAAAATTAATGTCGTGGTTCTACCACTCTGCTAATTATGAGATAATCATCAGGAACGTGTCCTATGTCTATTGATGAGATGAAGTATTCATTTCGAAGGAGTTTTTGGCTTCAATCACTATTTTATGAAGACAAATTTCCGGTTAACTTGTTTTTAATAGGTGATTTGGCAACATTGGATGTCAAGTGGAAATGGAACATCAACAGACTAAAAAGGACACGCCTAACAAGTGACGTCATCATGAATATAAATTAGCATCCTGTCATGGATTTTTTAAAATAGGTTATGAAATTTCATTATTTCGAACAACGAATATGCGCATAAGTCACATTTATAATAGTTTTGATGGGATGCAAAAATTAATTAGAGTCTGTAACAATACGATGATGTAGTTCAAAGTCCAATATCCAATATTGGTCCAGTCGCCTATTGCTGTGAGAAAAAGTAAAAGTTTTGATACAGACGTTATTGAAATTAATTATAAGTGTAAATAAATTGTGTTTATAGTATTTTCATCTAAGATCAGTATAACTGTGCAATGATATTTAGATTTCCTTGAAGAACTTGAAATAAAAAGACATCTAGCAGATCCACAATTTAAAGTTGTTAATGAACAAATAAATCTGGAAAGTTCTCCACTTTTAAAGTGTTTGCTTTGATTGAGTCTTCATTTTACACGTAAATAAGACGTAATTGTAACACAAATATATTAAGTTATTGTAAAGATCAGCATGATATAGTTTTTTACTAGTTTTTCTATATCATTGCACAGTTATACTGATCTTAGAGGGAAATACATCCAGGATAATCCCGTAGAGCTAATAACGTCTAGGCTTTAATATTGTTATGTCTTATTACTTCCATAATTGGTCTAGCCTTATAACTACCTAATAAACATCAGGTACCTAGCAACAAACAAAAAAAATTGTAAATTGTCTAGCGAAACGGCTGTCATTGAGTTTTAAAAAAGCAGTTTAAATAAATAGTGGAAGTTTTGTTAAAACGAAGAGTTTTTTATTATTATTAATATGTTTTAACAATCTCAACAACACAAGTTGCATGTGAGAGAATGTTTTCAAATTTGAAAATAATTAAAGAAAGATTAGGGACTACACTAAGTCAAGACAATTTGGAATCCCTCATGATGAGGGTGGAGAAAGAAGTACTAGAACACATTATTCAAGAAATACTTATGCAATATTGCTAGCTTAGTTGAGCCACTGTTTAAATGAACGTTACATTATTTATGAATAAATATAAAATTAAGTAGGTACTGCAGCTGTCAAAATGTTTTCCAATTATCGAAAATAAATGTATCATATATATCAAAGAAACGAGAAAATTATTTCGAGCATTATTTATTATTTCCAAATAAAGCTTAATTTTAGTAACTGTGTATCTTCACCGTATGCAAAGTTTTTCTTTGATTATAAATTCTTCGCCTGCTGTTATTTTATGAGGTTTAATATTTTCTCTTTGACATTTGGTTTAAGATGAGTTGAATTTTTATTATATATTTCTCTCATATTTCTGGCACTCATATCGTGCAAAATGTATTATTTTATTTACTTTTTTTTATTTATGTTTTCAAAACCTTTTTACTGGTTATGGTTAAATCTCAGTGTATCATCATATCGCACCTCCGGAGAAACAATGTCGTAAGTGCAATTTTTTTTAAAAATGGAGGTATGTCAGTGGATTATTTTTAAAAAGGTGATTTCTTACGGCCAATTACATTGTATGTAGAATATTTAAGTATCCCACTACCAGATAACATTTTAAAATTACGGTTACAGTTATTAACAGTTCCGCAAGGTATTTTAGGGAATAACGATAATTTATTGCAACAAAAACATTTTAGACACATCCTAAGATAAATAAATGAAATTTAAAATGTATGAAGGAAACAAAAACGCAGTAGTGGGTACGCAATGTGCACAATAAAACAATATTGATTGTAAGTTTGGCTTTAACCCAAAACAGGAATATTTGGCACACAATGATATAAAAATGTATAATTTAAAATTTTAACATTTTTGTGGCTGTAATAAATTTACTTTGTAACTATAAATCGTTATAAAATACAAGCTGAAGACTATACCTCTACACACTTAAAAAAAAGTTAAGTTTTTAATTTTTATTAACATCTGCTTACACAGATGTTTTGCTCCATCCTGTAGAATACCAATAGGTCTATTTCGTTTTATAAGACCTGTGTACAACTAGCAAAAGTAACAAGAAGTAGGTACCCAAATGATTTGGTCGTTGAATGAATAAATACTCAATCAACGATTTGGTATAATAAATCAATGTTTTTATACTTTTCAATTTTTAAAAGAAACTAATCAGAACCTTAAAACCTCATATTATAATATATGAATATCCCATGTTTAATTAGTAAAAAAAGGTGTTTTTTAAATGCGCTAATATCGTCGATTTTTTTAATGGAACACCCTAAATATTTTTATTCTATCTGAAAGACGAACTCTTTCCCTTTGAGATAATGTATAATTTGCTAAAGTTTTGAAGGAAAATGAGTAAGTTATTTGATTTATTAGGATAGGTTGTTATGTAGGCATCTACGGGTTTCAATGTAAAAGTGGGCTTTGGGATTTTTATAGATTCAACAAACTGACACAACGAACTGTCAAAGTAATTCATTGCGATTTTTATTAAATTAGATCATTCATAAAGTTAATTTTTAATAAAATTTGGTACAAATTATGACGAAAATAAAACGGAAGTGTTATGTTCGGTGGTATTGAAACACGTATAACTTTGTTGCGTAGGACTTTATTACTATTTATGGAGGCACAAAACATATATGGATACTTTACAATTATTATTTGGGGAGTCTTCTTTATAAACTATATCTTATTGCACGTTACTAATACACTGTGTGTGTGTGAGGTCGCTTTAACCATTTATCCGCACAAATTACTTTGCAGTGTTGTACTAGCCATAACAGGAAGTTATGGAGAACTTACAAAAGAACTGAAAGTGAAGAAGATTTCCTTGTCCACAGAGAATACTCTAAGACAAGAGATTGTCTAGTGAAATTAATGAAAGAAGACGGTCTTACAAAAATCAATTGGTTCATAGAGGTGCTATGTACACTAGACAACAGTTATCATCTAAAGTAGAGTTGATTCCTAAATTATAGCGACAGCTCCGGTTTTCCCACCTATCTTTACCATCGACTCGAACGCTAGCGATTACCCAGTTCGAGAAATAGATTCCAGTGGCCCAGCTACTGCTGGGACTAAGAAACACCGCACACGGAATCCGCTTAACAATTGTTCTACTAGAATTCTCCGACTGCGCTGCGGCGCGCGCCGATCGGAGATCGTCGGCGAATACCCCCACATTGCCGAATTTTACTTGAGCAGTCGCGTTATTTTAACCACACCTCTTATTAAAACTGTCGATGGAACTATCAGTAGTATCAGTGAGTCGTCTGTGGAGCCTGCAAATATTCTTGCAAACACTTTTCAGTCGGTATTTCTAAATGAGAACGAAGGCGATATTCCTTTACCTGAATTTCCTAGATCAGATATATTTGTGGAAGAATGTGAATTCAATGAAGAGACATTATTAACGCATTTGAATAATTTATCCTTGGTCTGTTCTTAAAAACTGCTCTTCTGTTCTTGTTAAACCACTTGGTAATATTGTGAATTGCTCTTTCAATGTCTCTTCACTTCCTTCTCAATGGCTTTCTGCTTCAGTTACTCCTGTTTACAAAAAAGGGGATAAACTTGATCCTCATAACTATCGACCTGTTAGTTTAACATCAATTTGTTCAAAGATTATGGAAAAAATAGTCACTGAAAAGTTAAGGAAGTTCCTAATTACCAATAATAAACTTTCCAACTCGCAGCATGGCTTCTTACCAGGACGATCCACACTAACCAATTTATTGGAATGCCTTAACGAGTGGAGCTTAACTGTAGATTCTGGAAATCCTGTGGATGTTATCTATCTCGATTTTTCACGAGCCTTTGATAAAGTGTCTAAAAGAAGACTTCTTCTAAAACTAGAATATCTTGGAGTGAGGGGAAAACTTTTAAAATGGATAGAGGCATTTCTTTCAAACAGACATTTTGTAGTTAGAGTTGTAGATAAGTATTCAGACGTGAAATCGGTAACGTCAGGGGTACAACAAGGATCCGTTTTGGGGCCGTTGTTATATTTGGCGTACACCGCTGATTTGCCCCTAATTCTCAATTCACAACACTCTTTTTATGCAGATGATACGAAATTGTTTGATAATCCTCTTACCCATGCTGATCGGCTCCAGTCTAGTTTGAATAATCTGATAATCTGGTGTGATACTTGGCTTATTCCATTGAATATTTCCAAATGTTATGTTATGCATATGGGCAAATCAAATCCCAATGTCCAGTATGTGTTAGGTAATGTGGTACTCAAATCAGTCGATTCGCAGAATGACCTTGGTGTGCTGGTGACAAAGAATTTAAGCTGGTCTGAACATATTGCTGCAATGGTGAGAAAAGTAAATAGTGTTGCATACATCTATAAAAAAACATTCCAAAATCCTAGCGCACATCTATTTACTATTCTTTATAAAACTTACCTAAGGCCATTATTGGAATACAACGTTACTATTTAGTCACCTTATCTTATCAGAGCCATTACTTTACTTGAAAATGTACAACGTAGGCTAACAAAGACTGTTACATGTTTATCGCGTCTGGAATATCACGAAAGACTTAATGCTCTTAATCTTCCAATTCTCAAAGACCGACGAGATCGAGGAGATATAATGCAGTGTTTTAAAATCTTAACAAACTCATATTCAGTTGATTTATCTCACCACAAATGGTCGTTTGCGGGGTCACATTCTTAAATTAAATAAGGAAAATTTTAAAACTACTGTGCGTCAGAATTTCTTCTCCAACCGTATTGTAAATAGATGGAACTCTCTACCCAACCATATCGTCTCAGCCGTATCAGTCAATTCGCTCAAAAATTTATACGACGAATATATCTGCCGAGGAATCATTTATTTGATAGTGCGTGTAGTGTTTTGATTCGAGTGCGTGAATGGTCATTTTAAATCCGTACTTAGTGTTGGTTTGTTATGTTTTCTTGTTGTTACACTTGTAATTTTACACTTGTAAATGTAATGTAATGTGAATTTTTTTGTCTACTTATATTTTATTTTATGCTGTTCTTTTTATTGGGCATAATAGGCGATTTGCCTCTGCCCTTATTTTTATAAATAATAATAATAAAAAAAATATATTTCAAGTTTCTGTTGTTATTTTCTTTTGTAATTTTTTGTGTAGACATCTCTATCTAATAAACAATTATCGTTAAAATCCAAATAACTCACTTATTTTTCATCTAAACATTAACAAATTATACATTTTCTCAAAGGGAAAGAGTTCGTTTTTCAGATAGAATAAAAATATATAGGGTGTTCCATCAAAAAAATCGACAATATTTGCATTTAAAAAACACCTTTTTTTTAAACACTCTATATAAGATTTTACTAATTAAACATGTATACTGAAAAAAGCTTTATATAAATTAGAAATTGTTCCTCGAAAACCGCACCTCTCTGTGGTTTTTAAGTTCCGATATATTTGCAGTTAAAATGCGTCAGAAACTTCTGGGACACCCGGAATTATAATATATGAAAGATACATTAAGATACATTAAATCCATTGGTATTTGTTCTTGTTTTAGATTTCACTATCTCCCTAACTGATGTGGACCAAAATATTGTATAGAATTTTTAGACCAAACCTAGTGAAGCGTGCATTAATATGGTAGATTTTTTGTTATTTTTCTTTGATGTCTTAAAATAATTTTCCTGGAAAAGTTGGATAATCTCCAAAAATGGATCAATATTCTAAATCTAACGAATGCATACAAAAAAGCAAGTTTACAAAAGGTGGCTATAGTATTAGCTTCTACTTTTTAAGATTATATGCCAATTTTTGGCAAATAATCTTAAAATATGGCAACATCCTAATTATGACGTGCAAGGCTATTTAGTAAGTAAGATGTAAATATATAAATTATACGTTGAAACAAACTTTAGACTTAAATGTAAATACAGTAGAGGATTGATTTATTTACGACAAATTATTTCGAACCTTAAATATTCCTCGTCTTCCTCCACTGATAGAATGGTAAGCAGTATTTAAAATTTTTAAAACCAATTATCGGAAATTAAGTGAGAAGGCTTAAACGAGGAGAATTTTAATCCGCTTGTCGTTCATGCTTGAAATTGGATTATTGTCTGGGGATAATTTGAAAATTTCTACACTTCCACGTTGCCAATACTGCCTTTCTTCTGTTTGTGATAACTATGTATTTAGTAGTAAGCTTAATTTAATCAAAATACAAAGCATAAAAGAAAATTATGTTTTAACTAACAGTTTGTCTAAAATCATTTCACTCGTTGTGTTTAATTATTTTGTACAAAAGCGGATAGAGATTTTAAACTAATTCATTAACAGTTATTTAAAGTAAATAACTATCCAATTTAACGGAGTGAAATGTAATATTAGGGAGTTTTTGAGCCACCTAAAAATTTATGTACCTAAATCACGTTTCGGTTATTATGAGCATGCGCTTTCCTTGCGCTTTCGTAATTAGTCGATTTACAACAAAACAGGGGGAATAGTTTTGAAATATTTCACAAGTGAAAATGCTCATATTTCGATCAACTCAAGTTTTGAACTAATTTCATGAGTGAAATAAAATTCGAATTCGAAAATATTTCACAAATATAATTCGAATACTATTTAGCTGTCAAAATATATATTTCACTTGCGAATTAGGTAGGTAGAGATGATTCCAAAAGTATCGCGACAGCTCCGGTTTTCCCACCTATTTTTACCGTCGACTCGAACGCTAGCGATTACCCAGTTCGAGAAATAGATTCCAGTGGCCCAGCCGCCGCTGGGACTAACAAACACCGCACATGGAATCCGCTTAGCAATTGTTCTACTAGAATTCTCCGACTGCGCGCCGATCGGAGATCGTCGGCGAATACCCCCACATTGCCGAATTTTACTGGAGCTGTCGCGATATTTTGGTAATCGTCTCTACCTACTAGTTTATTTGGTTAGAATCGTTAGTTAGTTTTGTGTTGTGGTTTTCTGCTTGTATTTTCTTGTTTTGTTTTTTGAATCTAGTTTATAGTTAGTTAGCAAAGTATATTAGTATTGTTTATATTAGTATATTTTTATTACTTAGTGGACGAGAGTGAAGTAAGAACGTTTATTTTTGACAAAATGGCCTTTTAGAGGATGATTTGTTTACGCCAAGAACGTTGCTGCATTATTTTAGGCAATATAGTTTATTGTTAAGTTTTGGTGGATATTTTAAAATTGGATGCTTTTGTATGTATTCCACTAACGTTTTTGTTGTTTTTTTTTATTTTTAAAACCAGTCATCACTAAAACAGTATTATTTTATGTACCACTTCATAATATTGTAACTAAATCAGAGATTCTGCTAAATTTATAATTTACTGAAACCTATGTGAATCGTTCCTATATACTAGGTATTTGCATTTCCTATCAATTTTTTAATTTTCAAAACGTATTATATGCAAACTACCAAAAGTAGAATTATCTTAAATTTTGACGACTTGGGCGAAGATTCGAATAACAAAATAAGAAATAATGGTATTTTTAAACTTAAGTAATGTTATGCTTTTCTCGCAAGTTAATAATTTGAACTACAATTGAAAATCTAGGCATAGCATTTCGATGGTGAATTAAAAATCGAAATATTTCACTTGTGAATTCAATTTCACTGATATTCAAAACTAGACCCCAGATTTTTGGTCATTGAATTTAACGTATTTACACAGTCACATCGGTCGGTGTCACTTGTCACTAATGTCAGTGGTGAATGTATGTTTTGATTGGATAATAGGTATTTTCAGTTTGTGTTTAAACCGTAGACTTAATATTTAAATTGGAAAACGTTCTAGATATTGTAATTCATCGAAGAAATCCTGTGTTAGATCATAGTTTAGTTAGAAATGTGATTTTGCAAAACATATTTGAAGAGGAGGCAAATTATCCTCCAATATATAGACCAGAGTTGACAATTAAGCACACGTAGCACAACAAAATTAAACACATTCGATTATAAACACAAACTTGATAAATTAGACCTAAACCTAACCTAACCTTATTATTTCGTTGTTGGCTATCTTAACTAAGGTTCGATGACGAGCTGTTAAATTTACTCATGGATTACAAATATTAACCATTTCAATCGAAATACAAACGAAGTTTTAGTACAGCAATGGTTTAATTATGTTTTCGAAGTTATAAGTAAACAGTCCAAATTACTATTTTTGTCTTATAAGAAAGATATAAATACAATAATATTCTCTATCGGCAACGCCGTGAGAACTTTATCGTTTAATAACCGGTACGATGTAACTCCGTATATTACGGGATACGTTATCGGTTAATAACGTAATTCATAATTTTGTAGCTAATGCGCATGTGCACAATTACGTATAGCGTGACACATACGTTAAATAGGTGGCTCAAAAACTCCCTATTCCTAATTGAAGTTACGTGTATTAACAGAGAAAACACTAATATTGGGATATATAGAAAAGAGAGACTTGTGTAAATACACTAGTGACACTGAAGCGTTCTTTATTATAGTGCAATGTAACGTAGAACGAACCCGTACAGTATTTTAGTGTACTCGCTGCACTAGGTCTGAGGCAAGGTCAAGAAGTGCAGTGCAAGGATCTGGTATTTAAAAATGGCCGAAATGTAAATAATAATATATAAGTATTTAATTAAAGGTGCCTTCATGCAAGTAAATATTAAAACTAAGATTAATTTAAAGGTAAAACTAAGAACATAAAACCATATAATGTAATGTAGATGTGTGCTGGTATTTGAGAATTAACAAGTTCCATTTAATTTATCTTCGAGGATGTGGACTGTATTTTATTTTAATGGTATGAACTAACCCTTACTCTGTGAAAGTCCATGTTATTAAGAACAATAAACAACTAAACATTTGAACCTATTTTTCGAATAAAAAGTTATTGTTTTTAATAAAATAACCTATTAAACTAATGAATTTATTGTATAAAACATTGTGAATTAATTACATTATACAGTATATAAACGTATTTTTGTAACTAATAGATCAGCTGAAAGTAAAGTCATGTTGATTATTACACTTCGCGTTTTTTATACTTGCTGAAACATGACCAAGTGCAGTGCAGTATGAACTGAGTTCAGCAATAAAGGAAAAACCTAAAAATATAACCGATAATACTTAATAATTCAGACTTAAAAACTGAGACAAAATTTCATAGAGATATAGGTAACAAAATAAGATATGCAACACCATTTACAATGTTAGTGCTTCATCAATATAAAATTATCAGACGTAATTATAATGTAGTCCTATAAGAAAAAGAGCACGTTACATTTTTGTCGTATAAAGAATAGTTTTGTTGGTCTTATCGTGATTTCAGCACTCTTATTCGTCATTTGAACATTGGGAGATTCAATTTGATATTATGAAAACATAATGTATATTCTATTAATACCTACTACACTAAATATTAACAAAATATTAGTAAGAAAACAACAAAGCGATATGTTTTCCTAAATGAATCCCAAATGTTAGAATATCGTCAATCATTTCCGCATTTTAGATTAAATGTTTATAATCTTTTATTAGAAATTAAAGTAAACAAATTTTTAATGTAGTACGTGACCAAAACCTAAAAAATTTAATCACCGGTAATCAAACATCGAATTCAATAACGTGGAAGTCAATATTTAGAAAACTAAATTTTAATTAATTCGCATTTCTCGTTAGGAAAATACTCGTCTCTATAGGTATTCAGTTAAACTTTAGTTTATTTCATTAAAGTAAGGCAACAAACTAGATTGTAATAACTATAGCGGATTATCTGAAACTAGTACGATAGTACAGTGTACTGAAGAATAAGAGAACAATGTGAAAAATTAGAAAAAAACAGGGCTACACATCTAATCTTTATTGATTTACAGAAAGCACACGATAACGTACCTATTACGGGAGGTTATGTTACGATGTTTTCTCATATTTTTAACATTCAAAAAATATTAAATACCTACATTTCTAAAAGATAAATCTACGTTGGAGAAATATGTAATCAATCAATATCTGTACGCTTTCTGTTTTATGCTATCAATATCATTATTCTGAAAATGTTTTGCTGTTGATGTTTACATTTGCAGGAATTTTAGAATAAAATCCTAAACAAGCAAAAAGGTAAAGTCTCCTTATAACTAAAAATAAAGTTCCTCGAATCCGCTAGACGAAATGAAAACATGAGATTTTGTTAAGAACCATCACAAATACGAGAATTATTTCTAAGAGTTTTCGAAAATAGGTATCTTAAAATTAGTTTTACTTGGTGTCGTTCAGCTAAGCATTTTAAAAGGTTGTATTGCACATAGAAAACCGATACAATGGAAAATTGTAGAAGAGAATGCTGTTGGTCGATTTATCGTGAAATCCGATTGACAATATCACAGAGTATATAATACAAACCAGAGTATCGACTCTATATGGAGGGGGTAAGAATCCATTTGCAGGTATCGCCATGACACTTTGGGAGTATCCATAGCCGTCGCCATTAGTTTTGGTTAAGGTAGGCCTTAGACAAGGAAAAAGAGAGGACTGCGCATTGGAATCAATTTATGTAACCCATTTACCACCAAACTAATGGCGGACAATATTGACATAGGCGTATCATACGATTTTTCTTATACGATTATTAAATAATCATTTTTATTATTTCGTATTACAAATCTAATTTAAAAAAGTCTTTAAATTTATATTGCTCCAAAAGAAAAAATAAATCATTTTAAAACATATTTATTTAATAAATATTACAATTTTAATCAATTTTATCTATTTTAAATATATATTTTTGTTCCACGCCACTGCAAAACTATTACATCTATGAGCAAATAATAACAATTAAGTGAAAAATAATCTTTAAAACTGAATGAAAACAATGTTCAAAATGTATGTACAATTAATTTAAGTTATCGTACATAACGTATGTGATTTAGTTAAACATCTATTACCTGAAAGCTGTAATATTAATAAAAATAAATTTCAAGGAAATTGTTGTAAAATACTTCTTACCTATGAAATGAAATTCCTTGCTCTTTTTTAGCACTCTGACTGTTGCACTTATAAGCTACACAATTAACCATTTTAAAATGTCTATTCAGGTTATTAAAAAAGGTGAAAATTAATAAAAAAAAACTAAAAAAATACAATTCGATGTTCCAATTTTGTTTACCACCAAACGTTTGAAAATTGGCTTCACTCACACGCATAAGGTTTTCATTGCCATGCGCTGTCCTCTCTCTTTCCTAGTCTAAGAGGTAGGCAGTTGGTTGTATGTGAATAAATCAGTGGTAGCGTTTGTATTGTGTGGAATAGTGAATTAAACTATTTAATTCAAGTACAAAAAACTGCGAAAGAGATGCGGAATAAATGTTACTTACATCTCAGTGTTCTGTAATTGGATGTTTAATAAAAAAATGTTTACAACAACATACCTACAATGTGAGCATTATTCTAAATCCATTGAAAATTTAGATGATTCAGCTTTATTCTGTTTATTTAAAGCATATAGAAATAAAGATAATAGTGTCTATGGAAGAATTGGCAATAAAAGATCATGTTCTTCAAACTTTATTAAATATTAGTAGTAATGAAACTTTTATACATCCTTGTACAAATTTTCCATTACTTTATGTAAAAAAATTATATTTCAGGTTAAGACTATACACTACCATTAAATGTATCAACAGAAATTTTAAAAGTAATGAAAATAAAGATAAATTGTTAATTTGGAGAAATAAATAAGTGTTAAAGCTGTTGATGTGTTTTTTTTATATCCTTCCTTACTAACAAGGAAAATTGCATGTAAGACATACATATTCGGTCATTTATTGTGCGTAGAAATTCTATTTATATGTAATTATATAACCTAAAAAACCAATTTTACTTTTTTTAAAAAGAAATAAACCAACGTTTAGTTAATATTATTAATCTTGTTGAAAACAAATTCTATTTTTCTAAACTTTCTGAAAATAACAATTATCTCAACAATAAAGAAAAATTTCAAGTACGGGTCTTATTTATAATAACAATTTTCTTAGTACTACCCTGAGCTTATACCACAAAACAGAATATTGGTTACCACAAAACAGACTAACCAATTTTCTGTTTTGTGGTTTATACTCCCAAAAAATGGCCGCTCTTGTCTTATAAACATCAAAGGTGCCGACAGCGAGTCGATACTCTGGTTTGTATTATATACTCTGTGACAATATAGAAAGAGAACACTACAAAATATTCCAGATAAATTCGCTGACAATGTAATGATCTTTATTGTTTTTTAAATGAGAGGGAAGTCATACCACTTATCGACCCATTTCTCCACTTTAGCATCCTAGTACTCCCATCAGACATGCTTATACAAGTCCCCTGTGACTGCTGAGTACAGCAGTGAGAGCGCCAAAACATCAAGTCGTGAAACTAATTAATGAGAAAAGGAATTTTAAAAATGAGAACAGCTAGCAGCCGATAATTAAACTAATTTAACGTTAATTCTAATGTATTTACTCCGTTTAATTTATAAAATTATACCAACTATATGCTTTTTAGGACCTTAACTACCTATTATAATTTTAATTTACACTCTGTTGTGCACAAAAAACTTGTTTTTAAGCATGTGCTAATACAGTATGCGCCAAAACAAACGACAATGAAAAACTAACGCTTTATTAAAATTAAAAAATTAAATAACCACATTTCAAATAATGCGAATTTTAAGTTGTGCTTTACCGTCGCATACTTATAGAAGAGACGCCGATTATTTAAATTCGAGGGTTTAGAGGCTGCATACTTTCTGTAAACGCTTAAATATTCCGATACTACAAAAGATCTTGATCTTTGGTAGCATAATTAGCAATTTGTCGCCCATATCATTTATATATAATCTGTTTTCATTTGCAAAAGCTCATCACATCTACAAGCCCCAGCGATTGCAACAATAAGTACAACTAAAATATAAAACTTCACTTTATTACCTCAAATAGTGTTCACAATTAATTAAAACCTTATACAACATTTTTATGGAATCCAAAAAATATTCAAATGGTGACAAATTATTGATTTTGACATGCCTTCGCCATAGATATTCGCAAATCATCTCTGGCATGATTGTTGACATACTTACCTTGAGATATTTTCAGTAATTTTCGATGGTTTGAGTGTGCACACCTAGTTAGGTTAGGTTAGGTTAAGTTAGGTTAGGTTAGGTTAGGTTAGGTTAGGTTAGGTTAGGTTAGGTTAGGTTAGGTTGTACTCACTTCAACATTGACGTTGGGTACGGCTGCGGAAGTTTTCCTTTATTTTCTTTGACAGATCGGAAAAATAGACAATCAGCACATCTTCAGAGAAAGATCCTATATTTTTCTTCTGTCTATATCCCATCAATATGCCGTATGTGAGTTGTGAGTTCATATACAATTCTTGATTTTTCCGGCAAAAGGTTAAATTCCACATCTCGCGCCTGGTCTTTCATCTCAGATGGTGTTAATTGCAACAATTCATCCTCACTTTACAGTAAATCCATTTTTAAAATGACAATTTTTTAAAATTGACAATGACAAAGTAAACAGTAAACAAACGTATTCAACAAACGTCATCAGCGGTAAACATAGTAACGCAGGGCACAGTT
Source organism: Ophraella communa (assembly GCA_035357415.1). Classification (NCBI taxonomy): domain Eukaryota; kingdom Metazoa; phylum Arthropoda; class Insecta; order Coleoptera; family Chrysomelidae; genus Ophraella; species Ophraella communa. The sequence continues at coordinate 8,196,416 of CM068986.1, read as the reverse complement.
ACCTTTGATAAAATAATTTAGTTATTTGGATATTGATAATGAAACGCAATTTAAATATGAAAAAGTCGATTTTGCGTGGAATTGGAACAAATTTAAAGAAAAAATTGTATGTTTTACACGGCAGAAAAGCAGATTTAATGCATTGCGGCCTTAAAATCTTGTGCTTTTATGGTGTTTTATGCCTAATAAAACAAATAACTATTTCTTGCGTTGTAAGCACCATTTCGAATCTTTTTGACAGTTTGTTATAATAAACAATGTTTAAAAATACCATAACTATTTGTCACTTGTTTCATATGACAGGCTTCCTGATTTCTATGTCCTTTGTTTTCAGCATGAATTATTATAACGATGACGTAACGTTTGCTTATCTACAGTGGCTTTAATATTTTGGGAAAATAACAATATTTTTACTAATATAAAAATCTCTAATAGTATAAAATAATTTAATACTTGTAGGTTTTTTCTCAAAAAATTAATTTTCAAAATAATACTTTCACTATAATTAGTTACGCCATTTCACTGCAAACATTAAGAATTTATATAAATATTAAAATCAATAAAAATCTGCTCCTCCTTAGATTGGCCTATTTGTATGTATATCCGTGCACTTTTAAAGGGGCACAGTTCTATATTGCAAGATTTAAATTTAAGATTAGATTCTTTTCACTGATCCATTCAGAAATGAATATCAAGGATTGCTTCGCTTATTTTAATTTTCTCATCTTATCATAGCAACTTTAAAGTAAATAGATTCTTGTAGTCATTGATGAAAAAGGATTTTAAGATTCCTAAATATTAGGTAAGGAATTTTTGATGGAATTATAATCTGTGCATCAGTCAGTAAATTTCAAAATGTGTTTTTATGTTTAAAAGAAAATATACATTTGTCAATTTGTCAATATTGAAGCAAAAAATTTAGGCTTACTTATAGATCAGTCGCTTAGATTTAAGACATGTGAGTAATTTACTTCAGCAGTGTTATATAAGAATGCGTTTACTTTATATTAACAAACATATTTTGAATTTTAAAATGCGTAAAAAGCTCTGCGAGTCTTTAGTTCTTTCTGTTCTAAATTACTGTAATGTCATATATTATCCGTGCCTTGATGGTGTTTCAAAAAATCAATTACAGCGCATACATTAAGGAAATTAAGTGGTTAAATCTTAATAGTTTGTTTCAATTAATTTGCCTTTTACGTTTTTCCTTTTAAAACACAAACAGTTATTTTCTCAAGTAATAGTGTTTGTGGCAGAATCAAATTTTTATGGTAATTTTAGTTTAACGCAAAATCTAACGTATTTAAAATACCTAGTTACCTAACATTTAAGGCGGATTTAGCGGATGTATAAGCATAACATTTTCATGAATGCATAATCATAACTATAACAACTTCTCTAACGCATAGTGCTTAACAGATGGGTCATTTATCCGTTCCTCAATGCATAAGCATAATCATAAGTGTTAGTGACAAGTGACAGTTGTATCTATCACGGAACATATAAAATTAGTGTGTTCTGTAACCTTTGTCATTCAACAACAATAACAAATTTTCAAATTTATAACCTCATTTGCTCATTCATTGATATTTATTTCTGTATTTTCATCAAAATAGAATATTGATCATGAAGACCAAGAAGCTCCTTGTATTCTTCCTAAGTATGACAGCTCCATGAAATCCACGCAGGCGCACTTTCTATTTCGACACATCATTATCCGTAAAAGTTAAAAGTTGGGAACTTCAAGGTTATGCGTTATGAATTGTGCACTATGACTTATGCTTATGAGTTGGATAAATCAGTCCATTTACAACTACATAGTTTAACTTTTATGAATTGTACATTAAAGTTATGTTTATGAATATAATTATGCTTATGCATCCGCTAAATCCGCCTTTAGTAAACAAAACCTAAAAGATAAATTCCGTTAAAAATTTTTTTGTCAGATCATACATGGAAGGATCTAAGAGACGTTGCTATAATGATTTTTAATGTTTCTATGAAGAATTATGTTAAGCAGCTTTATGTATTTAATCCTAATTACCCAATCTATATAAGTATATTAACTAAAAATGCTTCACTAAAAAAATCTAACTTTGTATTAGAAAGCATGGATTCGATTTATTCTAGATTTACCTCGCAAATAACCTCAAAAACGGCCTTTTTTAATTAATCTACTTCCTGAATCTTCTAGATGTATCTGATTAAAGCATTAAGGAACAATTATATTGCAAGTACAAGAAGTGCTTATGTTCTGCAGACTACTGGAGTATCAGCTGATAACAATACCTTTATTTTTTTTATTAGAACAACAATCTACTGTTTTTTAGGTATTAACATTCATCTAAATTTACAATTCTAATAAATGGTATATATATTTATCAAATCTGCGTTCCTATACATTTATTTTAGTTATAAACTTATTTAAACTTGTAATGTAATATTAATAGTTTTTTAAACTTTTGTTAATAAAAATTCTTACTTACGTATAGCAAGCTCATCCGCAAAAATTAACTAAGACATAATGGTTTCTTTAGATGGAATCAAATCAAACATTCACTGAAAAAAAATCTATAAATATATATCAGGATTTTTTTAAATCACCGATTATTTAACAATTTATTTGATCACTGAATAAAAGTTTTTAATGTATTATTTTAATTAAAATAAAAATTTAGACAAAACACACCTGTGTCTTTCAATACTTTACACGCCGTGCCGACGATGTTTTTTAAAGGGCATATTTGGCATTAGTGCGTCCCATCCCTTCGAAACCTCGTGTTCAACTGAAATATTCAGGACCTGGGAAACACCGATTCGCATCGAATTAATCCGGAAAATGACGAGAAGAAAATTCACTATTAAAATGTAATAGCTTTTCGGAAGAGTTTTCAGAAACATTTTCATGAATTATTACACACGTTTCTTATTGCAATTTAGTCTTATGAGATATATAGTCGAAATTGTATTTTTAAAAAACAACTTTACCTACGGTTGACACGACCATACGTGGTAACTAGATTTTTCATACATTTTCCGCGTTGATAAAATATTTTCTTCTTTCAGATTATCATGATAGTTATCTGTGGCAAGTTATTTTTTTAAACAACTTTTCTGATTTATCAGTAATTCTTATATTTTTTTGTTTAAATTATATGTAGGCAGTAAGTTGAAACCACTTTCTTATTTTATCCCTTGCTAAAATTATTCAGTCCTTCAAGTACATTTTTACAGTGGCTGCTGGTTCTTATTATAAGGGCACTTGCCTACTTAATCACCAAACTCCACGATATTATTTACCATTATTTTTATGTTCATTTTATACCGGATCATATCAAACTTACAACACTCTGGTTCAGCGCTGATCAATTTTGAATTTAAACCTAATCAATTGATCACCTCGACCAGAAATTAATAAAAATAGTAAGTTTGTCAAAACATTTTTATTTTGAGGTTATGTGGGCACGTGTATACGAGGGTTGCACATACTTAAAGTATGTGGAAGGTTGTCTGAAAAGTTTCCAACCTCAACATTAAGATGGCAGCATTCGTAAACAAAAGTTGGGGAATGTGTTTGCGCATACTTTGAAAGGTACCCACTAAAATTTCACCCATTTTGGACGCGCAGTGGTTTGACAATCATTTGAGTGAGTCGATGTGAGTGTTTTTATGAAAATGGAAAAAATCGAGTATCGAGCGCTGTCATTAAATATTTGTTTTTGAAAGGCAATACGCCTACTACGCAAATCAAAGACGAGTTGGACGCTGTGTACGGGGACTCTGCACCATCATTTACCACCGTCAAATTTTGGGCTGCTGAATTTAAACGTGGCCGTACCAGTTTGGGTGACGATGAACGTTCGGGACGTTTAAAAACTGCAACCACTGACGATACAATTAGAGAGATAGCAGAGGCTATAAACATGTCCAAAGAACGTGTTTGTCATATATTGAATCAAGATTTAGGCATGACAAAGCTATCTGCGCGTTGGGTGCCGCGTTTGCTCACTTTGGACCAAAAACGTGTTCGAATGAACATTTCCAACTCTCTGTTGGCGCAGTTTAGGCGCAATAAATCAGAGTTTTGGCGCCGATTAAATACTTTAGATGAAACTTGGATACACCATTATAGTCAAAACAATGGACTGCGAAGGGGGAATCGGCTCCAAAAAAAGCAAAGGTTGTTCCTTCGGCTGGAAAAGTGATGGCAACTGTTTTCTGGGATAGTCATGGAGTTATCTTAATCGATTATCTTCAAAAAGAAAAAACCATTACAGGAGCATACTACGCATCATTACTTGACAAGCTGAAGGTAGAAGTTGCGGAAAAACGGCCACATTTGCAGAAAAAAAGAATTTTGTTTCACCCAGACAATGCACCGTCTCACACCTCAGCGGTTTGAACTGCTTGACCACCCTCCTTACTCACCAGATCTAGCCCCAAGCGACTTTTTTTGTTCCCTAAGCTAAAAGTTGCGTTCCGAGGACAGAGATTTTCGTCGAATGAGGAGGCCATCACCTTCGTTAACAACTATTTTGCAGAGAAAGACGCCGAATACAATTTGGACGGGTTGAAGAGATGGGAGCATCGCTGGGAGAAGTGTATAGACTTACAAGGAGACTATGTAGAAAAATAAAAATTAATTTGAAGAAAAAATGTCCAGTATCTTTGTTAGGTCGGAAACTTTTCAGACAACCCTCGTATTTATACATTTTTCTGTTCGTAGGCATCTGTAGAAATTAAAGGAAAACCTGGACGGGAATCTACCGAAGATGAAATATTGTGTGAAACACGTTGGGAAATACTATTTCGTAACTCCCGGTCTTTTGCGCAACTCGCTTAATTCGTTGCGCAGAAATTGCAGAGGTCTAGCGAACTAAACTGAATTTCAAATGAGTCTAATCCTTCTGGGTCAATTAATGTGAAAAAAACTAATAGACTAGTCAAAAAATTGAACTCTTTCAAACCAATTCCTACCAGTTTCCATTTATAAATTTTTTATAGGGGTAGCTATAATTCATAGTAGGTTGATGGGACAGTTGAATATTTTTAGTAAAAAATTGTATTTTCAAGTATAAAATATAACATGTTTGAGGATTTTTCATATCAAGTAGTGTAGAAAATATTTTTATTCATTACTTCAGAGGATCGCACTGTATAATCTACTACGAGGTATACCGTTAATGAGGGAACAAACAGGAATTAATTGTATGCAGAACCTTTTTTAAAATTCTGCTGTCTTTTGATTAAAAACTTTTAATTAAGAAAATGGGACAACTCAATGCTTACCTTCCAATAAACCAAATGCGTACAAGTAACTGAACTTACAAAAGAGTACCTATTCAACAGAAAAATCTATGAAAAATATTAGCGGAATTTGTGTACAAAAAATACGCCATCTTTCATAACTTACGAGCCGCCACTGGTAATTATTTTGGACAATGCATACCAATTGCAAAGATAGAAAAAATCCTAGTAGCATTTAAGTCATATAAATTAACAAAGTACTGTAGTGAAAAATGCACCATCATTATTCTTTTACAAACTATTAGTTCGAACACAATGAATGAAAACTTTTGATTATCAAATAATATTATGAGCTTAACTTGTATGAATATGTCTACCTAATCATTGATTGGTATATAACCCAATACGTTTTAAAGATATTTTATTTCTAAAATGAATATTGACCATCAGTTATTAAACTTAAAGGCATTAATCGTTAACATTTTATATAGGTAGGTACCTATTTATTATAATTACTTCAAGATTTTTTTAAATAATTTCTCATACCTATATTTAATTATAAAATTTCAGAATTTTTATATTACACAGAAGTAACAACGTCCACCAACTACTAGAAACACAAATTTAATTTACTTTCTTGAGCAACAGGTTCTTTTGCATAAACTGATACATATTTGAATCATACAAATATGTAATAATAATGACCACAAATCTGGAATAAATTTCAACCCAATTATTACTCCTACAAACCAGTTTTCAAGTTACTACCTTCATTTATTTATATCTAACTGATAATAAATATTTAATATTACAAAAAAAATGCTGATTGTTAATCTGCTAACTAAATTTGTTTAGTAGACTTACATAAAATTACTTTATTACAAATAAACTACCAACAAGTCACACTAATATTAATAGTTAGAACATTGTAACTCCAAAATATTTCTTTTGTTATACTATAATATGAATATATTATATCATGATCATAAAAATATCACTACTAATGTTATAAAATATTTTAAATAAACCCTGTAAAAATATCTCCTATTTCAGAATTTACTAATAGTTTCACTAGGTTAAAAAAAGCATAAAAATAGTAAATAACACTTTATTACTTACAAAATGTTACATATAAAAAAAATTAAGCATCTGCAATAGTAACTTCAACTTCTACACCAGGTTCAATATTGATGGAAGTAATCTGCTTAACAATTTCAGAAGGGGAATGTAAATCAATTACTCTTTTATGAATTCTCATTTGGAATCTGTCCCAAGTTTTAGAACCTTCACCACAAGGAGTTTTGCGAGTGGTGATTCTCAGAATTTTAGTAGGCATACGTACGGGGCCCTTAACTCTGAGTTTTTGTCTTTTTGCTGCGTCTATAAGGTCGGAGCAGACTTTTTCCAGAGATCGAACATTGCGAGAAGTCAAAGTAATCCTGATGTGATGGATTGGAGCAGATTCCTGTCCAGGTTTTTCTGGATTTCCTTTTTCTACAGATGCCTACGAATAGAAAAATGTATAAACATACACGTGCTCACATAACCTCGAAAAAGTTTTCAGGTTGATCAGTAAAATAAAGACATTTAACAAGTTAAAAAAATTAAAATGTTTAAACAATCTTACCATTTTGACTAATTTCTGGTCGAGATGATCAATTGATTGGATTTTAATTCAAAATTGACCAGCGCTGAACCAGAAGCACAATCGTGTCAATGAACAAAATTTGTTGAATGAGACAGAATACAAGTTGAAAGCGGAAATATGGACAAAGTTAGTGTTCTATGTATTGAAATTTGGAAGAATTGTCGATACCAATTATTTCAATGGTTTTTAATGTATCTTAATTCGAGTTGATAAAAGGTCTGTTCCAACCAAGCAGAGAACCGTTCTAAAATAGTAATTTTTGTGCGCAGTGGTATAGTGAGTTGCGCAGTGCACTAATTTGGTCTCGTGAGTGGTAATATTACCGTTCTAGAACGGTTCTTTGCTTGGTTGGAACAAACCTACTTATAATCAAAATTATTAACCAAATTAATGTTTAGTTCAACAATCTATTCAAATACAATTACAGTAAAATATTTTCATACCTAAGATTGTCAAACAAAACATAAAATTGCCTAGATTGGACAGAAGACAGAATAAATGGTGTTCTGTGATGTAGCCTGAACCTAACCTAAATAATGATTTTTTCAAGGCCAAATGCGGATTTTTTTTATATTAGTTTAGTTATTTTCCTATGTAAATAAATTAATGGTTATTTATTATGTTATTAATAAAATTACACAGTAATGTAGTTTTTATTAACATAATAATCGTCAGTGATTATTTAGCTTTAACAGCTTTGTGAATAACTGTCATAACGTTTGTTGTTTAAGTTGATTATATTTATGTGGTCTGTGTTTTATAAATATTTAAATTACTTCGTGTGCATAATAGTTAATTTAAAGCTGAAAGAAAGTTTGCGTACATCAAGATATTAGAGTAGGGATACTTTTGTTAGAAATTTTTAACATTGAGTTTAACATAAGTTATTAATATTTAAAAACGTGACGGGAAAGTTCCACTTGACGCAGTTTTTACTTTTTAAATTCATAAATCAAATCAGTTTTTAACATTTTTTATTTTGCTTTTTTTAATGCTAAGTTATTTTTATAATTTTAAATTATGTTGTCAATTATTAGAGCTTCAGTTAACCGTACCATAAGTAAACCATTTTCAACTACATTAGTAAAGGCAAAAGAACAATCTATAGATTCGACACAAGAAGCTTTGTTAAATGAAAAGTGTTTTTTGGTAGATAAAAAGGATAACATTATAGGACAAGCAAATAAAAAAGAATGCCATTTGGTTCAATCTAATGGAGACATTCCACTGCATAGAGCATTTAGTGTTTTTTTGTTTAACTCAAAGGGAGATTTACTTTTACAAAAGAGATCTGAACATAAAGTAAGTGAAATATGTGTAATTTACATAGCAGTTATAAATGTTTAAGTTTATTATGTTGGTTGGGAAATAACTTGACATAACCTTGTTAGTGTAAATTTGTGCTAAGAGCTAGACCAAATGTATAATAAAGTACATTTCATAATAGTGTCTATTAATTAAAGATTTGCAAAGAGAATTTTATGCTTTCTTGGTAACACTTCATAATTTTATAAAACATCTAGGAAATGTTAAATTCGGGCAATAAATTCCAAATAGAATCATTATTTTACTGTAACAATTATTTTAGGTAATTTACCCAGAATATTACACAATTTCATGTGTTGATCACCCTGTTGCTGATTTTCCAGGGGAAGATGAAGAATTAAATGCTTTTGGTGTTAAAAAAGCAGCTATCAGAAGATTGAATTATGAGTTAGGTATTGAAAAAGGCAAAATACCTTTAGAAAGTTTTCAGTACATTACTAGGATACATTATAAAGATAAAGGAAATGGAAAATGGGGTGAACATGAAATAAATTATATACTTTTCTTGCAAATAGACCTAAAATTTAAAGTAGGTTTCAAACCCAATTCAAAAGAAGTATCTGAAATTAGTTTTGTACCAAGGAATAAATTGGATGAATATATTCCTACTTTAAGTGGACCTATTACCCCTTGGTTTCAATTGATTTTAAAACATAGATTGAGACTTTGGTGGGATAATTTACATAAACTAAATGAAATTAAAGACTATAACACCATTCACTTTTTACCTGTATGTTGTGATAGTTAACAGGTAGGACTTACTGTCTAATTTAGTCAACAATTCACATTTTATTTAATCCTCAAGACAATTATAGAAATGTTTTTCAATTAATATGCTTTTTGTTTCATTTTATGATATTGTTATTCATAATTTTATGTTAAATTTATGATTGTAAAGGAATTTAATTATGGAGGTTCTAACTAGTAATCAAGTTTATTTCTCTTAAAGTCTGAAGGTGTAATTCATTCACTATATTGTATATTAAACACAATGTTATCTTTTGCAACTTTTCTATCCATTGAATAACAAAAGAATTCATAATATTAGATTAAGTGCATATTAAAAATAATGTTACATATTATATTACTTGGGCGAAAAGTTACATTTTTCGCATTAGTTTAAAAAATTTTGGTGCGCTCAAGTAACGTAAATTATTTTTCCTACGACCACCTATTTTTGCAACACATTGAAAATATCAGATCATGGCTGTGTTCGGGGAGCACGCTATTTGCGCCATTTGGCGCTATCTAGTACTATTCCTCGTTTGCGTTATATGGCTCTTGGCGCTACATAGTTCGAAAGCGTGCTCCCCGAACACACCCCATGTATATTGCCAATAAAAAAGAGCAAATTAATAATTAAATCTGTAAATCTTACAGGATTGCCTGGTTTGATGGCTTATTGGCAACCGTGCAGAAAGTAACTTTCCGCACGAGTGAGAATAAAGGTTGTAGGAAATAGGAAAGCATTTTTTTCAATTACAACAAAAACTGTTTTGAAAATGTATAGTAAATGCTTATTTTTTGATATTGCTAATATTCTCCAACATTAAGTTTTGCTTTAAACATGAAATTTTATCATTTCTATTTTTAGGTTACGTATGCTAATACTTATACTAATTCATGCTGCAGTCACCCTATAGCAGATTATCCAGAAGAAGCGGAAGGTGTTATTGGAAATAAAAAAGCGGTGGTTCGAAGACTAAATTACGAACTTGGTATACCAAAGGAACAAATACCTTTAGATAAGATCAAATACATGACCAGGATAATATATAAAGATGATGGGGATGGTGTATGGGGAGAGCATGAATTAGATTATATATTTTTTCTTCAGGGCGATTTAAAAATCAAACCAAATCCCAATGAAATATCTGAAGTTACTTTTGTGCCTAGGAATAAAATAGATGAATTTCTTAAAATTATGAAAGATCCTTTGAGTCCTTGGTTTACTATTATTTTAAAACATAGATTAAGACTTTGGTGGGATAATTTAAATCGTCTTGATGAATTTGTAGACCATAACAAAATATATGAGTTTGAATCATAATGTTAATCCAATTTTGAAAATTAGGTTTTTTTTAGATTCTATTAAATCGTTTTTAGTTAAAAAATTTTATATTAAAAATTAATGTTCAAGTTATTTTATTATTGTCTTTAATCAATAAACAATCATGACCACTGTTTTAGTGGAAAATTTGATTTTTTCTATAAGTATGTTAGGTGAAATTTTTTTACTTTATTGATTATTTATATAGTGGTTATTGTTGATTAAATGATTGTTTATTTAAATTTTATTATTAGTCTTTGGCTTGAATCTTTGTGCATAAGATTAATTTTATTTATATCGGATTATATAGAAAAGTTATCAGAAAATTTAAATTTACAATATATTTAAAATCAAATTTTATCAAAATGTTTATTAAACAAACTTTTATCATAATAACTATTTTATTTCAGGTTCTTCTAGAAAATATAACAAAATCAAATGCTCTTGTTTGGTTCATTATTTCTAATTTAAATACACCATTGGCTTGCTAAAATGTTAAATCATTTTTACACCAAAATGCATACCAGAAAAAAAATTGTGTAAGTAAAAGAATATCAAAATCTGATTTTGAACTTATGAAGAATTTTATTGATTATTGATAAGATATTTAATAAGTTTATCAATAAGAGTTTAAACCAACAACATAAGTAAATAAATTACAGCTATAAATTACAAATTTACATAAAAATTAAGGGATTTCTTGTACATTTTATGAAGATGTTCAATTGGTGGCTTAGTATTACAACAAAATTTAAACATACCCACCAAATTTCAATGTTTATAAAAAACTCGTTTAATTTTGCAATTTGTTCAAACTGAAGCTCTCTTAATTCTGAAACTAGAGCCTAAAACCGAATTTGATGGATAGTAACTTCCATCCAGCAATAACTCTTCGTTTTCTGCATGATTTAATCCCAAACAGTTACAAGAGCAAACAGATGTTTGATCCAATTCTCCTTCTGGTAACAAAGGTTGGCCTGATAATAACCTTCCGTTAACTGACATCAGCTCTCCATCCAAAGTTAACACATGGTGTGAAGACGATTGCATATCTTGATCTTCGCGACGAATATCTTCAGCGTTCCTAAATTAAATTTTAATTCATAAAAATTTCCAATTATATGCATAAAGTATTTTAAAACTGCACTGATATTTCCTCAGATTAGGCATAAAAACCACATATATTTTATTTAACTTACATTGTCATGAAGCGCAGCACAAGTAAATTGATACTAGCTGCAACAACAGCTAAACCAAACAGGATGAAAACCAAACTCAATGCTACATATCCTGGTCTTTCAATAAGAGCATTATCATTCTAAAAAATATTACATATAAAAGTAGGTAATGGTTTACATTTTAGTAAGAAAAATGACTAAATTGTGTTTCATATGAACTGAAATTAATGTAGAATCATTTTATTATCACCTGCAAAGCAACATAATCTCCAAATCCAATAGTAGTTAGTGTAACAAAACAATAATAAAAACTATCAAAGTATGTCCAACCCTCATATCTAGAAAATACAGCAGCACCAGTGGTTATAATAATTGATGATAACATGCCAGTTGCAAACATTAAGTTCATTTCAGTAGCTTCAATTCTTTGGTAATGTAAATATTTTTTTATTTGTCTTATAACAATTGAAGCAAATTTGTTAAGTCTTTCACCAATACTTTGGAACATTACTAGACCCAAAGGAATACCAATCTAAAATATATAATATATTACATAATATTGTTAATATTAACAGATACTTACCACTGCATATCCAATGCAAAATGCCTTTCCACCTGCTGTAACTGGGGTTGAATGGCCGTAACCAATCATAGCCAAAACTACAGTTGCAAAATAAAATGCTCCTGCAAATTTCCATTGAGGTCCAGCCTTATGAGGTTTGTATTCAATTATAACAAGTTCCATCATTCGATAATCTTCTTCAGAGATATTATACTTTTTCTTAATTGCATTTGAAGAGACTAACATATTTATGAAATATTGTTTGTAAGTGTGATTAGGATTAAATGATAGTGCAAAAATATTACCTTTAAGAAGAGCGTCTCGTTTCTCTTCTTCCTTGGATTCCAAAGCATCAAAAACAGCAGCTCCAATTAATAGGTAAGTAAAAGTACATACAACTAATGATAATGTTCTTACATTTTGTCTTTTCATGGCAGTGAGATATAAGATTGTTCTGCATTACAAAATTAATATATTTACGAATATTTGTTTTACATTATTTCATAAATGTAGATGGAAAGGGCTCATAATGATTAAATCTTTATATAATTACATATTAATATATTTTGTTTAAAGTTGCGGTCTTTTTTAAGAACGGGGATTCACCAAATATTTAATTTTGTTATTTCTATTAATATCTATCTCCCACTATTTTGATCAATGCGAACTAACAAGGACCACAGAACATTAATATTGCTTTCAAAGATCTCATTTTTGGATGGATAAACTACCCTTGTGGTTATAAACCCCATTATCTTCAAACGCATTTATGTCACATTTGTAGAATTTTTATGCGTTAAAAAAGTAATTATAGATTATAGTTTTCCACTCTTTTCCATAAAAACTATACAAAAAATCAAGCTCAAACAATTTCTGCTGGGTTAAACTGTTATCCGAACAAAAAAACTAATGTGTTTTGTGGCTGGCCAAATAAATATGAATAACAAAGACCATATATTTTGTGATACATGAAAAAATAGAAGAAATTAGGTTAAAATGTACATAGTTGAGTAAGGAAAGTTAATAGTATACAAATTTTAATTTAAAATAGTTATAATTTAAAAACTGCAAATATGAGAAAAACTCCTGTATTACGTGCCCAGCACATTGGATGGCACTTTTACAAACACTGGTTAGTTCAAGGAAAACGTAAACCTATTGAAACTGGGGCAGAACAGGTTCTTAAAAACAAAAATATTACTTTGTATAAGCCTGAAGATTTTTTAATAGAAAAAAGAGTTTGCGAAAAGTAAGTTGAAATTATTTTTGTGAATGAAAAATTACCTTGTTAATTATTTTATTTTAGAGTAGATGTCATAGGTTTCAAGAATAAGTTGCAACCTTTAGATCAAACCCATCCAGATTGGCATCATAAACCATTATTATCAGTTAAGGATAATAACGTTTTAGTAGAAGGCTTAAAACAAGCAAAAATAGTTACTAATACAGTACAAATCCAAGAGGGATTACCAGAAAGTTTCATATTAAATGATACATCAAAGGAAGTAGACAAAGCTGCTAAGAGTATAATTCTTAGTTCTCACTTATTTGATGCAGAACAGAAAAAATTACCAAAATTAAAAGATCCTAGTAGACCAGCATGGAATTTTCCTAGGATATATGGTATTACCCAAGGAAGAAGAAAGTAATATTTTAAATCTGATTTAAAATTATTATAATAATTGCTTATATTTTTGTAGCAAACTGATCACTCATAAATTATTGCAACTTCTAGAATCCATTAGTAATCAACAGGTAGTAAAACAGAAATATAAATTTGAGGATCTATTTTTTTCATTTCCTTTTGAAAAAAGTGGAAGGTTGGCTCAATTTGAATTAAGTGGAGATATTCTCCTGTCGTCTGTAAAACCTTTATCTCCTATAACCAATGAAACTACTGAAGATGTAAATCTGCCTGTAATTGATCCAATTGACCCATTTATAACATTTAACAAAGAGAATATCTATAAGTTACAGGATATTTATCGTAAGTGAGATAAGTTTATTGAGTGTTACATTAATTAATACATACTTATTTTAATTTTTAGCTATTAAATCCTCTGTCAGTGCACATCATCCCCATACACTTTTTATATATTTTGATAAAGAATTTGTCACTAATTTATATGAAGAGGAAGTTACAGAAGATCAAATATTTGGAAGATCCCTTCTGAAGTCATTCACAGTAGCAGCTAGTTATGCTAGACAAAAATATGGGGTATGCTATTTACTTATATGGATATAAATATTAATAACAATATTTTATCAGTTTTAGTTTTTGAAATATTGTATCACCAGTAAGATTTTTTATTTTATTTTAGAAGGATGCAAAAATTCTTAAGAACCCAGTTACTTTACAGTGTGTACAAACGAATGGTCAGTTCTTTCATTTTGGAGTCTTGCAACTAAATACCTTGGATTTAGAAAATCACACAATAAAAAATATTTGGTATCAAACACCCTTACAATATTTATTTGATAGCTGTGATTATAAATCTGGCAAACCTATGTTAGAAGGTTACAATAATCAAATAATAAGACAGTTAAGTTGTTTGTACAATATGGCATAGATTTATAAAAAATATTGAGTTTTATATTTGTTTTTGAATACAACTCCCCGTCCTCAGTATCATTACAGAAAAAAAAATAAACACAAAGCAATTTCTGTATAACAGAATAATTCTTTTCTGTTTTTTTGTGCTTATTTTGTGTCTTTAAAATATCCTTATATAATTGGCTGCCTATTCCCTTTGCCTTAGGTCACTAAAACAGCATAATAGAAGAACCAGATACAAAATGCAAAGAAAAGTCGAAAGAAAACAAAAAGAACCGTATATAATAAAAGAGATACATGCTCTTTTGCTGCATATTGTAGAAAAATGTCATGGAAAGGGGATCCATCCCAAATATCTTGATATAAGATTTTTTTTTTAAGAATTGAGGGGGTGAAAAATAAGTATAATATGGGAGTAAAGTGCATTTTCTTCTCTTGAAAAAGGAAAAATTGTAATTTGCTCCATTGTTATACAAATAGCTTTGAATACATTATTTTTCTTAATCAATGGTGCAAGTCGGAGGTTTTTTACCTGGGCAAGAAACTTGGCCGGATAGCCTTAGCAGCTCTTGTCACAAATCCTATAGAAGAAGAAGAGATGACACGTAATACTATTTTTAGGTTAGGTTAAATACATAAAACTAAACATTTATGAACAAATAAAAATAAATTTAAAGTATTGAAATGTCTGTTATTGACAGAGTACGAGTTTTAGTTTTAGGCGACTCAGGTGTAGGTAAAACGTCGTTTGTACATTTAGCAGCTCATAATGAACCACTCAGATCACCCAGTTGGACTGTTGGCTGCTCTGCTGAAGTTAAATTACATGAGTATAAAGAAGGTATGAAAGATCAAAAAACCTTTTTTATAGAGTTTTGGGATATCGGTGGTAGTCATGCTCATAGAAATGCAAGATCAGTATTTTATCACCCCTGTCATGGTGCTATATTAGTTCATGATTTAACAAACCAGAAATCTGAAAAAAATTTACATAAATGGGTCAAAGAAATTGGAAGGAATCGAAGAGAAGTAAAAGAATCCAATAGTTTAAACATTCCAATTGTAAATAGTATGTCAGGGGATGATTTTGATCAAGAAAGCTTTATAGGACACAGTTCAATACCTTACATTGTAATAGGTAATATATATTACTGTTTCCATTAAATTTAAATGAATTTATATTTATTTTAAGGTACGAAAATAGATCAAATTGATGATAGGAAGACACGTCTAGAACATATGGCAAGTCATTTAGGATGTGATGAAATTTTAATGGACTGTAGACAAACAAGATACTTAGCAGCTGGAACTTCTAATGCAGTGAAGTTATCTAGGTTTTATGATAAAGTGATTGAAATGCAAACTAAAAATAACTCTTTTACTGAAAGATTCAGAGATCCTATTGGTACAGTTTTGTCTACTAAGTTTTATTCCCTCCACCAAGACTAATAATTAAATGTAACTTTTATTTCAACCTTATTCCATTTTTATATAAACTGATTAATTTGTGTTGAATATTTCTATAATTTTATTGACATTAGTTTATAATTCCACTTTCTATATGTGTAATATTTATTTTAAGTTAAAATATATTAAATTTTCTACAAGTATTATATACATATTTTCTTTAGATTAAATAAAACCTCTAAAGCTAGATATTTAAAAAAAAACACAGTTTAAAAATAAATCTATTAATTACTTTATTAGTTTTATTTCTACAAATTTTTAAATTGTTTCTAGCTTAACATGCATACAATTTGTAATTTTTTTAATAGCTCAGTATTTTAAATTTAAGCTATGATTCATTTAATCTTTACACAGTGTTGCTTCTTGTGTGTAATGCCAGTGTAATTTTCTAGAAGGCAATTTTGACAACCATTTCCAGATTGAAGATTGATTTTTCATAAATTTTTCTTCATACCCATATTGTGCTGCATAGTTATAATCATTTTGTTAGCTTTAATCAAGATATATTTTTATATGCTTAAATGAAATCTAAGTTAATTTTAGTGGAATGCAACTTAGTAACATTCTACCATTTCATCACTATCATAATCAATAGTGCCACAGAATACATATTCAGTGTTTATATTTTTAGATTTCAATTTTTCAAGTATGTCTTCATCCTCAACATCTTCACCATCACTATATCCAATTTTGACATTTTTTAAATTAGTTAAAATATCAAAATCCAAAGTTTTGTATACACTTGTATCAAAATGAATGTTTTCTAAATTTTCCATTTTTTCTAGAAAACCAAAATCTATATCAGGGTTAATTTTATTGTGATGAAATGATAAAAATTTAAGATTTAGAATGTTTTTAAAAACATCTGGATTTATTTCTGCAATTTCAGAATCTCTAATATCAAGTTCTTCTAAATTTGGTAAGTCTTTGAAAGCTTCAATGTTAATTGCTTCTATTTGACATTTTGAAATAGATAGAGTTTTTAATGAATCTAATCCTACAAAGAAATCCTTATCTATAGTTTCAAAAAGGCAGCCTTCAAAAGAAAGATACTCCAATTTACTTAAATATTGAAAGAAAGGACTAATGTATGATTTAACATCTTTTATATATATGTTTTTTATTCCTTCATTCTCTTGAAATGTTATGTGTTCTAATGGAAAACTACTTTTATTAATATGCAATGTTTCCAGTGTTTTAATTGTAGAAAATGGCTTAGAACAGCTCTGTATTTCGCATTTCTCTAGGCTAATGTATTGTACATTAGAAAGTAATGAGAATGTTGTTTCATCCATTGTACCTGTAAATTATTATTTCTATAATATACCTACAGTTTACCTCAATTAAAATACATCATTACTTAGTATTATAAATGACTTATACCTGAACAATTTTTCATGTCCAGCCAAATGATGGTATCATCTGTACCATCAACTTCGAATAACTTAATTGCTTTTCCAGCAATAAGTACGTGATTATTAAAATGGACATGTTCCTCTGATGCACCACAATAAGTATCAGGTTCCATAATTTTTGGTGTATTAGATCTCGTATATTTTATATACGGTTTATATTGCTTTTTGTTTGTATTTATGCGTACCGAAGAATCAAACAAAGAACACCATTTAATAAGGTTATAAGTAGGGTTAAGAATCGTCAGTGTTGGTACACAGAACAAGAATATTAGGTATAATGTTAATACATTTCCTTTTTTTAGTATAGTATTTAAGTATCGTCTCAGTTATATAGAGATATATTTTTTGATGTGATATTTCTTTCTTAAAAACGAATGTTATTTCATATAGGTATAAATTGGATATGATATTAAATACATTTTTTACGAGGATATATTTAGAATATATTTAGAGAAAAACCCAATTAGTGCCAATAGCTAAAATATTTGCTACGGTGCTTTTGAAACAATGGTCAACAGTTTCCCATGGCCGACCGAAATATACAGTGTGGAAACCGCTTATAGAAAAAAATTATTTCTTACAATTAAAGCATAATGGGGTGTTGCTCCGTCCTGCTGGAACCAGATATATTCATCCGGTAGGTTCGGATCTATTGCGTTGGGACAACTTCGTCTCTAATCATGCTTAAATACTTTTCGGCTGTCAATTTCCATCTATAAAAATAGGACCAATAATATGATCACTTATGATACCTGTCCAAACTTTTGAGGATACTGAATATGTGTCTCACGCATCCAACGAGGATTCTCCTCTGACCAATATCTACAGTTTTGTCTGTTTACTTCTCCGTTAAATGTTAATGTTGACTAATCAGAAAAAAGAATTGTACCAACAGCTATTTCATTTGACATGTTCAAGTTCTCTGAATTGTGCATGAATTTTAGACACAGTACCTTGTGAAATATTAGGCATCTGAGGATACCTCTGATTAAATAGGTTTGCAATTATCGCCGTAACCAATCATCATTAAAATTTTAATCCGGTGAGTCTCAGTTAAATATTTCATTATTACTTTGCAAGATATTAGTTTTTTTATTAAGAATTGACAACTACGATATTTAAATGTCAACACATCAACAACTGACAGACATTATTTACCTTATTTAATTTAATTATATCAGCATAGTTATCTATTATAGAGTTTTTACCTATTCGTGACAAAAAATGTTAACAAAACCCAAATTATTGAAGAAATTTGAGGTCTGTACTTAGCTAATTAAAAATAAAAACATTATTTAAAGTATGAAACATTATTATTTCCACAATTTTATGTAACTATTTACTATTTTGAACAAAATTATAAATAATTTAAAAATTTAACCATGTAGAATTCATAACAGACCCTACAGATCGTATTGTTAAGGAGCTTTTAAAATTATAAAAACATACTGAGGGTGTTAGCTTCATGGAGAAGATATCCTACACCCTATATGGTTAAGTTAGATTTTCTACATTTTAAAACGCAATATTTTCGTTTTTAATTTATGACTCCCAAATAGTCAGAAATGTGTAGAAAAGTATTTTATTGGTCTTCCGTATCTTCCGTAAAATAATTAATAAAATATTCGTCATTGTTTATTAATTTAGAAATTTCACAGTCCACATAATTATTTTTTTTATATCATAAAAAATATTCCTTGACTCTTCCGGGTGTGTATTTTTTCTTTTAATCTTTTAATATCTTCATACTTTCCCAATATAGTTTCATCTTGACCAATTTTTTTTTCTCTACCACCTTGCACAGCTGAGCACTATGGCCTATTACTAGGCGTACAATAAAAATAGGTACTAGTTAAAAATCAAAACACAAGAAGTCGTTCATTTGTTTAGGTTTTGTAGTCCGATAAATGGAGATTTTAAATAGCCATGGAATTTGGAAAGGCTAACTTTTTGGTCAAATTTGTATTTTTAGGCGTAGATTAAGAATCAATAATTAAAAATTGCAAAATGTTGTAGGAAGGGTGGTAAAAAAATTAAAAACCACCCCAAAAACTGGTTTTTGGAAATGTTCTCGAAAACTATAAAAGTTAGAAAAAAATATTTCAAATAAAATCGATAGATCATTAGTTGATCTATAAATTTGTTCCCAATCATTTTTTTCGAATTCGCGATAGGAAACGAGATATTTTAATCTAAAAAATATAATTTATAAAATAATTTTACGAATGCCCGAATAAAATCGTCGCAGGCCGAGGCGACTAACAATTAATATCTCATTAACGGTAGAAGATACAACAAATATGATTTAGGACGAATTTCATGTATCTTTTTTCATTGATACAATTATTTGAAGATACGTTTTTTGAGTTTGTAAAGTAGTGTTTATTTCATTTATTTGTACACTACTCCAATGTCAATTCATTGGTTTTGTTTCAAAGAATTTGCTTCTTAACAAAAGACAATGAAGATCTCACTAAAAATTCTTTTAACTATGAGTTGTCACCGTTTCCTCTATCTTTATTCGATCAACATGGAATCATGCGCAAGAATAAGAAGTCCGAGTTATTTACAACTTTTAAGACAAGTCTTGTGTCTGATACTCTTTTGTCTACGTTTTTATATGTAATTGATGGCGGATTTTTACTGGTCACATGGAAAAACGTATCAGGAAGTATTTCACCAATATTACCGGTATGTTGTGACACATTTCACTGACAAAGCCGTCGTAGTATTTGATGGATACAACAATAAAATGTGTGGGGTAAAATCATACGAAAGATATAGAAGAAAGGAGAAAAATGTAGGAGCTGATGTGGTTTTCGATATAGGCATGCTGATATCTTTAACGCAAACAAAATTTCTATCCAAAATTTGTAATAAAAACAAATTCGTCGATCTCTTGACCAAATATTTTCAAGACAAAGGAATGAAAGTTCTGCAAGCTGATGAAGACGCTGATGTCCTCATAGTCCACCGCAATTGATATGAATAAAAAATCAAATACACCAGTATCAGTGGTGGGAAATGACATTGATTTGTTGGTATTGTTAGTTGGTCTTACATCTACGTCGGAAAATATATATTTTTATAAAATGACTGCCAGTAAACGATCTGGTAATGCATTATACTGTACATCTGAAAATACAGATCTGAAACAATTTATATTGTTTGCGCATGCTTTTGCTCGTTGTGACACTACCAGTGCTATTTTTAACAAAGGCAAAAAAATTATTATCAGACTATTACAAAAAAATGGAAGTTTACAAAATATTTCGCAGGCATTTTATGACTGGAACAGTAGCTTTGACAACTTAGAAGAAGCAACAAAGAAATTCTTATATATATTTTGACATTTAACTTAAAATTACAAATTCTTATTTTTTTAAGATGTTTTGTGGCTGTACCACAAAATGTGCAAATAAACGTTGCGGGTGTCGGAAAGCTGGGCTTCGCTGTTCCAGTTTCTGCTCAAATTGTAATGGAGTTAGTTGCAGCAACGCGTCAGAAATGTCTAGCGTAAGATATAATGTTCAATGTACTGAAAATCAGACCGGCGATGGTATTGATGGCGATGGACAGAACTTCAGCCAAATGAACGAAAATTACAATAATGATCTTGAAGATTTTAATCACGATTACGAGAACATAGATAACAACGATAACTATGATAATTCAGATATTGATGATGAGTTACAAGAACGCGAACAATCAGAACACGGAAATAGATATGTGACCATTTTTTAACTGGCAAAAATTTACAATTTGTTAAATATTTGATGTGATATTGGCCTATTAATTAAAAATAGATTTTGTAATATTGCTCAATTAACTAATATTATTTATTTTTATATCAGCTCAATTCATTAATTAATAACCATTGAATGGTATATGACATTTTAACAAATTTTTATAATATTAATGAAGGGTTCAATTACGAATTCCTTCTGATCGAGAAGGAATATATTTTTCATTAAATAATTCATTAAATTTCTAACAAAATCGTCCTAAATCAAATTTGTTGTATCTCCTACCGTTAATTAGATATTAATTGTTAAAAATAAAAACGCGCGGTACCTAGTTCAATTTATAAAAATATTTATCAATGAAAAAAATATGCGCCCGGAGTACCAACGAACATCGTAAAAAAGGGAAAAAGCCATAGGGACGAAAAAATATAGTGGGGACATTCGACTGCCGACTGAGTCGCCTTGGCCTGCGACGATTTTATTCGGGCATTCGTAAAATTATTTTATAAATTATATTTTTTGGATTAAAATATCTCGTTTCCTATCGCGAATTCGAAAATAATGATTGGGAACAAATTTATTGATCAACTAATGATCTATCGATTTTATTTGAAACATTTTTTTCTAACTTTTATAGTTTTCGAGAAAATTTCCAAAAACCTGTTTTTGGGGTGGTTTTTAGTTTTTTTACCACCCTTCCTACAACATTTTGCAATTTTTAATTATTGATTCTTAATCTACGCCTAAAAATACAAATTTGACCAAAAAGTTAGCCTTTCCAAATTCCATGTCTATTTAAAATCTCCATTTATCGGACTATTGAAACAAACAAAAATATTATATACAAAACTTAAAGGATCTCTCTGTTAATAAACATTGAAGAACATTTTGTATTTGCCCAACGCCCACCAATAATACGACCGTAATTTTAGTACTTCCTTTTCGTATTGGTCTGGGCCTTAGATTCCTTGTCTAAGGTCTGTGTAATTTATTTTCAATTTAAGTCCGATGGTAACACAATCTACAATTGTCGGTAATAAAGCAACTACTATTCTAGGCCAATTGCGCGTTCACAGAGGCGCAACACCTGTTTTGGTAATATTCACCCACTACTACCAAAAAATTTGCAGGACAACTATATTCCCGAATGCCTTAAACTACTATTACTGGTATCAAAGAGGTAAAGAATGTAGCTGTGGCATTGAACAGTAGTTGCTTTAAATGCAATAAGACGCAGTTGTAGATTATGTTACCAGAGGGGTTCAATCTCTAATGAACATTCCACACATTAAAAATAATGGAATATAAGTACAAAAATACTGAACACATAGACAGTTTCTGACAACGCCATCTATGATAAATGGTGAAATCTAAAGTAGTTGTAGGAGAAGGAATCGAAGGTCACACTATTATTAGGTACTCGAATTAACAAGAGAATGCATTAGAGTTGAAGGTATATAGTAAAATAGGAATTACATGAAATAGGACAAGTGATTTTCTCGTTGGAATTTAGTTATTTTAATATCAATAATCTGGTAGCTGATGTTAATCACAATTAAGTTCTACATATGGCAATGCGGATCAGAAACAAAGGCGTCAAGAAAACAAGATTATACCATTGTATAAACAGACATAGTAGGACAACCCAATGCTTTATTTTCTTTGACACAATTTGGGACGACCACCAGATGTCGGTAAAGACTTGGTCCCAATTTTAAAAATAAATACTAATTTTACTAATATTTGGTAGATGGCGGTGCGTCAGAAAATAAATTCTCACTATTTTCTATAGGGGTAATCGCAATTGTTGTGCTCTTGTTGCAAAGTTTATTATTGACGATCTTAGTATCAACTGATTCGTTGTTATAGTTTGTGGTTTGCGGTTATTTTGTTTTTGGAGTGTTTGTATTATGGTTATAGTTTATTTATTATTAAAAAACTTTACTTAGTGACAGAAAAACTGAATAGTGTTGTGATTGATTTTTTATTTTGAGGTAAGCATAAATCAAAAATGATTGCTATTCATTAGACATACATTTATATCCGGTAAATAATACATATATAAATTTTACAGATGTCAGGACATTATAGTATGTTTACTACCAATGCGGTAATTCCACATACAAAGATTCAACTATCAGAATGTTTCGATTCCCATACGCAGCAGTATGTCAACAATGGATAATAAACTCAGGTAAGACTAATATTTTTTCAAATAAAAAATAATAAATTTATACCCTTAAAATAATTGAATTATATTAGAATTTTAAATGACACTAAGAAGGATTAATTTTTTTTAATAAAAAATCAAATCAAAAACATTTTGAAATATATATAATATAATCAATGTCTATTTTTAACTTAATAGTTGTTAAAAATGTTTTATGTTAAACTATGTTTAATATAAAAGTCTTAAACCGGTGATTTTTAAAATGTTTTTTCATTACAATAAAGAAATAAAACATAAAATTTGAAAACATTAAATTAATTTTTTTTATTGAAAAGTAATGTATATCGATACCGTGGTCCTTGACACAGTTCTTATAAAACTATAATATGTACATTAAGACTATGACACTGGAATTTTGTTAATTTGAAATCAGCTGAATTGCATAAAGTTTTCTGTATTACGGAAATAAAATTTGTTGATATATTTTTAAAAATGGACCATCCTGGTAAAAACAAGTAGTAGAGTTAAAAAACTAAAATTTTTAAACATTTTTCTAAGAGCAACAATTTGATGTAAACTTAATTTTTAATTTTGTTCGACAAACATCAAACAAAAAATCAACTGTCACTTCATAATAAAAGGCAACGTTGTTATTCTTTTTTATGTATCTATGGTTATTACCATTGTAGCATTATTAAATTTTATATGTGTACTTGTAATTAAAAAAAAAACGACGTGAATTCTCTTCACTTGGCTACTTTTTTAAAAAATTAAAATATTTTCTGCTTTAAAAGTTTTATAATTGAAAAATATTTAATAAATATAAAAATGTAATTCAATTTTGGACTGGCTTAATAAACATTTTCGTATTTTTTCTTGCAAAAAATAATTTTGATAATTTATTAGCTTAGACAATAAATTTTTGTTGCTATAAACAAGCCGTTATGTTAAACTCCATGATTCAACCTCTACTTTAATATAACAATAGGTACCGTTTTCTTCACAACAATTTTACCGTACTTCCGGTAATATCGATAATCTCAATAATTCTAAATAAACCAATAATTTATGAATATAAAAATTTGGTCACTCAACATTGTACAACAGTGTACAAGATAAAATTCCTAAAAATGTAGTTAATGGCTTAAACGATTCGAAATAGTTTTAGAAAAAGAAGTATTTTTATTTTTTTCGGTTAAAGCAAAAAAGCAAAAAACTGTTGGAAAAAAACCCCACCAGCTTCTTCCCAATACCTCCAAAAAAATATAACTGATTGTTTAAATAATAAAAAAAATTCTGAAAGTGCGGTAAATTTCAACAAAAATTCTCAATTCACGGAATTGCAACTCTATACTATTTTCACCATGTACTAGCGTGAAAAAATAATAATAGTGCTTTGAATTTGTCGCGCTTAACTTAATAATGATAGAATAATAATAATCTTTAATGTTTCTAAACAAAAAATTACAGCAACGGTTTGGTTACATATATTTTATTATTACAACATAGTTTAATAAATCATATTTATAAGTTTTAATTAAATTAGATTATAAAGTTATTGGCATTTTTTTATTAATAGTAATTATTTACATTGCAGGAAATGCTTCTTTGGCGACCCTGAGTTCGAATATTCTAAAGGGAAAATTTATATGTAGCAAGCATTTCGATCCTGTAATTCTGAATTCCAAACGTTTACCAAAGACTGCTGTTCCACAAAAATATGATGATCAAATGCCGTTTTCTGACTTATCTGTAGCAGCAGGTTTGCGACAGTATACCATCAACCAATAAAAATACTTTTGATTGTGACGAAAGTGAGAGTTTGAGCGAAACGAGTACAAAAACCATCGATCCATTTATACTCCAGTTGATTGATATGCCCTCATCTACTCTTCTTTTGGAAAAAGATCATAAAGAAATAACGACTCTTAAAAAGCGTTTACAGGAGTTTCAAAAAAAAATTAACAGATTAACAAACTAACATAAAAAAAGTAAAAATTCTCAAGAAGTAAAAAAAAACTCTAAGTTAGCAATACTACAAAACAAAGTATGTTATCTATTTATCCATCCTAAAATATATTTTAAGTGATATAAAATTTTTACATAAAATCCTTGTGTATTTAATTTTAACAGAATATTTCATTCCTATCATAATTTTAGGCAATAAACCGCAGGTAGAAAAAAGGTTTGAAACAATTTTAAAGATATAACGGAGAACAATTATTACTAACATTGTTAAGTACAAAATCCAACTATTTTTTTAATTTACATTTACTTTATGTATGATTTTTACTTTAATAAATGTTTTTAGTTGCTCAGAACGAAAAATGTAATTAGATTATTATTGTAGAAACTTTTTGTAAAAATCCATGTTATTATAAACCACACACAAAAATGTTTAACGAATATTTCCACGATTTATTAAAACATTTCTGTTTATAAATCAATCATAGTTGCTTAGAATCTGACGATGGTAATTATTATCCAAACAGCTCTCATTGAATTATTGAATTTTTTTAATAAATCGTTGAAATATTCTTTAAACATTAATTTTTTTGGTATTTATGATGATGTAATTATTTATGAATAAATATTTTTTGTAGTATTTTTTTATTTATTGTAGAAATCCTTACTTTTTGGAAATCCGTAATATGAAAATTAAACAAATACATTTTTAGTAAAAATTCCCACTATGTATTATTCTAACAATACTTTTTATAGTAAATGACAGCTTTTTCGACTAAATGAAAGATCGTCATAATGAAGTTACATTTTTTAAGACAACAATTTTAAAGATATATTATTAGCCCTAAGGAATAATCCTGATCCTAATTTTTACTATAACTTTATGTTTTATCAATATATAAACTGTTTGTTTTGATTAAGCTTAATTTTATAAATAGATAATACAATAAAATATTAAGCTATTCTAAGCATCAGTACGATATAGTTTTCAACTGTTTTTTCTATATCATTGCACAGCGCTGATCTTAGATGAAAACATTTCCGGGATAATCACTTTTTTTCAAATCCCAAAAAACGGTAAAATTTTTGAAAAATTGAAACGTACAAAGAAAGGTCATAAAATAGTACCTAGGTCCGAAGGTACTTTAGAATAACAATGCTTTTTATTTTAATAAGCTAATATGTATTAAAAAATTAAATTTAATTTACTTTATCTTTACAACCCTGTAATTAATGAAAATCAATTTTTACAGATAATTTATGCTGACTTTCTGCTCTCAGTACGAACAGAATATTTCTTTCTATGTTTAATTTTTTTAAAAATACTTACTCACTTTTTTAGTATTAAAAAAAATCATTCTATTTAAAATGTATTGGCTAAAAGTTTTACGCCTACATCTCCATGAAGAAATTCGGCTAAATAATAAATTTATCGAACAACCCCTATTTTCTTTGCGATCAAAAACTGTAATTTATTTTGTATATTTACTCTATTCGTCACCAGGTACCACCACGTTATGGGCGTACAGAGCTTCAAAATTATCTACCATAAGGATTGTCCTACTATGTCTTTTTATACAATGATTATACTACTGAAAACGACAGAAATGAGATTAGGGCTGTATATAGGTATGTTTGGGCCATATAAAAAATGAAAACATTTGATGAAAACTTAAATTACAACTAATAGCAGCAGTAATAACAAGCTACAAGAAATTTATCTTGTTCATTTGTTGTTGTTTTCGAATAACTAGTCAGTCAATTCAATTAATAGGAATAAAACTGGAAATTAAACAGTATGGAAACAATTTTTATTTATTATTTTTGTTCTTAATGATAATGTACAAAGTAAATCTAATTATTTGTTCTTTTCCGCTACAGAATTTTTCTTTGAATCAAAAAAGAAATTTGCCAATTCATTGGACGGCATTTCAAAAAATAAACATAACCACAATGCTGCGATAAAACTCAGTAGAACATCGGAAGCACTTATTTCCAACTGAAAATAAAAAATTATTATTTACCTGTTATAGTTTATTTGTTTAGAGTTGGCAGCTAAAAACAGTCATTTAATCGTAAAATGTTGTAAAAAATAGGTACCCTAAATCAGTAGCGCACGTACTTATAAATTTATATCGGTATTAAGAAATTTCTTTTAATCGTCATATTTTAATATTGTTAGGTAAGGGATAAGTAGGCATAATACGATATTTAGAATATATTGTTTTTTAATTTTAACGAGAATAATTGTACGTTATTAGTCTATAAATTGAGAATTTGTTTATATCCTAATACATAAGAATATAGGTACTCGTTAGTGTTGGTGGTTTATATTGTGATCTATATTTTTATTATTTTACTCTAAGAACATTTTCGGAAGTGAAATTGGCGTCAAGTTCGAGTTTTGTTCCAGTATAAATGGCTCATTTAAAACAAAGTGCGTGTTCTTAAAGAGACAAAACTATTGTTTGAAATGTTCATTATGCACTAATATATCAAGATGCATCAGCAACTGTTCGTGAGGTGGTGACTAGGTGCTCCAATATGATCGGCGTTAGTGAACGAAGAATCTATCGATTTTTAAGTGAGAGAAAACAGGGAAATGTTAGTGAACCAAAAAAACACGTAGGAAAAAAGTCCATTAAGCATGGATGGACACCAAGATTTCAAATTCCCGTCAGGCATTTCTGGAAGGATATTCAACAGGATTAAATGCTCGTCGAGGAAAAGGTCAGAGACTAATAATCGCACACATTGGCAGAATCTGACCCATCGCCGGATGAATACTACGAAATGGAAGCAGACAATTAAAGGAGTAAGTGCTTTTTGCATTAATTTATATTTAATTCTTACTTTTTAATACGTAGCATATTTTTATTTCACTTATAATTTTTATTTTAATTTGAATTTGCTTTAAAAAAAACTCGGTTCTACCGAATGGGATCTATTCAGCTACCTGTTGTGACAATATTATCTAGGGTGGTTTCTATTGTGTTTGGGTTAGTTGAAGGTGATCGCTAAACCCAAATTATTAAGTATCGACAAATATAATAGACCCTCTATTAGTTGCGCATGTTGGGACATTTATAATATTTATCCATGTTCACAGTTTCTACATTTACAACTACTTTTTCGCTCTTTGCATCCCCGGGATGGATATCTTATCGAGTACTACCTGATTCTGAAATTTTCATATACTTCCACTTACCATAGTATAGTAACCCATATGTTGTGGTGATCTCATAGCTCCGATTCTGATATTTTGGATGACAACGTGCACTATATAGACACAGTATGATAATTTTCCTAACACAAACAACGGCTCCCAATTTAAAACTGTTCTCACCACACCTGGAAAAAGTTACCTGTTATGTACCAGAAATTAAAATAGGTTAGAAATGAATCGAACTAATAAAATATTTTCTTACCTCCCAATCCTTCTGAAAGGCCCCAAACAAGTAGTCCCATGGAAAAAGAAAAAATCAGTCTTGTTAATACCACCCACAGAGCTGAATGAGCAGGCGTAGCATCTACATCGTAGAATAATGGAAAAGTGAATAATAATACAAATAATGCTGGAGTGGTAATGCCCCAAAGAACTTGCTTCCACTAAAAAAATAAGTAGCCAAAAAACAGTTAACGAATACCTAAGTTATACAGGGTGGTCCTTAAATAATTGTACAAAAAGAAACTGTAGATTCTACACTCTAAAATATTACGATTTAACCCAACTTACTTTAATAAAATGTTGATATTAAGACAGATACAGGGTGGTAAAGTTGAAATTTAAAATTTAATTTTTCGCCATAACTTTTATCTTTATGGAGATTTATTTACAAAAATTTATAAGTAGAGGTTTTGAGTATAAGGAATTATAATTTGATGCATAATTTTAATGTATCTCATAGAGGACGCCACATATGCCACATATTTGAGATAAATTTGCGCTTAACTTTTTTGCTCTTCAATTTGACAATATTTTTCTGATAAAATATAAATGATACGATATTTCAACAAAAAAAAGTGTACTTGTTAATAACTTTAAAACTGAACAATTTTCGAGATAATCGCATTTTACAAATCAGCTGCATAACTCCGTGTAACGCAATTATTCCAGACAACGAATGAAAAATAGAAAAAAACATCAATAATTATAAATTTTGGTATGGAATATCTTCAACTAAAGTTGATAGTTTCCAAAACATTAAAGAAAAAATACTATAGGCTATTATTTTTGTACATACATCATTAAGATAATTAATAATCTGTTATTGGATTTGACATCAAACATTTTACATTTGATATTAAATTAAAGTCATAATAATATCATATTTTATTTTCAGTTGAAATTAAGAAATAGTTTAACTGAATAACATAAAACTTTTTATCAAAGTAAGTGTTCGATATGTCCACCATTTTCTTCAATGCATTTATCAGTGCGTTCCATAAAAGATCGTCTCATATTAAATAGCATCATTGGTTGAAAAGAAACAGTTGCAGCATTTATTTCTTCCCAAAGTTGGTTGCGAGTGTTTATGACATTTTTGTAGACATGTTGTTTCATTGCTCCCCATACACCAAAATAGAGCGGATTAAATTCTGGGCTACGTGGTGGCCAAGGAAAATGACTACCACGACCAATCCAGCGTTCAGGAAAGTTGTTATCTAGGTATGTTCTCACTGCTCTCGTATAATGTGGTGGTGCACCATCTTGCATGAACCACATATTTTGCCTTAAGTTTAATGACAAATCTTCCAGCAAATCAATAAAATAATTTTGTAAAAAACGTAAATAGTTATCACCATTTAAATTACGAGGTAACTCGCATGGCCCTAAAAAATGATTTCCAATGATTCCACACCATACGTTTATTTTGAATTCATGTTGAAAATGCCTTTCTCTTTTAACATGAGGATTTTCAATATCCCAGTAATGATTGTTCCTTAAATTAAAAACCCCACGGCGCGGCGTGTGAATGTAGCTTCTTCCGTAAATAATATTTTATCGACGAAGGAGTGGTCAAGATTTTGCCTGTTTCGGATAACATTTGCAAATCTGCATCTTAAAGGTACATCTGTTGGCAATAGATTTTGTACAGGTGTAAAGTGGTAAGGATGAAAATGCTTGCGGTGTAGTATTTTTAAAATTGAAGTTTTGCTAATTCCTAAGCCTTAATTAATTATCTTAATGATGTATGTACAAAAATAATAGCCTATAGTATTTTTTCTTTAATGTTTTGGAAACTATCAACTTTAGTTGAAGATATTCCATACCAAAATTTATAATTATTGATGTTTTTTTCTATTTTTCATTCGTTGTCTGGAATAATTGCGTTACACGGAGTTATGCAGCTGATTTGTAAAATGCGATTATCTCGAAAACTGTTCAGTTTTAAAGTTATTAACAAGTACACCTTTTTTTTGTTGAAATATCGTATCTTTCATATTTTATCAGAAAAATATTGTCAAATTGAAGAGCAAAAAAGTTAAGCGCAAATTTATCTCAAATATGTGGCATATGTGGCGTCCTCTATGAGATACATCAAAATTATGCAACAAATTATAATTCCTTATACTCAAAACCTCTACTTATAAATTTTTGTAAATAAATCTCCATAAAGATAAAAGTTATGGCGAAAAATTATATTTTAAATTTCAACTTTACCACCCTGTATCTTTCTTAATATCAACATTTTATTAAAGTATGTTGGGTTAAATCGTAATATTTTAGAGTGTAGAATCTACAGTTTCTTTTTGTACAATTACTTAAGGACCACCCTGTATATCCATATTCATTATTTATATTTTAAATAACAAATAATCTAACGAAGTAAACCATCCATATCTGACTAATGGGAAACCAAATGAAAAACTCAAATTCTATATCACAGAATTTAAATTCTGTGACATAGACTTTGGGTTTTTAATTTGGTTTAACAAATAATCTATTCCGCAGTTTCTAGTTTAACTGATACGGAAACTTACTTGTTCTTCAAAAAATTTCTTCTGGCCATATTTATATGAGAAATATCCAAACCCTAAACCTAAGATGTATCCAGTAGCGTTACCATGATAACTGGCAAAATGATCATGCCATTGAGGCTTGCCATTAAAAGCTAGTCGATAAATTTCCCTAAAAAATATATTTTGAAAAGTTTTAGTGGTTACACTAATAGTTTTAAAAATCAAAACACCCGAAAAATGTGAAAATGGGTGCACAGTACCTTCAAAAACACTCCAGGATAGGTGGGGTGCTAACAGGTCGGCTGAAAAGTCCCCGGTCTACCATAGTAAAACACAATATTTTGACAAAATTCATTTTTTTTATTCAACATAGTTGCCTTCAAGGGCGATACAGCGATTATAGCGACCTTCCAACTTTTCGATACCATTTTTGTAGTACTCCTTCGGTTTGTCCTCAAAATAGGCTTCAGTTTCGGCGATTACCTCAGTATCAGAGCCACATTTTTTTCCCGCGAGCATTCTCTTCAGGCCAGAGAAAAGGAAAAAGTCGCTGGGAGCTAGATCTGGAGAATACAGTGGCTGAGGAAGCAATTCGAAGCCCAATTCATGCAATTTTGCCATCGTTTTCATTGATTTGTGACACGGTGCATTGTCTTGATGAAACAACACTTTTTTCTTCTTCATATGGGGCCGTTTTTTCGCGATTTTGGTCTTCAATCGCTCCAATAATGCACAGTAAAGGTCGAAACATACTATTAAAACGCAACGCGATGTGTTGTGTCGACACCCGACGCTCGCCGTGCATATAGACAACACGCCACGCGATGCTACAACACGTATCGTGTAGTGTAGTCTCTCACGAAAGACTTAAGTGTATTGACGTGTGACGTGGCCATGGATTCGATTCTGATTGAAGACGAGCTAGATGAAGATTTAAAAGAAGATTTCGAATACTATGATCACGATAATGAACTGAACTCATATCATATAACACTGAGTACCGACTAACAAAAAATTTCTTTTCTTTTATCATAACCTTAAAAATGTTGTCGAAAGTTTGACGCGTGGCGTCGGGTGTTAACTAGAAACACACTG
Source organism: Ophraella communa (assembly GCA_035357415.1). Lineage (NCBI taxonomy): Eukaryota > Metazoa > Arthropoda > Insecta > Coleoptera > Chrysomelidae > Ophraella > Ophraella communa. Next base: position 8,164,029 of record CM068986.1, on the reverse strand, counting down.
CGCGGATTCGTCGGGTGGCGTGTTTCCCCCCTCTGCCGGCAACACGCTGATCCAAATCGATTGGATGTTGTGGCGTGTCATCACGTAGCGTGTTGTCTATGTGTTTCTCACTATAATAAATATATGGAATTACACGTACTGACACGCGTCGGGTGGCGTTGCGTAGCGTCACGTTTTGGTAGTATGTTTCGACCTTAATAGTCGCTGTTGATTGTTTTTCCCTTTTCCAAATAGTCGATGAACAATATACCGTGTGTATCCCAAAAAACTGAGGCCATAACTTTGCCAGCTGACTGTTGAGTCTTTCCACGCTTTGGTGGCGGTTCACCGGCTGCAGTCCACTCAGCTGACTGTCGATTGGACTCAGGCGTGTAGTGATGGAGCCAAGTTTCATCCATAGTCACATATCGACGCAAAAAATCGGGTTTATTACGACTTAACAGCTTCAAACACTGCTCAGAATCATCAATTCGTTGCTGTTTTTGGTCGATTGTGAGCATACGCGGCACCCATTTCGCACAGAGCTTCCGCATACCCAAATATTCGTGAACGATATGTCCAACACGTTCCTTAGATATCTTTAGAGTGTCAGCTATCTCGATCATATTCCCTTTACGGTCACTCAAAATCATTTTGTGGATTTTTTTGATATTTTCGTCGGTAACCACCTCTTTTGGGCGTCCACTGCGTTCACCGTCTTCGGTGCTCATTTCACCACGCTTGAATTTTGCGTACCAGTCAATGATTGTTGATTTTCCTGGCGCAGAGTCCGGAAACTCATTGTCAAGCCAAGCTTTTTCTTCAACTGTATTTTTTCCTTTCAAATAACAATATTTAATAATAAGCACACGAAATTCTTTTTTTTCCATCTTTTTGAAAATAACAAAAGTTGCTTCACTAAAAATGCAATATCTCACAAACTAATAGTCCGACAGCTGTCAAATTTTTACACGAATCTTTTGAAGGTTGATACTATCTAAAAATGAAATGGATTTAATTCTAGTGTCGTCATCTATAGGTCAGACCGGGGACTTTTCAGCCGACCTGTTAAATGATGCAATATCTGCAACCTCAACACTCCTTTAGACCGAAGAAGTCTACAATTTATGCCACATAGGTACCTCACAAACAGAAAGCCACACAAAAGTCTAGGTGTCTAAGAAGGGTATATCCCAAGAGTCAGTAATGGGTGCTACATCTTGTCCTCCTAGTGGAAGGAAGACTCTGACTGGAAGCAGGAACACTGAGACAATGGCTACAAGGTCATGAGCTAGTGCTGGCGAGGCATAAGCTACTCAGCAGAACTTACCAACCTCTGTAAACATATTAGTAGAGAGCATGTGATGGTTGCAGTGTTGAATAAAACAACAATCATCTCCAGTGACGATGTTTTAAAAATCCTCCAACGAATTTGCTCTATTTTATCCTTCATTGTATGGATCTTTAATTAATCAATATAAAATCCATTTGTTAACAAACTTTTGATGCAAAATGGTATGGGTGGCAGGTAATTTAATACCTCATTCAATGTAAATGACTCTTTGGTGATATTTCCATTACTCTAAAACACACTTCAGTTTTGAAATGCGCAGCAGATAAACAGAAGCAGGTTTTCCAGATCTATTACCTTCAATGGTGCATCGCCGATGCACCATTACTACTAGATTAAAGCCGTAAATAATCATATGTTATATCTGAAGACCAAAGAATTGTAGGATGTTTCTGATGTATTTGAACCATAAACCAGTCCCCATATCACTCACGTCTGAAAAGTTTCCAACCTCAACATGAAGATGGCAGCACTCATAAACAAAAGTTGGGGAATGTGTTTGCGCATGCTTTGTAAGGTACCCACTAAAAATTTCAGCCATTTTGGACGCGCAGTTGTTGTTTGACAATCATTTGAGTGAGTCGATGTGAGTGTTTTTATGAAAATGGAAAAAATCGAGTATCGAGCTGTCATCAAATATTTGTTTTTGAAAGGCAATACGTCTACGCAAATCAAAGACGAGTTGGACGCTGTGTACGGGAACTCTGCACCATCATTTACCACCGTGAAATTTTGGGTTGCTGAATTTAAACGTGGCCGTACCAGCTTGGGTGACGATGAACGTTCGGGACGTCCAAAAACTGCAACCACTGATAATAATATCGCTCAAGTTTACCAAATGGTGCTAGACAACCGTCGAGAGAGATAGCAGAGGCGATAAACATGTCCAAAGATTGTGTTTGTCACATATTGAATCAAGATTTAGGCATGAGAAAGCTGTCCGCGCGTTAGCTGCCGCGTTTCCTCACTTTGGACCAAAAACGAGTTGGAATGAACATTTCCAACTCTCTGTTGGCGCAGTTTAGGCGCAATAAATCAGAGTTTTGGCGCCGATTAATAACTGTAGATGAAACTTGGATACACCATTATACTCCGGAAACAAAAACACAGTCAAAACAATGGACTGCGAAGGGGGAATCGGCTCCAAAAAAGCAAAGGTTGTTCCTTCGGCTGGGAAAGTGATGGCAACTGTTTTCTGGGATAGTCATGGAGTTATCTTAATCGATTATCTTTAAAAAGGAAAAACCATTACAGGAGCATACTACGCATCATTACTTGACAAGCTGAAGGCAGAAATTGCGGAAAAACGGCCACATTTGCAGAAAAAAAAATTTGTTTCACCAAGACAATGCGTCGTCTCACACCTCAGCGGTTGCCATGGCGAAAATCCACGAATTACGGTTTGAACTGCTTGACCACCCTCCTTACTCACCAGATCTAGCCCCAAGCGACTTTTTTTGTTCCCTAAGCTAAAAGTTGCGTTCCGAGGATAGAGACTTTCGTCGAATGAGGAGGCCATCACCTTCACCTTCGTAAACAACTATTTTGCAGAGAAAGACGCCGAGTACTATTTGGACGGGTTGAAGAGATGGGTGCATCGCTGGGAGAAGTGTATAGACTTACAAGGAGACTATGTAGAAAAATAAAAATTAATTTGAAGAAAAAATGTCTAGTATCTTTGTTAGGTCGGAAACTTTTCAGACAACCCTCGTACTAACAATTTTGCAGAATAGTCTTCGAAATACTTACTCTGGTTTTCCGGACAATGTTGACAAATACCCATGTCTCCAATGGTCTAAGAAAGCAAAAATCAAATTTATTATAAGCAGCACTCCTACTGTAGAAGGGATAGAGATTTTGTTTTTTAAAACAAACATCATAATAAATAACGTTATTACGTAGTACTGCATTTCCACTGCTAAATACCAACTTATAATATAGCACTAAAATAAATAAAAAATAAATATATATATAAAAATGTATTCTGTTTAATTTGTGTTGGTTCTATTTATAATAAACAATATTGAAATCTACAGGATGTTATCATGAATTGAGGGGCTGAGAGAAAAAGTGGTACAAGTGACATTTTGTGGAAAAATGAGATATGTCCATGAGTTGGTAGAGGATGTTGATATTTATTAAGGGTACTTCAGACTATGTGATTTATCACATGACTTATCGCATGATTGCGTCATAATAGTATATTAAACAACGCATTTCATATGGAATTCTGTTATGACACGAGTTCAAGTTTAAAAAACAAATCGCGAAGCGATGAGTTTTTTAAAGAACGAGTGTCACAACAGCCATATGAAATAAGTTGTTTATAATATTTTTTATATTTTGCCCTTTTTACCATTTTTTAAATTAATTTTTTATTTTTATGTAATTACGAAAATTTTTATTTTAAAAAGTATGTCGGCAGCACTGTGTAATTTATAAAATTTGACAGTTGTGACATTTAAATTATCAAATGTTAATACCTATTTTAAAATATTTTAAAATGAATAATATACCAATAATAATATATTTTATAAGTAAAATATTATATTCATATTCACAGATACTTTCTTAAAGAACAATATTAAATTAATAAATTGCTATTAGCCACAAATGTCATTGTCAATAGTCTTGCCTTTAGATACTTCACTCATGTCGCCAACCATTTAAAACAAAAATTTGCGTGCGTAAAAGTTACATTACGATACGCAAATGCGTTTTATAATGAAGATTTTTATAAGTGCAAAATATAAAAATAATTTTTTTATATTCGTATCGTAATGTAACTTTTACGCACGCAAATTTTTGTTTTAAATGGTTGGCGACATGAGTGAAGTATCTAAAGCTTAGACAAGGAAAGAGAGAGGACTGCGCATTGGAATGAATTTGTGTAACCCAATTACCACCAAACTAATGGCGGACAATATTGACATAGGCGTATCATACGATTTTTCTTATACGATTATTAAATAATCATTTTCATTATTTCGTATTACAAATCTAATTTAAAAAAGTTTTTAAATATGTACTGCTCCAAAAAAAAAACAATCATTTTAAAACATATTTATTTAATAAATATTACAATTTTAATCAATTTTATCTATTTTAAATATATGTTTTTGTTCCACGCCACTGGAAAACTATTCAATCTATGAGCAAATAATAACAATTAAATGAAAAATAATCTTTAAAACTGAATGAAAACAATTTTCAAAATGTATGTACAATTAATTTAAGTTATCATACATAACATATGTGATTTAGTTAAACATCTATTACCTGAAAGCTGTAATATTAATAAAAATAAATTTCAAGGAAATAGTTGTAAAATACTTTTTACCTATGAAATGAAATTCCTTGCTCTTTTTTAGCACTGTGACTGTTGCACTTAAGCTACACAATTAACCATTTTAAAATGTCTATTCAGGTTATTGAAAAAGGTGAAAACTAATAAAAAAACTAAAAAAATACAATTCGACGTTCCAAATTTGTTTGCCACCAAACGTTTGAAAATTGGCTTCACTCACACGCATAAGGTTTTCATTGCCATGCGCTGTCCTCTCTCTTTCCTAGTCTAAGATCTAAAGGCAAGACTATTGACAATGACATTTGTGGCTAATAGCAATTTATTAATTTAATATTGTTCTTTAAGAAAGTATCTGTGAATATGAATATAATATTTTACTTATAAAATATATTATTATTGGTATATTATTCATTTTAAAATATTTTAAAATAGGTATTAACATTTGATAATTTAAATGTCACAACTGTCAAATTTTATAAATTACACAGTGCTGCCGACATACTTTTTAAAATAAAAATTTTCGTAATTACATAAAAATAAAAAATTAATTTAAAAAATGGTAAAAAGGGCAAAATATAAAAAATATTATAAACAACTTATTTCATATGGCTGTTGTGACACTCGTTCTTTAAAAAACTCATCGCTTCGCGATTCGTTTTTTAAACTTGAACTCGTGTCATAACAGAATTCCATATGAAATGCGTTGTTTAATATACTATTACATGTTCACACTATGTGATTTATCACGCAGAAATAAGTCATAAGTGTAGTCATAAGAAAAATCATTGGCTCTCATAGGCAGATCTTCAAAATAGAACCGTATCTATTTCTGTATGATATTTCGTGTGATTGTCGGTAATGCAGTTGTTCTACTTTATCGTCTGCGTCAAATTTTCCAGTTGTAGTATTACTGTTAAACAAATTACACCACTAACTATTTGTTTTAAATGTCTTTTAATCATGTTTTTTTTTACTTTCTTCAGATTCACTTTGTTTTAGGTTATAAGTTATAAGTCCAACCACAAAACAACCAACTTTGCATTTGCAGTTTGCAGCTGTCATATTAGTAGTCATAACAGTGTAAACATAAACTGGGTTTAGTCATACGTTGAATTAAAATCATACCATTTTCATGTGATTAAATCATCTGATAAGTCATGTGATAAATCACATAGTCTGAAGTACCCTTTAATGTAAAAATGGTTCAAGTACAAAACGCACTACAGCACGGACATCTGTTTGTGAGAAGTAAAAGCTCTCAAAAATTTCTGGTAATCGTGTTCTGTATAAGTGGTACAAGTGCACATGTCTCACTTTTGTTCTAAATCTTATTTTAGTTTTGTTTATGACTGTCACGTTGTAAAAGTGTGCAGCAATATTAATACAATTTGTAAAATAGTTTTAGAATAATACAAAAAACGTGTCATTAGAAAAAGGGCAAAAAACTTTTGAGATATAGCGCCTTGGATAAGAGGCAAGTAAGAAAACGAAAAAGGAATGCAGGTAAAGAATACGTAGGCTATAGAAACAAGGTTTGTTTGTTTGTTTGTTTGTTTGTAACTAGGTACAAACAAACAAACAAACTGTAATTTTAATATGTCAATCTGACGATGCTAGTTATAGCGAAACAGCTGTAATTGAATTTTAAAGCGAATTTTTCGAATAAATAGTGGAAGTTTAGTTTAACCGTTCAGTTATTTATTGTTCTTAGTAAGATGAACTTCCACAAAGTAAAGGTTAACCCAATCAATTTCACCAACAAAGTGTTTTATATGCGAGTCTTATGGACATATAATTTTGGGATCCATAATTTGGACAAGAAATGTGCTTCGATGTATATGTGGGATGAATCGGTTGCATCCAGAGGCTCTATGGAAGGTAGTTCGTGTCTTTGGAAATTTATTGCTGGTCTTAATAACAATACACGACATCTAATTGCCTTTAGTGATTCTTGTTCGGGACAGAATAAGAACAAAAACAATTTAAAAATTTTTATGTACGTGGTTAGAGAAACTCGGATAGAAATAATAGACCAAAAATTTCTTGAACCAGGACATACCTTCATGGAATGCGATGAAGACTTCGGAGTCATTGAAAAGTACAAAAAGCAAGTACCTTATATTTTTGTTCCCAGTGAGTGGATGAATGCTGTGAGAAACAGTTCTAAGAAGTTAAAATGTGAAGAAATTAAGATGGAGCACTTCATTTCACTTGAAAACTTCAACAAGTATGTGGAGGAAAATATTAACAAGGATGATGAGAATAGGCAGATAAAATGGAGAGAAATAAAATGGATTCGTTTTGAGAAGAAAGAACCATTTATTATGAAATTCAAGTACACTATCAATGAAGAGACTGATTTTATGACTGTTAACTGTATGAAGAAGGTGCATCGAAGACCTCCTCAGAGGATTAGCCTTTGACAACTGTATAGTTCATCCATGACTCTGAAGTACGAAAAATGGAAGAATTTACAAGACCTTTTATGCGAAGAAGGGAAAACAAGGTCAGAAAAATAAGCAAAGAAATAAAGAAAAAAAAACAGAAGGACAATGAAGATGATACAGAGGTAGATGACAATGACAAAATACTTTTGAGTGACTATGATGATGAGGAAGAAATCTAGTTCAGTTGCTAACAAGTTTTTATAATATTAGTTAGTTTTTATTTTGATACCTTTTTTATTTTATTTTTATGTAATACACATTTGTTTTCGTATCTAATATAGCTTCTTAAATAAATAATCCAAAAATAACGTGTATGCCTTTCATAAAAGATACCAGTTATTTATTTACTGGCAGTAATATGTACTTGTAACACTTTTACTCTAAACAGCTAAAATGGTACATGTACATTTTGTAAACAAACTATCACAATAATGAAATATGTATGACTGTAAAAATTTCACATGAAAATATTAAGTACTTAATAATAACTTGATTAGATTTTAAAATCTTGTTTGGTCTTTTTATGCCATTGCTTACACTTTAACCCTAATTTTCTCAAAACTATCCTACTGTCACTTGTAGGGGAACGGGGGGCAAAACCGGGTAGTGAGGTAAAACCGGGTACAGACTTTAATTCCATAACCGGTATCGCCATCTATGAACCATCGCTACAAAATAGTCGTGTCACGTCCACCAGTTGTCAGAATAATTTGATAGCATCTACATCGCCACTATCGATTATATTAAAGACTGTTTGTTGAGATTTTTAAAAATTTTTTTTTTGGGGGTTTTTTTTTATGGATTTTGATGAAATTTTACCATGATGTAGAGGGGGTTGAAACGTGTATTTTGACTATTTTTTTTTCTTGATCGGACTACCCCTAACGAAGGGATGATTTTTTTTCGAAAAATCCCTTTTTTCACCCTAACTCGGTCAATTTTTAACGAAATTTAAAATTTTGCATATCGTTAGATTCGGGGTTTAATTTCGAAAAACACTGTAGTTGAAATTTTTCGATATCATCATCCCTTATGGAAATATTCCATTTTTTCAACCCCCATGTTTTTCACTTTTTTGAAAATCATAAAAAGTGTTGTAAAATCTGCACCGGACAAGATATCGAAATGAAACAAAAACTGTTGTTTTCGGCTCATCGAGATCTATTAGAAACTGTCTTTTTATATTTTTTTGGAAACAAGGCCTTTTTGGAATCGTCGTGAATGTTGAAAAATTTTTATTTTTTTCAAGGGTACATTTTTTTACTTAATCCGGTCCTGTACGAAAACGGAGAACTACAATTTAATGAAATCTAAACGGATTTCTTCGTAATTGAACAAGCTTTCAGGGGATGTAATTTTTTTTTTAAATTTTTTAATTTTACCCCCTTTATAATCAAAAAAATTGAAAAATTGCAAAATTTCGACCTTTAATTTTTACATCATTTTTCAACTTTGGATACTGATGATGGCTAAACTATTGATCCGATCGAAACCGGACCGCCACCAATCGATTCCCTATTAAATTCTGTACAGAATGCACCCCTCAAACTTTTTCATCCCTTACACAGTTTTGTTGCAGAAATTATTTTCCAAAGTCATCTTTTTATTTTTCGAAAATTAAAAAACTACCCTTAAATTTACAACCCCAATCCGATTTTGATGTAGTATTTTTTTCCCGATAGTACTTTTGATAAGCTTTCCAATGATGTACCATAATCCGCCAAAATTCTTATTGCATGGGCGTAGGAACTCTAAATTTTTTGAGGTAAAAATTCCAAAAATTGCAAAAAATTGGGGGGTGGTTCAGCGTCTCTCCCCTTTGACCGATTTTTATGAAATCGGTCTTAAACTGTGGGAAATCCGATTCTACAACAAAAACATTTGAAACATTTTTTCGATTTCCGCCCCTGAAAAAAATGGCGGCCAAAAAACCACTTTTTTTGATTTTTTCGAAAATTTCCAATCTCCGCCATTTTTTTATTTTTCAAAATTTTAAAATCTTATATGGCTACTTCGCTAACTGTTTTTAAAAACATTGTTTACAAATTTTTTTCAAATTTTTAAAAAATTGTTTACTACCCCAAACAGGTCGTAAAAAACTTTTCGATTTTAAAAATTTCACATTTTTAGCTAATTTGAATTTTTTTCGACCGCAAGTTGACATTTTCAAAAAATCGCATACAAATATTCTTAAAGAAAATTTTATAAGCTATTTGATGCACAATTCGTTTATTCAATTATTATAATTCCAAGGGGTGAAATTGGGCTTTAAATGAAAGGGGTGAGTTTTTATTAAAATTTTAAACGGCCGCCATTTTATTATTTTTTAAAATTTCCACATTTTTTATAGTAATTTCGCTAACCATTTTTAAAAACATTGTTCATAAATTTTTTCAGATTTTTACGAAAATTTTTACTACCCCAAACAGGTCGTAAGGTACTTTTCGATTTTAAAAATTTCACATTTTTCGCTAATTTGAATTTTTTTCGACCCCAAGTTGACATGTTAAAAAAATCGCATACAAATATTCTGAAAGAGAATTTTATAAGCTATTCGATCCATTTATCGTTTTTTCAATTTGGACTTTCTTTAAGGGTAAAATTTGGTTTTAAACATAACGATGTCATGTTGTTCGATAGCCAATGCATATTGCGAGTGCGGGTGGTAAAAATTCGTGAAAAATTTTTACAAAAATTTACATTGGTCTCTTTAATATTGAATAACTTTTTTTCTATGACGACTTAAGAAACCAAAAAGGCATAGATAGTTAGAGAAAGATGTAGGTAGAATATAAATCGAATTTGGTTTTTTTAATTTTATATATGTAGAAGTTATACAGGGTCAAAGTTGGAAAAAAAATTTTTAAAAATTTTTCCTTAAAAAATTCACTACGTCTACACCACTGGATATTAAGGAACCAAATATACATCAAACGAAAGAGGACCAAGTATACTATCATAAAAAAAAATACATTTTAAAATTTTTTTAAATACAGTTCAAGTTATTTCATTTTTTAAAATTTTCAATTTACATTTCAAATTTGGAACGAAAATCGAAAAAAAATCGTTGATCATGGATTTGGACCAAAATTTGTAGAAAGGGGTTTTTTGGGATGGACATTTCGAAAAAAAAATCAGTTTCTTGAAAAAAAATTTTCTTCATGAAAATTTTCCAGGAAAATTGGATTTTCCGGATTTTCCTTGGATTTTTCTGAAAAATAACATCATTTTTGAATTTTTTAGACCCTAAAACTATATTACCCATAATTTTTTCCATTAATTTATCATATTCTCAGATTTTGAAATTTTGGCCCAAAAACCGTGAAAAATTTTTATAAATTTTTGCATTGGTCTCTTTAATATTGAATAACTTTTTTTCTATAAATATTTAAGAAACCAAAATGGCATAGATAGATAGAGGAAAGATAGAGGTAGAATATAAACCTAATTTGGTTTCTTCAATTTCATAATTGTGGAAATTATACAGGGTCAAAGTTGGATAAAATTTTTTTAAAAAAATTTTCTTTAAAAAATCATTACGTCTACACCACTGGATATTAAGAAACCAAATACCCATCAAACGAAAGAGGACCATCTATATTATCATAAAAAAAATACATTTTGAAAATTTTTAAAATACAGTTCAAGTTATTTCATTTTTAAAAATTTTCAATTTACATTTCAAAGGGGTACCCCTTTGGAATGATTTTCGATAAAAAAATCATTGATCTTGAATTTTGACCAAAATTTGCATACGGGGGTTTTTTGAGATGGACATTCCGAGAAAAAAGTCATTTTCTTGAAAAAAAAATTTCCTTTGTGGAAACGTGGAAATTTTCCAGGAAAATTGGTTTTTCCGGGTTAATATTAAACCTACCTTAAAAATAACATCATTTTTGATCTTTTTGGACCCAAAAACATTATTATACATAATTTTTTCCATTAATTTATTATACTCTCAGATTTTGAAATTTTGACCCAAAAACCGAGAAAAATTTTTATGAATTTTACATTGCTCTTTTTAATTTTGAATAACTATTTTCCAAGGAATCAAAAGGGCATAGATAGATAGAGGATAGATTAAGCTAAAAGATGAACCTAATTTGGTTTCTTCAATTTCATATATGCCAAAGTTATACAGGGTCAAAGTTGGAAAAAATTTTTAAAAAAATTTTTTCTTTAAAAATTCATTACGTCTACGCCACTGGAGATTAAGAAATTAAATACACATTAAATGAAAGAGGACCACCTATATTATCATAAAAAAAATACATTTCGAAATTTTTTTAATTACAGTCCAAGTTATTGCATTTTTAAAAATTTCAATTTTCATTTCAAAGGGGGTACCCCTTTGGAATGAAAATCGAGAAAAAATTCATTGATCTTAGATTTGCACCCAAATTTGCATACAGGGGTTTTTGGGGATGAACATTTCGAAAATAAACTCATTTTCTTTAAAAAAAATTTCCTTCCGAAAAATTTCCAGGAAAATTGGTTTTTCCGAGTTAATATTGAACCTACCTTAAAAATAATATCATTTTTGAATTTTCCGAACCAAAAAACTAAATTTTTCCCATGGATATTTTATTAATCATGACAATAAAATATCATTTAATAATAATTTTTAGGTAAGCACTAAAGAAATCTTTAATTTATATTTTTAAAAAAGAAGAATTTTCAATAATATTTAAGCATACAATTGGAATAAGAACAAGATATATAATAAATCAGGTTGATTCATTATTATAGGTGGTCAACCGGATATGACGTCACCAGCATGCCGATTTTAAAATTATGTTTTTGAAATGAAATGATACATAGACTTTCTAATACTATTAATATATTTCTATGTGCCGAATTTAAATAGAAATTTATTTGTTTTACGCTATATTATTTAGTTTTAAATTATTTTTTTTTAATTTAAATGAATTGCTAAAAAAGAAGAAGAATGTTCTATAAAAATTAAAATGACAATCGAAAAAAGTTCAAGGTTTGAACATATAAGAGGTTGTCACATTTACAGGAATTTCAAAACATTTAATCGTTAATGACGTCATTCGAGATGGTTTTTTAGGTTTAATTGTTTTTTAAGAAAAAACACTTTTACTATATTATATTACAAATAAAATGAAAATTTTACTGTTTTTGATGTTCTATTATTTTGTTTTCAGTAAATTTATATATTTTAAATTAAAAAAGAAGAATGTTTTAAAGAGAATGAAGTGTCAAGTGTCTATTCTAAACCACCGTAATATTCTATGGTGGTCATATTGTGTTTGCCAACTGACAAATTAAATTTTGCAAGAATTTTAAATTGTTATGAATAAAGAAAAAAAGAGATTGAGATACAGTTATGCTAATGATTTTTTACTCAGGGAGATAATTGCTTACAATTAGAGTAAACTAGAAGTGATAGAAACTAGAAATAATATATAACAGAATTGAAAGAAATTACAACTAAAGTGTGATGGGTTTATTATTGAGTGTTATTGTTAAGTAAGTTTAAGTATTCTTAATATTTATTTAGTTAATTGTTAATGAATAAGATTTATCATAAACCTTTCATTTTACAGTTTGAAATAACAGTGCTCAAAGTGAAATAAGACCAGACATTATATCACTACCTGCCAATGTACCAAAAATTTCCAATGATGATTAAAACTCATATTCTACATAAGTTTCATAAAAATCAAACCAAGTAAAACAATAATAATAAGATAAAATTGGTTTTTAATTATTTAGATAATAATTTAAACAAATCATATAAAAGCCACTATAAATGCAAGTGAAATTAATCATAGAACATTTCTAAATAAAGGTACCAAATTATAGAAATATTTCAATTTTGTTAATGTGTGATAAAGAAACATAATTTAAAAAAAAAATAACTTACTTTTTAAATAAATTAAGATATCTTTTGAAGATGTATATATTAGCTATTTAAGGTAAAGCTTTAAAAATAACTTTTTAATAAAGTATTTAAATCAACTATCAAAATGTAAAACATCATTGATTAATTTTTATATCTACATTTTAAAAATATTAAGTAATAAAGGATAAAACCTAAAATTATACTTTATGATTTAATTTCAAGCAAAATACAGAAATACTTGTGCAAGTTTTTCCTGGAAGAAAATAAACAAATTACCTATTAGAAAATAAAAATATATCAAACACTAATCATTATAAAAGTGATTATAAGTATTAATATATTTGAAAACAAACAACAATTTAAATTTGTATTTACCTATAAATAATAACTAAATATTTCAGTTTCTTAATTTATGATAAAAATATACTTCTCAAAGAGTTTTATAACTACTTAAGAAACATTCAAAGAGGCAAACTACTATTTAACTACATTACTAATAACTTAATTTTAGGCACCAAATAGAGAAAGACTTTTGCAGATTTTGTCTGCAAGAAAAGTAAATAAGAATCAACATCCTACAAGACTTGCAATTTCTAAAATTTGATAAAGACAAACCAAAGTGAACCATATTAAAATATGAGAAGAGATAGTTTAATACTCATCAAAATAAATATAATTAACCAATTATAATTTCAGGCAACATACAGAAATACTTATTCAAGTTTCTCCTGGAAGAAATTGAACAAATTTTTATAAACTAAAAGAATATCAAACACAAAAATCATTGTAGAAATTATGATTTTGATGCATTTGAAAACAAACAACAACTAAAATTTGTATTTACTTATATCAATAACTAAAGGTTATATGTATTTTATTTTTTAAAATTTATGATGAAAATATACTTCTCGAAGAGTTTTATTTATTAGCTATATAAGTTAAAGTGTTGAAAGAACCTTCTTAGAAACTTAAGGAATTTAATAAACTACTTTAGAAATACTCAAAAAGGTAAACTTTTATTTAACTATATTACTAACGATTTAATTTTAGGCCATACAGAGATAGAATTTTGTAGATTTTATCTGCAAGAAAAGAAAATTAGAATCAATAACTTACAAGACTGCAGTTTGTATAATTAGGACAGAACCAACCAAAATCACATTAAATAGCCTTTATTAAAGCTTATTAACCTCATTAGAAGACCAAAACTGTATGAGATACTTTCAAATGCAAAGGGCAGTACAATGGATATGTAAAAGCTGTAGTATATCGAAGACTTTCCAGTTGTTTTATTTTGTAATAAATAATGATTTAATTATATTTTTATAATTATGGTATGATAATAAATGGATATTTTGTGATTGTAATTAATCAAAAAAAAAATATACACAAATGAATGGTAAATTATAAACTGATAAAGATTTAGATTTTTTTTAGTAATTATTATGCAAAAAAAATTATCAACTTATTTAGTATCTTACTCAAATGTTGATTTGAACCTAAGTTTTTAAATTTTACATATTCATTGAATAAAATTTATAAACTTTTGTTTTTGTCCTAAAATTTAAAATATATCAATATATTTTAACACTCATCATAACTATAATTAACTTAAAAGGTAAATTTTTGATAAAATGAATAAAATTGAATATAGGTAAGTATCACTTGACTAAGTGTCAATTTTAACAAGTTATACAATATGTTATAAGCTTTTATTTACTTCCAAATTTTGGAATATAGAACAAGTAGGTATAAACTAAAACAATAAAATGTTATTTTTAATTTGGGTACTCCTTTGGAATGATTTTCAAGAAAAAATCATTAATCTTGGATTTCAACCCATTTTTGTATACAGGGGTTTTTTGGGACGTACATTCCGAAAAAAAAAGTCATTTAATAATAATTTTTAGATAAGCATTAAAGAAATCTATAATTTATATTTTTAAAAAAGAAGAATTTTCTATAATATTTAAGCATACAATTGGAATAAGAACAAGATATATAATAAATCAGGTTGATTCATTATTATAGGTGTTCAACCGGATATGACGTCACCAGAATGCCGATTTTAATATTATATCTTTTAAAAAGAATTATTATTTAAACTTTTAAATATTACAAATATTTTACTACGTGCCGAACGCAGTAAGGTACGTAGCAACAAAATAAATACAAATTTTATTGTTTTTAAACCTTTAGTTTTGCACTCGCCATTTTCAGCAAAAATGTTTTATACTAAAAAAGAAGAAGAATGTTTTATGAAAATTACAACTGTCAAGTTTTTAAACAATTAACTCATTTATTTTTTAAGATTTTATAGCAAATACTTTTAAATTTTAACAGATTGTGAATACATTTAATCATAAATTCAATTTTCTTTGTTCGGATTTCTCTATTTGCATGTTTTCGAACTCTATCGACCGGGCACATGCGCACGACGATATCCGATCAATTCGAACGATCATTTAGATTCTAAATTTTTAGAATATAATCGATACGTTAGAGGCGTGGCAAATCTTCGTATTAGTTCTTTCAAAATTAATATCTAAATTTATATTTAATAGGCAAGTTTTTTAATAATTAAATCATTATTTTTTTATAATTTAACATACTACAATATCTAAATATAGATATTAAAACTTGAACTTTAAAATTTTATAACATTTAATAATTAATTCCTTTTTCTTTATTCGAATTTTGCTATTTGCATGTTTTCATCGTTTATCGACCAGGCACATGCGCACGACGATATCCGAACAATCCCGAACGGTCATTTAGAATATATTCGATACGTTGGAGGCATTTCGTATTAGTTCATAAAAACAAGATTAGTAAATAATAGGTTGATTCATAATTATAGATGTTCAACCGGATATGTCGTCACCAGAATGCCGATTTTAAAATTATGTTTTTTAAAATGAAATGATATATATACTTTCAAATATTATAAATATATTTCTACGTGCCGAATTTAAATAGAAAGAAATTTATTTGTTTTACACTATATTATTTAGTTTTAAACTATTTTTTTAAATTTAAATGAATTGCTAAAAAAGAAGAAGAATGTTCTATAAAAATTAAAATGACAATCAAAAAAAGTTCAAGGTTTGAACATATGAAGAGGTTGTCACATTTACAGGAATTTCAAAGCATTTAATCGTTAATGACGTCATCCGAGATGATTTTTTAGATTTAATTGTTTTTTAAGAAAAAACACTTTTACTATATTATATTACAAATAAAATGAAAATTTTACTGTTTTTGATGTTCTATTATTTTGTTTTCAGTAAATTTATATATTGTAAATTAAAAAAGAAGAATGTTTTAAAGAAAATGAAGTGTCAAGTGTCTATTCTAAACCACCGTAATATTCTATGGTGGTCATATTGTGTTTGCCAACTGACAAATTAAATTTTGCAACAATCTAAATTGTTATGAAGAAAAAAAGACATTGAGATACAGTTATGCCGATGATTTTTTACTCAGGGAGATAATTGCTTACAATTAGAGTAAACTAGGAGTGATAGAAACTAGAAATAATATATAACAGAATTGAAAGAAATTACAACTAAAGTGTGGTGGGTTTATTATTGAGTGTTATTGTTAAGTAAGTTTAAGTATTCTTAATATTTATTTAGTTCATTGTTAATGAATAAAATTTATCATAAACTTTTCATTTTACAGGCTGAAATAACAGTGCTCAAAGTAAAATAAGACCAGACATTACATCACTACCTGCCAATGTACCAAAAATTTTCGATGATGATTAAAATCCATATTCTACATAAGTTTCATAAAAATCAAACCAAGTAAAACAATATATAATAGGATAAAATTGGTTTTTAATTATTTAGATTATAATTTAAACATATCATATAAAAGTCACTGTAAATGCAAGTGAAATTAATCATAGAACATTTCTAAATAAAGGTATATACCAAATTATAGAAATATTGCAATTTTGTTAATGTTAAGTAATAAAGAATAAAACCTAAAATTTTACTTTATGATTTAACTTCAAGCAAAATATAGAAATACTTATGCAAGTTTTTCCTGGAAGAAAATGAACAAGTTTTTATAAACTAAAAGAGTATCAAACACAAATCATTGTAGTATGATATGATATTGATGTATTTGAAAACAAAACAACTAAAAGTTGTGTTTACCCATAAGCAATAACTAAATATTTCAGTTTCTAAATTTATGATAAAAATGAACTTTTTGAAGAGTTTTATTTTTTAGCTATTTAAGTTAAAGAATTGGAAAAATTCTTATTGACTTAAGAAATTTAATAAACTACTTAAGAAACATTCAAAGAGGCAAAATACTATTTAACTACATTACTAATAACTTAATTTTAAGGACCAAATGGAGAAATACTTTTGCAGATTTTGTCTGCAAGAAAAGTAAATAAGAATCAACATCCAACAAGACTTGCAATTTCTAAAATTTGATAAAAACAAACCAAAGTGAACCATATTAAAAATACGAGAAGAGATAGTTTTAATACTCATCAAAATAAATATAATTAACTAATTATAATTTCAGGCAAAATACAGAAATACTTATTCAAGTTTCTCCTGGAAGAAAATGAACAAGTTTTTATAAACTAAAAGAATATCAAACACAAATCATTGTTGTATGATATGATATTGATATATTTGAAAACAAACAACAACTAAAAGTTGTATTTACTTATTAGCAATAAATTTCATTTTTTAAATTTATTATGAAAATATACTTATACTTTATTTATTAGCTATTTAAGTTAAAGTTTTAAAAAAATTCTTATAAACTTTCATTTTAGGCCAAAGAAAGGTAGACTTTTACAGATTTTGTTTACAAAAAAAAAAGAAATTATAATAGACATCCTACAAGACTGTGGTTTAGATAATTTACACAAAACCAACCAAAACCACATCAGAAGACCAAATCTATATGTGATACTTTCAAATACAAACAGCAGTTAATCTTTTTATGAAATTAATAATATTAAATATTTTCATTAGCTTAAGTGATAGAGTTTTATAACATATTTTAACTTTTTATTCACTTCCAAACATTGGAATTTGGTATAAGTACCTACTACGATTAAGTGTTTATTATTTTAATTTAATATAAATATATACACATATAGTATATACACATATAAGTATTTTTTTTAAATTTATATATACAAATCCCTTAACAATTGGATCTATATTCAATTATAAAAGATAATCTCGGATTTTCTAATATTTGCATCATTGAGATTAAATAAATTAAGTCAAATATTATTTTTTCTACACTTTATTATTTACATTTTAATACTTTTTTTCTTTAGCATCTTTGAGTTAAAAAGGAGAAAATTATAATGACAAGTAGAAAAAGTTTATGGTTAGTATATATTAACAGGTTGACTCATTTATAGAACATTGAAAGTGCCTACCCGTGTATTAGATACTTTACCTAGAATGATTTAATTTTAATTGTTTTTTAAGAAGAAACACTACGTGCCGAACGCAGTGAGGTACGTAGCAACAAATTAAATCCAAATTTTATTGTTTGTACACTTTATTATTAACTTTTTTTTGTACTTTTTTTCTTAAGCAAATTTAATTTAAAAAAAAGAGATATCTTTTGTGAAAATTATAATGACAAGTAAATTTAATTGTTTTTTAAGAGAAACACTACGTGCCGAACGTAGCAACAAATTAAATAAATTTTTTTTTGTTATTACAACTTATTATTTAATTTTCTACTCTTTTTTTTACGGCAACAATGTTTTATATTAAAAAAAGAAGAATGTCCTATGAAAATTATTACTGACAAATAGCATACAATTGGAATTAGAACAAGATATATAAAAAATCAGGTTGATTCATTATTATAGGTGTTCAACCGGATATGACGTCACCAGAATGCCTATTTTAATATTGTTTTTTAAAAAGAACTATTATACAGTCGACAGAAGCAAACATGGTCCGCAGAAAATATGCCAACTAATTTCAAGGTTATCACAATCAGCCAATCACGAGCCAATGTTAACGATAATATCAATTTTAGTGGCTGCATAAGTGAGATGAAAATACAACTACAGCGACAAGGACACGCCCACCCAGGGTTCATGTTTGCTTCTGTCAACTGTATAAATTTTAAAACACGACAAATATATTAGAATTAAAAACAAATTTTATTGTTTTTAAACCTTATTTTACCCTCTTTTTCGTCAAAAATGTTTTATACTGAAAAAGAAGAAGAATGTTTTATGAAAATTACAACTGTCAAATTTTTATACAATTAACTTATTTATTTTTAAGATTTTATAGCAAATACTTTTAAATTTCAACAGATTGTGAATACATTTAATCACAAATTCATTTTCTTTGTTCAGATTTCTCCATTTGCATGTTTTCGAACCCTATCGACTGGGCACATGCGCATGACGATATTCAATCAATCTAAGTTCAAGGTTTGATCATATGAAAAGGTTGTTACATTTACAGGAATTTCAAAGCTCTTAATAGTTAATGACGTCATCCGAAATGATCATTTAGATTTAATTGTTCTTTAAGAAATAACATTTTTACTATATTATATTACAAACTAAAACAAAATTTTGCTGTTTTCTGTGTTCTACTATTCTGTTTTATATTAAAGAAAAGAATGTTTTGTGAGTAAGAAGTGTCTATTCTATTCTATGTTCTATGTATGGTTGTCATATTGTGTTTGCTTTTTAAATAATTTATATGCTTTACGTGATAGATATTTATATTAGACAATTAAAATATTTTTGCAACAATTTAAATTGTTATGAAGAAAGAAAAATTGAAGAGATTGAAATACAGTTACACTAATGATATTTTGTACTTAGGAAATATGGGAACGTCGCCAATATTTGGTAAAAAAATGTATATTGTATTTTGCTTCAAATAATTATCTCATAAAATTCATTTTCAGATCAAACTGTGAAAATGCTTACAGCTAAAAAGATCATTTAGGTACTACAAAAAGTTCACAGTATTTGCCAAAAAAGATGGGGTTACCAATCAAACAAAATAATATGATTTAATGATAAAATAAAATAATGATAAAAAAATATTTCTATATATAAATCAAAAGTAATAGAAACTCTTGAAAGTGTATATAGGTTAATAGAGATTGCAACTACTCTGGTAAGTTTGTGATTGAGTGTGAATATTAAGTAAATTGAAATATTATTCTTAATATTTATATAGTTAATTGTTAATGACTAAAATTTATCATAAACCTTTCTTTTTGTAGGCTGAAATAACTATGCTCAAAGTGGGTTGTTCAATGAAATAAGACCAGATGTTATATCACTACTATTTTTAAGCATGTGGTAAAGAAAAATAATTTAAGAAATGACCTGCTAAGTACAAACTTTTGCACAAGATTTTTTTATTACTGTTATGAATACAAATAAATAAAAAATATAAAATTTTTAAGAAATGGATATTGATATATTTAAAGACAAACAAATTGATTAGAAATCTAAAATTGTATTTATCAATTAGCAATAATTAAAGATAATATATTTATTTCATTTTCTAAATTTATTATTTATAGATGCTTCTCGAAGGAGTTTATAAATTAGCTATTTAAAGTAAAGCTTTAAAAATATCTTTTATATAAATCAACTATATGTAAAATAGAAAATACATTAACATTAATTAATTTTTAAATCTACATATTAATAGATTAAGTAATAAAGCATAAAAACTAAAATTATACTTTATGATTTAATTTCAGAAGAAAATGAACAAGTTTTTATAAAATACAAAAATATCAAACCCAAATCATTATAGAAATTATTTACATTGATGCATTTAAAAACAAACAACAAGTAAAAGTTATAAATATTTACTCATAAGCAATAACTATAGAATATTTCATTTTTTAAAATTTATTATGAAAATACACTTCTCGAAGAGTTTTATTTATTAGCTATTTAAGTTAAAGTTTTAAAAAAAAAATCTTATAAACTTAAGAAGGAATTTAATAAACTACTTAATAATTATCCCAAGAAGTAAACTTTTATTTAATCACAATACTAATAATTTCATTTTAGACCAAACGAAGATAGACTTTTAAAGATTTTGTCTACAAAAAAAGGAATTTAGAATAGACATCCTACAAGACTGTGGATTAGATAATTTACACAAAACCAACCAAAACCACTTTCACTAACCTTTATTAAAGCTTATGAACCTAATCAGAAGTCCAAATTTATATGTGATACTTTCAAATACAAAGGGCAAATTAATAATATTAAATATTTCAATTAGCTTAAGTGGTAGATTTTTACAACATATTTTAACTTTTTATTTACTTCCAAACATTGGAATTTGGTGTAAGTACCAACTATGATTAAGTGTTTATTATTTTAATTTAATATAAACATATAGACAAGTATTTTTTTTAATTTATATATACAAATCCCTTAACAATTAAATCTTTATTCAACTATAAAAGATAATGCCAGATTTTCTAATATTTGAATTATTGAGATTAAAAAATTAAACTAATTTCTGTTGTTCCTATACATTATTATTTACGTTATAGTACTTTTTTTCTTTAGTAACCATTTATGACGTTACCCAGAATGACGATTTAAAGGTAATTATTATTTAAGAAGAAACACTACGTGATAAATTAAAACATTCAGAGAATAAATTTTATAAGCCAAAATTTAATTTAGTATTCGTATATATTATTTAAAAATATTTGTAGATAGTTTCAATACATTTTAAATAGTTTTCCATATTAACTTTTTTATTCAAACAAAACATAACCACAGAACATAATATATTCAATTGACTAATGACAGCACTGTCACTTGACATTGATATCAAAGAACCACGGATTACATATTAAAAAAAAATACATTCTATGGAACAAAAGTTACAACAAAACAAAATAAACATAATGAATTTGGCAATTATGTTACAACTTTACCGCTTAATAACGTTCCTTTAATTTTGACGTAAGTCCCGTAGTTCGTTACCGTTAAATAAGTTGATCGGTTATTTTTTAACTCTCGCATGGGCACAATTACCGATGTCTAATATATACCAAGTATTTGGCTTCTAATCTTTAATATTCTAATAAGTGGCTTAAAATCTCTTTATTAAGGGGTTACATTATAGGACGGCGTTCAATAATTGCCTATTCTTAATGAAAAAATTTATAAACTATCAGATACATACATTTTTTTTAATTACTACCATTCTAAGAGGTAAAATTTAGCTTTAAACATTAAAAGTACGATAGTCCACATAATTGTTCCGTACATAGTATAGTCGCCGGAAACACTAATGGTGTTTGACATAGAACATTGTACCGCTTATGGTATAGAACACTATCTTACTTCACCAAGGCCAAATTCAATTCAAATGCAAATCGCCATTACTGCTTTATTGTTTAGCAAGTAAAGACGTGTCTGTTTGTTTTAATTTTTGTATAACTATATATTTTTATAATTAAATTTAAAATTTTTGTGTTTACATTATTGATAAATAATTGTGTGATATTGTGAAATTCAAGATGCCTAAAAACTACGATTATCTCTTGGCAAAAAGAAAAGTTTGAATAATCAAAGCCAATCATCACGATCTGGTAAGTACTTATATTATTTATTATTAATTGATTTTTATGTAGACATGGTTTCTAATATATTAAATTTGTTACTGTTATAGTCTTAAAACTATCTATTAACATTATTTTTCATAAATTAAAAAATGCCAAGCCAAGCTACTATTACAAAATGGCGGAATAATAAAGTATCAAGAAATTTACGTTTTATTTTAAAATTTTTATTTTTTACATCACTTAAATATTAATTTTTTAAATACAATAATAGAAGAAATTAGACATATTTTATTTTGGTATATTATATTCATTATTTTGTAATGTACAAAATCATTTTTCTGTTCATCGAGATTTCCGGGAGCGTTACCGGTAAATATACCGGTAAATTTTACTTACATAATATTGTACATTTATTTCGTTTTTGTGATCAATATTTTGAAATTTTATTAATTAATTAATATTAATGGGAATTTCTAAATGTAAAAATGTATTATTTTGCTCTACAAACATATACTTATGAGGTTTCATTGTTATAATAAATAGTTTGGTGACTGGTGAATTTAAAAATAATTTAAAAGCATACAGGATTTGAAATTTAATCGATATAAGTATTCTGAAATCTATCTAAAAACTTTGTGTCTAGAAAATAAAAAAGCTAAACAAAAAAACGGGAATTTGATTCGTCTACACCCTACACCCTACGGGTTTGAACTACTATATTTTCTAAGCATTTTATTTAAAAATTGTATATTTGTTTGGGTTTTATGATAAATATTTTTTACTTAAACTAACACGCTTTTTCTAAATTAGGTTGTAAATTATGATCTTGATTTTCACCGGTTTCTAGAAATATGATAAATTTGAAACTTTGTATATACCGGAAGAAGATTAAAAATTAAGAATAATTATTTTTTAATTTGTGGAACATTTAAGTAGAATGTTAATAGTCTCGGGATAATAAATGTGGAATACAGGATGGAATAAAAAGGATATTCATATAAGGGAAGAATAAAGAGTTTAAGAATATTTTTTTTGTTTTAGAAATATTTAAGTGAAATTTTAATGATCTCGGTATAGTAAAAGTGAAAAATAAAGTATACAGGATGAAATAAACAAAATATGGAACATACAGGGGGAGAATAAAAAAAAATTGCAGTATTCAAGGAGAGAATAAAATGTTTAGCAGTAGTCTTTTTGTTTTAGGAACGTTTAAATGGAATTTTAAGATTTTTGGGAAAAATAAAAGTGGAAAATAAAGATATAGGTTGAATTAAAAAGAATATACAGTATACAGGGGAAGAATAAAAAATTTAAAAATGTTTTTTCTTAATTTTTGAAATTTTTAAATTAAAATGATAAAATTGAGTAATGATTCGTTAAAGATACCACATGTCCACAAAAAATTAATTACTAAATAGAACTAAAAAAAATAAAACGTAAATGATATTTTAAAAAATTAAAAAAAACTATTTATACTAACCTAACTAAAAAATAGAAGCTCATTTTTTATAAATTTTTATATTTCAGTAGAAAAAAATCGTACAATCAGTCATTTTAAATCACCCCAAAATTTAATTATAATAAAGCTTAGATTGCTTAAAGAATAATTCTCGATGGGATACATTTTATTGCATTTCATAACTCTTCCTCATAAATAAACACCCATAAAATAACTGTTAAGTACATTAAATATGTAAGTGCATTAAGCTTTTTACCCAGAATTGAATTATTCTTTTAATAACTTAATTTTACTATGAATTTTTTTTAAATTATGAATTATGATACCTTTTACTTCTGTAATATAAGATCTTTTTAATTAAAAATTATTTTCCATTTTTTCATTTGATTAGAAAATAAAACGTGTTTTTTAGGTTGTTTTTTAATTATCATTTATAATAGGTACGCTGTAATGTTTATGATGTTGTATAATCAGTATATTAACGAAATTTACAAGATTATATTGATAATTTTGAAGATTTACCTACTTATTTATTTTAAGAAAACCCAACACCAACTGGTAATGTTGAATCTGCATCTTCTTCCGATTCTTCTTCTGAATCCGAAAGGAGATCACGGGGAAAAGGATTATCCCAAAGGTTGACAAAAATAAAATCAAAAGGGCATCATTCAGGTAATATTTTTATAAAAATTTATGTTGTAAATACGATTTATAAATTTATCTTTTATTTAACAGGAAAACAACAGGCACCACCTGTAACTAAGAAGAGCCAACGCAACTCGCAAGTAAGTCCATCTTCTGATCGGGTTACACGATCGCAATCTCGATCAAGTTCATCTGTTACTTCCTCATCGCCAGTATCAAGCCCTGAATCTTCACCTCTACCTTCGCGTAGAAATCAAATTGTTAATACGCCTCAACCTTCCACTTCTAGAGCAGATTCAAATATTGATTCTCCACTACCAAGAGCTGTCATAATCGATCGTCACGTTCTCCGTCCTCCCACTCCAGAATTTGTTCGAGCAATTACACAAGAGGATATTAATAATGATGACATGGAAATTGGATCCCCAATTGAAGAGCAGCAGAATCAACCAGACAATGAAATGGAGATACCAGTAGCAGCAGCGGCGGCGGCTCTGCCACCACCACCTAATGCAGGTAATTTATATTTACATGCGGTTATTGATAGACTTGATAATAATATTGAATATTATGTAATTGCAAATTTTAATGTTGTTTGTCAATTTTGTAATGCTTTATATTTTCGAGAAGAATGTAATACAAGACGTCAATTCACTTCTTGCTGCAAATTAGGAGATGTTCATTTGCCCCATCTTCATGAATATCCTGATCAATTGCGACGTCTTCTCGATAATCGTAATTATTTGAACAATATTCGTTCCTACAATACTGCATTTGCATTTGCATCTTTGGAATGTAATCAACCTCCATTGCCAGGTCAAGGTCCACCCGTTTTTAGGGTTCAAGGTGAAATACGTCATCATTTGTCCCATATAAATGTCAATTTTCACAATGATCAAAGACGTTATTCCGAATTATATTTCATTGATACTCAACTTGCAAACGATGTGCGTATTCAACAACATCAGTTACAAATGGAAGTGGTCGAAGTCATTTCTGAATTTTTAATCGATAACAATCCTTTTGTCCAAGGATATCGTTTTCTTCGTGATGTTTACGATGAACAAGTTTTAAACGGTCGACCAATCGAAAATCTCCAATTAGTTTTTGATAATAATCGTCAATTCAATCCCAATTTTAGGCAATACGGAGCCGTCCATTGTAATGAGGTCGCTGCCGTTTTTATTACTGATGATGGTGAACCTCCAGTAGATCTTTGTTATCGTGTTTATTGTAGAGCAAACCGTGGCCTGTTTACAAACATTTCATTTTTAAGTTGTAATTGTGATCCATTGGTTTATCCTTTAATTTTTCCTTATGGTGATTCTGGTTGGCGACATGGTCAACGACATAGTAGAACTGCTGGTAACATTTCAATAAGAGAATATTATTGTTTTAGATTATCTTTTTCGTTCAAATGAATTTAATTTTATTTTAAAAGTTGGTAAATTAACTCAACAGTTTGTCGTTAATTCCTATTTAAAAATTGAGAGTAGTCGGTTAACTTATATAAGAGAAAACCAAAGAACTCTAAGAGCTCAATCTTATCAAGGATTAATTGACTACCTCAATACGCGTCAATTAAATCAAAATAATGTCAATCCGGGTAATATATTTATTCTTCCATCATCTTTTGTAGGAAGTGAACGATTCTTTCGCCAAAATTATTTAGATGCCATGGCCATTGTAGGACAGAACGGTAAGCCTGATTTATTTTTAACGTTTACCTGCAACCCGAAATGGCCAGAAATTAGAAATAACTTACAAGGGGCCGAATCGACAAATCGACCCGATTTAATTTCGCGCGTGTTCAATCTAAAATTTAATCAGTTTTTACGTGATATTACAAAATATCACATATTTGGTGTAGTTGTTGGTTGGGTGTACGTAATTGAATTTCAAAAAAGAGGTTTACCACATGCACATATGTTGTTATGGTTACATCAACAAAATAAAATTTTTGATGCTATTGGTGTAGATCGTTTAATAACTGCAGAAATTCCAACTAATGATGACATTTTAAAAGAATTAGTTTTATCGAATATGGTACATGGTCCGTGCGGCTTCCGTTGTCAAGATGATGACGGAAAATGTACTAAAAAATTTCCTAAACCTTTACTTGCTAATACGGATTTCAATATAAATGGGTATCCATCTTATAGACGGCGTCCGATAGAACCCATAGTTGTTAGAGGTAAATTGATTGATAATTCTTGGATTGTGCCGTATAATCCATATTTGTTGAAAAAATATCAGGCACATATTAATGTTGAAGCATGTTCTTCAATTAAATCAGTTAAATATTTGTTTAAATACATATATAAGGGTTATGATCGAGCAATTGTTCAAGTTCAAGCAGACAATTCAGGAAATAATATAGTTGAAAATTATGACGAAATCCGCCGGTTTTTGGATTGTCGTTATATTAGTGCGCCAGAATCGATGTGGCGTATTTTAAAGTTCAAATTACATAATCATTCGCATACTATTATTAGATTACCAATACATCTTCCAAATCATCAGATTGTCTATTTTAGAACTGAAGAGGCAGAAAATGTTGTCAATGCCCACCGTGAAACTGAATTGACTGCTTGGTTTCGATTAAATCAAAATGTTCCTGAAGCTCGACAATATCTCTATATTGAAATACCATATCATTATACGTTTAAACGACAAGAAGGGTGGAGACCGAGGGTGTATCAAATAAGATGGATTGTTCCACGTATTTACTTCGTTAGTCCGCGTGAAGGTGAACGTTTTCATTTGCGCACTCTATTGCTTCATGTAAGAGGAGCAACATCTTTTGATTTTTTAAAAACTTACAATAACATCACATACGCAACATTTCGAGAAGCAGTAATTGCGCGAAATTTATTATTAAATGATGAAATTTGGTATAGCTGTTTAGAGGAGGCATCCGCAGTACAAATGCCTAGCCAATTAAGACGAATGTTTTGTCAAATGTTAATATTTTGTGAAATTCCTAATCCGCACGATTTATATGAACATTTCAAAGAGCATTTAGCGGAAGATTATATGCGGCGATTTCAACGTGAAATTGCTTTTCAAAAACTTTTAATTTTTATTAATAATTATTTAATTCGTTTTGGCAAAAACAATTCAGATTTTCTTTTACCAATACCTGAACAATTAGATGTGGTTGAGGAAGATGATGATCATATTAACCGTAATGATGATCATGTTGAGGATGTTGAAGAAGCATTCTTTGCTAGAGTTAGATTATTAAATGCTCAGCAGTTTGCTGTTTATGATCAAATTAGAGATTCGTTACGATTACTAGAGGGCGATAATAGAAAACTTTTCTTTTTAGAGGGTCAGGCCGGTTGTGGTAAAACATTTTTAATCAACACTATTTTAGAATACTGTCAAATGACTGACAAGCCATTTTTGGCTACGGCATTCACTGGCATCGCGGCAAATTTATTAATAACGGGTCAAACTGTTCATTCTTTATTTTCACTTCCTGTTCCATTTGATAATAATTCGACTTCGCGTCTCGACAATCAATCCGAAAAAGCTATTCGAATTAATGCGGCACATTTTATTTTATGGGATGAAATTTCTATGGTTAGTAAACACATGTTACGTTGCGTAGATGAAAAACTACGTGATTTAACAGGTGTTGATCGACCGTTTGGCGGTAAATTAATTTTAGCGTGTGGTGACTTTCGTCAATGTGCTCCGATCATCAAGTTTGGTGGAGAAATGCAGGTTTGCGCTCAAAGTGTAAAGAGTTCGCCGATTTGGCCGCAATTTCATCGTTTCGAATTGTCAGAAAATATGCGTGCTTTGCCGCATGAAATAGATTTTAAGAATTGGCTTCTCGGCATAGGTAATGCGACCGCTTTTAGACGACAATTATCGACATCAATATTTGTAGTAGACATTCCTCCGGAAATTTTAGTTGTAGATGTTGTTAATAGAATTTTCGGTATTACTCCATTGCTTCCACCAACAGCAGAACAAACTCTCGAATATTTGAATCGTGCTATTTTAACGCCCTGCAATGAACATGTACGTCAATTAAATGAACGAATTCTTAATTTGCTCGAAGGTGAGGTTCGCGAATATTTCAGCACTGATAAATTAATTTTTCAAGACGGTGATCAACAAGATGAGATTGAAAATGCTTGGCCGATCGAATTTTTGAATAGTTTGGAGGTAACAAGTTTGCCTTCACATAAATTGCGTTTAAAGGTTGGTGCAACTATAATGCTTTTGAAAAATTTAGATGTGCAACGTGGATTGTGTAATGGTACGCGGTTAATTGTTCAAAGATTATTTGATAATTTTATTGAAGCAGCGTTTATTAATCCAACGACTGCTCAGCTATCATTCGAATTTATACCGAGAATTGATTGCCAATGTGTAAACAATGCAGAAATTCCGATCAATATGACAAGACGTCAATTTCCAATTTCATTAGGTTTCGCAATGACTATTAATAAAAGCCAAGGTCAAACATTTGAACATGTTGGGGTATATTTACCACGTCCAGTATTTAGCCACGGTCAATTATATGTAGCGTTTTCTAGGGCTAAAAGTTTTCAACAATTGAAAGTTCAGGTTGAATCTTTAGATGTAATACGACACGGTGTTTTATCTGATGAAGAAGGAGCAATTACTCAAAATGTTGTATACAAAGATCTTTTGTAAACAATATTTTGTTAAAAATTCCGTGTCGAAATTATTCTTAAGAGAAGACCTCGATTTCTTATTGTTCAAAAACTATTTTGGCATATGAAAATGTTAAATATAATTATTATGGTTAATACCATTAATATCTAATAATTTTTTTATTTGTTTTTAAAGTAAAGGCTTTTAGTGAAAATTATTACGAAATAATAGAAATTTTAAATTGACGTGCTCAATATCATATATATTGAATATCGAATTGAAGGAATTTATTGTTTATTCAAAAAGTAATATTCAAAGTTTAAGTTTAAATGATATATTAAATTCTAAATTTATTTTGTTTTAATTTCGATGGTTTTGTTTATATTATTACCATTACATAATATTCGTTTCATACCTGAATAGTTCTAAAGTGTAACAAAGTAGCATTAATCTTTTTAGGTAATTTATATTTACTATTTAAAAGTTTTATCGACCAAAATTTTTTCTTCTTATCGATTACCGGAAGATTAATTAATTATCTTTGCTGAAATTTATTCAAACACTACTTTGACGCAAAAGAATTCTTCATTTAATTTACGTGTATGCTCATTTTATGACTTATAATTTGTACGATTTAAATAATTTCAGTGTTGCTGTTGGTAAACGAGGTAAAGGAGTCCGTACCGGACATGCTGTTAATTAACAATCACAATTGAAAATTTTTGGATAATATTTGCTGTGAATATTTATGTTGATGATTAAAGAGAAGACAATTTTTTTAATCTTTTTCTGTCAATTGGAAACGATTTTTTTTTGTTACGCGTTATTCATATTTTGCTTATTTATTGTTTCAATTTTATTTTAAATCGTATAAATTCTTTACATTTAAAGTAAAAATTAACATTTCACTGCTAAACTTGATAAAGGAACAGATTAGCATACGTTAATATAAATTTATCGTCAGTAAGAAATTGCATTTCAATTAATAAAAGACACATTACTTCTTATAGTTTTATCTATTTGGTAGTCGAGTTCATAGTCGAATTTTTATTGAATTAAATAAGAAATAAATAAAGAATAAATAGTACGTCGTTTTAAATTTTTTGTATTATTTTTAAATTCATTTTTTTTCCTATAAAACAATCATAATGTTTCTCCAAATGGGATAGTTTTTTGTTGGCTCTTCTATAATTTGACGAATCCTTTTTGATCTTTTTTTTAAATAATAATGAGCGCGTATTTTAACATTTTTTCCTTCCCCAACCACATCAATTTGTTTGGTTTTAAAAAAAAATCTGAAATTTTTTCAGTATTTTTGGTTAAATTTTAAAAAATTTTTTAAAGGTTTACATGTAATTTTTTTAAATTTACTTTCTGAAATGTTTATATAAAATTAAAATGCGTTGGAGATCATAAATTAACATCAACAAAACATTATAACTTCTCGACATATTGTTTAATGTGATGTATTGTAAACGTTTTGGTAATCGAATATTGTTGTTCTGTGTAAACAAAAAGCAATAGCATAAATATAATAATTTTAGTATTTTTATTTTTTTCCTATTTTTATTACTTATAATCATAAATTTGATTTACCTTCACTAAGATAAACAAGTGTGATGCAAAGATTTTTCATTTTTGTTTTAAACATTCCAATGAAGATCTTCATTTACTATTTTGAGTTTAAAACTATAATGGTATGTAATCTCAAATAATTGATATAACTTAGCTACGGTTTTTATTTATAACAATTAGAAGAATGTATGTATTAATGTCAAGTAAAGAGTAATAAGTTCTATTTAACATTTGTTCGTTATTAACCCTTATCGCGTTTTTTAATTTAATTTCGCAAACTTTAATAATTTTTATGTAATAATATAGAATGGTTCTTATTCAATGAATATCGACGGATAATAAAACTTTCCAATATCTATCAATCAATCGTGCGTTAAATAATAATTTTTTTTATATTCGTATTTAAATTTCGTTACAATTGTATATATAATAATAGCAAGTAGAGGTTTTTGAAATTACTTTAAAACTAATTTTTTTTAAAATAATTGTTTAATACATTGTTTTATATTTTCTTTTTTATTTTTTAAATATTCAACTTAACCTAACCTAATTTTTTTTAAATAATTGTTTAACTTAATATATTCCTTTATATTTTCTTTTTTTATTTTTATTTATTCAATACGATTTCTGCCAATAACGTTAAATTATTTTTTTCTTGGAGTACGACTTCTTTTTTAAACACTCGATTACATATTGCGCCCTAACCAACAATGTTGAAAATAATTAATTTTATTCGTAAGTTATTAATAGTTTTTACCATTTCACGTAAACTTTAAAAGTAAATCTAGCTACCAACTGTACTGTATGATTTTGACAATTAAATAGTTTTGATAATAGAACTTTAATTCTTATAAAAAATGAGACGATCTATACAATTTTGCATATTTTATTTTAATAAACTGTTCGAGTTAATTTATTGAAACATTTTTTTTTCATGCATATGACATTATTTTAAATTTTTTTATTAAATTGTTTCCATAAGTACTTACATGATGTTGTTGATCGTTTAAAATCATTGTGAATCGTAAGGAAATTAGTGGATCATAATTACAACTAACTAATTACGTTTTATTTTCTTTGTATTTAAAATATATTTAATTGTACTTAACAGAAGTTCACTATTTTCAGAAAAATGACATCGAGTTCTTAATAAGCAAGTAATATTTGATATTCGGTTTTATTTCATTTTAAATTATTGAAAATTAATTTGATTTACATTGGTCTGATTTGTATTACACTACTTTATGGTAAACCTTTCAAAGAAAACGGTTTTGTACGTCATTAAAAATTCAGAGAAGGATCTCATCA
Source organism: Ophraella communa (assembly GCA_035357415.1). NCBI lineage: Eukaryota > Metazoa > Arthropoda > Insecta > Coleoptera > Chrysomelidae > Ophraella > Ophraella communa. The sequence goes on along the minus strand of CM068986.1, from coordinate 8,131,857 downwards.
TTTTAATACCATACTAATTGGTGTTGTTGTATCCACACGAACGAGTTGTTTTATTGATTAAATATTTATTTGAAAATTATCTTTGATTTATTTATAAAAATTGGGTTTTATATGTACTACAAATTTGGACATATTTCATTTTGAATTAACCTTGACATGGTAATGGTTTTTAATTCGATTCCATAGGTGTGCAAATGTAGAATTTGTTGTTCGTTCTTATAGTTTTGATTATTCGAGTTGACCTTCAATTTTGATCAATATATTTATTGTCATGATTTACATAAAATTATTAAGACACTTTGACTAACTTAACTATCTCAATTAATTATTTTAACTAATACTCACCTAAACTATAACCACAAAATCTTCTATTGTCTTTCTTTTTCAATATTCTTTTTCAACTTTTTATATTGCTTTTATTATTTTTCTATGAATTTATTTTAATTTTCCATTCATTTAAAGTGTCTTTTTACTTTTTGACTTTTTTTGTCATCCAATTTCTTCTTATCCAGAAAACATCAAACTTTTTTTTTCTTCTAACAATTTCTGTCACTTCTTGATTTTAGTTTTTTAAATAGTCCATACATCATTCTCAATACTAACTCATTTTAGTACAAATTTGAAACATTACATCAATTTCCTTACACTGTAGTATTTATAAACATTCTTTTCTTTAAATTACTTTTTTAATATTTTTAAAATCATGACAATATTTATATTAATATATGTTCATGAAATTTGGGGAAATGTCGTCCCTTAATCGATGTAAGAATGGAAATCATCTTAGTAATTGCATTCTTTTGAGAAAATTTAGAACACATAAAATTACAAATATCATTGATATATTTAATATATATTATTTGTTCTTTTTAACCGCATAATATAAATTATTTGTGTGTAATTCTGCAACTGTTACTGGTAGATTCAATTCATCGGTTATTCTGCGCTATAATCATTATTATATCCTTTTGAAAATTGCATAAACATAATTTGAAATGGGAAGAACTAGGCATATAACGACTGACGATAAATTACGATTGTTCTTTTAAGTTCAGAAATAATATTTAAATCTGCTTTATTAGCCAGGTGTAAACGTATTATATATATTTGATTTCTTTTCTCGAGTTTAGGTAAAAAATCAGCATAGCTTTAATACTGACTGAGAGGGAAACTACTAGATGAATAGATTAACATTGTGATCGTGAAAAACGGTAATTCTGTAATTTTTCCATCTTATTTTTCAACTCACAGTAGTATCAAATTATATTGATCGAATTTTGTTGATTCAAAATTTATGGTCGTGCTGGTGTTTATCTTCGATAGACACTAACCTCTAAACGGTTAAAGCTGTTATACATGAAGAGATATTATGAGAAGAATTTGAACAAATGTCATTAATGACATTTATATTTCTACGATTTCCACCATTGCTTTAGACACAATTCTGAACATTATTTTTTCATCAACTACAAAACAAATTTTCGCATTAATGTTTAAGTAAAAATTTTCTTTTCTTCAACTCATGATAATATCAAAATCTATTAACCAAACATTGTTAATTCAGAATCAATGGTCGTGCTGATGCTTCTTCTCGAAAGACACTTACCCATAAAGGTTTATGTTCTTGTGCATGACGAAGTATTGTGAAAAGTACCTAATCGATGAAAACATCTGAAAATTTTAACCAATATTCCTAATTCTTTCCTTTTGGGACTGCTTCATCTATTTATTTACATTGAATTTTAGTACATCTAAAGTAAGCATTTCTTCGAAATATATCATATCTTCTGACTTACTTCTTCATTTCTATTTGATATTTTCATAATCTTTCTTTCTCTTAGGGACTCTTCTATCTATTTATTTAGATTGGATTTTTCTCCAAATAAAAGTAAGAGTTGTTTTGAAATATATCATATCTTCTAACTTATCCCCTCTTTCCTATTTGATATTTTCATAAACTCTCTTTCCTTTTAGGACTCTTTCATTGATTTATTTAAATCGGATTTTAGTCCAAATACATGTAAAAGTTCCTTTAACATATACCATGTCTTCATTTCTTTTTAATGTTTTCATAAATTCTTTTTTAAACTCTTTCAATTATTTATTTAAATTGAATAGAAGTTTAATTAAAATTAATAATTGTTATAAAATATATCATTTCTTACATAAAAGTTTTTATGATATCTTCATAAACTCTTTATTTTTAGGACTCTTCCATCTATTTATTTAGATTGGATTGTAGTACAAATAAAAATAAGAGTTGTTTTGAAATTTATCATTTCTTTTTTCTTTTTAATATTTTCTTAAATTCTTTTTCTTTTAGTACTCTTCCAACTATTAATTTAGATTGATTGTAGTACAAATAAAAGTAAGTTGTTTTAGAATTTATTATATATCCTGTCTTACCTCTTCCTATCTACTTGATAATTTCCTAAGCTCTTTCTTTTCCGGACTCTTCCATCTATTAATTTAGATTGGATTGTAGTACAAATAAAAGAAAGAGTACCTTTTCCTTTCTTTTCAATGCCTTCTTAAACACTTTTTCTTTTAATACTCTTCCATCTATTAGTTTAGATTGGATTGTAGTGCCAATAAAAGAAAAAGTACCTTTTCCTTTATATTTAATATTTTCTATAACTTTCTTTCTTTTTCGGACTCTTCCATCTATTAATTTAGATTGATTGTAGTACAAATAAAAGTAAGTTGTTTTAGAATTTATTATATATCCTGTCTTACCTCTTCCTATCTACTTAATACTTTCCTAAGCTCTTTCTTTTCCGAACTCTTCCATCTATTAATTTAGATAGGATTGCAGTACAAATAAAAGTTAGAGTTGTATTAAAATATATTATATTTTCCGACTTACTTCTTCCTGTATATTTTCTAAAACTTTCTTTCTTTTTCGGACTCTTCCATCTATTAATTTAGATTGGATTGTAGTACAAATAAAAGTAAGTCGTTTTGGAATATATTATATCTTTTGTCTTACTTCTTCCTTTCTACTTGATATTTTCCTAAACTCCCTTTCTTTTCCGTACTCTTCCATCTATTAATTTAGACAGGATTGTAGTACAAATAAAAGTAAGAGTTGATTTAAGATATATCATGTCTGACATACATAAGCAAGATTTATGGTATTATTCAGGTATATTTTTTTCTTTTCTTCAACTCCCAATAATATCAAATTTTATTGACCGAATTTTGTTAATTCAATATGAATGGTCGTGCTGATGCTTCTTCTCGATAAACACTTACCTATAAACGGTAAAAGCTGTTGTGCATGAGGAGATATTGTGAGTAATCGAAGTAATCGAATACAAATAACCTGTATAAAACTAATAAATACTTACAAAATTTGTCAGTATGCTCTCTTTACTACACTCTTCTTTTCTTTTGATATTTTCTTAAACTCTTTTTCTTTTCCGTACTCTTCCATCTATTAATTTAGATAGGATTGCAGTACAAATAAAAGTTAGAGTTTTTTAACAAATATCATATCTACCAACTTACCTCTTCCTTTTTATTTGATCTTTTCTTAAATTTCCTTACTTTTCCAGACTCTTCCATCTATTAATTTAGATTGGATTGTAGTGCAAGTAAAAGTAAGTCGTTTTGAAATATATTATATCTTCTACCTTACCTCTTCCTTTCTATTTCATATCTTCTTAAACTCTCTTTCTTTTCCGTACTCTTCCATCTATTAATTTAGATAGGATTGTAGTACAAATAAATAAATAAAACTGATAAATATTTACAAAATTTGTCAGTATCCTCTCTTTATTACAACTACCTATTTATTTTTAAGAATAATTGTTGGAATTAAATTGAAAATTAATGTAAGTAATGATATATTTTCGTTTCTAGAATTCACAATAATATTGAATTCTGTTATTTCAGAGTCGATAATAATGCTGATATTTCTTCTCGATAAATACTTACCTATAAACAGTAAGAGTTAATGTTTATGAAAATATCAAAAAGGAAAAAAGAGGTAAGTTAGAAAATACGATATATTTCAAAACATCTCTTACTTTTATTTGGACTAAAATTCAATCTAAGTAAATAGATAGAAGAGTCTCTAGGAGAGAGGAAGTTTATGAAAGTATCAAATAGAAACGAGGAGGTAAGTCAGAAGACATGATACATTCCGAAGAAATTCTTACTTTAGTTGGAATAAAATTCAATGTTAATAAATAGATGAAGGACATCCAAAAAGAAAGAATAAGAAATATTAGTTAAAATTTCCAGTTATTTTCTTCGATTAAGTACTTTTACAATACTTCCTCATGCACAAGAACATAAACCTTTATGGGTAAGTGCCTTTCGAGAAGAAGCATCAGCACGATTATTGATTCTAAATTAACAATGTTTGGTTCGTAGATTTCGATATTATCATAAATTGAAGAAAAGAAAATCTTTACCTGAACATTATTGCAATAATTTGTTTGTAGTCGATGAAAAAATAATGTTCAAAATTGTGATCTAAAGCAATAGTGAAAATCCTAAAAACTTAAATTTCATTAATGATGTTTGTTTGATTTCTTCTCACAGTATCTTTTTATACATAACAGCTTTAACCTTTTATAGGTTATTGTCCATCGAAGAAAAGTATCGACACGACCATCGATTTTGAATTAACAAAATTTGATCAATATAATTTGAAATTACTGTGAGTTGAAAAATAAGATTGAAAATCAGATGACTTCAACATACTAATTGTTTATTTTTTTTAGGGGTTTCTCCCCTTGGGAGGGGGTTTTAGTGGGTAAAAATCCTACACTTTACAGAATACGGGTTCTGTAATGTCTTTTGAAGATTTCCCCCTACCCACGTAAAAAAAATAAAAAAAACAGTCTAGAAGAAATTATTTTCCCTCCCCCCTACTGTAATTTGTAAAGCTAATGAAAATAAACATTTTAAATTGATGGTAATAATGTGAATATTTGTTAATTGTTATTTGGTTGTAAGTTTTGATTAAATAAAATTTATTATTCCAATTGTGTACTTTTTACTCTTTTTCCTTTTATATCTTTTATTTTATAGGTCGATAAAAAACACTGGATATTATATTTATATTTTATGCAATAAGTTAATAGTATAAACATTACCACTGCGTGCCGAGCGTAGCGAGGTTCGCAGCACGTAAGTATTTTTATATTTGATATTATTGGATTTAAATCTTTTACTAAATTAACTTGGACTAATTTAAATTTATTTCAATAAATTTTATGTTTGATTTTATTATGTTTAAATAGTTCACTGCGTGCCGAGCGAAGCGAGGTTCGCAGCACCAAATTAATTTTAACTAATTATAAATTATTTTATTTTATTTAATTATTTTTATATTTGATACTATTGTATTAAAATCTTTCAATAAATTAACTTGGACTAATTTAAATTTATTTCAATAAATTTTATGTTTGATTTTATTATGTGAAAATCTATCACTGCGTGCCGAGCGAAGCGAGGTTCGCAGCACCAAAATAATATAATCTAATTAAAAACTATTTTATTTAATTCTTTTTCTTTATAAAGAAATTATAGATTAAAAAAATTAAAATAATCACTTTTTAAATTTTATTATTTTTACACTTTATTATTTACTTTTCTGTACTTTTTTTCTTTAGTATATTTGAAATAATAAAATAAAGAATGTTTTATGAAAATTGAAAGAAAAGGGTTATTATTTACTAAAAAGTTAAATCATTTATCGGAAATTCTAATCGTTTATATTGTCATTTAATTTCATAACCACACCCCAAAAGGGGTGTTAGTTTTTTAAAACGCCTTAATTTTAACGACATTGGTCAGAACCTTTTTTAAAGCTTCAATAGGCGGCGCGCAAAGAAAGTCGATAAGAAAAAAGTGTGGACGAATTGCACTAATAAAATTTAATTAAATGTCTTTTTTTCTTTGTATTTCTTTTATTTTAAAGTTAATTATATAGAAAAAAATGTTAATATAAAAATAGACACTTTATAAGAAAGTGTACATTATAACTAGTCGTGAATTATTGAATGAAATGTTTTACCAGGTATGTGATGTATTTTTAATTTTTTTTACCCTTTCTACAATCCACTAAGGACTAACGCCCGGTTTCATAATCAACTTTAAATATAAAGTAATTTTAAAGTGAGAAATTGTGTTTCATAATACAACTTTAAAGTTAAATGATACTTTAAAGTGACTTTAAGGTAAAGTCGGGTATACCATCACTTTACCGCTTTAAAGTGGGCTCATAACCTCACACTTTAACAAATTAAACGTCAAACGTGTGTTGCTTGCTATTCACCAACGAACTAGAATTGAATCTTAAACGACCAAGGTCATACAGTTTTTCATTTCGCCGGCCGAGTCAATAGATGGCGCCACAAGAAAATTATAATGGCACTTGTCCAAATTTGACAGATGAAGTATTTTGAATTTGGATTCGTATGATAATTTATTGCAAAGTATCATCGTTTTTCTTTAAGTTGTTTAGTATATTTTTTGGATTTATTTAGTTTATTGTTTAGTTCGTTATTATTAGTTTGGTATTTACTACAAGTGTAATTTGTTAGCAGAAAAATTGGTAAGTAATAAAATATGTAATATTGAAAAAATACAAATCTTCCTGGCACTACTTTTGTTGAGAAAATGTATTAAATCTTTAATTTTTCCAGATTAGGTTAAAGTATATGAACATTATGAGTACGAAAAAAAATGTTGTGTACCTGGTTGTGCAGGTTTAAACAATATGCATCGTTCCCCAAAAAATCCAGAGCATTTAAAAGTGTGGGTTGACATAATCAATAGTGATGAGATCAAGAATATTACTCCACAGACACTTTATAACAATCGAAGGGTTTGTAGTTAAATCCAAATCAGCTGCAGCAAATTTTGATAGCGTAAAGTTATACGCTTATAAAAAATTTGAAGCGCAAAGAAAATGGTTAAAAAAAAATGTGAATTTATTCTAACCCCTTATTGTGTAGATTTCTTTGTATTGTATGTATGTATGTCTTTTTTATGCAATAAATACTATATTTACATTAATAATTGTGTTTCTCTTCCAAATTAATAAAAAAATTTGAATAGTATAACCAAAAATTCGGACCGCCTCGGCTACAGCGACATCTAACGGTTCGGCCGGGTACTAGAATTCCATTTTAACGTTTAGTATTGCAGTTTCCATTCTAAAATTGCAATCTTTTGCGTGTGTTTATGTGAAAAAGCCAAAAGCAGTAATGTTGGCTTCGAGTAGCAGTTCTTCAAATTCTTCTGAAGATGAAGTTGTGGAACGAAGGCCTAAGGTTTATCGAGCACGCATTGATCATTTAAATAAATGGAACGATACAGAATTCTTTGATAGATTTCGTTTAACGAAAGCTACAACAGTAAATGTACTGGCAGAAATTGAGCATTTAATTAGATTACCAACAAATCGGTTAGTGTGCACTCAATTTCTTGTACAAATTAATAGTTATTTACCGTTTGCGTATCCAACGCACATCAAAATGTGTGAAACCTTAGTTGAAATGACCCATACTGCTGAGCAGTTTTATGCAATTGCTCGTTTCCCCCGAGTTATTGGTACAATTGACTGTGCACATATCAGAATTCAATCCCCAGGGCCCTTATTCTCATCCGGTGGATATGAATACTCCTATAGGAAAGTCCGATAGGAAGATGGTGTATTTTCCTATAGGAGTATTCATATCCACTGGATGAGAATAAGGCCCCTGTTATTAAAATTTATAATCACAACACAAACACAATAATGACAAATATGGCAGAATTATTAAAGTGAAGTAAACATGGGCTATTCATGGATGCCAACATAAATTTCTAGTAGAAAAATTTACTTTAACTAAGGTTCTGTAGGCTGGCGTTTATGAAACACGTCAACTTTAAAGCCGCTTTAAAGTGCACTTTAAGTCAAAGTGGACTTTAGCTAAAGTTACTTTAAAGTCGATATTATGAAACCGGGCCTAAGTTAATAAATGTTGTTTAACTATCGCCTGAAACCCCTGTTTCTGTAGTGCATTTGTGTAGTAAAATGTATGCATTTTAGGTTAGAATTAAAAAGCAGTGACTCAATTTGTTGTAGAAGTACACTCGGGGCAGAACCAGGTGGGGCAAAAGCGGGCCTACCCGGTACATATTTTCTACTTGGTCGATAGTCAACCTGATGGTTTATTACTATTTTTAGGTTTCAAAATGGTTCGCAATTACCAAAGAAAAACAGACCGTCAAAGCTGGTCACAGGACAGCATGTTACAAGCCATAAACGCTGTCCAAACCAGTGTAATGGGATATAAAAGATCAGCTGTTACTTTCAGTGTTCCCCAAAGCACTCTAGAAGGACGTATCAAGAAGTTACGGAATGGGATGCTCTGTGTCTTTTGTGAAGAAAACTAATCCATGTCAGCTAGAGGTGATGGATGGGTAAAGTGTATTTCGTGCGAGAGCTGGGCACACGAAGGATGTACTAGTTGGCTGGATGAGGATTTGGATGAGTTCAGATGCAACAGCTGCCTCAGAACTCTTTAATTAAACTTGTTTTTAAATACCCCACTTGTTATCCGATTTTGCCCCGGGGGTGGGGTAAAACCGTAATTAGCAATATTTTTTGTTATATCCCTGTTTTAGTCAATACAGATTATTTTTTTTAAATACGTTAGTTTATTCTGTAGATAAGGTTTTGTAAAGAATACTACTGGGTAAATCAAATATTTATTCTATGTTTGTACATTGGTACATTAAACTAACATAAAAATGATTTCTCATGTGACATTGACAAACATGGCTGACATGATATGAACAGATTACTTTACATCCTTTCACAAATGAAAATGTCGAAACGAAAACAATAAAAAATACAATTAAAAAACAAGACGCTCATAAAAGCAAATTATTCAAATCATTCATTGTCATTACTGAATTATCATTATTGATTCAAAAGGTTTACTGAATATTGATTCAACTCAGAACATAGTCATCAAATCTAACAGGCCTTCTAGTTGTTCTAGATACCCTTCCTTCAGATCTTTCGGAACCCTCATTGCTATCATCAGATGGTTCAGTTGAAGAGGAAGGTGAGGGTTTCAAAAATTTTCTGTTTCTTCTCAGCATTCTTCCTGAATCATCCTCTACAATGTATGACCTTGGACTTTGATGTTCACTTATAACAGTGCCGGGCTCCCATATCCCATCTTTTCTGATGACGATTTTATCACCTTCTTTTACTTCCGGCAAATTCCTAACTCCTTTCTTGTCATAATGATATTTCTGAACTTGCTGACTTTTTATCAGTTTTCTCCTGACTTCCTCGCTATTTGTCTCTTCCTGTTTCAATAATCCCGAATGGACTGGTAACTTGTCTCGTAATCTTCGATTATTGAGAAGTTGGCTAGGTGAAAGACCTATTGATATAATTGGTGAATTTCTATATTCTAGCAGACCAGCATAAAGGTCTTTGCTTTTTCTCATAATTGATTTGGCTATTCCAACAGCTTTTTCAGCCAAACCATTTGATTGCGGATATTTAGGACTTGAAGTTATTGTTCTGAATTGCCACTCACTTGCAAATTCTAGAAATTCTATACTACTGAACGGCATGTTATCAGAACAGAAAACGTCTGGAATACCCTGTGAACTAAAAATATCTTTCAATGCTGATATTATATCAATGGCTCGTTTGGCCCTCAACTTACGAATTTCGAGCCATTTACTGTAGGCATCTATCACAACCAAATATTCATTGTCTCCATAAAACATTATATCTCCTGCAATTCTTTCCCATGGCCTTGATGGAACCTGGGGTTGTAATAGAGGTTCATTTGCATTATTTCTTGCATATTTTTCACATATTTTACAATTTTTCATCAATAAAGCGATATCACTTGACATTTTAGGTCAATAAAAAAACTTTTTGTCCTAGCTTTCGTTTTATTTTCTCCAAAATGATTTTCATGAAGTAAAGACAAAATTTTCTGTCTCAGTGAAGAAGGGACAATCAATTTGTCATTTAGAAAAAGTAAATTTTCTCCTATGGAAATATCATGACTAATTTTTCTGAAATTCTCTAGCTCACTATCTAATTTTTTAGGTGGCCAACCTTTTTCGGTGAATTCAAACACTTTTCTTAATATGGTATCTTTTTGCAATTCTGATTGGAACTCTAATTTTCGTTCGTCTGACATAGGTATATATTTTGATGCCAAGTGTACAATTTTGTCTTCATCATCTATTTCGCATTGGCCAGTTTCTGGCAAAGGAGCTCTAGATAAAAAATCGGCAATATACATTAGAGAACCTTTCAAATATTTCACATTGAGAGAATATCTCAAAGTTTTCATTCGTAAATTTTGAAGTCTACAAGTGAGTTGATTGATATTTTTTTTAAAAATGGATTCGAGAGGTTTATGATCTGTATGAACCGTCACTTCATGTCCATATATATAAAAATGAAATTTCTCACAGGCAAATTTTATGCTGAGCATTTCTTTTTCAATTTGGGCGTATCGTTTTTCACAATCTGTCAGACTCCTAGACGCAAATGCAACAGGTTGACCGTTTTGTAAGAGACAAGAACCTAGACCATGTTGTGATGCATCCGTTTGTATGACCATTGGCTCTCTACTATTAAAAATTTTTAAATTAGGTGCTCTTGTTACTATCAGTTTGATTTTATCAACACTTTTTTTATGTATCTTATCAAATTTGTAAACAACATCTTTTTTCAGTAAGTCTCGAAGAGGTGCAGTTATTTGTGATAAATTAGGAATGAATTTCGTTAAATATTTCAAAAACCCCAGAAATCTCTCTAAAGATTTTTTGTCGGATGGATACTCAAGAAGCGTAACAGCTTTTATATATTTTTCATCTATCTTAACCTCATTTTCCGAAATTACATGTCCGCAATACCTGACTTGGCTAACCTTAAACTGAATTTTGTTTTTATTGAGTTTTACTCCAAATTGTTTTGCCCGTTCAAGAAAATTGATTAGGTTTCTATCATGTTCTAGTTCATTCTTACCACATATGACTATATCGTCGAAATAGATGAAAATCCCTGTCAGATCACCAAAAATTTCCATGTTTTTTCGCTGAAAAACTTCAGGGGCTGATGAAATGCCAAATGGAAGCCGATTAAACCGATATCGCGCAAATGGTGTATTGAAAGTACATAAGTCCGCACTTTCCTCATCTAGTTTTATATGCCAGAACCCTTCTTTCATATCAAAAACTGAAAAAAATGCCATACCTGTTAATTGTGCGATTATATCTTCTGGTTTAGGTATGAGATATAACTCCCTCTTGATAGCACCATTCAAGTCCTTCGGGTCGAGACATAATCGTAACTCACCATTGATTTTTTCCCTTATTACTAGGTTGTGCACCCAATTGGTTGGTTTGTCGACTCTGGAAATAACACCTCGTCCTTCCAATCTATCCAGTGTTTCTTTCAGTTTTTCTAATAGAGCGTGAGGGACTCGTCGAGGGGGATTCACTACTGGAATGGCATCAGATTTAATATGTATATGATATGTTCCAGGAAAATTTCCTGTACCAGTAAATAAATCGGAATAGCAATTTAATAAATCTTTTTCAGATTGCAATGAATGATTTAGAATATCTACTCTTTTAATGAGTCCAAAATTCACACAGTCACTTAACCCTAGAATTGGTTCAGAATCTACATCAACTACTAGAAAGTCAACAATTTTTCTAACCTTTTTTATAATACAATTCAATTTGGTGATACCTAAAGGTTTAATTTTCGAATTTTTGTTTCCAAATCCTAAAATCATAATATTTGTTGGTTGGATACTTACATCTTGTAATTTAGAAAAAGTATTTAAAGGTAAACAATTTATTTCTGCACCACTATCTAATTTTATTTTGATTTTCAATCCATTGACGATAATATCTTCATACCATACCTGTTGACGTTCAAATTGTGTCTTCTTGACTTCACTCACATATAACTCAACAGAATTATGTTCATTAGGATCATCCCTGCAATCAGGATCGTCAGACTCGGCCTCATCTTCCTGAACTTCATGAATATTCTTTTTGTTTTTCAAATATTCTGAACATTTCTTGACAAAATGGCCCTTCTTCTTACACAACCCACATTCTTTACCAAACGCTGGGCAATTTCTAATTCTATGTGAATAACCACAAAAATTGCAATCGTCTATGACGTCTCTTTTGATAGATTTCCTTTTTACTACGTTGACATTGACACTACTTGCTTCACGTTTAAATTCTTCTATCTGTTGCTTACTGGCTTCTACTGCTCTACAATATTCCGAAACTTTTTCCAGGGTAATATTTCCATCTCGCAGAAGAACTTCTTTTACATTCGAATCTCGTATTCCAAATATAATTTGATCTCTGATTATGCTTGATTCCTGATCCCCAAATGCACACTTAGGAATGGAATTTTTCAGCTCGGTAAGATAACTATCGAATACTTGCCCTTCTTTCTGTGTTATATTCCTGAACACGAATCTTTCATAAACAATATTTGCTCTTGGTTTACAGTAATTCTCAAATTCTTTGACTAACTCCACCAGTGTGATTGTTTCACTATTTAGCTTCAGTGAATTGAAAACTTTTAGGCCCTCTTCACCAACGGCATTTAGGAAAATTGCAACCTTAACATCTTCTTTAACATCTCCATTATCTTTCCCCGAAGCTTTCATGAACAAATTGAACTGCTGCTTCCATAAGATCCAGTTTTCAGCTAAATTCCCTTCGAACGTGAGAGGTTTCGGTGGTCGAAAAATTGATTCCATATCCGTATTTCTCTAACTCGACTTGATAATTATAACAAATCAGTTTACTTCTGACACCATTTAAAGAATACTACTAGGTAAATCAAATATTTATTCTAAGTTTGTACATTGGTACATTAAATTAACATGAAAAATGATTTCTCATGCCACATTGACAAACATGGCTGACATGATATGAACAGATTACTTTACAGGTTTATAGAATTTAGTTTCCAAAATATCAGTTATAAAATAAAATTATTAAGTACTATGGAATTTTTTTACCTTAGCTACCCGGTTCTACCCCTCATTCCCCTACCACTTTTCCTTTCAGCCCCTCAATTCTGATATTTACCATGTAATATCTGTTGTAATGATTTTGTATAAATAATAGATTTGTCCACCAATTTTGCCTACATCTATCACTTTCTCTACAGAGCCCTTCAAAAAATGGACCCCACGGTATATGTCGTAGCCAAGTTGCGTAAAATCCAACGATTAGAACAACTGTAGGTATAAATCTGAAAAAGTTTAATTGGTTAATTTTTTCAAACGCCCATGATGTAAACGTCAAAAATCGCACTCGACATTCCTCGTGATTTATAAGTGACTTTTAACAATAACATGCTAGTAATGAGTTCTCATAACATACATGTGCGTATAAATAAGAGAAACTTAAATTTCTTTGTTTAATCAAATGGCAATGAAATTTTTAACTGCGGCAATTGCAAACCATAAAAAAACTATTAATATTAGTTAAAAAAATTAAAAAAATAATGCCCCTAAATGTCGGCAACACATTATACAATTTCTGTTAGTGGTGAAAGTAATGAAATTATGAACTCTACCCCGGGCCTAGGAAAAGTATAGTACGTTACACGAGTTTTACATTACATTACGTAAACTACTTACCGTATATATCTTTTAGCTATAGATTTCATAACAAAACTTAAATTTATATCTTCTTTCTTGTCCTGTTTTGATAACAAAGAGGTTATCAGCATCCAAGAAGACATCATAAAAAAGAATGATAGCATAAAAACAGCTCGTTTAGGTAACTCGTTAAAGACATCTGGATTGTCATTGTTCTAAAAATATTATAAATAATAATAATAAAGTTTATTCAAGTTTCAGTTTTTAAATATGTCAATCTGACGATGCTAGTTGTATAACGAAACGGCTGTCATTGAGTTTAAATAAATAGTGGAAGTTTTGTTAAAACGAAGAGTTTTTTATTACCTATTCATAAAAACATAATACATAAAAAAGTATAATATAAATATATGTAGCATTAATAGTTAAAATGATTTAAAGAGATAAATTAAACATAAAAATCCGATAAAGTTAATAAATAAATTGATTTACTGACCAGAAAAGCAGCTCGAACCAATTTCATTGAACCCGAACCTTCAGATGAATTACATGAATGATTACCTCGATAAAAGCTCAGATGAGGATATTGATTTTAACGATATATAATAGTATAAATTCTACAATACGAGCAATGTTTTCTAAAACGCCTGCTGGCGTAGTGAGATACGTGCTTGATTCTCACACGGACGGCTGATTTTCAATGATCAACAACAATTTAAAAAAAAAATAATAGTCATAAAGCTGGGCGGAAAAAATTTGTGTGGCACACGTGATATTTGCTGTCCTCGCTATGCTCGGGCAGAAATTATGTACACTATACAGGGTGTGTTCGCGGAGCACGCTTTCGAGCTATGTAGCGCCAAGAGCCATATAACGCAAACGAGGAATAGTACTAGATAGCGCCAAATGGCGCAAATAGCGTGCTCCCCGAACACACCCACAATACTTCTAGAAACAAAAACAATTTACTTACATCTTCGAAATATTTAGGATTGCTGATAGGTATTGCTACTTGTCCAAGAGCAGCATGTACTAATATGATTAATATTGACATATACACTCGTATGCCTTGCACGGAACGCAGTTTCTCGAAAGTTGGTCCTACTGGGATACTTTTTAATTTATTCCAGTTATTTTTTATTGAAAATGACAACATTACTTTTCCACCTAAAATTGCATAATTACAAAAAACATTGTTTTATTCCTAAACTTACATTTATACATCTTAATTTATTACTGAACCAACTTTTGTAACGGTTCAAATTCTATGAAAGAATATTGTATTTAATTTTATATTTATTTTCTTGGTGATAATCATTATTCTAACATTTTGTGTTGCCCTCGTACATCGATTTTTAACTACATCAACTTGACGCATGACACTCGTCTACGTATCCTCAAGGTCATAATTGCGTTACGAAGTACATTTTGAATTTTTCCTTTTTTTCTCAACAGTTTCTTGGTCATAGGTATCTTCCTATACTGAGTGTATGAGTGAAAAGGTACCCCTTAATTCAGGTTTTTCATGATTTCAAACTACTCCTAGTAATAATAATTATTATTAAAAGTGCGGTTTTGAGTTTTTTTGTGTTTTTTGGAAACTTTTGTCATGATGTTTATATTTTTAAATATCCTGGTATTTATGCCAAATTACCTACTGTTTATTAGGTAATTATACAAATGTATATCTTTCTACTAGCATGTAGGTTGGGATCACGAAAAACCTGTAATAAAATTTTACAGACTGGGAAATTTGAGAAGAACTAAAATTATTGCTTCTATTTCCACCATTTCATTTATATATAAATCAAACTACATATTTCTTAACGACAAAAATGGGTAATTACAAATAGATTAAAATAATATTACTTAACCTCAAAATCACACTTTTTCATATTATAATTTTGCATTTTCATGTTGATACTGTAAGAAATGTTTGTCAACAATGTTTAAGTCTCAAAAACTTTACAAAATCAAGAAAATACACAAATATACAATAAAAAAATAGTTACGTTTCTAATAATGTGGCGTATCAAAAAAATTACTAATGTACTAAAAAATTAGCTTTATTCGCCAATGTCTACCTACTTAAAAAAATTGATCGAAGAAATATTTGAATATACCGCTGTTTATTTTGTATTCTAAGTGTAGAATAATTTTTATTTTGTTATTGATGCAAATTTTACAATAAATTCAAATAAGCTGCTTAATCATTCCAAATATAATTATGGCGTTCTTTAAAATAACTTTATAATTGATACTTTTAGCTGAAATAATGTTTTTGTGCTTACCAAATGTTTGTTTAAGCTTCACATAAGATGCTTCATCTTTTCCCAATACAGTATCACAAGCCGTACAAATTAGAACGAAACTTATGTACACTAAGAAAACAATTCTGAAAACAAAAATTCTTATGATAAATTAAATGTTGATTTCCTTCACCATTTTCTTGTTAAAATGTATCAACTTTTAGGACATGGTTTAAAAATATGCGTGACCGTATGGCCACTAAAAAATTATTTTTCAGATCTCGTCAGTCATGCCACTAACAATTATATTTTTATGTTTGTAATGTTGACCATTACAAATGAATATTTTAAAAAATTATTCTCTAAAAACTCGAGATTACAAAGTGGATATACAGGCCGTAGTAAAATATTCTATTGTACTAGTTATAAGCATATTCTTAGGTACTTACGCAAAAATCACATCGCCTGTATCTATCTGGTAGATGGGTCCGCCTCCTTTACAGCTAATTATATTAACATTACCTCGAAATCCCAAACTTTTATATTTGTTATCAAAACATTGATTCAACTCTTTGTGGAACTCTTCTTGTGATGAATTTAGTGTTTTTATATTTGGACATGTCTTCGGCACACATGTGAAATGACGTATTATATCATGCCTATAATGTAACTCGGATGCACTGACTGCCTAAAACAATAATATTACAAAAAAGTTAAAATGCTGATCATCAAATCGGGAACGTTCTTCTAGAGTATCAGTATCTATCATTCTTAGCCCATATTTGTCCCATTGTGCGTCCTTCTGACATTGAGCCTACCTACCTATTAGCTCAACCAACCTACCTGATTAAAGCAGGTTATGACGTTACCAGTAGACAGCTTCGTGAGGTTGGTTTGCGATAGCCAGTTCTCGCCGAATACAGAAGATACATGGTGCAGGAGATTCACAAATGACTTACTGGACGACAATGTCCAGTAAGGATATCTGTAGCATTAGGCAGGTTCTTTCTGGTCCCTTACTAGGTCAACTTCCACTAAAGCTGGTAAGTTGAAAAGAGTGTCAGGTCCCAAGATGAGTGAGACTCTACCAGAGTATTTCGAAATCCATAATATTCTTTCTAAGGAGCCCAACCAGAGGCAGTATCTTCACAAATCAAAATAAATACCTTTACAAAATACTTCCCAGGGTTAACAATTATAAATCAGAAGAGGAATTCGAACCTGGGATGATTTAATTAAAACTGCATGGTAAGTGGAAAGCAAGAAGCCGCTTCAACATATACTTACAAGATGGTGTAATACGGAACACTCAACCAGCAACTATGGTAAAACAGCAATTATCAACCCAGATGTCCAAATGAAACGCTTATTTGAACATTTCCCAACAAACTTTGGCACTCATTTTGGATCATGTCATATTTATAGTTGAAACTTCAATTTATTTCCTTTGTGTTTGACATTAGAACCATAATTGTATATCTCAGCTCACAGTAATATTGAAGTACAATTATTATTGTTTGGTGTTCAAGCTCCTTATAGTCAGTTTTATTTTTTATATCTCATGATATATGCTTGTTTTGTATCCCCAATTGTTTCTTGCAAAATGTTTACTTATTACGAAGGCTTTTGTTTATATTCTTTTAGTTCAAGATTGGTTTTTCTTATTATTTTAAAAGCAACCAGATTGGTCTTGCTTGGATTGATGTTGAGTTCCAATCTGTTGCACCATTCTTTGGTGTATTCAAGACTTTTCTGTACTATTTCACACAGTGTATGCTCAAATTAGCCCAAATTAGGTGATAATACTCCCCTGAGGGACTGACTGATACCAAGAAAATAAATTAGTTTAAACTTACTTTGATGGTTTCCCAAACTGCTGGAGGGTTATTAGGATCTTCTGGGGCCAGTTTATATTCTATAGCACAATAAAGAGCTTTTTCCTTTAATAACATACACACTTCGTAGTTTTCTACGTTGAATAAATCCGGCATCTGCGCATACTCTTCATCTACAACAAAATCACATTTGGTTAGGATATGGCCATTTACATATATAGGTATTCTAGTTTTGTGAAATTATTATTATAAGCATTGATTTGACATTTACAAAGTTTGATAAAATTTAAAAACGATTTGCTACAGTATCAGCCAAAATAACCAAACCGAATATAAAAAAAATTATGTGTGAATGGTTTATGAATTTCTCAAATTTTTTAATACATAAGTTCAAAGTGTGCAACATTGCATTGTAGACAAGCTTCACAATGTTTCTATAAAGATTAAATTCTAGAGCTATAGATTCTTAAAACATATTTAAGAAAAGTGATTGCATTAGTAGAAAATCCCAAATGTGGGCATCAGGTGGTTTTAAATCCGGTTAATGAGGTGGATACTCGAAGTCTGTGTGACGAGAAACTTTTCTGCTACCAAAATGTTCAAGGCAATTTTATTTACAACTTATTTAAGTATTCCATTTCAGGGCCTTAGCTTCAATTAAATTTTATTACAACTGTAAAATATTTAAATTTCGCGCATTTTATTCAACATTATTCCTAAGCGCTGTGTACAGCGTTGCCAGATTACAAAAAACGAAAATAAAGAGGTTGGAAATGGATATAAAATTAATATGTTAATTTGAATATCTTAAAAACAAAACGGTGAGGAGGAATTTTTGTTTAACTTATTCTGCAAACATTATTTTCCACTCTTCTACTAATGGAAAGTGATCGCGATCTAAACGGTCAAAAATTCTAAATATGTAAAAAATTTTGAAAAAAATCTATCGAAAAGTGCCTTAATTTCGATAGTAATGTTTATTTTGGCGGATAGGACCTTACTTTACTGCTGATTTTGTGTATTAATATTTTTACAATTATTTACCTGTGACACCATTGGTCAAACACAATGTGAAGCTAATCAAAACACAGATAAGTACATAATAGGTTTTCCAATTCATGATTTTTCCTGAAAATTAATAATAAAATTTTATTAAAATACAGCGATTAAATCTCATTTCTATAATTTAAAAATTAAATTAATATCTCCTTGTTGTTGTTAAACCATTTTTAAAGAGATAATTATTAATTCCTTAATAATAATGTCATTAAATAAACACCAATTTATAAACAATATTTGTCAAAGATCAATTTTTAATCAATTTGTGTGATTTATTCAATAATTCCACTACTGATAAAAATGGTCACTACTAACTAATCAATTCTGATATTATCCAAAGACTAAAAGTAAACCATTCAAATGTGTCAGAACGAAGTTGCTGTATTAGCTAGTCCCTAGCTAGATTGGTCATATATCAGCTAATAGCCTTTTACTGACTGCGAGTTTGTATAATCTTCCATAATAAAACCTGCTGGAGTGCTATTATTGACCATTTCTGACAACCATTCCCATATGACTGGAATTAAAAGTATTAAATGCTATTCTTGACCGTTCGAATTCCCACCGCTACCGAACATACCTGACAATGGAACGCACCTGAAACAAAACCCTTCAACGAACGCAACCCAAACGGAAACCAAGGAGAACATTGTTGACCCTCATCTATGAATTACAATACTCCTAATACACTGCCCTTTTTCTAGCCGATAACTCGACGAAGACAGTAGCCCCTGTACTGGAATCTATCGTATCCCTTTGGCTGTAAACAGTAAGTAGAAAACTTATTATTTTTTTATTTTTATCTTCTTTTCATCTTATGATTATTCTAAACTCCTTTAGAAATAATTGTACATACTAATTTCATCACAATATAATTTTTTTTAAGACTAAAATTAGCAATTTGCGTATAAGGGTTTAGGGCGTGGTCCATGTAAAATTGTTCCCTGATACTATTTACAAGCAAAATCATTTAATACAGCTAATACATATAAAATAGAACGGGTTTCTTAATACATTAGAACCATTCAAGAGAAGCCTAGAACGAGATACTGATATTAAGAATTTGGCTTAATTCTTCCCATTTTATTACAGAATCCTTCATTGTGAAATCATTAGAAAAATTTCCACTTACTGATGGTGGATTTTTATTTAAATATTCTAGGTACGAGCATTTTTTTGGGTATCCTTTTTTCTTTCCATATTTAGTAAACAAAATAAATAACGACTAAACAGTTTTCTTATATATGTCGGCGTCATTAAGTGAAATCCGTCATTCCCTGAAATGCCTAGTAATTTCACGTATTGCCGGCAAACAGCGTAACTCCACATTTGGTACACCGTTTGCCCAATTATTTTAGTCAAACGCTGTATTTAACCAAATGATTTCAGTTACCCTGTTTTCCGGGTTTAGTCGAACACTGTAATTGTAATTTACATCTGTTGTGTACTGATTTTTTGTGAAAACTGAAATGTCGAAGTATTCAGAATTGTTTTATAAGAAGTTAGATGACTATTAGTCCAGTCGAAGCAAGAAAAAACCTTGGGATATTGCGCGATTGGCGGAGGTAAGTTAATTATTTCAAACATAACCTCAAACCTACAAAATCAGTTGAAATTCGTACACTGTTGTCACGTTTAACTCTGTTTTATAATTCATTTGCTCGGGGAAAGAGTGATTTTATTGTGTGTCTTTTTATTGGTTTTTGAGCATATAGATTTTAATTATAAAACGGACTTTGAAAATTTGATGTGTGTTGTAACAGATTACAAAAATAGGGTCTATTAAGTCGGAAACCAAAGAGGTATTTCTTCAAGCATATGACGTTCCTGAAAAGTTTGTATCAGTACGTGAAGCTGTGCAGTCGCTCTCACTTTCCGGAGGTCAAGGATATTTTAAGTGTTCATGTAAATCAGCGAAAAAAAAAATGTTTGTGTAAAGAAAAAAGTTCTTTGTAATTCAAGGTTTCATAAAAGCGCACATTGCGCTAATAAATAATAAACCATATTATCACACATTTCCTCTTATATTTTTGTATCTAGCTATTATTTGGTTACGTTCCTATTTGTTCGTTCTATGGTTTTTTTTATATTAAGTATGTATACTTTAGAATTTCATCTCAGAATCATATTTTATTTTTTGTATTGGTACTGAGTTTATGTTTTAAATTTAATAGTTAATACCTTTTCATGCAGAACCTACTGGCAACACTGTCCTAATTACAATGATTGACTAAAATCGGAAAATAGGGTAACAGAAATCATTTAATTTATTACAGCGTTTGCCTGAAATAATTCAGTCATTACAGGGAATGTCTGAAACTATTAGGCAAACGGTGTACCAAATATGGAGTTACGCTGTTTGCCGGCAATACGTGAAATGACTAGGCATTTCAGGGAATGACGTATTTCACTAATTGACGCCAGTACCAGTGACCAAACATCAAATTTATGACAGTTGGGGCCGGTTGAACCTCTCTCCACTGTTGCCAAATCACGTCCACTGCTGAAGAGTAGTGCTCCCAAAAGCAGCAAATTTTTAATTTAATTAGCTTGTCCGCAAACACAGTTGCTCGCAGAAGTAACCAGTTACAAAATGCCAGTATCCGAGCGATTTTCCACATTTTCAAGTTTTCCTTGAACCATCTTGTGTTTTTTTTTAGTTACTGAAATACACAAAACCAAAACCTTCGTGGCAAGAATTTATAATGAGTACATGTTATATTTTATTTCACTACAATTATTGCGTGTTGTAGTAATTTTTAACATTCATTCAAACAGTTCACCATGACTGCAAAACACGAGAAAAATAGTAGACCTAACGATTTGTTTGTATTCAATTTGTGTTATAAAATAGGTGCTATATTTGCTATGTTTCCTTGGAATTTCTTTTCTAGTAAAATATTTTACCAAACAATAATATTTACTATATTTATATGTATATCTTGGATACTGGGAATAATTTGTGTATCTAGAATGCCTTTGATGACATTGGATGCTGTTATTTTCTACGTAACTTCTTTTTTTTTATATCGCGTCTATATAGTTATTTTATTAAAAGATTTAATTATTAACAGAAAAAGATGGAAATTATGTTTTAAACTAATTTTATCGCTGAATAAAAGTTTGGGAAAACATTTTGTATCAAAAAAGATTATTTTCGTAAAGCTCTTGTTTTTAATAGCATTTTGTTTATGTGGCTTGTTTTATTATATCGTATACAGTCGTCTAATACCATATTTGGTTGATGATAGTATTGATTTTGCGTGTTGGTTTATCATAAATCTGCAAATGTGTTTAACATCGATTATGTTAATGGAAATTTCTTTATTCATACAAAATAAGCAAGTACTTCTTTTAAAGACATTGAGAAATATAGGCTTAGCAAAGCTTGGTTTAAATATTAATTTAATTAGTACGCACTTCAAATACACACATTTACCAAATAACTTGGAAGAAACAAATTCTAAAATGGATGTGGTTCACGATCTTAAAGTGATCGAAAGAAATTATAATAATATATGTACAATAGTGAAACATCTTGATAATGTCTTCAGCTTAAATATTTTGTTAATCGTTTGCGCATTCTGTTTATCTTTAGTTAATTATACGATATTTACATTGGAAATTATTTATCACAAAAGAAGTATAGATACAAACAGACTTATAACTGACGGTTTATACACAGCTATATTTTTGGTGAGTAAAGTTCTATTTTTATATAATGTTCTTAGTAAGATGGGCTTCCACAAGTAAAGGTTACTACAATCAATTTCTTTATAAATATTTATTTATTTCTGTTCGATAATTCGTAGTTCACAGGACTATGGGTTTACTACGAATTACTGGAGGTAACGAATTATCGAAGCTTCGAATAATGGAAGGTGGCGAAGAAAAAAATACGAATTAGACGGTTGTACTTAAATTTATTTTTTATTTACTGTATTTATTGCAAAATTTATTACATGAGATCACGCAGGTCAAACTTTCTTCCAGCAAGAATGTTCATTACAGATCATCAAGATTTACAATAAAAATCAGTTATTTTTGACTGCTTCGACTGGTCCACACGAGCACGATCAATCGCATTTTCAATGCAAACCAAGGCGGAAAACACGGAATCGTCGACTTCTCTCGTTGCTAAAAACTGACATAATTCCGCGATATGAGATCGAGCTTTTTTGAAGGAAATCGGATGAAAAGGTTGGTCATCATCATCGTCTCCATCGTCATCCTGATTTTCCGAATCTTCTTGAATATGCTGAGCCAAAATTTCTTCATCAGTCATGGCACTTGAAATGGCCACTTCGTCATCAACATGAACAAAATCCATGAATGTTAGACTTTCCGCTTCCTGACCCACAGCACGAGACCAGTCAGCGGCAGGTACAACGAGGGAACCTTCAGGAATTAAACCTGTTTCAGCTTGTTGTTCATCATAAAAACCGCAGTGCGCGAAACAGTTTCGGATAGTTTGTTGAGAGACATTTTTCCATGATTTATGAGCAATGTTCATTGCATCCAAAATTGAAACTTTGTGCTCTCTGTTTTCGTCGATGCAATCTAATAGTCGTGTCACGATTTCTTTACGGTACATAACCTTGAAGTTTTTTATGATCCCCTGATCCAATGGTTGCAGACGGGAAGTGGTATTCGGCGGCAAACTCCACTCTTACATTTGCAAGTTCTGGCAAATTATTATGAGCTGTACAGTTATCGATCAGCAATAATATTTTCCGTTTTTGTTTCATCATGTCGTTATTCAGATCCAAGAGCCACTCTTTAAACAATTCGGCAGTCATCCACGCGTTTTTATTTGCTCGATACATCATTGGGAACGACCGAACGTTTTTAAAACAGCGTGGTTTGGATGATTTTCCGATGATGAAAGGTTTGGGTTTCTCGGATCCGTCCATGTTTGTGCACAAAAGTAAAGTTATTCGTTCCTTACTGTTTTTACCGCCGTGGCACTTATCGGATTTGAAACTGAGAGTACGATCAGGAACGCATCTATAGAATAATCCAGTTTCGTCTGCATTAAAGACATTTTTTGGATCAAATATGGAAATCATCTCTGCCAATTTTTCTTTCCACTCATTGCAAATGCTTTCTCCAACATCCGCACTCTCACCGCAAATTTTGTGGAACTTAATGGAATTTCTTTTTTTGAATTTGTCCAACCATCCGCCACTTGCCTTGAAGCGGGTGATTCCCAATTTTTCCGCAAAAAATTTCGCCTTTTCCCTCAACAGAGGGCCTCCGACAGGAACATGTTTTAAACGGCATTGTGTAAACCACTCAAGTAGACAATGTTCAAGTTGAGGGAACTCAGCAGATTTTTGTCGTTTCCATTTGGCGGTTGATGGACTGGCTGCTATCACATCTTTTTTTTTGAGGATGGATGTCAATGTAGATTGAGGAATGAGGAATCGATCCGCTACATCTTTCTTTTTCTCTCCACACGCGACAGCTTCTATAATTTGTTTTTTCTCGACGACTGAGAGGCACTTGTATTGTTGTCGCTTTGAACTCATCTTTGCTACTGAAGAAAACAATAAAAAACAACAAAAAATTTGTCGCGCCGCTCCTTCCCTCTAAAAACTTTACCTAAAAGGTACAATACACGTGGCGATAATCTAACGAAGAAACAGACAAGAACAATCATGTACAGCTTGTACGAATTATAGCAAGCTCTCGCCGACTAAACAACGAATTATAGAAAGTGATGACGAATATACGCCCATCTGGGCTGCAAAATTAATACGATTTATAGAGGGGACTGAAACGCATTGATTTTCTACGAATTATAGAGGCTAAGCCAAGGGACCAAGCTTTTACTACGAATAATAGGGAATTACGAATTATAGAGGTCCGAATTATCGAAGTTCTACTGTATTATAATTCTCATATCATTGCTTTTTACAAGTAGATTTATATACATTTTATGATTAAAACCTTTTTCAAGGTAAATAAATATTTCCTGTAAATTATTTTTATTTCATACTGCACCCTAAAACATACATTTACGTACTTGATTTCAGTCCGGAAAATAGACTGTACCTACTATATCTCGTAATGAAGTTTTACAGGCTTCTACTTATGAAAATAGTGTATATTAGTATATTACGCTATCGCATGCAGGGACACAAAAATAACAATAGCACAACAGTAAATCCACAACCATCCAAAACAAAAAGTAAAGAAATATTTTATTGAAAAGCCTGATCTGTAAATGTTTGTAATACAAAACACGATAGAAAACCAGAAAGTTACGTTCTGTGATGCGATTAATCTAAGAGCGCCGGCGCGTTAACTTTTCAAATATATCTCCATGTGGGTCCGATTTCTACCACGCGCAGCTTAGATATTAGCGTTCCATTTAACTATTTCAGTTCAGTGGTCCCAACATTGTTCCTTGTTGCATCCCACAGGAAATCTCTTTTATTTTTTTATAATTTTTCGATACGGTTTCGTATAAATAAAAAGAAATAAAATATGAAAGAAAAATAAGTTATTCATCTTAATTTAAAAAAATAAATTAAACACATTATTTAAAATGTTTGTAGTTGTTTAATTTTATAGGATTAAAAAAAGTGCTTACATATTTGCTTATTCTTTCTCATGGATTTTTTTTATATTTTAGATTTTTGTAATAATGATTACTATCGCTGGTGATAATATAGAAAAAAGCTTTTTGGAGACCAGTCAAATGTTTCAAGTTTGGCAAACTAATATAAAGGTACCTTGGTATAAAGATAGAATCAGAAAAGTATCCAATTTATTCAAGAAAGTTAGACCAGCCTTAACGATTTCAGGATTTTTAATTATTAATAGGACTTTATTGCCAATATTGCTGTCAAGTATTACTTCTTATCTTATTATATTAATTCAATTTAAAATTAATTAAACTAGGCTAGGTTAGTTTAGGTTAGGTTAGGTTAGGTTAGGTTAGGTTAGGTTAGGTTAGGTTAGGTTAGGTTAGGTTAGGTTAGGTTAGGTTAGGTTAGGTTAGGTTAGGTTAGGTTAGGTTAGGTTAGGTTAGGTTCTATGTGAGTGATCGTTCAACTTCCCTTCCACTATGACCTGAAAGAACTATTGTGGCTCACCCCTAAGTTATAGTCGTACTATATCAGCCCTATGCCTCCGATGAAGCTCAGCGGGGTCGTTTGCGACACTCCCATGATATATCATTGTATTTTATTGCATTTGTATAGTAGTTATATGATCTGTGAATAATATTTTTTATTGCAATTCATTGCAACACTCAACGGAGTGTGGAAAGAAATCTCTTTCCACACTCGTCTAGTTATTTTTTGTGTCACAGTTGGTAAATGTGTGCATTGTATTAGATAGTTTTGAAACTCACTAAGATTCTTTCATTTTCCTTTAAATTGGTTATATTTATATATTTTCTTAAATTGTTTATCACTCCAATTTACTATTTAAATCAAATTTAAATTTCAAACTTGATATATCTGACATATGTCATTTTAGTAAGTACCAACATAATGTAATGAACATAAAAAATACTAATTATTGAATAATTTTTTTAAAAAACATAAATAAATGCAAATTATAAAAAATATTGTGTAAACCTTTTACAAATAACTATTGTATACTTTTATATTTATTACTGATAACATATTTTAAATCTCATTTAATATAGAAAATCATTTCAGTACAATCTTTGTATTAAATTTGAAGCTAACACAGAATACAATAATACACAAGTATCGAAAAAAATATAAATATAAGGCAACATACATTTATTTTCTTTAATCATATGCATTATTTAATTTTAATAAGTGAACATTTTTATAATTATACATTTATAAGTAGATACTTATTTAAAATATAATCTTTTTATTAAACTTAAATTTGGGTAGTGCAACTTATTATGCACCACCTAACATTAAAAAAGTTTGAAATATTTATTAACAAATATTTTGGAAAACTATTAATAGATCAGAAATTGAAAGTATATGTTTAAATAATAGTTACTAATGATAAAAAGTAAATCTGTGAAAAATGTAATGATAATTTTTTAAATATAGGTAATAAATTATTTGATATAACAAAAAGTAAAAAAAAAAACTCAAAGTACTAGTTTGTTCTTAAAACCTACCACAGAAATTAAAATTTTGGATATTGCAAAGAATTTGAATAAAAATAATTCACCTGGTCCAGATAAAATATCTGTACAAGACGTATTATTGTATAGATCTTATTTTTAGGTTTGGGTAATTTTGGTACAGCTATTTTCTTAGACATTCAGAAAGCCCATTGACACTGTAAATTATGAGATATTATTGAAAAGTTTAGAGATAATAGGAGTAAGTTTAAATGTTTAAGAGCTTTATTTCACTTTATGAATTTGAGAGTGAAATTAAAGCTGTTAAATTAAGAATACCTCAAGGTTCTGTACTTGGTCCAATTTTATATTTAATATATATTCTAAATTTAGAAGAGTTAAATCGATGACTGACATTTTAGACAGATAACGTTGTTAAACAAAAGCTCCACGCTACTTTCAACATGTTGGGCAAAATGTTGCCTAGTGGATACATATCTTTAGAATTATACCAATTGATATAACAGCTTAACGATAGTAAGTAGTATCA
The DNA here is from genome assembly GCA_035357415.1 of Ophraella communa. Lineage (NCBI taxonomy): Eukaryota > Metazoa > Arthropoda > Insecta > Coleoptera > Chrysomelidae > Ophraella > Ophraella communa. Next base: position 8,104,456 of record CM068986.1, on the reverse strand, counting down.
GACCAATATACAGCACGTCCATAAAGTAATGCAAACATTCATTTTGTTTAAAAACAACAAATTTGGAAATTCCCCAAACATAATTATGAAAATTGTTTATGGAAAGTTATACGTTATTAAAGTATTTAGTAGGAAATTCAGGTATAATGCTCCTATTAATATTTCATTAAAAAGTATGGAGAGTGGCGGCTCGTGACATCTGCTATAGGGTGTGCTGCATGAACCACGGCCAATATAAAATAATAGAAATAGAATAACATACGAAAACAAAAACAATAAAATTAGCTTTAATACTAATTAATAGTAACTAATAACGACAAATTTATTTACACCTAATTTAAATTGAAACTCTATTGTTTTAAACACGCTCGAACAAAACAAATTAAACAAAATTGTAACCTAAGAATTTCTAAATACGGCACAGATGCAACGGTCACGAATAACTGTCGTGAATTGCAGCTCATTTCCGAGGCCGTTAATCAGTGGCCCAGCCGATTGCCGAAGCACATCGGCTAAGATCGCCGTTTGCCTAATAAATGCATTTTACCGCTGCCAGTGTTTCGGTTGTTATCGACGCGGCTTCACTGGAGCACCAAATACGTAAATAAATTATACGGTTTCACTAGAGGAGTAAATACGTAAAAAAAATTATATTAATCATCGTTGTTGGTGAATTATTATTAACAGTTGATGTTTAATATGATAATATGGCAGATTTGAAATAAAACTATATTAATTATTCTTTAATAATTAAGATTTGCTATGGTTGTTTGGTAGTTCTGCAGCTCAGCAGCACATAAAGAAAAGCCGCCACTATGGACCAATAATTTTATTTCTTGACATTGTAAGGCAGAATAAAAATATTGTAAAACATTAAAAATATTTTTATTGTTCAGGGGCTCGGATAAAAAAGTAATAAAATCTATTAGATGCAATGTTACAAATAATATAAGTTTATTTTTTTGTATAATTATTTGAAATTTTTGTATTTTGTGTTCACCCTGTACCAATTTATAGCAAATTTTTGAAATCATCTCAGCAAGAGAAACAAGTAAATGGTGATGATGTTATCACACGAAAGTATCTGCTAATGTTCTTGTTTATTTGGCTAATAAAGTATTTGTGTGATACTTTATGGACGCACTCTATAAAGAATCTTCAAAAATTAAAATGGTTTACAAAATACAAAAACGAATTTACACAGCCTACAAATTATCTACTAAGAAATTTTAATAATTCTATAAATTATCAAGATCATTTTGACATGCACTATGTAAGAAAACGCCGGTAATAATGATAACCAAATTTTAACAGCAATTAATGTAGAATAAAGACAATTATTATAGATCTTATTCAAATTTCTCTACTTTGTCAAGAAAAACTTACTTTATGTTGTAGCAAACACCTTCAAAATACATCTATTTGTTAAACTTTTCTTGATTTCTTTTTAATTTGGCCAAATGTGAAAAGAACAACTACTAAACAATTTCTGGGAATATATTTTAAATTGATACTGATATTTTATTTAATCAGACGGTAAACTTTGTTTACAGGTCAGCAGGTCAAAGGGTTCAGATAGTTAGAACGGCAATAACTTATATAATCATTCATTTTTCATTTTTTTTTCGGCGTTAGGATTTATATTTAGAATAAAATTTGTGTTACAAAATGTATTTTTCTCCAAGCAGCCGAAAAATGCATCTTTCAACCTATGTGTAAACTTACAGAACTACCTACGTATTTATTTATTAGTGAAAGAAAGACCAAGTATTTTAAGGCCTAAGGATAGAAGTAGGTAATTAATATGAGCGGAGTCTCTGATGTCAAAGTTAATTGAAAATTTCATAAAAGATAATAACGATTTATTTATCAATGTATTTACAAAATATTCTATTAATTATCCAAATTGAATAAAGAAACAAAATTTAATGAATAATTATTGTGAGTTACTAAATATTATGTGCCATCCATCCTCAACACGATGGATACAAATGTCATAATGGAAGAACTTTTGACGTCGTAAAGGAAGGTTAATTGAAGGACTCAACACAAAAAGAGTCACTTCAACTCCTAAATGAAATAATCTACTTTTGGTTTGCAAAATGGTAGGTATTTATGCATATCTCAATCATCTATCTGAAGCAATAAGCCCATATTATTTTTATTAAAAGCTATTCGTAACACGTTACACTACTACAGTGTTGGATAAGTTTAGGTTTAAAGTAATTAGTTATTGAAATTAATAATAATTAAATTTATATGTTTATCCTAACACCATTTTCATTAAACTATAATCCCTAAATAGAGCCAGATAACTGGCCAGTCTGGGTGGATTAGACGGATTTTTTGGATTTACCAAAGTTCTAGAATCAGTAATAACTAATAAATATAATCGAAGTATATTATATCATTCTGACTTTAGAAATAATGAAGCATCACATAAGAAAAAAACTAAAGTGCTAGAGATAGAGGGTGGTTCCAAAACGATAAGTAGATCCACCTAGAAAAAATCCTAACAAAAATATTCAATGTAACAAAAAAATAGGTAAATCTCTAGCAAAAAATTTCGAGATATAGAAGTCAAAACACGTTCAACTTGTTTTGTAGTTTAAAATGAAAATTCAGTGACTTTTGGAAAGTTCATTAAACGGTCCTCTTTAATCATCAAAGCACAGAGGGAGCGTGATTAATGACAAGAAATAAAAATGAACTGAACAGAGTTTATTTACCCTAAGGTTCTTAATAGATATATGTTTATTTTCTGTTATACAGACACAAACAGGTGAATCAGGATTTTTTGGGTAACAGGTTCGTAGAAGAAATGTTCTTTTGTGGTGGAAATCTAAAATTGAAATTAAAAAAATACATGTGCCTTTATTACATAAATAGTTACAAATCAAGGCCAATTTTCCATGTGTTTAATAAGAAGAAAAAGTGAGGTTATGTTATTAGAAATGAAATTTAACAACATTAAATTACTTGTTAATAATTCGGAAATTGCTAAATTTGTTTAAGTTTTAGGACAAAGTAAGCAAAATGAAATTGCTAACTCACAATATGCTTACATCTAAATGTATGAAAGGAGTGTCTGTGGGATATCCATTGAAAATAAAGGTAAGTAGTTCTTATTACATATTAAGTACCTAAGTATATTAAATTTGATACATTTTAGGCACAAGACGTGCAAGTATCTGAAGTGGACTTTAATCCAGAATTTGTAGCTAAAATAATTCCAAAACTAGATTGGGCAGTTCTATGTGATGCAGCTGAAAGTATTGGCAAAATAGAAGATCTACCTAAACAGATTGTTGAAAATTTTGAAACTGATGAAGAATTTCTAAAAAAAGCTCACAAGATTCTATTGGAAGTAGATATTATAAATGGAGAACTAATTTGCCCAGAAACTGGAAGAAAATTTCCAATTAATAATGGAATTCCAAATATGTTATTGAATGAAGATGAAATATAAATGAATAATTATTTAATCTGTTATTTTGTACATAATAAACTTTTTTATATTTTAAATTTCTTCCCCTTTTTTAGTTTGTTTTCTAAATAGGTAATTTGAGGTTGTAGACTGTGACAATTGAATATAATGGATGACAATCATATTTTAACGTTATAGAAGACACTTACACAGGGTACTAACAAAAATCTTTTGTTTTAAAATAATTCTACTACTATTTCCTTTACAAGGGCGAAATAAAACAAAAAATAAAACATTGACATATTTATTTAACATACTTTATACTCTACAACATTCTACAGTACATTCCAAACATTTGCATCTTATATAAAAATAGTTGCAGTCAAAATATGCATATGGATTCAAAAGTGGTCAGGTAAAATTACAATTTAAATATAGATTTAATTGAAAAAAAATGGGCGGCAATAGGTCATATACTAACAGCCTCATTTCAGTCGTTGACTAAACCTTTTTTATTTAAATATAATAAAATATTTATATTGTTTGTGTGAATATCTAAAATAAAATAATTTTGAAATGGCTGATATGTTAAGTACCTTTCAACTTAAAATATTTGTGAAAATGTTCATTAAATAGTTTCGATTCATATTTATAGGCCAACATAACTATAGACAAATAAAACCATTCCAATAAATACTTTTTAAACCTTGAATAATATAAATCATTTGAAATTTTTATAAACTTATGCTATTGTGGTAAAAATGACAAAACAGAATCAAAATTAAATATACAGACTTCTCGTTACTTTATATCTCTAACGTTTAACGGGATTGTCCTTTGCAAAAAATAGCAATTAAAGAGTTTCTATTTTTAAAAATTAAAAAAAATTTAACCAAAATATGTGATTATTGATTATAAATCCTAAAAGTATTTGAGGAAGCATTACAACTATAAAATTTCTATTTAACAGAAGTTTAAAAAATACATTTAATATATAAGTTGATTACTACCAGTTGGATAAAGATAATGGTTTTAATTAAATGTACATAACATGACAAAAATACACAACAAACATTTTTGTTTTAATAATTTTGTATCTAGTATTTCTAGATTGCACATACAAAAATTATCTACATGCACAGATAATATTTACTACATAAAAATAGATTCATCTATATTTAACCCACAGGAGATTTTTTTAATTATTGAAATTAGATAGGTCATCCATCTCAAATGTGGTTGAATCCAATAGAAAAGATCCAATAAAACGCAAAGTCAAAACCACAGACTTTTATTCAAGTAATGTACAATTATTGCAACTAGTTTCGGTCTAGATCAGACCGAACCTGTTTAATATTATTTTCTACCACCATTAACTGTTTTGCACTTCTTGCTTACCATTTTATTGTGTTCTTTACAGCCTGATGATGGTCTGATCTAGACCGAAACTAGTTGCAATAATTGTACATTACTTGAATAAAAGTCTGTGGTTGGGACTTTGCGGTTTATTGGATCTTTTCAATTATTGAAATGTATAGTGCAAATATTACATTATTATAATTATTACATCTAATAAGCTGTTGTTAAAAATAATGTATTCTAAATATAACTTTTCAAATACTTTTTAAAAGTGGAAATAAGTGAGACAATTAATTATTACATCCTTAA